>CM048822.1:5787708-7047708 GCA_026586065.1 Dioscorea zingiberensis | reverse complement strand
AATCAAAGGCATTGAACACATTAGCATTATTCAAAGGATACATAAGCTGAATACCTTTATCATCAAACATTGTAAAAAAAAAAAAGGCTTTCAACAATATGTCAACGTTATTATCAAGATTTATTGAATTTTTAATGGGTTATAGATATTTTTCCTAATTTACCAAATACAAATAGATGTGAGGTAATTATCCACTTTTATTTGGTATCAAGACAGATATATTAATATCAGGATAAAGTAATAATCTCAACAATTTAACAAAAAAATAAAATAGTAACTACAATTACATACAACTCAAATTGGGCCTGCATTTGAAGTACATGTTAGAAATTATGCACATATTCTAATACAAGAAAATAAAATCCCAAGATCACTTATATGATAGAATTGTCAAGATAAAACACGCATGAACATAAAAGCTTACATGTGTCCATTAGTTTCCCCAAAGAGTACAGAACCACAACTCTACAACGGAATAAAGTAGGGTACTCGTCGTTCCTTCAGCAAGAACACCTTTCTTATGCCCACAAGAGAACTTAATCTATGTGATGGGAAATAGAAAGTTTCTTGGTGTCTTGTGAAGGATGGGCTCTCACCTTTTTATAGCAATTCATAGGTACACCAAAGGGCTCCCATTAATCCCTTAGTATAACTCCACCAATTAAGGACTCCCATTAATCCTTAAATGTAACTCCGGTGACCCCTCATCTCTCCCACACCGGTTACGGAAGCCTAAGGGACAACTTTCCTTGATCACCCATTAAGTCCCTTATTAGTAATAGCCATAATATATTAATATTGCCCACAAAACTCTAACAATCTCCCACTTAGGCAATAAAAATATATTATGAAGTTTCTTTAGTGTGCAACCTTATGCTATTTATCTTTAGACTTCCTTTATTTCAATCCTGTCCATCTCCTATGTCAACATGAAATCAATGCGGCTTTCGTCAGATTCAACTGTGACCAGGCCTTCAAAGATCATCATACTAACACATTTAATGACATGGATTAAGTGTGGATGAGTGGTGTGGAAATAACATACAATGTGATCATTCATGTCTATTTCCAACTAGTCCAACTTTATTCTTTAGTGAGATCAAACAATAATCTTTAACAAAATAGGCTCAAGACAGAAAAATGAACTGAATACTCCAAATACTTTATTTTGCAGAAAATAACATCAAAGTTGACACATAAGAGTCATAGAATAACATAATAAAATTACTCCCACTTAACCAAGGTATTATCAACACAAGCAACACCCATATAAGCAACATGCTCATGAAAGACCTTAGGTGTTAAACCCTTGGTAAGAGGATCTACTAGCATAACATTGGTTCTTAAGTGTTCTATAGCTATCAAATTATTTTAAACTCTCTCTTTCACAACAAGAAACTTGATATCAATGAATTTTGACTTTTTGGAGCTCTTGTTGTGATTAGAATACAAAACTGCCGATTTATTGTCACAGAAAATCTTGAGTGGCCTCTCAATATTGTCGACAATTCGCAATGCTGTGACATAATTTCCGAGCCATATACCTTGGTTAGAAGCCTCGTAGCAGGCTATAAACTCAGTTGCCATAGTTGACGGAGCTATAAGTGTTTGCTTACCACTTTTCCAAGAAACAACTCCCCAGACATCATATAAATGTAACTTGATGTAGATCGCTTACTATCGTGGCAACCGGCAAAATCAGAGTCAGAATATCCGACGATCTCAATACTATTTGATCTCTGATAAGTGAGCATGTAGTCCTTTGTTTTTTGTAAATACCTCACAACGCGTTTGGCTTCCTTCCAATGAAGCATGCCGGGATTACTCAAGTATCTGCCTAAGACTCCCACTATAAACTCTATATTAGGACGTGTACAAACTTGAGCATACATAAGACTCCCTATAGCCGAAGAGTAAGGAATCTTTTGCATCTCCTTTCTTTCAAAGTCACTTTTTGGGCACTGGTCGAGACATAATTTGTCTCCTTTAGCAACGGGCGTATCCCCTGGTGAACAGTCCTTCATGCCATATCTACTCAAAACTTTATCAATATAGTTCTTTTGTGACAAACCCAGAGCACCTTGAGAGCGATGTCGCACTATTTGGATTCCCAAAACAAAAGAGGCATTTCCAAGATCCTTCATTTCAAAATGCTTTGATAGGAAGGACTTGGTCTCATGCTACAACCTCAAATTATACTAGCGAGTATAATGTCATCAACATATAATACCATAAAGATACATTTAGTCCCACTAAACTTATGATACACACAATCATCCACAACATTGGCCTCAAAACCGAATGAAGTAATTACATAGTGAAACTTGTGGTACCACTGACAGGAGGCCTGTTTAAGGCCATAGATGGATTTATTTAATTTACAGACCATAGACTTTGGATTACCTAATACAAAGTATTCTGGTTGCACTATATAGATAGTTTCATCAATGTCATCATTGAGAAACGCAGTCTTAATATCCATCTGATATAGCTCTAGATCAAAATGAGCTACAAGTTCCATAATTATCCTAAAAGAGTCTTTTGATGATACCGGAGAAAAAGTCTCTGTATAATCTATGCCTTCCTTCTGAGTAAAGCCTTTCGCGACTAGGCGAGCCTTATATCTTTCGATGTTGCCTTTAGAATCCCTTTTGGTTTTAAATATCCATTTACAACCAATGGGTTTCTTTGCAATAGGCAATTCAACAAGATCCCAATTATCACTCATAGACTTTATCTCATCTTGCATAGCCTCAATCCATTTAGTAGATTTTGAACTTTGCAAGGCTTGTTGGAGGTTGATAGGATCATCCTCTGTTAAGCCAATGCTATCGTCATGTTCTTAGAGAAATACTATATAGTCATCAGGAATAACACTTCTCCTTTCTCTAGTGGATCTTCTTAATGGCACATCTTGTATTTCTTGAGTTGGTTGAGTTTGTACTTCAGAAATGGGAAGAGAAACCTCATTGTTATCTTGAAGAGAAACATTGTGAGGTGTAGGGTCCTGATCTTGATCAATGTTATCTGGATTTGTGGATACAACAATAGTAGGTATAAGAACCTGACCATTATTCTGATTCGCAATACTGGATTCCTCCTTAAAACTAACAGTTTTAACCTTATCTCTCTCTCTCTCTCTCCCCACCCCCCCCCAAAGTCAACATCCTCAAGAAATCTTGCATTTCCCGTCTCAAAAAAGGATCTAGAAGTGGGATTATAAAACTTGATGCCTCGAGAGCGTTCAGCATACCAAACAAAATAACAACTAACCGTTCTTGAGTCCAGTTTTCTTTCATTTGGCTTGTAAGGCCTAGCCTCAGCTGGACAACCCCAAATGTGTAAATTCCTTATCTTTGGGCTTTTACCAAATTCCACTGACTCATAAGGGGTTTTGGTTACTGCTTTACTAGGTACCCTGTTTAGAATATACACCGAAGTTTTTAATGCTTCTCCCCAAAGAGAATCTGGCAAAGAAGAATGACTAATCATACTTCTCACCATGTCCTTAAGTGTTCTATTTCATCTTTCAGCAACACCATTCATGCTTGGTTTCCTAGGCATAATATATTGCGGGACAATTCCACATTCTCTAAGGAAAAGTGCAAAGGGTCCTGGGCGTTGTTCACCGGATCCATCATATCTCCCATAGTTTTCACCACTGCGGTCAGATTTGACAACTTTAATTTTCTTTCCAAGTTGAAGTTCAACTTTAGCTTTGAAAGACTTAGATACGTCCAAGGCTTGCGATTTCTCATGCAACAAATATAGGTAGCTGTATATGGAGTAGTCATCTATGAACGTGATAATATATTGTTGTCCATTCCAAGAAGCCGTAAGAAATGGACCACATATATCCGTATGTATCAGTTCTAAGACTTCTTCAGCCCAATCAGCACCTAATTTCCTATTGTTTGATTGTTTCTTAATGTACTGAATACAGACTTGGAAATCTGTTAAATCAAGGGGATCTAGAATTCCATCAGATATAAGCCTTTGAATTCTCTTTTTAGAGATATGACCTAAACGCTTATGCCATAACATTACAGAATTCTCTTTCAATTTATGCTTAGTACCTTGTGAACTAATATGCAAGGATTCATTATAAGTAATGGATTCAAGCATATAAAGATTATCAATCAGTGAACTAGTACAAATAAGAATTGAATCTTTAAAGAGACTTAATTTATTATTTCCAATAGAACAAAAGTACCCTAATTGGTCCAAAGTTGAAAAAGAAACCAAATTTCGTCTAAAAGATGATACAATATAAGTCTCATTCAAATCTAAATGATAACCAGTTCCAAAAGACAATCTAATAAGACCGACAACTTTGACTTCAACCTTGCTGTCATCGCCCACAAAGATGTATCTTTCAGCATCATTTGGCAGTCGGCTCCACAGGCAACCCTGCATAGAGATACTTATATGAGTGGTAGCACCAGAATCCACCCACCAAGTATGTACGGGTACATAAGCTAAATTGACTTCATAACAAACAAGGGAGAGAAACTTAGCCTTCTTCACATACCAAGTGGCATACTTTGGGCAATCCTTCTTCATGTGCCCAGTCTTCTTACAGCAATAACAAGTAAAAACAGAATCCTGCTTCTTAGTTTTCTTTTGTTGAGAAGATTCTATAGTGTCCTTAGCTCTCTTTTTCTTGCGATTCTGAGAGGTGGATGCTAAATTAGCACTTTCAGTCTTTTCTTGCTGCAGTCTCTCTTCCTCCTGAACACAGTGAGAGATCAGCTTGTTTAGGGTCCCATTTATCCTTTTGAGTATTGTAACTCACCCTAAACTGGCTGTATTGTGTAGGAAGAGAGATCAAGACTAAATGCACGAGGAGATCATATATCATTCAGCTCTAACTTTAGTGCCCTTAGTCCTGATGTAAGATTAGACATCTTGATGATATATTCCCTTATATCACTTTTGCCAGTATACTTCATAGAGACAAGATTAGCCAAAAGGCTACTTGCCTCTGCCTTATCACTTTTGGCAAAGCGCTGTTCAAGTTCAGCGAGATAATTTTTAGCATCTGTGGTCTCAGTAATTAAACCCCAAAAGGTTTCTGGAATGGAGCACCTTTTGATCATCAGACATATGCGATTAGATCTTTACCACTTTTCCTCCTCAACCCTATTAGGGTTTTCAGAAGAAGAAGCAGGTCGGTCTGTCCTTAGTGCAAGGTCTAGATCCATGCATCCTAAGATGATCTCAATTCAATAGACTCCTTCCATGACTTAAAATTTGCACCCGTCAGTACGGGAATCTGGCTCAATTGAGCTGACAAGTTAGTAGTAGTAGCCATTGATACTGTATGAAAAACAAAGAATTACATTAATGATATCAAAATATTATGAGGACAATCAAGATACCTAGTACAACATTGACACTTGTCTTTGGACAAAGTTATCAACTTGTAAACAGTACTCTCAGTGTAATAATCCAATATTAATAACTTATCCAGTCAAGTTGTAACCTTCCTTTGGGTCGATTATAACTTACATGGTACAACCTAATGTTATTCATATTCATTATTACAAGTGCAACCAATATTTTGCCAAACTAAATTTTTCCTTTGGGCCAACTAAAGAATGCATAAACAATGATTACACAAACATTAATTAATTTAATTATATTTAATTTCAGAAACAAGAGGTTACTTAGGCAACATTATTCTAAAACCAATATAATTAACTTAATTAAAGGAGCAATGCAAATTAACCAAAAATTTGATCACCAAAATGTATAGATCAATATGGGAGAAGTCCTCTAATTAATCCTAAAACATAAGGATTATTAATCTTATCGCATTGCCCCTTTTTTTTATTTTTTATTTTATTGTGTCATGCTTTTCAAGAATGTGGTTGTTTTGATAAATGCACAAAAACAGTACTAAACACTTTACATATGCATACATATGAATTCAACGTTCATGAAATTGCACAACACTAAAAAGAAATTGACAATATGGGAGAATCATTATAATCAATGTCAATGTTAATTTTGCACAACATGTGTTGATCATAGAAATTATCCCTTTTCTCCAAGTTTATCTTATTGCCGTGACTACTTTACATTAGCAAATGTAATTTTAATTTTCAAATACAAAATGTATTTATATAATAATACATTCTTATATTATTGTGCAAAATGAATTCAATGTTGATTTTAGAAATTTTGCATTCTCTTCAACATAAAACACTGTTGTCTTTTACAAAAAAAATTAGCATATTTTAAATAAAAAACAGCAAACCAGATTTAATAATCCAACAAAAAATCATGTAAGTTTGGATCTTGATACCACTTGTTAGAAATTATGCACATATTCTAATACAAGAAAATAAAATCCCAAGATCACTTACATGATAGAATTGTCAAGATAAAACAAGCATGAACATAAAAGCTTACCTGTGTCCATTAGATTCCCCAAAGAGTACAGAACCACGACTCTACAGCGGAATAAAGTAGGGTACTCGTCGTTCCTTCAGTAAGAACGCCTTCCTTATGCCCACAAGGGAACTCAATCTATGTGATGAGAAATAGAAAGTTTTTTGGTGTCTTGTGAAGGATGGACTCTCACCCTTTTATAGCAATTCATAGGTACACCAAATGGCACCCATTAATCCCTTAGTGTAACTCCACCAAATTAAGGACTCCCATTAATCCTTAAATGTAACTCCGGTGACCCCTCATCTCTCCCACACCGGGTACCGAAGCCTAAGGGACAACTTTCATTGATCACCCATTAAGTCTCTTATTAGTAATAGCCATAATATATTAATATTGCCACAAAACTCTAACAGTACATACAACCCAAAAGTCACTGTAGCAACTTGTTCATTATTCACAAATGCAAAACTTCCTTTAAAAGAACATTCATTTTTAGCAAAGAATTCTAAAAGAAAATTATTTTTTTATGAGGAACTATGTATATAGAAGTATTATGATTAGTAATTGTAAACAAAGAAGCAGCTCCCTTTAGATCTTGCTCCTGACCATGTTGAGTAGCGTTTATCTCATGTGCATGTCATCTCTGCCTTTGAGCTGCAATAATTCACAATTTTTCTCCAAATTTTAGTGCATATATATATATATATATATATATATATATATTTCATGACATCATAGTGTATTTTTAATTTTTATAATTAATGGATATTTAAATATATGTATCAAAAGGCATTGCAATGCATGCATTTATTAATTTTCAAATTATTTCCATATTTATTAATAACATGAATCTCATATTGAATGCCATTAAATTTAAAAGGATGAAGAGATCAAAGATTTGGTCATGCACAATCACTCATGTATTTTTTAAAAGAGTAAATCTATTCGTCCCGACGCGTTTTCCCGAAAACGCGTCCCGACACCAATGATCCCGTATCGGGATCGTGATGTTGATGATCCCGAGACGGGATCATCGGTGTCGGGACGTGTTTTCGGGAAAACACATCAGGACGAATAGCACGACTCTTTTTAAAATAAGTTGATCATCCTTAAAAATATCTAATATTATTTCCTTGTTAAAAACATGTCCATGAATGAAAAACTCCAACCCTAACCCTAATTCTAACAATAATATTTCAAAAATATTAAATGAAAATGAATATTGAATATAATATAGAGAATTTAGTTAAACAAAATATATACACATTGCACCGTAAACTCTAACCCTAACGCTTAAAATACTCTTGTAGCAAACCTCAATAAAAATAAGTAAAGAAACAACTAGTTCATTAATTAGAAAGCCAAACTCCAACCTTTTAAAAGAAATAATCAATTACGAATACATGAGAAACTCAAAAATCATTGTAGCAATTTATACATTATTCACAAAAAAAATTTCAAAAAACAAAAAAAAACATTTTAGTTAAATATATTAAAAGAACATACAAAAAATCATGAGAAATTATAGAGAAGTATTACAATTGGTAAGTGTAAACAAAGAAGCAGCTCCCTTTAAATCATGCTCCTGAACATGTTCAACAGTGTTGGTCTCATCTGTCATCTCTCCTCTTGAGCTGCATGCAATAATTCACAAAATTTCCCCAAATTTTAATTAGTGCATGTAAAATTAAGAAAAAAAAATATATATAAAGCATGGCATCATGATACTTTAGTTTTTATTTTTAGAATTAATGGGTATTTAAGGATGGATTGGATTATATTGGAATGTATCAAAATTAAGGCCATGCGATGCAGTGCATTTAATTTTAAAATATTTCCATATTGATTAATAACATCATGCATTTAATTTCAAATTATTTCCATATGTATTAATAACATCAATCTCATGTGTAATACATTCATCATTTACTGATAATGAGTTAAAAAAAATCCACTAAATTTGAATCAATAATTTGGCCTTGTACTACCTACCACTCATGCAATTTTAAAAAATAACTAAATAATTCTTGAAAATATCTAATATTATTTCCTTGTTAAAAACATGGACAAAAGAGTACCCCTAACCCTAACTAAAAAAATAATCTTGATTCACAAATAAGGTTGTCTGAGTGCTTATGAGAACTTTGTTAAAGAAATAAATCAAACAATGCATGAGAAACTAGGGGTATAATCGAGCCGAGCCGAGTATTGACATGCTCAAACCGGGCTCGTGAATAAAACTCGAAGCTCGAGCTCGTTCGAGCCTTGATTTTTATTGCTCAAGCTCGGCTTGTGAATTAATCGAGTTACTCGAGCTCGGCTCATGAAGCTTGAATTACCAATAAATCAAGTTTGTCAAACTTAAATTGCTCAAGCTCGTGAAGCTCGGCTCGAGTATTAATCAAGCTACTCGAGCGCAGCTCATGAAGCTCGGCTCGAGTATTAATCAAGCTACTCGGCTCAGAGTTATTCTGAAACAGAATTGTGACAAATAGAATTACTGAAGGAATGCATGTATTTATTCTGAAAACAAAAAACTTAAAGACTTTATAGTCTTCACAACTCAAAGAAAACGAAGAACTAATTTGAAAGAAAAATCCAACCCTAATATGCACTTCCCAAAGGAATATGGCATTATTAAAAACCTAAGTTTGAACGAAAAACTAACTTGAAAATTAACAGAAAATAAAAACCCTAATCCTCCAACAGCTTCAATGTCTTCACATTCGCCCCGTCTTTGATGGCTTTGGCTTGATCCAATACATGCGGCAAATAAGCGCTCAAAGCCAGCTCCTTGTTCCTCTTGTGGAACAACAGCTGGAACGATCTAGCTTCCGACGGAGTGTTCACTTCCTTGTTGTGGTTGCAGCAGTAGTTGGCGATCTGAACTCGAAGCCGAGGAAGACGTCGATCACTTCCTCTCTGCGGTCGATGGAGACCTCGATGGCGTTCTCGTTGTCTTGTTTGCTTGAGCGGAGCTTGCGGGGGGAGGACGAGGCCTTGGTGCCGAGGTAGGTCTCGGCGGCCTTGAAAAGCTGGTTTGGGTTGCGGTTCTCAAACTCATTGATGGCGATGGTTATCTGGGAGGAGAAGCGGGTTAAGATGGCGGAGAGGGAGTCGGAGAGGTAGCACTGGAGACTCTGAGGTGAGTATAACTCTGAGAGAAAGAAGGAAAAAGACTAAGAGAGGGAGCAAGATATTTTGTGGTGGAGGACGCTGTCACGGCGCCGACGACGGATGAGAAGAGGCTGCTGCTGTTGTGAATCACTTTTAGGTTTAGGGTTTCAGTTTTCTTTATAGTATATATATATATATAAAACTCGATTAGGCTATGTAGGTTTTCCAAGGTTTTGTAAGATAAGGTTTTACTCAAACCCATGTTTGGATCCAAGGATTTGAGGAGGGTAAGGTTTATGGAGATAAAATGCACCACTTTTCAACACTCCAAATCGGGGGTTGAGAAGGTTATACTTTGTAACTTTACCAAAATACCCTTGCTATCTTATTACTTGATCTCGTGAGCAGGCAGCATCACTCGATCTCACAAAGGCCAGCATCCTCTCCGCAGTGTTGGCTTCTTCAACGATCGAACCCTTTGTTTAGCTTTGCCCTCGAATCAATTTCATCTCCACTCTCGAATCATGTTCTTTGCTCCATAGGTAACTCTTTTCAATCTCTTTTGTTTGCATATTTTCGTTTCATCTAAATGTTTCGTATGATATTGAAAAACAATGTTTGGTGGGACTGGACTAGGGGTGTTATCTTAGATTGCACTATGTCATCGAGATCATGCTATGCTGAACAATGATTCTGAACTGATTGGAAAAGAGTGAGAGGGATCAAGGGTAGGTATTTGTTTGGGATTTTGATTGTGTTCATTTGTAGAACCTGTAATTGTATGCCCTTGCTTGCTAGGTTTCTGACTTTGTATCTGAGTTTGCAATAGTGTTGAGTACCAATCCTGGATCTCTGTTTTTTTTTTCATTGAACTGAAGAGCAAAGACAATGATCAGTAAAGGAGGGATTTTTGCTTGTTTCCAGTATGGGATCTTGTTGGGGGATACATGATTTATTCTACTTTCAGGAATATTCTTTGTAAATTAGAGGTTGAGATAAAGATTTGTTAAAAGGTTGAAAGGAACCAGTTTTTTCTTCCTAGCATTTGAAGTAACTAGCATCTCTGCTATTTTATGGGATCTTGTTGGGGGATAAATTGTTGTTTTACTCTTTGTAAGGTGCTTTTCCTTCTTTATTGTTTGCCTCAGGTATAGTATTGAAGATGTGGTTGATTTAATTTTGTGTGGAACTGTTGGGTATTGTATCTGGTCCCTGATAAAAAGGATGTCAGACATTCAGAATTCATTCTGTTGATAATTTGCTCTTCATAAACTACATTCATTATGTATATGTGTTGGTTTATTTAGTTTGTCTTATTGTGTATGTGTGCTGCTTTTAAGCAGTCTTGGGATGAGGACTCTTGCTGATGATACATGTTATCCATATAATCCAAGTGTTTGATTAGTATGATGTGTGGGATGAGCTGGTCACACTCCACACAACATCACTCCATGCTTGGTTGAAAAGTCTTGTAGTTGTAGCTCAATTTCATAAACATCTTGTAGCAATGAAGATGTAGATGGTTCTGATTTTTTGTATTTGCATATAACCCACTGATTGTATTGGATCTTGTTTTTCTTTTGTTGCTTCTTTGATATGACCTATTTTGGTTGAATTATGATTATGATTATGCTTATTCAGTTTGTGATTATGCTATAATTGTAATTAGTAAACTTTTTATGTTTAGATTGCCGATGAAAAAAGTATAGCTTGAGCTATGCTGAACAATTTCATGAAATTGCAGCTATTCCA
The DNA here is from genome assembly GCA_026586065.1 of Dioscorea zingiberensis. Taxonomy (NCBI): domain Eukaryota; kingdom Viridiplantae; phylum Streptophyta; class Magnoliopsida; order Dioscoreales; family Dioscoreaceae; genus Dioscorea; species Dioscorea zingiberensis. Next base: position 7,036,440 of record CM048822.1, on the reverse strand, counting down.
CCATTTAGTATTGGCTCAAGTTGTTATTAGTGTAATTGTTTGGATTGCAAGACGCACGAAGGAACGTACACATATTAGAGGTTAAATCAACCGTGAAATACAACTTCAAGGAGAAAGGGCAAGAGATGAACTAATGCCACATTTGTTGTCAAGTGATCTATATCACAGCATGATAAGAATGGGTCCTAGAGCTTTCATAGGGCTGTGTGATATGTTGGTTAGAGAGGTGGTCATAGACCAACTTTACAAGTATCCATCGAGGAACAAGTCGCCAAAACACTTTACTTATTAGGTCATAATGTCTCCCATAGTGAACTAGTTTTCTTTTTTCGTCGTTCGCATGAGACTATTTTTCTTCATTTTCATAATGTATTATGTTGATGCGAAAATCAGGGAAAACCCTAACTCCGATCAAAAATTGAATTTGTAGGTTGTTTTGGGGATGAATTGGGAGAATTCGGACAAGATCAAAAAAGGGAAGCTTAGGAAAGAGGAGAAGGACACCGAGATTAACATGGAAACCCTCTAATCGAGGTGAAAACCACGATCTCTATGGATGGAGATAAAATCCACTATCAAAATGAGTACAAAATTTAGGTGGAAAAGAATGGTTCACACTCTGGAGAGGCAGGGCTTTGCCGTTTGTCCCGAGGTTGAAGATGACCAAGTGAGCTCCTCTATTTATAGGCTCAGGGGTGGAGGGTGTTGCTTGAGGAGCAAGCCACCGCAAATAGGCCTCATGGAAGCTAGTAGCCTAGTTTATAATAGACCACGTGGGTGCCAGCTGGAGCCAGCTCATTTGACAGCTCATCTTCTTTCTAGATGCTTCTAGATGCCAGGTTGTCATTTTGTTAGACCTCAACGGCCTCAACGGTCATTTCTTCTAGAAGGGGGCGCAAGTCCTTCGGTTCCTGTCACAACCTATGAGCTCTGGTTGAGATATGCATGGCCTTCTTCAGAATGAGGACACGTGGCCTCAGATCCCGAAGAGGTTAGCCTTCACTGCTCGAGGCAGTCTGTTCAGGGAAACCTAGGCGGTTGCGTCCCAACTATTTCCCGAGGAAGGTAATTCGGAGTATTAACTCAAGGAGGTCTCTACTCTAGATCGACGGCTGAGATCAGTCCACGCGTAGGGTCAGATCTAGCCTGGCTGGCTCCTCGGTTTTTACCCCTATCATATTACAAGCTATAGTGGAGTTAGGGACAAATACCTAACACAACCAGATGGCTCACAAATACCTTCGGAATGCTATTGAACGTGCATTTGGTGTCCTCATGAAGCGTTTCCCTATAATAGGGAGCTCGACAGAGCTACATTATGGTTTGAAAACACAAAAGGAAATTATTTTTGCATGTTGTATGTTGCATAACTATTTAATAGGTGTAGACCCTGATGATACAATACGTACACAAGCTAACGAACTTGGGGATGAAGTACAATAGTAACATTATGGTAGCGGGGAAAATATTGAAGAAACCATTTGAGGGGAGATTATTAGAGATGCCATAGCGGCTGAAATATGGATTAATTATATTAAAAATCCTTGATGTCTCAAATATGTATAATTTGTGTTTTGTTACTATTTTATTGTAGTTAAAACTTAAAACTTTCGCTTTGCTAATATGAATGTGAGTTATCATTGAATGAAGAGTACATCCTAGATAAAGCCATAAAACTCGAGGACTTTCTTGTTTTTATTGGTTATTGCTTATATAGAGTTTATATAGGACCTGTTGGAGAGGTGCTCTAAAGACAATCACCTTTGGCACTTTATGTACAAATTTAATTGTTTAATAATAGGCTTCTTCATTATTTGGATGTTCACTACTATTCAAGATCTTAAATCCAATTAATGAAGTCTATTATACAACACAGAAGGAAATTATGATAGAGATCATAATGTGGGATTCCTATCATGTATAATTATGTGCACATCTAAATATCCCTAGTCGAAGGATCAATGAGACGGGACATCATTGATCCGACAAGACTAGCACATGTTATGCTCTTTGATTCGATCAAGCAGTTGTTCTCACAAGCTGTAAGTATGGAGATGTTTTGAGTGAACATGTGGATGCTTGCTAAGGGTAGCAAGTTCATTGGATGACCTATCATGAGTCTTCACAAGGTTATCCTATTAAAATATCGATGAAGATCTTATTAGAGCAATGGTGCAAATTTCTTTAGATTTAAGGTACACAAGTTATCTTGGATATGGATCCTGTGCTTTGACGGCATTCCTACGATTCCCTTTAAGGGTTACTTACAGGGTAGTGAATGGGAACAACTTTGAAGTACTCAAAGGTATTTAGGTAGCCAACAAAGGATTTACCACTCATGATAGAAGGAGAGTACACCCATGGCCACTTGTCGGGTTATTACTCAGGAATCTCTAGCCAGAGTAACTTGTCATAAAAATGGTTTTCAATGACATAAGTTTTGAGTAATGGATCCCATAGGATGAGGAACTGATACTTGGGCTAGGTGTGACATAGTCACTCTAGTGGGAGTTGACACATAGGGTATACTCCGAACCAAGTTGGTATAAGATGGTAAAGGACAAATTGCACAATAACATTGGCTACTGAAGGGTTCCAAGTCAGACCACTTGACTTTCCGGTCAATTGGGGGTCATGATATATTGTTAGATGCCACTCATGATCTATTCGTAATCAATGGTTGATTATGAATTGCCAACATAACCGGGAACCTAATGGGTCACACGCATAAAAGATATCAATGAGGTGTGAAACGAGTTTTTGGGAATGAATCCTCGAACGAGAGAATTAAAGGGAAGAGAAAGATTGTAAGTCGAATTTGATTATAAGTTAAATTTAATTGTAAGTCAAATTTAATTATAAGTCAAATTTGATTGTATGTCGAATTTGATTATAAGTCAAATTTGCTTGTGAGTCGAATTTGATTGTATATGAGTCAAATTTGCTTGTAAGTCGAATTTGATTGTATATGAGTCAAATTTGCTTATAAGTCGAATTTGATTATAAGTCAAATTTGATTGTATATGAGTGAAATTTGATTGTAAGCCAAATTTGATCATGAGTCAAATTTGATTAGATTTGTAAGCCAAATTTGATTTGGGCTTCAACCAAAGACCCAATCCGAACAAACTCTAATCTGATTAGGGAGACCTATAAATATATGATATTCCAGGTCAGAAGAGAACACCACATCTTACCAATTGATAGAGATCAATAGCCTTTTCTCTTCTCTCCAAAAATCCTCTCAAGAATTTCCACCATAGCTAGCACGTTGCGTGGAAGATCACCCCGTCGCCTTTGAGGTTGCTTCTGTGGATCTTCGCGTGGATCACCGTTAAAGGCACTCTGTCTGCGGACTGCTGTGGTTGACGCAACGTCTCCTCCGATTAAAAGAAAGGAATTCGGCATAAACATCAAAAGGTACATGCTCTTCAACCTTGTTTGCTTGTGTTTTGATAAACATAAAGAGATCCGTTTGGGCTAGGGTTTTGAAAATTTTAATTTTTCCATTGTGCCATGTATGTGATACATGCTTTCGATTTTTTAAAAACCCCAACAGGGCCATGTATGCAATTTTCCCTAACTTTTTTTAATTTTCACATGACAAAATAAATTCCACAATGGATCTTGAATTTAACAACCTTGTACAAGTAAATAGTTTTGTTCCAATGATGATTTTTTTCTGTGACAAATGCTTCAAGGAGAATAAATGTTAAGAGAGATCTTTTGTTATGATATTCATACATGGATATATTTCTTGGAAAACAAATAAAATTTTTCTTTGTTAATTTTACAAGCTAACTAAATGTGCTTTCTTCTTGATGTAGCTTAAAATATGCCAAAGAGAAAGACAACTTCAAATGCTCACGATGGAAATGCCACGTGCACATGGACATGTAATATGGATGATGCTTTAATTGATGCACATTTGCATCAACAAACAATGGGGAATTGAGTTGGGGGAACTTTTACTACGTATGCATTAGAAAACATAGTCAGATTGTGTATATATTATAAAAACAGGTTCTATAAATCTTCATCAGTAAGGTTGTAGTGAACCTGCAGGACTGGGCTTATGTGCAAGTGTAAGGGAATTTATGTGATTATTTATGTGCAGTGAACCTACACGCCAGGGCTTATGAATTTTGGGTAAGGATCTTTAATCCTTTATTTTATGTGCAGTGAACTTCAGGACTGGGCTGATGTATTTTGTTACTTTTTGATTGGATTAGCATTGTACATAATTTTCTTTTCTCCAGGGATGGGAACAGTGCCTTGGATTGGGAACTCAGAGATATATTTATTGAGATTCAGAGTAGTCTGTGGAGGCATGGCAGCAACTGCAAATTAGGTGTCAAATCTAATTGTTTGAGTGATATGAATCAAAGAAGAAAGATAGTGTCTAAGTGATGATACCTTGCCATTTTACTCTTCAAATTGTTCCACTTACAGACTTGCAGTGTATTATTTACTGCCTCCTGATCATGCTATTGTTCTCTGTTTTGAGCTTTAAACATTCACAAGAGACAAATTGTTATATGTAATTGATTTGTTATATGTATCTAAATAATAAATCAGGGGCATTTCAACAGTTATATTTCAGACAAGGGGGTATCTGAAAAATCAATATTAATTGAATATTATTATATAACATTAAATAAATAGAAGAATTTATTGATGAAATATTAAATAAATTCAATATTAATTAGTATATAAACTTCAAATTAGTATATAACTAGTAAATGGCCTTCGCATTGCTCAGGATTTTGAAAAAAATAAAGCATAAGCAATGTCATGGTTTTGCTATTATATATTAAAATTTAATCTATAATGTCTAAATTTCAAAAAACATGAAATTAATATTAACAAATTAATCTTAAATAAATTTCAACAACCCTATAGTTCAAAATCAATATAAAAAAACAAAAACAGACCTATATTTTTCACACTTTTGTTCGATTACAAACATATTAAGCCCCTCGCATATCTCTTTGGGATCGGACTCAACATCTACCTTGTAACATGTGTCGAACCCACCACTCTCAAACATTTGCTTACTCCCACCTAATACTCCCTGTACTCCAGCTTAGTAATATAGATAGATAGATTATTTTTAAAATAAAAAATACTCAATTTTGATAAAATTTCAAAATCCCAATCTAGTTTTTTATTTAAATTAAAATTATCTAGCTTAGTAATATAAATAGTTAGATTTTTTTAATTAAAAATACTTCCTTTTAATAATATAGATAGGTTTGTAAAGTTTAAATAATCCAAAATTCTAAGAAAATTCCAAAACCCCAACCTAATTTTCTCCTTTTTTTTTGGATTTTTTTAAAATTTAAATTAGACTCACTTTTGCTTAGTAATATAGATAGATATTTAATATTAATTGAATATTATTATATAACATTAAATAAATTCAAACTCTTATAATTGTTAAATGATTTCTTCAAAAGGTATTTTGGTAATATTAACATATAATATTACCTCTCATTACCTTCAAACCAAACACCACAAGGTTTAAAAATATTCTTTTACTTTATCTTCGTCCCAAACAAGGTATGGTTTAAAACCTCATTTTACCTTACCTTACCTTTCTTTATAAACCCTTCCTTCACGTCATCCAAGCAAGGGCTTAAGTTCATGAACAAGATAAACATTGAACTGTAAACCCTAACCCTAACAAAACTCTTACAATGAACCTATAAATGAAAATAATCATTCTTGAGAAACCCTGACTCCATTTTTAACAGTAATATTACACACAAGCTGCAAAAGAAGATGCATGAATAATCATGAACAAAATAAACATTGCACTGTAACTATAACTCTGAAAATACTCTTACAGTGAACCTCAAACCTACAAATTATGATGACAACACAAAAAACAGTTCATTAGAAACACAAACTCCAACAAAGTAAAAGAAATAATCAACCAATATATACATGAGAAACTTCAACAATAATCCTAACCCTAATCCTAACAATGAAGAGAGACATAAATGATCACTACATCAAAGACTTATAAGGGGCGGGCATTTGGATGGCAACAAATGAATGGGAATAACTCCTTATCCAGGGTCATTCCAACGTTTTGTGGAGCAGCAATGGGAATGGAGGGGGATGCCAAGGAATGACATTCCCCCAAGTGCCCTGGGTAATGCTCATCCCTCATTAGGAAATGTCTATTTTGCCATTGATCAAAGTCGCACCATGGAATCGTGCTTGCGTGGTGCTAGCCTGCGAGCTTCTCTCTCCTCAAATCCCTAACCCCAGCAAGCGACTCCCCTCTCGGTCGATCTCCGTCACCTCAAGGTGTCAAACGAGAAGGCACGGCCCGTCCCGGCACGGGTCCGCCTGCGGCGTCAAGACTATTCGTAGGTTGTGCCCGCATCTACACACATACGTAATTTGACTACGCTCCAAATAGCAGGGCCGCTATAGTAGTGTGGACCGTGGCCCGGCTGGGCTACGGCCCAGTTTTTTTTTTCTTTTTTTAAAAACCTTTTTCAAAACCTTAAAATTGTATTAAAAATGGTAAAAAAATAGAAAAAATATAGAAAATTTCTACAAATAGGAAATAAAAATCAATATTCTTTCCCGGCCCGCTTTATTTTAAAAAATACAATCCATCCAAGATCTACTCCTCTTGTCCATAGATCCAATGAAAATAAAAATACAAAATACAAAAAAAAAACCCTAAACACTCGGTTCTATATCTCCGAGTCCAAATCTGACCTTCGGCCACCTCCACGGACCACAACTTCACTGTAAATCAAAAAAAAATTAGAGAGATACAGAGAGTGAGATAGACGAGAGAAAGAGGAGAGAGAAGAGACGAGAGAGGCAGAAGAGTGGAGACGAGAGAGAGAGGCAGAAGAGTGGCGACAGAGAGAAGACTCAGAAGAGAGAGATGACAGAGGTGAGAAGAGAGGAGAGTTTTTTCAAAAAAGAAAGGATTAAAGCCACTTTTAGTCCCTATATTTTGACCCAATGTTCATTTTCATCCTTGTATTAAAAATGTTAGATTCTGGTCCTCAGCGTATTTTGGTGTATTTGTGCGAATACGTCCCTGGTGCTGACGTGGCATCACAGTTGTCATACAGAGTAAATACGATCATTTTTTTTTTTTCCATGATAATGCATAGGTGGCATGTATTGATGGCATTAATACGGCATGCATTAGCGTCTTTATCTTGGACGTGGTAGTTTTTTTAATTATTTTTTGAATAAGGATGCACTATGCTGACGTGGCATGCCACATGGCACTTTTTTTTTAAAAAAAAAAATTAACATTTTTTTAAAATTTTTTGGCCACAGGGCATGCTGACGTGGCAAAAAAAAATTTTATTTACATTTTTTTTAATTTCAGGATTTTTTTTTGAACCATGGCATGCTAACTTGGCATGCCAAGTGGCAAAATTTTTTAAAAAAAATTCAGGATTTTTTTTTTACATTTTTAAAAAAATCCTGATATTTTTTTTAAAAAAAATTGGCACGTGGCAAAATTTTTTTCTTTTATTAGAAAATTTCAGGATTTTTTTATTTTTTAAAAACTTTCCTCCAATTTTTTAAAAAAATTTAAAAAAATCCTGAAATTTTCTAAAAAAAGAAATATTTTGCCACGTGGCAATTTTTTTAAAAAAAATATCATGTGCCAATTTTTTAAAATTTTTTTGCCACCTGGCATGCCAAGTTAGCATGCCATGTTGCAAAAAAAAAATATTAAAAAAATGTAAATAAATTTTTTTTTGCCACGTCAGCATGCCATGTGGCCAAAAAATTTTAAAAAAAATGTTAAATTTTTTTTTTAAAAAAAATGCCACGTGGCATGCCATGCGGCCAAAATTTAAAAAATGTTAATTTTTTTTTTAAAATTACCATGTGGCATGCCACGTCAGCAAGCCACGTCAGCATAGTGCATCCTTATTCAAAAAAATAATTTTAAAAAACTGCCACGTCAGCATAAAGACCCACGTATGCTGACACGTCATCAATACATGGCACCTATGCATTATCCTGGAAAAAAAAATAATCGTATTTACTCTGTATGCCAACTGTGATGCCACGCCACACTGCGACGTATTCGCACAAATACAATTAAAATACAAGTGCATCAGAAGTAATGACATTTTTAATACAAAGGACGAAAATCTAACATCGTTAGAAAATATAGGGACTAAAAATGGCTTTAATCCAAAAAGAAAACATAAATATCACCACATGTCATCATGCGTCACCCTTATAAAAAATATCACCACTTGTCACGACTGACGCATGCTGCTTCATGCATGCATGTCTCGAGGTGGAGCTCTGCAATGCTGTCTCGCGTTCTTGGGTTTTTTTTTTTAAATTTTTTTTCCAATTTTATTCTAAAAATCCAAAATAATCCAGAAATTTAAGAAAATAGAAAAAAGTATAAACTATGAAAAAGTTATAAAAATCTTTACCGATTCTTGAGTTTTTTTTTCCAATTTTATTCTAAAAATCCAAAAGAATCCAGAAATTCTAAAAAAATAGGAAAAAAGTATAAACTATGAAAAACTTATAAAAATCTTTACCAATTCTTGGGTTTTTTAATTTTTTTTTTTCCAATTTTATTCTATTTTTAATATATACATATGATATAATATATATACTATATATATAAGATCCACTAAAATCTAAATTAGTTAAATGATGATCTACCAACCAATTTTGAGAGAGAAGTGAGAGTATTAGTAATTAATGGAAGTTTTAATTATTATCCTTATTAGGTTAGTTTAATTTTAAATTTTAAATTATCTTATATTTAAGTCGCATTGGAAACCGAAATAGTATAAGAGATATAAGTAGTATGGAAACATTAGATTTTTGAGAAATATTCGTATGCAGGTTGATTTTATTAAGTAATTAATGAAAGTTTTAATTATTGTCTTATCGGATTAGTTTAATTTTAAATTTTAAATTATATTATATTTAGCACAAGGGTTAATTTTATTAATAATTAATGGAAGTTAATTATTGCCTTATCGATTGTTTTAATTTTAAAATTTAAATTATATTTTATTTAGCACTTGGGTTGATTTTATTAGTAATTAATGGAAGTTTTAATAATTGCCTTATTAGTTGGTTTAATGAGAAACAACATTTGAGATAAGTAGGCAAGAGATCTCTGGATCATCCAACCGTTGGATCGTCTGATAGGAGATGAACTAAAACATCTAAATTTCAAGGTTTTTTTTAATATATTAGTTTCTTAATTATTTGAAGTTTATTATTATTATTATTATTATTATTATTATTATTATTTAGATGTGTTTGATTGAAAATATCTTTAACTTTGATTAATTCAAATCTTATGTCTCAAATTAAATTTAAAATTTAAATATAAGGAATTTAGAACTTCTTTGAATTTGAAGTTTCACCAAATCAGTTAATTCTTTATCAGAAAAATCTCTTTTTTAGTTCTAATGATGCATTTTAATGTTAGAAGAAATAATTAAATTAATATAATTTACAATAACAACACAAAACCATTGTAGTCCAGTTGGTTAAGATACTCAGCTGTCACCCGAAATAATCCAGCCAGATCCCGGGTCATGCCTAGGCACGGCCCGGTGCTACAATACTCCGTGTTGTACCAGGCTCGTTTGACTTTCGAGATGTGATCTAGTGTTTGACTCTGTTGGCATGTTTGTGATTTTGTGCTATGCTGATTGTGAATAGTTTGGTATTTGTTCAATTGAAAATTAGGAAACCATTGGTGAATTTTCATGATGGAAAATGTAAGACCCTTGCCAAAGAGACCCATCCTGGAGCGGCCTCCAATGGGTTCTCCGTGGAAAGGATCCCACAAGTAGGTGTTGGGGTACCTTGATGCAAGCTGCAGCCTTGACGGTAAGGTTGGATCTTCATTCATGTTGTGTAGGAGTATGAGGAAGATGGGCTATGGGTTCAGCCCTCTTTATAGACTTGGTTGATGAGGAGCCAACTGAGCTTGCATGCATAACTGACCGGGACCACATGCTAGGTGGCGAGCTCTCCTTGAGTACAGCAACACTTGTTGCATGAGAGACTTGATGAGCTAGGACCACAACCATGTGGCAGGTTCTCCTTGAGAGCTGGAGGAGTTTTTCATTAGGGATTGGATCAGCCAGGTGTGGGAGTTGATCATGGGGGCGTTGGGGCGCTCAGGAGCTGAAGAGATGGCAGTTCTATGTCCCTTTGTATTCAGTCAGTTAGCTATCACTTGTAAAAGGGTTGAGGCCCTTATCTACTCTTGTAACACATTGTTTGGGTAGACAGAGAGAGAGAGAGAGAGAAGTGAATAGAGAGCAAGTGTATAGCATATCTCTGGGTTGTCATCTTGTGTGAATGCTTGTTTGGTTTTCTCTCTTCTCCCTTCAAAGTTCTGTTGGTTGCCTTGAAACCTCGGCTGTGCAGGAGGAGTGGCTAAAATTGCCATCACAAGAGCTCGCATTTGAGAAGGAGCAAAAGTTTGAAAAGGTGACCCCCTCACCACCCCGTGACAGAAAACATAATTGGAAGGTTTAAAAGCCTCCTTCGAAGTTATGCTAGCAAGTTAAAGAATTGTTTTTTCCCCTATAATTTTTGCATAATCTCTTCGGAAATGATAAAATATCCCTCCTTTTAAATTTTAGATGTTTTAATTTGTGTTTCATTTGTGAGGATGTTTCAGTTTAGTGAGATGTTGGACAAGTCTTGAACACATTTTAGAAGCATAGCAACAGTGTGCAGAGGCATGGCCGATCAACTGAAAGGGAGCATGGCCGATCAGCTGAAAGGGTGCATATCCAATCAGTTGAATGGGAGCCAGGCCGATCAGCTGAAAGGGAGCCTGACCAATCAGCTGAAAGGGAAACCTGGCCGAACAACTGAAAGGTAATATGGCTGATCAGCTGAAAGGGAGCCTGTCCGATCAATTGAGTGGAGACCTAGCCGAACAGCGGAACCGAATAGCTGAAAGGTAGTGCTGAGCTGGAAGCTTCATTGGAGAAGGGCTTGTAGGTCTTTAAGGGAGGAAAAACAAGAGAGAGAAAGAGATAGATAAAACCTGATTGAGGGAGAGAAGAGGGAGGACAAGAGAGAACTGGAGAGATTCCTTGATAGGAAGGTTTGTTCCTATTGAAAGCCGGATCTACCAAATCTTGTAAATTGTTTCCTCTAATCTTAGTGAAGATCACCGGAGGCTGGACGTAGGCTATTGTTGGGCCGAACTAGGGTAAATCTTTGTCGTTTCCCTCTTATTTCCTTGCATGCTTGTTTCAGTGAATGTTCTTGGTAATTTTGGTTTCTACAATTACTTTCTCATTCCGCATCGTGTGCCCCAAGAGTGATTCCCGGTCAAAGGCGGGTTTAAATCACAACAAATTGGTATCAAAGCTACTAGTTGTAGATCAGAGGAAGTCGTGGTGTTTCTTTGAAAAAAAAGACAGGTTGTTGAAATTTCAGCACATCAAGTGTTTGAAGAAATTCCTGTGAGATGGCTAGCTCAAGCTCCAAGGTGGATATTGAGAAGTTTGATGGGACAAATGATTTTGGGTTATGGAAGATGAAGATGAGAGCTCACCTCGGTAATCTTGGTCTCGTTAAGGCACTTGAGGGGAAACTCCCGGAGTCAATGGAGGAGGAGAAGAAGGAAGAGGTCCTGGAGAGGGTGTACAATACTTTGATTCTTAGACTTGGTGACAACGTGCTGCGAGAGATAGTCAAATGCAAGAGTGCAGCAAAGGTATGGTTAACTCTTGAATCTCTATACATGACCAAAAGTCTGTCCGGTCGGTTGTATCTCAGGACAAGGTTCTTCACATGGAAGATGGTGGAAGGCAGAAACATTCATGCTCACATCAATGATTTCAACACGTTGGTAATGGACTTGGAGAATATTGGGATCATGTATGATGATGAGGATAAGGCTTTGGTGTTGCTTCATTTACTGCCAAAGTCCTATGCCATTTTTGTGGAAATTCTACAACATGGAAGAGAAACTATAAGTCTCAGTGATGTTGTGGGAGGACTAAAAGCAAAGGAACAACAACGACATAACGAGTTGGGTGAGAACATGGGAGAAGGTTTAATTGTTAGAGGAAGACCAAACAAGAAAGAAACAAATGCAAAAGGCAAGGCAAGATCCAAGTCCAGAGGTAGCAAGAAAGACAACAAATGTTTCTTCTGTCATGAGATAGAACACTTCATGAAGGACTGCCCGAAGAGAACAAAAGACAGGACGCCTCAGGAAGGTCAAGCTGATATTGTTCAAAGGGATGATGAAGATGAAGATGCCAGTGTGCTAGTTGCTTCATCTAATCATCAAGATGGGCAGTGGATAATGGACTCAGGATGCTCGTTCCATGTAACTCCTAATGGTGAGTGGTTTGAAGACTACAAGGAGATAGACCGGGGGTGGGGGGGGGGGTGCGGGGTGGGCAGATCTTGCTAGGAAACGACAAGTCGTGTAAGGTGGTCGGTATTGGTTGAGTCAGACTGAAGACCCATGATGGGGTTGAAAGAGTTTTGTTGGAAGTTAGACATGCTCTTGAACTAAAGAGGAATTTAATCTCTTTAGGTATGCTTGATGATCATGGTTTTGTGTGAAAAGGTGAGAAGGGTGTCTCGAAGGTTACCAAGGGGTTGCTTGTGGTTATGAAGGGAGTGAAGGTGAGAAGCCTCTACATGCTTCAAGGAAGTACCGCGGTTGGTACAGCAGCGATGGCGATGGAAGAAAGGAGGACTCTTTGCAAAACCTATGTCACAAATGGCTTGGTCATGTGAGTGAAAAGGGAATGCAAGAACTTGAGAAACAGGGATTGTTTGGGAGTGAGAAGCTAGGAGTACTTGACTTTTGTGAGAATTGCATCTACGACAAGACCACTCGGGTGAAGTTCAGCAGGTCGTCGTATGTTACGAGGGATACACTTGCCTATGTTTACTTCATATCTATAGTTGATGATTGTTTCGGAAAGTTTGGGTTGTCATTCTCAAGAACAATAGTGATGCACTCGGGAGGTTCAAAGAATGGAAGAAAATGGCTGAAGTCCAAACCGGGAGGAAGGTGAAGAAATTGAGGACCGACAATGGGTTGGAATTTCTTAACCAAGTGTTCAATCAACTATGCAAGGATGAAGGGATGGTCAGACACACAACCATACCATATACTCCACAACAAAATGGTGTGGCGGAGAGGATGAATAGAACACTGTTGGAGATTAAAGATGCATACTACTTGAAGGCGGGGTTCCTCAGAGGTTTTGGGCTGAAGCAACCAACACAGCAGCATACCTAGTGAACATGCGTCCTTCAACAACATTGGAATTCAAGACTCCAGAAGAAGTGTGGACAGGTCATCCTCCAAAGTTTGACAACTTGCGAGTGTTCGGATGCGTAGCATATGCGCACCAAAGGCAAGAGAAGCTTGATGCCAGAGCAAAGAAATGCATGTTCCTCGGATATCCGGATGGAGTAAAGGGTTACAGGTTATGGTGTGAAGAGAGAAGCTCTTCAAAGTGCTTCATTAGTAGAGATGTGTTTTTCAAAGAATCTGAGTACTATTGGCCAAGAGAGCCTCAAAAGGAAGAATGCAGTAAAAACCGATCAGTGGAAGGCCAAGACCCATCAATGGAAGGCCAAGGCAGATCAACGGACTGCAGGGAAGGCCAAGGCCAAGCTGAAATTGAGGTGGAGCTCTTGGGGGAGAGTAGTACTGCAAGGAATGAAGACACAGCTAATGAGGAGGGGAACTTGGAGGTAGAGGATCAAGGTGACGACCTTGAGGGATACCAATTAACAAGGGACCGGACAAGAAGAACTCTAAAGGCACCGGAAAGGTATGGATATGCAGATTTAGTTTCTTATGCATTGCTTGCCTCAAAATAACTTGATGTCTCAGAACCAAAGAGTTATAAGAAAGCAATGGAGAGTAAAGAGAAGAAACTATGGGCACAAGCTATGAAGGAAGAAATTGAATCACTTGACAAGAATCACACATGGGAGCTAGTTGATAAACCAAAGGCACAGAAGATTGTTGGATGCAAGTGGATTTTCAAGCTGAAAGAAGGCATTAAGGGGATAGAGATAATAAGGTACAAAGCTAGACTTGTAGCAAAGGGCTTTACACAAAGGGAAGGGGTGGATTTCAATGAGATCTATTTACCGGTAGTAAAGCATACATCCATTAGAGTGTTGCTAGCCTTTGTCACTCAATATGACTTAGAGCTAGAACAAATGGATGTGAAGACGACATTTCTTCATGAAAATCTTGAGGAGAGAATCTTTATGGCACAACCAGAAGGATTTGTCAAGGATGGAGATGAGGGAAAGGTCTGTTTGCTCAAGAAGTCTCTTTATAGTTTGAAGTAATCCCCAAGGCAATGTGATGGCACGCACGGGTGTGCGCGACATTCGCCCGCAAGTATACGGGGTCAATCAAGTAGTAAAAGTACCCTCAAGTAGGGTAGTCGAATCCATAGGGACTGGTTCCTAGTACTAATTGTTCTTCTATTACCTAGCCTAAACAAAATAAGTGTTGGTTTGATTTGAACTAATGGGGAGTTTGGGTAAATCAGTAGGGAGACATGGCACCTCAGATCATGATCCCCCTAGGACTCTCTTGCTAACAATTGATCTCCTAATACTGGCTACGACTAATGATTCCTGCACGACATACGAACCACCTTTCGGCGAAACTTCCAATCTCTCGGCGCTTCTCCCACGTCGTAGCTCTGACTGCTGGCTGCAACCTAACTAAACTATCCCCGGGCCTATGCACTATTACCACACTTAACCACTATAGCAGTGCCACTCTACTATTATGGTTAGGAGTCACCCGCTTAAACACCAAAAGGTGCTAGATGCTCTATCCCATTGGGGTCGATGACTCAAGGGCCCATGCACTTGCAGAACCATACAAGGACAATCTAAAAAGGAAGAAACCCTAATCTCATGCAATTTTAACCACACAACCACCTGGACTACAGTAGTGTTACTCTACTGCAATGATCGGGCTCATGCAAAAGACAGAATTGGAAACCAGACACAATCGAATAAGAGCTTGCAGAAATCACTAATCTGATTTAAAAACCGAACATATTAAGAAAAATCAATATTAACAAGATATCCTAGGGTTCACATGTCCGAGGCACCACAAGGGGTTTAGCCTCTCATACTAGAAATAAATATGATAAACATAAAGGTAATAACAAGGTAAGACATAAGGGCTTCCCTTGATATCGCCTCCTACGCCTTCGAGCTCTCTCCCGAAACCCTAGCCGCAAGACTCCTCTTCCAAAAGTTCCTTTCATCTGTTGCTACTGGGGGGTTTATATAGCTGAATACCAGCGGCTAGGGTTTTATAAATCTTCTAATTTAAATACTGGATAACTTTGAGTTGAATTTGGGATTAAATCAGGATTATGACGCCGGTCTTCTAGAAGGCTTCATGATTAACACGGGCGTGTTGAGCTGAGCACTCCCGTGTTATGCTTGAGCACGCCCGTGCTTAGCGAAGCACGGCCATGCAGTGTACGCCTCATGTTACGTGATTGACATACAGAGATTTGCACGGCTTGGAACACACACGTGCTTGATGAGCACGAGCGTGTTTGATACTGAGCACGTCCGTGTTGATTCCTGTTGATGTGGTTTCTTCTCCTTTTTGATCCTGGGGCCCGTTTCTAGTTCCTTTCGCCTTGGGTGCCTGAGTTCCTGTTCAAATACCAAAAAGAACCTAAGGGAGTACAAAGATAGAGAAATTGATGCTTAAAAACGTGGTGAGTGTATGTAAATATGATAAGAAAATATGTATAAATATGCACTCATCATAACTCCCCCACACTTAAACGTTTGCTTGTCCTCAAGCAAAAGAGAATCCTACTAAAGTGATGAGTGCTTGATCTCCGATTTCAAAATAGATTAGGAGTCCCTCTGGTGCCTGGGAAAACATAGTGTCAAGTGGCAAGTGCCTAAAGGTTTTTATGAAAGATAAGTCTTTACCTTACACCTAGACTCCCCACATGTGTGTGTGTCACCCTTTCTATGGTGCCTCTTACTAACTTAAGTTTGGTCCAACTCGTCAAGGCTTTATGTGCTAAACTACACTCTCCTCACTCAGCTAGGGGTAGCTGCTTCATACATCCAATGAGGTAGCCTTTTCCCCTGGTAGGTCATCAAGTGGACATTTGTGATGCCCAAGATTTGACTACTCAAGAGAGGCTTTCACTCTTCAAAGGTGATAGCTCTTTGTACCATCTTTTCAATGCCAGCTGATTCACTCATCTTTTCTCTCTTTTCTTTCTCTTTTCTTTTCTCACTCTCTACTCACTCAGCTAGGGGTAGTAGCTTCATACATCCAATGAGGTAGCCTTTTCCCATGGTAGGTCGTCAAGTGGACATTTGTGATGCCCAAGATCTGACTACTCAAGAGCGGCTTTCACTCTTCAAAGGTGATAGCTCTTTCTACCATCTTTTCTATTCCAGCTGGTTTTTTTTTTTTTACTAACTCATAAGATAAAAAACTAATTGGGGTCCAAACCTAAGCATGCAAGTGGCAACAAAGTTACGGTTTTGTGCTCAAAATTGTGTGAGGTGTAAAGTAAAGGCAAGACTTTATTGATTTTTATGATAAATTTGGCAACCTAACACTATTGTCAACCTAGAACCAAAGGGGAATCCCATTAATTTAATCATAGATCATCCTAAATCAAACACTCATAGATAATGTAATAATGTAATTATCTAAGATATCCTTTCCTGAATCAGACACTCATAAATAATATAATAATATAATTATCTAAGATAATCCCTCCCTCACACTTAAACTGTGCATTGTCCCTAATGCATGCAATATATGAAAAGAAAATAAAATACGACGCGTGAGAGCATGATGAGAGAGGGAAAGAGAACTTAGCTCGATGCGCGATGTCGCGTTGCTATGTATTCCGTCGTATTCCTGCCAATTTTGAATCACAAAGTGTCCTGAAGATCAATAAAGGCACAAAAAAGGGTGAACTCAAAAGCATAAAAGACGAAACACCTTTTGGAAACAAACTGACTCAACTAAAAGAAAAAATACAAAAGTGGTGAAAAATAAAATAAAGTGGTAGAAGATGCTCATAGATCGAAGAAATCGTCCCCGGGGTCGCCATCATCTCCACCATCATCCTCAGCTGAATCATCGGTATCCTCTCTAGGCTATGATGGTGGCTGAGGTAGTGGTGGGTATGTCCCTCCTTGCTACCGTATAAGATAGTCGACGCCGCCCGTTGTCCAATGAAGCATAGCGCGATCGTACTCTGTGAAGGGGATGACTCGTGATGCAGGGGGTGCTCGGTCGCCTCAGAATGGTGGAGGCGCCGCATCGGGGCACTGCAAGCATTGCCTCGATCCCCACCATCTATAGGTCCTATGATGGTGTATCTGGTGCCCTCTGGAGTCTGGGGTCATCTGCAGCATCCTCATGGCTCTCATCCTCTCTATAGCGATGGGGATGGACCGACCGACTATCTGCTGGTCTGCTATATGCTCATCAGTCAGGAGGCTCATCCCACGTGCTAGGCGCGTGATGTAGGGACCTGCAAAGAGAGCTCAAATCCTGGGATTTGTAGCCTAGTGGACCAGGAGCTCAGTCACTACCCATCCTAGATGGAGGGGGAATCCGTCAGCCATACTCTGCATATATAATAGGTCCCTGTGCTGACGACCCCCATACTCAGCCCTCTCCCTATGATAGTGTGGCTGAGGATCATGTGTATGTATCGCAGGGCTGGAGACCGGAGTATAGATGCCTTCGACCGGTGAGGGTCGTAATGAGTCTCTATGCTCAGCCTCTGCCATGCCGACTCCTGTGACGCGTCTGTAGGTCGGTCTAGGTGGAGCCCTCTGTAAGCGGTAGTGGTGATGAACTCTGGATCATACAGTCCCAGATGGACTGCAAAAGTGGTGACGCTCATCTGGTACATCGAGCCAAACATCTGGAACTGGATATGAGTGGCCCGATCAAAGTCTACCAATCCCTTCTCCACAGTAAGTGTAGCAAGCACCTCCAGGGTCAGCTCTTTATATGTCAGCTCCTGTAGGGTCAAGAGTCAATCCCATGCTCCTACCCAAGATATCTCTGGACGTCCTCAACAAGGCCAACCTGCCTGAGAGCGTCCCAATCAATATGTCGGGCCTCGCCGAATGTGAGCCCGCAAAGCTTGTAGTGACGTCCCGCGTGCATGGGCACTGAAAGGGTGGGGTCCGGCTTGGGTCCAGAGCTACTCTCTCCCCTGGTCTTCTTGGCTTAGGGCTTGGGCCCTGTACCCTTCTTCCTTGGCGGCATGATGTACTCCGACGAAGTAGTGGTGGTGGTGGCTAGCGGTGGTCAAAAGAAAAGGATGGGGAGAGAGGGAGAACCTGCTGTCGGCTGGCGGTAATGGAGGTGGAGAACTCGCGTCCTGGGTGTAAACGGCGGGGGAGATGCGTCGGTGGGCTCTGGAACTCCGGCGGGATGTTGCAACGACGGTGATGGAGGTGCGAGGTCGTCGGTGTGGTGGCGGCGGCCTCGTATTTTCAGGGTTTTTGAGAGCTGAAGTCGAGCACGGGTTTTAAGCACTCTCGTGCTTGGTAAGCACGGGTGTGCTTAATTGCTCCAGTGATTTGCACGCCCATCAGCACGGGCGTGTTTCTCTACGTGTTCTGTAGAGCATGGGCGTGTTCTGTGAGAACATGGGCGTGCTTTCTCTGCCTTTTCGTATCCTGATAAGTGCACGCTTTGGAGCACGGGCGTGCTCTTTGGGCGTGTAATTCTCTGTTAGTCCTGAGTTTGCTCCCGTGTGTTAGTGGCTCTCAAACATAAAAGATTAGTCAGTAACTTCTTGGAGCACACATAATTAACAAGCATCATCAAACAATTGAATTTCACCACTTATGTATCCTTAACTAGAATCCTAAACTAACCTAGAAAGTATTAGAAAACTAACCAAACTTGGGTTGCCTCCCAAGAAGCGCTTGTTTAACGTCATTAGCTTGATGTATCTGGAGGTTTAAGATGGTTCAAAGAATTGGACCTCCTCGTGTCCCTTGACCATCTCCCTCAGGTTGACTTCGGTGTTACTTGGGAGAGTTCTTGCCGGTCACTCTACTAGAAGTTTGGCTATTTGGGCTATTTGGTGTTCGAGGTTATAAAGTGATGCCTGTTGATTTTTCATTAGTTCTTCATGCTTGACGAGACGCGTGTCGTTTGTTTGGAAATATTGTGCAAGCATGTTTTTCAAGTTTGAGGGTCTCCTTTCTTGTTGATTCGGTTGACTGCTTGATGGAGTCCCTTGAGGTGGTGGTGCCCTTGGTTGTCCAGGATGAGTTACCTGTATACTGTAGGAAAAATTGGGGTGGTTCCTCCATCAGGGGTTGTATGCCGAACTGTATGGATTGCCTTGTGGTCTTCCGACAAAGTTAACTTCTTCCGCTTGTTCAAGGCTTCCCTCTTCTGCTACTATCACTTGTGCAGTTTGCTGAAACATGGTTTTTAGTTTATGGCTTATAGCTTCTACTCTAGCTCTTAGGTTGTACAAGTCGCCTATCTCATGCATCCCGACCACCTTGTTTTCGATGGTTCGCTTAGAACTCTTCTTATATTCCTTGTTGGCCAATCTGTCAATTAATTTTCTTGCTGTAACAGGATCCTTGTTGTCGAATGAGCCGTTTGATGCTGCATCTATTATTTGCTTTGTGGCATCCGTCAGCCCATTGTAGAAGATCTGAACTTGCAACCAGTTTCCAATATTATATTGAGGGGACTTTCGTAGCATCTTTTTATATCTTCTCCAAGCGTCGTTAAGATTTTCCGCCTCTGTCTGTTGGAAAGAGCATATGTTGTTCCTTCTTTTGGCTATCTGGAATTGCTCAATCAGTTTGTCCCATAATGTGGTAGACTCAGGCGATAAAGAATTTAGCCACTGTTTTGCCCGTTCTTTAATTGAGGGAAGTGGAAATCCGAGACGGGAGGTATCTGAGGATACTCCATGCACAGATATTGTGTTGTTGATTTTCAAGATGTTTTCGGAGTGTGTACATGGGTCTTCATCTTGGGATCCGTCGAACTGACATGTTTGCTTGATCAGGTCATGGGGTTTGAATTTAAAAGTGTGACCTGTGACTGGTGGTGGAGCAATACTTGAACCGATGCTGTCCAAGTTTGGTTTTGCACAATCAGATATGGATCTTGCGGTGCTGCCATTGGTTGAGGTTGATTGACCTCCGAATTAGTCTCTGATGAGTGCATATTTATATATATTTTTCATATTATATTTTCATGCATTCACCCTGTTTCGGGCCTTTATTTCCCTATTTTGTACTCCTTTAGCTCCTCTTTGGTAATTGGACAGGAAAACGTGTACTCGGAGCAAAAGGAACGAGAAACAGGCTCCCAGGACAAAAAAGATAGGAAAAAGGAGGAAATTCCACATCAACAGGATCAACACGAGCGTGCCCCTTGATGAACACGCCCGTGCTTCATCAACACGGGCAGAAAGTAATGAAACACCGGTTTCTACCAAACACATCGGAAATTGCGTTTCTACCCGTGCACATCTCGGTCTCTCACAATACGCTAACCAAGCCGGAGTGTGCACGCCCGTGCTCTCCTGAACACTGGCGTGTTTAACTTCAACACGGGAGTGTTCTCACTAAAACGGCCGTGTTTCCGAGATCTTCTAGAAGACCGATGAAAACAAATCCAAATTAATCCCAAGATTATCCAGAAATTAAAGAGATAAAGCTGTGAGCAGTCAGGACGAGCTGCAGTGTTACGGAATTTATTTCAAGATATCCAGGACTCCAAATCAAATCTACACTGTTCAGATTGAAGAAAAAGGGGTTATGAACAACTACATAAAGTTTCAGGTCGATCTGAGTTTGTTTGGTTATCCGATCGAGCCTTTGATGAAGACCGCACAGACCTAGAATTTCATCCGAATTACCCCGAATTTAGCCCAAGATTATCTCAATCCACTTCAACTCAAATTGGAAATTATCCAGAAGTGGGAAGACGATTCCTCCTCATATTCCCAGCCTATATAAACCCCATGGAAGAAGAGATCAAGGCATCTTTGAGCGGGGGCTCAGGATCGGGGTTCGGACGGAGAGATCTCGCTGCTATGGTTCCGGGAGAGAGAGCTCGAAGGACAGAGGAGGCGATTCAGGGAAGCATTATTGTTTATCTGTATCTCTTCTTCTTTCTTAGTTATGTTTGTTAGCATGCGAGGCTAAACCCCTCGGGGGGGCCTCAGACATATGAACCCTGGGATACTCCTATTACTTTATTAATATTATTATTAGTTCTATTATTAATGGTTATTGCATAAGCATAATTATCTTTGTTAAGAGCCCTTTACCCTTGCATGAGCCCTTGAGTCGTCCTTCCTAGTAGGATAGAGCATCTAAACATCTGTTGGTGTTTATGCGGATGACTCCCAACCGTTGCAGTAGAGTGACACTGCTGCAACACAAGGTTGACGTGGTTAGTGAATAAATTGCATAGTTTAGGGTTCCTACCAGTCTAACAGGCCTTGTGTGGTTTCATATTGCATGAGCCCCTAAGTCATCCGCGTTATGATTGACAATTGCTGTAGTAGAGTGACACTGCTACAGTGGTTGAGGTGTGGTACATCAGCCCTTGGTATCCTTGCATGAGCCCCTCTGAGTCGTCCAGCACCTCCGGGTGTTCTGCGTTTCGATTTTCAGTCACTTTGGTAGAGTGACACTGCCAGAGTGGTTGAGAGGTGTGGTTATTAATTGTAAGGACCCTTGGTCGCCTGGATAGGTGGAAGCAGATAGTTACTGTTCCCGTGGACAAGAAGCACCACGAGGGATCGGGTGTTCCCGCCGAAAGGCGTGTTTGTCCATGGACATGTGAGTCATTAATAATTAGCTAATAAGGCACACAATCCATGGTTAATAGAAGAATCCTAGGGGGATTATGATCTGAGATACCACTTCCTCTCTGATTTATCTGAACCTCCTATTAGTCACTACAGTTTCCCTATTAGTTAACTTACCCAGTACTTCAAATTATTAGGATTAAACTAGGTAATAATAGACGATTAGTACTAGTGTCCAGTCCCTGTAGATTCAACTACCCTACCTTTGGGTACTTTACTACTTGATCGACCCTGTATACTTGCGGGAGCGTGTCGCGCATACCCATGCGTGCCATCAAGTTTTTGGCGCCGTTGCCAGGGACTGGTAGCGCTAGGAACATTAGAAGTTGTTATCCTAGTTGATTTAGTATTTTAGTTAGACTCAAATTATCTTAGGTATAGTTTTGGTCATATTAGGATTCATTATTCTACCCGATTAGTTATTTTAGTTAGACCCAAAATAAATAAAAAATAAAAAAAATCAAATAAATAAATAAATAAATAAATAAAATTCAAAAATTCACAAAAAAAACTTCAAATTCTTTTATTTATTGGGATCATCATTATCTTTTGTGCATAATAGATTATTTTTTATTGGATTAATGATGCCCTTCCTTTCAGAAGACCAGGATCACACCCAGTTCTATGCATTGCAGCATGGGCAACCACTATTGGAACAAAGTCCCATTATTCAAGAAATCGACAGATGGCACAGTAAGTTAGCAACAACACAAAAAGCTGCACAACGATATCACTTGGTGTTGTTAAAAAAAATTTTGGGAATAAAGAGCATTCAAGGTATACAATCTTCCACGATCACTGAAAGGGTGTCCCTGCAAGATGCTGAGATAGATGCCGAGACTATCAAGATTTCAAAGAAGCTACGAAGTGAATACAAAGGAGAAGGTCTTGAGAAGGACGCAGCGGCTCTGATCATGAAAGAACCAGAATAACATAAAGGGGTCCAGCTAGAGACCTAAAATCAAGCGCTTCTTGGGAGGCAACCCAAGCTCGGTTAGTTTTCCGGTATTTGATAGGTTAGTTTAGGATTTCATTTAGGTATACATTAGTGGTGAATTTCAATTATTTGATGATGCTCATTACATTATGTTTGTTCTGAAGATTTAATGACTAATCTTTCATGTTTTGGAGCCACTAACACACAAGCTGCAGGATAGCACACAATGTTTCTCCAGGTTACACAAACCAAAAGAACACGGCCGAGTTTTTCAAAGAGCACGGGCGTGTTGAGGAAACACAGGCTGGAACACGCCTGTGCTCCCGGCTGTGCATATCTCGGGATGAGTCGGGCACACCCGTGTTGTCAAGGAACACGCCCGTGCTTATCAAGCATGAGCGTGCTTAAAGGCGTGCTCAACCACAATTCGCGAAAACCTATCGCAATCTTCTCTTCCCCGACCTCAGCCGCCATCAACCGTCATTAAGAGGCGTTTAGTTTCTCAGGATCGGGACACACAGATCCAGTTCCATCTTTGCAGCTTGATGCACCAGATGAGCCTTACCACGTTCGTCGTCCATCTAGGGCGGTATGATCCAGATTTCGTCACCACGCCAGCATACCGAGAGCTACATATTTACCGACCCACAGACGACTGGGTAGTAGGCTAGATTGACTACATGATCCAACAGCAGGGAGGGACTTACCCATCACCACCACTGTTGCCAGCCCGGGAGGACATTGAGGAGTCATCATTAGATGATGGCGGCGACCACCATGACGGTTGTGACCCCGGAGATGACTTCTTTGACTACTAAGCATTATTTCTTTTATTTTTTCACCACTTTTATATTTTATTGCTTTTAAGATTGAGTCAGTTTGTCAAAAGGGTTCAGTTTGCTATATTATCTAGTTCACTCTTTATCCCTGGTCTCAATACTTTGCAGGAAATCTTGGGATACAAATCTTTTGCAAGGAGCGTTTCAAATTATGGGACATGCCAATATCGTATAAACAAGCTAAGTTACTTGACTTCTTCTCCCGCTTTATAATTTCACATGTCTTATATTTTTCTGGTGCATACTGCGTGCATTAAACATAATGCACAATTCAAGTGTGGGGGAGGGATGATCTTTAGATAACTATATCATGAGCAGAATGAGAATTGAGGAATCATACTGTTTACCGCTATATCCCTTCCGCATCATGTTCCCATTGTCATATATTTTTTTTTCTAGTGCATCCAGTGCGTGCATTGGGGACAATGCACGATTTAAGTGTGGGGGAGGGATTAGATTATGGATGATATTATTGACATATGAGTGCTAATCTAGGATGATCGATGAGCAAATTGTGGGTGTCCCCTTTGAGTCTAGGATGAGAATAGCGTTAGGTGCCAAATTTTTCATAAAAATTATTATAGTTTCGCCTGTACTTGACACCTCACACAATTTGAGCACAACACCCGAACTTTGCTGTCACTTGCACACTTAGTCTTGGACCCCAAATTGCCTTGATTTTATTATATATTTATAGACAAAAAAAAAGATATATACATATAGATATAGCTGGTATGAATTGACTGCTTCTTTCCTTTCCTAATAGGTTTGAGCAATTAAGCCCGAGGGGTCCCTATAAACCCATTGCCCTAAAGCTTCCTAGCTTGGGAGCATTGGCCCAAAGCTCGCTACACGGACCTAATAGAAAGCTAGATGGAAATTAGCATTGCATTAGTCAAACTTGTACCCCTTAGTAGAGAAAAAAAAAAGAAAAAGAAAGATGAGTGAATCAGCTGAAATTGAAAAGATGGTAGAAAGAGCTATCACCTTTGAAGAGTGAAAGCCACTCTTGAGTAGTCAGATCTTGGGCATCACAAATGTCCACTTGACGACCTACCGGGGGAAAAGGCTACCTCGTTGGATGTATGAAGCTACTACCCCTAGCTGAGTGAGGAGAGAGTATAGTCTAGTATATATGGTATTGACAAGGTGGACCAGACTTAAGTTAGTAAAAGGCATTATACACACACACGTGGGGAGTCAAGGTGTAAGGTAAAGACTTATCTTTCATAAACATCTTTAAGCACCTGACACTATGTTACCCATGGCACCAGAGGGACTCCCGATCTATTTTTGTGACCGGAGATTATGCACTCATCTTTCTTTGATAGGACACTTTTTGCTTGAGGACAAGCAAATATTTAAGTGTGGGGGAATATGATGAGTGCATATTTATACATGTTTTTCATATTATATTTTCATGCACTCACCCTGTTTCGGGCTTTTATTTCCTTATTTTGTACTCCTTTAGCTCCTCTTTGATAATTGGACAGGAAAACGGGTACCCGGAGCAAAAGGAATGAGAGACAGGCCCCCAGGACGAAAAAGATAGGAAAAATAAAGAAGCTCCACAGCAGCAGGATCAACACGGGCGTGCTCAATGATGAACACGCCCGTGCTTCATCAACACGGGCGTGCTTAATGAAACACGCCTGTGCTTCAGCAATACGGGCGTGCCTCCTACCCGTGCACATCTCGGTCTCTCACGGTACGCGAACCAAGGCGGAGTGCACACGCCCGTGCTCTCCTGAACACGGGCGTGTTCTCACTAACACGGCCATGTTGAAGTTAAACACGCCTGTTAGCACGGGTGTGTGCACTCCGCCTTGGTTCGCGTACCGTGAGAGACCAAGAAGTGCACGGGTAGGAGGCACGCCCATGTTGTTGAAGCACGGGCGTGTTTCATTAAGCACCCCCGTGTTGATGAAGCATGGGCGTATTCATCATAGAGCACGCCCGTGTTGATCCTGCTGATGTAGAATCTCCTCATTTTTCCTATCTTTTTCATCCTGGGGGCCTGTTTCTCGTTCCTTTTGCTCCGAGTACCCGTTTTCCTGTCCAATTATCAAAAAGAAGCCAAAGGAGTACAAAATAGGGAAATAAAAGCCCGAAACATTGGTGAGTGCATGGAAATATAATATGAAAAACATGTATAAATATGCACTCATCATATTCCCCCACACTTAAATATTTGAGCAGGGTTTATTTTAACCCTGGGACTCTCTACTCAATTAGTTTTTAGATGGTTGCTTTCTTTTTTAGAAGGGCTTCTCTTATTTCGTGACGAAGATGTCGCTCAAAGTCTGCGTCAGGCACTTCTGTGGGATAGGGAACGCTACTCCTGGTCATGCACTAGTTCCTGAAAAAGATAAACTTTGGATAAGAAGATTTTTTTTTTATTTTGAGTAAAAATAAAATAACTAGTTTGACTAGAATAACAAATTCCTAGTAAAACTAAAAACTAGTTCTAATCAAAGTAAAAATAACTAATTAATCATAAAACAAATCCTAATAAAACTAGAACTAAACCTAGAGGTAAACGAACTAGGATAACAAATTCCTAATGTTTCTAGAATTGCCAGTCCCTGGTATATGTCTTTACTTTGTTTGGATACACAGTGAGCTGGAAAGCTCAATTGCAATTTGTTGTCGCACTATCCATAACGGAGGCGAGTACATTGCTGCCACAGAAGGAGTCAAGGAAGCACTCTGGCTGAAGGGGCCGATCAGTGAACTTGGATGTGAGCATGACAGGGTGAAGGTTTTTTGTGATAATCAAAGCTCCATACATTTGACAAGGAATCAAATGTTCCATGAGAGGACAAAGCACATAGACATCAAACTTCACTACATCCGAGATGTGATCTCCCAAGGAACTGTGTTGGTGGAGAAGGTTCACACGGATGATAACCCGGCAGACATGATGACAACGCCCGTGACTAGTATCAAGTTCAAGCATTTACTTAGACTTGATAAGTGTCAAGACTCATACTACTTGAGGCGGAGTGAAAACTGGTGATCTTCAGGTATCTCTCTTCTTGTTCTTTGTTAACTATGAGCCAAGGTGGAGATTTGTGAGGATGTCTCATAGTTTAGTAAGATGTTGGACAAGTCTTGAACACATTTCAGAAGCATAGCAACAGTGTGCAGAGGTCTGGCTGATCAACTAAAAGGGAGCATGGCCGATCAGTTGAAAGGGTGCATGTCTGATCAGTTGAAAGGGAGTCTGGACGATCAGCTAAAAGGGAAGCCTGGCCGATCAGTTAAAAGGGAGCATGGCCGATCAGCTAAAAAGGAAGCTGGCGAACAATTTGAAAGGTAGTCCGGGCCGATTAAATTCGAAAGGGAGCCCGTCCGATCACCGAAAGTGGAGACCTAGCCCGAGCGATTAATTACGAGAACAACGAGAAAGGTAAGCTGAAATTTGGAAGCTTCAATGGATAAGGGCTGTAGGTCTTTAAGAGAGGAAAAACAAGAGAAAGAGATAGATAAAACATGATTGAGGGAGAGAAGAGGAAGGGCAAGAGATAACTGGAGAGATTGCTTGATAGGAAGATTTGTTCCTGATGAGTGCCTAATTATACATGTTTTTCATATCATTTTTCCATGCATTCACCCTATTTTTCAGCTTTAATTTTCCTACTTTGTATTCCTTTAGCTTCTTTTTAATAATTGACAGGAAAATTAAACTGGTACCCGGAGCAAAAGGAATGAGAAACATGCCCCCAGGACGAAAAACATAGGAAAAACAAGGAATTTTCGCATCAGTAAGATCAACACGAGCGTGCTTATAAAGAACAAGCCCGTGTTTCATTAACACGGTCGTGCCATCAGCCGTGCACATCTCAGCCTTTTACAGCACGCGAACCAAGGCGGAGTGCACACACCCGTGTTCTCCTAAACACGGGCGTGTTTAGCCTCTACACGGACGTGTTCTCACTAACACGGCCGTGTGTCCGAGGATCTTCTAAAAGACCGGCGAAAGTAAATGCGAATTAATTCCAAAGTTTATCCAGAATTTAAAGAGATAATTGACAAAACCCTAGTACGCGACGAGGAGAAGTATATAAACCCCCGGACAGCAACACAAAAGGGGACTTTTGGCGGAGAGATCTCGCGGCTAGGGTTCCAAGAGAGAGAGCCCGAAGGCAGAGGAGGCGATTCAGGGAAGCATATTGTTTATCTATATCTCCTTCTTCTTTTATTTTAGACATGTTGATTGGTGCCTCAGACATATAAACCCTGGGATGATTCTGTTATTATTATTTTCTTAATATTATTAGTTTCGTTTATTAATGATTCTTGCGTAGCATGATTATCTGTATTCCGAACCCTGTGCTTTGCATTAGCCCTTGAGTTGCCCTTCCCAGTAGGATAGAGCATCCAACACTTCTTGATGTTTATGCGGATGACTCTCAACCTCTGTAGTAGAGTGACACTACTACAATGGTTGATGTGGTTAGAAATTGCATGAGTATAGAGTTCCTACCCTTTTAGTTGTCCTTGTGAGGTTTAATATTGCATGAGCCCTAAGCCGTTTTCCCAAGTGGAATAGCGCATCAGCACCTGGGGGTGTTTCGCGTTGGCGATTAACAATCACTGCAGTAGAGTGACACTGCTGTGTAAGTGGTTGAGGTGTTGTTAGAATTGCATCAGCCCTTGGTACCCTCGCATGAGCCCTCTAAGTCATCTTCCCAAGTGGGATAGAGCACTAGCACCTGTGGGTGTTTCGCGGATGATTTCCAACCATAGTAGTAGAGTGACACTGCTACAATAAGTGGTTGAGAGTGTGGTTAAGAACTGCAAGAACCCTTGGTTTCACCTAAATAGGTTAAATCAAATAGTTAGTGTTGCCGTGAGCAAGAAGCACCACGAGAGATCGGGTGTTCCCGCTGAAAGGCGTGTTTGCACACGGCCTGTAAATCATTAGTAATTAGCTGATAGTATGGAATCAATCATTAACAGAGGAATCCTAGGGGATTATGATCTGAGGTGCCATATCTCTCTCTGATATGTCCAACTCCCATTAAGTTCGCTTCTATTTTCTGATTAATTACTTGACCCATATCCACTACCTCATATTATTAGGATTAGACTAGGTAATAAAGGATGATTAGTACTAGTGTTCAATCCCTGTGGATTCGACTACCCTACCTTAGGGTACTATTACTACTTGATCAACCCCGTATACTTATGGGAGCGTGTCGCGCATATCCGTGCGTACATCAGTTCCTATTGAAAGCAGGATCAACCAAATCTTGTAAATTGTTTCCTCTAATCTTAGTGAAGATCACCGGAGGCTGGATGTAGGCCATTGTTGGGCCGAGCTAGGGTAAATCTGTGTTGTTTCCCTCTTATTTCCTTGCATGCTTGTTTCAGTGAATGTTCTTGGTAATTTTGGTTTTTACAATTACTTTCTCATTCCGCATCGTGTGCTCCAAGAGTGATTCTCGGTCAAAGGTGGGTTTAAATGACAACATCATTGATACATATGAGGATATTAGCATATAAGGGAGTTTCCATGAGGTTTACCAATCAGTTCTCTCAGATCAGATCTTAGATAGTTTGCGAACACAGTGTTGACTTCTTTACTAGTTTTGAGTAGAATGCTCATGTTGTGGACTGTGCACTCATCTTCATCTGGCTTTAGTTGAGGAGTTTGCTTGTAAAAGTGTGTGTAATATCTGGATCACAAAGAATAAGGTATATCCTGACCCATTTGAAAATTCCCTAATGTGATGATGATAATAGAGTTTGTAGGCAAAGCAGGATAATTATCATCTAAAATATTAAGTCATTGCCAAATTGAAACTAAGAAGAATGACATTTCTCCTAGCACTGCATAGTTTCATGTTTCATTGAATTTTTCAAATTGGGTATGATCAAGTTGCTTTGACAACTATCTTGGCAGCCTATTATGTAAGGGCATTTATCCCTGTGCCTCACAGAGTATTTTATTCTATTTTAATTGGGATGCAACATATGAAAATATCACCATAATCATGGGAAGGGTCTCAGGGGCCAAATGTTAGGACTTATAGCAAGGTATATGAAGCAAGGTACAAGGATGACATATAGGTGTTATCAATGGTATGTAACCAAAATGACCTGAATATTAACAAAAAAAAACAAAAGGAGTCAGTTATGAAGAGTATGGAAAGTTGATGATGTTTAAAAGAAACTTTATGTATACATGATTTGTCTAGAAGAAACTTGAATGTTCCTTTAATATTTCTCTTCTTTGCATACAAGTAACATACATATAATTTCTTCAATATCATTCTATTGATGATGTTAAACATGTGGATGGTTAAAGTATGATTAAATATTATCAAAGAACTGATTTTCTTTTCTAACTTTTTCACATGGATAAGAAATGAATCTAGTTTTGATTTGCCATTTTTTTTGGTGAGCTAATGCGTGTATCAATAAATGAATGAAGTCTGTTTCTTTTCTTTCATTTGTTGTATTTGGATTCATTTATCACAGAGGGCATATAATAGCATCTATTCTGCAGAAGCACAGTTCATGCTGGTCCTGGATTGCTTCAACATGTTTCCAAATGTGGGCATAAGACCTGATTTTATTTCTACAGCATTCTAATGTTGTTATTCTGAAAGCTTGAGATTACAACACTAGTTGAGGCATGACCTTTATCTTTATGGTTTGTTATATATCATCTATATGAGGACCCATAATTTTATATATGCTTGATTGTGATAGAAGTAGATTTATTTCCCATAAACTCTTGTTGTTGGTTACTTCAATGTAATTAGATTTTCTTTCTTGTTAAATTTACAGAAGTGTATAGACAGTTAATTATAAGGATGACCATACATAGTCATTTCTGAGTTGACAGAAATGCAAAGATATCTTAACCGTTCTAGGCTAGAATCACAAGTTATTAATTATAAGGATGACCATACACAGTCATCCTTATAATTTCTGTCCAAACTCCATACTTATACCGATATCATTACTGGTTTGCTATTTGGACCGTCTTTTAGGGCCTGTTTGGTTAGCAGTAAGTGGACTTACCGGTAAGTTGAAATACTATATTTTGACTTAGTTCAAAGCTGTTTGGTTTGTTGTAAGTGTAAATATTGTATTTACTTTTCTTATGTTTGGTTTAATATAAGTGGATGATACAATCACCCTGTGAAGTAAGTGGTGAGATTACCCCATTATGCAGTTTTTTTATTTTTTATTTGTAATTTTATTTTTTATTTTTAATATCACACACTAAAGAGAAATATAATATCACCACTAGATTGAATTCAATAATGGGATAACCAATTTTTGACATAAAACCATAAATTTTGATAAAAAGAAATAAATTGGAGAAATAATAACTAAACACACATTAATCATTACAAAAGTTAAGAATTCACCGTACATTCATCTTCAATTTAAGAAGCTACTCAATTTAATAATTCACTGTACATTCATCATCCAAAAAAACAGACAGCCTTTCATTACAAACCAAGAATTCACCCTTCACACAACCTCCATTTAAAAAAACTGCTCATATACTGATGCTTCTGCAATAACAACACATTTCATCGAGTTCACAACAGACTTCTGATGATTACTTGATTCCTTATATGGCCTCTTGTGTATCTTCTGCAATAACAACTACTAAAGATCAGAATACACAACTACTAAATAATAACTGTGAATTTGCTCTTCCATAAATCAAAAATTTCATGAACACCAAATGCAAACTGGGAATTTTTCAGACAATGGAACTACCATAAGCTTAAGCAGTAAATCAAGCTTAAACACAAAGTACAAACCACGAATGTACTCTCCATATGTCAAAAATTTCATGTATACAAAGCATAAACTGTGAATTTGCTCAGATTTTGAAAAATAACACAAAGAAAATATTGCTCACCCGGGCCACAAACAAATCCAAAGAAACAGGCATTTTCATAAATAAATAAAAAAACATAAATAAAATCAACAATCCATAACAATAACAACTAAAAACAAGAAATAGATCAAGAAAATAGAACAAGAGTTATTGAACCCTAGATTGAAGCAAATACGAATTAAAACCGAGAAGAGATATCATCACCCACGGAATCGATTGCCCCCAGATGCCGCCCAAGAGGCATTTTGTTGCTCGGCTTCCGCGGAGGATGAAGGCGCCGTGGAGGTAGAGGTAGCAGAGGAAGAGGAGGGATTTGAGGCCGACGGAGGGGTTGCAGACGGTAGCTGGGAGAGGAGGGCGGCGGTGGCCGGGAGGGAGGAGGAGCCGAAGGAGCCGACTGGGCAGAGGACGGAGGCCTCATGAGCACCCAAGCGACGGCAAGCAGCGACGAAAAGAAAGTGGCAATGACGATGAAGAGAGAAGGGAGAGAGAGAATAGACGGTGGGAATACCGTAAAACTCCTACGGCCAATTTGGTTGAGTGAAAATGCTGTAAAATGGCCATTGGAAGTAAGTTGACTCACTGGTAAGTGACTGTTTCACAGCAAATCAATCACCAAAAGATATCATTTACCAATAAATGGACTTATTTTACAGTCACTTACTACATACCAAACAGGGTGAATTCTAAGATACCTTGGGGTTACCCCCAAGGTATCCTTCCTTGGGGTGTTGTGACCGGTATTAACCGGTAACAAAAAAAGTTCTCCTAAATAATAAGGCTTTCTTCCACCCTCTCTTCGGCTGCCTTGAATCCCACTAAGTAATCGTTTCCTCACACCATCCTCGCTGCCTCCGTGCTCCTAAGCAAGCTCCTCTAATGGCGTCTCTTTCACAGTAAGACTACACTACAACTCCCCTCTCCGATCCTCCTCCTCGTCCCTCTCCGCGCAGGACTCCTTGACTTCTCCTTCTCCTTACATTCATCTCCTTCTTCTCATCCTTAGCTTTCGCCTTCCTCTTCTTATCATCCTCATCTACCACACAATCTCTTGCACGCCGCTCCCTCTCCGTCCTCCGACGACCCACCGTGATCCTCATCTCCTCCGATGGCTTCCGCTATGGCTACCAATTCAAGTGTCCCACCCCAAACATCCACCGCTTCATCTCCAATGGCACCGAGGCCGTCCCCGTCCTCGTCCCCGTCTTCCCCACTCTCACCTTTCCCAACCACTACTCCATCGCCACCGGTCTCTACCCCGAATCCCACGGCATCATCAACAACTTCTTCATCGATCCCATCTCGGGCGACGCCTTCTCCAAGCGCCGCCACGGACCTCGCTGGTGGCTCGGCGAGCCACTCTGGGAGACAGTCTCCAACCAAGGCTTCAAGGCCTCCGCCTACTTCTGGGCCGGCTCCAAGGTAAGCAAAGGTTCTTGGGATTGCCCTCCTGAGTTTTGCCCTAAATATCATTCCTCCGTCCCTTTTTGAAAAGCGAGTGGATGATGTCTTGAGCTACTTCGATCTACCCATTGATGAGATCCCCCTCTTCGTTGCCATCTACTTCGAGGAACCAGACTCCAAGGGCTATGGATTCGGCCCTGACCATCCGGAGATCACCAAGGCGGTGGCTCGGACTGATACCATGATTGGCAGACTGATTGCAAGCCTTGAAAGCAGAGGCATCTTCGAGGATGTGTGCATCATCCTCGTGGGGCATCATGGAATGGTTGGCACTTGTGATCAAAGGCTCATCTTTCTCGACGATCTATCACCATGGATCAAATTCCAAGAGAATTGGGTGCATTGTTACAGTCCATTGCTGGCGATTCAGCCTCCGGCCAACATCTATGTGGTTGCAGTGGTGGCGGCTCTGAATCAAGGATTGAGCTCCGTGAAGGTGGAGAATGGTCAACACTTGATAGTTTATCTGAAGGAGGACCTCCCTGAGAGACTGCATTATTCATCAAGCTATCGGATTCCTACTGTCATTGGAATGCTGGATGAGGGGTACAAAGTTGTGCAGAAGAGACCGATGAGCAATGTGTGTGGAGGAGACCATGGCTATGACAATGCATTGCTCTCCATAAGAAGCATCTTCGTGGCGCACGGGCCTCAATTTGAGAGAGGGAGGAAAGTTCAGCCATTTTAGAATGTTCAGATATACAATTTGATCACCTCCATACTTGGCCTCAAAGGAGCTCCAAATAATGGTCCTTCTACATTTCCAGATTACATTCTTTTCTCAGACAATTGACTTTTGACATGCATCTGGTGATTGCTCTGGTGATTGCTTCTAGCTTTACTTGATTTCTTTAGACGCATTCAATTATTTTCTCCCCCTTGGAAGTAATATAGTTGAGATTTTTTCAGGTTTTTGTGTCTTGAAACTTGTGGAAGGTGTCAATTGGAGTTGTTGGTATTTCTCTGCAGCATAATGTGGTACTTGTAGATTTAATTAATTATCCGATCTTTGTTGTATAACTATTAGAGACTAATTTAAGTTTGGTTATTGCTCTTTTTTTTGTGCTTTATACTTCAATAGCATGGAATTCTTGCTCTACATTTCCCTATTCCATTCTTCTATTTAGAACTTGCTTACAAGTTGATCTGATAATGGCTTTTAGTCTATTTTTTAGATGCATTACTTATTGATGCACCGTGGAGTAATATTTTTGACAAAAAAGAAAAACTCATGTTGTAGTGTCCTGAAACTTGATGTAGTTATCAATGAGAGTGTTCTTTTCTCTCGAACATCATGTGATACTTCTAGATTTATATTTCGTATAGGATATTTGTTTTGTTACTCTTATACACTAATTTAAATTTGGTTACTGCTATTTTATTTTTGTCCTTTATACTTCAATAGCATAATAGCATGAAATTGTTGCTCTACATTTCCCCATTACATTCTTCACTTAGATACTTGCTTACAAGATGATCTGATAATGGCTTTTAGTCTATTTCTTAGAGGCATTCCATTATTGATGCACTGTGGAGTAATATATTGTTGAGGATGCCTTCCTGGGCAAGGTTTATTGAAGTTGGTAGAGTTGCTTGATTTTATTACTGATTTGATTTCAGTATTTTGGAAAGTCCTTGTGGTTTGAGTTTTTTATTTATTTTTTATGTTACCTAATTAGAAGGATTTTATTTCAGTATTTTTGGAAGTTCCTTATGGGTTAAGTTTTCTATTTTTATTGTGATTATGTTACTTAATTAAGAGTCTTAATTAGTGCGGTCATTGTATCAATTGAAGTCTATGTAAAGGGTGGTTATCATCAATAAAGAGGCAATCAAAGGTTTATAAGAAAAAGGTAATCTTCGTTGAGACTCGTAGATCTACATTTCTTGTAGGATATTTATCATTCTACTTTTAGGCACTAATAGGATATTTATCATATTTAATTTAAGTTTGGTCACTTATCTATTTTTTTTTAAATTTTATTTATTGTGCTTTATACTTCAATATCATTCAATTATTCTCCTAGAAGCCCGTGAGAGGATCTGTTGATGGTGAATTCTAAGATACCTTGGGGTTACCCCCAAGGTATCCTTCCTTTGGGTGTTGTGACCGGTATTAACCGGTAACAAAAAAAAAAAAAAAACTTAGTTTAAATTCTCCTAAATTAAAAAGGATTTCTTCCACCCTCTCGTCCTTAGTCTTTCTCGGCCGAAATTTTGGAGATCTCTCTGGCGAGGTCCTACTTCCTTAGTCACACGGAAGCAGCGCCTACTTCCTCCCGACATCCACCCACCGATCCCTTCTCCTCTTCGTACTTCTCTTTCTCTCGATCCAAGATCACCATCGCTGGGACGGGAATCCGATCGATCTCCCTCTCCTTTGACCCAAGTAAGCTTCCCGATTGTTATCGTTCCCTTGACCTCTGTTGAATTATTGAGATTTGAGGAGTTTTCGTTTTGATCCATGGGTTGTGTGGTTCATTCGAGTTATAGAGTTTCGTTTCTAGATTTGGTGGTGTTTGTTGATGGATGGTGGATTTGGTGGTGTTTGTTGATGGATGGTGGAAGTTAGGATTGTTGTGGTGTTAGATGGATTTTTTTTTTCTTGAGATTTGATTGGATATATTCATTTTGGTGCATTTTGATGGATTTGAATGGATTTGGGTGATTGGGACCTTTGGTTTGGTTATATATAGTCTCTTGTTTTCGACGAAGTTTGCTCCAATGATTGCTTCTGCTAAGTTGGAATTATTGTAGTTTTTCATTGACATTTTTTTTTGTCCAACTCTTATTTATTTATTTATTTATTTATTTATTCCCTGTGATTTGATTTGGATGGATTTGAATAAATAGGATGATAGGAACTTTTGGGAAGATGAAAATCTCATCTCTGTCTTACACCTTTAAGTTTTTTGGTTGAGACGTCTTTGTAACTGGTTGTCATTTTGTGGCAGCTGTGGAAGGCTCTTGTTCACAAGGCAAAGGGGGAAGGGTTGGATGTTATACAAACTTATGTTTATTGGAATGGTCATGAGCCATCTCCTTGAAATGTATCCTAATAACCTTTTTCTTGCTCGCATTGGTGTTTTTTTTTCTGTGGAGTTGTTTGTTGTTGTCCATAAATGATTGGTTGAATTTTTTGTTGCAGTATAATTTTGAGGGGAGGTATGACTTGGTTAGCTTTGTCAAGACTGTGTAGAAGTTTGGGATCTATGTTCATCTTCGCATTGGGCCTTATGCTTATGCTAAATGGAATTTTTGGTACTTTTCTTCTTCTCCTCGTTCTATGTCCCCTATTTTCTGGAGCTATGCTGGACATTTTTATGAATTTTATCAGATGATCTTTGAAAAAGGTTTACTTTATATCATGGCAGGTCTAATTTTTCTTCCCTTGTGTTTTGTTCTTGTGGATTTCCAAGCAAATGTTCTCAATTTCTCTTTTTGCACACCATTATTTTTGAAAAATCAACTTTAGATCACCAACTTTAAGAAAATTCATAGATGAGTTTACCATTTTGATCTGCCCCATTGATTTCTGTTAAATGTGCAGATTATGAAATTCAAGGATGCCTAGCCAGCACAACATACAATTGCTTGGATGAATCAGAAATTAAAGCTCAAGAACTTTTGCTTCCAATAAAGATTTTTAGCCTATGGTCCTTATGTTCCTTTATTTTCAGATTTATAGTACTGAAATAGTGAAAAATCCTTATGAAGCATTTTTTTATGTATTGTGAATTTGTCACCTGTGATTAAATTAAACATGGAGTAGTTCTTCTCATTTTATAATTAAATGCATAATTTTGTTTGTTGTGTTAAACCTTCAATATTGTTTGTCTTGTTAAATAATCATTAATTGGTAAATCCAATTGGTAAAATATTGTTCTCATTTTCAATTTAATTTTAATAATCAAAGGATGAGACGAACGGAATGATTATTTGTTAGATTGTTATCTGTTTAATTGTTTCTGAATAAATCATTCATATAGCGTGTTAAGGAAAAAAAATGATAGCATTGTTAAGTAAAAAATTATTTTTGTATGAAATATAATCCCATGTATTATTATTGTACATTTATTTATTTTCATAACTAACTCACAAAAGTTTCAAATAATTTTGTTACTTTGTTCGAACAATTTTCCATTTTAATATAACATATTTAATTTTCAATGTTCATTAGTAAAATTTTAGTTTAATTTAAAAATGGTGTTTTTAAGGAAAATTCTTATAAAAGGAATACAATGTTGGCCTTTTAATTAGATCCAAACATTAATTCATTTAGAAACAAATTATCAAATCGTAGTTTATGCGTTGTTGTTTAGGATTTTTAAAAATATATAATATAAATATTATTAAAACTTAATATTATTAAAAACATAATTATATATGAAAAAATTAGTACTTTCAAGTTATGCACCCATTTAATAGCTCAATACCTTTAGTTTTGAACCACCACTCGAAGACCACAAGCTGATCCTTACGATTTTTTCCTTCCTTCAGCCATTGTCGAGAGATGCACAAATTACCGATCAAGAGGATAAAGAATTTGTTCCAAACTATTGATGTAATGATTTGCTCTTCTTGGAATCAGAGTAGATCATTATCCTCAAGATGGATTGATCAGAGTAGGTAGGAATTATTCGATAGATGTTATTCGATAGATTGACCATGGAGAGATACTAAATTCAATTACCTTCTTTGTGGGCAGTCAACCTGTTATACACTCATAAAACCTTTTTCCATAAGGTGGATAAATTACTTTAAAAAAGTATCGGTTAAAAGGTACAACTACATTAGTAATAGTGTCAAACAACTTTATGGCACACATTTTGCTTTCCCTTTCCTGGGGTACCTCACGTATGGGCTCCTCTTTTTCGATCCCGGAATCCTTTGATCTGCACTCCGCAAAGTATCACGCCTACTCGCAACCAAAGACTGTTGCAAAGGATAATTTACGGAGGAGTCAATGCTCGGTGTTAGAACACACATTTGTGGCTCCTACATAAAAATTTGAAAACACCATCTTAGTATGTACCATAACCAGTACCAGTGCTCGCACACATTCCTTATCGAGTTCAAAAAATAAATAGTGCCAAAGGATTATATGTCGTGTGCACATATATGTTTTTTACCTCTACTATCTTTACTTTAACCGTTTCTTTTTTCCTCCGAGTAGCCTGAGGCACTTGCAAGACTTGCATATCTTGTGTTAGCCCCATTTCATCGACTAGTGCTGCTTCAGAGTCCATATTTGTAGATGAAATGACAACTGGACTGACAGCTACCTTAACGGGGTCCTCTAATACGTCGTTTGCTTCATTTTTCTGAGTGTCCTCTGGTGCCCCCACACCGGATTTCTTGCCATTACCGGCACGGGCTATGAAATCCTCCAGCATTTGTCGTATACAAGCTATCTCTTTCCCTTGGGATTCCAAATCTGCACGCACTCCGGCCAATGTCCGATCAACCATATCGGTCATTTCACGGCGTACATCGACAAGTGACAATGTTACATGACTCTTCAGAATGATAACTTCGCGTCGTAGAGCATCCAACTGACTCTTGAGGTCATTAACGTCCTGCCCCTGTTATCATCATTAGGTCTATATGAATTCAGATTAACAAACTTTCCGCCTGGTCGTCGTATAACTATCTTCACCTGTTCTTTCCTTCACACTCATGAACCTTATTACTCAACTTTCGATGTATTTAGGATTTCATCATCCGTCGTCGGATGACTAAACAATTGATTTGACAGTTGGGCCTTTAACTCAGCGTTCTTCATCATGTCACATGTTTACAATTATTTTACCTCATGAGGTCAGTACCATCCACCAGGACTCATTAGGCACCCGGGTTTAGAACCATGGATTTCGAAAGGAGTATCACTTAGGAACGACTTATTACTCAGGCTTAAAAAAAAAAAAGTAAAACCAATAAGATTTTGGATGTGTTTCAAAGAGAACAAGAGACAAAACCAACGAAGGTTGGGCTTATGGCCGAGGTGTTGGAAGATGACGGCAAACAACTGAGGGGATCAACATCTACCCTAGTGAGGACATACAAATAACCCACCAGTCCCTGTCAAACCTTAGTTGACGCAATGATTTGTTTTAAAAATTCTAAAAAAATCCATAATTTTTTACAGACTTTATAATTTTAATTCAATTTTTTTAATGGCTTCAAAATTAAAATTAGATACTTTTTTAATTTAGGGATACATCCTTTACATATCCAAATTGATTTTTCAAATTTAAAAAATTTAAACTTTTGTTAAAATTATAAATTGTCAACCTAATTTTTTATATTTTTTAAGTATCTGTAAATTTATTTTAAAACTAAAAATACGACATATAGATATAATGAATTTTTAAAATTATAAAAATTTAAGTTTATTAACAAATAAAAATTTCAATCCTTATTAACACATGAAATGGCAATAATACCCCGATAGTATATTGGAGCCGTAAATCCAATGGAGGGCATTATCGAAACTTCATTTACCTTTCCGATTTCCCAAACCGCTAAAATCCATAAAATTCATGTCCGAACGCAAAAACCAAGGTGAAAATTTGCGTGAATTCAAAACAAGCGCTGCTCCCTCTCGCGCCTTTCACCATTTTAGGGTTTCCGAACGCCGCTCCGCATTGGGGTAGTGGTAGTAGTGGCTCTTCTAGAAGACATTCCCTACGACGGAGTTTGTGATATTGTATGAGTAGGGGTGGGGTATCCACAGCCCTGTCGGGAAGAAGATGGCCCTGGTTACACCAAAAAAGATAAGGCCCTCTCCAACGAATTTCTTTAATTTCTTTTTGTTTTGTTGCTCGTTTGGTTCTCTTGATCACAAAATGCCTTGTGAGGGATTCAATTTCATGTTGTGAGGTTTGCAACCTTAGATGTATGCTAATTGGGCTTCGAGATGTGAGTAGTGTGGATTCTCCTTCACACGTTTTCTTTGTTTTCGTGAATAAATGTTTGTGTCTTTTAATTACTGAACATTCCTTCGGAGACTAAGAATTCATCAGAATTATTTGACTTTTATTGTTGGTACTATCTACAATCTTTACTTCTCATTTTGGGATTGACTTTGATAAATGGTCAATGAGGGAAGAACTATGGCCCGATTAGTCCCGGGTCAAGTTTCTAACGATTTTCTCGCTTATGTGCATTTAGTGTTTTATGTTGTCTCTTGCGTGATCAATTCTATAATAATACCAACACCGATTTCAGATTTATAACCCCTCTTACCTTTTTGTAAAAATTGCCATTGTCATCTAAATCTCGTACTCTGACGGTTTCCTTTTCATTTAGTTTATCTTTATGTTCTTACTATTCTACAACTCTTATCCATATTATTATTATTCCTGTGGGCAAATGTATCTTCTCATTGATCATATTGTCTATTAAAAGAAACACATTGTGAAAGTTTTAACAATAAATCTTGTTGCAGCTTGGAATGTGATTCTTGCAAGACTGACCTGCTTTCAACCATCTTCTTTTGTGTACCCCGGTTTGCTGTGAATCTTCTCCTTAAATACTGGAACGGCCCAGTTGAATTATTAAATGTGTACCTAATATATCATTATCTGTAGATAGTGGATTTGTTGTATATTAAAATGTTCGCGAGAGACAAAAGTGTCATTGAAGAACCAGTCCTCACGGACAGCCAAGTTGATGATGTCAGTACTGCTGGCTACTCTTCGGATACTTCATATGACTATTGTAATGAACATAAAGTGGCAAGCGCAGAAGACCTGCCTTCGGCTGAAGGAGAGCCAGATACAAATGCAGATGTTGCAGAACATGGTGTAAATGCAGCTATTGTGAAGACTATGATCTTCGATACTTGGGAAGAGGCTGAGTCATTCTGCAGTTCATACAGCAAACATATGGGTTTTGGTATCCGTAGGCGAGACTGTAGGAAATCAGCGAAAGGCAATGTGTTGATGTATAAATGGGTGTCTTCCAAGGAGGGTGTTCGCCATCGTTCATACGTCGATAATGTCGATCGAAAAAGGCCTCCAAGAGCAGAAACTCGGGAAGGTTGTCGGGCCATGTTCCAAGTTAATTTCATTGCACATACCAGAAAGTATTTTGTGAGGCATTTCATATCAAAACACAACCACAGCCTTGTCCCTTTATATCGGGTCCAATACATTCCATCTCACAGGTTTGTGAGGGATATTGATGGGATGGATGTCAACGCTTTAAGAAGAGTAGGTGTGAAGACCTCCCAAGCTTTTGATTACATTGCCTTGCAAAGCGGTGGTTACGAGAATGTGGGCTTCACGAGGAAAGACATGTACAATCACGTTGAGAAACAACGATCGAAATTGGTTCACAATGGTGACGCGAAGTCAACCCTTGGCTACTTTGCCGGATTGAAGAGGGGCGACCCGTCATTTTATTTTGACTATTCATTGGATAGTGACCATCGGTTGAGCCGGTTGTTTTGGTCTTATTCAACGTGCCAATCGGACTATAGTTTTTTCGGTGATGCCATCGCATTTGATGCGACTTACAAACACAACGCCTACCATTTTCCATTAGTGATGATCATTGGCATGAACCATCATCATCAGAGCATTATTTTCGGTTGTGCCTTGCTCGATAGCGAGACGATTGATGCTTATACATGGCTTTTGGACACGTTCATTAAGTGTATGTGTTCGAAGACCCCAGTTTCAGTAGTAACCGACGGAGACAAGGCTATGCGGGCCGCAATCACAGCTATAATACCACAAGCAAAACATCGCCTGTGTGCGTGGCATTTAGAAAGGAATGCCATGTGCGAGGTGAAGGACCCACACTTCCTGGTTGATTTCAAAAGATTTCTGATGGATCGATGGGAGGTTGACGACTTCGAGCGGCGCTGGACAGTTTTGATTGACAAGTACAATCTGCACAATAGTAATTGGGCATCAAAGATGTACGATACGCGACACAGCTGGGCAGAGACATATTTGAAGGGTTTCTTTTTCGGCGGGTTGAGGAGTACATCTCGATGTGAGGCGATGCATTCTTTCATTAACCATTTCGTTAACAGAAAACTGAAATTGTTTGAGTTTGTTGATAAATTCGAGCGTGCTTTGAGTAGAATCCGAAACTGTGAAAACTAGGCTGACCATAAGTCACTATACTCCAGTCCAGTTTGTGTGCATGCTCTCCGAAATTACGAAGCGAAAGCTGCAAAACTGTAGACTGCTACATCTTTCCAAATATTTCAGAGAGAGATATACAAGGAGTCCGCCTACATACTTTCAGGGAGTGTGTTAATCGAAGATGACAATGAGATATACAATATGTGCAAATGGAGTAGTAGGTCGCGCACCACCAAAGTTATTTTCAACAGAGGGACATCAAATATGAAGTGTTCGTGCTTAATGATGGAGTCGTGTGGTTTTCCTTGCAGACATCTATTGTCAGTGTGCAAACTTGCTGGGTTGTCATGTATACCGAATTATTTCATTTTAGAGAGGTGGTCGAAGCAAGCAAAGACATCCGTTCATGTGAACATTAGCCATCCAGGAGTAAATAAAATTGAGATGGCTTAAGATGGTCCGCTGTGGCTCACTTACGACTAAGTGCGGAGCATTATTGAGCTAGCTTCAAGAAGTGATGAGGGCTTCCAGCTTATTAAACACCTACATCCATCGTGATCAAGGGATCTAACTACAACAATTGCAACCAGCCTTTCACCCATAACCCGATCGACAACCCATAATGCTAAAATTGCATGCGGATCCCATAGTTCAAGAAAGCCACAACCAATATCCAAGAAAAACGTAAATCATCAGCTCGGCGGTGCGGTAATTGTCGTGAATTGGGACATATCAGGACCAAATGTCCGCGCCAATGTGTCGATATGCACTCAGACATCCATATCTCCCCCAACACATGTGAGCCCGAGAAATTGGCCGATGTGGACCTGAGCGAAGGTTTTGGTGTAAACAAGGTCAGTTTCCTTCTTAATGTGAAGTATGTCACATGTATGTATATATATTTTATACATCACCAATCATCATGCTACATGTGATGTGTTGCCTGTCACATATTTGTTTAGATGGACACGCAACCGCTGACCGGTTCACAGCCAATCCAGTAGGAGGTACATGCTTCCCTATCTGATGATGTGGTATGTTTCCTTTAGTTATAATTACAAATTCATTCTAATCCCCAAAAAACGTACTTAAATACTATGATTTCTTACTTACATTTCCTCTTCGTAAAATGGCAGACATAAGCTAAACGGTGTCATCCGGGAGGTTCGGATAGGGAGATGAAATCAACATGTACGAGCTAATCTAATATATGACAATGTTTGATAACTTATATTACGCTATTTACTTTTACACACACACTTATACCAACGCAATAGATGTTTACTGTCCGCATTTTGGTATTTTGCGTTTGTAACTCCAAATTCAACCTCATATAGTAATTGGTAATTAAATTTGGCCTGATTTTTATGGGTATTTGGTGTGAATTGTATAGAATGTGTAATGTTTTAATTTTTTTTTTATTATGTAGGCGGGCCCGTCTATACCAAAGTGTGCCCGCCCTGATCATTGATCAAATACCAACTATGATACACTCTATGCATGCGGGCCAGTTTGATGGAACAGACGGGCCCGTCACTCTCTCTGGTTTCCCTTGGATTTCTGAATGCAAGTCCGTAGGCGGGCCCGCCTACATTTAAGTCGGCCCGCCTGTTTCACTGTCTAATTTCATGCTATAATGGCCCATAGACACGCGGGCCCGTTTGTCTCGGTACGGGCCCGCCCACCTTGCGTGTTTCAGTTACTCTTTCAAAATACAGCCAACAACAGTAAGTCTATTGGGGTATCTCACACATCATCCATTTAACGAAATTAACACTTAATGCATATGAGTTGCTCACATTCTGTTGCGTTTATATCAAAATAAGATTGACATTTAGGTGAAGGCTTGTATGAAATGTGTATTATAACAAAACAGAAGCAAACATTCCTACAACTTATATTTCTCATAGACCTCAAATAAAGAAAGACAAAAACTCACTACTCGATAAGTTATATACTTCTATTGGGTTTAGAAGTACGTCTTCACAATGACATACAACAAAATGATGACGCTAGAAGGTCCTCACTATTGCATTCTCTCGTCATCCGGTGCAGGATGTGGTGTAATAACTGGTGCACGTGGTACAGGAATCGCTGAACTAGGAGGTGCAAGTGTTGGAGGTGCTACTGAGGAGGATGATGACGGGGCACAGGCTGGAGTAGGAATGCCACCCATGCGCAGTAGCTGGTGGAGATCTGCACTCATTCTCTCCTGTTCTCGACTCATGGTCTGCAGAATATCGAGAATGTATTGCTTGGTAGCTCGAATTTCAGCAATCTCGTGCTCGAGGTGGATGGTGACCGGTGGGGGGGGAGCAGAAACGCTTTCCTGGCCGCCGTGGGGGTGTCCGCTTCTCCAAGCGGTGGTGTGTGATGAGTCAGCCGCCACCTTCAAGTAGCTCCACGTAAGTAGTGTGACGGATGAGAGCGTATGTGTTGCCACATCTCTGAATCGTGCCCATCTCGCACTCAGCAGTAGCCACACCTAGAGGCTCGATAGTGTGTATCCGCCTTTAACCGTCAAGTTGAAGTGGTACCCCAAGTCCGCTGGAGCATGTTGGTGATGAAAGGACCCGTGATTAATGCAAAGAAGCCGCTGCGGCCGCCCCTCGGTGTACAAGGTACCTGGCAACCACATAGCCCAGGTTGAGCGGCACGCGCTCGATAATGCTGTATAGGCAGAAAAGATCTGTGCTCGTGATGTTCCCAGTGCCGTCCTCCCTTCCAGTTATGGTCCGAGTAATGAGGCCGTGTATGTATCGGTGGACGGGTTCGTCCAAAAGGGACGCCTTCTTCGAGCTTGGAG
This sequence comes from Dioscorea zingiberensis, assembly GCA_026586065.1. NCBI lineage: Eukaryota > Viridiplantae > Streptophyta > Magnoliopsida > Dioscoreales > Dioscoreaceae > Dioscorea > Dioscorea zingiberensis. The sequence goes on along the minus strand of CM048822.1, from coordinate 6,991,500 downwards.
GCCCGGAAGAGATGGAAGCTCTGTATGCAGATTCTGAGATGATATGGGCAGGGAACGCACAGTGCAATGCCCTGTACTCTGGGGTCATAGTGAACTCTTGGTTGTAATATGTCATGCATATGGCAAACTGGGTGATCGTCAAAGTTCTCATTTGCCCGTAAAGCTGGAAAGTGATGACTTCAGATTGTGGAGTCAGGTCCGGGCTTTGCTCAATCTCGAGCATCGCCAAGATTCCGTAGTCTCATCCATGAAAACTGGACAATTCATGGTGAATATGTCTTCCCAACCACTCAAATGAAATTAGATCTCGTACTTGCTGATCGATACGGGGCTCCCTAAGAACATCCCAATCAATTCTTGCTGTACGGCCGAATTTTCTTTTCGATAGGAGCTTGTATCTCTCGTGGAAACGTTCCTCCTCGAAATATGGTGCTCCAGACGATGACCCCCCGCCCTTCTTCCGTTTCTTGCCCTTATCACCGATGTTCTTGGTCCTCGGCATGGCTGCATGAGATATAATCAGAAAATATACGTTATAATCAACATACCAACCGATGTTAATCTTGACAAAATATAATATGCCTGTTTATTATTCATGATGACAAATGCACAATGGCTTTTATTGATTGAAATCAAATTGGTAACATCAAATATCAATGAATCTCTTAGATCCTTATCACATTTATTATTATAATTATTATTTCTTAGATCCTTATCCTTGTGAGGGTCTCTCCGAAGTTGTAGGGTTTGATCTCTATTTACCCTCTTCTCATTGTTGTTATCATCATCCATGTATTGATGTCATGTGTAGCTTGAGAAAGCTTGTTTCTCTTGTATGTGTTGATGTCCCTTGCCTTGTATTCATCTAGTTAGCTAGAGAAGACCAACTCAATATAGTTGAAAGGGTTTAAGAGGCTATAAGGAGTCCCGTGGTTTTCCCCCTCGATTGGAAGGGGTTTCCACGTCACAGATTGTGTGTGTGTTTTTGATTATCATCTTGTTAGATTGATTGTCTACCTATTTTGTACACAAGAGAAAGGGGAGAAAAGATCCATGGAACAAGTGCAGAAAACATAGAAGTAGACAAGCCAGTCTACATTCCAGACAAGCCTGTTTGCAAGCAAACAGAGAAGCAAACGGGGCCGCCCAGATACAGACGGGCCCGCCTACCTGATGTCTGCAGAAGCGTTCAGGGATACAGAGAAGCATACAGGCCCGCCCAGTTCCAAACAAGCCCGTTCACCTCTCTGTTAGCTCATAGGTGAAGAAGTTCCCGAAATTTGCTGACAACTACAATATTAACTTCTTTTAAATTATCTTTATCATTTCCATAATTCTAAATTCAATATCGTGAGGATTAAGAACAGCAATCAAATATTTCATCAATTAACTAGATCATCCATAATAGACCTTTTCCTCAATCAAGCATTCTTTCAATATTTGTGTCCAATTTTCCTGATTCTTGGATGAGGACTTGCACCCGACCTCCTTTTTTTTTTTTTTTTTTGGAATTCTAACTATCAACTTGATTAGGCTAAGTACAAATCCAGCATCTTGACAGCATTGGCTTGCTTACATATCACAAAGTGAATTCTTGCTTCGATAACATGCATGCTACAATATACGTTCTCATCAAAACTTTGTTACAAACAACCATGGCCTAAATTCCATCATAAACAACTAGGGAAAAGCAAAAAAACAAACCTATCATGCACAAATGTAAGTATGCACGCATAATCTCTAGTATGGGACCTTACCTCCCCGAACAAATGGAGAAAATTTGTTGATTAGGGTTTGCGCAGTTCGTTTGTGGCCTTGGGTGGTGTTCGGCTAGGTAGGGTTGGGTGAAGGATGATGGCGACGGTGCAGCTGCGGTGGAATATCAACCGGTTTGAGACATCTACGGCTAAATAGTTGTGCAGCGGGCTCGTCCTAATAAAAATGATGTTGGTCGCTTGTTAGTGGACGGGCTCGATTAGTTGTGAGCGGGCCTGTTTGGTTTGGGGTATGTCAAGGGACGCACAGAATAGTGAGTCTGCCGGGGTCTATTGATAACGTATTGGCCCGCTCGATATGGCGCCATATAATGAAAATCGCAATCACATCCGAATGTCAACTTGTGTCGATACTGGGTCAGAATCGCGCCAGTATGAGGGTTAGATACGCCATTCGAGAATTAGGCGGTCTCGCTAAATACCATGGCGGGCCCGTCTCGCTTTCTGTCGTGGGTAAAATGGGACATTAGACTAGTAGGCGGTCCCGCATAGTGCTGTGGCGGGCCCGTTTTGATCTCTTCCTTGTTAGACGCTCCACGGGCGAAACAAGCGGTCCCGCTTAGGACTATAGCGGGCCCGTCGCGCTCTCTGTCGTGGGTAAGTGGGCCATTAGAGTAGTAGGCGGTCCCGCACAATACTATGGCGGGCCCGTCTCCCTTTCTGTCGTGGGTAAGATGGGCCATTAGACTAGTAGGCGGTCCCGCATAGTATTGTGGCGAGCCCGTCTCGATCATGAGCTTGTTAGATGCGCCATGGAAGAAACAAGCGGTCCCGCTTAGTACTATGGCGGGCCCGTCTCGCTCTCTGTCGTGGGTAACATGGGCCATTATCGTAGTAGGCGGTCCCGCATAATACTATAGCAGGCCCGTTTCGATCTCTTGTTCGTTTGATGCACCATGGGAGAAACCAGCGGTCCCGCTGACTATTCTATTGGGCCCGTTCCGTTCTCTGCTATGGGTTTCGAGTCACGCATCAGGGTGGATACGAAAGTTGTACTTTGCCGGATTTTCTGAATGTGTAAGACACACGTGACATGACATTGGTCGTCCACCGTCACCCGTCACTTCACATAAATACCATGAAGCTCTCTTTTTCCTCAGAAAACTGAAAAAAGGGAACTCTTTTTCTTCTCAATCTACTGGCTTCCCCCTTCATCACCACCTTCATAGGTCGGGTGAATAAGCTGGGAAGCAGCTCGTTCTTCATCAAGCACCACATCCGTAGCTCGGGTGAAAAATCAGCTCGCCCGTGCATCTCCAGCTTCTTCATCCCGGCGTCGTGGTCATTACATCAAGCATCTACAAACTTCTTTGGCGAAGCAGTAGTATGATTTATCTACTTTTCCCTCATCCCTGCATTGATAAACTTGTTATTATTTTTTTTTTTTGGGTAAATAGAGAGCTACTTAGCTAACTTATAATACTGTGTTCTAAAAGAAATCATAAATCTCTTAAAGGGGCTGGTAAACTTTGTAAACTTGGGAATAAGACTTCATTAGCTCATAATGTTGTATATCTTTTGCTGTTGATGCCAAATAATCAGCACAGTTGTTCTCCATTAGCTCCATCCAGTCCATTGTAATTCTTCAATTTTTCAGTCTATATGAGTCATAGATTGTGGGTTTTATGGATCTGCCATTACCTCCTTCATTCCAACTCCGTATATTTGTTTCTACTGTTCTCAGTGGTAGCGTATGTGAGATCATAGTCCATATTAAAAATGAAGGTTTGAACAATTTAAAGCGCAAATACTTAACCCACAATTTATCTGAATTGTTGATTAGCTCTAGGGCATGTTTATATAGTAGTGTTGTTTTCATCAGTTTTAAATCTTTTAATCCTAAACCTCTCTCAGTTTTGTGGTTGCTGATAGTTTTCCAACCTATGAGATGGATACCATTGCTACCTTGGTTTTCCCAAATGAATCAAATCATTAGCTTAGACATCCTTTCAACTATAGAATAAGGGAAGGCATACGTATTCAGCCCATACATTGGTAAGGATATAATGACAGAAATTATACGGGTTAGTCTTCCTGCCATAGAAAGGTACATAGTTTTCCAGTGAGCTAGTTTGTTTTCTGTCGTGTTTATTGTAGGCTGGAATTGGTTGATAGGTAGTTTGGAGTGTGAAATCCAATCCTGCATCCGCCGATGGTCGTGTCTGTGGGGTATGCTAGTTCATGCTATCTTTGAGTTAGCCATTTCCAATATATTGTCGTGTATTAATGTTGTTACAGGTTGAGGTGCTTATTTGGTGTAGACGTTCCGCATGCATTAATCTATGTCAAACGATCTAATTTTACGACACTGTGTGGAGATCCCTCGGTAATGGTGAACCCGCCAATCATGTGTGTGTGTATCTTATTTACCATCTAAACTTTTAAATTTCAAATCCACGCTTTTTGAGTCTATTGTTATTCCACTAAATATGTCTCTAAACACCGGGTTTGTAGTTCCCTCAAGGGTCACGCTTGTATGGTCCACAAACTTGGTGCCCCGCTGAAGTTGCTTAGCCAAGATAAGAAAGCAAATGATAACATCTTTTGGTTTCGAGGCCTTATGGAGGCCGCTACAAACTCATTGAGGATGAAAATGATCTCCGATTTTATATCTTGATTCGACGTAGACACAGGGGAGTTGTCGCACCACGGACGCAGACTACATATGACACACTCGCACGCGGGTTCCTTACTTGGATTACCCACCGTGGGCTTAGATGTGGATGGTTTAATCACCAAGCTGCTGCACATGAGAACTCGGCAAGATCGCTGTGCATTTCTTTTGACGTTTCCAAATACAATAGATGTCGAGTTGATTCAGATGCCTGACGGCGAAGACTTCAAGCGGAGGTTGTTGCTCTACATCGTTGGCAGCATCATAAGGCCAACTGGCAATGTGCACGTATCAACTTCATATCTGTCATTGCTGCACCATTTGGATGAGATCAAAGATATGAATTGGGCAAAGTTTGCATTTGAGGGAGTTCTTGCAGCAGTGAGGACATATAAGATTGCTCGTGCACGAGGGTTACCAAATAAATGTATTGGTGGCTGCATATGGTTGCTACAGGTATGTTTAGACGTTGACAGTAAAAATATACGCCAAAAATTAATCAATACGATCAATGTTTACTTATTAGTTTTTCATCCTTGCATATGATTATTGACCTTTTAGTTACGTTTTCAAATTTAACGGATCATTCTTATTCGAATGCCACGTATGGTGCAGTTATTCTACCTTGAGCACCTGGCGATTGGAATTATCCATCAACCGATTATTGAGCTCGAGACTCCCCGCGTTTCCTTCTGGACAGACGCCCGCATAACTCGTGCTATGAAGCACGTCATTCATCGTGGGGGTGTAAGGGCACACACGGTGGACATGTTTACTCCATCATATCACACTACTCGTGTTGAGGTACATGTTTGGTTGTGCTATTATGATGAAACACATTTTAATCAGAATTCATATAGACCTAATGATGATAACAGGGGCAGGACGTTAATGACCTCAAGAGTCAGTTGGATGCTCTACAACGCGAAGTTATCATTCTAAAGAGTCATGTAACATTGTCACTTGTCGATGTACGCCGCGAAATGACCGATATGGTTGATAGGGCATTGGCCGGAGTGCGTGCAGATTTGGAATCCCAAGGGAAAGAGATAGCTTGTATACGACAGATGCTGGAGGATTTCATAGCCCGTGCCGGTAATGGCACGAAATCCGGTGTGGGGGCACCAGAGAACACTCAGAAAAAGGAAGCAAACGACGTATTAGAGGACCCCGTTAAGGTAGCTGTCAGTCCAGTTGTCATTTCATCTACAAATATGGACTCAAGCAAAGACTACCGATGAAATGGGGCTAACACAAGATATGCAAGTCTTGCAAGTGCCTCAGGCTACTCGGAGGAAAAAAGAAACGGTAAAAGTAAAGATAGTAGAGGTAAAAAACATATATGTGCACACGACATATAATCCTTTGGCACTATTTTTTTTTCAACTCGATAAGGAATGTGTGCGATCACTGGTACTGGTTATGGTACATACTAAGATGGTGTTTTCAAATTTTTATGTAGGAACCACAAATGCGTGTTATAACACCGAGCATTGACTCCTCCGTAAATTATCCTTTGCAACAGTCTTTGGTTGCGAGTAGGCGTGATACTCTGCGGAGTGCAGATCAAAGGATTCCGGGAGCGAAAAAGAGGAGCCCATACGTGAGGTACCCCAGGAAAGAGAAAGCAAAACAGGTGAAAATAGCAGATGCCACAGTTGAGGTAAATGTGAAATACATGGTTCTTCGTGGTCTCAGCATTACTTACATCATTTCGACATACTTTGTGTAAAATTTACATGCTGGATTACCTAATTTTATGTGCAGGGGCGGGAAGTTGCAATTGAAGCATCAGATGCACTAATGAGGGAAAAAATTTACACGATGGATTACCTAATTTTATAAGAGATGCCAAGGATGGCTTGGAGTAAGACGTCATATATGTATTTATTTGGAAAAATTTAACTCTTACATTGTATTTGAATTACCTTTGGTGGAATTTCATAACAATTATTGACTTATGTGAATGCAAACATATGTAAAGGGATGTCAAAGTGAACTCACTCTGGAATAAATGAATCTATTCCACATCTTCATGTTTCATATGACCAATATTGATTGGATTGTACAATCGTTAGAATTAATTTCTTTGCTTCACACGTGTAATGCAATGTTTGTTTGATACCTTTGTATATTATATCGTTTATTGAACTACTAATTACGTATGTTTAGTTTTCGTCTTCTAAGGCGTACCAACAATAATATGTACTAAACATGTGTGTAAACATATTATTGCAGGCTTCCGATTGTTTCATTCGGAACAGATCATGCTAGTCTGGGTGAGATGCAATATTTAAGACCACGATGCATGTTGTCTTCCCCGGTTTACCACGAATTCCTTTTTCTTTAAATTCGTTTCCTTTACACCAATTCTACTCGATATATGGCTATATGGGAGAGTTAAGCTTCTCATTCCCTCACAGATTATTGACGTGCCAAGGTGCTGCTTAACGTGCGAGGCGATGGAAGCGCGTAAGGAGTGCCATCGATGGTACTTTCCATCCCGCTTCTCGGTTAGTAATAACTATTCTTGTATAAGTATAAAATAAGATAGTGTTTGGTACATGGTAAGTGATTATGATAACGTTCGTTTAACAAGGGAAACTTGATTTAACAATGTATTGTAGCGCACGATCTTAAATTCAGACTCACAAAGCATTGACGTGTATGTTGATATATTTGCAAGGAAGTATCCCTTCATGGGTGATGCGTGTAACGTGCGACAAGTATGCCATTTTCGACAGCGCTTTATTCCCCGGAGAGGCTTTTTTTTCACTAACAATCTTTTGGTGTGATTTATAATTGTAGATCTTTGTGCCCGTGAACGATAGAAACTTCCATTGGTTCTTGGTGGTAATGGACGTACCAACCAAGAAGACGTACATAGTGGATAGTCTCCCATCGGTAGATCAAACTTTGCGCGAGGATATGGCCACAAGAATAGTGAGTTTGATTAGATCGATGTTTGAATGTTAAGCTAATTGAGTTAATTCCTCAGTACATGATGTTCTTATATTGGTCTACCTTCTCATGAGGGGAGGCATGGCACAACGGTAAAGTTGTTGTCATGTGACCATGAGGTCACGGGTTGGAGTCGTGGAAACAGCCTCTTGAAAAAAAAGAAAAGAAAAAAAAAGGAATAGGGCTGCGCTGCAAAAGAGACCCAAAGTGGTCCCAATTCTTCCCGTAACCCGCTACAAGCATGCGGGTGCTTTGTTCCACCGGGCTGCCCTTTTTCTATTATCACACCCTCCTCATATATATGGTTTTCTCGGTAGGTCGGAGTAATCGGGCTTATGTGCAAGCATATTGGCAGCCTACTTAACGCTGATGGACTATGATCCAAGTTGGCCACACTCTTGGCCAATAGAACATTTGCCCGTGAGGAGACAACCCAACTGTAAGTATTATAGTGTAAATGCTTACCAACCCCTTCGCTGGACAGCTTACTACACTAAATTCACACTTCTACTTAAATCTCATATTACAATAAACATTGATAGGTAATGCATCATGCGGGCTATATGTAATAGCCTACCAACGCTGATTGGGACTTACCGCTAGAAAACCCCGTGGAGATGTCATTACTTGTAATTTATTTTGACATTTGTTACGATATACAACTTCAACTCATGTGTGTTTGGATTGCACAGGCCGCATTCGGGTTGGACCGCAATTATCGCAGACATGTGTTGTCGTGGTTATGCTTACACAAGGATAACCTTGATCGGGATGAGATCATACGGGCCTTAAAACTGTATCATACCAAAAATCGTCGTATGAGTTGACGACCTGTTTATATGATGTTTTTTGCTACCAGGATTTTTGTCAGCTCGGTTCACATCACAATACACGTAAGTATACACATTTGAACTTGCAAAGTTTGCTAGTATCGGTATTTTTGTAATGCGGTTGTTGATAATTTATTTCGTTCGTTCATGACTTTGTATTTATTGTGACACTAATGGAAAATGGCTACGGTGTTCTTGGAATGGCAGGTAAACGGTGAATTCTCCTTATATGGCAAGTATCAAAAGAACGGACATTTTTTGGCTAATGCTCCTTGATCATCTCACTTGTAATGTATTTCTCATGAAGCACATGATATTGGGATGTATATACTGATCCTATACAGTATAATTTTTTATTTTAAATACATTCTCATTTTTTGATTAATCGTCACCATACATGGAATATCCAAACCAAGGACTTAAAGAATTTATTCTCGTGATGAAGCACCAATATGCCACTGAATTGGGTGTGATCTCATGTGTTTGGATAAGATAGTAAACTATCGATTTTAAAGATAAAAACCCTTCATCCCTGTCCTCATTGATGATGTAGGTACCCAGCAGCGTATTGCGTAACTACCTATTTATATTACGACTACTTTACCTTATTGCCAACAGGGGGCAATTAGAATAATGTCTAAAGTAGACAACTGAGCAATGGATAAGAAATAATATACACTGAATTGAACAGTAACTTAGTTTATTAACCAATTAAGACAAATTTCAATGTGTTGGAAAGTTTGTTAATATAATTTATCCTTTAAATTTACATCAAAGACGTCTCAATGCTCAGCACTAAGTGTCATGGAATGTTATAGATGTTAGGGAGGAACCTGCAGGTTAAACAAACAACCTCAAAACAACAACACCGATACGCTTCGTAGCGTAAAAGTGAACGGGCTCGCTTTGATGTGGGCGGCCCGCTTGCATGTGGACGGCCTATTTGCTCATAATGCATGGATCTCAGGCGGGACCGTTTGCATGTGGGCGGCCCGCTTTGCATGTGGGCGTGCCTCTGCAGTAAACATGCATCAAGTGGTGGCCCTGTATGGATCCGGCGGGACCGCTTGGTATTTTTTGTTTGTCTAAAATGCAAAATGCATTGCTTAATTCTCCTCTCAAGACTTTTAGTTTATTATCTTTTATTTTTAAAAGTTAGATAATAAAAGATACATAATTGACTAGATATTAAATTAAAAAAATATTAAATAACCGTAAATTTCAAGGTAAAATGTAGTACGAGGCCTCCAATAGATATTAAATTAAAATTTTTAAATATTAATTTATCATAAAAATAATTATTATAACTATAATAATAAGCTTTTAAAAAAAATTTAAGGTTTAAATTTTATATGTGGCCTCCAGTAGATATTAAAATTTAAGTTAAATTTTTTAAAATATCAATATATTATAATAATCTATTATTATAGTTATTATTGTACGAGAATTTTACGGTTTAAATTTTATATGAGGCCTCCAATAGATATTAAAATTTAAATTAAAAATTTTTAGGCATGGATATATTATAATAATCTATTATTATAGTCATTATTATAAAATTTAAAAAAAATAATCTTAAAAGATAACAAAAAAAATATGAGGCCTTAAAAATTTGGAGGCATAAAGCGATTGCTTCACTCGCTTTACCCTTAAGCTGCCCCTGGATGGGGAAACAACAGCCTTGGCACTACTCATATTGAACCTCTCAAGAACTTTCTCAGTGTAGCTTTCTTGAGGTAACATTAGCTTCCCACAAATCAAGGAGGCTTTAATCTCGCGCACAATCGGAAGGTTCTCGCACACAATATCTAGGCGCGCGCACACGGAAAATAAAAATTTGTGCCCGAGCCTTCACAGACAGGAAGTAGGCTTAACAGATTGCAGTGGCGCTACCAAATCAAGGAGACTTTAATCTCAAGCAGACAATCGAAGGTTCTCGCACACAATATCTAGGCACGCCGCGACACGAAAATAAAAATTTGTGCGCTGAGACTTCACGTGATCAGTAGTACTTAACAGATTGTGCGCGCGTCTGCAAATCAAGGAGACTTTAATCTCAAGCACAATCGGAAGGTTCTCGCGACACAATATCTAGGCGCTACGCATTACCTAAAATAAAAATTTGTGCGCGAGACTTCACAGATTGTGTGCGAGGCTTAACAGATTGTGCGCGGTGGCCCGCAAATCAAGGAGACTTTAATCTCGCGCACAATCGGAAGGTTCTCGCACACAATATCTAAGCGCTACCATGGAAAATAAAAATTTGTGCGCGAGACTTCACAGATTGTGTGCGAGGCTTAACAGATTGTGCGCGGTGGCCCGCAAATCAAGGAGACTTTAATCTCGCGCACAATCGGAAGGTTCTCGCACACAATATCTAGGCGCGCGCACACGGAAAATAAAAATTTGTGCGCGAGACTTCACAGATTGTGTGCGAGGCTTAACAGATTGTGCGCGGTGGCCCGCAAATCAAGGAGACTTTAATCTCGCCATACCTTAATCGGAAGTTTCGCACACAATATCTAGAAGCGTATACCTAAAAATAAAAATTTACGCTTGAGACTTCATGATTGTATGCTTGGCGTATATTCCAAAATATTTAAATATCATTTAATATAAAAAAATATTTAATATCATATATTAATTTTAATCTAATAATAACAATATGTAAGCAAATGTTAACTTCTATATGGTTTATAATTAAAAAATTTTATTAACTTTGAAAATATTATATTAACATTTTAATAAAAAAAAAAAGTAGTGTAAAAGTATTGTGACCGGCATTGGCCGGTCACAACACACCAAGGAAGGATACCTTGGGGGTACCCCCGAAGGTATCTTAGAACGCACCACCAAACAGCCACTTAACAATGACTCAACCTTTTGTAGGTGTCTCAGTTTGATGGACCTGCTAACAATCAGTTCATCAACCCTGGGTTGGGGATTTATAAAAAGCTGATGAAATTAACTTCTCCTTACATGCTTTGTGGAGTGCATTTGTGTTTTATTTTTATTTTTTTTTATCTCAACTTGCCATCATATGGGAAACATTCTTTGTCCAATGAAATAAATTGATTTGTTTGAGCAGGCAAGAACAAATTGAAATGCATGGCCAGATTTGAATTTGATTTAGGCTTTTTTTTTATTTAAAAAAAATTGCAGTTCTGAATTTGTTTTAATTAGTTATCATCTAATTATTTTTAATAAAATTTATTTATTTATTTATTATCTTCAATAATATTATAATAAAAATAAGAGGAAAGTTCCCAAAAAACCTTGGAAACTATGCAACTCCCCATAAAACCCCTGATAATTTCTCACTTCTTAATAAGCCCCTGTTTTTGGACTAGATGTCATGGCAGTCAAAAAGTTGATTGAAGATGCTAAAAAAGGTGTGAAATTACCTTAGTGCCCATCAATAGTTCTTCTTCTCCGCAACTTCACAAAAATCTCTAATTTTTGTTACTCTTCTCTCCATCTTCGCAATGTTCAATCTCCGCCGGCCACCAAGAAGACCATCTCTCCGAAGCGTCCAGCTATAATATGTGATTCAGGGCGAGCCTCTCCCAAAGAAAAAGTTATTCGTTTTTGGGGTTTAGGGTGTGTGATTCAGGTTACTCTTCTCTCCATTTTCGCAATGTTCAATCTCCGCCGGCCACCAGGAAGACCATCTCTCCGAAGCGTCCAGCTATGATATGTGATTCAGGGAGACCCTTTCCCAAAAAAAAAGTTCTTCATTTTTGGGGGTTTAGGGTGTGTAATTCATGGGTTGATGTTTGTTTTTGAGTTTAGGGTTGTAACAATGTGTGTGATTTCTGGTTCTATGATTATTCTTTGGGGTTTCGAGTTTATTTTTTAAGACTTGGGGTTCCTGACTGGTTGTGAGAGTATGCGTTTATTATTATGAGTTTATTGGTTCGGTTGTAACACGATTCAGTTGTTTAATAAGCAAGAAAATACACGATTTACACAAAAATAATACACAATTCATTCAAAATAATACATGATTCACCCAAAATAATACACGATTTGGCCGTATAAGCGAAAACTGATATATATATATATATATATTCACCGTATGCTAAACTGAAACTCCATCTGTGATTATTCTTTGGTTAGGGTTTATTTTTTAGGACTCGGGGTTCATGACGGGTTGTGAGAGCGTGCGTATATTATTATTGATTTATTGGTCCGGTTGTAACACGCTTCAGCTGGTTAATAAGTTAGAAAATACACGATTCACACAAAATAATACACAACTCACTCAAAATAATACACGCACGCTTTACCCAAAGTCTCAACCCAAAATAATGACGACGCTGTGACTGGGCAGAAGTTTTTTCACCAAAAGAACCAAAAGAGATGAGGGTATTCTTGCCATTTTTTAAAAAAATCTGACAATCCAATGTTAGGAGAGAGCCAAGGGGAATAATTTCAAAAAAAAGAGTCTGACAAAGGAGTTGGAAAGTCAGAGAGGCCTGTCAGGAAAGTGAAAAACTACCAGGGACCATACGGTAATTTTCACTAAAATAAATATTTATATAATAATTAATTAATATTATTAAACTTAAATATTTATTTATAATAATAAAAATAATTTTAAAAATAATTATTTAAATATATATTCATAATAACTAATTTATTATAATATTTAAATATTAAAAAATAATTATCATTTAACACACCTATTATTATATATATAATATTATTTATTTACATAAAAAGCATAAAGGTCATTTTATTATATATTTTTCTTTTATTTTTTCCCTTCCTAATAAACTACCATTCCAATCCCTTCAACCAAATACATTTTTCATTCTTATACATTTCCATTCCCCCTCATTCTCATTGCTACGTTGATTCTGCAACTTCCTCTACAGCGGCAGCAGCCCCTGCATTGGAACCTGCAGTGGCCCCAGCAGTGGCCCCAGCAGCGGCCCCTGCAGCGGCCCCTGCAATGGCCCCTGAAATGATCCCTGTGGCCCCTACAGCGGCGGCCCCAGCGGCGGCCCCTACGCCAGATAGACAAAGAGCGCCAGCTGCTGTGAAGATCCCCACCCTCACTACTGTTCGCAGCACCTTATTATTCTTAATAGCTTCCTGAAAACAAATATTAACACAAGAGTATTAAGGAAAAGATGGGTAAATGAAGTCATGTTATTATAATAATGGTATTCTTTATTTTTCATAGAAACAATGAATTTAACTATGAAAAATGAAATATGAGATCATGCCTGAGCAGAAATGGCCTGCGTGACAGTATACTCCGTTTCAGCTTTGAACTGCGTCCATAAAGACTTGCATTGAACAGGTGTAATCAAGGTTTTCTTTGGGGAAATCTGGTTTGAGGGGAAATAACTCAGATCGATCACATCGAAAAGAATACAATCAAGAACACAGTTATTTCAAAAAAAAAAAAAAAAAAAAACATGTGTCCTCCTCTTAAACGAGATATTTTCCTTTCCACGTTGTGACAGTTGTAAGCAGCCTCGACCTTTTATCTATGGTGACATGATGTTTAGGAATACAGTTATGGTATACATACTTCTGCAGTTGGAATCTACAGTGTCTCTAATTGAAGACATGGAGAACTGAAGGTTAAAAAAATAATCATATTATATTAAGATGCCTCTGATTATAAAAAAGTTGTTTTTAAAAAAAAAAAAACAATGAGCATTCTCTAGCAAACAATCTTCTTAGCTTTTGCTAGCACAAAAGTTAAAAGAACATGAGAATTGCACCAAGTTAGAAAAGACAAAATGCAAGGGGCTGAAAGAGAAGAGCGCTGAAAAGCATCAGGGCAACACAATAAGTGATAAACTAAAAATAGACGAATCAACCCACCATTTACAAAGGGGCATAACTGTTTTACAACAGGAGTACTTGCACTGCTAACCAAAATTTGCATTAAAGAACAATGACAGAATGATAATTCAGAAACAGACACCAGAAAAAAACTTGAAATGGAATAAAATGTACCTCCTCCCATGAGCTTGAATACAGTGGATCAATTGATTGGATACCCTTGTTTGTAGTGTTAGGGTTAGTAGCTCCAACTAGAGCATGTAAAAGGGTATTCTCGATGTTATCTTTGTCATCATCCAGACGGATTGCCGCCATAACAGACAGCAGCTTCAGAGACTGAAAAACACAAGTATTAAAAACAGAAGAAACAAACTTAAGAGAATTTTGCAATAATTCCACACATACTGCAGAACGAGCAGTTTTTGTGATTGCTCCTATGTCTTCCTCTCCTGTCCATGCTCTAGGACTCGAGTCAGAATCAAGACTAAACAAAGTTGTGAACCTGTCCAAAAATTGTCCAAGTCAGTTTGCTTCTAGGAGGAAAAATACCACACATTACCAACAAGAAAAAAACACTACCTGTCCTTCATGCGGCTCAAGACCCTTCCCTGCCCCTTCTTTTGCCTTAGATTCAACAACATTTTAGCATATTCCTCAAGTTCATACGCATTTTCTCAAAAGTTGCTTACGTCCTAGCTCATATGCAGAAAGGGCTTTCTGAAATTCAGAAGTAGCTGAATAAGTTTCCTTCTGGAGCAGCTTTTTAATTGCAGGCCAGGTATCATCACTAGCTGCATGTAGGAGAGCTTCCACAGGTTCAGCAAGTGCTTTGCTAAGATGTCCCTGCAAGAACATCTCCCTGTTATTCACCAATTGAGAAAATCCAAACATAGCTTATAAAAATGGTCAACCAGCATTTAACCATCACTGTCTGTATTGAATAGATATCTTCTCTACTATCACTTCAAAGAAGAAATATCAAACCTCAAACTGTGCAGTGAGCTCAGACAGTTTAGCTGCACGAACTGATGCTATATGCGAATCAACATCACACTGAAGCTTGTCCCGAATCTTTGAGGAGTCCCATTTTGCTTGTTCAATAGCTGCATCTGTTATAGAAATAAATGTATATGAATTAATTAATTCATTGGGTTTCTCATGAATCAGCAGAGAATAAGAAAAAGTCTGATTTTACAAAGTCTTAGTATAAAAGAACAAAGGTTCAACAGAGACTGTAAAATTAATTCCATCAGAACTGATCAGGCATGGTAAATATCATATCAGAAACCTTTCTCATGATATCTCAATAGCAGATAGGGGTAGGAATTCTTCTGTAAAAAAAATTTTGTTATGTGTCAAAAAGAACTTTTCACTTTTTATGCACCACTACCTATTAATCCCCCTCATGTGTAACATAACAATGTTTAGCTCTTTTTTATGGATATTATTCCAAGTTTCCAACAACTTCCTTGCCAACTTTCACGGGCAGGTTCTCCTTGAAACCTCTACAACTTATTGATGTGCAAAAGTATTCCATGAACAATGACAAGGCCTTAGTATCAAAAATCAAAATGCAGCTATGTTTGCAAGCTTCATCAAGTTAAGTGAAAGATTGCAGAACATAGAAAAAGACTTGCGCAACTCCATAATGAACAAAAGGCTTTTACAAAGACAGACTAAATGGTATGCAAGAGTAGAATTTAAATTTATCTTGAGTCATAAAATAAATGCAAATGCTGAGCCATGAAATTTAGGTAGTTTCAGAATGAACACGGTAAGAATTTGGTATTGGTCAACAACACAATAGGACAGTCAACAGCTTCGAGAAAGTCATAGTTATACAAAAATGAGATGAATAAAAAAATGCATAAACAAGGATATTAAGAATCCTAAGGGGGGACCATACATGTATCAAAAGGAAAACTATGAAATCCAGGAAATAAATAAGTCAAAGAAGAGTAAGAAATTTAGTTAATTCACAGGAAGTAAACCAGAAGAAGCTAGTCCTATTATTATAGGCTTAAAGACAATACCTTCACTGCCTTCATCAAATTTTGACATAAATAATTGAGTGCAATCACGAGCAGCAACAGAAAATCCTTCGCCTCTTTCCAAACCTTTATCTAAAGCTTCTTTTAAGCCAACCAAAGTTTTGGACCGTAAATGCCCCAGCATTGATTGGTAAGCAGGATGGACCAGCTACAGTATGTACAACAAGAAATAGTTCAAAAAATAGGTGACACACAACTTAAAATTGAAGTTAAAATGCAAGATATTGTCCATATATAATGTGAGAGTACTTGAAATCTATTGCAAAATCATATGCTCAGATTGATCAAGCCAGTGATCATTAACCATCCAGTAGTCTAATAGTTGATGTTGGCCCAGGAACAATCTACAGTCTAGCCATTCAACTAGCTTCAAGGGCATTATACTCCATTTTGTAATCCAAGCATCAGAAAGGTGTTAAATAACCTTTGCAAGGATCATTATTTTTGGGCACCAAAAATTTTGGATGCTGCTGCTGCTGCTTCTGAACCTAGTATCATTCTCTCATTTATAGCTACATATGACGTAAAACTTATCATTCCTCTAATACATCTCACTCTTAACTTCTATTCTGTTCACATTCATGCTACTAAGATCTTTGGGAAGGTTTTTGTGATTCCCTAAATTAGCTTTTGTATATAAAAAGGTTCACTGGATCCACAAAAATGATACAAGATCAGAGTTTGAGGCCTATTTACAAGTCCTAAAATCGTAAGGGTTAGTTATGAATCTTATGATAAGCCTAAGCTACGTGGCAAAATGCCAATGGAGACATTGAACACATGCAGACAAGACAACTCTTGATAAATAATGGCCAGTGACTCATGATTCTCAATGACACAACTTTTAATACAAATTATAGTAAGGCAACTCAAACGAAAGAAAAGATAGTTTGGGCAGATAGCATAAGAAAAGGTATACATGCGCTTTTAAATAATTGAGGGCAGCTCTGTAAAGGCCTCTGGGACTGATAAGAAACATGTTCAGATGTTCTAAGTGTTATTTGTAAAGAATATATAAATTGCAAAGAATACACTCTACAGAATACTAATCAGATTTTCCACACCAAAATACACTCTACATACTTTTTTTTATTGCAGTGTTACCAGGACATGTCTCCATGTATGTATTATCTGCCCAGACGGTTTAATACATAATTTCCATTTTTTTCTTAACATCCTGGTTTTCCCTATCTTGAAAGTTTTGAAACCTTTTCATCATTTCATGAACATTTTAAATCTCTCTGAATCTTCCCATAGAGTTTCCTTGTTAACTTCTTGACTATCCAAAACAATTTTCTAATTTTCCTGAATCCTCATCTGATCTTCCTATCGTTCCAAAGACTATCCTTATCATAGTAACATTCGTGTATAGAACCAATATCAAACATATTTATAGAACGGACACCAAATAAATAAATAACTTTCCAGAGATGGAAAAATAATAGTGGCCAGAATCAAGTTAGTAGTACCTGCAGAAGTTTTGATTCAAGCTGCTGCCTTTTTGCAGTCCTAACACCTTCATCAAAATAAATAACTTCCATATCATATCTGCAATAGGTTAGAAACAAAGTATTAGATTCAGAATACTACATATTGCATTATAAAGCCTGGAAATATTGCAGACAGAATCACATTTCTAATTTCCAATCAAAGTTGAAATTATGCCAAGACATCCAAAGCAAATAATACACTTCAAAAGGGAATGTTAACTGATGTATTCACTATTTCTATCATTGTGCAACAATTATCATTCAATTGACAATTTTGTACCCAGATAAGCATTTCTCCAGAATTGAGCTAAGCTTCTTCCCAAATCCTGGTACTATGCCACTTTTCACAGCTGCTTTAAGTTGGCACCATTCCTGCAATCGTCAACAATGACGTTTTTATACCATCTTTGATAATATAGTAGTTTGTAACAGAATTGGCCAGACATGAATTACCTCATCAGCAGTTAGATAATCAAACTTTTCATTGGCAATTTCTTCGCAACGTACAGTGGCTACCAAAACCTAAGCAATCAGAAGAGACAGCTCATTTATCATATCCCTAAATGACATCCTTTTGGATGGATGAATATATTCAGGAGCACACACAAACTTATAAATTATAATCACCTTGTGGGCAGGAAGGTCAAGGTCCTTATTCTCCTTTATATCTTTCCATATTCGTTCAGCACAAAGAGCAAATCCTGAAGCAGCAACAACCCCTCGACGATCTCCAGCGAGTCCTCCGGGAGCAATAGAACGGAAAAATCTTTGCCTTAAATTCGCAACCTTCATGACAACTAACGAAAAAGTCATAAGCAATGGACATAGGAGAGCAAGATGATAAGCTGCAGGGCAGAGTCAAATTCATTTGAAGACAAACAACAGAGATTAGAAGTCAATCACTCTTAACTCCATTAAAACAGAGGTAGTTTAGTAAAAAAAAAATAGGATCTTGTTTAGAAGGCAACATATGAGTATCAGAAGAAACACTGCATATAACAGTACTTAATGTTATCAGTAAGATTATATCTAAAAATGGGACACTCAGTATCCCTCAATTGTCCCTAGGCTAGACGGATCTCACTTTCAAACAAACTCATACACAATAGGAAATAGAATTGTTCTCAGGCTCCAGCTCCCTTCACTATATGGATAAGTTTATGGAGATTGTTTAGCCACACAAACAAAAGTTACCATATGTTGTAAGTAAAACTATTGACTTCAAAGCACACCATCCAAAATGGACACAAACAATGAAACATGATAACTACTCAATAGCCTATATAGTGAATATTCCCACACCTGCTCTTTAAATTGCTCTTCTTCGTGTTCATAACTGGAAAGAGCCACAACTTCTACCTGATAATTAAAAATAAATAAATAAATAAATTGAGACATATCAAAGTAGAAAAGAAAAGGCAAGCAGAAGTGAATGTAGCCAACTAGCTTAGAGCTACTTACATTGAAAAATTCACTGAGAGGAGATTCTTTATGTACTTCTGGTTTAGGGACTGAACCCCATATCTGTCAGTATTTAATGAAAAGTGGAAATGAAATCCATGAAAAGAGAGGAAACCTAGTGTCCAGAAAAAGAGCATTTAACAAAAGCTACCTTCTGAATATCTTCCCTCAAAACAGTTTCCAATTTTTCAAGAGGTGTCTGTTCACATGTGCTCAACATTAGCATAAGACGACAAGCAGAACAGGAAGAACATGAAGAAGATAACAATCAAGAAGAAGGAGAAGCTTGATGGAGGCACCTTTGTTTTATCCCGGATCACAAACATTAGAGTCGTTTTACGGGGGCTAAACAGCCGCATCATGACCTGTCACCATAAAAGATAAGTCAAATACATGAAAAACTAGACCTCATTCAAATCGACAGATTAGAGTACGCAGGGAAATCAAATTCACCTGAAACACTATCTTTAGAAGAGGCTTATTTGCAGCCTGCTCACGACCAATATCATGACACCACCTATAGTTTGCACAAAAAAAAAAAAAGAGAATAAACAGAAAAGAGACAGAATCTAGAGAAAATGAAGAACCATTGAACTTACATATTTATCAACACTATATCTGAAACTGCTAGGGCAAAAAGGGCACTTTGTTTCTCAAATGCAGTATCATCCTGAGGATAAGACAGGTAGAGAAATTGAATGGTGAAAATTAGATTTGGACTGTCATGGTAAAAAGGAAATGATACTTTTGAAAAAAAATAATTAGTCTTTGAACCAACACCACAAGAAACTATTAGGTCATCTCCATTTTTCTTTTCACAATTAACCAGTAACAACATATTAGAGAGAGATAAGAAACAAATATGGAACTAAATAATACCTCTCCTCTCTCTCTTCCATCAGTACCCTCCAAATCCATAACAATAGTACAAGGGTCAATCTCGGCGCATCCCGCCATCCAAATGCCTTTTGTAGTTTGAGACCTAAAGAATATGCAAGTATTGTCCATGAGAATTTTTCATATTAGCCAATATCAGTTTAATAAACAACATAAGTTATACAAGTCATGATCCGATAACTAACCTGCCCTTCAAAGCAACCATCTCACTAAAATTGGTTCGGAATAAATGATTTAAAAGAGTGCTTTTCCCTGCAAAAGTGTAACACCGTGATATTTTACTTAAATATGGCATAATGAGTAATATTCGCGTCTGTAGTTTCAAAAAATAAAAACATAACCTCCTGCAATAGTTTGGAGTTAGTGTTGATAACAGACAAGCATTTCAATATTCTGATTTGTTTCAAAAGGCACTAAACCAGTTCATATTCCCATAATGAGTCATTTCTATCTTCACAATCTGCAAAACAATTAGTCCACACAGGAGGCATTTGGAATTGTCCAATCTCGCATATTGAGCAACTTTAGGAATGGAAGTTTATGTCAAAATTACAATTCAAATAACTTTGTTTGATGACTAGCAGAACAATAATACCGTATTAGTCCCATTACTTGAAAATTCTTCCTACATTGAAATCATATCTTGAGGGTCAATTCTAATTACTCAAAGAAATGTTCTCACAGTGCATTTATCTTTGATAATCAAGCCAATTAAAATAACAGGAGAGCAACATGTTTGTGATCCCTTCAAGCTCTATTAGACAGTTCATATCATAACTGTCTAAAATTCAGCTCAGTCTTATCATACATAATACAACCAACAATACATAATAACATAAACTTAAAATAAAGAATATAAAAATAAAAAAAATGTGTAGGTTTCAAGATGCTCCAACAGACCACATAAACCAAAAAATAATGTACATGAATCAATGACCTGAAAAAACATTTAAAAAAATCCAGAAAAAATAGATCACGATAAAAAAGACAGTGTGGCATACCACTACTTTGTGGACCCATGATAGACACAACAGCATACGATAATCCACATTCTGCTAATTTTACAGCCTTCACAAAGTCAGCGAGGCCAGATTTATTAAATTTACCATCTCCGTTAATCAGTTGAGTAGAGCAAGACTCCTCAGCCATTTCTGGAAAAATATGAAGACCTCATGACAGTTAATAAACATGATACATGTATAAGTTCCTATATATGCAAAGATAAAAGGAAATGCAGATTGCACATCCAATTCAAATAATATCATATGAAACAGAGAGTGGTGAGAAGATAAAATCGACCCTGGAGCACAAACTCTTTGCCTATTCCGTCATTTGAATTGTTCGGAACTGGAAATAATTAAAATTGCGCTTTTAATGCAGCCAACTTAAGCTGAAAATATTAAAATAGTTCTCTTAAAAAAACATCAAAACCCGTTCCCTTAATAAGAAAAGACAAGCATGCCAGACAAAGGAATTTGTCGATCATATTTACAAGAAAGAAACAGAATCCTCTTTAACTAAATAAAATAGTTATTCTCCTTATCCTTATCATATTCACAACAAATAAAATAGTTATTTAAAAAAATAATTATTTAAATATTTATTCATAATAATTAATATATTATAATACTTAAATATTTAAAAAATAGTTATCATTTAACACACCTATTATTATATGTATAATATTATTTATTTACATAAGGAGCATAAAAGTCATTTTATCACATATTTCTTTTATTTTTCCCATTCCCAATGAACTACCATTCCAATCTCCTTCAACCAAATATAGTTTCATTCTCATACCTTTCCATTCCCACTCATTTCCATTCCCACCCATTCCGAAACACCCTCTAAAATGCCCTCTAAGGGGTTAGGTAGAAATATACCAAGAAGGGAAACAATTCCCAATGCTGCTGGTAGCCCCACCAATACTGCTTGTGGCACCTCCTTCTTGATTCTCTTATTAGCTTCCTGAAAACAAATATTAACACAAGAGTATTAAGGAAAAGATGGATAAATGAGTCATGCTATTATAATAATGGTATTCTTTAATTTTCATAGAAACAATGAACTATGAAAAATGTAATATGAGATCATGCCTGAGCAGAAATGGCCTGGGTGACTGAATACTCCATTTCAGCTTTGAACTGGCTCCATAAAGACTTGCATTGAACAGGTGTAATCAAGGTTTTCTTTGGGGAAATCTGGTTTGACGGGAAATAACTCAGATCGATCACATCGAAAAGAATACAATCAAGAACACAGTTATTTCAAAAAAAAAAAAAAAAAAAACATGTGTCCTCCTCTTAAACGAGATATTTTCCTTTCCACGTTGTGACAGTTGTAAGCAGCCTCGACCTTTTATCTATGGTGACATGATGTTTAGGAATACAGTTATGGTATACATACTTCTGCAGTTGGAATCTACAGTGTCTCTAATTGAAGACATGGAGAACTGAAGGTTAAAAAAATAATCATATTATATTAAGATGCCTCTGATTATAAAAAAGTTGTTTTTAAAAAAAAAAAAACAATGAGCATTCTCTAGCAAACAATCTTCTTAGCTTTTGCTAGCACAAAAGTTAAAAGAACATGAGAATTGCACCAAGTTAGAAAAGACTTAATGCAAGGGGCTGAAAGAGAAAATTGCTGAAAAGCATCAGGGCAACAGAATAAGTCATAAACTAAAAATAGATGAATCAACCCACCATTTACAAGGGGCATAACTGTTTACAACAGGAGTACTTGCACTGCTAACCAAAATTTGCATTAAAGAACAATGACAGAATGATAATTCAGAAACAGACACCAGAAAAAAACTTGAAATGGAATAAAATGTACCTCCTCCCATGAGCTTGAATACAGTGGATCAATTGATTGGATACCCTTGTTTGTAGTGTTAGGGTTAGTAGCTCCAACTAGAGCATGTAAAAGGGTATTCTCGATGTTATCTTTGTCATCATCCAGACGGATTGCCGCCATAACAGACAGCAGCTTCAGAGACTGAAAACACAAGTATTAAAAACAGAAGAAACAAACTTAAGAGAATTTTGCAATAATTCCACACATACTGCAGAACGAGCAGTTTTTGTGATTGCTCCTATGTCTTCCTCTCCTGTCCATGCTCTAGGACTCGAGTCAGAATCAAGACTAAACAAAGTTGTGAACCTGTCCAAAAATTGTCCAAGTCAGTTTGCTTCTAGGAGGAAAATACCACACATTACCAACAAGAAAAAACACTACCTGTCCTTCATGCGGCTCAAGACCCTTCCTGCCCCTTCTTTTGCCTTAGATTCAACAACATTTTTAGCATATTCCTCAAGTTCCGCACGCATTTTCTCAAAAGTTGCTTCGTCTAGCTCATATGCAGAAAGGGCTTTACGAAATTCAGAAGTAGCTGAATAAGTTTCCTTCTGGAGCAGCTTTTTAATTGCAGGCCAGGTATCATCACTAGCTGCATGTAGGAGAGCTTCCACAGGTTCAGCAAGTGCTTTGCTAAGATGTCCCTGCAAGAACATCTCCCCTGTTATTCACCAATTGAGAAAATCCAAACATAGCTTATAAAAATGGTCAACCAGCATTTAACCATCACTGTCTGTATTGAATAGATATCTTCTCTACTATCACTTCAAAGAAGAAATATCAAACCTCAAACTGTGCAGTGAGCTCAGACAGTTTAGCTGCACGAACTGATGCTATATGCGAATCAACATCACACTGAAGCTTGTCCCGAATCTTTGAGGAGTCCCATTTTGCTTGTTCAATAGCTGCATCTGTTATAGAAATAAATGTATATGAATTAATTAATTCATTGGGTTTCTCATGAATCAGCAGAGAATAAGAAAAAGTCTGATTTTACAAAGTCTTAGTATAAAAGAACAAAGGTTCAACAGAGACTGTAAAATTAATTCCATCAGAACTGATCAGGCATGGTAAATATCATATCAGAAACCTTTCTCATGATATCTCAATAGCAGATAGGGGTAGGAATTCTTCTGTAAAAAAATTTTGTTATGTGTCAAAAGAACTTTTCACTTTTTATGCACCACTACCTATTAATCCCCTCATGTGTAACATAACAATGTTTAGCTCTTTTTATGGATATTATTCCAAGTTTCCAATAACTTCCTTGCCAACTTTCACGGGCAGGTTCTCCTTGAAACCTCTACAACTTATTGATGTGCAAAAGTATTCCATGAACAATGACAAGGCCTTAGTATCAAAAATCAAAATGCAGCTATGTTTGCAAGCTTCATCAAGTTAAGTGAAAGATTGCAGAACATAGAAAAAGACTTGCGCAACTCCATAATGAACAAAAGGCTTTTACAAAGACAGACTAAATGGTATGCAAGAGTAGAATTTAAATTTATCTTGAGTCATAAAATAAATGCAAATGCTGAGCCATGAAATTTAGGTAGTTTCAGAATGAACATGGTAAGAATTTGGTATTGGTCAACAACACAATAGGACAGTCAACAGCTTCGAGAAAGTCATAGTTATACAAAAATGAGATGAATAAAAAAATGCATAAACAAGGATATTAAGAATCCTAAGGGGGGACCATACATGTATCAAAAGGAAAACTATGAAATCCAGGAAATAAATAAGTCAAAGAAGAGTAAGAAATTTAGTTAATTCACAGGAAGTAAACCAGAAGAAGCTAGTCCTATTATTATAGGCTTAAAGACAATACCTTCACTGCCTTCATCAAATTTTGACATAAATAATTGAGTGCAATCACGAGCAGCAACAGAAAATCCTTCGCCTCTTTCCAAACCTTTATCTAAAGTTTCTTTTAAGTCAACCAAAGTTTTGGACCGTAAATGCCCCAGCATTGATTGGTAAGCAGGATGGACCAGCTACAGTATGTACAACAAGAAATAGTTCAAAAAATAGGTGACACACAACTTAAAATGAAGTTAAAATGAAAGATATTGTCCATATATAATGTGAGAGTACCTGAAATCTATTGCAAAATCATATGCTCATATTGATCACGCCAGTGATCATTAACCATCCAGTAGTCTAATAGTTAATGTTGGCCCAGGCACAATATACAGTCTAGCCATTCAACTAGTTTCAAGGGCATTATACTCCATTTTGTAATCCAAGCATCAGAAAGGTGTTAAATAGCCTTTGCAAGGATCATTATTTTTGGGCACCAACAATTTTGGATGCAGCTGCTGCTTCTGAACCCAGTATCATTCTCTCATTTATAGCTACATATGACGTAAAACTTATCATTCCTCTAATACAGCTCACTCTTAACTTCTATTCTGTTCACATTCATGCTACTAAGATCTTTGGGAAGGTTTTTGTGATTCCCTAAATTAGCTTTTGTATATAAAAAGGTTCACTGGATCCACAAAAATGATACAAGATCAGAGTTTGAGGCCTATTTACAAGTCCTAAAATCATAAGGGTTAGTTATGAATCTTATGATAAGCCTAAGCTACGTGGCAAAATGCCAATGGAGACATTGAACACATGCAGACAAGACAACTCTAGATAAATAATGGCCAGTGACTCATGATTCTCAATGACACAACTTTTAATACAAATTATAGTAAGGCAACTCAAACGAGAGAAAAGATAGTTTGGGCAGATAGCATAAGAAAAGGTATACATGCGCTTTTAAATAATTGAGGGCAGCTCTATAAAGGCCTGTGGGACTGATAAGAAACATGTTCTAATTGTTATTTGTAAAGAATATATAAATTGCAAAGAATACACTCTACAGAATACTAATCAGATTTTCCACACCAAAATACACTCTAGTACTCTACATACTTTTTTTTATTGCAGTGTTACCAGGACATGTCTCCATGTATGTATTATCTGCCCAGACACAGTTTAATACATAATTTCCATTTTTTTCCTAACATCCTGGTTTTCCCTATCTTGAAAGTTTTGAAACCTTTTCATCATTTCATGAACATTTTAAATCTCTCTGAATCTTCCCATAGAGTTTCCTTGATAACTTCTTGACTATCCAAATCAATTTTCTAATTTCCCTGAATCCTCATCTGATCTTCCTATCGTTCCAAAGACTATCCTTATCATAGTAACATTCGTGTATAGAACCAATATCAAACATATTTATAGAACGGCCACCAAATAAATAAAAAACTTTCCAGAGATGGAAAAATAATAGTGGCCAGAATGAAGTTAGTAGTACCTGCAGAAGTTTTAATTCAAGCTGCTGTCTTTTTGCAGTCCTTACACCTTCATCGAAATAAATAACTTCCATATCATATCTGCAATAGGTCAGAAACAAAGTATTAGATTTAGGATACTACATATTACATTATAAAGGCTGGAAATATTGCAAACAGAATCACATTTCTAATTTCCAATCAAAGTTGAAATTATGCCAAGACATTCCAAGCAAATAATATATTTCAAAAGGGAATGTTAATTGATGTATTCACTATTTCTATCATTGTGCAACTATTATCATTCCATAGACAATTTTGTACCCAGATAAGCATTTCTCCAGAATTGAGCTAAGCTTCTTCCCAAATCCTGGTACTATGCCATTTTTAACAGCTGCTTTAAGTTGGCACCATTCCTGTAATCGTCAACAATGACGTTCATATACCATCTTTGCTAATATAGTAGTTTGTAACAGAATTGCCCAGACATGAATTACCTCATCAGCAGTTAGATGATCAAACTTTTCATTGGCAATTTCTTCGCAGCGTACAGTGGCTACCATAACCTAAGCAATCAGAAGATACAGCTCATTTATCATATCCCTAAATGACATCCTTTTGGATAGATAAATATATTCATGAGCACACACAAACTTATAAATTATAATCACCTTGTGGGCAGGAAGGTCAAGGTCCTTATTCTCCTTTATAACTTTCCAGATTCGTTCAGCACTAAGAGCAAATCCTGAAGCAGCAACAACCCCTCGACGATCTCCAGCGAGTCCTCCGGGAGCAATAGAACGGAAAAATCTTTGCCTTAAATTCGCAACCTTCATGACAATTAACGAAAAAGACATAAGCAATGGACATAGGAGAGCAAGATGATAAGCAGCAGGGCAGAGTCAAATTCATTTGAAGACAAACAGCAGAGATTAGAAGTCAATCACTCTTAACTCCATTAAAACAGAGGTAGTTTAGTAAAAAAAATAGGATCTTGTTTAGAAGGCAACATATAAGTATCAGAAGAAACACTGCATATAACAGTACTTAATGTTATCAGTAAGATTATCTCTAAAAATGGGACATGAATCAGCACCCTCAATTTTCCCTAGGCTAGACGGATCTCACTTTCAAACAAACTCATACACAATAGGAAATAGAATTGTTCTCAGGCTCCAGCTCCCTTCACTATATGGATAAGTTTATGGAGATCGTTTAGCCACACAAACAAAAGTTACCATATTTGTAAGTAAAACTATTTGACTTTAAAGCACATCCAAAATGAACACAAACAATGAAACATGATAATTACTCAAATAGCCTATATAGTGAATATTCCCACACCTGCTCTTTAAATTGCTCTTCTTTCTCTTCATAACTGGAAAGAGCCACAACTTCTACCTGATAATTATAAATAAATAAATTGTGACATATCAAAGTAGAAAGAAAAGGCAAGCAGAAGTGAATGTAGCCAACTAGCTTAGAGCTACTTACATTGAAAAATTCACTGAGAGGAACTTCTTTATGTACTTCTGGTTTAGGGACTGAACCCCATATCTGTCAGTATTTAATGAAAAGTGGAAATGAAATCCATGAAAAGAGAGGAAACCTAGTGTCCAGAAAAAGAGCATTTAACAAAAGCTACCTTCTGAATATCTTCCCTCAAAACAGTTTCCAATTTTTCAAGAGGTGTCTGTTCACATGTGCTCAACATTAGCATAAGACGACAAGCAGAACAGGAAGAACATGAAGAAGATAACAATCAAGAAGAAGGAGAAGCTTGATGGAGGCACCTTTGTTTTGTCCCGGATCACAAACATTAGAGTCGTTTTACGGGGGCTAAACAGCCGCATCATGACCTGTCACCATAAAAGATAAGTCAAATACATGAAAAACTAGACCTCATTCAAATCGACAGATTAGAGTACGCAGACTCGCAGAGAAATCAAATTCACCTGAAACACTGTCTTTAGAAGAGGCCTATTTGCAGCCTGCTCACGACCAATATCATGACACCACCTATAGTTTGCAAAAAAAAAAAGGAAGAGAATAAACAGATAAGAGACAGAATGTAGAGAAAATGAAGAACCATTGAACTTACATATTTATCAACACTATATCTGAAACTGCTAGGGCAAAAAGGGCACTCTGTTTCTCAAATGCAGTATCATCCTGAGGATAAGACAGGTAGAGAAATTGAATGGTGAAAATTAGATTTGGACTGTCATGGTAAAAAGGAAATGATACTTTTGAAAAAAAAATAATAAGTCTTTGAACCAACACCACAAGAAACTATTAGGTCATCTCCATTTTTCTTTTCACAATTAACCAGTAACAACATATTAGAGAGAGATAAGAAACAAATATGGAACTAAATAATACCTCTCCTCTCTCTCTTCCATCAGTACCCTCCAAATCCATAACAATAGTACAAGGGTCAATCTCGGCGCATCTCACCATCCAAATGCCTTTTGTAGTTTGAGACCTAAAAAATATGCAAGTATTGTCCATGAGAATTTTTCATATTAGCCAATATCAGTCAAATAAACAGCATAAGCTATACAAGTCATGATCCAATAACTAACCTGCCCTCAGGAGCATCCATCTCTCTAAAATTGGTTCGGAATAAATGATTTAAAAGAGTGCTTTTCCCTGCAAAAGTGTAACACCATGATATTTTACTTAAATATGGCATAATGAGTAATATTCACGTCTGTAGTTTCAAAAAATAAAAACATAATCTTCCTGCAATAGTTTGGAGTAAGTGTTGGTAACAGACAAGCATTTCAATATTTTGATTTGTTTCCAAAGGGCACAAAACTAGTTCATGTTCCCATAATGAGTCATTTCTATCTTCAAAATCTGCAAAACAATTAGTCCACACATGAGGCATCTGGAATTGTCCAATCTTGCATATTGAGCAAACTTAGGAGTGGAAGCTTGTGTCAAAATTACAATTCAAATCACTTTGTTTGATAACTAGCAGAACAATAATATCGTATTAGTTCCATCACTTGAAAATTCTTCCTACATTGAAATCATATCTTGAGGGTCAATTCTAATTACTCAAAGAAATGTTCTCACAATGCATTCATCTTTGATAATCAGGCCAATTAAAATAACAGGAGAACAACATGTTTGTGATCCCTTCAAGCTCTATTAGACAGTTCATATCATCACTGTCTAAAATTCAGCTCAGTATTATCATACAACCAACAATACATAATAACATAAATATAAAATAAAGAATATAAAAAAAAAATGTGTAGTTTTCAAGATGTTCCAACAGACCACATAAACCAAAAAATAATGTGCATGAATCAATGACCTGAAAAAATATATGAAAAAATCTAGAAAAATAGATAATGATAAAAAAAAAGACTGTGGCGTACCACTACTTTGTGGACCCATGATAGACACTACAGCATACGATAATCCACATTCTGCTAATCTTACAGCCTTCACAAAGTCAGAGAGGCCAGATTTATTAAATTCACCATCTCTGTCAATCAGTTGAGTAGAGTAAAACTCCTCAGCCATTTCTGGAAAAATATGAAGGCCTCATGACAGGTAATAACATAATAAGAGTAGAAGTCCCTATGCATGCAAAGATAAAAAGGAAATGCAGATTGCATATCCAATTCAAATAATATCATATGAAACAGAGAGTGGTGAGAAAATAAAATCGCCACTGGAGCACAAACTTTTTGCCTACTCCGTCATTTGAATTGTTCGAAACTGGAAAAAATTAAAATCAGCATTTTTAATGCAGCCAACTTAAGCTGAAAAATATTAAAATAGCTCTCTTAATAAAACATCAAAACCCGTTCTCTTAATAAGAAAAGACAAGCATGCCAGTCAAAGGAATTTGTCGATCATATTTACAAGAAAGAAACAGAATCCTCTTTAGCTTAATAAAATAGTTATTCTCCATATCCACTGAACTAAATGAAAATTATCGTCAGTTCATAAGCTAATATTCAAGCATCATTTAGAAGATTAATTGATCAATGATACCCCTTAAAAACCCAATCAACAGCCAAAATTTCCCAAATTTCCATAGTCGGTTATTTCCAAGTATTTAAGAACCATCCATCAAAGCGATAAAAACACAAAACCACATTCAAGAATTTGAAAATAGAGACAGATCCAGACCAAGCTTAACACAAGCCTCAAGATCAGCCACCAGAAAGTGTTGCAAAATCTGCTTTTAAAGCCAATAGAACACCAAATCATAAAACAAGAGAGCAATAACTCCACGGCACAAATCCCCCCAATCATTCAATAAGAATAAGCATTCAGTGAATCCAATCGGAAGCCCTAGATCGAGATAAACAGGAAGCGCATCGGATCCTCATCCAAACCTAGAGATCAAAAATAAAAACCACAAAGAAATCCATACAACATATCGCAAACAAGAAGGAACACGCACCAGCGACGAAGCGAAGGGCTTGAAAGGATTCAAAGAATCGGAGATCGTCGTGAGGAGAATGGTCGTCGCGAAGAACGATCAAGTATCACCAACAAACCCCAAGAAAGATCGTCACCAAAACAACACCGCTGTCACATGAATCCAGGCCTCATCAGATATAGTAGTACCATCACCATGGCGGACGCGACTCCGAGACCCCTAGGAGAAGACTTTGAAGATGAGGAAATCGGAGACCACAAGTCTACCCCAAGTCTGGTGGTCGCTGGAACTATATGAGCCACTTGATCCATCGATCTCGGAGAAGACTTTGAAGATGAGGAAATCGGAGACCACAACTCTACCCCAAGTCTGGTGGTCGCTGGAACTATATGAGCCACTTGATCCATCGATCTCGGAGAAGACTTGGAAGATGAGGAAATCGGAGACCACAAGTCTACCCCAAGTCTGGTGGTCGCTGGAACTATATGAGCCACTTGATCCATCGATCTCGGAGAAGACTTTGAAGATGAGGAAATCGGAGACCACAACTCTACCCCAAGTCTGGTGGTCGCTGGAACTATATGAGCCACTTGATCCATCGATCTCGGAGAAGACTTGGAAGATGAGGAAATCGGAGACCACAAGTCTACCCCAAGTCTGGTGGTCGCTGGAACTATATGAGCCACTTGATCCATCGATCTCGGAGAAGACTTTGAAGATGAGGAAATCGGAGACCACAAGTCTACCCCAAGTCTGGTGGTCGCTGGAACTATATGAGCCACTTGATCCATCGATCTCGGAGAAGACTTTGAAGATGAGGAAATCGGAGACCACAACTCTACCCCAAGTCTGGTGGTCGCTGGAACTATATGAGCCACTTGATCCATCGATCTCGGAGAAGACTTTGAAGATGAGGAAATCGGAGACCACAACTCTACCCCAAGTCTGGTGGTCGCTGGAACTATATGAGCCACTTGATCCATCGATCTCGGAGAAGACTTTGAAGATGAGGAAATCGGAGACCACAACTCTACCCCAAGTCTGGTGGTCGCTGGAACTATATGAGCCACTTGATCCATCGATCTCGGAGAAGACTTCGAAGATGAGGAAATCGGAGACCACAACTCTACCCCAAGTCTCGTCTGGAACCATATGAGCCAACATGATCCATGGAGGGATCCGTACTATCACTATGTAACAATAATTATTAAATCAAAAAAAAAAATATGATTTATCTATTTTTTTCAAAAAAAAACAACACGACCATAAAAATTAATTAATTAATTAAACTAAAAAATTAAAAAGAAATGTTTGAATAACTACAGAAAACAGAGAAGAAAGAAAGAGGATGCTGAATTTCTTATTTTATTTTTCATTTCTATTTGTAAAGTTTGCAAACATACCCCTTATAAAAGGTATAATTGTATATTAATATTTTTTAAAATCCTATAATAATGTAAAATTGTATTTTCAAATAATATGGTTTTATTGGGTACATTTATATGTAATTATACATTTTTGTTGGGTGCATACGTAATTTTCCTTGTTTTTCTTTTACATGGCAGTTAAAAATCTAATTTGATGATTAATTAATAGCACGTTTGAAATATTTGCTATTAATTATTAAAAAAAATATTAAAATCATCTAATATGAAGATGTTTCTAAGATGAAAGTTTTCCTTCAAATGTTAATCTACATATATGTACGAATTTAGAAAAATACTAATATTTTGAGCATATACAGATAATTTATTTTTCTACATTTTAATTGAGATTATTTAAAACCCAATTAACTACAAATAAAAAATCCATATAATAATATTACGATTTGTTAGTAATTTTCCAATAAAATTTTAAAGATTGACATGAGTCACATGACAACTATATTTCCACTAATTTCAAAACTTTCAGGGGGGTAACAGAAAACATGTCTTATTTTTCCTTCTTTTCACATCGTAGTGTGATGCGAGAACTAGGATTTCGGTGAGGAAGACGAAGAAGAAGAGAGAAGAGGGAATCATAGAAAAAGGGAGAGCAAGAAGAGGATTCATTCATTCAAACATTCAATAATGCTTCTCTGATGTCTGTTTACAATATAAGATGTAAGAACCCATTCAATTGGAAACAACGATTGAGATTAAATCCTATCATATCTTTGGATGATGAATGGTAGATGACAATATACTAGAGAACGGCTGCGATTAAGAGCTGGGTCGGGACCCGCTTGTATAAAGGATTAGACGCCTGGGATTGATTCCTGAACCCTCTCTCCTCACCTGGCCAATGCTTAACCTCCACGTCCACGACGTTGGGTTCTCACCAATGGGTTACAACCAGTTCAAGCTGCTTTTACCCGCTTCTAGATCAGTTTAAGCGCCTCGACCCAAGCCATCCTTGAAACCAACTCTTCTCTCCTGTTCATTGTCCCTGAGCTTTTGAGGCTTCTGAGCTCCAGGTGAGTTGTTGAATCGATTGCTTTTATAGAGGCTTCTGATCCCTACTAGGTTGCCCTGGGGATCCTTTATTGAAGTTACATATCAATACTCCCTCGCCGAGTTCCCTTGTCTTCAAAGGAACTCCGGAAATCTCAATTGTAAATCCCTTGCAAACTCCCAAGTTGCTTCTGAAGGGGATGTGTTTTCCCAGTGTATGAGCCATTGTGTTACTGCCTTGTTGTCCCTTTTGACCATGCGCCTATTCAATATGGCTAGAGGTTTTCATCACTGCTATTGATAGGGAAGTAGAGGGTAATTCTACTGCCACCTATGCATTGGGTATTGCCTTCTTGAGAAGAGATAGGTGGAAAACTGGGTGAATCAGGGAAGATGGAGGTAGATTCAGTTTGTAGGCCACCTTCCCTAGTTTGTCCAGTATTTGATAAGGACCATTGTACCTAGCTGCTAGCTTGGGAACCTCCCTATTAACCATGGAGTTCTGCATATATGGTTGTAGCCTCAAATAGACCATATCTCCTATGTCAAATTCCCTCTCTGTACAATGTTTATTGGCCTGGATCTGCATTCTTTCTCTTGCCCATGTCAACTGTTGTTTCAATACTTGAATGACTGCCTCTCTGTCTCTTAGTTGTGAATCAATAGAGGTTACTGCTGAATCTTTGGCAAAATAAGGTAGATGGGTGGAGGGAAGTATCCGATATAAAGCTTGGAAGGGGATCATTTTGATAGTGGTGTGATAGCTTGTATTGTTCCAAAATTTTTCTTGTGATAACCAGTTTGCCCAACTTTTTGGCAAGTCACCACACATACACCTCAGAAACCTATTAACCACCTCAGTTTGGCCATCTATTTGCGGGTAGGGGTCGAAATGAAATTTGAACTCGAACAGCCGAGCCCATTTCGAAGTTAGGTTTGAAATTATAATTTTTAATTTGGAGTTCTCAAGTTGGAATTATAGTTTTAAATTTGGAGTTCTACCGAGTTCGGCTCATATTAGTCATAAAAGTTTGATTAAAAAAAACTCAAAATTAAAAGAAAAAAATTATAAAATTATAATAAAATTCATCTTGCAAATGCTGAACATTATCAAAAACCATCATTTAGAAATCCTAAAAATCATTATATCAAATCTAATGCTCCAATCTCTTTTCCGGGTGAAAAAAAAGCATTATCAAATCTACACAAGATTTCTACCAATTCATTGGAACAAAATGTGTTTGAATCCATGTTGTTAAATTTAAGAAATATATATATATACACGGATCTGATAAGATCCGGCCGGCCGGTTTACTGTGCAAATGAGGTCGCTTCTCATTTCGGCCCTTTGATCATGTTTGAAGGATTTCCAACCGTACGGATGAGAAGATCATCGAAAAATAAACAAGCATGTCCATTTTCATACAATTTGGTGACCGTTTGGTCCTCCCACTTAACGGTTCTTATTTTATAGAAATCTGAACGGTTCATAATTTTAACCATTAGGTGGGAGGACCAAATGGTCACCAAATTGTATAAAAATGGACATCCTAGCTTATTATTCGATGATCTTTCCATCCGTATGGTTGGAAATCCTTCAAACATGCTCCAAAGGCCGAAATGGGTGGTGACCGCAAATAAACAGTGTTCCGACCGACCGTATTGTATCATGCTTATATATATATATATATATATATATATATATATATATATATTCGAACTTCGAACCAAATTCGATCGAGCAGACTCTAGCTTGAGTTTGACTCACTTATTATTCGAGCTCCAATTTAGGTTTAAGTTCAGTTTGTTAGTAAAATAATCAAATCGAATTCAAGCCAATATCGAACCAAACTCGAGTTGCTCGTGAATAGTTTGATTGTTTGCCAGCCCGATTTGCGGGTGGTAAGCTGTGGAATGTTTGAGTTCAACCCCTTGTAACTTGAAGAATTCTCTCCAAAACGCACTCAAAAATATAGGATCTCTATCACTGACAATAGACTTAGGAAAGCCATGCAGTTTGTACACTTGATCCAAGTAAACTTGTGCTACTATTGTTGCTGTGTAGGGGTGTGCTAATGGTAGAAAATGAGCATACTTAGTTAATCTGTCCACCACTACTAATATCACATCCTTGCCTTGGGATTTAGGTAAACCTTCAATGAAATCCATCGTAATGTCTGTAAAAACATATTGAGGGAAGGGTAATGGTTGTAGCAACCCAGGTGGGGAGACATTCTCTGGTTTGTATCTTTGGCAAATCTCACATTGTCTTATGAATTCCCTCACTGATTTCTATAGTTACTTCCAATAGAAGGTTGCTGATAATCTTTCGTATGTAGCATGCATCCCAGAATGGCCTCCTAATGCAACTGATGTGAACTGAATGCAGTAGTATTTCCTTTAATTCCTGGTCAGGGCCTATAACCAATTTTTCTTTCCTGAGTAAGTGGTTACATGTGTCCATGAGAATTGCAGATGAGTCTGTCCTTGCTGCAGTTTCTGAATGATCTCTTGTAAGTATGCATCCTTCTGCCGTGAATTATATATTCTGTCCATTAATTCATGTTGTGATGGTTGACAAGGCATGCATAATAATGTAGGGATTGAATTCTTGAAAGAGCATTTGCTGCGGAGTTAGATTTACCTGGTTTGTACTGAATTTCATAGTCAAGAGACATCAATTTAGATAGCCATATGTACTGTCTGGGAGTTGTCAGTTTCTGTTCCAATAGATACTTCAATGGTTGGTGATCAATCTTGATGATAAAATGACTTCCCATCAAGTATTGCTGCATCTTGACAGCAAACAAGCTAGCAAACATTTCTCTCTCATAGATGGGTAAGGTTTGGTGTCTAGGGGACAACATTTTGTTGATGTATGCTAGAGGATGTCCATCTTGTACTAGAACAGCTCCTATTCCCGAATTAGATGCATCTGTCTCCACTAAGAATGTCTGGTTAAAGTTTGGTAATGCTAGTACAGGTGCTGAGCTCATGGCTTGTTTGATCTCTTCAAATGCTTGTTGTGTGGCACTGCTCCATTGGAACCTCTCTGATTTTTTAAGCAGTGAATATAAGGGATCAGTTAAGATAGCAAAGTCTTTGATAAACCTTCTATATATAGTACCCTGCCAGCCCTAAGAATCCTCTTAATTGTTTGACTGTTCTAGGTATTGGCCACTGTTGGACTGCCTCAACTTTGATGGGGTTAATAGATACATCAAATACCCAATTTAGTCCCTCTATTATTACGATTTGTCCCTTTAGGTCCCTCTAATATAAAACGTGCCTTTTTGGTCCCTTTAATTTCATGTTTGTGCCTTTTAAGTCCCTCCCTATGAAGGACGTCCATTTTCCCGTCGGAGATGCTCATGTGGCATTGTTATATATTAAAATAT
Source organism: Dioscorea zingiberensis (assembly GCA_026586065.1). Taxonomy (NCBI): domain Eukaryota; kingdom Viridiplantae; phylum Streptophyta; class Magnoliopsida; order Dioscoreales; family Dioscoreaceae; genus Dioscorea; species Dioscorea zingiberensis. Next base: position 6,955,220 of record CM048822.1, on the reverse strand, counting down.
TATTAAAATATTATCTAAAAAATTCAATTCTTTACACTCCTCTCTCCTCCCTCCTCTTCATCCCGCCTTCCACCTCCGGTGTCCCTCCGACGACAACCCCTTTTTCTTTAACTCCCTCCTTCGTTCTCTGGTCGCCCACGGCCGCTTCTTAATTTGCCTCCCTCTTCCTCTACCGCCACCTCCGGAGCCTCCCCTCTCACCTCCATCCTAACAGTTACACCTCCACCTACTTGTTAATTTATATATATTCATATATATTCACTTGATTTTTATCATATTATGATATGAAGAAATCAAAGAAGGACAAGGTTGGTGCGGTGTTATTGGAGGTCCTCAGGCTGAGCATTCTAGGCAACAGGTTCTCCACGGAGGAATAGAGAACGTCGGTGAGGCTCACGATGCCTGGGTTCTGGCTGTTGAGGGTGGAGAAAGGTGACCCGGTGTCCATGTGTTGGAAAAGAAAACTCAAAGACTACAAGGAACTACATGCAAATCAAATTCACAAAACTAATTAAAACTCATCTAAGAAAAGATAGGAAGTAAAAAAAGAAGTGGAAAAAATAAATTTTCTATAAAAATACTTTGCCATCCTACCTGTGGTGCATGGTGGTGGTGGTGGACGATGAACAATAGAAGACATGGCTAGCTGAAGGTCAATTGAAGACCTTTGAAGTATGTAAAGGTCTCCTGGCTATTGTGGATTGGTCAAGCTTGTAGATACGGACAAGTCCATGCATGATGACGGCCTTAGCTGGGACTTTTGGCTACTTTGTTCCCGAGTATGCGAGTAAGTTGCCTATTATGATCCTTATTTCCCATGCATGCATTAATGCTTCCATATCAACGTTTAGTACTCCATTTGTCACTGCTCTTCAACAAGTCTTTCTTGCATGCATTGTAGTCATAGGGAAAGTAAGAGTCAAAGTGGATGTGTATGCTTATATGGAGTGATCCTAAAGGAGATGATAATGGGGAGAAAAGTACTAGACAAGTCACGTCTAGAGGAAGACAGTCATTTAGTATCAACATTCCACCGTTGCTATGATGACAAGGTCAACTTCCTCAGTTATGTGGATACTTCAATGGAACTTAATGATGAAGTTCTCCATGAAATCAAGAAGTTAGCTGAGCTTGCCATCCATTGCAATTTGCACGGCCAGTGACCCGGCATAGAGGCTAGACAGTAGCAGTATCATTCCTGACATTTTTGAATGAAGCTTTGATATTATATTCTTGCCCATGGCCATGGTTAAGGAGTTGTATATATGTGATGAAGGAGTTGTATATATGTGATGAAGGTGTATTGGCAATGAAGGAAAGGTAGCATTGTTGCTTTAAGTTCACTGCTATGAGGTTTGTTGTCATAAGAAGAGCATAGTTTTGTGGAAATTAAGACCTGAGAGACTAGGTAGGTAAAGGAGTACCTGTCGGGATGGAGGCGAGAGGGGAGGCTCCGGAGGTGGCGGTAGAGGAAGAGGGAGGCAAAGAAGCGGTCGTGGGCGACTAGAGAGAGGAGGAGGGAGTTGAAAAAGAAGGGGTCGTTGTCGGAGGGACACCAGAGGTGGAAGGCAGGATGGAGAGGAGGGAGGAGAGAGAAGTGTAAAGAATTGAATTTTTTAAATAATATTTTAATATATAATAATGCCACCTCAGCACCTTCAACGGAAAAACGAACGTCCGTCATAGGGAGGGACTTAAAAGGCACAAACATGAAATTAAAGGGACCAAAAAAACAAATTTTAGAGGGACCTAAAAAGACAAATTTTAGTAATAGAGTGACTAAATTGGGTATTTGACCGTACACTATTGTTGGTGATTATGTGACCTAGATAGTCTATAGAGGATTGAGCAAAAGTACACTTGCTAAGTTTAGCAAACAGGGTATGCTTCAATAGGATCTGTAATACTTCATTCATGTAAAATCTAAGGATTTTGTGATAAAATGGGTTTAAAATTTTTATTTAATTATCTTTGGTTATTGAAGGAGTTCCCCTAGTTTGGATTTAATTGGAAAATAATATTTAAATAGGATAAAACCTTAATCAAGTTTTATTAGGGCTTATAGGGACTACAAGGTGATTTTAATACTTTGGGGAATTTAAAAGAAATTTCCCTTCTCTCATGGATTAAAACTATGGGGACCGGAATGTAAATATAAAGGTTACATGGGTTTTTTTCAAAAAATGCACAGAATAGCCATGCACGTGAGGCTAACCATTTGAAATGAACGATCCCGATTGAGAGCTAAAATTCAATCCAACGGCTGACGATCTCTCTGGTAAAAACGGGTGAGGAGAGAACGGGATCGCGTTGACATCGCCAACGGGGCGTCTCCAGCCGTCCATCCAGAGCCGTGATGAATCCGAGGCGAGATGTGAATCCCCAGCTGTCCGATCATGCCATTCAGTAACGCTCCTCGCCAGAAAGCGTCGCCACGTTAACTCTATCCCCTCCATGATCAACACACCGGCCAAACATGGAGGTGAGCAAATCTCACCACCAGAGATCATCATAGGGATCGTGACTTCATCCAACCTGTTCGCCACCGCGGTGTCCTATAAAGATGGGTTTTCAAACCCTAATGCCGCAATCCTCACTGAAGGGAGAAAGACCAGCACCTCTGGCGGCTGAGAACCTCCTCAACCGTCTTCCCCGCCGCGAAGGTCGGCTGTCAACGCTCTGAGAGAAAGGGAGGATGAGCACGACCTCTGTCCAGGTTCGTAAACCACCTGTTCTGAAGAAGGAAGGTGGACGGAGCATCTTCCGGAGACGTCGCTGCGATCAGGCGGGCTTGATCCATCGTTGAGGGGTGAAGGTATGACGAGAAGGCAACGGCCACCATCGGAGTTCCTCCCAGCTGCGTCAGGGATAGCCACCGTCTGGTAATCCCCTTTCTCTCTTTCATTTACGTGTAGATGTACATACATGTGTTTGTTCAGTACTTTGGAGTGACGGTGATCCTTAGATGGAAACTCAGAGGGGGTATGGTGGATAGGTTAACGGGAATATGATAGGGATGTGGTCATGCTCAAGTTATCTCCAGGTTTTAGAGGAGTTTATGAATTCTTGCATGAGTGGTTCTCTGGTTTATTTTCTTGTTTCCATACATGTTCTTAATGGAGACTAAGAGAGGTTTGTGGTTAAAGAACATGGTAGTGGGTGGTGTCTGGATGCAAGAGTTCTCTGGGCATGCTAGTGATTATCTGTGAAGGTTTCATCTTCAGTGGGGGTTCTTATGGGCACACTTGCATGACTGGAGTGGGGACTCAGTAAGGAAGGTATGGCTGGGAGTATAATCCAAGTTTAAATAATCATGAGTGTGGCTTTAGGTTTCTGAGTTTGTATTGATATATGCTCTTGTCGACAGTAGTATGGAACCTTGTGTTGATGAGCAACTAGAGTTGTGAGGCTGGTGGCAGGGTTTCTGGGATTTGAATCAAGAGGTAGCAAGGGTGATTGCTTGAATGAGTCTGTTGTGAGGGTGTGTGTATGGTTTCATTTGGTTGGGTTCATTGACGAGTTTAAGAGACGATGGAGTATGTTCTTATTAAGGTTTTGGTTGTTGTTAAAGGATTGAGGGTTAGGAAGAGGCTTGACTGGATCATTTAGTTGGGATCCAGTGTTGATTTTGTGTGTGTGTGTGGTTAGTAGTGTATAGGTTTTGAAGGTTTTTACTTAATTGGTTGTTAGATGGAGATGTTGAAGCTGATGTTAAAGCATAAGTTGGGGAGTCAGAGGTTGGTTCGTAAATTGATGAAGTATGGGGTTTTCATATGGCTTCAGGAGTGGTGGGAGGTTTCTACAGGTTTGAGTTTATGGTTTGTAGACTTCATTGGGTGTCTGGTATGTGCTCAGATGGTTTCAGGTGATGGACTTGTTAGAGTTGGTTGTGTTCATTATCACTTGCATAGATTTGTGTGAGTTGGTTTGTTTAAGTAAATTGGATTAGTTTGTTTTTTTTTAAAACCCAACTTGTGCTTAGTCTAGTCGGTCAAGTTAATTAAAAAGATTGGGTTTATTAGTGGGCCGAGCCCATTTAGTTAAGCATGCATTGTAGCCGTAGTTGTTTGGAGACATACGTGCATTTATTAAGAGTAGACTTGTGTTTGCCAGATTTGATGTAGAGACGCGTCAGGAGGCCAGATCCCGTGGGATTCCAGAGTTCACGAATAGAGGTAAGATACTATTGCCTAGTTCCTACCCATTTCTGGGTTTCTTGATTTTGATATTGCTATTGTTAGCATGCTTGTTGGTTCATGATGATCGGTTATTGATTCGTACACATACATGTTTTCTTTATACTATTCCTCCGTTATGTATGTGTATGATTGATGTATTAGAGGTGGTGTCTTATTTCACTACCTATTAATGAAATACTTGCTAGACATGCACTCCTGATGATCGGCACGGGTCCATGTACACATGTACACTCATGTGCAGGGCGGGTAGGCGTGTGCTAGCTGAGCTTGTTCTTCCACCCGGATCAGTGGAGCGTGGGGGCTCTGGTTTAGAGAGCGTGTAACGCCCCGGCCCGAATCCCGGGACCTGGAGCATGTAAACAGATCGGTCGTACTCAAGTAGAGACGAGCCCCACTCAAATACAAGGCCTAAGTAATCAAAAGCAGATAACATTTAATAAAGCAAAAGTCTCAATAACAGTAACAAATATCCTCAAATAACTACAGCGGAAACAAAACAAATCACAAAGGGTCCTTGTGCCCTAAAAAAATACAGGCCCTACATGGGTTCTAAACAAAATGTCTCTCACACAGAAATGAAAGTAAGGAGATCCTCCGACCTCAGCAAATATCCCACCCCGACTCTCGCACATCTCTTGAGCTCGAGTCACCTACTCCTCAGGACCTAAAATGAGAGAAGGGAAAAAGTGATGAGCTTTCGAATGGAAAGCCCAGTAAGTACCCTGCAAGAATCACAGAGATGTAAATCCAATAAAGATGATACACGATATCAAATCCAAAACAAAAATCATCAACACAATGGGGCTACACCCCGCACAATCAGACCCTAGGAGTCTACTACAATCATCAGTAACGGTACGACTCCTGTCCAGTGACAGCCTTGGCTCTAGAAGAGAATTCCAAGAATAGCTCAGCAATGATCCCCTGGACTACAACACAGCCTCGGGCTGCATGCGACAAACTAGTCGCCCCTCGGTAGCGCCACCTCTCGTACATGTCAACACGGCCAACGAATAACCCCACTGACCGGCAGGACAACGAGAGTATCACCCCTCTGGAATGGAATGCCGGAACGTCAGTGTGACCCATCCCAAAACGTTCTCTCTTAACCAGAGCCTTAATGCTCCACTGCACCGGGCGGAAGATCAAACTCAGTTGGCGCATACCTCCCGGCCAGCACACAAGACCATGTGCTCATGATCAAGTGTCAACCCACAGGTAGGCATGTAACACCCTATCCGGCAGGGCCGAATGTCACACCACCGGTAGAGGGTGCACTGCACCCATTATAAGCTGTGTAATTTAAACCTGTTAATCATGATATTCAAACTAATAAACATGATTATTAAATATAGTATTTAGAATCTTATACAAACTTTACAATACTTGCGGAAGCGTTCTAAAATTTAAACATTCAATAAGGACAGACTATCCTTAACTGCTAAGTCAGAGCCATCTACAGGAGAACTCAATCTCGTCTACCTGCACATTTCACTTGAGTGAGATTCACTATACAAGGTACAACTATGACATCAAATAAAAGAGTATTGAACTATGAAATACAAAGACTAACGATATTTAAAACATGGAAAACAATATGCTGATTATGATAAGAGTCATGGCAAAATCCAACTAAATCAAATAATATACACTTATGCATTTCTTTAATCTTTAATCATCAGAACGGGAGATGAATTCAACACAAGTCATGGTCCTCCCAGGTTGGACTGTATCAACAACCATGGGGTGACAAGCTATGGAAGTAACCCCTCGTCTGGGGGAAATAGGTCAATTCCACACATGTCATGGTCCTCCCAAGTTGGACCGTATCATCAACTGTGGGGTGACAAGCTATGGAATCAATTCCTCTTATCTATCATATTAGTGTCATCTACACCTCTACTTTCATATAGCGGCACCAAAGTGGAATAAACCAACACTCAATATCTCTCCGGTCGGATCAACTCATCGACCGTGAGCTATAAGGGTATATACGTATACTAAGCACCCGACGGGTACGGGAAGGGGTTTTGTTTTCTTGAAATCAGGAGGGTTTGAAAACAGATAGTTGGACGAGTAAAAACAGAATTATATAAAACCACCCTCAGTCCCGCCGCTGGGCTGGTGAGAGTCGCGCGCGCCGATATGGCTCAACGGAGAGAGACTCCAGCGGCGGAGATGAGAGGCGCAGGGTCGGCGCTCACGCCGGCAGCTCAGGCCCGCTGCAGACGTGGGTAAGGGGCTCGAGCTCAGAATGAGCACGAGGGAGAGAGAAGAGAAAAACCTTTCCTCTTTCATTCTCTCTCTCTCCCTTTACTTAAAGGGTAAGTATGAAGATATTTTTATTTTTTATTTTTATTTTTATTTATTTAAATAATCTTTTCATTAACTAAACTATTACAACAACTTATCTGATTAAAAATATTTAATTAATTATATTATTTCTAAAATATCTCCCACTAATCCCCGAACAACTTTTCGTGGATCTTATTATTGTGTCGTCACGAGGGCGACTAATAATAATATCTGGCTCGTCTCTATCTCTGACCCAGATCCGTGTTTCTCGGCTTTTGACTCAGTCAGCTCTACTTTATCGGGGCTCAAACTTTCGTCTGATATTTTCCACTTAATTAATCGAGATTAATTAACACTCAATAAATTCTCAATTAATTAACCGGGATCCGTCTGTTCATCCACCTCCAACTACTTCTATGAAAGTGACCAGGCCCAATATGGCCTTCCCTGGCCCAAATCTTGTTGGAAGGCTGGATTTTTGATTTATAAATTCCCTATTTTCCCCTTAATTGGGTTTAAAGTAATTAATTTATTTTTTTGTGTTAATAAATCTCATAATTATTTCCATAAATTAATTTATTTATTCGTAAAAATTCCAGGGCGTTACAAGGCATATCCAAAGAGCATCCAACAAATAGGTGGTGAAACTTTACACTCCTATCCGGACAGAGCACAGGCTCACGTGTTTCCAAGGCCTCGTGCCCATCAACAAAACGTCATGCTCGGTAAACACTACCTCTAACGCACAACCAAACACAAATAAGGAAATAAAGCAACAAAAGCTAGTATGTGTATGCACCCAATAAACAGAGAAGATCATGATAGAAATACATGCTAACAAATAGTATTCATCAAAACAAGAAACCCAAAGATGGGTGGAAACTAGGCAAGAGTATCTTACCTCTATTCTCTATCCAACCAAATGCTCTGTGTCTGTCCAAACGAAGCTCCACACTCCACATTGATATCTGGTAACCCTAAGTCTAATCTCAAATAAACGCAAGCATGATTATGAATGACTACTTCCATGATGCATGCTCAACTAAATGGGTCAACTCATTAGGTTAAATCAAACCTATCAAGACCGGACCCAATCTACATAACGTTGCTTACTTGACTGGGCTAACCTCAAGCTAGTTTAAAACAAATGAATTCAACTTATTTGAATATAATCAACTCATGACTATCCACATAGAAACCTTATAATGACTATCAACCCACACATCTACAACTATAACCAAACCCGACATTGCCAATAAGTAACCTTACAGACAATTCAAACATGGCTTCCAAGAACTTAGTTTAAACATGCACTCGTGCAAATAATCAAACCCTCATCACTCACAGTACCTCCAAAACCTCAATAGTAGCCATTCATTACCCACCTGGCAATGCTTTCCCTGCCTACCCTAACATCCAACAGAACCACTAGCCTATTACCACGACCACACTTATTCATCTGTTATCATACCCCAAATCAAGCCAAAAACACCCCACCAATATAGCACCAACCCTCCTCTATCCAACTAGAGACTCTTGAAGGCATAGATTTATATTACTCTCATTCACACAGACTAATAGTAATGAAACTTCAAGTCTGAACATAGTAACAAATACGAACTCACCCCTCTCCTAATCAAGTCTTAAGCAAGCTCTGAACACTGCCTCTCTTAAAGATTAGACTCAAGTAAACCAAATCATTAACCGCATCTCACTTCATAAAAACACCATTATCATACTAGATACAAACCTGCACACGAATTCTTGTCCACAAGTGGCTTTCTGTACTTCAACACTCTTGATATTATCCAGACCAAACTCTACATGTCATAACTCCAGACACAACCATTACTTCATCACACATGATCTCCTCTAAGAGCCCTTGACAACCAGTCACAGAACCACCCACCTAAGCCTCAACAATGATCAAACATCATTCCAAACATACATTACTGTCCAAGCCCCAACAAGAGCCTCACCAAAGCCCAAGGTTCACATATATAAATCCCACACTCTAAAACATAATACCCAAATAAACTAAAACACCATCATCAACTCATCTCAATGTTAAGAGATAAGCAACTATAAATCCACACTAGTACTTCAACAACCTCTGATACAACCCGTACTCCCCAAGCCTACATATACTCAAGGTTTTACTTTAAGATATCGTCACTCACCATGGCTTCTCCTTTCAAACCTGAAACAACTAACAACCATCCCTACACTGTCTCCATCAAGAACAATCCAAGCTTCTATTGTATAAGAACTCAATAAGCTACTATCATCAAAGTAACCATCTGTCCTTACACAAACCACAGAGAAACCCATGTCCACTGTCTCCTCTCAAACAACTAAATCAACAGAGCTTGTACGTACTTAGAATAATACCCGCATACACGCACATAGTTATCAATAACCTAACATCCTTTTTAACTCATGCCAACAGTCATACATGGACTCAATAATCATTAGCTAGTACATGCAAAGCCCTAGTTTATTCATGCTTTTCCATGCTCTATTCACAGGGGGTTACCATCTATGGATTCTCAGAAAGGAGAAGACTCACAAGAACTTTGACGGTGGCTCGACGCTAGCTTTTTAAAGGCGATCTAGCGGTTTCCTTCGCCAAGGCTCCACTAGGCCCGCATTACCATCTTGAGCGTCAGTGCAATGGAAGCTCAACCGCTAGGGCGTCAGCTTCGAGGTGGCGAAGCTTTGTCCTTCGGTGGCAATTGGCGACCATGAGCGGTGGGTGTTCAGGCCAGAGAGGGAGAGAACGGAGGTGAAGAAGATAATCGGAGGGTGGAGGTGTGGCGTGTTTGTAACTGAACGTTGGAAATGGGGAAGAAGAGAGGGAGACAGAAGGGAAGAGAGGAGGAGGAGAAGAAGGGAGAAGAAGGATGAGAGGTTGGGACAATACTTTCTCTGCCTATTCTCATTCAAAAGCACTGCTTATATGTAGTTAGTAACATAATTACAGAGCAAGGCCTTTCTGAGGCAAAACGACAAACAATACGCGTGCATACCTGTACGCATAACCATGAGGTGTTGCTTGTATCAGACGTCACCCTCTTAATTACAAAAGATGCTCTAAATCATTAAAGAAAGATGCTCACTCATCATCTACTAATTAACGGCTCTAATTCATATGAAAATCTTTATATTTCCATACCCAAATGTTCCCTTTGCCTTTATACCTGTTACGACGTGGCTGAGTTTCCTGGGCCCGTATCCTTATCCGCAACAATAGCCGCCCCTTGGAGATCCACCTTGGCGTCAAGGTGAAAGTTTGGGAAATCACGGTAGAGATCTGACAGCGGTTCCCAGGTGGCGTCGGAGACCGACTGACCCTCCCACTGTATGAGTAGCTGTGGAGTTGGATGCCCGTTTAAAAGGATCATACGCTGGTCTAATATTGCCATGGGTTTGACCAAAGGTTGCTGGTCAACAAAGTCCGCTGGGAAAGGGTTGTGTTGACCGGTGGGATCACCGATAAATTTCTTCAGTTTGGACACGTGAAAGATGCTATGAAGCTTGGCGTCCACAGGGAGATCCAGGCAATACGCCATCGCGCCGATTCGCTCAAGGATCTTGAAGGGGGCGTAGAAGCGGCGGGACAGCTTCGTGTGCTTGGGATGAGTGAGGGACGACTGTCGGTGGGGAGTGAGACGGAGAAAAACAGAATCGCCAATATTGAAGGAGACGTCAGTCCGACCGGCGTTGGCCTGAGTGCGCATCCGAGCTTGGGTGCGGATCAGGTTAGCACGCAGGGTGGCGAGGATATTGCTGAGAGCAAAGAGCAAGTCATCCACGGAGGCAATAGTAAATGAACCAGCAATATAATCGATAAAGGACGGCTATGGGCGGCCGCAGATTGCTTCGAACGAGGTCATCCCAATGGCGGAGTGCCAAGAGGTGTTGTAGTGCCACTCCGCCAAATGAAGGTAGTTCAGCCATTGTCGCGGGTGGTCGCTGCTGAAGCAACGGAGATAGTCCTCAAAGTATCGGTTGAGAATCTCCGTTTGGCCGTCGGACTAAGGATAATAAGCGTTGCTCATCGCCAGCGTCGTGCCCTGCAGCTTGAATAAGTCTCTCTAGAAGGCGCTCATGAAGAGTGGATCACGGTCGGACACGATATTTTTCGGAATACCATACAAGCGCACGATATCCATGGTGAAGACCTCTGCAACTTGGGCTGCTGTGAAGCTCGGGCTGACAGGGACGAAGTGTGCGTGCTTCTACAGGCGATCAACCACAACGAGAATGGCGGTCTTCCCGGCGGACTGGGGGAGGTTGGTGATGAAATCCATGGATACAGAGTGCCATATCTGGCCAGGATTGGGAAGTTACTGGAGTAATCCCTACGGGGCAAGGTTAAAAGCTTTGGTGGACTGGCAAACAACACATCTTGTGACGAAGTCTTGAACGAATTTCCTGAGATTTGACCAAAAGAAGGTGCTCGCAATACGGGCCAAGGTGCGAGTAATGCCGGCGTGTCCACCTACGAGTGATGTGTGAAACTCCTAAAGGATCATGGGTTGAAGGACACAGTCATCTGGAACAACAACACGACCTCTGAAGAAGAGGAGCTCAGCACGAATAGAGTAAGCTGGATAGGCGGCGGGGTTTGACTGGATCTCTTCAATCAATTGCTTGGTGGCGTCTTGAGTGCTGTGAAGAAGGCACAGAGCTTCCCAGATGGCAGCCAAGGGTTGGGAATTGGTGTGGAGAGTGTGCAGCGACGCCTCGGGCAACCGGGAGAGTGCATCCGCGGGCGCGTTATGGCTGCCAAGTTTGTAGATAATATCAAAATCGAAGCCGAGTAACTTTGAGAGCCATTTGTGCTGCTCCGGCGTCTGAATGGTCTGGTGGAGGAGAGAGCGGATGCTCTGGTGGTCGGTCTAGATGATGAAACGACGACCGAGGAGGTAGTGGCGCCACTTGCGCACTGCTTCAGTAATGGCATGCATCTCACGAGCGTAGGTCGACGCCGCTTGTATTCGCAGAGCTAGTTGTTTACTGAAGTAAGCGATAGGCCGGGAACGTTGAGTGAGGACGGCACCGACGTCGGTGCCTAAGGCATCGGTCTGAACTGTGAAGGGCTCAGTAAAATCAGGGAGTTGGAGAACAGGGGTGTTGGTCAGGGCCTCCTTTAATGAGTTGAATGCCGCCGTGGCTGCCGGAGTCCACACAAAGGCGTTTTTGCAGAGCAAGTCTGTTAACGGCGCCGCGAGGGCAGAGTAGCTGTTGATGAAGCGCCGGTAGTACCCGGTCAGGCCTAGGAAGCCATGGAGAGCCTTCGTGTTCTTTGGGGTAGGCCAGTCGACAATGGCAGCGATCTTGGCGGGGTTGAAGGCGACACCTTCGCCGAAGATCCAGTGACCGAGATAGTCGATAGTGGTACATCCGATCTAGCACTTGGCTGCCTTCTCAAAGAGATGGTGGGAATGTAGCAAGGTGAAGATAGTCTGCAGGTTATCAGCGTGTGCCTCCCATATCGAGCTGTATACGAGGATATCATCAAAGAAAACAAGGACGAATTTGCAGAGCACTTGCTTGAAAACGGAGTTCATCAAGGCCTCGAAGGTAGACGACGCGTTGGAGAGACCGAACAGCATGATAAGGAATTCGTAGTAGCCGTTATGCGTGCGAAATGCCGTCTTCTCAACGTCGAGAGGGTGGATGTGAACTTGATGGTACCCTACGCGCAAGTCGAGCTTGGAGAAGATGGTGGCGCCGGCAAGCTCGTCAAAGGTTTCCTCGACCGTAGGGATGGGAAAACGGTCATTGGTGTATGAATTTGAATTGATCTTGTGATAATCGACGCAGGTTTAACCGCCATCTTTCTTGTGGATGAGCAAAACGGGAGATGAGAAGGAGCTGGTGCTGGGCCTGATGATGCCGTCGACGAGCATTTCTCCGACGAGTCGTTCGATCTCAGTCTTTTGAAAGTATGGGTAATGGTACGGGCGGATGTTGATAGGGGCGGTGTTGGGGAGAAGAGGTATGCGGTGGTCATGGGTTTTGGCCGGCGGGATCCCCTCTGGTTTGGAGAAGATGTCAATGAAGCGATGGAGAAGATGATGGAATGAGTCAGCAAAGGAAGTGGGTGCGTCCGGATTTAAGTTTGGTGCGGTTGAGTCAGAAGTGTTGGGTGGTTCTACTGAGAGGTGAAGGAATTGGGCCACATTATGGTTATGGGATTGTTTGCAAAGGGTGGAGCTGGTTATGAAGTTGAGGCTTGGTTGAGTCACCCCCTCGAGACGGACTCGGATACCATGGTAGTCGAGCTCCATCCAAAGTTGAGTGTAATCAAAGAGAACAGGGCCTAACCCAGATAGCCATTGGACCCCTAAAACAAGATCAGCGCCATAAATGAGTAAAATCAAGAGGTCCATGTTGAAGGAGGTTTGACCCAAAGATCAACAGAACTCAGTAGTAGGCCAAGATTGAAGAGTTTCGGCTGCTTGCCGACGTGATGCGGTGCGCGTGAGGGCTCGACCGTGAGGCCAACAATTTAGCAAGGCGGTCTTGGATGAAATTATTGGTGGAGCCACTGTCTATCAGGACCACGACCTTGTGGCCGGCGATGGCGCCGGCGATCTTAAGAGTAGAGGGCACGGTCTGGCCGGTGAAAGCATGGTATAAAATGCAGGGTGTGGGATCATCTTCAAGGTTGTCTGGTGGGGGCTCAGGAGGTTCGGGCTGGTCCACTGGATCTGGTGGAAGAAGGGGATCCTCGTCGAGCTCAACCAGCATACAGTGGAACTGTGGGGGGTGACACTAGTGACCCGACGTGAACTTAGCGTCGCAGTTGAAGCAGAGTCCGCGTTCACGCCTGGAGGCCATCTCTGCTGGGGAGAGGTGTTTGATGGGGAGTTGTAGAGGCTTTGGGGTGGAGGAGGGTGTAGTTGATGGTAGTGGAGGTGGCGGCCGATAGGGAAAGGGTCGGGTGGAGCTCGAAGGGGGCCAAGCGGCGTTGCACTTGTCCTCCACGAGCTTCGCCATGCCCATGGCCTCATGCAAGGACTTTGGCTGTAAGAGATAAAGCTCTCGTTGAATATCATCTTGTAGGCCGAAGAGGAAGCAGTTGAGGAGGCTGGTATGTGGCAGGCAGGTGATGCGAGTCGAGAGGCACACGAAGTCATCGAGGTAGCTGATCATCGTGGAGGTTTGCTTCAACTTGAAGAGCTGGGCACAAAGGAAGATGGCCCGAAGCGGAGTTCGGCGTGGCAGTTGAAGGCAGGCCACAAGGAGAGCTGTCCGGTGGAGTGCATCCTGTGGAACCACTGGAGCGCCGGTCCAGTCATGTAAAAGGCAACAACCGCAAGCTTCTGTTCCTCAGGGATATGGTGAAAAGAGAAGTAATGCTCAATTTGGAAGAGCCAGCCAAGTACGTTTTCACCGGACAATAGAGGAACTTCCAGCTTTGGGAGGAAGGTGGGTGGTAGAGAGGTTAGTGTGGAGGTTGGAGGGGTGGCTGGGGGCTGTGGGAGCAAAGGGTTTATGGGGAAGGGGTGGAGGTTGAGGTGGTGTGCTGAGAGTATCTATACGAGATAGTTTCAGCATCATCTCGTTGAGGATGGCTTGTTAGGAGTCAAAGGAGTGTTGGAGTTCCTGCTGGGATTTTTGGAGGTTGTCGAAGGAGGTGGCCTGGCATTGTTCAATAGTGGTGAGGAGGAATTCATGGCGGTGGAGCTGGTCAGAGTCGGTGTACAGTTGCTCATCAACAAGACGAGCGCGAGTCATCACTACCTCCGCCATAAGGCCCGCGCAGGGTCAATGAAAGCACCAAAGATGTGGCGTGTTTGTAATTGAACGTTGGAAATGGGGAAGAAGAGAGGGAGATAGAAGGGAAGAGAGGAGGAGGAGAAGAAGGGAGAAGGAGGAGAGGTTGGGACAATACTTTCTCTGCCTATTCTCATTCAAAAGCACTGCTTATATGCAGTTAGTAACAGAATTACAGAGCAAGGCCTCTCTGAGGCAAAACGACAAACAATACGCGTGCATGCCTATACTCATAACCGCGAGGTGTTGTTTGTATCAGACGAAACCCTCTTAATTACAAAAGATGCTCTAAATCATTAAAGAAAGATGATCACTCATCATCCACTAATTAACGGCTCTAATTCATATGAAAATCTTTATATTTCCGTGCCCAAATGTTTCCTTTGCCTTCACGCCTGCTGCGATGTGGCTGAGTTCCTGGGCCCGTGTCCTTATCCGCAACAGGTGGCGTCTAGGGTTCCAAGGTGACTGCCTTCTTATAGGCATTCGCGGAGGGACTACGGATAGGATTCACATCTTCGGTCGAAGCTTATCTCCTGATTTAAAATCTATCCAGGATGGCTAGATGCGTTAATCTCGGAAGGCTAGTGGCGACATGGCGGAGAACGGATGGAGAAGGGTTACCGTGCCTCGCGATTAATGTCTTCCCAAATCGGATGCACCTCGCAATCGCGCTCACGGATGACCACCCCTCTGCTTTGGGATTTGTTTTCTAATCAGATGGACAGCAGGTCTTTAACTAGGTGCTGGAAACGGCGGATGAGAATCTGGTTCCCACGCGAAACCTCTCCTGTGGCCGTGCGATAGTGCTCTTCACAATCATGTTAAATCCTGGCCGTTGAACTCTTATTTAAGGAAAAGCGCGTGCATGGATGATTTTCATCATTTTGCAAGTATGTCCCTGAGCTTTTAACCTTTCACATGCACGTCCACTCTAAGTCAAGCCTTGTGAGAAGGAGACCTTTTTCATTTCAGCCCCCAAACTTTCAAACTTTACAATCGAGCCCCTCTCTCACTGTGAGGTCCGCTTTTCTCTTAAGTCCACGTTCTTCTTGAAATTACCAGAAGGCCTCTATTATCACCAACTAACCCTGATTAAGAGATAACCCATTCTAATACCACTTTTCCACATAAAATCCAATTAATTCTCCAAATATGGGGAACTCCTCTAATTAACCAATTAATTAAAGAATAAATTACAAAAATCTATCACATAAAATCCTAGATTTTACAGAGCATTCTGGGACGGGACACCCTGGCGTTCGGGTATTCCATGCCAGAGGGGTGATACTCTGGTTGTCCTGCCCATCAGTGGGGTTATTCGTTGGCCCTGTCAACACGTATGAGAGGTGGGGCTACCGCGGTACGACATGAGGACCGTATTAACCTTTGGATGGTCGAGGTTTGCAACCGGTGGGTACGTGGTCAATCGCGGGATTGTTGTTGAGTTCTCTTTGGAGTTCTTTTCAGAGCCTGAGTATTGTTGCGGGATAAGAGTCTGGCCATTGATACTGATTGTGGTAGACTCCTAGGGATTTGGATTGTGTGGGGCGTAGTCCTCACTTGATTGATGATTTTGATATTCTGACATATCTTTTATCTTTGTGTTGGATTTTGGTTCATTGAGATCCATCACTACAAGAAAACAGGTATTTCGCGACGAGTATTTAGCGACGGTTTATGTAAAATCGCCACTAAATGCATACTTCACGACGGTTATTGAAAAACCGCCACTAAATACATGAAATTAGCGGCGGTTATTATATAACCACTGCTAATTCAATAAGTAGCGGCGGTTTTAGAACAATAGTCACTAATTGCATGGAGTTAGCGACGGTTTCCTGAGAAATGCCGCTAATTGCATGAAATTATCGGCGGTTTATGGAAACCGCTGCTAATGTTTTTAGTTAGTGACAATGCCCTTGGTAAACAAATTTGGTCAAATACCCAATTTAGTCCCTCTATTATCCCGAATCGGCCCTTTTAGTCCCTCTATTATAATTTGAGCCCTTTCGATCCCTATAATTTCCCAATTGAGAAAATTAAATCCCTCCAATGACGGACGTCTGTTTTTTCCGTAAAAGGCGCTGATGTGGCATTCTTTTATAATTAAAATAATATTAAAATATTCAAAAAATTGGGTTTACCTGTTTACTTACTGAGCGGGTGCGTGCCATTATTTGTTATTAAAATATGAAGTGATTGGCATTATTTGTTATTAAAATATTATTAAATTAGGTATTAATAATAAAAAATCTCAACATCACCATCCTCACCACTACTGCTGGCAACGCTGCCACCTCCCTTCCTCTGTCAACCTTTACCTCCTCCCCTTCCCCTCCTTCCCTCTCCTCCTTGCCAGAGTGGAGTCCACCGATCTCCTCCCCTCCTCCCTCTTCCACCCCTCCTCCCTCTTCCACTGTTTGGTTTTGATCGTCGCCACCACCGCATTCTTGTCCTTGGGCACGACGTTGCCGCGGTACATCAAACAGGACGCCGTGTACTTGCCATGCCGTGGGTCACACTTCGCCATCATGGACGATGCATGGCTCGAACGCGTTGTTCGTCGGCCACGGAGAGCTGCTCGTGGTACACCTTCTCAGTGACGATCACGGGCGAGTAAGATGAGAGCATGAAGTGGATTCGTGGGTAAGGGACGAGATTGGTTTGGAATTCGGTGACGTCGACGTTGAGAGCGTTGTTGAAACGGAGGGAGGCGTGATGAGGAGGAGATTACCCGAAACGAGGTGGGGTTGAGGCTTCGCTCGATGATGATCCCAAGTACATTCAAGACCTCCCAAAACAAAGAAAAAGAAGAGGTTTGATTTATGTTTCTCTGAGCATGTTATCATCTCTCCCTTCCTGCGGTTTCAATTTTAATTAGTACATCTAGTTATCTAGCCGAGAGATGATGATGAAGATGAATATATATTATTCTAACCAAAGTGACTACGCCAAATTCATGCACGTTGGATATCAGGTGTCTCATGCAACACGCCACTCCGTGGAAACCCTTAATCTTTTCTCCACTAGTCTTGCTAATGGACCTCATTTCTACAACCACTCCATTCGGGGAGCCGGTGGTGCACTGGCCTCACAGTGGAATGCCCGCAGGTGATAGGTAAAGCTTCACGGAGACTTCGTGAAGAGAACGGCACAAGCTTCACTATGTTGGAGATGGATGAAGGGAGGAAAACTCCTGCTTGTGAGGCTACGGTCACTCCTCCAAAGTTTTTAGAGGCAAGTGCAATGGCGGTGGAGTTGGAGCTTAGTTTGCTAGCAATGTTGAGAGAGTTTAATAGTTTAGGAGGGGTGTTGTAAGTCTAGAGTTGAGCTAGGATGAAGACTAAGTTACATAAGGATGAAGATGAGTAAAGAGAAGCTAGACTTAAGGGAAGCCATGAAGATATAGATGAAGAGAGATTGAAGATGGAGAAAGAGAGATGGTGGTATTAATAAGGAATGGAGGTGGGGAAGGAGATCTTTGAGGGTGAAGAGGAGATCCTGGGGTTCTGGTTTGGGGACCTCGTTGGAGGCCAAACATCAATGTTTTATCAAGATATGGAGGACGATGGCCAGAGATTGGGGAGTGAGAGATAGTAAAAAACTAATAAGATCTTAGGGATGTACAACTCTTTTCTTTATCTTATTTCTCTTATATATACATTGAATTTTATTAGTATTTGCAACCCATTTTATAAATACAAATAAAACAAAGAAAGCATTATATGGCTCGCCGGAGGTGGAGACTTGGGTAGTGGGGTAGACGGTGAAGCCGAACTTTGACTTCTTGCCATAGTCAATGGAGAGGCGTTCCAAGAGGAGGGAGCCAAGGCCAGAGCCGGTGCCGCTGCCTATGGCGCCATTGAAGACGAGGAAGCCCTGGAGGCCGATGCAGTTGTTGGTAAGCTTGCGGTTGCAGTCGAGGCAGAGCTCGATGATCTCTTTGCTGATGGTGTAGTGATGCGGGCGAACTTGTTGGAGAAGATCGGTGGACTCCACGCCGACGGGGAGGAGAGGGGATGAGGTAGAGGTTGACAAAGGAGGGGAGGTGGCGGCGGAGGGAGGTGGTGAGGATGGTGACGTGGAGATGGTGGTGCGTGGACATAGATGGAGAGGAGAGAGGATTGGTTAAATTTATTTATTTTTTTTGGTTTTTTTATTAATATCCAATTTTTAAAATATTTTAATATTATTTTAATTATAAAAGAATGCCACATCAGCGCCTCTTACGGAAAAAAACAGACGTCCGTCACTCGAGGGATTTACTTTTCTCAATTGGGAAATTAGAGGGATCAAAAGGGCTCAAATTATAATAAAGGGACTAAAAGGGCCGATTCTGGATAATAGAGGGACTAAATTGGGCATTTGACCAACAAATTTTGAAGTTTTTTTAAAATATGTCTTTATTTTGTGCCATCCCTCCCTCACACGATCCCAATATCCCAACCCTAGCTTTCTCTCTCTCTCTCTCTCTCTCTCTCTCTCTCTCTCTCTCTCTCTGATCTCAGTGACCCCATCTTCCTCCGCCCCCGCCCCCGCCCCCTTCTCCGACGGTGATTCCATCAAGATCGGTGAGTCAATCTCTACCTCGATCTCTATCTCTATCCTCAAACTCGAGATCGCCGAGCCGAAGAATGTGGGAAGGGGCCATGGGAGGAAACCTAGGGTTTCGAAGGTAGAGGACGAGGACGAGGACGAGATGGAGAAGATGACGGTGGGGTTTAAGACTACATGCATAGAAAAGCTAGGCGATGGCGAGCTTTGCATGGAGGAAGGCGATGGCGCTTGTCGGTGTTGGTAGATCCCTCCGGTACACCGTCGCGCTCTGAGGATTTGTGGCGGCGGTGGAGGGGAGGGGGGGTCGGAATGATGTCGTCATGATTGGAGGTGGGGCGGGGGAGTATGTGGCAGCGATCATGGCGGCTCAGCTAGGGCTCAATATGACATTCATCGAAAAGCGAGGAACCCTTGGTGGCACCTTCCTTAACGTCGGATGTATCCCCTCCAAGGTAATCAATCATTCCTTTACTCCCTATCTAGGGCTCCTTTGCTTCGTTTCCCCTCTGATTTTTGTTAATCGAATGCCAGGGCTTTTTAAGGAATAAATTGCTTTTACTTATGTTTTCAAATTTAGTAGATCAGTCACGGTTTTTTCTTGAATACTTAGGATTTTCTAAATTTAGATGATTTTATATTTTCAATTATGAAAATGGCTGTTTTTTTATTTTTTATATTTGGAGATTTATGCTTTTGTTTGTAGTTGTTCTTTGGATTGTTGTATTACCATTGGGAGATGGAAATTTTTGAGAGAAATTATGCTTTGAGAGCTTGTTCACAGTCAGTAGCCGATCTCCTTATGAATTGGAAATTTATACTGGTAAATAAAATCTGGGCCCCTTTTTTTTTAAGGGCAAAAGACACTTTTGGTCCCTGAAAAGTGTCCAATTGTTCACTTTCATCCCTGTATTTTCATTTTGTTCAATACTATCCCTGTATTTGCCGTATTTTTGTCAAATACAGTCCCTGGTGCTGACGTGGCGCCTATGTGGCAGCCAACTGGCATATGTCTAAAATACATGGCTATATTTTGTTTTTTAAAATTGAATAATTGATGTATTTGGCTGAGGTGGCATGCCAACTGTCCGTATATGCTGACGTGGAGAGTGCTGACGTGGCACTTTTTGCCACGTCAGCAATTTTTTAAATGGTGGGTACGAATCAGGCTGACGTGGCATGCCACGTGGAATTTTTTAAATAATTTTTTTTAATATTTTTTTATTATTATTTAAATAACCTTCATCCGCGATGATTGGCTTGTGCAAACAACCTTTGAAGTTGACCAAAATTTGTAAAAAACTTGTTTTTAAAAGGAAAATGTCCAAATTTTTTAACAACATAGAGCCAAATCTTTACAACATTGAACAGATTTCAAAACCTGAAGATTATGGCAGACGACCTAAAAAATTTCATGTTGCAATCTATAACACAACTTAGACACACTACAACTTACATGTCTCTAACATACCTGGAGTACATTCATTTTATATAACATAGTTAAAACATTACAACCAAATTTCACTAGAACCACCAAACAAAACATGAAAACACACATAAATAGTCTTTGAAACCACCACCAAACATAACAAGCCTGATATCTGTTTTATAGCATCTGAAAGGGCACCCTGTCTGAAAACATACATGCAGTGGCAAAAAACATTGACAATTAACTGGGCAATTAAAGCAAGTCTGATTTATCATCTTTTCTTAACCTCAGCTTTCTCTCTCCCCCACTCTGAATAAAAAACATAGAATAGTTAGGATCATCAAAAATATATTAAGATTGAAATTTGTTATAAATTAACCTTAATATCACGCTGTCGTTTCTTCGAGCTTTCAGAATTCTTTGTAGTAGTGTCAATCTGTAAGAGCAAAGCAGGACTTTACTAATGCCACCACCAAGAAGAAGAATATCTAATTTTTTAAGATTGAAGTATGTCATTACCTTGTATGTGCTCAACCCACTAGCTTCTAACAGGATTTTACTCCTCCTAGTTTGGACTCCTGCATGCTCACTCTTGCCTACAACCTGTTTTTTATTTTTTTTTCCTCTTTCCTTCTCTCTGTGCATTCTCATTTTCCTTAATGGGGACAGTGTCAACATGGACCTGTTTACCCATAGCAACAACAAAACACAATATAAGTTTTTTAGATGAACACATGTAACAACACACAATTTATATAGCTCCTTACATGCATTACCCCAGCATTGTCCTGGCCTTGGATGTCAGCAGCATCATCACCCTAACAAAGAAGGTTGTATCACCAGAAAAGATAAAAAATCATAAAATTTTCCTTAGCTATACTCTACCTGTACCCTGTCCTGGTCCTGGATGGGTGGACATTCATCAGCAGCAGGGCTCTGAGACAGATGCTTGGGTTAACATCTTCAAAAAAAAATAAATAAATAAATAAGAAAATAGAACAAAACCTAATATACTCTACCTGTGCATTGACTTGGTCCAGGATGGGTGCACCTTCAGCCACAGCAGGGCCCTGAGACAGCAGCTTGGGTCAACATTAAAAAACAAGAAAATAAATTCAACCACCTAATATACTCTACCTGTGCATTGACTTGGTCCTGGATGGGTGCACCTTGATCACGGATGGAGTGCACCTTGACCACTGTGAGGACCACAGGAGCAGCTGACTTGGGTCAACATTAAAAAACAAGAAAATGAATTCAACCACCTAATATACTCTACCTGTGCATTGACTTGGTCCTGGATGGGTGCACCTTCAAGATATGTAGGCCACGAGACAAAAGCTTGGTCAACATTAAAAGGGTTAAAATGAAGTCGAGTTTTTACTAGCCATTACACTGCATTGTCACGGTCTTGGATGCTACCGAAAGCAGCCAGCAGGGTAAGATGAATTGTTTTTCTTTTACCTTTGCCAGCACCAGCAATCTGAACAATATGGTCATATAAGCACATTAAAACCATACAAGAACAAAGAAAGTTTATGTTTTCCCTAGTTACCTTTGCCTTCTCTTTTTCTCACAATCCTTGCTTTGTGGCAGCAGTACATGTTTTCTCTTTACCCTTCCCCTTGGCAGAAGTAGGTACTTGACACATTTCATTGATCAGACATGCTATTCTTGTACCACATATACAATGTGGAAAAAGTCTCATTTCTTATGATTTACATTCGGTCACCGAGAGGTAGCAGTTGCATGTTTACTCTTTGCATGTGCTTTCTTCTTGTTTGTGGATCGACTGTCAACATTCTGTCCTGGACCTGTTGAAGCATGACTTGCTTTCCCTTTGCCCTTCGCAGCAGCAGCCTGCAAACAATGTTGTCAGATCAGTGAAGTAAAGCAACACCTCTATTTTATTTGCTTATTACCTTTGTAGGGCACTTCCTTGAATTGTGTCCACTGCCATGGCAGGTTCTGCAAGTCTTTTTCCGTCCCTTTCTGGAGACTCTTGAAGCACTCTCCGACTCCCAAGTTTCCTTTTTTCGCACCTTTTTGGGTCTCCCTGGCATGACCCTTGTTGGTGGTGGCTGTATTGGTTCATAGCCAGTCCTGGGCCATAAGTTCTTTCCATTAACTGGCTGAAGAGCAAAGGCGTACGATTTATCAAACATGATTTTTTTTGTACCATATAGACACATAGTCTTCAATGGGTTCCTTGCGGTACAATATCACGCAGACTCCATGTGCACACGGTATCCCTGTCAGGTCCCACTGTCGGCAAGTACATGTGTGTTGTTGAATATCTACAACATATCTGTCTTGCTCTTGGTACACTTTATATCCACTTTCACCATTCCATTCTATGCGACAGTTGCTACTTTTCTCTTTGCTTTCCCCAATCTTAGCCCATATCTTTGGCCCCAACCCATCCTTGAATTTTTCAGAGTATTCCCTCCTCGCCACTATCCTTCGCATCACAAACACCCTTATCTCCTCTAACATTGTGATGATCGACTTATGTCTTGCTTCCAAGATGAGCGCGTTGAATGTCTCCGCCATGTTGTTCTCGACTACATCACACTTGCTTGTGGTGCTAAAAAAAGCTTTTGTCCATGCCGTAAGAGGGATTTTGAGTAGATCTGATGACGCCTGTTCACTGATTTCTCCAATAGTCTTCAGCGATGACTCGAAATCAGGCACTGTAGTTGCCTTTACAAGCTTCCAAAACAACCTCTGAAGGTGCAGTCCTCTGTGCACTTTCCTCCAGTTAGCATAGATGTGTCGGGCGCATCTTCTGTGTTCTGCCTGGGGCATTAGCTCTTCCATAGCTTGCATGAGTCCCTACAAACATAACACTAATTAGTTGCATTAACTTGCTTAACACACACCATACTAATTAACATTAGTATAAAAATTTGTTTCATTCATAAAACCAGTACCTTGTGTTGGTCGGACATAAATGTATAGGAAAGTCCTCCACCTGTCACGATTCCCAAGTCCCTCATCAAATGCTCAAGGAACCAATGCCACCAATCTCTATTTTCAACCTCCACCACGGCCCATGCTAACGGGAATATCTGATCGTTTGCATCTCTACCAATAGCAATAAGGAGTTCTCCCCTACATGGACCTTTAAGGAAACATCCATCAAGCCCTATTATGCGTCGACAACCCTGAAGGAACCCATTCTTCAATGCATCAAAGCAAATGTACATGCTTCTGAACTGTGGCTTCTGGGAGGGATCACCTATGTCCACTTCAACAAATACAGAGCTCCCGGGGTTGCTCCTTCGAAGCTCCTCTGCATAATCCCATAACATACTATACTTTGCCTTATAATCCCCTGCCAACTCATTCATTACCCTAACCTTCGCTCTCCTGCACTGACTAAGGGTGACATCAACTTTCAGTTCATTCTTGGCAGCCATCTTAATGTCAACTTGCTTCATGAAATATGTTGCTCCTTGCCTAGTCTGCATAAGATGGCTAATACCCTTGAGTTGATATTTTCGTTCTTGAAGGACCAACTGTAACTATGCTCTGTCACAAGTGTTCTCACCTTATAGTTGCCCGTAACACGTTCAGCACGTGCATATATAACCCATGGACACTGCACATCAGAACACCTGGCACGGAGTCGCTGTTTATCATTCCTCACAATCTGAATTTCTCTTCGACTTTGGATCGCATGCTGGATCATTGCCTCTCTGAATACCTTTCTGCTTTCAATGATCATACCTAGCTCAAAATGTGGTGTGGGGCTACTGGGGTTGAAAACTGACTTTGTTGTTTTTCTTCTTTTCCCGTGCTCAGGCTCGCTGTCATCTTCAGATGTGGTTAAAAAACTGGCTAAACTATCACTGCAATCCCCTTCTACTTCTTCATCTATATTAATTGAGGGTTGCTCCAATGGTTCATCATTATTGAACTGGCTTTCTGGCTCCTGTTCTGGCACTCTGAAGCCCTCCATCTCTTTGCGTTTCTTTTTAATTAGCTCATATTCATCATCATCTGAGGTGGAACACCAATTTTCACTAGAAGTAGAGTCTGAGGTGAAGGATGGTTGTTCTGCCTCTTCTCCAATCTGCAATCCAGCATGACTAGAAGGACCTGTGCCATCTGTAAATTACACACTTCCCACCTGTTCAGCAGCAGACTTGTCTGAAATGTTGGTTCCCACAGTTGGCATATTACTTGTATGTAACACCCCGACCGGGATCCCGGGACCTCGGGCACGTCAACAGATCGGCCGTATCCAAGTGGAGACGAGCCCCACTCGAATACAAGGCCTAAAAATGATAAGCAGATAACAATAATAATCAAATGTTCATTAATAATAAAGAACAACATCAGAGTTATACAACGGAATTAAAAATCATGAAGGGTTCCAGGTACCCTACAAAGCTCTATATACAAAATCGGTCCCAATAAGGGTCCTACAAGTGAAACTCTCACACAACACGAGGTCCTCGGACCTCTCCAACCTATCAGGTCCCATGCGTAGCTCCAAACCTGAGTCATACATTTCCTCTTAACCCGAAGAGAAAAGAGAGTGAAGTGAGCTTTGAAAGGAAAGCTTCGGTAAGTACTATGAGAGAAATCACGATAAGCACGGTCCAAATAGTCAAGATAGACAAATCAAGACAATCACCAACACAATGAGTCAATCAAACAGGGCCCCTAAGCCCGACCAATCACACCTCCGCGGTCGGCACAAGTTGGGTGTGCCTCAATGGTCAAGTCTTAGGACGACGGTGGCTATGCTCCCCGAAGTACGCATACTCCATCCACGAGACATACCAACCCAACCTAAACACAAGCACCATGAGTACGCTTGCAAGAATGTCCCGGTCCACGGTGGCATGCTCAGTGAGCATCCAAAAGCAAGCTCATACCACAACCAATCAACCGATATGGAAGCATCAAACAAAACATGTATACCGGGAATCAACAACAGATATCCAAATCATAATCACAGGCACAATCACGATACCAGCAAAGGATATACCAAACCAGGTATAAGAATGCCAAAGAAACCCATACAAAGGGTAGAAACGAGGCAAAGGCACTTACCTCTAAACGCAATCCACTCACCGCCCCGTATCTGTCCCAACGAAGCTCAACGCTCCTCGTCAATACCTGATAACCACGAGTCCCAACTCAACACACACACGAGTGTTTAAGAATATTATCACTTAAAATTCACATGCAACTAAATGGCCCCGACCCATTAAATAAACTCATCTAAATTCCCAAACTATTTATCACTCAATTAAATAAAGTAATTCTCCTTTTAATTGAGTCCACAAGTTCGGCCCAAAGCCCATCTAAACAAATCAAGTAGTAATTCCACACTTTATTAGTAAATACTAATTAAACAAATGCAATTTAGAGAACTTATTATTCCACTATCTCACGGCCTGGGCCGACTACTCACAGCCCACACAACATCAGTCCAATCTCTAGACATGCACACTATCACTTAATTGAGTAATAAAGAAATTTCAAAGCCATTAGAGCCAAAAAGGAGTCCAATACCCACTTCCATGATACTCCATAATTATATGATCATCCTAATGTCATTCATAAAGAAATAACAAATCAAATCCACTAATCAACAGTGTTTCATTAAGATACGAAGAAACCTTTCCAAATATTAAACACCATCACCCTCTTTTCTACAAATGTAACACGAACACAAACTCAAAGCACCCCTGTGTTTCCCCATATCTCGCTATTTTCCTGAACCCAAGCCAGCATTGAATTCTCATCTAACAGCCCACATATCTAATGAAAATTCTATGAGATTAGACCAGCATTAACAGCCATTCTTTCCTCACACATGAAATAACATTAAAACTCCAGAACCTCAAAGCACATAGTCATTAGCAATGTTCAAGATCTCATTCTATGACTAAACCTAATCCTAACCCAGCTCTTCCGTTCCAAACATCACATGTGTTAAATAACTCAAGAAATTTAAAGCCTCCCCACATACATGAATTCAAGCACTCCTGATCCACTATTAATCATGCATCAATATTATATCCTGGTATCCTTATTATCATGCATCCTTGTTTATCGTACATATGTTCCCTAGCATGCTACCTAGTATTTCCGGGATAGAGGAACTCACCGGGCAGCGGTGGCGCCCCCCCTGGTCAAGGCTCCATCGGCACATGACGCCTGGATGTGCAGGCCTCTCCTTCTTCACACGCGTAGAGGCGATCGTGGATCAATCTCGCTAGGTGGTGGCTGCCACCGCCTTCCCGCCCTCCTCCCTTCTTCTCTCCTAGAAACGCGGCCAGTAGGTGGTGAGAGTTATGCTAGGGTTTCGAAAAATATTCCCCTTATATAGGGCTCGCGAGGGGATCGTAATACGATTCGAAATCAAATTTTAACAGTTCTTATCCTTTTATCTGTTAGTTTTAAACGCAAGGCGTTCCTTTTCAATCCTTCAAATTCAAACGTCCTCAAGTAAATCCTCTTCCTGAGAGCATGTACGATTATTTCCCATTTTATTTTATATTTTAAACTTAATTTACATCTCCTCATCAGAAGCATGCTTACATATATATATGATATTATATAATTTTCTATATAAAATGTCCATCCACCAAGCCATCTTGTCAACTAATGAATCCTCCTTAATTTATTAAAGTATATATGTTTGTATGTATGTCCCATTAAATTCATGTTTGGGGTTCCACTTGATTAGTAATATATATATATTACGAACCATTAAAAAAAATCAACAATTTTCAGAAATTTTAAATTCTAAAAATTCAAATAAACCCAACCTTGGAACAATTATTCATTAATTTAATCCCCAATAACCATTAAGTCCGATTTAATCAAATAATTCATCTTAAATTTCCAATCTAAGATTTTATCCAAACCACAAATTTAATTCTATTATTTTTTTTTCTCTTCCTCTAATTATCTAAACTTAGATAATTCAACTCAATTATTAAAGATAATTAAAATCAAGAAAATACCAAAATTACCCACAAAACCCTTGGGTTTTAGATGTTGCATCAGCCGCATGTTCAACATAAACTTCAATTGGGATGTTGCTCTTCAAATGCTTCGCAAGGTTTGCAAAGGACTCCTCACTGTGCAGTATGATCAGTGAAGTCTCCAAACTTCTTCCACTGTTGGGGACTCTGTAATGCATCTTCTCAACTTTGCCAAACTCCATATCATGAATGCAGTCAACCAGATCTTCATAACTGAATTCATTTGCATTAACCCTCCACAGATGCATAATGCCTCCTTTATACTCTAGCCTTCCCTCTACATTGAAATGGCCTCCCACAAACAGTTTGAGTCTTCCCATCTGCAAGTTACATAGCACAAAAACATCAAATTAATTGACTGAGACTTATATAATTATGAGTAATACAGTAACATGGTGTGGGAATACAGTAGTTAGAATACTTCTGGGTTCAGATATTAACCTTTTTTCCTATTAAATATGAAGCTGGTTTTTCATCTTGAATATTAAGTTAATTCAAGTATAACATTAGGAAAACATCAAGATGAATAACTGATTAAAGTCTTGAACTCTCAAGTCAGAAACAGAGGACTATGTTTCAAATAATAATTGAAACATAAACAAAATAGTTGGACAAGTTCATGAATTAAATACAGAGATGAATTAAAGTCTTGAACTCTCAAATCAGAAACAAAGGACCATGATTCAAATAACAATTGAAACATAAACAAAATAGTTGGGCAAGTTTATGAATTAAAAATAAAATCGAAGCTGTACATGGCTAAAAATAAAATCGATGCTGCTTTCTTATTTCTGGAATGATCATTCACATTGGTAATAGAAGAAAAACACAAGGAATAATATCAATCATATCTGTTTTTCTCAAAGATCTCAATGAACACAATTTTTTTCTAAGGTGCCAAATCATGATAGTAACTGCAGTTAGAAAGTATGATGGGCATCGATCATGATAGTAACTGCAGCTAGAAAGTATGATGGTGTCAAATCTTTGAGAAATCAAAGAACCAAAACAGACTTACTACAGAGGCCCATGTATTCAAGATGAAATCAAACAATATATTCTAAGTATCATCAGCTTCAACATTACGAATGAATAGGAAAACATCAAGAAATGGAACGATCAAACAACATTAAGAAAACAAAGGCAACAATTTGAATGAATTGGCTAGGGATTGCTGCGAAACCCTAGCCAAGATCTCAAACGAAGGAACACTCAAACATACAGGTTACTCTTGGAGATAAACAAAAATCAAGGTGAATAGACCTCTAACTAAGCAAAGCCCCATGATTTCGAGGTCATACCTCCACGTCGGGGTCTTCCCCTCCACACGAACACGTTGAGAAGGCCGGAACGAAGATGGGAACCAGTGGCTAAGGAACTGCTTCAAAATCCAGGTGCCCGGGAACCTCGTCAGACGCAAGCAACAACCGCAACCTCACGGGGGCCCAACGCTGTCGATGCTCGAGCGCTTGTTGGGCTGCACTTTGAAGCTCTGAGAGACAAAGAGCGATGGGCCTTGAACTTTCAACATTTGAATACTTAACACTTAAAGATATTCTTTACACATCAGCGTTACAACGCCACATCATCATTAATTTTCTCTTAAGATAAAATATCAAAATAGGACATCTTGAAGACAAATTATTAAATATTAAAACCTTGGCAGTGAAAATTAATTTTTTTTTTTTTTAGTTGTTTGCACACGCCAATAATCGCGGATAAAGATTTTTAATAAAAAAATTTATTAAAAAAATTATTTAAAAAATTCCACGTGGCATGCCACGTCAGCATGCCACGTCAGCCTGATTCGTACCCACCATTTAAAAAATTGCTGACGTGGAAAAAAGTGCCACGTCAGCACTCTCCACGTCAACATATATGGACAGTTGGCATGCCACCTCAGCCAAATACATCAATTATTCAATTTAAAAAAACAAAATATAGCCATGTATTTTAGACGTATGCCAGTTGGCTGCCACATAGGCACCACTGCCAAGACTCAAGGACTCAGATTTGACAAAAATACGGAAATGCTGAGGATAGTATTGAACAAAATGAAAATACAGGGATGAAAGTGAACAATTGGACACTTTTCAGGGACCAAAAGTGTCTTTTGCCCTTTTTTTAATGAAGGCGCTTGATATCTGTAATTTTTGGATTTCAATGCTTATAGATATTTTGATTTATTGTGTATGTGTTGGTGTGTTGGAGCCTAGAAAAAGTATTCTAGATGACGATTTTGAAGAAGAGGAAGAAAAAGAAGAGGATGTGCAGCCTGCCTTAGAGGATGATACATATGAAAAGGTTAGAAGTTAATCTTTTTTTTATTTTAAGCTTTATATTATTTAAAGAAGCCTTTTAATTTTTGTATTGTTTCTCAATAGGATTATCATCCTAGGAGTCCCACAAGGGATAGAGAATGAGACAGGAAGCAGGATAGTTGTAAACAATACAGGTATATATAATCTTACATTTTGTTGTTATTTCATTGTGAATTTCATGATCAGTATCAGTATCAAGATAGACTCAACAGGAATTTTGTTGCACCATGGGAACATGATAAGTGTTCAAATGAGCATCAATCATACATGAAATTCATGCATATTATCTTATGTTTTGGAAGAATATTGGCCAGCCGGTGCTCAAAAAGGCTTTGTTTTTGTAAATGTAGGCGTAAAACAAAGAATCGCAGAAGAGAAAGAAAGTGTTTTCGAGAAAACGCTGGCCAAAGTAAGCTTAAACGGAAGCCGGAAGAAGGTCCATACTGAGTCTCATACGGACCAGTATGGACTGGAGATTCCTACGGACTCACGAACGGATTGACCGGACCCGTGCATACACGAGGACCTCGAGAGATATACGACTGCATACAACACTCGTATGGTGGTCCGAGTATAAAGGGATATACTGGGGTAGTATGAAATACATACCTTGGGTCGTATATCGTAAAATCAACTGACTACTTGATTTCGGCCAAACCGAGGGCAAAGTCGGGAAATACACCCAAAACCCTAGAGGGGGATATAAATAGAGATGTAAAAGGGGGTTTTGGGGCATCTTGGAGGGGGATTAGAGCCAAAGCTTCAAGGAAGAAGAAGCCATCATCATCTTCCCCATCATCTTGGAGGAGATTGAAGAAGAGAAGAGAAGGCTCAAGAAGGGCTAAAGAGAAGGGGGAAATCTACAAACGGTCATCATCAAGGGTTTGCTTCATGACTCTCTTGTTTGATTTCTTTCTTGACATTGATTGTAACTCTCCATTGATGGAGAGCTAAACTTTTGATACTTGGGTGTTGATGAACCTTTGGATTATGGTTAATTGATATTGTCTCTTCTATGTTGATTGATTGGTTGAATGCATCATGGTCTATTGAATGTATTGTATAGTGAAAGCATTAACCTCTCTACGTTGCGAGAGCCCGGAGAGGTTTCTCTAGTCCATGTGGGGGAAGAAGCGAGCGCACTTCCCGCGTGTAGACAAACTTCAATAGAGAGGACTAGGAGTACACCGGGAGCCCGGGTACTAAGGCGAGCTACTCCTTTAAATGTCTTATTCCCTTAGTCCTTCCAAGAGATAGGTTCCCTAGAACTTAACTAGTGAGGGTACTAGGTTGAGTAATCACCCTCGAGCGAGGGGATGAAATCGTATTAGGAACCCTTGGCTAATGATTCACCAAGATTCAACATAGAGAGCATTATCCACATCTAGGGAAATCCAAAGGGGATTCAATCACCCAAGTATCCCCTTCATCGATTGACACCTTCAAGATCAATTGCACTTGTTAATTTGCTTTATTAGCCTTAGAATTAGATTTAGTAACATCAATTAGACAATTAATTAGTACTAGTATTTTCTTTCTCCCTGAGGATTCGATACCCGACTTTTCTATAGTCCACTTTACTACTTGATTCGACCCGTACACTTGCGGTTAGAACGCATCATAACATCTTGCATTTGCCTATCTAGCTTGAAACGCATTGTGGATTTTTTTTTTATTTATTACTGATTCGCTTCTCAATTGGTTAGTAGAGTTTGGATGAAGCTCACAGCAGCCCTGGGTTGCACGCTGCTGCTGGACCTGGTCATGCTGAGGAATGTGCTACACTGGTAAGCTTGATGAGGTTGAAGAATTTATTTCTTTTACTATCCAGTCTAGGTACCATGCTACTCTTGTATCATATAATATATACATTCTCATGTTACTGCACAATACATTGTTTAAATTGTAGTTGATGGTTTTTCCTCAAATAATGCAAACACTTTCCTATTTGTAGATGGAGAGGTACTCCTTTCGGCAATCATCTCCCTCCCACTGAATTTCTTTGCATATAAACTATGGTGTACTTGCTTAAGGACTTTAGTCAATAAAAATTTCCTGGTATGTTTATTAGGTGTGGCTGAAGGTTGTCTATGTTGATCGACTATTGCAGCTCTTTATGTATGTTCCACTTGAGCAGTGGTCCACCCCAAATTTTGTCTTCCAGTATCAACTATGAGGTTTTGTGTTCCTTTTGATTGCAATAAACAATAGTCATTTTTCATTTTTCTAATGACTTAATGCAGGCATGATCTTGAAGTGAACGGAGGTAGATCCAAGAACAAAATACATTTATCAGAGAACATCTGCCAAAGATAATATTCCTCCTGAAGGCCAACCTGGTAGTTTAAGTTTTCTTCTATACTCTTTTGGTGCTTGATAAATCACATGTACATCAGTTAGCTTTCCACTTTTTTGTTTCCAAAAAATCACTATTTATTCTCTGAAGTAGCTAATTTGTCCACTTCACTCTCCAGTGTCGAAATTAGAGCTACAATGTATCTTTGTACGTCATGGGTGTTTTCTTTCTCACAAGATGAATTATGTAATAAATTGAAGTTTGGTTTTGTGTTTTATGTTCTCATCAAGCATGCAGAAGAGGTATCTCTGAAGTAGCTCGTGATTTTTCTTGATGGTTTTCTGATCTTATGATTCAACTTTCCTAGGTACAAGCATGAAGAAGAGGTTGCAATATCCAAGCTTCCAGCAGATGTAGGGGATGAGAACAGGGAGACTACTATAGATGATTGAAAGATTAGAATCAAATCTTTCATGCAATTTCTGTAAATTCCCCAAAACTTTTCATATGTTATTGTGAACAAATTTGTATATATAACATTGCTTTAATTGTTTTTAAATTATCAATAAAATTTTTATTATTTTTATAATTGAAATGAATGGGGATGAATATTTGAATTATTGTAAAAATAATAATTATTTATGAAAAAAAAAAATTAGTCCTCTGCATCTAGCGGCGGTTTTTGAACCGCCTTGAGGAAATTTTTATAAAAATAATAATAATATAAGATTTTGAAAAAATTAAAACAAATATATTTTTTAAATAATTAAAGCGGTCCCTCAGCATTTTGTGGTGGTTCTAAACCGCCGCTAAATGCATTAAAAACCGCCGCGAACTGCAGTCTACATTTCACGGCGGTTGTACCGGCGGTTACTTAAAACCGTCTCAAAAAGGGTAACGACACTTGTCTTTGCGGTGGTTTGTAAACCGCCGCCAAAATGATTTCGCGGCAGTTTAAACCGCCGCTAAATGACTTCAAAACCGCCGCGAATGATCTGCTTTCTTGTAGTGCATGCAGGGTAATTATTGAGCTTTCCATTAGAAAGCTCACTCCATTTATTTCCCCTTCTCTTTCAGGTCCTGAGAACCATGAGGCTTGATCTCAGGCGTCGTACGAGGGCTGGGATATTTGCAGAGGTCAGAGGACTTCTTTTTATTTCATTGTGTGTAAGAGACACTGTTGATAGGACCCTATAGGTCCAGAGCCATTGTAGGGCATTTGGACCCTTTGATTTATTTTCGCTGACTATGTGTTTATTTGCTTATGTTATTCATGTTATTGGATTTTATTTGTTATTTGTTGTTACTTACTTAGGCCTTGTATCGAGTGGGGCTCGTCTCTACTTGGGTACGACCGGTCTGTTAACGTGTCCGAGGCCTGGAATCCGGGTCGGGGCGTGACAATTCAGGTGTGTAGTGTGTCGTTCCAGATCCTTGTTGTAGATTAAAATGTCATCGAAAAGACCAGCACAAACATCCTCAATTATGATTTGAAGATCTCATTTATAAGACTTTGGAAGGTAGAGGGTACATTGGTGAGGCCAAAGGGCATGACCTTAAACTCAAAATGGCCAATGTGTGTTCTAAAGGTAGTCTTTTGTATGTCTTCTGTGTGCATCCTGATTTGATGATAGCCTGATCTCAGGTCTAGCTTAGAGAAGAAGGAAGCCCCATGTAACTCATGTAGCAGCTCTTCAATTATTGGAATAGGGAATTTATTCTTGATTGTGATGTTGTTGAGACCTCTATAGTCAATACACATTCTCCAAGAGTGGTCCTTCTTATTCACTAAGACTACTGGGGAAGAATAAGGAGAAGTGATGTTCTGTATATATCACCCCATTATCTATCAGCTCTTGAGTCAGTTTTTCAATTATGTTTCTCTGAAGTACACCATATCTGTATGGTCTTCTGCACACTAGATCTGCTCCCACTTTGATGACAATTTTGTGGTTTATGTTGTCTTGATGAGGGCAAGCCTTTAGGTTCCTGAAAAATCTAGCTATTTTTCAACAGAATGTGTGTAATTTCAAATGGTAGACATTTAATTCTGGCTTAAAGTTCAGTTGGTTCAATTTGTGTTGATCCTTGCAGATTTAGAATAGAGATTGGGAAACACTGAGTCAATGATAACTGTGAGTTTTTTTCCAATAACCTTTGCATTTTTTTCATCACTGATCCATTGCATGTTGTTATCTGTCTCTCCTTTAAGTATATATTCCTAAGCTTCTGACTAGAATTTCATCTGCAGTTGTCTAAAATTCTAGACGATATCACCCAGTTCAGCTAGCCATTGGATTCCTAGAACTATATCATAATTATCCAAGGGTAATATGAGGAATTCAGCCTTGAATTTGTACCCTTGCATACTCCAATTGAAGTTCTTACAAATTTCCTTGTAGGTGAGGATATTCCCATTAGCATCAGAGACTCTCAATTCAGCCACTGGTTCTAGTACACATCCAAGCTCCTTGGCCATCTTGGCATCCAGTAGAACCTTGGAAATTACAGAACCTCTAATTCTCATAGTCTGGAAGCTGTGAGCACTAGTGAGGGCATGGAAAGATATTTGAGGATTCTCAATTTCAGCTTCCTCTTCTACTGGTGTTTCCTCTTCTACACACTCTTGATCTTCATTTTCTTCATTAGTGACAGTCATCATATAGACTTGTTTTCTTTTACATTTGTGGCCTAGAACAAACTTCTCTTCACACCAAAAACACAGTCCTTTCTTTCTTCTTTCATCTAATTCCTTGCTGGATAGCCTCTTTGTTTGATTCACAGTACTGTTGTCAGTTATGGGAACTCCAAAATTACCAGTTTTTGGTGGAACCACAAATTTATTGGTATTAATAAAGGTTCTTGCAACTGATCTAGTGTGAGATGTTCCACTAGTTTTATTTCTGGAATTATTACTGAACTCCTGTTTTCCTTTTATCTGCCATAGTGATTCTTGGACTTTAGCTAAAGCATATGCTGATTGTAAAGTGGTAGGATTGAACAATTTGATTGATAATTCTATCTTCTCTTTCAATCCTCCTAAAAAGTGGCTTATGGCCTGAGCTTCATTTAGATCTGTCTTTCTTAAACACATATCAAAATCTTCTAAGTATTGTTATAATGGACCAGTTTGCTTTAGATTCTTTAATTTAGAAACAGGATCAAGAAACAGGGTTTCTCCAAACCTCTCAGTAATAGTTGTCACAAAATCCCTCCAAGAACTCCTTTCTCCTTATCTTTAGTTTTCAGAAAAGATTTATACCAGTGCAGTGCATTTCCATCTAGGTGTAGAGATGCCATTTTCTCTTTATTCAACTCATTAGTGTGATCTAACTCAAAGAATTGATCTACTTTATATAGCCACTCATGGATACATGAACCATCAAACCTAGGAAACTCAAGCTTGGCATAATGACTAGCATGACTAGCATTCATGGACAGTTCACCAGGTCCCAAAATTCCTTCATTCCTATTAGTAATTGGAGGATGACGAGGAGGAATTACCTCTTGATTGGAGGTGACAATACCCTGGATCATCCTTTTAATCTCCTCCGTAGTGTCCATGGCCTTGTTGTACTCTTCACGAAGTTCTTGGATGGCTTTTGAATGTTTCTCATCATTATCTTTGATCAAGGCTTCTAGATCTTTGAAGTCTTGTTTTTTGTTGTTGGGATCTTGCTCTGATACCAGTGATGCGGGAACTAGGGTTTCAGTGAGGAAGACGAAGAAGAAGAAGAATGAGAGAAGAGGGAATCAAAGAAAGGGAGAGCAAGAAGAGGATTCATTCATTCAAACATTCAATAATGCTTCTCTGATGTATGTTTACAATATAAGAACCCATTCAATTGGAAACAACGATTGAGATTAAATCCTATCGTATCTTTGGATGATGAACGGTGGATCACGGTATGTTAGAGGACGACTGCGATTAAGAGCTAGGTCAAGACCCGCTTGTATAAAGGATTGGACACCTGGGATTGATTCCTTAACCCTCTATCCTCACCTGGCCAATGCTTGACCTCCAAGTCACGAGCCATTGGGTTCTGACAAATGGGTTAACTGCCTCGACCCAAGCCATCCCTGAAACCAACTCTTCTCTCATGTTCATCGTCCCTGAGATTTTGAGGGTTTTGAGCTCCAGCTGAGTTGTTGAATGGATTGTTGTTTTTAGAGGCTTCTGATCCCTACTAGGTTGCCCTGGGGATCCTTTATTGAATGTTACATATCAAGTGGGTCCCGGCCGCACCGACGATGAACCGACTCATATGGGTCCCACCGGTCGCCCACCAGACTTGACCCACGCCTTTCATTTGCTCCCTTTTTTTATGTTACCCTACAAAAGGCCCATAAATCGGGCTTTTTGAAACCGTTGATATTTAGTGGATCCCACAAGTTGATGCATATCCGGTCGTCCCTGAGTTGCATCGGAAAGAGACACGATCAAATCTTTGAGATCGGTTCTTGGACTTCACGCCCTCGCTTTTTGTTACAAGACTTCATCCATATCGACGGCTGACGTCAACTAACAACCTGCCTCGTGATGTGAACTCATGTGATCAGTCGATTTTTCTTCAAAACAATTCACCCTTTAATTAGTTTTTAATTAAATAAAGTCCGATATTTGCTCCATATTTGCAATAAAGTCACACTTTTAAATGTTGTATTTTTGTTCTAGTTTTTATAAATAAATAATTTTAATGAAACAAGGCTAAACAAAATTTTAAAAGAAAATCATAATACTAAGTTTAAAAATATTTTTTTGCTCATAACTAAAATAATGGAATTATTTAGATATTATTTTGGAGTATATACCTATGTGATTGTCTTTTTATATTTTTTTTCCAGAAAAGAGAATTATAATCTATCTATATTACTAAGCAAAAGTGGGTCTAATTTTATTTTTTTAAAAAAATCCAAAAAAAAAAAAAGAAAAAATTAGGTTGGGGTTCTGGAATTTTATCAAATTTTTAGATTTTTTAATTAAAAAATCTATCTATATTATTAAGCAAAAGTATTTTTAATTTTAAAAATTATCTATCTATATTAGCATATCAGTTATAGATAATCTTTAATTTAAAAATATAAAAAAAAATAGATTGGGATTTTGAAGTTACTCAAACTTTTTTTTTTTTGAAATTAGTCGACAAGTGACCCCCCGAGGGATTTCAAAGGACGTGTACAGCTGCAGGGAACACCCAAAGGCTCACGTGCAGCGCGCAGAACACCCAGAGGCTCATGCGCGCACTATGCCCTCACCCTGCATAGAGGAGAATTCTACCATGGAGCAAGCTCAACGTCTCGGATGAACACCTTGAAGCAAGGAACCTTTTTTTCAATACCTTGTGCGAGTGGGGGTATGAACCCTAGACCACCCGTCTGACGCAAGGTCGTGGTACCGCTAGGTCGTGGTACTCAGACTTTTGAATATTGAATTTTTTTAAAAAAATCTATGACAGAGGAGCTGGATTTGACACATGCCACAAGGTTGATGTTGAGTCAGATTCAAAGATATATGCGAGAGGTCTGGTGAAAAACGTAGGTTTTTTCATGTTTTTATTGATTTTGAAATATAAGGGTTGTTAAAATTTATTTAAAATTGATTTGTTGATATTAATTTCAGGTGTATTGAAATTTAGATATTATGGATTAAGTTTTAATATATAATAACGAAACTATGACATTACCGATTTTTTTTTCTTTCAAAATCCTGAGCATTGCGAAGGCCATTTGCTAGTAATTATATTAAAAAGATGGGAACCAAATAAAATAATAGGGACTTTGATTCAAACACAGCCGAAAGTTACCTCTCAAACTCACCACGTCGGATATCAGTTGGCCATTGATGAGTGGGGCCCGATTTCTCACCGTCCAGTCAAGAATTCAATGGCTCTAATTAATTGTTGCGGTGTGATTAGTATTGACGTTGGCCGCGGTTGGATTTTTTTTCATTAAATGGGAAAATTTAAAACAAGAATTTTAAAAAGCACAAAAGAAAATTTATGTGAATGAATATTTTATTTTTTCGTGAAAAAGTGGATAAACCATATATTCATTAAAATATTCAAAAATATTACAAGAATTCGTAGTTGAACCATTGTTACAAAATAATAGCTAGAGAATGGACCTCCCGGCTACATCTTGCCTTTGCCTCTCATGGGTCCATTGTCCAGGCGTGTAATCATCCCGCTTCTCCTCTTCAAAGTCCATTCCTGAGGGCCTTTGTGCTTGTTCCTCTCTAGTAAGGGTGAGGCTTCGTTTAACAAAGGTGTGCATCCCTTGGAACTGTTAAGTTTTAGTGGCATACGCTGTGTCAAACCAGGAGAGGAAAAGGAAATCAATATGTCGGATTAGTTTCTTGAAAGTACAATGTTTATCATTGAAACATCTCATGTTTCTTTCCAACCAGAGACTCCATGTCACGACCATCACAAACAAGTTGCAACTCTTGCGAAGCTCCTTCTCTACTTATTGGAGAGAGGAACCACCCCACAAATCTTGTATTGTGGTGGGGGGTTCACATTTATGAGGAGACGTCTGTAATGGATCTATATCTCGATTGCATAGGCACTGGAGGAGAAACTGATATGTGGTTTCCTCTTCCATTGTCGTTTTGCCTAGTTTTGAAGTGCGGGGAGTTTGTCATTCCATGCCAACCTGGCAAAAAGTTTAACTTTGAGTAAGCATGACTGCTTCCAGAATGATGTAGGGAGGGACTTCTCGCTCCGCCATCAATTTGGAACTGATAAAACGACTTGACCGTGAACTCCTAATTTGGCGTTAGCCTCCAAGCTCTACCATCCGCATGTTCCATACGTCGTTTGGTTAGGTGGTCAAGTATTCTTCATACCATCTCCTCGGCCCTTGGCTTGAGTAATGCTACTCCTCTTTGATGGAGCCGTTGTGCCTCCAGGATTGTGAGCTCTACCTTATAAAAGGAGTGTTCGGATTTTTGGGAATAGCTTCCACTATGCCTTTCTAGGAGTAGGATGCCATGGTGGTGTCTTCTTGTATGGGTTCAGTTGGGGGTTTCGGAAATAGGCATGTTGGGAGTTTCAAAAATAGGCATATAGTATGTCTCTTCCGCATATTCTCACCTCCCCTCTAAGCAATCTCTACCACCATTTACCGAGCATTGCCTCATAAAATGCCTTCAAGTTGATGATCCCTCATCCACCCAGATCCTTAGCCTGGTGAGCTTTTCCCATTTTGTCAAACGGTAGGCTTTTGAGTCAGGATTGGCTCCTCTCTAGAAGAAGTCTCTTTTGATATGCTCTATGCGGCATAACACCCATTGTGGTGGTTTGTACATAGTCATCCATCAAATAGTTGGGAATTACTTGCTCAAGTCTGATGAACTGTTTTCAATTATAAAAAAACATCAACATTTCAAACATAAAAATGAACTTAATTTAGTTATCTATAATTATTAAAAAAATTGTATGCCGCGGTGATTTATCTAGTAGAATTATATTCAAATCCATTTTAAAAAATTAATAAAAATAAGAAGGAAAAAGACTTGAATGGTTCTAAAGTCCAAATCAAAGGCATTGAACACATTAGCATTATTCAAAGGATATATAAGCTGACTACCTTTTTCATCAAACATTGTAAAAAAAAAAAAAGGTTTTTCACACAATTTTACTTACTTATTTAGTTCCCATAAAATTAAGATTTTTGTTGATGCATCACAGAAGAGTATGTTAGCCGGAAAACCTGTTCCGCCACGTGACCTTCACAAGCTCCAGCTAGCGGATGGTCTCCATGGAGAGAATACCTTTGTTATGGTGGAAATCTTCCTGAAATCACCTGTAGGGATGGGACAAAGAGGAAAGCAACCAGTGAGAG
Source organism: Dioscorea zingiberensis (assembly GCA_026586065.1). Classification (NCBI taxonomy): domain Eukaryota; kingdom Viridiplantae; phylum Streptophyta; class Magnoliopsida; order Dioscoreales; family Dioscoreaceae; genus Dioscorea; species Dioscorea zingiberensis. Next base: position 6,915,474 of record CM048822.1, on the reverse strand, counting down.
GGGTCAAGCATCAGAGCTCGCGGCCCACCCACGGGTCCAAGTTAGTTTCCTGGCCGGGGAAGGTGGAGGAGGAAGTAGAGGGAATTTCTCAGTGAATTGTTGCTTACCCTTCAGAATGCCCGTTTGCTTCCTTTTGTACTCATCTTGCCTTGGGAGGTGTGATCCCTTTTTTCTGGGTTATTATGAGACCCTAGGCGTGCCTATCACTCCCTAGAGGGGCTTTGCCTCACCCTAGGGGGTATGGCGACGCCTTGTGGGCTTGTATCAGCTGTCGCACGGATGTGATGGGGGTGGTTTTATCGATGAATCCTGCGGATATCACTTCCCCCCCTTTTTTTCATTAACTTCGAGGTACTCGGTGTCTATGAGGGGTTCTGGTGTCGGGGGCTACCCGTTCCTCAGTCGGTTGTGGTGTTTTTGTCTTGCCCGAGTTCTGCGTGTTTCATTTATTCGAGGCGGTTCTTGCAAGCTAAAGTTCACGTTGGTTCTGAAAAGAACTTTTCCATTTGTGATGTCCCAGTTTATTGTGATTAAGACTTGCCTAGTAGGTTGCTTTGGTGGTGGCCCGGGAATGCGCCTGAGTCGTGGCGGTCCTCCAAAGCTATAGTCTGGGTTTTGACTAGGTTGGGTCCTATTTTGGTCCCACGAGAGCCTCGTTGTTTACTCAACGCCGAGTCTTTGTTGGTAGGATGGCGGTCCCGCGGGTTGCCCACTAGACCATCTTCTCCTTGGCTGGTTGGGTCTTCCATCCAGGGGGATTTTTCCCATAGCTCCATCCCTAGAGAACTTTCGAGTAGGCGCATGCGGGGGATGAGCCTTTGACCGTCGCATGCGAGGGTAATGATGAGGGAAGGTGATGGGACTGTGGAGGGTGACGTGGGCACAGTGAGTGCCTGTTTCAAATGGTGGCGTGGCCATAATGGGCCGCCATGCCTCTCCATTCTAGGCAACGCCTCGTGTGCCGTCCACACACCATCTGAAGCAATGATGAGGGATTTCAACAAGCGACGCATCCCTTTCCCTAGGGTTTGCAACGGATGGGCCCCAACCGTAGATTCGTGGGGGGCTGGCCGTTGATTTCTTTTGATTTCCTATTTAATCTCGCTAGTCATTTGCCCTCTGCATATTACGGATTTCCTTTGCGACAGTCTCCTTCTTCCTCCTTGTTATTCCCAGGTAATGACCAGTCCTTCTCAGTCTGCTAGGGTGGAGGAGAGTGATGTCAAGTCCTCGGGGGGATCTCATCTTTTGGGCATAGGTGACATTAGTCGCCGTCTTAGGCAGGAAGACGTAGGTAGGATTTGTAAGCGCTTCGTGATAGAATTCCCTCGTTTTACTTGTAGGGCCCCTGAGCACGACGAGAGGGCCAACGATCCTCGGGAGGGTAAGGTATGTATTTATTTCGATGCCCTGGTTGCATGCCTGGGTCTTCCCTTCGCCAAGGCATTCCGGGAAATTCTTCGGTTTTATGAAGTCAGCCTGTTTCTTCTTCGAAATCTTCGGTTTTATGAAGGCATCCCTCTTAGTTAACCCTCAATTCTTTGAGGACTTTGGGTGGTTTTGTTCTTTTACTCCAAAATTTCGGCATTAGGCCTATTGTTAGATGGTTTGGTCTCCTGTTTCATCTTCGAAATCTCCCCGGAGGAGGGGGGGTGGTATTTCTTTGGTGCCCGTCGCGGCGGGTTTTCTTGGGCTAGCGGTTGTCTTCTATTCATAACTGGAAGAACAAGTTCTTTTTTGTTTCTTCCACGCATCGCTGGCGGGTTCCCACTTCCTGTAGTGTTCCTAAGTTGAAGGCAGGCCTAAACTTTAAGGCGACGGAGGCCGAGAAGGCGGCAGCTTTCGCCCATGTGGCGACAGGGGGAGAGGGGGAGGGCTCGCACCTCTCGGGCTCATCCGAGGCCCTCCACTTAGTGTCGCTCGGGAGCGCGTTCTGGGTCTTCGAGACGGTGCGATACCCGTCGTTTGAGGCCAAGATGTTGGCCTGTGAGGATGATGAGTTTGGTGATTTACTCGCCTCTCTCTCTTTGTCGGTAGGTCCCGCGCATTTTTGTTTCTTCTTTACTAGTTGGCACCACATGTGATGTTATTCCTTTGTCCTTTTAGAGTGGTTACCTGGTGGATCATGCCGCTTGACGCATGAAGAAGAGGGCGGCGGCGGCAAGGGAGAGCCATCATTGCAAGTTGGCGGCGTGTCGAGAGGCTAAGGCTGAGCTAAAAGCTCGGGTGGAGGCCCTCTCAGAGGAGAAGGCGCAGGTTGATAAGGAGCTCGCCGAGAGCCGGCTCGCAGTTGAGGCTAAGGAGGTCGCCTTGGAATCCGAAAGGAACTCCCGGGCAGCCTCTATTAAGGGAGGGCATCGATGAGGGGGTGGCTGTGTTCAAAGAAGAGTTTCGCCAATCCACGAAATGGGTGCGGGCTTTGGAGGAAGCGATCAAGGATTACCTTGCCCCTGAGAGCTTTCAAGCTTCCCTCTCCAACGATCGCCGCCTGGCCGTGGAAAAGGCCATAAAGGACTTTGGTCATAGTGCTGCTTACAAGGCGGTCTTGAAGAAGAACTAGGTGGATTGCTTCCGCGTCTATCGGGAGGTGGCCCAAGCATAGCCTGATATCTGCCTCGGTGATATGGAGCCTACCGAGGTGGTCAAGATGTGGAAAATGTGGGGCGAGCTTCATAAGAAGAAGTCGAGTGGGGGTGATTTTGCTGAAGTGGCAGAGACCGGGATAGCCGCTGCAGAGGCGGTGGCGCGCTCCTCTTTGGACAACCAGCCTGTTCTGTGCCCCGGGCTTAGCTTCTACTTCCTTTGTAATTTGCCTTTTTTATTTTATTTTGTTTTCATGGTTGTGGCTAACCTGGAAAGTTAGTGTTATTTTTTATTTCGTTTTTACGGTTGTAGCTATGTCACCTTTATTCTCGTTTTAACTCGTCTTATCCTTGTTTCCGTCCCGGGTATCACTTTTACCTCCCCACCAATCCTGAGACTTCCCAAGTGCTCAGGAAGCGGTTATAGTTCAACCCAATAAGTAATTGTTCAATGGTCTATTGCGTATTTTAATAAATGTTACACTAGTTTTTCGCTTCTATGAGAGTTTCAACGTGGGTGGCAGTTTCCACACCTTTACTCGGGTTTTCGGAGTAACTGCCTACTGAACTTGAAAGCAGGCGTAACTGATGAGGCGCGGACCTAGGGCATATCCAAGGTCTTTTAATGCAAATGCCAAACTTCTTCCCATACTATATAAGTTGGTATAGTATATATTTCAACTTTAGTGCGTAAAAAATCCCAACCTCTTAGCAAGGTATTCGATCCTGCTTTGTCCGAAAGAATCTCAACCTCTTAGCAAAGGAATATGGTACCAATAGACCTAGTTACTTAGCTATATTTCAACTTTAGTATTTGAATGGAGATAAGTCTGGAGATAAGTCAACTTATCCTAGATTTATTCAAAATCAGATCACCTCTTCACACCATGGTATAATTTGTTATTGAATTTCCACATAATTCATTTGATATCTAGACAAATATACTATAGAAATATATCACCTCTTCGCACCATGGTATATTACAATTACCAAATACAAATGGAGGTGAGGTTATCCACTTTTATTTGGTATCAAGACAAATATATTACTATAGAAATATAATAAAATAATACGAGGATAAAGTAATAATCTCAACAATCTAACAAAAAAAAAACATAGTAACTAGAATAACATACAACTCAAATTGAGCCTGAATTTTAAGTACATACAACTCAAAAGTCATTGTAGCAACTTGTTCATTATTCACAAATGCAAAATTTCCTTTAAAAGAAAAATCATTTTTAGCAAAGAATTCTAAAAGAAAATTATTTTTTTATGAGGAACTATGTATGTAGAAGTATTATGATTAGTAATTGTAAACAAACAACAGCTCCCTTTCTATCATGCTCTTGACCATGCATGCTGAATAATGTTTGTCTCATCTGCATGTCATCTCTGCCTTTGAGCTGCAATAATTCACAATTTTTCCCAAGTTTTAGTGCATAAAAAAGAAAAAATATATATATTTCATGACAACATATAGTGTATTTTTATTTTTATAATTAATGGATATTTAAAGATATGCATCAAAAGGCATTGCAATGCATGCATTAATTATTTTCAAACTATTCCATATTTATTAATAACATGAATCTCATATTGAGGTAAAAATGCCATTAAATTTGAATCAATGAAGAGATCAAAGATTTGGTCATGCACAATCACTCATGCATTTTTAAAACTAACTTAAAAATCCTAAAAAATATATAATATTATTTCCTTGTTAAAAACATGTACATGAATGAAAAACTCCAACCCTAACCCTAATTCTAATTCAACACATGTAAGTTCTAACAATAATATCACAAAAATATTAAATGAAAATAAATATTGAATATAATATAGAGAATTTAGTTACACAAAATACACATTGCACCGCAAACTCTAACCCTAACCCTTAAAATACTCTTGTAGCAAACCTCAATAAAGACAACACAAAGAAGCTAATTAAAGAAACAACTAGTTCATTAGAAAGCCAAACTCCAACCTTGTAAAAGAAAATAATCAATTACCAATAATACATGCGAAACTCAAAAATCATTGTAGCAATTTATACATTATTCATAAATAAAAATTAAAAAAAAAACATTTTTGTAAAGAATATTAAAAGAAATTAAAAAATTTATGATGAATTATTGAGAAATATTACAATTACCTTTACATCATGTCCTGACCATGTTGAATATAGTGTCATCTCTGCCTTTGAGCTGCAATAATTCACAATTTTTTTCCCAAGTTTTAGTGCATAAAAAAGAAAAAATATATATTTCATGACATCATACGTATATTTTTAATTTTTATAATTAATGGATATTTAAAGATATGTATCAAAAGGTGTTGCAATGCATGCATTTAATTTCAAATTATTTCCATATTTATTAATAACATGAATCTCATATTGAGTTAAAAATGTCATTAAATTTGAATTAATGAGAAGATCAAAGATTTGGTCATGCACAATCACTTATGCATTTTTAAAAATAACTTAATAATCCTTAAAAGTACCTAATATTATTTCCTTGTTAATTAGAAACATGTACATGAATGAAAAACTCCAACCCTAACCATGATTCTAATTCAACATACATCCAAACTAGTTAAAAAAAATAAAATCATTCATGAGAATCCTAACTCCATTTTTGACAATAATATCACAAAAACATCAAAGAAAAATGATTGAATATAATACAGAGAATTTAGTTAAGCAAAATAAACATTGCACTATAAATCCTAACCCTAACGCTAAAAATATGTACTTTTGTAGCAAACGGCAAACCTACAATAAAAGCAACACAAAGAAGCTAATAAAAGAAATAATTAGAAAGCCGATCTCCAACCTTGTGAAAGAAATAATCAATTACCAATACATGAGAAACTCAAAAATCATTGTAGCAATTTATACATTACTCACAAATACAAATTTCAAAAAACAAGACAAAATCATTTTAGTAATGAATATTAAAAGAACATACAAAAATTATGAGAAATTATAGAGAAGAATTACAATTGGTAAGAGTAAACAAAGAAGCAGCTCCCTTTAAATCATGCTCCTGAACATGCTCAACAGTGTTTGTCTCATCTGTCATCTCTCCTCTTGAGCTGCAATAATTCACAATATTTCCCCAAATTTTATGCATATATTAAAAAAAAAGCATGACATCATACTTTAGTTTTCATTTTTAGAATTAATTAATGGGTATTTAAAGATGAATTGGATTATAATGGAATGTATCAAAAGGCCATGCAATGCATTCATTTAATTTCAAAATATTTCCATATTGATTAATAATTAACATCATGCATTTAATTTCAAATTATTTCCGTATTTATTAATAACATGAATCTCATTTGCAATACATTCATCATTTACTGATTATAACGAGTTAAAAAATAACAAAATAATCCTTCAAAATCTTTAATATTGTTTCCTTGTTAAAAACATGTAAAATTAAAGGACAAAAGAGAAACCCTAACCATAACTATAAAAGTAATCTTGATTCACCAATAAGATTTTCTTGAATGCCAATGAGAACTTTGTTAAAGAAATAAATCAAACAATATTGCATGGGAAACTCCAACCCTAATCCTAATTCTAATTCAACATATGGAAGCTGGTTAAGAAACCCTAACTCCATTTCTAATATCACAAGAACTGCAAATAATGCACAATTATACAGAGAATTAAGTTGCACTGTAAACCCTAACTCTGAAAATACAAACCTACAAATTATGAAGGCAACACAAAGAAGCTGAGTAAAGAAACAGACAGAACTCATTAGAAAGACAAACTCCAACCAATATATACATGAGAAACATCAACAATAATCCTAACCCTAATCCTAACAATATATGAAGAGAGACATACATGATCAGTGCATCAATTAAAGATTTATAACATTGTCTGAAAAAATAAAAAAAACAAGAAAGAATTGCAAGAAAATTAAAGAAGCAAGAACCTGGTGCAGGAGAAACTGGAACTGGCAGCCAAGGGATTGTTGTTGTGTGGAAGGGAAACAACCTCAACATGTTCAGGACCAATTAGATGATGATGATGAGGAGGAAGAGTAGGAGGAGGAGGAGGATCTGAAGGATCAACAAAAGTCTGTCCCATGACAAACATGTCTCCGAGAGACTTGACATCCTCGTCTGCGGTTTGGTGCTGGAGGCTGAGCATGTCCATCTCGACCACCCCTCCTCCGCTGGTGGTATAATTACCGACACTGGTGCTATGGCTATCATCGGCATGCTCAATGGTCTGATCGAAGGAGAAGTAGTTGTACAATTGAGGGTGTTGTTCTTGTTCTTGTTGTTCTTCTTGTTGTTGTTGTTGAGGAGGTTGTACTGGATCAAAGAGATTATCGGGAGGGGGGAGTAGTGGGGGATGGATCAGAGGAGGAGGAGGAGGGGGAGGATGGGAGGAGTGGGAGCGGAAAATGGAGAGGTGGTGGAGGATGAGGGAGAGCTCGGTGGAGAGGAGCTGGAGGTGTTGCTCGAGGTCGACGATGATGCGGTAGCAGCCACCGACGGGGTCGAGGGCGCGGGCGTTGGACTGGAAGATGATGGAGCGCATGGCTTCGGAGCGGCGAACGGGGTCGAGGCCGCGGATGATGCGGAGGATGTTGCTGACGCCGAAGAGGCGGTGGGCGTTGAGGAACTGGCGCTGGGAGTCGGCGGGGAAGTAGGGGGCCAGGGTGCAGTCCGGGTTGCACTTGCGCCGTTGGTACTTGCAGGCGGCGCAGGCTTGGGAGGGAGGTGGGAGGGGTCGAGAGCTCGATGAAGACGGGGGAGGAGGGGATCCCATTTCTTGCACAACAACGAGAGATCAAGAAGAGAGTTGAGAGGAGGAGAGTGGGAGAGAACAAGGGGAGAATGGGTCTATAACGGGACCCGGATTTGTAGGGTTTGGAGGGAGGAGGAGAGGAGGTGTTGTTGTTTGAATATATATATATATATATATATATATATAATCTATTTAATTTATTTATTTAGGTTTTTAGCGGTTAGTTATTTTTAGGTTTTTAGTAGTCGGTTTATTTAATTTTAGGTTGAACCTTGTCGGTTTTTTTTCCTTTTTCAGATTTTTTAGTTTTGAGATTATGTTAAATCCATTTATCATGAGATAGTAATCTTTTATTGATCATGTTTTTTTATTATTTGAAAAAAAAAATTTAATAAACAAAATATATAATTCATGACATCATAGAGAAAAACTAGAAAAGGTTAACAAATCTAATGAGAAAAATAAAAAGATTATAAAAATGTTGACTGTTGCTGAGATTTGAGATTTTTTCTAGATGAAAAAAGATAAACAAGTAAATCACTGCAGATATTTGTTTTTGTTTTACTCTTGTTGGAAAAAATTAAAATTAACTTACAGAAATTAGTTACAGCAGAAGTGATCCTGATTGAGTTGACTTTTTCAAACACGGGCTTGTTTGACTTTATCAAAACGAGTTGACTTTACAGTTAAACAGATCCAAAAGTTGTTGAAAATGAAATTAGCAAGTAACATTTTACAGTTAATTATTAGGACTACAAAATCATAAGACCTAATGATCAAATGATTACAGTTACCAGTTACTATTCATTACAACCCTTTAAATTTTCTTACCTTTGAGAGTGGGCCTTGATTGCTTGCTTGTGAGTTCTTAGCACCCCTTCAATGTTTTTTGAGAATGAGGGAATTCATGGATCAGATTATAGTGCAGGATCGAATTCTTTGAATCCCTTCTTGAAGGTTTCGGCCATCTTTATTTCATCTTCCTTGTTCATCTTGCAGTTCCTCCAATCAGCTCTGTCTGCCACATTTAACAAGCCTGCTAGCACCTGCAAATTTCAGCACAAAATCAACAATGTTCAACTTATCCAAGTGTTAAAAGATCGGGAAATGATAAATGAGAGTTGGATTAATGTACCTCGCGGCCGAACTGGACAGGAAATTTATCCTTTTCATCCACGGAATGCCATAATATTATGCCGTCCGGAAGTTCAACATAAAAAACACTAGACTTTCCATCGAATTGAGACTTTAATAACTTTCTACCTTCACTGCTATCCTCTGGGAAAAGATCAAGAGAGGAGAATCAGGTAAGTTTATGAAGGCTACACCACACAAAAAAAAGAAAAACAGTTCAATCTGCATGGAACCCTGAAATTAACAAGAACAAGCACAAAGAAGAAGTTCTAACCAATAACCTAAATCTTAAATCATCTCCAATCCATGGAAGGTTCACATTACAACAACAACTAAGCCTTAATCTCATACTAGATGGGTTCAGCTAATGGAAGGTTCACATTGTGGTAACAAAATGTATTCAGTGACAATTTGATGATCCACCAAAATAATCTCCTGATTTATGATTTCTATCATGGCTGTTGCATCCCACTACTGGTATGCAAAATAAGATAAAAGATTAGGCTGTTTGTCAAGCCTAGTGACATGACACTCAAGATGATCAGACAAATACAATGATTAATAGAGAGAAAAAAGAAGATGGAACATAGAAGAAGTCAATTGGTAGTTTCAAAGATACACGGGTATCAAAGCAGAGGTGAACAAGCTTCTTGAACATGAAAGATCATTGCATAACGTTCAATGTCTTGTAAATTAAATATGGCTAAAGAAATGTAAAGGCATATAGTTGTTGTTAGTGTTGTTGCTGCTGCTGCTTATCATGCATGCTAGTCAGGAATAGTGGTTTCTTCAAGCAAATTGCAGTAAAGCAAGTTCATAATTTTAGAAACTATAGATAAATAGTTTTCATTCCACCACTCCGTCTAAATTCTCCAGAGCTGTTAAAATAGTACAAAAGCAACATACCTTGGGCAGTGATGATTGCAAACTCAAATCCCAACCTCTTAGCAGCCAAATTAAAAATCCGCTGAGCATTGGGTACTTTAGAAAATGGGATGGGGATTGCCTACACAGGATACCAAGTTGTGTTAATGTACAAGAAAAAGAAACTTCTCCAGCAGCTAACATAGAAAATAAAATTGAAACTATCATGCAATTCACAGTCTCTACTTTATACCATGCATCAAATGGAGCAATATAAATATCCTAAGAAGAAGTCTTTCCCACCTGAAGATTTGCATGAGATATGTTTTGCAAAAGGTATTCAAAGAAAATTACTTCCATCCCCTGGTTTTTGAAGTACATGTTGAGAGCATACTTGAACATCCCAAGTTCCTTCTCCACATCTGGAGGCACTGTGAGAGTATGAGGGTGGTGCTCAATTGGTATCAGCAATACATGATGTTCGACAAGTGGACCCTTAGCAAGTGCACAATAGCAACTTTCTCCAACGCTTAGAATAAGGTGAGACTCCACATCTGGGCTTGACAAGCAGAACCAGCAACTCTTCCCTGAACTACGCCTGTTAATAGATAGCATAAGACTCATTAGCAATGAATCTTATAAAGGGTCAAGAGAGTCTAAAGCTTAAAAGGGTCTTCATCATATAAAAACACTTCAAGATGAAAACATAAAAATCATGATCCACTTCATCAAATAATCATGCACATAAAATAATTGCATTATCCATATTACCCTTTATTCCAAATTCAAAAAGAAGAATTTCGAAAAATTATGTTAATACTGACCTAGAAGTTCTTGTGTTCTGAGATCCATGCATCCCCTCCTCCATAAATTCATGATTAAACTTGCAATCAGGACCACGTTCACATTTTCCTAAGTTAAGGAAATCAAAGCAGACGTTTCTCTGATATTGCACTCTTGCATCATCATCATGTCGAAAGTTGCAGTTTTCCCCTCGAGGACAAGATCCACTGGATGTGAAATTGAAACACAACCTTTCTCTATCTGCTCCTCCTTGCCGCTGCCGCTTTTTTGAAACATCATAGCGCCAATATTGTGAGTTAGGATCATCATTGACAGATCGCTTGGCCGCTTCATGACTTTTTTTCTCTGTGACTGTATAGGGCGACAATGTAGTGTCGGAAGGCTTACTGTGTATATCAGTGGCAGACATGGTAGATGCTGGAGTAGGAGAAATCGCATGAATAAATTTCTGGGAAGCATGTGCAGTATATCAATGGTTATAAAACGCATAAGGGCTCTTATTGAAGCTCAATGAATTAAAAATAATAAAAAAATGGTCACGAAAGGAAATGTATTAGCTTCAAGCAAACTGACAACTTTCAATGTGCTTTTGTGCACAAAATGAATGTAGGGAAAGTAGTAAGTGAGTCTGTATTAATGGAGCTAAAGAAATGGTCTTTTCACTCAGACGTAAAATACTGCTCGGTAAGATGGGCTTCACACAATTTCCTCTGGTTTTAGTACCTAATCCCATCAAACAGCAAGAAGGAACAATAAAACTATAAGCAAGGGAGCTCTAGTAAAATACAATTGATGTGAAACCAATGGATTCCCATTGATCAGGTCACTTAAACTACTCTGCCCTGAGTGCCCTTAATATCTCTGAAATATTGGCAGTCATGTACTCATATGACTAGATTGTTCATCTATATTCCTTCTATATGTGTATAAGTGCATTCATGAAACCCTAAAATTTGAAAGAAAAAAAATGTACAAGATAATCATCTTCACCTCTATTGAATTCTAGCCATGTTCTCAACCAGCATTCTGCCTGAACAGAATGATATGAAGTCCAAGCCAAAATATATCACAGAACAATCAAAACAAGCAAGAACTTGAACAAAGTACTAAAATAAACTGCAGAAAAAAACATATAGAGACAAAGTTAAGTGCTCATTAAAGAGAAATCCCATACTTGTTTTTCTTTATTGCCAACAGCAGCAAGTCCAATGAAACGTGTAACATGTACAGCATCTCGATTAATGTAAGGTTCACGGGTATAAAATATGCCTTTTGTACCTGCAATGTGATACCTGCAGGCACCAAAAAATGGCATTCTTGATCAAAAGGTTTCTCACATTTTCTACATAAGTAAAACATTCATCTTTTTTGTGTTGATGAAGAGATAAAGCAAAGTGGTAAGCAGGAGAACTTGCTCACCGAGGCTTGATCTCCGCCACCAACTCCGCCACAACAGGATCACAACCAGAAGGGACCATCGCTCCTGGCGGTGCAGCAGAAGTATCAGCTCCATTCATAATTCCACTAGGCCATTCATTAGTGATCAAAAATCAAGGATACACAATATCAAAAACCCAAAACTCCATAAATAAATAAAAAATAAAAAAAGGCAAACATTTTTCATAAAGGATATGTCATGAAGATATCGACAATCCCTGGTTCCTCCGCCAAAGCCCGCAGCGCATCCACGTCATCCCGGCTATACCTTCCATTCCCCTCTGCATCAGGCGAGCTCTTCCCACCCAAATACACCACATTCAACCCTGCAACACCATTTCCAAACATCACAAAACTTCAAGCAGAACACAGCCACTGAATAAATTAGGGTTTCCCGTTTCCGACCGTGGAGGGAGAAGCGGCCGCTACCGCGGAGCCAGAAGAGGTTAGGGCAGAGCTGGAGGCCGTCGGTCTTGAAGCCACGGTTGGAGGGGTGCTGAGAGGCGACGGAGAGGAACTGCCCGGCGCCGCAGCCATAGTCGCCGATGAAGTAGGTGGGAATGGGAACGGTGGAGCGGCCATCAATGAAGTCCGAGAGATCGGAAAGAAGATCGGGGGAGTCAGGGAAGAACTGGCCGACGATTAGCAGGGCGTCAAAAGGGCCAGCGGATTTGGTGACCTGCCATAGAGGAATAACATCGAACAGTTGGTGGGCATGGTTTTGGGGAGCCGGGAAGAACAGGTGAAGGAGAGGGTACCGAGAGGACGCGCTTGAAGAGGAGCTTGATGTGGCCGAGAGCGTCGCCGCACAGGAGGATTCGCGGCGCGGACCTCGACATCATTTGCGAGCGTGCGCGCACAGAGCGAGTTCAAGCGAATGCTTCAACGTTAACTCAATTTAGATGTAATTTTTTCTAATTACTTTTGCAATTTAATTAACTTTGAGTTTCCATCATGTGCCTTGTTTCTCTCTTAACCTGGATTTTGGGTGTCCCTATTTATATATTTTTATTTTATTAACGCTTTGATTTAAATTTAATATTTTTATTATTTTATTTTTATCTTAAATTAATTTTTTTCATACATCAAAATATTTAATATTTATTTCATAATTACAAAACTTTAGGTTCTGCATAATTTTTTCATTGTTAGTCTGACCTACTGTTTAAGTATTTGGTACATAATTACTTAATCCATGATTTTTTAAAAATAATATGCATATTTTGTGATATTAAAATTGAAATTATATTATTAAATCATATATATTTTTTGTTGATGCGATGCTCGCCTCTTCACATGGATCAGAGTAGATCTTGATTATCGAGGAAAAGTGATTGGTGAAGGTTGGACAATCAGGACAAACACACAATCACCGTAAACAATGGTGGGGATCATCAGCTGGAAGATAGAACAATTACCTAACAAATAGCTCAGGATCCCACTATCAAGGGCAAAGCCAAGAAAGGCGGGTTGGCTACGCCTCCTAAACATGGCTAAGAAAAGAATTAGGAGCTAAGATGTTATCTATGGGAGGAAGAATCACCATGATCAATTCAGTTCTTTCCACAATTTACAACTACTGGCTTGGTTTTTATAAGCTATCGGAATGGATTATCAAAAGCATCGATGTATTATTGAGAGATTTTCTATGAATGCGGTCAAAACTAAAGGGCAAAGCATACTGATTAGTATGTTGGAAGAGACTCTATAGGCCAAGGGAGCATAGTGGTAGGGGATCATCAACTTATTTGCCTTAATACAACAATGCTAGTGAAATGGTGGTAGAGACCAAGGAAGACCAAAATATGTCACAAAATCATCTACCACAACTGCTTCAAGAATCCATACATCAACCCCCTACAAAAACCCAAGGATGAGCCTTATATTTTTGGAAATGAATAACCTCACACTTGTGGACCTTCGAAATGGGCATTATAGTAAAAGTTGAAAAAAGAGACTCAATTAATCTCTTATACGACAAATGGATTGGAGGGCATGCCCCCATCTCATTCTATACCTCCCTATCACAAATGATTAAGGAACCACACATACCACTCCAAAAGGCCCAAAATCTCCAACTTAAATGACTTATGCTCTTACACATGTTCCACTAACCTTAGAAGGAAGCCAAGATCTCAAAGAACTAATGGAGAACATAACAATTACCCATGGGGACATGGAAGACGAATGCACTTGGATCTTAGGACCATGTACTAGATATACAATGAAGTCATTATATGACTTCATGATTGATGGGGAGATGGGATGCCCAATCCAAAAGAGTTTTTGGAAATTATCATGCTCTAAGAAGATCAAACTGTTTGCATGGCTTGCTTGGGACAACAAACCACTCACATTGGATGACTTGATAAAGAGACATTGGAACGGTACATTAACAATGTGTTATTTATGCAATGAAGTAGCAAAAGCAACACAACATCTACTCATCAGTTGCACGGAGACTCAAAAAATATGAGAGCGCTACTATCTGTAAGTTCTGTCTGATTGTCCGCCTATTGTATGTTGTGTTGTAACTTCTGTTGCAACTTGTAGTTTGCCTGCATCTAGAGAAGTACCGGTTGCAACTTGCTCCGTGGGTATGTCTTGTTGGTCTCACTGAGGCTGTTGTGTGGTTAATTGTAACTCTATTTTTCCTCTTCAAGGAATCACACAAGCTCTCACATACACACTAACACAATCAAGATAAAACATACAAGAAGAGATAGGAGACACAAAGGTTTGGTAACCCAGTTCGGCCTTAAAGCCTATGTGACTAAGTCTGGGGGGCCGAGCCCGGAGAAGACAATTCACTAAAGGTGTAAGGAAGACAGGGGTACAAGAGTCTCTCTCACTCTCCCACTCTATCATAAGCACCTACTCCTTGATTAACAATGACCACTATCACCCTTCTCCGGAGAGACTACTCTAGTCGGCTCACCTCAATCCACGGAGTCCTCGGTCTTATATAGACACCTCCATGTCTTCACGCCTTTACAGTACCAGCCTTCACCTTTAGATTCTTCCAAATCTCCGCGGCTTGCTAAATTAGACACCTTCCAACTTTAGCCGTTGCAACCTAGTTGCAACTATGTTTGCAACACGGCCCAGCTGACGAACTAACCAAAGCTATAACATCCATTGCTCTTCAACCTCGACACACCTCCAACCCTCATGGTTGAGTTCCGAATCTACTACTTCGGATGCACCCGACCACAACAACCAGCTGATCCACTTCTCTGTCACGTTCTCAGCCCGACAAGTCCACACCCCACTATGGTGTGATTCAATCAACCTTCATCTTCATGCAAGGTTGAGCTGTTGATTGGCTCCACCAATCATCTTCCAAACCTCAGTTTGGCCTTGAATCTTGATCCACCATATTTGCTTACCAAATATGGCCTTGATTTGGCTTGCATCAATCACCTCAGCAATCACATATTAGTTACCAAATCATCTTTCCATTCTTGCCTTCAATCAGCTCTCATCAATCCTCTTCCTTCCTAATGTGGTTGCTTGCATGCGATCTTCAAATCAGCTCTCAATCATCATGCATGCAATCATCTGCATGATCAATCAATCAAATAAAGGGATGATGTGTTCTTCTAAGAATGGAGTCTCCAAGCCATGTTGTAGTCAATTCACGTCTTGGGTTGCATTGGAAGCTTGCTAGTTGATTCGCTCCTCTTATGATGATGGTTGCACCCGGATTAAGTATGACTTGGACTTGTGTCAAATACTTGCTAATACTAGTGCCTTTGCACTAACACTATCCAATGTTTGGTATGGAAATTATCCCCAAATGATACAACATTTCTATGGAGATAATTATATGGGGAACAAGCTTCAAGAGAAGCTCAAAGGGTGGAATCTCATAGTGATGACTAACACGTAGAGCACTGGGCTAAAAAAGAAGCAAATATACTTTTGTGGAAAACATGTTTTTATCATAATAATCTGGCGTTTTTGCTGATTGGAAAGAAGTTTTAGAATATATATATATATATATAGTATCACAATAATTTTGTTTTTTACCCTCACACGTTTTCATCCAAAATGTATTTTTTTTTTGTTTTTTGTTTTTTTGACGACAAGCACCCCCTATTGAAGTCAAGGGCGAGCAACGCTGCTCCCTATGTACGCCCTCACATTATGGTCATGGAGTTCAATTTTGGGTTTTTTTCAATCATCTACGCTATATCCAAGAGCAAGGGGCTGTTGATAAATATATTTATATTTATCCTTCCACTTTATTAGCCATTGTTCAGGCAAATAAAAGAATTCAATGAAAACCCCTCTTTTATATATATACACATTTCTAAATCACACGGCAAGTCTACGATACTTCAAACATTCCCCATTGCCTCGCAGACTCGCAGTGAACTTCCTCTAATGGCCGCGAATATGGAGGTGATCGCCACCACCCTCAGTGGTGGTGCTACTGGCCGGCGCTATGTATTCCGAGATGCGCTCAATCAGTGCTTGCGTCGTGGTGCGGCGGAGTGGATCAAGCTTCTGCAATCAGAGGTGAAATTAGCATCATTCTTTATGAAATTTTTGGAACTAGGGCCGAACATAACGCGTTGTTGAATCTTATTCGTTGGCACTTTTGGGATCCGTGATGAATTTTAAGTGATTTTTGGATCTCGAGAGGCAGCGGCGGAGCCAGGAGCCTCGATACTCGGTGAGGATGATGTCCTCACTGTTGCCGAGGGCTGTGCTTTGAGATTAGTTGCTGATTTGCAGTGCGTTGGATCTTCGACGTGGTGTGATGGATTGCTTTAGGATTCGTGTCTCTCATGAGAGGTATTGAAGCGTTATTTTTAAGCAAATCACTGAATATCTTGTATCTAATCATCACTTGCTTATATCTTTGTGATTTTATTTTATTTTTTGTATCATTTCATTGAATTATTCTCATGATACTTGTATTATCGATGCATAATTTTTAAGCAAATCATTGAATATATTATATCTAATCATTGTTTGAGATATATATGAGATATAGATATGTATGGATAAGATATATATGGTTGTTAGATATAGTTTAGTCCCACATTGGTTATTTATATATGGTGTATGTGTTACTAGCATACTTTTGCTATTCATTCAATAATATGATTCACTTTATAACCTTTCTCTAAACAATCATCACTTGTTTATCTCTTTGTGATTTTGTGATTTTTTGTATCATTTTATTAAATTATTCTCATGATGCTTGTATTACTGTCAAATTAGATGATTTAAAAATAGCTGATAATTAATACAATTAATCAGTGCAAGAATGTGGATTGAGCAAGAAAATGAACAGTAAAAGATACATTTTTTTTCATCTGATTGAATTGTAAAACTAAGATGAATAAAACAAATTAAAGAAATGTATGGATGGAAGTTCCTTTTTTATTCTTTCTTTGCTTCGTGCATTTTCCTCCTTTTGTCCTCAATCCAATTTGTCTGTGTGTTCTCACAATCAAAATGGTGTGGAAAGTTGGATTGGATTCAGAATTTTAATCAAGCCTGCACGCGAGGACTGCATGCTTTTATGGTTTAGATCTCAATTTAATAAAAAGTAAATGCCATTAACTAAGTTATTAAATCATTATTATTTTTGTAATATCCAATTGATTGTTATGGAGGAACTCTCAACACAAGGGCCTTGTTATTTTAGCATAGTGATGCTTACTATATTATCCATATTAAAGCATCTTTTAGATCATAATCTGCTATTGATAGTGATTGCTTACTATATTTATATTAAGACGATAGAATGGCAACTCTAAGGTTGGCTATTTGCTAAATATTGGGACTGTGGAGTGGGCAACCATATCTTCTGGACCAGCTGAGGCTCCAGGCCATATGGACATTGGTGAGCATGCACCAGAGATTAGTCTGCCTAGTGTCACGGGCCAAAAAACTCAAGCGCACAACAAGCAATCCAGCCAACCAGCTTGACATGTCTCAACCCCTGACACTAGTGAGTGACAAATTGGGGCAAATATAGTGTGGCTGCGTGTGAACTGGATAAAATGAATTCTTTGTATTGATTATATATTGAATGGTAACTATGTATATATTGGTGTTTGCATTTTCTTAATTCAAAATCTATGAAAACTCATGTTCTATATATATTTTGACATCCAGAAATTTCATCATTCATTTACATGGATGATGAGATTAATTATTCATAGGGTACTTTGGTATGTGTATTGATTGTACTTGATGATTTTCATTCCTTCTTTTGAGTGATGAGATAAGGGGATTGCATTTGATTTGGATTCATATTTTTGCCAATTTATTTGTCGAACTCAAAATCCGCATTCATATATGACAGTATAGTGGTTATGGAGAGCATATTTGATTTGCATTCCAAAGTTTTTCGACAGATGCTGTTGTTCCATCAATATTTTTGGTCACTCAGGGTCCGTTTGATACGCGAAAAAGAACAACACAAGAGTATAACACAGTACAAGTGGTTGTGAGACAACACAATTGTTTGTATTGTTCTTTGTTTGATATTCAATGGACATCACAAAACTTTTTGTGCTGTTCTCCGTTTGTTTTGCACAAGTACTGGACAAAATACTATAAAATTATTATAATACCCTTGTGCTTTCTTATGTTGTTTTGGAGTAAATTTTTTTAGAGTTTTAATATAAGTTGGGGGCAAAATTGTTTTTAACTTGAGGCCATTGTTGTAATTTTAATATAAGTTGGGGGCAATGTTGTAATTTTTAATATAGATTGGGAGCAATATTGTTCTTAAGTTGGGGGCATTGTTGTAATTTTAATATAAGTTGAGGGCAAAATTGTCTTTAACTTGAGGGCAATGTTGTAATTTTTTAATATAAATTAGGAGCAATATTGTTCTTAAGTTGGGAGCATTGTTGTAAATTTAATATAAGTTGGGGCAAAAATTGTCTTTAACTTGAGGGCAATATTGTAATTTTTTAATATAAATTAGGAGCAATATTGTTCTTAAGTTGGGGGCATTGTTGTAATTTTAATATAAGTTGAGGGCAAAATTATCTTTAAGTTGGGGGCATTATTGTAATTTTAATATAAGTTGGGGCAAAAATGTCTTTAAGTTAGGGGCATTGTTGTAAATTTTAATATAAGTTGGAGCCAAATTTGTCTTTAAGTTGGGGGTATTGCTATAATTTTTAATTTAACTTAGGGGCAAATCTGTCTTTAAGTTGTGCTGTCCCTAGAGGGGGGCACGGTTCCATTTTGGCGAGGCAGGCGGCAAAACCCGGGTCGGTGACCGTGGCTGAGGTGAACGGCCGCTACGGTGGCGGGCAGATGCAGGTTCAATAATTGGAACGTGGCCGGGTTGAGCCGGGCGGACGGTTGACCGCCGGGTCGGACGGGTTGAGCCGTGGGTTGATATATATATATATATATATATATATATATATATATTTTAAATATGAGCAGTGATTCGGTAGTTGGTGTCAGTATCGGTAGTTGGACACCAATTTGAATCGTTAATCAGGGACACCAACAGCTATGTAGCCAGTTTTTATTTATTTATTTATTTATTCTTTTAATTCTTTTAAGTTTTAATTCTCTCTTTATACCTATGATAGTATGAATCTATGATTATCATATATCATAATTTTTAATTTTTTTTTTTACATTTTATCATTCAATTTCTGTACATAAAAGCATAGGTTTGTTTTTTTTTTTTTTTTTCATTTTTCCATATTTGTAAATATATATTATACATTTTAGATTTTATTATGAATTTTATAGTTTTCAATTTTTAATTTTTTTTTTCTCATTATACTTTTATATCGAAATATCATAGTTTTTTTGTTACATTTTTTGCTATTTTTTTGATATTTTTTAATGGTCATTGTATATTTTAAAAAAATTAAAAAAAAATTAAAAAAATTAAAAAACCGGCGGGTTGGGCCCGGCCCACGGTTCTCTTATTCGCTCGGGCGATTACGGGTCACCCGGGCGTGATTCGTGACCCGCCGGTCCGCGGTTGAGTTCCAGAGCTCTGGCCGGTTGGGTTGGCCTTTGGCGGGCCCGGAACGGCGGAGTCAATTCCCGCCGGCCCGATTAACCGCGATGCCCACCTCTAGCTGTCCCTCACTTAAAAAGTTGTACCGTATATTTTGAGTGACAAAATTTTCAGCCACTTGTGCTGTACTCAAACACCTTTTTGTGTTGTACTGGCATCCATTTGCAAATCAAACAACATACAAGAAACTTTGTCCTGTGTTGTCCCTCATCTTTTTGCATATCAAACGTCTGCAAACAGACAGATGAAGGCATTTTGGAGTTATGCCAAGCAGATGGTTGTTTAGTTATGTTTGGATATATTTTTTCTGGTTTAGCTCCTGCTTGAAATGGTATGGCAGTGCAATCCTTCTGAAGAGGACTGAAACAAAAAGTTACGCTTTTGATTGATTGTTTTCTTTCTGCATGCTCACCTGAATCATTGTTTAACCTCTTTTTGTTTGATGTAGATTTTCCTTAAATTATGGGCTTCCCATGGAGAGCATAGTTCTTTCCTATTCTCATAAAAGTAGAACACCTGATCAGTATATATTCATATGCCCATACCAAGACTATTGGAATGTGGGCAATCCTTTACCAAAGGACCTATTATTAAAAGAAATCCTTTTTAAGAGGATCATAACTAGGCTGTTGTATTATGTTTGCTAGAGATTCATAGCTTTGACTCTGCCAGAGGTTCATGTATTTTTCGATGCAAGAGGGTAATTAATTTACACGAAATTGGTGAAATGTCACTGCAATCTTTTATATGATGGTTGGGGAGGAGAATTAGCAGATAGAAGCTGCATTAATTAATTAATTTAATTTTCTTCATAAGGAATTCTGCAACACATTGATGTTGTTTTTGCTGGAGAGCAGTGGGACAAACAAGAAAAATGGTCGGATTGGCATAATTGCTTTGATTTTCATCATGTTTCATGCCCAAGTCTCCAAATATTACTGTTGAAATTTACACAATTTAATACAAAATTGGCTCTTCACAATGTCTGATCAGGTTTTCATCCTGTTGATGACAATCATTCTCTTAATCTGATATACTTTTGTCTTCATTTATATCACAACATAATATGGTGCAGATATCTTTCATTAATGATATTTAACTAGGCATTTTGCCTGTGTCGACAACTTTCTAGTTTGCATTTTCTTGCTGCATCTACTTCTGAACTTTATAAAACTAACATATTTTACATTGCTTTGGTGCTGTATGTATGATGGTAATATCAAAAGGTAGAAAAGTTTCATAAAATCCTTTATCATACTCTCTGACATGCAGGTCTTAATCTGGCTCTCCTGTAAGGTTGCCAATGTTCAAGATAGACTGGCCATGAATTCAGCTGCTGCAGTATCCTGCTCCGTAAGTTGTTCTGCAACTGGATCTACCTACTATTCTGAGTTTTACTGACATCCATCTGTCAGTGTACTATGTTACTTCCCTTAAATATACACATCCTTACCGACTGCAGTGTTTGTGAAATTGTCGTTGTAAGTTGTTGTGTGAGAGATTGGAGGATGGGCAGTAGGTTGTGAGAAATCACATAGGACCTTTTCCACAATGACCACAAATTTGTCTAGGTACTTTCTGAATGCCATATATTCCATACTATTGTACTTGTTTTCCTTATAAAAAAAAGTGAACGTATTTTTTTTCTTCTGGAAATTAACATCCAAGGTGCTTCATGTAGAATAAATTTTCAGCTAACTAACCTAACAGATGAAATGGCAAGGCCTACATTAAAGAGGATAAGTAAATTGAAAGAAATGGGTGTGGGCTACTTATTTCCAATTAGAGTGAAAAATAAAGGTGCCTTTAACTTTGTTGTTCAACTGGTGATGACTATGAGGTAAGAACAATTAATGACTTGTTTGTTTAATTTACCACCCTTGGTGAAAGAGACCATATTATCCAATAAGTTTTTCGACAAGTCTTTCATTTCATATCATGAAGGCACGTGGCAAGTTTTTGTCTTCTGTTTATAAGTTGTTGTTAACTCTGTTCTTGATTTAAAAAATAAACTTCGCATCTTGTCAGTGTGTTTGAAGCTTCCAAAGTAATGATGACCTATAAAAGTTGGTGGCATTAAAACCATGCATTTACTGTTTCATGGCGATCTGAACTCACCATCTAAAAGTTTATGGTTAGGTTTACTGTAGGAGGGAAACTCTATTTTATTACCTATTATTTTGCTTTGGAAAAATTAAAGTTCGGCTCTCAGTAGAAATTCCAAACTTCTGGAATAGAATACAAATTAACAGATAATTTTCTTTTTTGCTGCAATCTTGATGCTCAAATTATTCATCTTTGATCTGATATCCAAAAAAGTTAATGTTCTTTTAAAAATAATTTCATCTTGTGATAGCCTGAGCGTTCGGAACTTCTCACATTATGCTCAGGCCTGAGTTACTCAGTCTCATTCCACTTAGAAAATCAATGGAAACTCTTGAATGGAGTGTAGATTTTTAATGTGATTTGGCCAAAGCTGCTAGAGATTTTGTGATATCAATTTATATCAAATTCTGTGATAGTTTCTGAGTTGTTTGTTCCTTGCATCATAAAATAATTTCAGTTATCTTTTAACCAGTCTGCTATCAATTGTAAAAGAAAGGACTGTGCTGGTTTCTAAAGAAAGAAATAAAGACTGTTACCAATTGATAAGACATATCTGGTTATTACTGACCCATAGACTTTACAATTCCCACCCTTGAGCTGGATCATTATCAATGGTTACTTCAAGGTTGAGATTCCTTTTACTTTAGATTGTTGTTAAAATACCAAATGAGAAGAGGGGAATTGATCCGTTTAAGCTTGTGATTCGGTAGTTAAAATAGATGTGAAATCACTGTCACTGAGCTCTAAGATTCAGTAAAACATCTCAGGCAAATGACAGAGACTGAACATATGAGATGTTTTTATTATTTTACAATCTAGGATCCTCTGGTTTTCTCTCCATTTGAAGTGAAGTTTAAAACCAATGTAAACCTATAGTTTCCATGAGAGCAAAACCTCCCTAGATCCTACCTGCTTCATTATCCTTCTGCCTTATTTCATTCATGCTAGCAGTCCATGTGACGTTCATAAATAACCCACCTCTACTTAATTCAACAGGTGAAAGAATAGAGAGGAAGAGATAAGTAGGAGGCATCTGGTCATTTACTATACAGTTTTCACAAGATTGTCTACCTCCCCTTTTACTTTCTCCTGCCTCCTTATTAAATACCTTGGGATGGAGGGGTTGTGCTCATTCTTTGCCTATTGAATGACCCAACCCACAAACCTCCTAAAAGATAAGCTTGTTTGCAAAATGGAACTTGCCATCAAGAAAGAACTTAGTTCAATGCTAATTGCTGAGAGGGTAATCAAACTTTCTATGGGTTATATTTGTGCTTGAAAATGCCAGTGGTTAAATTTCTGGGAAACTAGAAGTGTACTGGTTCAGAGTAGTTGTTGAATGGGCCTTACGAATTACGACCACAAGACTAGGAATATAGTTGATCTACTTCAAGTAGCTGGCGAGCCATGAAAGAACACTGTTAGTCTGTTACATTTGTAAGAGATGGTTTTTCCTCTTAGAGGTGTCTGAGCTGGTTGTCAGACTTGAGTTTAGTTTACCTCAAATGGGGCTGCATATTGATGGTGTTAGGATGGTGCAGTTCATTATAGATTGCCTTGTAGTAACTAGTTATTAGATCAGCAACTATTCAGTAATATATGAGTGAAGGGGAGTAACATGCTTGGATACAACTTCAAAGAGACCATCACTTTGTTGATGTGATCATATTGATATTATTATTTCCTACGATAAGCTCTTTATGAAGATATATTAAAAAGAGAGAGCAACTGTCAAACATAGAGGAATGTGAAAGAGAATTCAAACAAATCGGGCTATTTTAAGATAGTAGAGATAGATTAACATAGTTAGAGCAACTGTCAAATATTTACAAACTCGTAATATTAATAGTGCACTGATTGCCAAATAAGAAATTGGTCTGTGGAACCACTCCAAGAGGGATATAATGACATCTCATGAATACCAAATCCTCTTATAAGTTTTCAAGTATTTGACATTTTTAGCATCATGAATAGACTATTAGGTTAGAGAAATTTGGGAGACAGTGGGAGTGATTCGAAAAGCAGCTCTTTGTTGTGAAGAATTCCTACACCAACCATGCATTTATTGGCCACAATAAATGACTGAGCTGTTGTGGTCACCCTTCTCTTAAAGACAGCAAGGCTGTATCAGCCCCTATAATGTATTCCCTCTTGTCTACAAATACCCACAGTCCAATGCAGGAGTTGAGACAAGGAATGAGTGGGATTTGAGGCACAGCACTGACTTTGATTCTCCTGTTCCCATGGCCTGGAAGAAAGTGAAGCTTTTCCTCAACTTCTTGCTCTTGTTCAGCGTATTTAGACTATCTCAAGGTCCTCCTTCCCCCCACCACATTTTATCATGTGCTTGTTTTCTCTTACATTTTATGTTTGCTGTTTTGTGTTGTGAGTGCCTCTGTTCGCAAAAGATAATGGTCCTTGATTTTGGTGGTTTTGTGTTATGGCTGCCCTTTAACTTGGTATTTGGATTATATAAATCCCAGTTTCTGTAAGAAAAATATTCATTAGCATTGCATAGCCAGTGGGGGATTGGCAGGAGGTAAAATTTGAGATCACTTCTTTTATATTCTCAGAGGGTTCTCTTGGATCCAGTGCTACTCACTTAAAATTCCTACTTAGTTCCTGCCCGAGTTCTTTCCTACTCCTAGTTGTCCTTTTCTTAAGTTTTTTTTTTAAAAAAAAATTTCCCACTCTCCCAAAATTCAAAAAATCTTCTAGATGAAGTTAGAAAAGGTAAATTTCTTGCAAAATCTCAGATAAATAGTTTGAATTTTAGTTTGGATGCAGATATACTGTTTTATCGTATGCTCCAAATGTGTCCTGTTCCAATTCCAGCAATCTAGTTTCAAATGCACACTGTCTTAATGTTGGCCAAAAAACTTTCTTTAGTTTCTTAATTTTTCTGATGTTCATTAATATATACCTAGAAATATCATGGATTCCAGGGAAATGGGCTATAAAGAAGTAAAAGAAAATGTAATTTTGCAGGGAAGGAGTTCATCAAGTCCAGGCATCCATACCTGGAAACAGCAAGCAGCTTCTTATCAACAGCAGCGCATGTGTATGACTATATTATAGTTGGGGGAGGCACAGCTGCTTGCCCACTTGCTGCCACTCTCTCTCGGAAATTCAGTGTTCTGGTGCTGGAAAGGGGTAGCTCCCCCTATGGCAATCTGAACGTCTCCTACTTGCAGAACTTCCACATTGCTCTTGCTGACACCTCCCCAAAGTCAGCCTCTCAACCTTTCATTTCCACCGATGGGGTCATCAATGCCAGAGCCAGAGTCTTGGGGGGAGGTACTTGCATTAATGCTGGCTTCTACACAAGAGCCAGTCATAGGTATGTGTTCATGTCCAGTTTGTTTCTTGTCAGTTAATTAGTTTTCATCTTGCTGATCTTGCTTGCATAATGGTGATTTTCGGTTTAAGAGTTCTTTGAGCACCTTGAGGAAAATTCGTTATTCCTTTGTTGATACTTGAAGAATAAGTTTAAGTTACTCACTTTTGGACAGAAATATTATCTTGTTCTGTTTTCTTTTTTTTGATAAATGTGGACAAACCACTAAAAACACGCCATAGGCGTGGTTCGAACCCTCAACCTCTTTTTGTGAGAGGGAATGAGTCACCAACTTTTTTTGTGAAAGTTGGTATCTTGTTATGTTTTCACCTTATGGTTCTTGGAGAAGTTGTCTCTGTCTCCATATTTGAAGTTAGCACTCAAGTATAAAAGTATAAAATTGCAAGCCGGGATTCGAACCCAGGTCTCGTGCACGCCCAGGGTCCGACTTAGCTGGCGGTCGCTGACCGTCTAGCTCTTACGACCAAAAAAAAAAAAAAAAAAAAATTGCTGCTTCAGGAAATGTTTGCTCGTTTATGAGGATGCTCAAATATATATTTAGTTATCAGGACCATTATTGTAAAGACCACAGTTGTATTAAGAGATATCATTTTCTATGGGTATAATTATCACACACTGTACTAAGAATAATTGATGTTGCATTAATGAGAACGCTGTATTTGGTGGCATTTGTGGTCCAACATTTGAGCTTGTCCTTCTTTTTAAGGTAACTGAAGAAAGCTTTGGTGGCAATCAAGGAAATCACACTGGTTGGCCAACCACAGCATCCATGCACAAGAGGCATCTTATTAGTGATAAAGAGTCTAAAATTAGATTCATCTTAAATGTGTGGGCCTTATATAGGAATTGATTAACAACCTGGAAATGGATCACCGTTACCATTTAACATGATGCTTCTCTATTCAGAATCAATCAATTAGTGCTTTTAGTGTTGTTTGGACCTCTAGAACCTTCTTTAATGTTTGTTCTTCTGACGTTCCATCCATCCAATTTATAACAAGCTCTCCAACAACTGAAACCAGCTATCTAACTTCATTAAAGTCATTACTGAAAATAGAAAGTTTGGAGGATTAACTAAGGGTCTTAAAGAGGGATTTTTCATAATGTATATTATTGACCCAGTCTTTAAAACATGGGATGAATTATATTGCTCTCACTTCCAATCACTTCATGTCTGTATAAAGCCTTTCATTCACACAGTAAACACCAAACAAAATTCACATGTTTGTTAAAAGTTGCTTGAATTGTTGAAATAGCCTAACATTCAATTATCTTTTATTTAAATTATCAATCATGGAATATAAATACCTGTTTTTTTTTTCTTTTTCTTTTTTGTAGTTTTGTGCTTGAAGCTGGTTGGGATGCTGAGTTAGTAAATAAGTCATACCCTTGGGTTGAGAAGCAGATCGTCCACTGGCCCAAACTTGCACCATGGCAGACTGCACTCAGAAATGGGCTTCTAGAAGCTGGAGTCGCACCATTTAATGGATATACCTATGACCATATCTATGGAACCAAAGTTGGGGGAACTATCTTCAATGAGCATGGCTTCCGACGCACAGCTGCTGATCTTCTTCTTGCTGGGAACCCCAAGAACCTCAGAGTCTTGCTCCATGCCACTGTGCAGAAAATAATCTTTGATACCAGTGGCAAAGGTCTGACTAAATCATCTAGTTCAGTTGAATTCAAATTAATAGAAAGACCAAATTATCTTCTCTTTTTATCACATATCAAGATGAAAGTAAGACTTGATGTATCCATCTCAGTGATTCTGATTCAGTTCAATGTGACAGGGGGGAGGCCCAAGGCGATTGGAGTCTTGTTCACGGATGAGAATGGCAACAAGCACCGAGCTTTCATCAATGCCCATAGCCAGAGTGAAGTCATTGTATCGTCTGGCACAATAGGCAGCCCCCAGCTACTTATGCTGAGTGGTGTTGGGCCGAAGAATGACCTCAAGAAGCTGAACATCCCAGTAATCCTCCACAATGAATTTGTCGGCAAAGGGTTGTCTGACAATCCTATGAATACCATCTTCTTACCAACCAAGAAGCCTGTCGAACAGTCTCTGATAGAAACTGTTGGTATCACAAAGTTTGGCTCCTTTATTGAAGCCAGCAGCGGGTTTGGCCAGTCATCTGATAGCATCCAATGCCATCATGGCATTATGTCCGCTGAGGTCTATTGTTAAATTCATCTTATATGTTCATTATTTCTTTCAAATTTGAACTTAATGTAGTTCTACATTTTGTCAGATCGGGCAACTCTCCACAATACCTCCCAGCCAGAGAAGCCTAGATGCCGTTAAAGAGTATGTGAGAACAAAGCACGAAATCCCCCGGGAGGCATTCCAAGGTGGCTTCATACTAGAGAAGATCGACGGTCCACTCTCTACCGGTCACCTCTCCCTAATTGACACCGATATTGATTCCAATCCCTCCGTTACATTCAACTACTTCAGCCACCCTGCTGACCTCCAACGGTGTGTTGAAGGAATTCGCACCATTGAGAAGATCATACAAACAGAGCAGTTTGCTGATCTTGCTGAAGACAACTCCTACACTAAAGAGATCCTACTGAACATGAGTGTCAAAGCAAATGTCAACTTCATACCGAAACACACCAATGACACTGCCTCCCTGGAGCAGTTTTGCAGGGACACTGTGATCACAATCTGGCACTACCATGGTGGGTGCCATGTAGGGAAAGTGGTGGACCATAACTACAGGGTTATCGGCATCGATAATCTACGGGTGATTGATAGTTCCACATTCAACAGCTCGCCCGGTACAAACCCACAAGCAACCGTCATGATGTTGGGCAGGTATGAGCACCGTAATGCACCTCAATTTCAATCCTTTCTAAGACCAACTCATAATCAGTAACTCTTGTTTGTTCTTGGTATGCTCAGGTACATGGGAGTGAAAATCTCATTGGACAGGCTGGGAAAAACATCTAGAGACTAGTATTTGTATTTCCTTCTTGCAAGAGATTTGATTTTTATCTGTGGTTCCCCGGTGAATAGATTAAAGTGATTTTTGTTTGTATTTAGCTTCCACCATGAGGAAGATAGAAAGGAGATATCAATTGTTTAGATGTCAGTGTGTGATACCTTCCCTTCCTAGATTTGTACTTTTGAGTAGAGAAGCTCACTCATGGTGATCGTAGTATCGTAGTTTTCTACTACGCCTTAATGTATGTTGTTTTCTATATATTGTGTGATCATTAATGCTCTAAAACCCAAGTTTGCTCTATTTTCACCAACTTTTGATTTGATATGTATGTGATTTTTTATCTCCTTATACAAGTGATTAATGATCAAATCTAGAATGAAGCATGGTTTGAATGAATGGAATACTCATCTGTGGCTCTGAAATGGTGCAGTTTCAGATGTCAGTTCACAAGATCACAAGAGTACTACTGGCCTACTTCACAGCCAAATTATAGCATCTTTTTCTGAACAAAAGAATCCATCAAAGGAATGATGTCCTCAAGGATTCAATCAGAGAAACCAACTAAAGTGGTATCCCTAGTCACATGCATGAATATATATGGAGAGCATTTCACATACTAATGTAGGAATAAGTACAACAAACAATATTCGCTCCTGAACTAAGTCCCTTTGTTCAATTATGTCTTTAAACATACCAATGTCTACAAAGGCCTGTTGGTATCAGGGTTCCGTGTTAAGTGATGGGTAGTAAAACCTGTGGTGAATGGATCTCTGCTGAGCCTCTGTGCTCCTGCGTTGCCAAACTTGTACACATCCTTCGGGGGGTGCTTGTCATTTTAATCAAAAAAAAAAAAGAAGAAGAAGAAGAAGAAATTATGTCTTTAAACATGAGGGTATTGATTGGATCTAGACTATGGAGGGAGAGATGGTGAGGAGTCAAAATCAAAAGGGCAGTTTTAACTTGAGGTGGTGAGTCGTTTGTGAAAAATAAGTCTGATGCATTGCCTGCAATCAATGGTCACGAGGAGCCCCAAAATGATTCAATGAGAGGTACAGTGTACAGCTCTGTTTGGGGTCCTCTTGTGAGGCAGCAAGAGACAAGGATGGGTCCTCAACCTTCAAGGGAATCCTAAGCATATATATACACCTCAACTATTTTTCCAATTATTGATCAAGCCTCTCATGTGATCCATATATATATATATATATTTTAAAAAAAAAATCTTAGTTAATAGAGTACTTATCAAAGTGTCGTCGAGAAGTATATTAGCATTGATGATCGTCGATATCTATAATAATTTATTCCACTCCTAATAATTATAAGGAAACAGAATGAGTTGGTGTTGAGAGGGACATGGGAATCATTTAATGGTTGGTCTTGAATCAGTGTCATGTTGTTTTGGGTCTTTGAAGTACTTATGAATACAAACTCCATCTAAACTGTGTTTTGTACCTCTCCTCAATCCTCATGAACCTACAAGGGCCACATTAACCACTGATTACTAACTT
This sequence comes from Dioscorea zingiberensis, assembly GCA_026586065.1. Taxonomy (NCBI): domain Eukaryota; kingdom Viridiplantae; phylum Streptophyta; class Magnoliopsida; order Dioscoreales; family Dioscoreaceae; genus Dioscorea; species Dioscorea zingiberensis. The sequence continues at coordinate 6,885,921 of CM048822.1, read as the reverse complement.
AACTGCTCAATTGTAATTGTCAGTGAGGTTTGAATTAGGGTTTTTGATATTTTTCTCCCAATAGGAGAAAAAAAAAGAATAAAATTACGTACAATAGACCTAAATGATCAGTAATCCTGCGCATAACGGGAGCTTTGTAGTACCACCAGACTACCCTTATGTTTTTCTCTCAATCATTTATTAAATGATCTTTTGGGGCCTCTTCTCACTCCGTTCAAGCCGATAAAACATTATGAATGGGGTGTATGTAATAACTATATGGAACTATGGTTTTGAAAGAAATAGAATATATTTTCATGTTTCATTTAAAATTGATATGAAATATTAATGACTTCTTTATATATTTTTTTTGATTTGATGTAACTCAATTAGCCAATTGAACCAAGCTAGTACTAGTGAGTCCATCATAAAAAATAAAAAAAAAGTATAATATTCACCACAAAAGAACCACCACATCCACAAGACGAGGAGGCCACCCATGAAGATTTAGAGTCGTCGTCCAGTTTACATTTGGGTCATGTGCGGCATACATACTTTTGTTTCTAAACTCTCTTTCTAGAATGCCCTATTGGTTCATCTACTTTTATTTCTTATCTCTCTTGTTAGAACGCGCTATGTGGTTCATCCACTTATATATATATATATATATATGTACATTCATTTAAAATCACATATACCAATGTTTTATTTTCTAATATATAAAAAAAAGGAAAAACAAGTTGGGTTTGTTTTGCAAGGGTTGTTAATATATTAATAGGTACATGAAATAATGAACATGAGTACTGATCACATTAGCATGCAAAGCTTTTTCATTTGATGAGAATCCCAATGCAATGTCTCTTTTCTTTAACTGATCACTCTGCATGCTTATACTCACAAGAATACTCTTAAGAATATCCTTTGTCAACCCTTGCTAAAGAAATAAGTTCTAGTAAGTAACTACTCTTTTCATGCATGCATCTCTCTCTCTCGCTTTATAAGATGCTTGCTAGCCATTTTTCCTCGATTCAAGAGATTAAAGTTGTATATTCTTCTTTCTTTCTGGTTCACTGGTGGTATGAATCTATAGATCTAAAGAAAGAAAGAAAGAAAGAGAGAGAGAGATGTACATATGGTTCCGACATTCCACCACCCCACCCACAAGCTCATGTCACACAGACGTGACAAAAAGCTATCTATATATATACATAGAGATGGCACAAATATTAGACAATCACAAACACACACACACTATATAGTTGTTTTGTTTAAGTCTTTAAGTACTCTCATGAGGAATGATCAATAGAAATTAACTTATAAATACCATCAAGCTAAGTGAACATACATACATACATACATGTTATCTTATATATCATGTTCTTCATATATAGCTTGTTTGTTTCAAGCTCATGAAACATTATTAATGTTCTAAATGCAATGCTATCAAAATGAAAATATTTAGAGAGAGAGCTCATGAAAAGATGTACTTAATTAATACATGTTATCACAACTTATAATTAAATAAAGTACAATATCATTGATACATATAAGACCAATGAATTTATATAAATTATATATATAGTTCATGTCTTTCTCTATCTAGGTTGAATATTGAACAATATGCATGAAAAATATAATAATTAAACCAAGCATGCATTATCCAACATTGATTGATTGATCATTAATGAGTACATTTAGTTGCTCAAATGAGTTTTAATTAATCTAACATTTTAAGTTCTCTTTCTTCTATGGATCAAACATCACCAAAGTCTAAAACATGCATTATTATTAATATCATCAAATAAAGTTTGATAATTACTGTGATAATATAAAAATAAATTAATCTTTCAAAGAAACACATTACAAAATTAACATATTGCATCTCCTTATAATTCCTTTTTTTTCTATATATATAAATATAAACAAATTATTTTTTATTTTGGTTGATCCATCTCTCAACCTAGCTTTTTTTTTTATAAGAGAAAGTGTAGTAGCCAACTTTTTTTTTTGTAACAATATAGCGCATTTTCTTACATTTCAAACAAAAGATGTAAACAGGATCTAAAGATAAATGAGCTCCTAATACTTCAAATCAAACACTTTATAGGGTTCTTATTCACAAACCCTAATTACTACTCAAATGCTAAGAACATGACAAAATTAATTAGTTTAAAAAAAAAATCTAGTTATAGCTAGGTTCTTCCCTTCAAAATTAAAATTGAAAATTAAACATATTATCACAAGGAATATTGATCAATATTATATAATCACACATATATATATAACAAGAAGAAATTAATTAATTAAGTTTGGCAAGATAATTAATAAATCTCATGTTTATAACCATCAATCAAGAAAACAAAAAGGAAAAGCATACCATTGTTCCAAAGTTCATCATCAAGCATATATTCTCATAATTAAGATGAGTTCATGCATGGGTGGTCTAAACCTGACATGCTGATCATATCACTGTGCATGGAGATGGCTCTCAATCCCAAGAAATCCCTAGTAGTCATGCCATCACCTCCATTAATGTTAACCTTCTGATCTCCTCCTCCTCCCATGGCTGAAGAGATATTTGAAACCATTTGGCTCTGTGGCCTGCTCATTGTTGCACCCATTTGAGCTGCTTTTTGCAGCAATGCAGTGGCTGACAAGTGTGGAGGAGGAGAAGGAGAGATCATCTGATCTATGTGATTCATCAGTCCCCATGGTTGCTGATGAAACTGATCATGAGAGATCTGATGATCAAGTGTTAAATTTGATGATGAAGATGATGGTTGAGATAGAAGAAGAAGATGATGTTGTTGTTGATTGTTTATAATCCCTGCAGATCTTGCACTCTCTTCAGCCAATGCATCACAAAATGCTCTATGTGTTATAAAGCTATCCCTCCTGCGCGCAGTATTAATATATGTGACGATGGAGAAGTTTGGCTCTGATCATAATTAGTTAAAAATTAATGAATAAATATTACCTGGAAAAGAGGGTGCCACAATCACATCTATACTCTTTGGTGCCACAAATTTTGGAATGAGCTTTCCAATCAGAATGAACAGCATATTTCTTGGAGCACTTGTCACACTTCCACTTCTTCTCTCCATGTTTCCTGCTGAAGTGTTTCTTGATACCAGTGAGGTCACCAAGAGCTCTGGAAGGATCATGGTGAACACATGAGAGCTCTGGGCATATGTACACCTTCTTCTTCACCTCTTTGGTTGGCCTTTGTTTCAATTTCCATGGCAGGTTGTGGCCTCTTCTGTGGAGTTGGAGGTTCTGGTCTCTCTGAAACCCTTTGTTGCAGATCTCACATATGAACCTGTTTGTCGCCATTAGAGTCTTCGGCGAAAGGGCGATGACTTCCGCCGCAGGGTCTGTGATCGAAACCGGTCAAAATTAATATGAATGAAAAAGTTAGCTAGAGTTGAAGATGAGATCAAAGACCTGGATTTCCTGGCAGGTTTCTCTTCTTCTTGGCAGCTGGTGGAGTTTGAGTTGCTGTGAGGTTAGACATATTGTTTGACATATTGTTTGACAAGTTTGACAAGTTTGACATGTTCTCCTCCTCAAGTACCAAACCTTTGATCATCATCTATGAAGGTAAATATATATTGATCATATGAAGTTGGAGAGAAATTAAGGATAGATCAAATTAGAGATGAAGGTGGTAATCCAAATCAAAGAGCACACAATTGTACATAAACAAAGAAGAAGAAATATTTGGTGCTACTTCCACTAGTCTAAGTTGTGTTCAAGAGATCAGAAAAGAATCATAGAAAAAGAACTTTATGGCAGCAAATGGAACTGCACCATAAACACTCCATAGTCCATACATACACATGCTCTTAATTATTAAATAAGAGCATGAAGAACACAAACACACACACACAAACACAAACACATATACCTTAAGAACACTCTGAGTGGGTGTTTAAAAGACAAAATATATGCATGATGTACAACTTGGAAAATTTTAGAAGATCAAAGATGACAACTTCTTGCTCTGACCTCCCAATCTTCTTCCAAGAGGAAAGGAGTGGAAGAAGGGAAAGTGTAGAGTAAGAGAGAGAGAGAGAGAGAGAGAGAGAGAGAGAGAGAGAGAGAGAGAGGAAGCAAACAAGAGTGAAATCCTCCTCACATTCATCAATAGCCAAAGGTTACAATCCTTATATCTGATGATGCACTTTCTGTCTTTTGCTTTGTTCCTTGCACTTATCTAGAATAAGAAGGGAATTACCTCTCTCTCTCTCTCTCTCTATTTCTCCACTTTACTTATTTACATTGCTTTCTTTTTGCTATTGCATCAGCTACAGTTGCTACCAAGTGTGCAATTGGAGGAAAAGAGAAGAAAAGAAAAAGAAAATGATGAATCAAAAGAATTTCTTTTTCTTAAATTAATGGTCCATGCCTTCTTTTTTTTTTTCTTCTTTCAAATATTTCTTATTTAATATAATAAAATATGAGATTTTTTTGCTGTATTTGCTTTCATCTTTATGTAGTTTTGGTAGCCACTCTTTGGCAAGTTGTAGTTTTTAATTTTTTTTCCCAACTTTTTATTCAGTACCTGGTGTATTCATATTTTAAAAAATAAAAAAAAGACAGCTCGGTGCTATAAAGCTCCCACTATACGCGAGAAGTCTATTTTACCAGGTCTTATCATGCTTTTTCTTGCAAAAGATTATTTCCACGATTTGAGGCTTGCTGTTTATTAGGTGACATGGTACAAGGCTTGTTGTTTAGTGATTGCATTTGTGGAAAGCTAGTTCTAAAACATTGTATTTTTTCGGTTTAAAGGTTTGGTTCTTGAACCAAACAACTTGTATAAGCAAAGAATTTTGAAGGATTGAAAATCTATTTTATAATTTGAAAACAAATCTTAAAAAAGTTTCAATAATTGAAAAACTTATAAGTGGGCACAAGAAGCTTCATCAACTCATGACTAAAGGGGTTGTAAGTTTGGGTTTTAAATATAAACCTTAAAATAGTGTGTAAAGATTATCAAAAGAAAATAAACTAGTGTCTAAAGATTACTTTATGTTGCTATGTGTTAGTGTTGACAGCTTTGTGTAGTAAGATGGCAAAAGGTATATAACTTAGAAAGAGGGTGTGATTTATGGAGAATGATGGCTTTCTTTTTGGTGTAATGCGCATAAGGGTTGGCATATAAGAAAGAGATCTACTTCACAACCTTTTTACACTATTAGTTGTAGCATGATTGCCTTCTTGATTGTTTCATTGTCTCAATGTTTATTATATAACTTTCATGCACTTGTTTTCCATCTTCTCAATACTTTTATATTGAGCCATTACCATTAAAGTTTATTTAATTTGATTAAATTATATTAAAATGTTTCACTTCTCTCATTCTATTTTTAATATATTTATTAGTGTTTATTTGCAACAAAAAAATGATATTAAAAATAGTGGGAAAATAATTATTTGTTACTTGTACCTAAACACACGTACACTGATTTAAACTTGATATATACTTCTTCGCTTCCTATTTTTAGTTACCTCTAACATATATACCCGATTGTGGATGGTTTCGATCCATACATATAGAAAACATTTAATCGAAAGAGTAATATTTCGACGATAGGAAATGAAGAACCTCTAGTTAATTACTTCCCTTGTCCGATTATCTTAAACAAATAATACATCCAAGTACTTATTTTGAAGTTTAAGTAATTAACATTACATATATAGCTTAATTATAAAATAACTATAATTGAAAAATAATTATATAGTACTAAAATTATTTTTTCCTAAAATGTCATTTCCAATTTATCCTTGATCTTCTTGAGGTCATGGCCTCTGTAATTAGAGGCAATCAGAGGGCACACTGTTAGTAATGAGAAGTGATATCATAAAGTTACCTTAATGCTCAAGTGTTATTTATTTATTCTTAATTATTATCTTTATCTAGAGACTCACAATCACTTTATTAGAGTCAATAAATTAACTTCAAAATTTTCTTCTATACTAAGACTGTCCTAATTATATATTTGCAAATTGACAGACATACTCCACACAAAAAAAAAAAAAACATGAGAGAAAGCTAACTCCATGTATTAGGAATATGAAAAAGTTTAATTATGAATAAAATTAGATTAAGATTCTTAGCACTCAGGAAGTCCTAAAAATTCATAGGGTTATAGATTGACCTTTAGTCTAGTCATCAAGCTTTAATACACTATTGATTATATAGTAGAATTATATTATTATTATCATCATTAATTTGGAAATTAATCCACTCAGTAATAATTCTTACCAATAAACTAAAAAAAATTGATAACAGTGGCTTACATTCTATTTAATATGGTAAGGTATACACACTTACAAGATGTGATATTGGGTTATGTTCTCAGTTTTATCTAATGGTCAATCAAATATTCTAGCTAATTATTTATAAATCTTTGAGATTTGGTGTCAATTCAAAACCAATTCAAAATAAAAAACTAACAATATAATTAAGAAAATACACAATTAAATAATTAATAAATGAATTCCTCTAACATAAACACTCCACATTAGTGTTTTGGTTTTTTGTTTTTTGGGAATATAGTAATTTTGCTACCCTTACTCTTTGAATTTACTCTCTTGCTAATGATGAAAATTAATCACTCATCAAATCATGCAAAAACATGATTAATTAATTATAACTGACAAGTAAACCTTAAAACAATGTTTCTCTTATATATATATATATATATGTATTTCAGAAAATTAAACTACATCCAAAAATCCTCTGTTTCTCTTTCATAATTAATCCTCACAAACATGAACACAAAAGTTCTCAACAACCTTTCATTCCACAAAACAAATCCACAGAATTCCATGACCAAAATCTTCATGTAATCTATCTCATGATACAAACATTAATAATTGTACATTAGAATCAATGAGAGAGAGAGAGAGAAAGACATAGGTGTTGAAGAATGATGCAATGCATGCATGCATATCAAGAAGGAGGAGGTTGAGGAGGAAGAGGAGGAATAACAAGCTGAGTGCTGAAAGTTTCAGGCTTGCTAATGCAGCCAGCTCTCTTGATAAGTCTGATCCTGGCCTCAACTCTAGCAGAAAAGCCGATCTTCGTCTCCTGTCTGGCCTTGGACTTCTCCCTAGTCCACATCCTTTGATCCTCCACATCCTTCTTGAAGTGTTTGATCTCTTGAATGACATGGTGATCCAATGGATAGAACAGTCTCTGATAAGAATTATGCACCAAATACGGCAAATTACAAACAACAGTGACAACAAGAGTGACCAGCCAATAGTCCGGAGCTGGGCCGAGGACTTCCCGGAGAATGAAGGCGGCGTTGCCGGAGAAAGCGCCGTAGCTGGAGAGGAAGATGTACCAGGCAGTGATGCTGCCCCAGATGAAGACATGTTGAATCCAAGTGAAGTTGGACATTGTGAGGGCTATCTGGATGTTCACAGTCCATATGATGCAGGTGAACATGGTGGTGCCTACGCCGGTCAGGTCCGGTGTCTGCCCGGATTCCCGGAAGGCTTGCTTGCACAGAATGTTGATGTTGAGTATGAAGATGATGATCGACGAGTAGAGGCCGTTGCTCATCCACCCCAAGATTCTTGCCCAGTTGAAAAACAGGTTCTTCGGTCCTTGTTGGTATAGAGCTGGAAACTGTCGGAAATTAACTGTGAGATCAAGGTATACTTCTACTAAACAAAGAACAGTCCGGTGCTACAAAGCTCCGGTTATGCACGGATCTAGAAAAAAGTTGGACCACTTGGTCTATTGTACGCAACTTTACCCTGTTTTTTTATAAAAGTTTGTTTTCATGACTTGAACCTGTGATCTCTGAGTCACATGGCGACAATTTAACCATTGTGTCAAGACTTCCCTTTTACTAAAATAAATAAAAAGTGATTTATCTATATTTATCAAGAAAAACAAAGACGAACCTGAGAGAAGACTTCCCAAGAGACGTCTTGTTCAAATACTCCGAGAGCAATGACAGGCAGAGAAGTAAGAACAACATTGAAGAGAAGCATGTACAAGTCTTCATAGATTGATTGTCCAGAGAATGCAGTATACACCTCAAAGTAGAACAATGTGAGACCAAAAGCAATGTTCTTGTAGATGAAGTAGCATACCTGATGAGTGCCCAAAAAACTAAAATTCAGAGCATGAACAGAAACAAAGATATAGAAAATCACATTAATTAACTTCTCACCATCTTTGCAATCCTTTTATAGCACCAATGGCCATGGACAAGAAGAAGCCTTTCGAGGAACCGGAATTGCGCTATTGAGAAGTCACTAGCCATCACAGCTTGCATTCCTTCAACTCCGCTTATCCCGACGCCGATATCGGCTTCTTGAATCATTCCTACATCATTCGCACCGTCACCTATTGCTAGAGTTGTCTTTCTTGTTCCTTCCCTTACCAGCCTAGTTACCTAAGACAGGATATATTTTTGCGTGATTAAACAAATTTCTGTTTGAATATATAATCATGAGTCGAAGAACAACAATGTGATATATATACACAAACCAGTGCTTTCTGTCGAGGCGAAACGCGGCAACAAATCACCGAAGCGCAATCGATGGCAAGATTCAAGAATTGGTGCTTCAAATCATCCTCCAAAGCATAACTCAAAGCTCTGCCATCGATTATCAGAGCAAATGCAGCATGGGGATCTTTGTCCAGTTTTATCATTTGCGATGCATTTTGGATTTGCAAGAGAATGTCATCCTTAATTGCCTGATCAGGAATCAAACAGAAAGCAAGAGCCTACTAGATCTTCATAATGTCTTTCATCACAAAAACAACAACAGACATTGCAAAGACTAATATATAAAATACCTTCTTGGCATCTTGGCTTGGAAATTCATTGCTCATCGTCGATATTGATATCTGTTTCATGCATTGCCTAAGTAAACTGCAAGCATATCTGCAGAAACAGAAAAAATGCTTTTGATCGGCGGAAAAGAGTGTAATTCTAGAGAAATTGAGAGAAAAAAGAAAAAAACAATGACAATCAATGCATACCCTATGTTGATTGCAGTCTCCATCTTATCACCTGTGAGCACCCAAATCTTGAGACCAGCTTGAGCAAGTTTATCAATGCATTGAGGAACCTGTGAATCATTATAATAAACATCATGAGAAAGCCTCAGAATGTATGTTTCCAGAACATTCAAACCAAAATCTTACTCCTTTCTGTAGTTTATCTTCAACAGCAGTAGCACCAACAAGGATCAATTCCCTTTCGATCATATCAGAGACATGTTCTAGCTGAGTTTCGCGGTCTGGGCCAATACTAGTCTTCGCATTGATAAGTTCATTCTTCCAAGCATTATACTGCGAAGTCTCAAGCTTCCGGTAGGCCAGCGCCAGAGTTCGTAGCCCGGCTTCACCGTACTCATTCAAATGCATACTCGTTTCGAACTCGTATGTTCCCCCGCCCTTCGCTAATCTATCGAATATGATGCTGTGCATTCCATAGAAACAACTAATTAATCAGTACTTGTAGGTGAAATTGGATGTGTTTCAAGATTAAAAAGTGATGATTTGGCACACACCTGTCTGCACCTTTGCACAGAAGAAGAATGTTCCCTGTATCATCCTGCACAATCACTGACATTCTCTTCCTTTTGCTGCTGAATTCCAAGAGATTCAGAACCTTGAACTCCCTGCTGAATCATATCAAAGAGATCAGTTCATTAGAGATGATAATCCTAGTAGTCTCACATTGACACAAAAATTCCCAACCTTTCCAATGGAGTTGCAAAAGAAGGATATCTCTCTCTGATGAAAACACTGGATTGAGTTCTTTTAAAGAATTCAAATCCAAACTCTCTTGCAGCAACAAGAAAAGCACCTTCATCGGGAGATTCGGCTTCGTAAGTAATCCCCCCTGTCTCTTCATTCGTTTCGGGAATGGCAGAGTGACAAAGAGCAAGAATACGGAAAAACATCAGAATTGTATCAGAGTTTGATTCCTTCATCCAGTGCCCTTCCATGAGCCTATCATCCCTAAAGCTGAAACCTTTGATTTTCGGCTTCCTCGCATTCTCGCTCTCGCAAGCGACGCTCTCTAACTCGATCTCCGGTGAGCCAAAGAAGCCTCCGTCAATATCCTCCCTGTCCGGAGAAACTAACGAAGAGTTCTCAATTGCCATCTGCTTCGCCGCAGCAATCTCCACCTCACTTGATCCCACACCATAAGAAACTCCAGCAATGGAACACTTCAAGAAATCCATCTGATTGCAAGTCAGAGTTCCAGTCTTATCTGAAAGAATAGTATGAACTTGTCCAAGCTCTTCATTCAAATTAGAAGTCCTTGCATCTGCTCTCTTCCCAGTCTCATCATCAAACATCTGAATGTCTTGTTTGATGAACATGGCTTGAAGAACTTTAACAACTTCAATGGAAACATAGAGTGAAATTGGGATCAAATAGCCATAAAGAATCAAAGCAGTGATCAAATGGAAGAGCCCTGAGAGCAAAGGCCTTGAAGGATCATACAAATTTGTTGTTCTCTGAGGTTGCAAGTACCACCAATAAGGCATCTCATACCTAGTCCTCTGAGCAAAACCAGAAGAACTAATCAATGATATGAGAACAAGAGCAGTGAAAAGCACATAGATTATATAATCCATCCTCCTCTCAATCCCACTCCTCTTGGAAGGAGACTTTGTAGCATTTTGCATCACTTTAGTGTCATGTCCTGTGAAAACAACCACTCCATAAACGCAAGCAGTGTTCCTCAACTTTGAATCTCTAAGAAGTAAATTGTTTGGCTCCAATGCAAACACATCTCTCTGATACTCTAGATTGCCAACAAAGGTGTAGAGCAGAGGATTCGGGTCTTCGCACCGGATAACGGCGGAGAAATCCTTGAAAGCCTCATCTTCGTCTAAGATCATCGTCGCCTCCAACGACCGCTTCACCTTTAAATTAGTTTCGCCGTCAAGATTCATGGTTTCTACATAACATATGCCATCTTCATAGCAAGAGGAGAGGAGGAGAAGATCAGCAGGAAAGAACTGATCCTTCTCAACCTTCACAACATCACCTACACGTATCTTAAGCCAATGTTTCTGCCCAAATTTTCCATTCCCTTTGTGAACAATCACCTTCCTTGTGTTGACCTTCATGTCTTGGATGAATCTCCTCCAATCCTCTAGAGCTTCCTTGGCCATACTAAGACCGGTGACGAAGACGAGAGGCGCAATCATGCTTACGGCAGAGAAAGGGGCTACCGGTGTGAGGGAAAGCACGGCGGCGAGGAGGAAGTAGAGGTTAGCAACTCGACGGAATTGTTCGAAAATGGCCTTAGGAAGGAAGGTGATGATGTTGTACTTGGTGGTAGAGGTATAATTGGAAGGGTACTTCACCGGTCGCCGGCCATGAGCTTCTGGTTTATTGCAATAGACGATACGGGAATAACCGGGGCCTTCGACGGAATGTGGGTCGATAGAGCCGGCCGGCCTTGTGCAGCTGAAGGTGTAGAGCTTGGACCACCATAGACGATCACGTAGCCTTCTTGTAGACCTCGCCATTGATGATGAGTCCTTGAGAGCTTTCTCTTCTTACTCATTCCATTGCCATTGGTGCACCTCCACCATTGACATGGACGTGAGGATTTCTTTTGAGATCACCATTGAAGATGGAGATCACCTTCAGAACTCTCTCTTCTCTAATTATTTATGATTTCGATGCCATTGTTTGATCTGAAGATGAAGATCACTTTCTCTTTTTATTCATGCATTGCCATTGAAGAACATGCACATGCATGGAGATCATGAAGATCACTATTGATGCATGTTTGATGAATCAGGGAAAGGGATTAATGTTTACAAATGAGAAACATGGAATTAATGCAGAGGAATTATATTTATATATTGAATGATGGATTTGAAGGTTGAGAGGATGAAGAATTCACGTACCTTTTGAGACAGAGAAGGAGAGATCTGCGATAAGAAAGGGGGGAATTGTGTTCTTCTGCTTGCCAAGAATTATATCTGATTTTTTATTATAGTTTCATCTTGTTTGGTTTTATTTATTTATTTATTTATTTATTTATTTATTGAGATTTAGTGGTTCTTTTTAAAGGTTAATAATTTAGAGAAATATGCTTTATTTGGAATTTTGGTTTTGTTAATTAGGAGATTAAAAACAAATGAGCTGGCATCCAAGGCGGAACCAGGTGGGACCCAGTGGTGTGCTATCAGAGGAGTCTCTTCACGGTGCCTTCTACAATGCCATGGGGTGCTTAGCACCCAATTAACATACAACCCTCACCTACGTATCCCAGGGCACGCCATGGTATGGTGTCATGACAACTATAGCACGACACCATAGAATTTCTCCTCTCTTTAGGTGCCTTTTAAGAGACCTTATAAGGCACGTGCCTTTCCCTATCCTACACCCAAAAACTATAACCAAAACCCTACACTTACACCCCATTTGTATGGTGTGTGTAGGGCAAAGCAACTTGCTTTGGGCTAAAGCCCAAGGCATGTTAGAATTTACCTTCTCTTCATGGTGCCTTCTAACATACCTTGGGCCTTGGGTTATCTTGGCTACCACATCACCCAAAAAACCTTATAAAAATTAGACCCCAACTCTACAACTATCCTTCGTATAACGCCCAAGGCAAGTTGTCTTGGACTACAACCCAAGGTCTCTTAGAATTTATCCTCTCTTCACACTCCAAATTTTATGGTTTTTTTTTTTGCATAAATACCCTTTAAATACAAAAATTACAAAATGGTCCACCAAACCTTGTAACTGCTTTAGGTATGCATCTTCATTATTATGCATTCCAATAATTTCCAAAATTTGCATTACTTTGAAAACTAAAAGTGGCATTTTTGTAATTTTCTGTAGAATTCTTCTTACACATCAATTGACAGAAAAAACCCTCATACTAGGACAATTTGTAGAAATGGGAAAAAAGTTTTTAATTAGATATATAGCCCAGCAAAGTTTGTAATTCCCCATATAGCCCTAAAAATATTTACAAAATGTGCCAATGCTTACCAGGTGCTAACCTAAATAACTAGCTAATGCAAGCAATTAGAAATTTTACAGGGGTATACATGCGAAAAACAACAAACCATATACATTATTGATAGTCCAATTGCCAACCAGAAATGAAATGAGAGATTGATCTTAAGAGTAGAGGAAGCAATACAGTGCCAAATCACTGAAAACACAACATTGAACATCTCCAATTTACAAAGAAAAACAACAGCAAAACATAGCAGAAAATAAAAAATCAAAAATCAAAACAAAAGCACACCCAAGCAAACGTTAGTTGCCCCTGGGATCAGCACCACATGTTGCCGATGAAATTACACGGACCAAACATGGGTACTTTTAAAGCTACAACCAATAATTTAGTATCAGAAAGGAAAAAAAAGCTGGCACAAATTAGAATAACACAACACTTTCAAAGCGGGCAAATGAACCGATCTACAACCAATAAACATGTTAATCACCACCTTCGCATCAGTTGAGAGCGGAGGTAATCCAATCTGCTGTTGAGGCTTGAATGTCAGGCTCCGCAAGTAGACTTATATGTAGAGGGGTTACAGCAATCTGTTGTGGTGGAAATGAAAAAAAAAAGATGAACCAGTGAAACAATTAATTCACCATGAACATACAGGAAGACAAAGAAAGCCAAAGGGAAACTCAAGTTTTTGAACTCACAAAGCCATTTTCGAGAGCCTTGGAAGCAATGGTTTCATCTAAATCTTCTTGTTCCTTCTCCTGAAACTGCAAGGCCACAAGCACACATCAAATCTCATCCAGTGTTTTACATCTTGTCTCAAAAGCATGGCAGTGCATAAATCAATGTAACCTTTACAACAAAATCATTCAATAGAGAAAGTTACTGGCAGCTGTCATATATGTAAAGGAAAAGATTCTAGTTGTTCAATCATGTGAATATTCATTAGGTTGCATTTAGCCTGCCATTGGAAGTCTTTTCTTCTAGGAAACCCCCATTAGGGAGCTCCTTTTCAGAGAGAACTTTTCTACTCTTCTAATTACCTTATAAAGCAGATTCCCTTATTTATTTATTTATTTTCACATGATATAAACTGATATACTTAAATTTAACTTCCATGCTGTTATGCCCATTCAACATGTTCACATGGACAATCATACCTCCAATCGGAAGTACTTCTTCACCACTTGTTGATTCTCTGATTTCCCTGCTGCGACTGACTCTATTTCCACATTCTTTCTCTGAGTGTTTAGACGACGTGCTGCACCCTGAAAAGCACAAATGAATTCAGGAAAAAAAAAAAAACCAAGATGCTCAGATAAATTTTGAAACATGGATTTTTTATCTGGTTCATAAGGAACATATTAAGATACTGACTGCAGCAGAGGCATCTCGGCTTAGTTGTGCAAGTTGAATGCCAAGACTTTGGTGCATAGACATAAACTGTCCAGAAGGGGCATGCCTGTTTGCTGATACAGCTTGCCAACTAGGCATAGATCTCCGCAAACTTTGTTTTGTGACCTTGAAACCCTGTTAAATGGCAACTGTGAGATGACAATATGATTAATAAAAGCAGCTGATCTCAAGATATTTGAGCATCTATAAGTAATGATATTTGACAGGACCATAAGTGAACTAACGATTACCATCACTTCACTCCTCCAACCTCTAGATTCAGAGGAATTACAAGATAAAGGATGAAAGGGATCATATATGAACTATGATCATTTTCCTTATCATCCTTCTTTCAGCTGATCTCAAAACCCTCATTTCACAACTTAAAGAAAAGGCTCTAACCATGCCAAAATTCATGCCTTGATTTATATGTTCTCATGAAAATAACGGCTTTGGAGGTAACCATGCTTTGTCAAATCCATGATTTACTAATGAAAATTATTATTGTTTAGTTATTCAGAGTAAATTTGACCATGAAACAGATGTATAATTCACAAAAATTAAATTCTGCATATTAGATTGAAATCAAGAAACCTTCAACCTTGTTTGTCACATGTTCTAAAAGTTCAAAGCAAAGACTACAGTGATTGATTTCAATTTGCTACCATCATCAATCACAAAAGAATAATCTATCTCAGCCATATCGTCACTTAATAAATTGTTCCATGTTTTGTAAAATAGGTTGACTTGGTGGTCATGGGAGACTCCTGACTTCTCTTTGCTCTCTTCTGGAAGTAACATTAACATAATTCCTTTTGGGCAAACTGATGTCACTGGAAAAAGCATGACACTAAAAACATCCTTTACATCATCATAACATTGTTAAGATACCCAAGCCGCATGGAGGGGTATATCTGAGGAAGCTCAAGGGTCAGGCATCCATAAACCATTAAAATGAAACTCTTTCATTACTAGTCAAGTTCCAATTAGTTATACTCTCCTGAACAGCTCAGATGGTTTACATAGATAGCATATCTTCTCTCAGATCAATGCCATGACCTTTTCGCCAAACAGAACTGTCATTAACCTTCATAGAATAAAACCAAACTCCCTTAAACTGTTAACTTTTGAAGTTGCAATAAAATATCATACCATTGGCTTCATCCAAAATAAAATAAAATAAATAAATGTGAAATGCAAGAGAACAGCTGATATTAAAATAAGGGAAGAATCAAGAAAAAGGGGAAAATTGCAGCAACATATGAATAAATTTCAATCTAACAAGAATTTCAAAGAACAATGCTTTAAAAACATTACAGTTTGATGATACAATAAGGAATTTTATCAGGGAAAAAGAATAATGAACATCACCAAACTTATTTAAGAAGGTAAACATTCAGTAAATATCAAAACTCAAAAGACCAAGCATAATCATTAATTAACAAATCCCTACCTTGTTCATCAAAGGAGATGGAGGAATCTCTATGTTTAGCAGGCAACTTTTAGGGAAAAGTCCTGTTTCAACGTCTCTGATGGCTGCATTTATCAATGGCAAACAGACATCAACTGCATCCTTGAAATTGCTTTCTTGGCTTTCATTGCTCCTACATAAATTAAAATTTTTCACTCAGAACATTAATAAAGATTAAATAACCGTGAAAAATCATAAGAAAGCAATAAAACCCACCAATTTAGTGAGATTGATAGTGAAGGTACCCCACACATTAAAGCCTCTCTAGCTCCAGCAATAGCACCAGAGTAGAAGCTGCTTTCATTTATGAAACAGAAGGTCAATATATACATCGAGAAAAATCCAAAAAAACAAGTCCAAATAACAGAGTGCATAGAACAATGTCTAGAGAAAGAATCCCAGAGGCTCATAATAAGATCCACAAAACTAGGCTTTGAAATAAGAACAGAATATATGATGGGCAATTTAATTAAAAAAAGAATACAATGAGCAAGGATCATCAGTGCTTCCCATAAACCAAAAGCAACTATAAGTTCTGATAAGATGACCCACCATGGAGAAAGAAAGAAAACTTACATATCATGGACACAATTTGATCCTTTGTTAATTCCACTAACAACCTAATGTTCAAACAAAGAGCAAGTAAATTTTTAAAATCAAATTAGCAACACTGCAGTTTGCAGAATGTTTGATAGCACACATACCAGAGCTGGCTTAGACCAGGAAAACAATGCCCCAGACAAAGCCAAGGAAACACAATCAGCAGGTGTTCCTGTTAAGATATTTGAATTCTCATATTTGGAAAACCAATAATTTGCACGGATTTGCATCTTCCTATTGAATAAAAATTGAAATCTTACCAGAAACTTCAAAAGCTGCGGCACCATTGATATCCACCGAGCTCGCCGCAAGGGTCTCACGAAGAGTGACTGAATGCCCAGAAGCAGATTTATCCCTTCGCAATAAAAATCACAACTTTCAACGAATTCACACGAATATCAAAACACTTCTATACAATTAGATAGAGGCAAAACCTTCAGCACTAGACCAATAATCCATGAGACTAATGGTAAAATCAAGCAAATAAAAAAGAAAAAAAATCACCATCCCGCCGAAAGGGGGAAAAACAAAGAAAACATTCTAAAATCAATCCAACAACTCCAATTCAACAATAAAAAAAATTCTATGAACTCCCCAAAGCTGTCCCCTTTAAAGAGTAAAGACAACAAATCCACACAGAAAAGGTAACAAAATCCAAAAAAGCCAAACCCCCTGATCCTCAAATCCAATCGGATGGCAAAAGAGACGGAAGAACAAAACTCACGAATCAGGGGCGCAGACGTGGACATCACAAAGCCCATCCCGGACAAGAGCCTCGACTAAGAGGGTGAGGCCAGGGGAGCCGATGCCATCGCCATTAGTGACCAAAACGATGGGCTTGGACTCTTGAGGAGGAGGATTGGGCTCAGCCGCGGCAGTGGGCGAAGATGGCGCTTCCGAGTGAGGTACCTCTTCAGGCGGCGTACTGAGATCCGGCTCCTTCTGATCGCCGTCTCCCCGGCGCGCTGCGAGGACGTTCTGGAGATTAGAGACGAGGGATGGGGGCAAATGGTTCGTCGTCATTAGAGAAGCTTCAAGCGAGAGCGAGAGAGAGAGAGAGAGAGAGAGAGTTCCAAGGATGTGGGCTTTTTTGGGAGCGCCTTCGAACTAAAAATTAGGGAGTACTTGGATCAATGTTACCCAATAAGGCTATGTGGGTTTCTAATGTATATATGTATATAATAAAATTAGAAATTGTAAAAATAATAAAAATAAAAAAGGAAATTTGCATTAATATACACTAAAACATTGTATTATTGTCTTCTATTATTATTATAAAAAATAATAGCATATAGTATATGTTTATTTCATTGAATATTCTCAATTTAGTTTAACAAAATATTTTGATTTTTTAGAAATGTAAAATAATTCTAAAGACTTTGTAGAGAAATGGGAAAACAATTTTTTTTTTTAACACTCTCTGAAATATTTTATTTGTTGATATAATGCACTTGAACATCTTGAAGGGAAAAGAATCTCTTCTTCCCTCTATAACCAAGTTGCTTGATAGTTGATATATACTTACACCTATATACATGCAAACAAATTCTATTTGCATATTCAGACATATAAAAATACATATATGAAAACATTTTTTTTCCAAACTTATACATGCAAAAGGAATATAAATTTATCAGAATAACTTGAACCATAATTTGGTGAATGTTTTTGAGTCAAATACAACAACAACTCAGTCTTAATCCCATACTAGATGCCATAATAGATGGGGTCGGCTATATGAATTCTCTGTCTCAATATCGCTCTATTAAAGGCAAGACCCGACTCAATATCTAATATACGTAGGTCTTTAGACACTATTTCTCTCCACGTAATCTTAGACCTACCTCTACATTTTTTTTTACCTTCTATTACTAAACTATCACATTTTCGAACCAGACCACCTAGGGGTCTATGACGCATGTGTCCAAACAATCTTAAACGCCCTTCTCTTATTTTATCTTTAATTGGTGCAACATGCACCTTTTGTAGGATATATTCATTTCTAATCTTATCAATCTTGTATAACCACTCATCCACCTTAACATCCTCATTTATGTAACACTCATCTTATGAATATGTTGAACTTTAGTTGCCCAACACTCGGTCTCGTATAATATGGTTGGTCTAACTGTTGTTCTATAGAACTTTCCTTTCACTTTGTTAGATATCTTCTAATCACATAATACACCCGTAACACTCTCCATTTTAACCATCATGTTTTGATTCTATAGATTACATTTTCATCTATCATCCCATCATCCTAGAAAATAAAACCTAGATACTTAAAATGGTTACACTTAAGCACTACCACCTCACATAGTTTCACATCCCCTCCATCTCTCCTACTTAGACTAAAATTACAGTGCATATATTCTATCTTATTTCTATTTAGCCTAAAGTCTTTACTTTGAAGAGTGTTTCTCCACAATTTTAACTTCTGATTAACTTCATCCCTAGCCTCATCAACTAGGATAATATCATCTACGAACAACATATACCATAGGATGTCATCTTGGATACACCTAGTTAACTCATCTATTACTAGAGTAAACAAGTATCGGCTAGAGCCAATTCCTAATGTAAACCCACTGTTATAGAAAACTTCTCCATATCTCCTCTCACTATTCTCACACTCCTAACTGCTCCTTCGTACATATCCTTAATAACATTAATATATTTAACATGAATATATTTCTTCTCTCATGTCGACCAAAGAACTTATCTTGGTACTCTATGATATGTTTTTTTTAGATCCATGAAAATCATATGAAATCCTTATTCTTCTCTACTAGATCAATAAAAACCATATTTTTTTAGCCAAATATTTGAGATTATTTAATCCCGTTGTTATGATGTGGATGGCATGACAATGCATGAGATTTTTTTTTCAAGGAAAATAAATAAAGGGTTAGGTGTCTAAAAACTATATATATTGGATCCTCAATGATTTGTGTATATATAATTGTCACTAAATGTATGAACTTCATTACTGGTCCAAACATGGCCCCCCAGTAACTCAACCTCTATACAGAAGCTCAATAAATAAATTATACATACAATGATTTGTGTATATATAATTGTCACTAAATGTATGAACTTCATTACTGGTCCAAACATTGTCCCAAGCAACTCAACCTCTATACAGAAGCTCAATAAATAAATTATACATACAATGATTTGTCTATATATAATTGTCACTAAATGTATGAACTTCATTACTGGTCCAAACATGGCCCCCAGTATCTCAACCTCTATACAGAAGCTCAATAAATAAATTATACATATAAAATTTTGTCTATAGTCAAAACCTGAAGCTGAAATACATCAAGATTAAGAGAGAAAA
The DNA here is from genome assembly GCA_026586065.1 of Dioscorea zingiberensis. Taxonomy (NCBI): domain Eukaryota; kingdom Viridiplantae; phylum Streptophyta; class Magnoliopsida; order Dioscoreales; family Dioscoreaceae; genus Dioscorea; species Dioscorea zingiberensis. Next base: position 6,866,147 of record CM048822.1, on the reverse strand, counting down.
TACAACACCTCATGCCCTCTTTCTGCTTGAAAGATTTGTGAACCTGAACCTGTCATCCAAGTACCTGAACATGAAATACATTATTAGAGAGAGAGAGAGAGAGAGAGAGAGAGAGAGAGAGAGAGAGAGATCTCCAAGTTTGACAAGAATAGCATGTTAGGATGAGTGTCACTGTGGTTTTACACCTTTGTCACCATGCTGATGAGTAACAGTACAATATGAGCTCTTCCAGTATTCATTCATAGCCAGAGTACTATGAATGTGAACTAGAAACAGAAAGAATCATCTCAAGCTTTTACATTAATATAATCTTCTAATCATTCCATTCCATTGCTGTAGTGTTTTTCTAGGTCTAATACTCAATTTAGTTTCTCTGTTATACCGAACCGACCCTTTTAGTCCCTCCATTATAAATTGAGCCTTTTTAATCCCTTTACTTTCACAATTGTAAAAATCAAGTCTCTAAAAGCATATGTATAAGGACCAAAAAGGCCTGAAAGACATATGTATAAGGACCAAAAAAACATGTGGAAGAGACTGACATCTCCCAATTGTGAAAATATAGGGACCAAAAAAGCTCAATTTATAATGGAGGGACTAAAAGGGCCGGTTTGGTATAATAGAGAGACTAAATTGGGTATTAGACCGTTTTTCTACTATTTCATGCATGTCACAGTTTCTGATCATAAACTTGGGTAGTTGCAAGCTTATAGCTTCAGTTTCCTGCACTTTTATGACCTTTTTAGATTCTACAGTAGCATGATAAAATTGTCATGCGAATGCTTTCAATCCTTAACAAGCAAAATATACCTCACAGATTAGCTTTCTGCTAGCGATAAAAAAAGAGTTTTGTAAGGATGTGTGATGAGAGAACAGTTTAGACAATAAGCTTAATCAAAGTATGAAAACATATCCAAGTGATTTTTAGTGTTTGTTATGCTGCAGATGATGACATTTCATAAAACTGAATTCAAAATGAGTAATAAAAGCAGGCCTGCACAGCCACTGCAACATTAACATGTGCAGCAGTAGAATATAAATGTCCATATGATTCCAAGCAAGAACAGCTTCTCACTGAAGAAAAATTCAAAGTATTTACAGTTCACTAACCAATGTCAGAAACTCTCTTCCTTCCAACTACGTCGAACAAGATCTAGCTTTATCAAGGTACAGCATGAAGAGAAAAGCTTCAAGGCAATCAAGAAACAAATCATGTCGGTCAAGAAAATCTTAAGCCATAAGTAATTACCACAGCTATCCTTATTTACTTGAAACAAAATAGATTTTGAAGGATTCCAGAATGATGGTTCATCTAATGTGTCCTCTGACTAAGTGGCAAATTGGGGCCCCTATTTGCTTCACAGTTTCAACCATTCCACATTGTGGGTCATGCTTCACTGCCAGTTTGTCCTACCATATGGTAACTATTATCAAATTTTGGATTTTATCAACTTCAAACATAATTCAACTTTCCCCAATACATGCTCACAACTTCATTTTTAATATAATAGGGACATCACATCAGACATGACCACATCAGCTTCTGGTTTGATATCCTAGGTTTTCCACACAAAATTAAATCCAAAACAATAAGAAAAAAGAAATGTATGATAATAATCCAACTTTTTCATTAAGCGTTTGGAACATATTACTTTTTCTCAAAGCATTTCTGTATGAAAATAGATATTTGGAGCGCCACATATTTGGTAACCACTAGTAATCAATAAAACACACAATGAATTAGAATATCTAGAAAGAAAAAATATTTTCAATAAACCTAATGTTTATTGCACAAGCCCATAATAAAGGATCAATTAACAGTGAAATAAATGGAATTGAAGAGAATGGTAAAAGAATTGAGGTTGCCACATGAGTACCTACACAATCAGACACAATTCAAGAGCTCACCTTGTTAAAATAGATATGTAGGGACAAATAGATTTACCACACCATGTTAAGATGGCCAATCAGTCCAGCAGGCCATGTGGTTGACACCAGAGTCACATGCCACAATAAAATGCCTACTCCATTGATCGCCATGGCAATGAAGATCTCTTCAGGGTAAAATCAGTACAGCCAGCATAAAAAGGGATTTGCAGCAGGAGGGCTTGCAGCTAAACTTGAAAGCACAACAGATTCATCTCATGCCATTTCTGATTTTAACTCAAAGCACTGAGGGAGTCTTCTTCTCCAGACTATGCTTCAACAATGCAATTGTACATGTCACCAGCAATCTATTCATGCATTTGTCATGTAAAAGTAGTATGTTCACTGTAATTCCTTTATCTGCCTAACTAGAAAACATAAACGAGGAACTGCATAAGCTAAGCAACACCCTACATGTTTTTTTCCAAAGGAGAGGTTAACTTAGTAATACATGATAGCATGGAAGACACATTTAAGATTGACATCAGTAGTCAACAGATAACTAAGCCAATATGGACTACATATGATATGCTTATGGTATACAAATTTCAAAAAGATCAAGGTTCCATGGCTAGAAGCTGAAATTTGACTCAAAACAAATGTGATTTATAATATATTACATGTGTTTAGATAAATAAAAAGTATAATGTGATTTTATCTAAAGTTTCTGATTGATGCAGTTCTGGTGTCATTATGAAATAATAGGGTAAAAATGAAAACCAATAGAGTTATTATCACTTTCATCTTGTTTCGGTTTACATCTTTCAGCTAGAATACAATAGAAATATTCAACCATACCTTCCATGATTGTAATTTACAAGATATGAAGCCACTGTACATACCATAGTATGGCACATATCAAATTTTGTTGTGAGACAGCATCTGTTGCCAACAACAAACATCAAAAACTCAAGTATTCTGCTTCAATGATCTGAACCTGACAAAGTATTCTCAACATGAAACACGTGAGGTAACCAGACAAACTACATAGGTGCACTACTTGTGTCTAGGTGTCACCAACAAATAAGAACTCCTCTAATATCTTAGTAGCATCCGATAATTCATTTTGGAAGTCTCCAGAAGCAGGACCACTGAAAACTCTGTCATTCTTTGATTCCTTGCTGGTTGAGGCATTTGCTGGAGGAGGAGAAACAGCTCCGTTTGAAATCATATGATAACTCTGTTGTGAAATATGACGAGGTTTCTGAGAGACACTCAACAAACTCTTTTGTCCATCTGCTGCCTTTTTATCTTTGATCTGTTGATTTCCGGTATGACGCTCATCAAGCAACATATCTTGATGCTTATCAGCACCATCTGTCGGTCCCTTTCCAAATGAAAGGAAGCGTACTCCACTAGGTATCCTTCCAGGAGGTTTAAGACATTTCTCCACCAGGTTCTCCTTCATGTCTTCATAGATGGAGAATGTGGACTTGGAACTGGAACTTGTAGGTGGATCTTGTGAAGCTAGACAAAAATTATTGTGATTGATTTGCTTTCTTAAATTTGATTGTTCAATTGATAGAGGAGAAACTGATTTGCTATTTACAGTTGTTGTGGAAGTAACTTCGCTGTTCGCCACCTGGTACAATATAATTGGGAAAGATTAGCATATTCATGAAAATGATCATCTATTTTGGATATCATGGGAAAAAAAATTGGAGAAAATGTACTGTGATTATGGGTAATAGATTTATCTAGCATCTCAACACTTAAATATTGTTCAATATACATTTTATATCCTTTAAAGAAAGTTTTAGTGCGACTTTATTACATTACGATACGCATCAAACTGTTATATTGATAATATAAAATTCATGACTTTCTCATATAAGTTCAATTGAGTCAAATTGTTTTCTTTAATGACACAGACGCAAGTACCGGTTAAGTACAAATATCTAATAATATATGAGAAGAAAATCAATTGCCTATAGAAGGTAAAAAGTGAAAACTAACTAAATAGTAACTCTATTATGAGCAGTAGGTACCTTGTGGGAGAACTTGCATTTATCTCCTCTTATACACATGCCTTTGGACATGAAATTGTGACAAGGATACTTGGAAAGCTGATGATCAAATGGACAATCATCTCCTTTTAAGCATGTATCACATGCAAAATACTTGCATGGCTGCATTAAACAACAAAAGATATAAGATGTGGAAGTAATTTTTCTAGAGATATGCATGCGAAAATAAAATAGTTGAAATTAAGGTTAACATATTTGCACTCTCTTAATACAATGAATAGCAATGCAAGAAACTAATGTCTTCTACCAGCAATGTGGAAATTTTAATTAACATCAAATAAAATCTTTAAAGTTCAGAAGCACTTTTTGGTATGCACATGGTTGAAAGAATCTGAAAAATAATATTTGAAGCTAATGATAGCCGACTAGTAATCAATATTGGTGATGTACCTGAGACTTTGTCAGGGGAGTAGTATCATGGGAAAATTTGCACAAATCTCCCTGAAAGAAAGAAAGAGATAAATCATCATTATATCATAAAAAAAGAATAAATTGACATCTGAGACACTATAGAAACAAAAATGATATGATATTCTTCCACAACATAATTAAGGACATATTGTTACATTATAGTTTATTCTTGTCTTGGATATTCACTAGAACATACAACCAACAATCCTTTTTTTGCTCTGATGTGATGATTTTCTTATTATATATTGCAGAATTCAGACCCCTTAGGTTCTTCTATATTTCCTCTTCATATCAATGATAAAGAACTAAATAAAAGCTCAAAAGATACAATGAAAATGAATTTTCTACAAGATTAGAAACAAGAAAATCTGTGAGGAGACATTTACCATTAAGATACATAGCAGATAAAAATTTCCTCAATTTTAAACAACTTCTTAACTTTCACAAAAGAGTGAATAAATGGACAGAAAACCTGTTGGCATCTTCCCTTCAGATAAAATTCACAATATTTCACTGGTTTTGGCTTTGTTATAAGTTGCAGTTTCAATCTTTTCACTCCTTGTTCTCTTTCCTTCTCAGCCCGTTTCCTTTTCTTTGCCTTCTGCAAGATTAAATAATTGGATTAAGTACTCCATGTACAAGGAATTATCTTTTGTAGAGAAAATTTTCAAACTTTGCAGGGATGGGAAGATTCTTGTTAATAAAAAATTCCCATCCTCCATAGAAGAATGGTCTTTGCTCCCCTTGAGAGGATGGAACAGCTCTATCTTCCAACTTCTCGTAGCTTGAACAAGAAAAATGGTGGGAATGGACACAATATATAAAGAATCTTTTCACCCAACCAAAGCATGAATTTCCCCTGTAGATAGATGGACAGACAGATGGATGGATAGATAAAAACCTTTTTCTTTGCTTTTCTTTCCTCAGTCATAGGCCCTCGCTTCTTCTTTGTGGCAACCTCATCAACCTAACCACATGGTTTATGTAAGGCAATGTTAAGAGCACACAGAAAAAATCACCAAAGAATCCATATATGAATTAGCTACAACCTCATCAACCTAAACACAGGTCATGTTTCTTCTCCACTAACAATGAATACAACTTTGGATTCTCAATACAACAGTTGAAATAAGGATACAATAAGGCATTGCAAATGACAGAAATTTGGATAATGACGTGAAAACAGTTGCCATACCTTAATGTTGGATGGCTTCCCTTCATCTGGAATAGCTAAGCTCTCCATGACCTCTCCAACCAATCCTACATTTGCAGGAGCAACATTTTGCGAATAAACACCTGAAAAATATCCATTATCATACTCTTTCCTCTTTTTACATGATGAAACTGATAATTCATCATTCCTGTCACAAATCACATCGGTCCCCTCGATCTTGCAAATACTTTCTGATGGACAGATATCTCCATCCGTGTGATTTAAGTAGTCAGTCCCCTCCAACTTTTCATGCTTGATAAGTTCACTCCCATCCACCAAGTCCAAACAATGCCTATCAATCTCTAAATCATTTGGTATTTCTCCTTCTTCTATATCTTCATCATTCACCAAGCCTGTATTCAATCCAATAGTGTCCATCAAGGGATCAAAACAATCATATATTTCTTTTGGCTCTACTACTTTATTCATTGGTCTGAAATCTTCCAAATGATTTTGACCCAGTGTAGAATCCTGTCTACCATCTTTTACAGCAACTTCTTGGTCTGAAACCAATTCCTTGGGCAGAGAGAGCATGATTCCATCATGTGAATCCATCATGAGCTGCTCCAGGCCAACATTAACTGCCACTGTTTCACTGTCAACCTCAGAAGGGCAAAGCCTTTTATCCTGAGAGATAACCAATACATTGCCATTCTCCTCACCTTCACAAACCTCCAAAGATCTGGTGCTAGCATTTTCTTGTTCTTGGGGTTTCTCGTGCCTTGATTCATCCACAAAACCAAGCTCCTCAGAACCCACATTCACCACTGTTTGATTATCAAACTCAGAAGAGCATATCATTTGATCTTGAGAAATAGCAAACTTTCTAGCATTATTCTCACCTTCATAAACCTTTGTAGATACATTGCTAACATTGTGCGGTTCTTGAGGCTTCTCTTGTCCTAATTCAATGATGATACCAATCTCTTTGGAGCCCTTATTCCCCACCATTTCACCATCAAACTCAGAAGGGAAAATCAATTGGTCTTGTGAAATAGCCAATGTATTGGCATTATTCTCACATTCAGAAACCATAGCAGATGCGTTGCTAACATTGTGCTGTTCTAGGAGCTTCACTTGTCTTAATTCACCAAATATACTAATCTCTTTGGAGCCCATATTCTCCACTGTTTCACCAGATTCAGAAGGAAAAATCATTTGATCATGTGAAATGATAAACTTATTGGCATTTTTCTCACCTTTATAAACCTCGGCGGATCTATTGCTAACATTGTGTTGGTCACGGGGCTTTTCTTGCCCTGATTCACCCACCGAAATATCAAGTTCAGAAAGGCAGACCATTTGATCTTCCGAGCTGATCAGTACATTGCCATTGTCCCCCTCTTCACAAACCATTAGAGATTCCTTGCTCACTGTGACTGTGTGCTGCTCTTGGGGCTTATCTTGCCCAACTTTGCCAACCAGACCAAGCTCCTTGGAACCCACATTGACCGCCATTTCACTGTCAACCTTGGAAGGGTAAAGAATTTGATCTTGCGAGACAACCAATTTATCGCCATTGTTCTCACCTTCAGAAAGAGATCCATTGCAAACATTGAGCTGTTCTTGAGGCTTCCCTTGCCTTACTTCACCCTCCACCAAAGCAAGCTCCTTGGAGCCCACATCCCCCGCCATTTCACTATCAAATTCAGAAGGGCAAAGCATTTGATCCTGCGCCATAACCAATGCACCGCCACTGTTCTCACCTTCACATAACTCCAGAGATCCATTGCAAACATTGTAATGTTCTTGAGGCTTCTCTTGCCCTAATTCACCGACCAAACCAAACACCCTCTTCTCACACTCCAACAAACTAGGGTTTTCACCACTACCTACTACTTCATGCAAATCCACAGAAGAATCAACCAAACCAGCACAATCAGCTACCAATCCTTCCCGTAATTCTACATCAACACGCCCACCATCCTCTAAATCCTTCGAAATCTGGACTATTTCTTTCTCCTCAAGCTCAATCCCTTGCCCTAATACATCACTCGAAGCCAAATACCCTCCATCACCTCCATTCCCAAAGGGCATCGACACTTCCACAACTTCGAGCCGATCATCGCTACAACTAGGGTTTTCATCTGAACGAGATTCCGATAAAGTAGGAGACGAATCAAGGCAGACAGAGAGGATCCGAACAAGAGCACGGTAGGTGGCGCTGTCGAGATGGGATCGAGGAATAGAGAACGGCGATAGAGTTCCCATCTTCTCCGGCGGCGATAGGGTTCCGCGCTGAGACTTCTACAAGGGAACCAGCGCCCTAATGCTCACCAGCCCCGGCAGCCCGGGAGCGCGAAAGCTAAAACCAAACCCTTGAATAAAATAAAGAGAATGAGACGAGTTACACATAATTTTAATTTAAAAAAAAAACAGAAAATTATATTGATATTTTGGAATTAGGGTAAAAACATAAGATTTTTTATTTTTTATTTTATTAATTTTGAAATTTAAGATTTGTTAAAACTAATTTAAAAGATTGATTTGTTGATATTGATTTTAGGTTTGTTGAAACTTGAGACATGGATTGAATTTTAATATTTCCACCGCATTGTTCAAGATTTATTTTTTAAAAATCATGAGAAATGCACAAGGGCCATTTTCTAATTTATTTACAATTTAGTTATTTTCATTATACCTCCTTCAATCCTTCCATATTTTTCAATTAAAAAAAAATCACAAAGCTTGCTAAAAATTTAAAAGATTTAGAGGCGGTTATTTGCAAAAATCCTATGATAAAATCAATTTTTATTTTTTAAATTTTTAAATAATATATACTAAATGCCATACATCTCTATGGCACGTTCATTTATATTTTCTTTTATATAACTTTTTAATGTAATTCAATGGAATTTTTTATTAGCTTTAATATTGAAACCATATGGTAAAAAAACAGCATTAAATTAAGAATTTTATAAGCTAAACATTAGTCTCTAATAATCTCCATCTATTTTATAAATGTTATGGGGAAAATCTCGGCATACCTTACATGACACTAGTAAACAAGGCTTCTAGAAAATCCTCAGAAGAATTCCAGACAAATTTTCCCAAGGTACCAGAAAGCTTCATCGGAGTTGGCATTAACTAGCACCTATTTGGAGCCCAAGCAACAGCTAGATTTAGCGTCTATGTCACTTCCAATTATCCGACTACATGACAAACGTATAAAAAGGGGGTTGATGAGAGAGTGGATACGACTTCTTTTTCCCTTCAACTAGAGGGGGGCACGGGCCTCTTTGAGCCCGGAACCGGCTGGGAACTGGCCCAGCAAAACCCGTCGGGTCAGGTGACCCAGTGGGCCGGGCCAAAAAACCATAACCGGTCCGCTACAGTGGCGGGCCGGTAATGGGTTGGGATTTTCCCAACCCGTGACCCGCCGGTTCAACCCGTTGGGTCACCCGGGTTGAGCCCAATTGGGCCCCTCTCTCTCTCTCTCTCTCTCTCTCTCTCTCTCTCTATATATATATATATATATATATATATATATTAAATTTGGAGAAATTTATGGGTTTTTATGATAAAATAAAAATTTGAGTTATTTCGGCACATTGTTTATAGTAGTAATTTAATACTATAAAAAGTTGGATTCTAGTTCACCTAAACTTTTTAAAAATTTATTTATTTTATTAATTTATTACTTAATATTCTTGTAAACTATGATTTTTGTTTCTTTCTTTTCAATCAAACCGATGCTTTAATTAAGATTGCAATAATTAAGGTTTTCTTTTTTAATAAACTTAATTATCTCATTCCTCCATAAACTCAAATTTTTTTCTCCCATTCTATTTCTACACCTCTCTCTCTCTCTCTCTATTTAATTTGGAGAAATTTGGGGGTTTTATGATAAAAAAATAGAATTTTGAATTGATTTCGACATGTTGTTTATAGTATTAGCTTAATAATTAATATATGAGTGAATTTTATAGATTGAATTTTATTTTATTTTTTTGGTTTTTTTAATGTTTAAATAATTAATATATAAGTGAATTTTATAGATTGATTTTTTTCATTCATGAGAGATTTTTGCCTTCTTTGATTGTCAATAATGAAGGCTTTTTATGATTAATTCTTTAATTTTAAGTAGTTTGCCATTTATATGCTCTTTTGTGATTTTATATTTTTTGATTTTCTTAATTTTTGAATAATTAATGTAGGATAATGAATTTTATAGTTGATTTTTTCCCTTCAAGAGAGATTTTTGCCTTCTCTAGTTGTTAATAATGAAGGTTTTTTTATGGTTATTTGACTATTTCCTTATTTTTTAAGTAGCTTGTCATTTATATATATATATATATTTTTAATTTTATAATTTTGTTTGGTTTTCTTAATATTTGAATAATGGGTGTAGTAGGATAATGAATTTTAGAGTTTTCAATTTTTAATTTTTTTTTTCTCATTCTATTTTTATATCAAAATATCATAGTTTTTTTTAAAAAAAAAATTAACATTTTTTGCTATTTTTTTACTATTTTTTAATGTACATTTACATATTTTAAAAAAATTAAAAAATTGAAAAACCGGCGGGCCGGCCGGTTAACCGGCGGGTTGGGCCCGGCCCGCCGGTTCTACCATACCGCCCGGGCCGGTTACGGGTCATCCGAAGGTGGCCCGTGACCCGCCGGGTCCGACGGGTCAACCCGGAGTCCGGGTCCGGATTTTGCCGGCCCGGAACCGGCGGATTGGGCCCGTCGGGCCCGGTTAACCGGTCCGTGCCCACCTCTTTCAACTATCTTCATCTCCTGACTAGAACAGTTCCACAATCTCTCTCTCTTGCTCCCAACTCACATTTCGCTGACTGTTTAATCCAATTTCCTTAGTGAATTTCAAAGAAAGGAACTCTTTCATTCAATTGACTTGATCTTCAAAGGGTCTGGGGATAGCTCTTGGACTTTCCCTTAGAAGTCGTTCTCATAGCCGAACCTCAACTATGAAAGAAATTTTTCTTGTTGGAGTCATCACCAAAGACTGATTGTCTCTTCCATTCCCAACTAAAGAAGTTATTATCAGGAGATTTGATTTGATCCCGAATAGGAGCTGATTACACGTATCAACAATAATAAGCATAAAACTTCTTTTTAGCTTAAAAGCAGCATATGAATACATGTAAAAATTTGAAATTATAATGAAAATATTCTTTCTCCATTAACGTGGATAGAAAAGAAAGAAGATGAAAGGAATCTCCTTTTCTTTTTGCATGGCTAGCCGTAGGTTTTGACGCTTTGTGCCGTCCATTGGCTTAGTCAAATATGGCAGGCTGCTTTATCAGTCCTTCGTTCCTAAGCAATATTTAATAAAATAATTATAAATGCTTTACTTATTGCTCCCTAAGACTTGTTTGAATTGGTTTTTGAAAAAAAAAATGTTTTTTTACATTTAATAGAATGATTTCTGAAATAAAAAATGTTGAATAAGTTTCCATTATTTATATATTTAAATAGATAAATCCAAAAGTAGTTTTATAATTGATACTTTCAAAAAGACTAAAACAGCTTTTATAAAACAGTTTTTTTTTCAAAAACTGTAATTTTTGAAAAAAAAACTATGACTTTTGTTTTTCTAAAAAAACCTATCAAAACAAATTATTTTGTTACAGGAATGTTTAACTTTCTATGGAAGCGCTCGTGGAAAAATAAAAAAGTCGATCAAAACAAGGCCTAAAAATATCAAAAACTATTTGGCAACCTATTTTTTCAAATTTTATTTACTTTTTTGCATTACCTTATTTACAAACTATACATACATACATACATAAAAAAATATAATTACAATAATATTTTAATTTTGAGTAAAATCATTATTTTCATATTTTATATACCTTCTTCATCAATTTAATTTCAGCATTCTATGGTTTTTTTTGTGTTAAGATTGTAATATATTTTTTTAATTAAATCTTTCGAAATTTTGCATTATAAAATGATACAAATCAATCATAAATATCATAACGCATGCAGATGTATGCAAAAACTTTATTAATGTTTTCCTTGCCAAGGACTGAAAGTAAATAAAAGTAAGAACATGGATTAAAACCTAATTTAAATATTATCAGGGGGAAAGGCGTTAAAAAAACACTACAAAAGCAGTTCGTGCAAACGCAATTGTCAGCAAGAGGATCCGAATCCGACATGGAGCTCAGCCACTCATCGGTGGCGACGGCGCTGTCGGACTCGGCCACGAGTGACGGCGGCACTGCTGCAGCCGCAGACGAGGCCCTTCGCAGGCTCTCCGACCACTTCGCCACCCTTCTCCTCTCACCGGACCACGCCGACGCCTTCTTGGTCATCATCAAAGGCGATTCCGAGCTCGAGATCCCCGTCCACCGCTGCGTGCTCGCCGCGCGTAGCCCCTTTTTCAAGCTTCACTTCTCCACAACCCCCAAAGAACAGCGGATAAAAATGAAGGATCTCGTGAGTGGATTCGACGTGGGGTTTGATTCTCTGAGTGCGGTGCTCGGCTACCTTTACAGTGGCTGTGTCAGGCCGCTGCCGATGGAGGCCTATGCGTGCGCCGATGAGGACTGCCCGCACCATTGGTGCCGGCCCGTGGTGAATTTCGCGCTTGGGGTGCTCTGCACGTCGTTGAAGTTTGAGATCCCTGAGCTCGTGAGCATGTATCAGGTCGGAGCTTTCCGGGTTTTGGATCAGTTCTCAAGTATAAGACTTTGAAAGTGTTTTTGAGAGATGGGTTTTGTTCAAAATTTCTTTTTGAAGTGGTTTTTGGTGGTTTTCAGTAATTGGGTTTTTGGTGGTTTTTTCTTTAGGAGGAATCAAAAGGTTTTTGAGCTTTGTTGCTGTCGGAAATGTATTGCTTGATATTTGAGGAAAGAAAGTGCATTGCATTGTATATTTTTTTTTAGCCTTCCTTTTGGTGAGTGTTTTATATGCGTTTTTGTTCGTATATGTCTTCCATGTGGTTTTGCTAGATTTCCTTTTATTTAAAGTTGCTTTTTGAGAGATGGATTTACCTCAAAATTGCTTTTTGAAGTGGTTTTGGATGGTTTTCAATGGTTGTATATATTTCTTCCTAAAGGCCTTCTGAGGTTTTTGAGTTTTGTATTTGAAATTTATGGGATATCTTACTCGTATATATCAGCTATAAGTTGCATTTCATTTTCTTTGTTTTGTGCCTCTAATTTTATATTTAGTAGGTAAAAAAATAATTATTGATTGTTATAGACAATGCACAGTTTCGCACAGTTAGATTTGATTGACTTTGGATAAACTTCTCTCATTTATGACTTACAACTTCCATACATTGGAGGGTAAATCATCAATCTAAATTTCTAATTGCAGCGGCTCCTCATTGACATTCTTGGGCATGTAGAAATAGATGATGTTCTGCTGATTTTCTCTGTAATTACTAAGTGCAATGATTCTTCCAAGAGATTGTATGCCAAGTGCATTAAGACTGTGGCCAGTTTTAATCTTGATATTGTCACGCTTGAGAAAGCATTGCCTCAAGATCTTGTGAAAAAAGTGATGGAGCTGCGACCTAATCCAGAGACTCTTGGACCTCAAAGTGCTGGTTTTCCTGCCCATGTGAAGAAAATATATAATGCTCTTGATAGCCATGATTTTGAATTAGTTAAAATGCTGCTTGAGGAGGGAAACACTTCTCTGGATGATACTTACGCACTACATTACGCTGTATCTTATTGTGATGAAAAGTTTGTGACGCAGCTTTTAGACCATGGAAATGTAGATGTTAATCGTAGAAATATCAGGGGTTACACTGTGCTTCACTGTGCTGCTATGCGTAAAGAACCTCAAATTATCTTGTCTGTTCTAACTAAGGGAGCTCGAAAATCTGAAGTTACTCCTGACAGAAGGAATGCACTCCAGATTTTGAAGAGACTTACCAAACATGTGGACTGCAAGGAGCCCAATGATCAAGGGAAGCCCTCTACTAAAGACCAATTATGCATCAGGATATTAGAGGCACCTGAAAAAGATTCACTTATTGGAGGACCTTCTATTTCTTTTTCAATAGTTGGTGATGATCAAGACCTTGAGCTTAGGGGTAAGAATCCTTTTGGTTCACAAATTACTTCACATCTTGTCTTTGCAAGTCTTATGTTGAATTATTGAGCTTTGCATAATATTAAAAAGGGCAATCTGGTGCTACAAAGCTCCCACATTGTGCGGAGTCCGGGGAAAGGTTGGACCACTTGGGTCTATTGTACATAGCCTTACCCTGCTTTTTTAAGCAAGAGGTTGTTTCCACGACTCGAAGCCTACTTTCCATAATAGTAATCTTGAATATATTTTCTTTTAAGATATTGTTCTTGTGTCTGTCTGAGAATAAAAATTACTTCCAATTGTTGGTGAACATATTATTCCTGAACATCCAATCACTAATGAGTTTGATCAGTATTCTTCGTTCGTTAAAGTGTCAATGCATATTTCTTCCAATAGAAGCATGTTGTTCCCAGTGCCCTATAATTTGAGTTGTTCACTTCTTGATGTAGTTCGTGTCGCAAGGATATTATTCCCATCAGAAGCTAAACTTGCAATGAAAATCGCTAAAAAGGGTGGTACTTTGGAATTCTTAGAATCGAGAAATCTGAGTGAAACAGAACAACAACAACTATTACGGAAGGAAGCTCTATCAAGAACAGGTACCCTTGAATGCTGAAATTCCTCGTTTTTCTTAGTTAACATTTGTGAATTTTGTACCATTTTAAATCCTTTCCAATCTCTTATATGAATATATACACAAACAAGAAAACTGATGTATTGTTTCTCATCTCTTAGTGAGTTTTCACATGAAGTTAGCTATCGTTTCCAATATTATGTTCTTTATGATCTCTTATATGAATACATATGCAAACAAGATCGGACTGATGCATTATTTCGTATCTCATAGTGATCAGCTTGAAGCTAAGTAGCCATGCTTAGGGACCATTTGGATCAGCTTTTTTTTTCCCCATAAGTGCTATTTTATAAGTTAAGCCCTTCTAGGGTGAAAAAAATCTGTTTGAGAAGCAAAATCTGTAAAAAAAAAAAAAAAGGCTGAAAAAACGGCTTTTTTTTTTCCGGAAGCTGGTGGTTGTAGCTTCTTGAAAAAGTCATTCTTTAAAAGTTGTTTTGAAAAGTGTCAATTAGCAAAACACCCTTCTCCAACCTTTTCAAGCTATTTTGGAAAGTGCCAATTACCAAATTATTATTATTATTAAAGTACTTTTGAATTAATATATCCAAACACAAAAATAACCCTTCTTTCATAAACCCTTCTATCAAACTGGAAAAAAAAAAACCCTTCTTTCATAAACCAATCGAAACGGGGCCTTAGTTAGCATGGTAAAGTTTGTACCATATTTTTTCTTTTTGATCTCTTATAGACAAACAAGAATGATATTGCATTGTTTCTCATCTCCTAGTTATCTTCCTGAAACTAAGAATTATCTTCTTCTTCTTTTCTCTTTTGGATCTCTTATATGAATAAGTACACAAACAGGAGCACTGATGTATTGTCTCTCATTTCTTTTTTTTTCTTTTTTGGTAATAAGAGCCTTACGGCTATATATTCAAAATTTCAGTTTGAAATCTTCTAAACATTGTCTAAACCATAGAGGTATCACATGGTTGTGATCAAAATGTAATTCTTCTGCTGTTCTGTTTGCTTTCTTGGCAAGCGAGTCAGCCATACTGTTGTTTTCCCTTTCAATCTTCTGGATTCTCCGGTGTCTAGTCTTCTTCAGCATTTGTCTGCATTCTTTTGTAATTGTTTTGGTTCTCCAATTTTGGTCTTGTTCTCCTGGCTCCAGTATTCTTGGGATGAATATATTGTCCGTTTGGATTATGGCAGTTGTGCTGCCCATACTTGTCAGTTTAGTCAGTCCTTCTTTAAGTGCTTGCAGTTCAGCTTCAATAGCAGATCCAGCGTTCCTTTTCCCTGCACCAGCCAAACAGAATCTTCCGTTAGTTTCAAAAATGGCATAGCCAATACCTGCACTGCATTCTCCATTATTCCATGAGTCATCAGTGTATAGGATGTGTTTGTAGTTTTCTTTTTTCCATATCCATTCTTGTCTTTCTTCTAAGTCAATCAGTGCTCTGTCTTGTGTCCTGAATTCTTGTGCAAGTGCAACAATGATATTTGCAGTGTTCTTTGGATTCCAGTCAGTTCCTTGGAAGATTTTTTGGCATCTGGTTGTCCAAACCTGCCATAAAGCATAAGAGATAGTAGTTAGTGCTTGTTCATTTAGCTTGGAGTCCCCAATTTTGCCATGTTCTAGCCATCCACCATCAGAGAGGTTGGTGGAGGAAAAATTTATAACATTGAAGGCTCCAAGGTTTTGGATTTCTCTCCAGATTTCTCTCTGCATCCTGCATTCAAAAAATAAATGTAATATGGTTTCATTTGTCAAGTTGCACATAGGACAGCTTTCTTGTGGTCCAATGTTTAATTGGTAGAGATAGTCATCATCTTGAAACTAAGTAACTTTTCTTTGTTAACATTGTGAAATTTGTACCATTTATTTTCATTTTATGTGCAAACAAGATCACTGACATACTGTCTCTAGTCTCATAGTGATCATCTTGAAATTGCAGAGCTATTCTTTGTAAAAAACAGACATTGTGAAATTCATACCATTGTTTTATGTTTTTCGTCTCATAGTAATCGTCTTGAAACTAAGTAACCATTATTAGTTAACATTGGAAATTCATACCATTTATTTTCTTTTCAATCTCTTATATGAACACATACAGGAAAAGAGCGCCGAAACTAAGTAGCTATTCTCAATTAGCATTTTGAAATTCATAATGGTTTATTAATGAATCTCTAAATTCTGTGTCTCTTCGCAGTCGAGCTTGGCAGAAATTACTTCCCACAATGCTCTGCAGTTGTCGACAAATATTTGGACAATGGAACAGAGTTGGATGACTCTGAACATGCTACAATGGATGGTCGAAGGAAAAGATTCTATGAAATCCATGACGAGATGTTAGAGGCATTATATGCAGACGCATCAGCCTGGAGATCTGGGCGCCGAAAGAAAGCTGCTAAACGATGATATATTTATATATATAGTTGTGCATTGTGTTCTATGTCTGAACTTGTTTAGCTTTGGTATTTTTTCAGGTTTCATCTTTGAGAATGCATAGGACTGAAACAAAATGTAAATTTTACTTGATTGGATGTTTGATACTTCAATTTGATGTAATTATGTAATTTTAGTTGTTTTTCTTACATGTATCAACTGCTGAATTTTTTATGTCTGAATGTTCTCTGTCTGAACTTGTTTAGCTTTGGTATTTTTTCAGGTTTCATCTTTGAAAATGCATAGGACTGAAACAAACTGTAAATTTTACTTGATTGGATGTTTGATACTTCAATTTGATGTAATTATGTAATTTTAGTTGTTTTTCTTGCATCAACTGCTGAATTTTTTTTTAATTCCCTTTTAGGATTTGTTTTTGCATAAATACCCTTGCAAAGTTTGGAATTGCTTGCATGCTCGTGAAAGGGTTTACATGCAAATACTTTTAAGAGAGTTTAAAACCTTTTAAGGGGTGTGTGCTACAGTATCATAAAGGCACCCGTATCATGTAGAATTTCGGCACCCAAAATTATATAACCCAGCACCCAACCCCCACCCTAGGGGCACCCCATGGTATGTTATTGTGGTTATTGTAACACGATAGCATAGAATTCATCTTTTTCAAAGGGTGTCTTATACAGTACCATCAAGGCATTGGTGTCGTGTAAAACCCAGCACCCAATTTTTATATAACCCAGCATCCAACCCCATCATAGGGGCACCCCAAGGCATGCTATTGTGGTTAGAATTCATCTTTTTTCGGAGGGTGCCTTCTACAATACCGTGACTGTATGGTACCATGGGGTGCATTCTTTATACAAAATGGGTGCCGTGGCACCCACAAATTGCAGCCTGCACCTGGCAGTGGCACCCAACGGTATGCTACCATGGAACAATACCCAATTGCAATGTTGGTTTTTCACATATATGACCTTATGAAAATTTGATATTGCATAGTTATTTTAAATTTTCTATTTCATACTTATCCAGTTACCCTTGTGATTTATAGCTATAAATGTGGATTTTTATATATACTTTATAAGTTTATTTGAATCCGTAACCCTTGAGGAGGGGTTAAATTAAAATTTTCCTATCGGATTCGGGTAAGACCCGACCCGTTAAGGGCATCATACGGGTGGGGGCCCTCACTGTTCGTCGTCATCGAAGGCAACAATTCGAATCGCATTCCATATAACCAAAAGACACTCCAAAAGCGGATGCGTTGCATTGTGTTGCTCTTTTCGATCGCTTGAACTCTTCGATTTCTTCTCCTTTTTTCATCTTGTGATCCATAATCCCTCTCTTTTGAAGCCAATCCATGGATGGATCACCATCAGGTAATCCTTTTTCTTTCTCTTTTTCTCTATTGATATCTCTGTCTTGTCCTTTACTGTTTTGGAGAATTTGATCAAGCTTTTCGAAAGATGAAAAGAAATTTTTGTTCCTTCTTTTTATTATTGATTCGCGATAACTTACAAAGTTCTGATTTTTCTCTCTTTGAGCAAGTAGAGAATCTAGTTGGTGGAAAATGTCGGGAACCCCTCTTTTTTTTTTTTCAGTTTTTATAGATCTTTGGAAAAAGATGTGGAAGCTCTTTTCCGAAGAAAAGTTCCTGTTTTTCAAATATGGGGAGAATTAACTTTCATTTACGCTATAGTTTTTTTACTGAATTGATAGAGGTGGCATTTTAAAACTCCTTTGTTTTTTTTTTTTTTTTTTTTGAAGGAAGTTTCTTTCTTTTTTTGAAAAAAAAAAATCAAATCTGGAGAATTTGAATCCGGCCATCAGGTTATGTTTTCCAATTGAAAAGATGTGGGAAAACTCTGATGATCATGTGCTTTTTTTGATTGAATTGATAGAAGAATTTATATTCTTGTCTATTATTTTGATGAAATTGGTAGAGAAGGATGTGAAAGCTCCTAATTTGATAGAGAGGGCAAAGGAGGAGATTGATGCAATCATGCACAAGGAGAAGAAGCATAACAAAGAGACTCATGGAATGCGTGATGACATTGATGAGACAACACCTGTTGACAAGATTAAAGGTCCCAGTGTCTTTGAAAGAGCAAAGGAAGAGATTGAGGCCCTTGTGGAGACCATTCATTCAAAGGAGCATGATCACAATAAGCACTCAAAGGATGGAGAGGGTTTATGGGCACTTCTTGGTAGAACTCTGCAGAAATTCTGCTCTCCGTCTGCCCAAAAGCGAGATTGATGTTTGAATGTTCCAACCTTTGATACAACCATCGCTACCATTTATAATTGTTTGCCATTGAAAATCTTGTTCTTGTAATACCGATTTGTTGAAATGGAATCTTGGTTGATTTCTGAGTGCTTGTATATGAATATGATTTTGTGTTATCTTGACTGTTTGTCTGTGGTGTGTTATTGGTGTTTATGAATGAAAATTTTGCTTATGATTACATATTTGAGATTCATTTCATGAAGCAGTGAAAAAAGGTTTGGAAACTGGAACATTAGCAGAAATGAAAATTTGGGGTGTTTTAAGTGCTTGGTTGTTTTTTGTGTTCCATGCATCCATGTTTATGAACGAATGTTTTGTTTATGATTCATATTTGGGATTCATGTCATAAGCAGAGAAAATTCTGGAGGTTGGATTGTTTGTGACAAGAAAACATGACCTTTGGAATCAAATAAGCCTATGTCTTTGTTAAATGAATCTATTCTGTTTTAGTTTGATTGGAATGTTTTTTTTTCTGTGAATTAGTATCAAATGCCGTCTGAACTTATTTTGATTATAGATTCAGTCTCACATAAGGAACGATTGCAGAAATGAGGTACAGGGGGGGTACCGATACTATGGAGACTATACTTTAAGGATTCAGTGGTTTTTCATCAGATATCTTCAATGAAAATTTTTTTCTTTCCCTCTGTTTTCACTCAATCCA
Organism: Dioscorea zingiberensis; assembly: GCA_026586065.1. Taxonomy (NCBI): domain Eukaryota; kingdom Viridiplantae; phylum Streptophyta; class Magnoliopsida; order Dioscoreales; family Dioscoreaceae; genus Dioscorea; species Dioscorea zingiberensis. The sequence continues at coordinate 6,846,617 of CM048822.1, read as the reverse complement.
AACATAAAAAAAATTTCCCGATAAATCATGCATTTGTTTCTTGTAGACATTGTTCTTCAGCTCAAATGTAGAAATCATTCAATAGAACCAGTGATGAGAACAGCAACGACCAACAACAGCATGAGAAATTAACATTCTCGCAAAGAGTTTGGCATTCCTCAAAGAACACAAGTCTTCATCTCATCCTTCGGTTTCCCTGGGAACCCAGCAGCATTACATGCTGCTTCACACTTCCCTCCGCATTCCTCCACATCGGCAATCTTCGCATTCCGGCAATATTTCATGCATTCACAGTAGCAATTCTGGCCAGCATCTCCCTTGTTCACAAAGGACATGAACAAAGTCATCATGAACATGAAGAACAATGGTGTCATCTTCTTAGAGGCCATGTCTTCTTGTGCCTTCTCTATCACCAGTTACAAAAATTGCAAGAATTTGATAACTAAATAGGAGAAGATAAGTTTGGAAAAGGAAAAACAGTTATTTGAAATGGTCCAAGCTTAGTTTTAACCTATTTTTAGTTAACTCCATTTTAATAATAAAATGAAAGAAAGACACTATAAATAAACCACAATTGCAGTAAATGTCTATCCTGCCATGAATTCAAGCTCAGATGACAACTCAAGCATGCCTTTGATTGACATGAAAGCTTTCATGCAGACCTTGCATTTCTATCAGAATCCTTAAATGAAAGCATGCAGTGTGTGCTTTTTTTTCAAGTAATCACCTCAAATGGAAACTATTGAGAACTAGACAGAGAGAGAGATTCCTTGTGACCAGAGGACTTGGATTTTGGAGAGACCAATGATATAGTTTTCAAGTGAAACCATGGAGATTGGAGAGTGTGGAAAGAGCATTGGAAACAGGGAGAGAAGAGGAACAGTACCAATGCGTGAAGGAAACAAGTGAAACATGAATGTGAAAAAACCAAAGAACAAAAGGAAGTTACCATTCTTGAGATACAACCCAAAGCTATCCCTATATAACAGTCCCTGCAATTCCTTTCATTCACTCATATCATATAATCATAAGTTGATATGAAGCAACCCAAACAAAACAAGGTCTTGCCACTTCTCCTCCTCAGCATTTTGCTTCTCATTGCATGGAGATCAGTAGAAGGTGAGAGGGTATAGAAGTATCTAACTATCTTTCCTTTTGTTTGTGATATTAAAACAAAAACACAAGTTTTTTGAAACTTATCACCATGTTTTTATTTTGTTTACAGGGTTTAATGGAGAATGGGAGGGAAAAAAGGTTCAATCTCATGAACTATTTTTCAGAGTTAATGTGATGCTTATAATTTATATGTTTTTTTTTTTTTTTTTTACTTTCAGGAGATGAACAGAGCTGGTTCAAGACCACCAAGTTGTGTTCATAAGTGTGGAGCATGTGTTCCCTGTTTGGCCATACAAGTGCCCACAATTACATCTCAGCAGTTTCCTAATTATGAGCCTGAAGGATGGAAGTGTCAATGTGGCTCATCAGTTTTCAATCCATGAAAACATAAACAAGTTCTAAGATATGAACATGGTTTTGATCATTTGATGAGATAAACAGTACAAGCAGATTTCATGTTCTGAATTTTAATTTCAATCTTGAGTCTGAGGTTGATTCCTGCTTCAATTATTTAATGAGATGGATCAATGTTCTGTAATCATTAATTGTTAAGTAGCAAGAACATTTTAGAGTTCAACCAGAGTTTTCCTACTGTGACCTTGGAACATCATCATCATCATCATCATCATCATCATCATCATCAAACAGCAATGACATTCAGTCAAAAGAATGCAGATATGAATAACATTTTCAATCATTTAATGAAATAGTGATTATCAATTTTTTAAGTAGCAAAGCACAAGCACATCCTCTTGAATTTTGATTTCAATCTTGAATCCACCATGTATCAGTTTGATGTACAAATAGGTTCGGAATATCAGTTTCAATCTTGAATTGCTTCATTAGCATCAATTGGTAGAGTTTGAACATAACTTTTATGCTGCAGCTTGAACTGAAGCGGTCTTCTCTCGTGGGGGCACACGGAGGGCAGATTTCATCATGTCGTAAGCGGTGAAACCAATGGCCACTGATGGAACCACCTGTAAGATGACAGTGACACTGTTAAAACAAATTTGCAAGCCGAATAATAGCCCGACATGTATGCATTATAATATATGCGAACATCATAAAGAGCAGGCTCAACAGAAGGTTTTTTTTATCATATAAGATTGTGTTTACCTTCACATAGTTAAGGCTAAGACCAGCAAACAATTGCTTCCATCCTTGATTTCGAGCAATGTAGTTGAGCCCTTGAAGTGTTCCCTTGATTTGAGGAGAACCGAGTTGGCTAGACTGTTGTTTGTTCTGGACCTGAAAACAGGAAAACAAGAAATTATGATGCATAGCCGAATCCTGCTTTAAAGCCATCTTCAGATGTGGAATTTGATGGAAATATTTCAAAATACCTGCATCTGTCTCCTGACAACATCAAGCGGGTATGTGAGAGTCTGTCCAAATAAACCTGCTAGAGCACCACACGAGAGCCGTAAAACAACAGATTTTTGGTACTCTTCAGGGACCCGAGTCTTGAGCTCCTCATATATGTAAAACTTCAGGCCAGCGTAAGGAAGAATCCCAATAAGAGTTGGACCTGCTTGAAACATAGATGGTAGTCAAAAGAGCTTATTTCAAAGCTAACAAACAAATCAAATAAATAAATAAATAAAAGATCTTGTTTGGATGTTCCAGGAAAAAAAAAAAAAGGAGCAGGGGAATTACTTGGCTGGCTGTTTTAAGACATTCTATGATGCTACTCTCACAGCATTACATTGTTGGTCATTGTTTGGGCAATTGGAGCAAAGATAGAAAGTTGAAGTATTATGAGAAAGCAATAATTTTAACTATCATATAATGCACTTTTAAAATATTATATTTATCTAATATAATGATTACTATTATAACCAAAAGCTGAATTACGACATCAACTTCAGTACACATATGGAGGTGGGCAGCAAACATTTGGCACTCATTCATAGTAACAATTTGGATGGTTGGATCTAATAGGTTTAGGTGAGATATTGTGACATTCAGGAAAGAATGTGGTGGGTTTAGAGAAAGTCTGTATACATTCGGAGAAACTATTAACGCTAAGAAGTAGGGACATGCAAATAAAATGCAATTTATCATCCATATGAATAATGGCTTTCTTTTACAGTATAAGTTCTTCAAAATCTTAAGAATAAAAAAAAATTTATTTATAAGGTCATCATAAGTTTATTAATCAATCTGAGGATATGTGTCATTACTGGTGCATGGTCCCTTGAGAAGAGTTGATATGGTTTTGGTGGTTTGGTAATGCACCAGCAACTAAGAAAGCACACTAAATTCCACCAGCATAGATAGATCTCTAAATTCCCAGGATTTAGGCCATTCTCAGAGTAAATATAAACTATGTAGTTTTAAAAGAAAGTCAATAAGAGGCTTGATATGTAGGTACATGATTAAAAATCTTGAGTAATTAAGGTTATCCAAACAAGGCCCAAGGGTTTTGTGCTAAGAATCTGAAATCAAAATTAAGAAAGGTGCATACCAACACCTCGATACAAGGATCGCAATCCACCCTCCATATAGACACTTCTAAAAACATCTTTAATACCATTATAAGAAGGCTGGGCATTAAAACTCAAGGAATTTCCAATTCTTCCTGCATTAGTTACCTGAGCAAACAAGTGAAAAGAAGTTTAACATCAGACCAAACAATATGAACAAAAATTGACACACACACACACACACACACACACCCCTTTGTACATATAAACCAAAATAATCATATCACTCAAATAAACTTCTAGTAATATAAAAAAAATAGCACAAAGAATAAAAACAAATAATAATTGCAAACCCATACCACAAGAACATCTTTTATCATACAATTGATGGTTCAGTGAGGATACAGTTTGGGTGACAGGGGAAACACTGGATATCATCAAATCACACCCAAGAAGTTGAAAATAAGTGTTGAATGACTGAAATGAAAACTGATGAACAATGGTAATTTTGAGTATACCATACCATGAATGTAAGGCGATAGAAGTAACATATTGAATACTTGTAGCGGTAGAATGCTCAATACCACAAATTCAGCATGATATAAACTAGAAGAAAAGAGAAATGTAAGATCTGAAGATAACATAAAATACCTGATACGCTAGTTTAGTCCGAGCCAAATCCAAAGGATAGGTACATAAAACAGCAGTTCCACCAGCTGCTGAACCAGCTAAAAGATCTATAGAGGGCCCAGTTCCCAAGGAGGGATAGTTATTCAAAATCCAACATCGATATTGTTCATATGTCATAAAGTGCAGTGCAGCGTAGGGAACAATTCGAAGAACGCTAGCGCCATTCCCTCTGGACGCAAAATACAAGAAAATAATTATTTGACCATGAAGGAGAACACTGCATATAATGTAGACTCTACAAACTCCTGGCTATGGAACTTACTTATAGAAGCCTAGAACACCATCCTGTTGCTTTAACTTCTTCAACGATTGGAAAATGCCAAGAGATTTAAACTCAGAAGTTCTTGTCTGTTCACGTCAAAAGATCACAAATGGGAAACATGTAATACATTATTTAGCACTTATTTCAAATTAATGATCAAAGGGTAATCCAAAATAAAAATGCTAAAAGAACTATACAAAGTATCAGGTACAGAAGAAAGCAGCTCAACCTACACAATTTGGTCCATCTTTCCAATGTTAAGCAAACAAATTGAAAATTAGATGATCCCAAAAAGTGAGTCAAGTAGATGGGCAATTTTCAACAATAAATACTTGAGTGAATTATTATTGATTTTTTTGCTGAAATTCTTGCCTTTATGTTATCTCTATAAGTTTGTCTACAAGCTTGTTTGTATATAGATACAGAACCAATGCTTGTCAGCATTCAAAAATGAGAAAAAACTGAACATATATTTTAGTGAAAATATAGTAAACATTTACAAGAAAGACAAAGTGACAACCTAGAAATTGACACGATGTTCTAGTACTTCACATATTTCATAAATACAAGTCATTTAACCACCCTTGTTAGATGCAAACAGTAGATGGATTTATCATTTATAAAACCAACATTTAATATGAAGTAAATGATGTAAATGAGCATAGAATTTGGCAGGGCATGGTTTTTGTTTCCTTTTGTATTCATATAAAAGGATGTAAATCTATCATCATGCTAAATTACACAAATCATCAGCACAAACCAATAGAAACAAACAAAGAGAAACAAAAGATAATGCAATCTGTCAAATTAAACAAGTCACAATCATGGTAAATTGAAAAAATAACAGATCTTTTTCATCACAAATGTAGAAAAAAACAATGGAACCCACAAACCTGCATGAGAATCTTCACGCGCTCCAGAGGCGCCACTGCAGTCTTTGAGAACGCCCCCGCCGCGCCACCAGCAATCAATTCCTTAACATAAACCGGCAGCAAATCGAGCAAACACACATCCACCTCCGAGGCCGCGGCCGAAGTCAAGGTCGAACCTTGCGGCGATCCCATCTCAAAACCACACGTAAAAATCTAAACAAAAAAACCAAAAATCACACCCCCTAATACCCAAATCAGAGCCCAAAGAGCCCTAATTAACCAGCCTGCAGCTTCGCAAACTCCTTATCCCATCGATCTCTGGGCAAACAGAAGGAAAAATCTCTCCGCAACGCGGGGAGTAGGGGTTGAATGCCAAGAAACTCGCAGGGTCTCTTCGCATCCGAGTCGGAGCCGGAGAGGAAAAGATACATCAAAGGGGGGAGGATAGAGCCGAGAAGGAGGCTGATTCGGGAACCAAGGAATCAACAAATCGATCACTCCCAAGGATCAAGCACGATCTCGCTGATTCCCATCGAGAAGAGCGGTCGATCGAGGAGGGTTTCGGAAACCCTAGAATCGAATTCTCTTCCTCTCGATCGAGCTCTTCTCGGCGATCCCCTTCGACTCTCCTTCGTTTCTCTTTCCTGGAACGAGAGAGGGATTAGATATACACTAGCCTGATCCTCGAGATACGTTCTGGATTGAACCCGTGATTCGGCAAATCTCGAGGCCGTTTTAACGGTTCGCCGTTGAGCGTAAAATGCGGAAAGATTTGAAATAGGAAATCACCTCGAGATGGATGATTTGAACTGATCTTTAGGCAATTTTAACGGTCAGATTGAATACCGTATGATGCGGGCTACTTTGCGGAGGTTATTCGTCGTTTAGTCCACGGTGGACTAGTGTTGGTGGGTCCCGCGGAGACCTAGATTCTGGAGGATGTGTTCCGGAAACGCCCTCAAGAAATACCTAATTTTAGGTACCGGAAGACGGGGATTGGCCCGAGAGAGAGAGAGAAAATGTAGTTTTCTCGGAATCCCAATCCCCATGGAAGGCACGTGTCTATTCCTGGAATGCCCTCGGCCGAAAGTTCCTTCTTCCCAAAATAACCAAATATTGGTGGATTTGCCTCGAGATAGGAATAGACAAAATCCAATGGGTGATCTGTTGAACACGTAGACCAGATATTCGGCGTGTGGGCCCCGTTGGCTTCGGATATGCTCCGCACCACATGGACGGCTAAGATCTTTCGAATAAGAAAATCAGCAAAACGGACAGTCAAGATCGATGTCAACCAGGTATCTTATCTCTTAGAAGTGGGCTTAAAAGGGAATTAATTGGGCTTTTCTTAGTGGACAGTGGACACATTCAATTTATAAAAACAACCTTTTTAAATATGTTTATTATTTAAATAATCATCATTATTTTCATAATCTTTTCTGCAATTTTTGCTTTAAAATTTCTTATCAATATTCACTTTGATTTTATGGAAGTGAAAACAGAAGTGGAGATATGGGTGCTGAGGTATAAATCCTCTACAACCAATGTGTAATCTTATCAGACTCAACCTAACCCTCATAAGGGAGTCTGTGGACCCGGATCCACCGGAAGCGGATTTCGAGGACGAGGATGACGGAGGGAACCATACTCCCACTACTTTAGGCCGCGATATAGTCGTAAGTTCCTCTGTAACCACATAAATCCCCAACATAAATCTCAACTAATGAATGTGATTTATTCAATATATATATATATATATATATATATATATATATATAAATCCAACTTATGGCATTTACTTTCCACTTTTCTAGGGCTTCAATTTGATAAACCAAAACCAAAGGTCTCTTGGCTTAGCGGTAATCTCAGGTTCCATGCATTGGGTAATTTTCTTAGGTGATCCTGAGATCGAGTCAACGCCTCCTTAACGGAGGGAGGAGCCCGCGTTGAGCATGCTCCAACGGTTGTACATGCACGTTAAGGGTGGTGTTTGTCATCTAGGATCACGTCCCTGACAATCCTTGTTACCCAATATATATATATATATATATATATATATATATATATATATAAACCAAATATGGGCCTACCCACCTCATAAAATGTGATATCAATGGGTGGTTGTGATGAATTGTGATCAAGAGACTCAAATGATTAGACGGTGGAGATGGAGGTGAGTCCAACAAAGAAATTTAAGCCCATTTAAATTCTATCTGGGCCTTATGTGGGTAATGATAAATTAATCTAGAAGATTATGTTGAAAATAAGTTTTTTAATGTAAATTATTAAAAATAATATATATATATATATATATATATATATATATATATATATATATATATATTTATATGTGTGTGTGTTATTTTTATTTATTTATTTTACCCTAAACAGACACTAATGAAAAGTTAATAAAATGAGCATTCACAAAATATTAAATATTTTGTGAGAAAGTTGGGTTTTTTTAGCTTGGAAAACATAATTGAAAACATATCTTTACAACACTGAAGTCTCTAACAGAGACCACCCGATTCAATGATGATCCATGAAGATCAATACATTATGTATTTTTATGGTTACACGACAGAAGGTACATGTTGCACCAATTGAAGATAAAATACGAGAAGAGCGTTTAAGATGGTTTGGCCACGTACGACGGAGACCCCCAGGTGCTCCAGTTCAAAAATGTGATAGTTTAGTTGTAGAAGATAAGAAGAGAGGTAAAGATAGGCCTATGATTACGTGGAGAGAAGTGGTGTCTAAGAACCTACGTATGTTAAATATTGAGCCAGATCTTGCTTTTGACAGAGCGACATGGAGACAAAGAATTCATATAAGCCAGGCCTCTAGTATAAGATTAGATAAATTAAATTTAAAAGGTTTTCCTTCATTAGCTTAGCTTTGTTTGTAGGGATACTGTTCTGCTTCTAACATCCCAATCTCTCATAGAAATTATTATATGTTGTTATTATTATTTATTTATGTATTTTTATTTTTAATTTTATTTCATTTTATTTCATTTTATTTTATTTTATTTTATTTTATTTTATTTTTATTTCATATTTGAGAGTGACATGAAAACAGAGAATCCATATAACCGACCCCATCTAGTATGGGATTAAGGCTTAGTTGTTGTTGTACCCTGAAAAATGTTTATAAATTATAATTATGGGTATACCCTTAAGTTTTTCGTGCATATTTATCCATGGATTAGCATGAAGTGTTTTGTTGTCTATGAACAAACTATATATCTATGAAAATATTTGTATAGTTTTTACAAATATACTCTTTTGAAAAATATAAAATATAAAATAATTGTGTTGGAATTTTATTATGCAACACATTTAACATGCATAAATAAGATCTTGTTCTTACGAAGGTATGTTGTATCTAACGTAGCCTCAACCTCATGAACACATAATCTGCAACCTCACTCTCCATAATTCATAATGAGGGTTTGCCTGAGGAGATGCCCTTTATATAACGATTGGGATAAGGGTTTCTATCTACCAAGATTCCAAATTCAAAATCCAATTCATACCTTCATCCATAAGTAACTGTTCATTTTAATAGATTGGGTTCAACTTTTATATATGAGTCCAACTTTATATAAAACCAAATGATTGAAACACTTTATCCATAGTGGTTGATTAAGGCAACATAATAGAAAATATTCTAACAAATTGAACTGTCTCTTGAGAATGTAAAAGGTATTTCATCGGTCCATAGTTACGTTTAAGATCTCTGAGTTGACAACTGCTCATGGATTACAACAACAAGGTATATACATAATCAAATAGGAAACTTAGAGGTAAACCTGTAATTATAGTTTCCAAGAGATATATACCTGTTTTCTTGTAAAGTAGTGTGTACATAATATAATATATATCCTCACTTATCAATGTTATCATAACCTAATCCAACTAATTAGAGTTAATTATATTTGTCACAACAAAGTGACACATAACTTATTATTTTTTATCTCTTCAAAGACAATGATAGATAGAAATAAACAAAACCTATCCAAACATGATATATCTAAAGAAATATGTTGCTCTTCTTTCTTTGTCAAAGAAACCTCATGGCACTTTCTTTAGTCAAATAATTCAAACACCAAACACTTAAAAAAAATCTCAAACAACACACATGCACATTGTTTCATCTGATCATTCAATCTCATATTCCAACTTATACAAATCAAGGAATAGAACTTTCAAGAGTTGCATTTTATACAAAGGCAAGTTGGTCCAATTGGAAAATGATAAAATTGTCTTCAAAGGGATGTATTTTTTTATTAATTGTTTCATAGCTTTTGACATAGCAAGGGATGTCAAAGTGTTCTTTCATTAAAGATTGGTCAAGCTTTGCTTGGAAAAATAAAATTAAAGATTGGTCAAGCTTTACTTGTGTTCAAATTATATTCACTTTATGTTTATATGGATTTTTTGTTTTTCTTCTTAAAAGACATAACTTTTACCGAAATTTATGAACAAATAAAGCTATGATGATTCTATTCTAATAAATTCTTGAATTCAGTATAAATAATTATGTCATTCTAAATATTCTTCTTTGTATTCCATATTTGTTTTCCTTGATTGGTTGATTGCTAAGAAAAAGAGAGATCCATTATAATAATTTCATCGATGAGATTAATTTATATATATATATATATATATATATATATATATATATATATAAAAACAAAGTATGGGTCCATACTGCAACAGTGCATAGAATGAGTGATAGGGTGGGCCGGCTGCACTTGCAGCCGGCCTCACCTTATCATCATTATATATATATATATATATATATATATATATATATATATATATATATATATATATATATACACATATATATATACACATATATATATATATATATATATATATATATATATATATACGGGCATGCTAAGTAAGTCGTCTCATATTTTGGCTCTTGGAGCATGTTTTAAGGATTTCCAACCGTATGGATGGAAAGAACATTGAAAAATAAGCTAGCATGTCAATTTTCATATAATTTGAGAATTTGTAGGGTCTTCATCTTAACTGGTGAAAATTTATAAAAATTCTACCGGTTCAGAATTTCACCCATTAAGATGAAGACCCTACAAGTTCTCAAATTGTATGAAAATTGACATGCTAGCTTATTTTTCAATGTTCTTTCCATCCATACGGTTGGATTTCCTCAAAATACTATGCAAGTGGGTCAAATGGAGGTGACCGCACTTGCACAGTGATAAGGCCGGTCGCATAGTAGCATGCCCGTATATATATATATATATATATATATATATATATATATATATATATATTGATAAAGTTGTTGACATGGTGTTTTAGTGGCACTCCTACACATGGTTGTATCCGAGATGGAACCATGGTACCCATGGGCTACTCCTCATCTATGAAGTCGGAGCCAGCTGGTGGGTGAGGCGGATGCTCCTTCTTTGTGAACTCCAAGCTTCTCTTGACAATCGATTTCATAGCTAGGAGATTCGGCTTTTTGGAGGTGTGAGTTACATCAAACCAAGAAATCATGAGAAAATCTATATTTCGGATTAGTTTTTTGAAAACACGACATTTATTATGAAAACATCTCTTGTTTCTTTCCTCCCATAAGCTCAAGGTGATAACAAGTATTGCCAAGTTTCATATCCGTTTGTTTGGAGAGGTTGGCTAGTCCCTATAGATCTTGTATCCCATGGGGTGGTCGGCAACCCAAATAGATTGCAGTCCATATATGGGTTACGTAGAGACATGATGCTAGGAGGTGTGAGGTCGATTCTTGTTCCTTCATAAAGATAATAGTTGGTTTTGTCCCCATGCTAGTGCCTCTTCACCAGGTTTTCAAGCGTGAGTATCTTGTATTCCTAAGTCAACCAAGCCAATAACTTAACTTTTCAAAGGGCATGGCATTTTCCAGAAGGATGAGTGGATTGTGCTTCACATGCCCCGTTAATGATGAAGTTTTAGAGGGACTTCACGGTGAATTGGTTGTTTAAATTTAGCGTCCAACCTCTACTATCCTCCATTGTGGCGTCCCTTTATTGAAGATATATTATAACTTGGCTTAATTGGGATCTTCCTTCAGCACACAACGGTCTCGGGATCAAAATGTGTTGATCTTGACTGATATGGTTATGGGCCTTTTTGATAGTGGTAGCCCTATGGGAGATTAGAGTTTATAGAACTAGAAATCGGTGCCATTCAAAATATATGCACAAAACTTAATAAATGGTTTTTTTATAATTTATAAAAATAAGCATTGATCACCTGCATGTTAATACGCATAGAATAAAAAAAAAAGGTCGATGAATTTATATTTCTTCTTCTCAATTAATTTTCATCATTCTAGAAGTTGACTAAAGTCTATCAATAATTTAAAGCATGGTACATGAACTCATTCAATGAATTAGATTGCTAACTACATAACAACTTGATTAACCGCATAATCTCTTAAATGTATATGTTTAAATCAAATTTTAATCACATTTCATGCATGTGGTCTTTTTCATTGAGTTAATTAATTAAAATAACAAAAAATTAATTGGGTCAACTAGAGGGTGCTTAAGTGCCTTAACCATATTATAATTTTGATTGAGGGAGACTTTATTGATTCTTATATTTATCATTGGAAGCCAAATTTAGGTTTGTTTTAAGATAAAATATAAACCGCCTAATCAATTTTTCCTCACCATATCAGGAAGGGTAAAAATCATTTTTGGTTCTTATACTATGGCCTAATGATCATTTTGGTTCTTGCACAATGAATATGTTCAATATAATCCTTGTATTTTGGGTTTTGTGGCAATTACGGTCCCTGTTGTTGACTTGGAGATCAGCTAACATACAATTTGAATGCAATCATCTTTTATTTCGACGTGGCAGCCTATGTGGGCTAGACATGCTAACGTGGCATATTGACATGATAAAAAATAAAAATAAAAAATAAAAAAATCAATCTTGTGTAAAAAGACAATCTCAAGAAGCATAAATTTTTTTTGGATTTTTTATTATTTTTTTGCCACATCACCACGTCAAAAAGCCATATATTTTTTTTATTGATTTATTTATTTATTATTTTTGCCACATCAGCATACCCAAGTCACATAGATTGTCACGTCAGAATAAAAAATGGTTATATTCAAACCGTATGTCAGCTAACGTTCATATCAACAATTGGGACCATAATTGCCGCTAAATATGGGGACCGTATTGAACATTTTCATTATATAGGGACTAAAAATGGCTTTTACATTAGGAATATATTGTGTATTTAGTCTATTTTATGAATGAAAAAATAAACTAAATACCATTTTTTAATAATTACAATAAGTTATCTAAAAACTCTCTCTCATGTGCAAACACCTCTCTCGATTAAGAAGTTTCTCGGGAATATTAAATATTTTTTTAATAATAATTTTAGATTATTTTTTTTCCAATAATATCCTTATTTTTAAAAAAATTATTACTTTTTTATCCCTATGTATAATGGAGATTGAAATTCTCGAGGAGGTATTTGTAAATTATAATGAATTACAAGGAGACGTGTGAAAATCATAAAAATTACAATGAACTTTTCCTTGCTCTTACTTCCCCCAAAGTATTTACATTCCTAGTTAGAAGCGTAACCGATGTTTAACCATGGTTGAGAGCTCTATCTAATAGACGGAGATTTTCATAAGAAAGATGAAATTTTCAAGGATATAAATTTTAATTATAAAAATTTAAATAGTTTATTCTCTCTTGGTTTGATGTAGCTCATGTAGTAAAGAAGTCAAAGTTATTAGTAATGGAATCCATCATTAGAGGAGCCTAGAGTTTATTTAAGATGAGAATCAACAACAACCACTGGACCTCAATACAGACTTTGAGGATGAGCTTTCAAGAGAATAAGCCCAAAGAAACATGGCCAACAGAGAGACTACTATCAACTAAGGTAGTGAACTCTTCTCCCACGATTATATTTGTAAAATATACTCGACCAATGCTTGGGCCATAATATTTATGATATGGTTCTATCTTAATGAACGTGGTTTATCTATTTTTTTAAAAAAAAAAATCAAAAAACTTCCCGTATTTACATAAAAATTCATAAAATATAAAAACTATATATAATATTTTGTCGGAAAAAATAATATAATGAGATAAATTAGGAATGACAATTTAGATATGTCACAAAGATACATGTTGTTCCCAATCTACTGTTTCTTTTAGGTTTTAATGGTGAGGAGGCAAGGAAATTAAAATTCATTGTACCTGTTTAGGTGGCAATATTATTAGTATTAATAGTATGTTGGGAATAAGGACCACATGAATAGTCAAAAGATGATAATCTATAAAATCTAAATTCTCAAGCACGTGCCTCATCTTCTATGACCCTATAGTCAAACCACTAAGCACACGTGTGGTGACTCTAAGATTTTGTTGACTAGTCAACGCTTCACCCTACTCAAACCTCTCCCCCTTCTTCAATCCTTGGTTCACACGTTTAATACTTTCTAGTTCTAGTTCTGTTTTTTTTTTGACAGGATTTCTAGTTCTAGTTCTTGGATGAGGATCAATTCACATTAAGCAAGATGCATATAGCTCCACATGATTTCTTTTTCCTTTTTTTTCTTTCTTATCTTTGTTTTAAATTTTTTTATTAAAATTAAGTTAATTAAGCTCGATGAGTTGAACTCATATGATGTTACTCGAAATCAGGTTTATTTGTTGAGCGAGATTTAGTTTGACCGAAAGATACAAAACTTAGGACAACTTACCGATGTTTGTTTTCATTATAATACAAGTATGAGTTAATTTAATAAATAAAATAAACTCAAAATATCGGTTTTGTTGAAAGTATGTAATCAAGATTAGCTTAAGCATCGAATTAAATTGAAAGGGCAGCCCGGTGCTATAAAATTCTCGTATGTGTGGGGTCCGAAAGAAGAATCAAACCATTTGGGTCTAACTACTCGTAAATTAATTTACTAGAAATTACAAGAATAAATTTAATTTTTTAAATAATTAATAATTTAGACTTTTACTTTTATAAAATATTTATGCGAAAATTTTTTTACAATAGATTTTTCTTAAGGAATAATAGTCACAGTGATGATCTATGAGCTTAATTTTCATCAAAATTTCAGAATAATCTTAACTTATTCCATGTAATTTTCAACTCTAAAATAATTTTTTTATAAAAAATAAATAGAAAAATATAAAATCAAGACTATTTCTTTTATATATTTTTTTCTATTTTGAGTTTTTTTTTTTAAGGATTATAATCAATACATCTCTTTTTCACACAGTCCCCGAAAAAAGGGCATGTCTTCTATTGAATAGACTGGTGTATTAAATGTCTAACTAACGTCTTGTGAATAGAAACTTGGACTTTGGATGTATCTCATTAATATTAACCACTATAATATGATTTTTAAATATATATATATATATAAAATTAGAATGTACATCAGTTATTTTCAATTATTTCTTGTTGCACAAGAAAGCAGGTAATAACTAATAACCAGTCAAATCATTAAAACAAAAAAAACAAAAAACAAAAAATCTCATTTATGTGCACCTACCGAGACCACTGAATTATAATTCCAGGGCGACATGCAAAAAAGTCTCTTTCCAAGCCTCCCTCCATTATTGAGGTGGACTTCTAATTAAATACAAATAATAAGAATATATATCCATATATTCATCCCTTATACATAATTTATATATATATATATATATATATATATATATATATATATATATATATGTTGATGTGAATATCTGCTCCTCTTGAGGATTTAAACTTGATCAACAAATGAGAAAGATCAATAAAGATAAGAGTGCTTTAGATGATTTTGAGGGAGAGATTGATTATGATTGATGACTTCTCTATTTCGTTTCTTTGACTCTGCAAGATCAACGTCTCCTTCCGCGATCAACATTCAAGAATAGGACATTATAGAAAGAAGAAATTGTGAGACAAGGAGATCCAAGTATTTGTACTCAGCAGAGCCTTTGACGCACAAGATTATCTTTTTTTGTGAACTGAGGACTTCCTTTTATAGCTTAGAGACTGTTATCATCTTCTGAAATCCATTCTCCACTGTTGGAAGACTAGATGATTATTTTGGCAATTGGGTTTTCATCTTGGCACTCACAATCATGTCATGTGTCTTCAAATATTTTATTTTTCCATAACAATATATATACACACACATACATGTATAAGTTTTTTTTTAAAATAATTTTTTATATACCATCAACTTCAAGTCAAGTCTCCATTGTTTATGCTCATATTTATCACAATATATATATATATATATATATACCCTACAGTCATGTTTTTTATTAATAGACTGCTTAAGTCCATTGTTGGCATTAATGTTTCTCAAAATTTATGAAAGAATTTTTGGTCATTTAAATTTGGGATAATTATCTATTAGTCCTTCACACTGTTTGGTACTATTCCCTACTATTTCCCTACACACTATTATACCCCATCCCTACAACACCCCTACCAATGGAATCTAGGGATTTTTTGTGCATTTTGAAACAGTGCAGGGACTTCATGTTCATTATCTATTTAAATTTTTGACATATATATATGGCTTGAAATCCATGGTTTGCTAAAATGAAAATATTTTTTGAGAATTTAAATTTGAGTTGAAAAAATAAAGCATATAATATACAGAGTTTTATATTCATTTAATCAAGCATAGTTGACATTCTAATCAAACCACAAGGTTGAATGTTGAATTTAAGGGAAAATTAAACATTTCTCAAAAAAGGGATGTTCGACATGTCATACTTGAGAGAAAAACTTGCATGGACCGGGGCTCACCTATTTTTAGGTGATTCGATATCTATTATTTAAGATGTTTTAAGTATTAAATCAGGATGAGAAGATCATCGAAAAATAAACTAGCATATCCATTTTCATGTAATTTTGTGACCGTTTGGTCCTCCCACTTAACGGTTGAAATTTTATAGAAATTTTAACGGTTCAGATATTTAGAATTTCAACCGTAAGTGGGAGGACCAAACGGTCACAAAATTATATGAAAATGGATATGCTAGTTTATTTTTCGATGATCTTCCCATCCGTACGGTTGGAAATACTTAAAACATCTTCTAAATAGCATAATGGAGGGGGCTTACCTAGAGATAGGTGAGCCCGGTCCATGCAAGTTTTTCTCCAAACTTGACCAACGTGTACTCGGATACTCGGATGGGCAGACATATGTCCCTAAAAACTAATATTATATTATAACATTATGTAGTAATTTGACTATCCATATTTGTATTTATTAAAACAAAAAATATATATAACATTAACATTGATCTATCTTAATAATATGTCCTATTTTTACTAAAAACTATCTATCCAAATGTATCTCAACAAGCATAAATATTTATAATATAAAAAAAACCAAGGTCTTCTTGTACTAATCATCAAGAGCTTGATCATATTTATATATACATAAATAAAACATAAAGAATTTGATTCTAAAATTAAAAATATTAAAACTCATTCTATAACAATAATAAATAGTAAATGAAAATTACTCGAGAATTCATAAAAATTATTTTTAAATTAAAAAAATAAAGACAAAATTCATTCTATAATTGTATTGATATGGAGTTTACGAGTTCGAGTCATGAAAACAATCTCTGAAAAAAAAACAGGGTAAGGTCACATACAACAAGCCTAAGTGGTGTGACCCTTTCTTGGACGGGAGCTTTGTAGCATATGACTATTCTTTTTTTTATCTAATACCCAAATTAGTCCTTTATTATATCCAATTAGCTCTTTTGGTCCCTCTATTATAATTTGAGTTATGGGGTCCATTTATTTACACGATTAAGAAATGTCAATCGTGAAAATAAAGGGACCCAGGGCTAACATTTATTAATCATGAAAGTAAAGGGACCCTTGGACTTAGATTATAATAGAGGGGCCAAAAGAGTCGATTCGGTATAATAGACGAACTAATTTGGATATTACATATTTTTTTTAGTTGTACTGATTCATGGTGAATTCTAAGAGACCACCGTATAGGTCCTGAATGAGTCTTGGGGTAGTGTTTTCTGGGTTCTAATATATAAGTTTTTGGGTTCTCGGATGGTGTTCATGCTACAGTAGCGCCGCTATTTTGTTGGGTTCAATTGGGACCCAAAAAAACTATAACTTAGAACCCGCGATATCATACCGTACTATAGTACTGTAGCACACACCCTGATTCATATTCTTTTTATATATGCAAAATAAATAAATAGAATATACAGTGATTAGTTGGCTAGAAAGTGAAAGATTAAAAAAATAAAATATATAAAAAAAAAATCAAGAAGGACAGGACCTGCTTAGCTGACGACTTGGAAGCAGACATGCAAGACCAGAGTTTTCATGGAAAGCGCGGAGCAGACCTTCTCACCCTCTCGTGATTCGTGACCATTTCCTGAGAAAATCCAAAAAAACACTTGGATCAAACACCATATATAGACTTGAATCCTTCAAAGATCTTTATCCTATTCCTCGTGAGTGTTTTTCAATTCCACAGTTCATTCTTTCATTTCATTCCACAGAGAGAAAAAAGTTCTCTTTTTACCTGTTTTTTCTTGGTTTCGGTTTCGTGTTGGAAGGGAGGTACCCAAGACTCCATTTTTGAGGGTTGAACTTCTTCTACTGCTGGATTTTGACACTTCCTGGTCATCAAGTTGGACTTTTGGAGTCTGTATAAATAAGCCCCGGGGGAACTGCTCTCTTCATTGTGCTTGTTTGTGCCTTCTGGGTTTCCTGCAGGTACTGCAACTCCTCCTCCATTTGGTTCATCTTCTTTGTTGTTCTTCATCACTTGTTCTTTTGAGTTTTTATGGCTGTTGGTTCAGATTAAAGCTTTTGATTGTTGTTTGAGATTGCTGCTGTTTTCACAGAAAAGAACATAGTTTGATTTGCCCAAATTCCTTCTCCTTCTAGTGTTGTTATTGTTGCTCTTTGTTGTTGTTGTTTTTTTTTTCACGTTGAACAGTTCTTTTTTACTTTTGTCTGCATCCTTTTGCTGTTCTTTTCATGATTAGATCAGGCAAGTGGAAAAATGAATGAACACAGTCTGATTAATTTCCCCAAATTTCATCTTCTTCTGTTCATTTTTTTGATTCTTGTTGTTATTTTCTGCTGGTCAAATTCATTATGGACTCATTGATTGGTGTTCAATTTGGCAGGACAATTATTTTGTGCAAGTTGAGAACTGAGAATTGGTGTCCCTTCTATGGGTTTGTCCCTTTCTTTGCTGTCATGGGCATGGGTCAAAGTCATGAAGGAAAAATTCTTTGGTTTGAGAGAAGTTGAAGCTGTTTTAGCAAGATCTATAAGTTTTGGTGAGAATGAAGTTGGTATGGCATTGAGATCATTGAGCTTCAAGAGAAGTGATTCAGGGAAGACAATGGCTTCTGATTGTCCCCGTGAACCGGTTCTTCAGAAATCTCTGAGCTTCAAGAACTGGGAGCTTGAACCTTCAGTTTCAACTCAACAAAACTCAAGTGATTCCAACATAGAACCCCTTTCTTTCAAGACTTCAAGAGATGATGTGGTTAATGAAATCAAGTCCCCGAGTCGTGTTGCCGAATTCTCATCGCCGAGGCCTTCAGGCCGATTAGCTGCTGCAGGTGTTAAGCTGCAAGTCTCGAGTGATACTAAGATTCAACCCCTGTCTTTCAAGACTAGAGGAAATGATGTTGTGACCGAAATTAAGTCCCCGAATCGTGTCGCCGAATTCTCATCTCCGAGGCCTTCAGGCCGATTAGCTGCTGCAGGTGTTAAGCTGCAAGTCTTGAGTGATACTAAGATTCAACCCCTGTCTTTCAAGACTAGAGGAAATGATGTTGTGACCGAAATCAGGTCCCCCGGCGGCCTTCTTGAGTTCTCATCACCTAGACCGATTTGTGAATTAGAGGCTGCAGCTGTGAAGCTTCAAAAGGTCTACAAGAGTTACAGGACAAGAAGAAATTTGGCAGATTGTGCAGTGGTGGTTGAGGAATTATGGTTGGTCCCTAACTCTTTGTTTCTATTGTTTTCTGAAACTTGTAATCTTGTTATTACTGCAGTTTAATCTTATCATATCGGTGTTGTGTTTCCTGTTGAATTATAGGTGGAAGGCATTGGATTTTGCATCTTTGAAGAGGAGCTCAATATCGTTTTTCAATATCGATAAACATGAGACGGCCGTGTCAAAGTGGGCGAGAGCTAGGACTCGAGCTGCCAAGGTAAGCATACAATACAATGATTGATTCAGTTTTCTGATGAAATTGCTATTACTTTGTACTGACATTACTCTGCTCTTCTTTGTTTTCTTTTCAGGTTGGTAAGGGTTTGTCCAAGGATGAAAAGGCTCAAAAACTAGCATTACAACACTGGCTCGAAGCTGTATGTGAAATTCCTTCGCTTAGGTTCAACTTATCGTGTTCTCTGATTTTGATCAAGCATCCTGATCATTTTACTTTTGTGTCTCTGCAGATTGATCCACGACACCGGTATGGTCACAATTTGCACCTCTATTATGATATCTGGTTCGACAGTGAGAGCACTGAACCATTTTTCTACTGGTGAGTGTACACTCAAACTATTCTCAGTTCTCTTGATTCTACTCAAAACCATTTTTCTGAATTGTTCCTGTTTGTTGTGAATATGAAGGTTGGATGTCGGAGATGGCAGAGAAATTAATGTCGAAAAATGCCCAAGAAGCAAGCTTCAGCAACAATGCATCAAATATCTTGGACCTGTATGTTCTTGGACTCAAATGTTACCTCCATTCACTCAATTTTCAATTTGTCTCATTGATTGTCATCTTATTCTGTTTCTGTAGAATGAGAGAGAGGCATATGAGGTCATTGTAGAATCCGGGAAGCTCGTGTACAAACAAAGCGGGGTCCTTGTTAACACTATTGAAGGATCGAAATGGATTTTCGTTCTCAGCACATCAAGAGCATTGTATGTCGGCAAGGTAACAACCATAAACACTCTAAATTATGATTATGATTACGAAAAACAATGTATCAAATACATCCATTGTCTTGCTTAACATCTTTATTGATGCATCTTTCATTGTGTGAGCAGAAGAAAAAGGGTACATTCCAACACTCAAGTTTTCTTGCCGGGGGAGCCACCAGCGCCGCGGGGAGATTGGTAGCGAGTGATGGGGTTCTTAAGGTACATTAAGAAGAATTCCCTCATTCTGTCAAGAACAAAGATTCAAAGTTCTTGAACTAATCAACATTCATCAATCTCTTCTTCGCAGGCTATTTGGCCATACAGTGGGCATTACCTCCCAACCGAAGAAAACTTCAAGGAGTTCATCGGCTTCCTTCAAGACAATGAAGTAGATCTTGTCAATGTCAAGGTAAACAAACCTTCTCCTCCATGTCAATAACACTATTTTTTATATAAAAAGTGAATAAACCATATTTATTTATTTTAAAAAAATAAAGATACAAAACTTTAGCTGATACATTCGAAACTTTTTGTTTTCAGAGATGTTCAGTGGATGATGATGAATTCCCATCGTTCAAGAAGCAAGATGATGAGCCAATGAAAGAGGCCGAGAATGTGGCCGAGGATTCTACTACCACTGCTGAGGCATCATATGCCGAAGAGCCTGCCAAAGAGTCCACAAAGAAAGACGAACCAGCATTCGAACTTGGTCGGCGTCTTTCCTGCAAATGGACTACAGGAGCTGGCCCTCGTATCGGTTGTGTCCGAGACTACCCTGCAGAGCTCCAAAGCAAGGCCTTGGAGCAAGTCAACCTTTCACCTAGAGTCATCCCCTCTCCCAAGGGCAAAGTCCCAATTCCATCGCCCCGGCCGAGCCCAAAAGTTCGGCTTTCGCCGAGGCTTGCATACATGGGAATTCCTACACCTACAGGGGCCCGGCCTTCGCCGAGGCTTGCATACATGGGAATTCCCACGCCTACAGTTTCTCTGACTCTTCCTGAGCACCGAAAGAGGTGAAGTGCAGGGCCTGAAGGCTCTGTTGCTGTTAAGATTTTTAACATGACAAATTGTTTTGTTCTTCTTTTTCCCTTGACTACACATTTGTGTTAGTTGCACCAAAGCATTCTTTGTGTTCTTTTTCTCAGTTCCCTTTCGATCTTTGAGGAATAATTTTTGTAACAAGTTCATTCTTTCAATGTAGATAGGAGATTAAATGGGTGATTATTGTTGATTCACTCAGCCTTCTTCAATAGAATATACCTTCACTTCATCAATTTCCATACTTCTCTTTTATTTAATATTGCTGAAATTGAAGTGTTTATTTATTTATTTATTTATTGGTACATTAAGCAAGAAACTCAGCTTTAACAAAACTTGAAATCAATTCATACCTCTTGAGCAACCATCCTGGTATTTTCTGCAAGTTTCCAATTGCAATCTCCATTCTTGTGTCGCGTGTTTCCTTTCCTTCGATGATCTATCAGCCATTGGCCTCTCCTCCCTGGGTATGCGGCCGACTTCCCAAGCCTGTAATTCTGTAAGTATCTTCCTACGTACGCTTCACTTTCATATGTTGAGCTCACAGTGCAAGGCCTGGCATCTGCATGATAGAAGGAACCAGTGTTAGCTACAATTACATACCTTAAGGGTCCTTTCCATGATCCATAAGTGAAGGAGGGTTTTATAATTCCTCTACTTCCACTCCTTTTGTCGCTCACCATATCCTCGATTGTTCCCTGCGCTTCATAGTACTCCAATGCCATGACTTCTTCCAAACCCTGCAACCAGATAAGAATCACTAGATATGTACAATTGAGAGGGTATCATATCTAAAAACAAGGTACACAGATTATAGGCTTGAATAAAATTAGGTGGAAATTTCTGCATTGATACTTAGTCAAGCAATTTTACTTTAAACAAAAATATAATATGATATATGAGATACTCAAGTTTCCATCAATTCTGAGAACAAAAAACAAAACCTAACAACAACATTTATTGGCAAATCAGACTAAGTGTACAAGACATTTATTCATGTGCAAAATTCCGAACATCAACCTTCATCCACTCTCGAGTTTCAGAGAATATGAATCAGTTTGGCAGCAGCAACTATTTTAGGTTTCCACTAGAAATCGAGGATTTGAGGGGAAAATTCTGCAAAGGTCTGGTTTAGCTTGCAGATAAGAAATCTATATAGAACCAACAGGATTTCTTGAAAACCTAAAGGGATCTCTTTCCAGCCAAGACCACCAGCTGCCACTACTGAGATGCGTGAAAACAGTGACCTGTGAGACAAGGAGAAAACTCAATTAATCAAGTGCCAACAGTATTCCTGATGATTTGAAGAAATTTCAACTTTATTAAACTATAACTGCAAGAGTCGATGAATCCCAGCATCTCCACCACTTGAGAAACAAAAAATACACTAATACCAGCAATTAAAATAAAAAATGAGCTAACAGCTTCGACTACATAATTTTATGGCAGCATGCATGCATTCAACAACTAAATGATGCATTTGAATAAAAATAATGAAAGTAGAGACTGAGAGAGAACCTCTTTGATAGAGAAATATTGTAGATCACAAAGTAGACGAAGCTGCCTGGAGGCTATGATGCTCCTCTGAGGTACTAAAGAAATCTTGCAACGCTAACATCTTGACGGAGCTATGCTTTAAGCTCTTAATAGCTTCCACGCTGGCCAGTGCCCCAGAAACAGTTGTTATAATCGGAATTTTATAAGCCAAAGCCATCCTCCTTAGTTGCCGACCGTCAATAGAATCAAGAGCATCACCAGAACTTGTTATAACCATAACTTGTATTTGACCATTTGCAAGCATATCTCCTGCGTGAGGACGTCCTTCATGCATCTTAAGAACCCGCTCCACTGGGATACCTTCCAATTCAAGTACTCTGGCTGTACCAGAAGTTGAAACAATCTTGAAACCAAGTTCTTGGAATCCACGAGCAATCGAAGCAAGATGGGGCTTTGTCAGATCATTTAGGCTGATGAACACTGTACCACTATGTGGAAGCTTTTGTCCCGCAGCAATCTGAGCCTTAGCAAAAGCCATGGAGAAATCATAATCTATCCCCATTACCTCTCCAGTACTTCGCATCTCAGGGCCAAGAAGAACATCACAGCCTTGGAACTTCTCAAATGGAAGCACAGCCTCCTTGACAGAAACATGCTTTGGGATCACCTCGCTTGTGAATCCAATATCATGCAAGCTCTTACCTGACATGACAAGGGAAGCATATTTCGCCAAGGGGTGACCAATAGCTTTAGACACAAAAGGTACAGTGCGAGACGCACGAGGGTTTGCCTCAAGAATGTAGACATCACCAGATGCTGTGATTGCATACTGACAATTCATGAGCCCACAGACATTGAGTCGTTTTGCAAGTTTCGATGTCCATGATCTGATTGTTTCCAAGCACCTGGATGACACAGTTTTAGTAGGAAGAGAACACGCTGAGTCACCAGAATGGACCCCAGCTTGTTCAATGTGCTCCATAATCCCACCAATCACCACATTCCCATTTGAGTCAGCTAGTGCATCCACATCGATCTCAATGGCATCTGACAGGTACTTATCTACAAGTACTGGGCGCTCAGGATCTACTTCAACTGCATTCTCAAGATAAGTGATGAGTTTGTCATCAGTATAGACAATCTCCATTGCTCGACCACCCAAGACATAAGAAGGTCGAACAACTACAGGATAGCCTATGTCAGCAGCAATTAACAAAGCATCAGATTCACTCTTTGCTATCCCTCCTTTGGGTTGTTCAACCTTGAGCTCATTGAGAATGGCATTAAATCTCTCCCTATCCTCAGCCGCATCAATAGAATCTGGTGTTGTTCCCCATATTTGTACGCCTGTTCCAGTCGCAGACACCAACTTCTGCTCTTCCAGGTACCGCTGTATTGGGAGAGCGAGCTTAAGAGGAGTCTGACCCCCAAATTGTACAATAATACCATTTGGGCGCTCCAACTCAATCACATTCAGAACATCCTCCACTGTCAAAGGTTCAAAGTACAAACGATCACTGGTGTCATAATCTGTAGACACAGTCTCCGGGTTCGAGTTCATCATAATTGTTTCATAACCATCCTAAAATAGACCATAGTAACAAAGAAAATTCAATAATCCATGAAGATGCATATTTCATGAAGTCATTGGTAAGCAAGACTAAAACCACACAAGCTGAAAATGATTGAGAAAGAATATCTACAAAGATCTGGAAATGTCTTATAAAAAAACAAACAAAACAAAAATCAGATTAGAAAACAAATTCTACAACAGAGCAGTAGACTACCAATATATATAAATTAATAATGAAGACATAAAACCAGTATGTAAAAGAATTAAAAAATAATCACACCTGTCGAAGGGCAAAAGAAGCATGACAGCAGCAGTAGTCAAACTCAATACCCTGACCAATTCGGTTAGGTCCACCACCCAAGATCAACACCTTTGGCCTTTGAGTGGGAGTTGATTCACATTCAAAATCATATGATGAGTACATATAGGGTGTGTTTGCCTCAAATTCTGCTGCACATGTATCCACCCTCTTGTATGCTGGAATTATACCAAGTGATAAACGCATTGATCGCACCTCTCTCTCAGAAGAAGAAGTTGCATGGGCAATCTGTTTATCACTGAAGCCCCTTCTTTTAACCTCATACAAGTCATCCTTTGTTAGCTGATCCAGACTCCTTGTCAAAAGAAACTGTTCTACATCTACCAGCTCTTTTAGTTGAGAAAGAAACCATTTGTCAATAAAGCTAAGCTCATGAATTTCATCCACCTTCATCCCCTTCTTCATCGCCGCATATACTGCATGAATACGGTCTGGATTTGGCACCCGTAAACTGTACTTCAACTGATCCCAATCCCAGTCAAGTTCCTTAACAGGCGCACATCCCCACCCTGCATAGCCACATTCCAAAGAACGGACAGCTTTCTGGAAAGATTCTTGAAACGTTCGACCCAATGCCATTGCTTCACCAACAGACTTCATCTGGGTGGTCAATATTGGCTGAGAACCTGGGAATTTCTCAAAAGCAAATCGTGGAATCTGCAAAGGAGATACAGGGGGAGCAATCAGGTTAAAATAATATTTTGCACGGGACAATTGATTTATATGAGGTAACTAGAATCAATAGATACTCTGCTCCTGAGTGTCTAGATCCTAGCCAAACTATTTTATCTTCCAAAGCTTATTCCTTCTATAACACTCAAATTTGTCCACACAATTGCTTCCTCTCGTGATGTTCAGGAAGAAATCCAATGAAAATCTAAATATTAAAGAATCTCTTCAAAATATAACCAACACATTGGCTCTTCTTCACTCATATGTTAAAAGAAAGTGATTGTTCAGTGCACTTAGTCAAGTTCTCACTAATATTTTATTACTATTTCCCTTGAGAAGGTGGGCTTGCTGGTTCATGTGTACTGTGTGCATGAGTATTTATTCAATACCATTTTGTACTTACCAAATTAGACTGTGGGGGAAAACATCTTAAACATTGCTTCTAAAAATCAATGAGAATATTAAATGCCTCTTAAAACATATGTATGTCAGCTTTCCAGCATAAAATCAATTCACTCAAAACAAGTTCAGAGCTGTACACAATAATCATAAATCAAATTACACACACACACACACACACACACACTTCTCTACATCTCACAACTCATACATGCCCTAAAGTTGCCTTCAAAGTTGCCTGTTATAACTTCACCATTTGGTCTTACAAAGCATCAGGATAAGCATGAGTGCATAAATAATATAAGTAGCCAAAGAAAAATCCTCACCTTTGTCACCACATAATCAATAGATGGTTCAAAGCTTGCTGGAGTCTTCTTAGTGATATCATTTGGGATCTGATCCAGTGTATAACCAACAGACAACTTTGCTGCCATCTTCGCAATGGGAAACCCAGTTGCCTTTGATGCCAATGCTGAAGACCTCGATACTCTTGGGTTCATCTCAATCACCATCACCTCCCCATCCACTGGATTCACAGCAAACTGCACATTTGAACCCCCACACTCCACACCAATCTCCCTAATGATCGCCACTGAGTAATCCCGCAATCTTTGGTACTCTTTATCAGTCAGTGTTTGTGCCGGGGCCACAGTGATAGAATCCCCAGTGTGCACTCCCATTGGATCAATATTCTCAATAGAACAAATAATAACCACATTATCAGCAAGATCGCGCATGACTTCAAGCTCATACTCCTTCCAACCAAGAAGAGACTTTTCAACAAGCACCTGAGAAGTTACGCTCGCTGCAAGGCCAGACTTGCAGATGGCCTCAAATTCATCACGATTGTAGGCTATTCCACCACCAGTGCCGCCGAGAGTGAACGCAGGACGAATGATGAGGGGGAACTCACCGATCTCATCAGCAATGTCAAAGCACTCATCCATGGTGGTGCCGATGCCGGAAGGCGGGGTTTTTAATCCAATGTTCGACATGGCCTTCTTGAAGAGCTCGCGGTCCTCTGCTTTCCGAATGGCATCGAGGTCGGCGCCGATGAGGTGGATACCACGGCGAGAGAGGGCGCCGGATTCGGCAAGCGCGACAGCGAGGTTGAGAGCCGTCTGACCGCCCATGGTGGGGAGGAGCGCATCGGGGCGCTCAGCGTCGAGGACAAGCTCGACGAGCTCCGGGGTCATGGGGCCGATATAGGTACGGTCGGCGAGGTCGGGGTCGGTCATGATCGTCGCCGGGTTCGAGTTCACGAGCACCACCTCGTAGCCCTCGTCGCGGAGGGCCTTGCAAGCTTGGGTTCCGGAGTAGTCGAACTCGCATGCTTGGCCGATCACGATCGGCCCGGCGCCGAGGATCAAGATCTTCTTGATGTCCGTGCGCTTTGCTCCGCCGAGACGCCACTGAATCGGCTCAGAATCGGAAGGGGAGGTATGTCCAGCGAGGCAGCGGGGAGGGTTGGGGACGCGGCGGAGGTGGAGACGAGGTTGGCAGTGGTTGTGAGCGGAGGACGGGAAGGAGCGCCCACGAGGGAGGGCGAAACAGTAGCTTAGGGTTTTTGAGTGGAGGGGGAGGAGCGCGCGGGGTATCGCCGGCGGTGACCGGAGCGCCGCCATGGATGGAGGGAAGTGAGCTCGGGTTAGTATAGTTCCGTTTGTTCGCGTACTATTTAAAACTAGGGTTTCGGATATTGGAGAAAAACTATATATGCGGGTGTTCTTATGGGAAGTTCTATGCGTTCTTATGTCCGCCGTTGGATTTCACATAGATATATCGAGATTCGCACTATACTTTATATCCGGAAGTTAGAAATGTGGGTTCCTTTGTAGTATAATTTCACTATTGCAGCGAAGATTGTGGGAATGGCGCCATGAGTGTGACGCGTGGATTCGGATCCAAACATTCGGCTCAGACCCGGATCCGCACCCAATAAGCTTACCAATTTATAAATGAATTATCTCCATTTATATTCAGAATTTAGAAATGATATAATTAGAAAAATAAGGAAATAAATAAAAAAAAATTGGATAAGTAATAAGTAGACTAAAAGGACAGCCCGGTGCTATAAAGCTCCCGCTATGCACAGGATTCCGGGAATGATTGAACCACTGGTCCACTTGGATCTATTGTACACGGTCTTATCTTCTTTTTTTTTTTTTTTAAGATGCTATTTTCACAACTCGAAATCATGGCTTTCAAGTCACATGGTGATAACTAATAAAAAAATTGATGATGCTTATAATTATTAGATGAATACTAAAAGTCTACAAGTTTCATGATCATGATCATGATAATAGTAATAAAAACAGTAGGGACACCATTAAGAATGATAGAGAAACTCAACAACAATTAGAGTTCAAAATAATTAAATTGGATTATATTTTAAATGGAACTAACTCCATATTAATTAATAGTGATTATGGCTGCCATCTGATTACTATGTGGTAATTAAGTTGAATCATGTGACATGATAGAGGTACAAAAATTTTAATTTAAGTTTCGATTAATAAGGTAATTAGCTGCATGGTTCCTGTTATTGTGCTCTATATTGATGTCACCAATGAAGAACAAGTACTC
This sequence comes from Dioscorea zingiberensis, assembly GCA_026586065.1. Taxonomy (NCBI): domain Eukaryota; kingdom Viridiplantae; phylum Streptophyta; class Magnoliopsida; order Dioscoreales; family Dioscoreaceae; genus Dioscorea; species Dioscorea zingiberensis. The sequence continues at coordinate 6,818,188 of CM048822.1, read as the reverse complement.
ATTCTGTCTTCTTTCCAACTAGCACTGAAATGCATGTTCTCTTTGATTCTCTTTTTAAAACTGAGTGTCTATTTTGATGACTCACGGGCCCAACTCTGAACTTCAGAAAAGAAACTGTCAAGCAATAAAACTACAATTTGAAGAAAGCAGATAATTTTTTTGATGCATATTCAATTTTATGAGAAGCCTGCAATATGATACCTATGCTGAAAGCATCGCTAGCTCTCTGGTTCGGTGTTGTAATCTAAACTGTCAGAATTTACGTCATGTTGTATTGCTATTATGTACTTTAAGAAAGAAATTTTTGCATTTCGTAACTATGTTTGTCAAAGTTATATATGTTTGTATAGTAGTTCTGGCTTAGAAAATTACAAAATAGTTCAGCAATAGCTGCATTCTGATTGATGAGTTGCCGGATTTGTTATTTGTAATGTGATATTACTTAAATACATATTTTTAAATGCAAAATTTTACACCTTGTAGATTTAATAGTTGCGCAAACGTTTAAATCTTGTGCATTCCTTCAATCTATTTTCACAATGTTGAGTCATATTTGAAAGAATCATTTGATTTCACATCGGATACTTCTTGAATTTGATTTTGGTGAAGTTAATTTCCCGTGAAAAACACTTAATGTGAATGATACATTTTTTTCTTCATAAGTATGTCTCTTGACTATTTACTGCTATTTTAGATTTTGACATGGCTGCTCACTATTTTTTTCTGTCTTTTTGATGTAATGTAACATCCCATCTTTTGCTTTCTAATAGTGTTTTTTTCTGAAATCCAATCACAAGAATGATGATAATGATATGAACTAGCTGTATATTGATTTGACTTTTCATTATTTCACATAATTTCAGTGATTGAATTTCAATTCAATCACATGTTAAACTTTAATTTGCACCATTCAAACTGAAACAATTTTTTTCTGCTTCGTGTATCATGCATTGTTCATCCAACTCCATTATCTTTCATTTACGGAGAACTTCCTATGTCGATGGCTCCATGCAATCTAGGAATCAGAAAAATCAACAAAGTTAAATATAAAGATCAGAGAACAGCTTTTCTAAGACCCAACTTGGATTCCTTTCCTACATTGATATCTAATCATATTTATCCTAATCGATCTCAGAAATATGGTCCCATATTAAGACTCAATAAAGTAGAAGAATTAGACGCTTTTGGTAAAGACAATCCAAGATTCCTCTTGTACGTGTGAGTATGAAAAGATATAATTGGTAGGAGAAAGTTCAAAGAAGGTCCAATTACAAGTAGAGGGGACCATGTACTTTGCTTTAATTAGTCATGACATTTTGTAACTTGTTCAGCTGATTGTTAGTGGCTCTGCGCCAATTTGATAAATATATATATTATCTACTTGTCAACTTTACTTATTTTTCTGTCTTAAAACTACAATATTAATGAGAAGGATACATGAGGCACTAGTTTGAAGGATCGATCAATCAATAGTTTGATATGACATTCATACATCGATAGCTACCAAACAGATAAAAAGTATCAGTTAAACGACTTGAATGATATATGACATGTATTTCTTCTTATTTTTTTCAAATGGCACGATATGTGTTTCTTATTTAATGGCTCTAAAGACTTGGATGAACACTAGCAAAAGTATATTGATTATCACATTACTGTTGAAACATTTGAAAACCGATTTAGCAATACAAAGGAAAAAGTTCTTAGATTGTAATGTCATTTCAATTTCTTTAAAATTTGGTCCTATCCATGTGGAAATGTTGGAGAAGCTTAATTTAGAGCTACAAGGAATGCAGATCAATTTTTATGTGCTGCAGTGATTGTTCTCAAAAGTCTACATCAATGTTCTGAAAATTAGAGGACCACTGACATGTATAAATGTTTGATTCAGTAATTGAGGAAACATCAACATAGGCTCCATTTGCAATTTGTTTCTGCAATCACTGGGCAGTAAGTACTTGAATCAATTCAATATCATATCAAACAAAGACTCTTGTATTGTTCTTGGAATTGATTTTTGCGGTATTGATAAATGGTTTGAAAATTCTCTCAAATCTCTCCTTTGATATTCATATGCATAAAAAATTGAGAAAAATAAATTCAGTAATTGAAAAAGCATCAAAATAGTCTTGACAAGCAATTGTTGTCAACGTGAGTCATGTATAATTATCGGATCCGGGTTATTATCGGATCCGGGTCATGTATATATATATGGGTTGTATATATATATAGTAGAAAAACTAGGGTTTGTATGTAAGAGTTGATTTTATAATACAAAGTGTAGCCGCCAGGTTCTCTTCACCTCTAATCTCCACCTCCGATCAACATTCTTAACTTGGTATCAGAGAAGGCGATCACTTGGACGTGGACTTTGTCACTTCTCCTAAGAAGGGACTGGTGTGCTTCCTCTCCGGCGAACCTCCATTCTTGCCTAGAAGGCCTCCTCTTTCAGCTGCTCGGATGCGTGTCGTTGCTCCGTCCAAGGCCGCCGCATCTCTCTCGGCTTCGTCTTTGTCCAAGACCGCCACTGCTGTTGCCTCCTACCCCAGCCTGCCTCCGGTCTGTTGCTACTGCTCCGTGGCTGCCACCACGTAGCCGCTTCAGATTCCGGCTCTGGCCGCTGCCTGCCCGGCCCACTCCTCCAGCGCCTGACCGTGGCCAGCTGCTCAATTGCGGATTGTGCTCCTCCCGGTGGCAGTATCGCGGCTTCCTCCGGTGCTTCATCGGTGACGGGGGAAGAGCACCGGGTTTGGGTATAAGACGAGCACTAAGCTCTCTTTCTTCTCCGGTGTAGAACGAGCACAAAGCTCTTCTTCTCCGGTTGGCTGTTGGCACATAGCTTTCTTTTTCAAAAACAGAACATTCAAATCAGTGTGCAGGCTTCAGTGTATTGTCAACTCACCATTAAAGCTTCACACTTTGTCAGAGAGTTAAAGCTTCAAACATATTGTCAACTCACCATTAAAGCTTCACACTTTGTCAGAGAGTTAAAGCTTCAAACATAAAGCTTGTGTGTTAAAGCTTTGCCAGCAAGCTTAAGCTTTTTGTTTTATCCAATTAGTCACATCAAGCTACAATACTTGTTGAGATGGGTGAAAATTCAAAGTTCGAGATTTCTGTCAAAGATAGTGGATCTGTTGGAGGACCCAAACTCAATGGAGAAAATTATCGCACATGGAAAAATGTCATATCAGCTACCCTTCGTGGAATGCATCTACAGGGACATGTGACAGGAACCATTAAAGCTCCTAGTGTAAAAGAAGCAATATGGAAGACAGTAATGGACTTGTAATGGGCATCCTATGAGGCGATGGCCGATGATGATTCGCGATGTTGCACTGTGGACTAAAATAAGGCGATCACGAAGCAATATGGAAGACACTAGAAGATCTCTATGCAAATGACTCTGATTTTATCCAAGTTGATGAGTTAATGTGCAAAGTAGCCGACATGAAACAAAATGGACAATCAGTGTCCGTCTTCTATACCAAACTGAAAAATATATGGTGAGATTGACCCAAAGCGTCAGGTGCATGATTGAGTATCCGCAAACGCATTACGTATCCGAAGAGAAGGAGCTTGAGAGAGGGTTCATGTATTCTTACTGCGGGGCTTGATGCAAAGTATACATACTTGATGCTAAAGGGGAGTTGCTTCGCATGACCACACCTCCTAGCTTAACCATGGCTTTTACCTATATTCGTAAGGATGAGTCACAACAAGAAAGTCTTACTCAAGCACAGGTTGAAGTTTCATGTCTCGCAATCCAAGCAAAGGAACCAAAGACATTTCCTCCAAAGCAAAGAAAACCCTCTGTCTTCCCCATCGCTAAGGACCTTCACTCCACCGTTCCACGCGTCCCCTGGCCCTCGGTGTTCCCCATTGCCATGATGTTGGGCATCCTAGAGAGACCTGTGGAAACTGTACCCACATCTCGGACAAGAAGCTGTGGGTACCGTCGGAAGGCAAAAGCAAGCAGCTGAGCTCAAATTTAGTCCAGGGGAACCCGGACTTCTTGATTAGCGCACAAGATCATTCTACACCAGGAGGGACTACCCCTATCGCCTCTATTGCTGGTCGTGGTAGAATTGGTATGGCTTTAAAAGTTTCACATTTTATTGGTTCTGACAGTTGGATTATTGATTCAGGTGCATCTGATCATATGACTTATGATAAAACTTACTTTACTAAACTATCTCCTCCACCTGTGTCTTATGTTACAAATGCCAATGGTGAGGCTTTTCCTGTGTTAGGAATAGGATCTATTCGTGTTACACCTTCCTTAGAACTTCATAATGTGTTATATGTGCCTGACCTGTCTCACCACTTGATATCTGTCCCACAGCTGAATACTGAGTCTAAGTGTTCTGTAACTTTCTTCCATGTGTATGTAATTTTTCAGGATCTTCTCACGTGGAGAATCGGTGGGGGTATCTCGAGGAAGCCATTTCCATCCGGATCCGACATACGCAGCGAAGCTTGAGCGCCGTCCCCAACCGCTTTGACTTGAAGCTCGACTAAGTGATGTTTGGTTGTGGCATCGTCGTTTAGGGCATCCATCTTTTAGTCTTATGAAAAAATCCATGCCTACCTTATTCATTGGTGTGGATGAGTCTTCTTTGCATTGTGAAACTTGTGTTTTGGCCAAAAGCCATCGTGCTACTTATTCTCCAAGTATTTCTAATAGAAGTCGCATTCCTTTTGAACTTATTCATTCTGATGTTTGGGGTCCTTCTAGAGAGTCTACTATATCGGGTATGCGATATTTTGTTTTGTTTATTGATGATTGTACAAGATTATCCTGGGTCGCACTCCTTAAAACTAAAGATGAAGCTTTCCCTGCTTTTCAAGCATTTCATACCCTTGTTCAAACACAGTACAATAGCCCCATTAAAGTTTTGCGCTCTGATAATGGGGGGGAATATGTAAGCCATGCCTTTCAAGAGTTTTTCACTACACATGGGATCATTCATCAAACTACATGTCCACAGACACCCGAACAGAACGGTATCTCTGAAAGGAAAAATCGCCACCTACTTGATATGGCTCGCTCCCTTCTCTTTAGTGCCCATATGCCTAAGTATCTTTGGGGTGATGCGGTAGAAGCCTCCGCTCATCTTATCAATCGTCTCCCATCCAGTGTTCTCCAAGGCAAAATTCCCTTTGAGATTCTTGCCTCCTATGTGTCTATTCCATCCTTTCATAATCTTCCTGCTCGTGTTTTTGGTTGTGTTGCTTTTATTCATGTTCCCAAAAACCAGAGGACTAAGTTGGATGCCCGGGCCATTAAGTGCGTGTTTGTTGGCTATGGAGGATCTCAAAAAGGATACAAGTGCTTCCATCCCCCTACTCGGAAATACTATATTACCATGGATGTTACCTTCTTTGAAGATATGAGCTACTTTACCTCCCCTGATACTACTCTTCAGGGGGAGCATTCTTATTTTGAAGAGTTATATCAGGGTGAGGAAATTAGAACAGAGATAAACTCTGAGGAACTCAGAACACATACAAACTCAGCTGGGACTCTCAGTCCTCCCACTTCACCTAGTCCGGTTGGTGACGATGTAGTTGAAAGAGCTGAAGACACATCTGCTCCTCCCTCAATTATAAATCATACCCCTGACTCACAACTCCCTGGTACTGAAGAAGATCACTCACCGGAGGTATGTCCACCTACTAGTACTAGTAGTAATGATCGGTATGTGTTGCCAAATAGGTCTACTCGTGGTCAGCCCCCCAAAAGGTATGAACCTACTGTTTGTGCAAAGTCAAAGTACCCAGTAGCTAACTATGTGTCCACTAGTAGGTTATCTAAGTCATATGTATCTTTTGTGAATCAAATATCTGCTGTATCAGTACCTAACAAAGTACAGGATGCATTGGGAGATCCAAAATGGAGGAAGGCAATGGAGGAAGAGATGGGGGCTTTACAGGAGAATGATACTTGGCAACTAGTACCTTTACCACAAGGCAAGAAAGCTGTAGGTTGCCGCTGGGTGTTTACAGTCAAATATAATGTTGATGGTTCAGTGAATCGATATAAGGCACGACTTGTTGCAAAAGGTTTTACTCAGACCTATGGTATTGATTATGATGAGACTTTTGCACCTGTGGCTAAGATGAACACCATTCGAGTACTGCTCTCATTTGCAGCAAGTTTAGATTGGCCACTCCGACAGTTTGATGTCAAGAATGCTTTCCTTCATGGAGAATTAGCTGAGGAGGTATACATGACTCTTCCACCTGGGTATGTAGCTGTTTCCCCGGGTGAACTTGTATGCAAACTGAGAAAATCCTTGTATGGTCTCAAACAGTCGCCACGTGCCTGGTTTGGGAGGTTCTCACAGTTTATGCACCGGGATTGATTACGTGCATAAAGCAACCAGATCATACCTTGTTTTCTCCAAAGATCAACAAGGAAAGATAATGACTCTAATCATCTATGTAGATGATATTAAATCACCGGAAATGATAATATTGAAATAGAGAGACTTCTGAGAGACAACTCGGCCTCTCGAGTTTCAGATGAAGGACTTAGGTGAACTCCCAAGTACTTCTTAGAATCAAGTAGCCGGGGGAGAGAAGGGATATACCGTGCGGAGAAAGTATGTTCTCGACTTATCGATGTGGTATGTTGGATTGCAAACCTATTGATACTCCGATTAAGCAGAACCATTGTTTGGCTGAGTATCCGGACCAAGTGCCTACTGATCGAGCTCGCTATCAGCGGTTAGTTGGCCGCTTGATTTATTTGGCTCATACTAGACCAGATGTTGCCTATGAAGTAAGTGTAGTAAGTCAGTTCATGCATAATCCAAGTGTGAGTCATACGGATGCGGTTATACGAATCTTGAGATACTTGAAGTCAGCTCTTGGAAGGGGAATATTGTTTTCTAAACATAACAACATCCTTGAAGTTTGTGGCTTCACGATCTGAGATCGGTTGGCGGTATATAGCAGCGAGAATATCGACTGTCCGAGGGTTACTTTACTTTTGTAGGAGGCAACTTGGTTACATGGAAGAGCAAGAAACAGAAGGTGGTAGCACGATCCAAAGGTCTAGGTGAATATAGAGGTACTGCTCACTGAGTGTGTAATATTGTTGGCCGAGGAGTCTGGTGTGTGATTTAGGTTTTGAACTCAAAGATACTATGCAATTGTATTGTGACAATAAAGCGGCCATTGATATATCACAAAATCCGATTACAACATGACCGTACTTTTAAGCAATGTGGAGGTCGATCGCCATTTTATTAAAGAAAAGTTAGATGCCAAGATTATCAGCTTTCCTTTTGTTCCTACTGAAGAACAGCTTGCAGACATACTTACAAAAGGAGTCTCCAAAAAGGTTTTTTATGACTCACTAAGTGTTGGGCATGGTTGATGTGTATGCTCCAACTTGAGGGGAGGCCAGCGTGAGTCATGATAATTATCGGATCCTGCTATTGCTCGGATCCGGGTCATGTATATATATATGGGTTGTATATATATATAGTAGTAAAAACTAGGGTTTGTATGTAAGAGTTGATTTTATAATACAAAGTGTAGCCGTCAGGTTCTCTTCACCTCTAATCTCCACCTCCGATCAACATTCTTAACTATTGTTTCATGTGAACTTACAAAGTTGAAAATTCTCTCAAATCTCTATTTGATCTACATAAAGGACAAAGACGGTTGCTACAAAGTCTTCAGATAATGCGGTCCAGTGAAAGCGTCCGTAACCACTTGGGTCTATCAGACGCAAATTCTTACCCCCTTTTTTGCAAGCTATTTGATCTTCATATGTATAAAAATTGGAGAAAATAAAAACAATAAAATGAGATTCTGTTTGGTTGTATTTTCAATAAAAAGCTACTTTTTTTTTGTATTTGGTTGGTTGACAGAGAATGAGATTTCAAAGGAAATAAAGGAAGACACTGTGGAATTTTTAACAATTTTTTGTTAGAATTATTGATGTGTTTGTTTGTGCTTGCCTTCGTTCAGTGAAAGTAGTGACTAATTAAATATTAATACTCTTTAACTATAGTTCAAGACTTTATATCATATGATGTAATCAGGTTCAAAGACATTGTTTACTTCACTCATTCTTTTCTTTGATGATGTTATTTGGTATTTTTGCTTAACCCTGGAAAAAATCTTAATTACATATTTATACCTATGAAACAAACATTCCTCCCTATATATAGTCCTGAAGAGGTGCATAGTATCACAGAACGAGAGTTTCACTTGCTACCTGTGGGGCGCTTGGATTTGTTGCTCCTATCAAATAAGCTAAACAAGTCTTAGAATCTCCACAAGAGAGTAAGAGAGAGAGCTAAAAGGCACTGGGAAGAAAAAAAATTTTATCGAACTAAGAAAGAGCTACACTTATTTGAGTAGATGAGCTTTAAAACTTTTCTTGGTTAGGGTCTCACCCCTTTATATAGGTCTCCACCTCCTCAATGTATTATGGAGATTGATCCTATCGAATGGTCATGATTGAACTTCCAGAAGTCTCTATAACGATCTAGAGGTTCTACCATGTTCTAGGTTATATTTTTAAAAAGATACAAGAGGGTTCTAAAATCTTATTGATTCTCTTGGGAGCTTCCACGGCTTTCTATAACTATGACCTTCTTTCATATTCTTCCAGGTTTCTTTAGGTTACTCAGAGTCTCTTTATTTAAGCCTCATTTTTGTAAAAATTATGGTTTTTCTTGATGGGGCATGACAATAGGAAAAAAATGAGAAACATAACCATGCTTTTGCATATATATCCCAAAAATATATTGATATTTTCATAAAGGCCCTAGTTTCATCTACACCCTCAATAACCTTCATTTTTTTTTTATTGGTGCTTTCTATGGTACTGTCTACTGTGAAGGTATTGGTTCCTTTCTCTACACTTGCACCCAATTTATTATACCTCACATCTACACCTGCACCCAATATGTATGGGTGCGCACCCAACGGTATGTTGTTGTTCACGGTGCCATAGAATTTACCTTTTTTGGTGAGTTAAAGAGCATATTCATGATTTTCATGCAAATTACAACATTTTCAGACGCATGGTAGTGCTAATATGTATAGTTTTAGGGTTATTTATAAAGAAAAACTCCACTATTAGGCAGATATAAACATGTATTCGTAGTCTTTAATGTTTTTTTTTAATAAATGTGGACAAACCATTCATCGAACCACAAAAGAGAACACCATTAAAGTCGGATTCATCTTGCATGGTTTTGGGGTTCCCTAGTTTCTCTGGTATACTGCCACGTCGTAGTCTTTAATGTTTTTTTTTAATAAATGTGGACAAACCATTCATCGAACCACAAAAGAGAACACCATTAAAGTCGGATTCATCTTGCATGGTTTTGGGGTTCCCTAGTTTCTCTGGTATACTGCCACGTGGCAGTATACCATTGGCTGGGGTGGGGTTTTTTTTTTTTTTTTTTTTTAGTTTTTTGCCCACCACCACAAAAGTCAAATTTTTTTTTACACAAAAGCCAATCTCGTCTTGCCACATGTTCCCTGGTTCTGGAACCAGGCAAGACGAGTCCATTAAAGTCAACTGATTTTTTAAAAATATTTTTTTGCAATTATTATTATTTTTTAACTATGTTGTATTTTGGTGTCGGATTAGTGAGAGAGTAGAATGATTCCAAATGGGAAGAGGGTATTCCAAATAAAATACCAATTAGGGTTTTATTCAAATACATTAGGTGAAGGTTGCTTAACTAATGATGTTGAAAGATTGTTAATTAAACCACTAAAAATGTTTATTAGTCCACCAATCCATTTAATCAAATCATTAAATATCATGATAATATCTTCCCACCAAGTGACCTGTCCAAGGTTGTCCTACCATCTCCTAAACATTATATTATTTGCAATTTTATTAAGTGAGCCAACGTTTATTGCCATTTTTTCTAGTTTTCCCTAATTTTAATTTTTAGTAATTTTTAAAATTAAAATGGTAATTTTTTTATATTTATTATAAGTTATAAAACATTAATTAAAGGAGTTATATAAATAATTAATTAATTAATTAAATGCTCATTTTTTGTTGAAAATCTTGTGTAATTGTTTAAAATCAAAATCTCATTCATGAAGTCTTATTTGTAATAAAAGAGATTTTTATTGGTATCAAATCAAATCATAGATTTTATAATCAGCATCAACAAAGAAAAATTTGCAGCCTTTAAGCTTTCCTTGGTCATAAAAACAACCTTGAATTTTTTAAGAAAAAATAAACAAAACATCTTTTTTTTTGAGTTTTGAGAAAAAAATAAAAATTTAAATTTGAAAAATGAGCCGACAAGAATTCTCGAATTGTTTTTTCCGAATCTAATCCTGTTAGCTGGATTTTTAACTTTGGTAGCTGAATTTGTTAATCTAGCTAGCGGAGTTATATTCGGGAAAGCAATTCGGGAAGTTTTATTGGGTTGTATTAAATTTAGGTTGAAAGAGGAAATTCACCAACTTCTCTATTTTTTTTAATTAGATATTACTGGAAAATCATAATATTTCACCATTTATTTCTTGTTTAGTAGTAATTAATGTTGATTTTTGTATTAAATAAAAACAAATCATTACTTTTTATGGATTATTATGAGAATCAAAGTCAACTCAATCCAACGGTGGATATCCTACTTATATTAGCATCTAACGGTCAATATTAAATGATCTTCATCTTCTTCAAATACAAGGAGCAAAGGCGGCCTTCGTCTTCAAAAGAGAGAGAGATGGATTCTCTTGGTCTCTGTTTCTAATCTCCTTTGTTTTCTCTTTCTCTCTCTATATATATAAGTTTATGCTCACAAAGTTGGCAACTTTTCTTTGGGAAAGGAAAAGTATGGAGGCTGAGGCCCAGAGCAAGTTCAAGAGAATCTGTGTCTTTTGTGGTAGTAATTCAGGCAACAGGCCTGTCTTCAGCGAGGCTGCTCTTGATCTTGGCCGCCAACTGGTATGATAGTTGCAGCAAGATTGGATTTTTATCAGCCTTTGCTGAGTTTTGATTGTATAAAAATTGGATTTTTCGGCTACTCTTGGCTTGATGGGAGTTGGGAAAAGAGTGTTTTTTGTTTTTTTCTTTTCGGAACTTTGATGTTTGTTTCTGATTGGATTTGGGGTTGCAGGTGACGAGAAGGATTGATTTGGTGTATGGTGGTGGGAGTGTGGGGTTGATGGGTTTGGTTTCACAGACTGTGTTTGATGGAGGCTGCCATGTTCTTGGGTTTGCTGCTTGAATTGGAGTTTAATCTTTTCTTATTCGGTTTTTTCTATAATCTTTTGCTTATCACACTGTTGCAATTGTGGTTTTTGTTCAATGGTTGTATGCAGTGTTATTCCTACAGCTCTCATGCCTCTGGAGGTATGTCAATGTCTCCCCTTTGTTCCTCTCCTTTTCATAGTGAATTCCTTTTCTTTTAGATTTCTCTTTGATTGAAAGAATGGGTGAATGAACATGTAGTATGCCATGAATTTGATTCTCTGTCTTAGACCTTAGACCATAACCCTTGAACTTTGCTTGAGAACAAGTGGTTGCAGAACAGTATGGAATAAGTAATGGATGAACTTTATTTGAGGAGGCATATTACTGTATATATGTGAATGTGGAATGCCTATTATTGCATCCTTTTCAAAACTTTATCTCCATTAATTGGTTCCAGTCCATATATTCCATAGGCTTGGTATCTGTCCAGATGGATTAATACAAGTCTGATATCATGCGTGGTTCAAGTCTTTTCAATCATTCATTGAATGTACTGATGTTTCCTAAGTGTCTATATTGTGTAGATATCCGGCGAAACCGTGGGTGAAGTCAAAACAGTTTCAGACATGCATGAGAGGAAAGCCGAAATGGCCCGTCAATCAGATGCTTTTATCGCTCTTCCCGGTATATTCCTCTTCTTTCTCCCTGCTTGCTTGAAGTGAAAAGGTGGTTTTAGTTTTTTACTCAGACATTTTACTGTGATGTGTAAGTATTGACTGCAAGCAATTTTTGCGCATTCAAGGAGGATATGGAACAATGGAAGAGATGTTGGAGATGATAACATGGTCACAACTTGGAATTCATGACAAACCAGTGAGTTGTTCATGTGCCTTACAGTGATCATCAACTCCAACAATCCTGTAAGAAGATAACCGATATTATCATTTCTGTCTGCTTAGGTTGGTCTCTTAAACATTGATGGATACTACGATTCATTGCTCGCTCTATTTGATACCGGTGTGAAGGAAGGTTTCATAAAGCCATCTGCAAGACATATAGTTCTTTCGGCTCCAAATGCGAATGAACTATTAACCAAAATGGAGGTTAACAGACAATGCCATATTAATTCTTGCAGAGACTTAATGTTTGTATTATTCATCCTGATCTCATTGTCCTTTCATTTAACTTGCAGGAATACACTCCATTGCATGAACAAGTTGCTCCTCGCATGAATTGGGAAGTTATGCACCTAGGTTATTCAACACCATCAACAAGTCCACTCTAAATTGATTCATCATGCCTTTATTTGTTGATTGTGATGTGATTCTTTTCTTAGCAAATTGTATCACCGAAGAAACGATGCAGATGAGAGCAAATTCTCATAAATCGCCATTTATGATATTATTTGATAGTTTCAATGAATTTTTCAGTTCCATTTTTTCGGTTCCCATGTGAGAACCTCTTCTTACTACTTCCACTGATATCAAAATGTCAAATGCGATACCAACTCATCAGTAATTTACCGGTACATGGACCTACCTTTGTTGTTTTATGTCTCATCACAATTCAGCGATGTTCAGTCACTAGAGAACTCTAGAGAACCTTGCTGACCTGTCACTCTGCTTCGATAATTGTTTGCATGAAGATAAGGCTTGAAGTACTCATGATGTGTGATCAATGTTGGTAAGAGTACACATTTTATTACACAGTACCATCAAAAATTGCAAAATTATTCCTACTGCTCTCGTGATGATCATGGCAACTAGACTTACCATTCGAGTAATCAACAGGTACTACTCTCAACACAATAATTTCCACATTGACTCAAACAAAGGTGTCCGAAAATCCTGCACATGGGGCTGCACTTGATGCTTTCAGTATTTACTGTTTTCCCGTCTTGAACTTTTTTCTCTTCTTATCTGCAGTACATACAAACTTTAAATGGATTGATGGGGATTGCAAGTTGCATTGTGGTCCAAGATGTTTATGGGTATTACCAATTCACTCCTCACCGACAACCATATTTCTTGTGGATCTCAGATTGCTTCTTGGTCTCTGAATTTCTTGTGGAAATCAGTAAAAAGTAAAAAACCATTTGCATTTGTTCTGTTTCAAAAGTTCGTCCTGATTAAGAATTTGACTGATACTGTTTGCATTGTTTCTTTCTAATGCTTGCGAAAGCATGCAGACCGAGGAACATTTGCGGATTTGTTCGGCCTTGAAGTTATCGACACAGGATCAGAAAAAGTATACAACCATCAGGTTTGCTATCAAATCTGCTTCCCTTTTTATTCTCTTTGGCTCAAACTTAGGAATCTCATTATCACATGCAATTCAAAAGCCATGTCTAGTTACTTTTTTGTTTTTCTGCTGTAGAGAATTCAGATTGAATGCGAAGGATAGTTCCGCAGAAAACTCACCGACAAAGAAGAACTACAGAAAAAGCAGAATTCCCTCATGTTTTTGTCCAAATCTTTGAAAATTGTGAAAGGGGTGATCCAGATTGCTTTTGGATCAGATTCCATTGTACTTTTATCAGCCACCATTGTTATCCTTGATTGAGTTCTTGGTGGTGCTATTGTTAATGCACATACTTAGATTATCATTCCTATCAAGCCAGAAAATTGGAATGTTTTTTTTTTTTTGGCTGAAAAATTATTTGAGAAAAAAATCACAAACCAAACAAAATCTTACAAAAAAAAAAAAGGAATCAAACTGTTTCCATTTTTCCTTTTCACTTAACCTTAAATAAACATGCTTGGAGTTGGGTGGCAAATAAGATATTTAACTCATTTGGAATCAAAACTTCTTTACTTTCTGATGTTTAGAATATCAAATTATTCTTTGGGACAAAGAAAAAATCACCAATTAATTGGAATATTTATTTTGATACAATTTCGGTTTATTTGTACAACAATATATTCCTAAATTTAGCAAATTCCAACTCAGTTTAAATTCACCAATCAACCACAACCACAAAAGAAAGAAATGCAAATTCTTAGCATTTCCTTTCGGATCTCAAAAGTCAAGATATCAAAAAATTGAAAGAAATCAGTTGAATTACACAATGACTCCTTAATCCTTTTAGTTTTATATAATAAAATTATTTATTTATTTCTACTTATATATACCTTTGAAAATTTTATAATTAAAAAAAATATATACCCTTAAATATAAAAGTAGGATAATCAAACTCAAGGGGCATAAATGTAATTACAAATCTTTAGGGACTTTTACATAAAAACCAAAAGATTGAAGGGTGATTTTGATTAATTACTCCAAAAGAACATAAGATTATACAAACAAACAGGATCAATCATTCATCCTCTTCTTCTTCTTCACAAGATGGGAAGAAGAATGCCCTCTGAAACCATCCCTCCATTCCAACCATCCCTTGCTCTCCCCCTCGTCGCCGGTGTCGCCATTCTCGCCGCCCTCTGCGCGTCTCACCACCGTAAATCTCCAGCGAAGAACAGGCTCATCCCACCACCAATCCATGAATCCTCAAAGAACTCAAATCAAGAACTCTCACCTCCAACTCAACCATGCAAGACACTCTCAGAAGCTCCGGCAAAGCCGGGGCTTCGTCCTAGTTCATCGGCATCGAAGAGGAAGTTATCAATGAGCTTGAGCGTGAGAATACCAGAAGGGTTGCAAAGGGTGAAGCTGAGAAAGAGAGAGAAGCAGGAGAAGGATGAAGAAGAAGAAGAAGATCAAGAGTCTTTGTGGAAGAAGACGATAATTCTTGGTGATAGGTGTAGGATACCTAGTGACGAGGAAGGAGAGGCTGTTGTCTTTGATCGGAGGGGGAATAGAGTGAGGAACTACAGGCCGAGGACGCCGAGGTCGCTGCCGGTGTCCCGGAGCAACTCCTTCATGAGCTCCTCCGACGACGTGTAGAGTTTCTGCCGGCCATGGTGGGAATGCGTGCGTGCGTGCATGCATGGATGAATCAGGGAGCTGCTCAGTGGGTTGACGTGATCGTGGTTTGTAATCTCAAAGCATGGGTTTGCGGGTGTTGGACTAAGAGATGTTTCATGGATCATAAAATTTTGGGACAAAACTTTTCTTGATTTTTTTCTTCTTAAAATTCTTTAAATAACAGTGCCATTGAAAAGATTTTGTTTAATAGTTTGATGTAAGAGTAATGATCTTATGGTTCGTCAAAAGTGTCTTAAGATTGGTGAAAACATTTTTGACGAAATCAATTAATCTGAGGCACCCATCCAGATATATGGTGGCCACACATCTTAAAATGTGGTTGACGACCGAGATGATTCCACACCTCAGTTCCATGAATGATCCTTTAAAACCGAAATCATGGGATCATTATTTTTAATGTTACTTTTTTATCTTGTTGTTACAAGGGTATGGATGTAAATACTTAATTTTATGGGAGTATAAAGCAACTATAGAGTCAATATATTTTTTTATTATTTTTATTTATTTATTTTTAGTATCAAGACCATTTTATTTGTCAAAATATCTCTGCTTGTCCTAAGGATGGCAATACCCGAGCCGATCTGTGGTTTCCCCATCCCGAATGAGGAGAAATATAGGTAGTAGGGGTATGGTAAAGATCCCTTAAAATCCGCCCCGCCCCGCTAAGAAAAATACAAAAATATCTTTATATATATTAGATTATATAATTTTAGGGTTTCTGATGAAGGCTTTGTTTAAAGTCTTTTGGACTTTGGCACGCTTTCCCACTCCTCTCAAGCTTGTAGATCAAAGTGCTTTTACAGTGCTGTTAAGTTTATTTTACTTAAGTTTAATCGGTAAATTTCTCTTCATTCTATGGTTCGAATGTGTATATTGGTTCTCGCCCTCCTCCACCGCCACATTTGGGCAATAGTGGTGGTAGAGGCCCCGCCTGGCCCCCACCCCATTGCCATCCCTAGCTTGTCCAGCATACAAAATTTTGAGAGAATGTTGATTAAAACTAAAAATATAAGTAAAAATTTGAGAAGACTTAAATAAAATTTCGTCGCTAAATATATTCTGAGCTAAATAGTTCTTTGAAAAACTGTAACGTGCTACAAAACTCCCACATGTTCAGGATCCAAGGAAGGACCAGACTACTTAAGTTTATTGTACATAATTTTTCTTTTTTTACAAAAAATTGTTTCCACGACTAGATCCTTTTCCCTTCAAATCACATGACAACTTTATCCTGCAAGGCTCCCCTTCTATATGATGACATTATAATGGCACTATAATGAACATAAAATAAATAAACAATAGCTACTTGATAAACAAAGAGCAATGCTCTTAAACTTAAATAAGATTGACATAAAGCACACCTTGTTCATTAAAATGAAACAAAAAAAAATGGAGTCAATTTAAACATCAAACGAAAAGAAGAGTAGACAATGAAACAGAGATGGCACAAACACAAGCATGGCCATGGTGACACAAAGTTAGCAGATATATGAACACAGCCTCACCTGGCCTTGGACATAGGCTTTACAATTCTTGAGGATTCCTCTACTTATTCAGTTCGATCTCAAGGATTTCGCTCCAACTCACAACAGCTTTACTTGATCGGAACTCAAAGACGAGAAAGCAATTCCAAAGTACATGAGTGCTCAGGTTTTAGGTTTTACAAAGTGAAGAAAGCATATGCTGTAGCTGCTTGATTAGTAAATGCTAGTGAGTCCGCTCATCATTGTCGAAGTTTAGACTCTCGATGCCTTTGATGGTGGACTCGTAGTTCCTGATGTTAGATGGAGGCCTACCAGCACCGGATGAAGGGCGTCGGAGCTCTGCAGATCCACCAGGAGACGTTCGCTGACCACCTGAAACTTTCGGAAATGTTCCGGGACTTGCATCTGTTGTGCGGCTGCGAGACATATCCGCCTCACTGCTCGCCATCACATCTCGGCTACTAGAAACAGCAGCTCGCCTTGAGGATCCGCTTGATCGCCCCAAAAAAGTTGAACTGGATAACTACATCGAACAGGTACACAAGGTCAGGAATTGCATAAAAAATATACATTGACAATATATGCTACAAATTTCATTTATCTCATTTATTTCAACATTTACTAGTTACTAAACATCCATTAGTAGATCATATTTGTTTCCATCTTTGGATTATTATCGATCATGGGGCTCCAGTTCTCGTGAAAGAGCACTTGAACATAAATTGGGCTGAATATCACAAATCTAATAAAAACAACACCAATTATGAAAATGGCATATTGAGGTTCTGAAAGTAGCTTCTTAATGGCCACCATATTTATTGTCCAACAAAATACACATTAATGGAGAATTATATTGAAGTGCTGTGATAGAGATGACTCCAAAGAAACAGAATAAGGGTTTCTTATCTTGCAACAAATCAAGTAACCTGGTAACAAATGCTTCATAATTAACTTTCAGAAGAACACTCAGCGGTATCTATACTTACAATGTCTATTATGAACACCTATAAGTAGTAATTCAAAAAAGTAGACATACAAACTAAGGATATACCATCACATCACATACCATTCTAATCATCAGCCAACTAAGCAGAACTATACAACAATGAATACAGCACAAAAAGACGATGGAAACATCAAAGTTTAGCATAGAAATAACCATGCTACATTTTCTAGCATCAGAACTGAAAGAACAAAAAAAAACTCACCATAGCTTCTTTACTGACAGTTGAGTCATTTCCCACCGGATTCTTCTGTTTTGGTAAACTGCCAGAGTTTATGGCTGGTGCTGAGACTCGCCTACGAGAAGGATCTGTAGCTGACCAACCACTTGTTCTTCCTTCTTCCGCACCTAGAACAATCGGTTTAAGTTCCAAAATTGCCTTGATACTAAAGACAAACGCTAACCAGATGAATTGGGCCACAAGCCAACTAACAAGAATAGTGCATTGACAACCAGGAAAAAAATATGAATTGAGATCAAATGAAATGAATCAATTATCTCAGCAACTTCAGCTGTATGCAAGGAAGATAAAATATTGCAAACAAAAGTCTGAAGGTATTCATATTAATAAACTCATGATCTAAAGGATGAATTATGAAGTAATACAATCAGGAAACATGTGCATGATGATGGGAGGGCACCAGATCAAGAAACACAAAAAGGGAGCTTATTCAAGTGTTATCATCACTCGAAAGAAATACCTGTCTGCCTGTCAGTATTAATTATGGCAGGGGCCAAGCCAGAGCTAGTACCAGCAGCAGGACCCTGGAATTTCATGTGGGAACAGGCCAAAAGTTAGGAGGGAAAAGATGCACTGCAGATTTGGAGGGCAAAAGGAGGTGCAGAGAAAATTCAACATATACATACCACCGCTCGTGGAGGAGCACTCGAAATCTGTGATTGCTGGTACTTCAATATCGTCCAGTCGAACACATAATCAAATTGAAAACCTTAAAAGAAATCAATGGACCATGATTACATTTCACAGATTAAAATTTGCATCTTCTAAGGTAACACCAGGATTATCTAGTAGATACCGATTTTACCATCCCCGTCATTAAAGGATATGAGAAAGCAAAGAACCTACCTTCACGAATAAAAAGGTCACGGAATATCCTTTTGAGATAAGCATAATCTGGCTTGTCATCAAAACGCAGCGAACGGCAATAATGGAAGTATGATGCAAATTCTGATGGATATCCCCGACATAAAGCCTAGAGATGGCATACAAATTAATCATAAGCAAAAGAAGAAACATCTTACATTGCCAAGACAAGCTCTGCACACATTATAAATAAGACCAACCTCAATTGATGTGGAAACTTTTCGCTCACTAATCTTCTCATACTTCTGTTTCTTGGTTCCTGCTTTAAGGCCCTGCCATGGAAGACTGAAAGCAGAAGAAAAATTAGACTGGGACCATAAGTCTTCATGAAAACAAAAAATTTAGGTTGGAAATCCATACCTTCCTCTTAAAAAGTACATGAGCACATATCCAAGGGATTCCAAATCATCCCTCCTGCTTTGTTCTTGGTAAAACAAAAACAGTAGTCAGAAATTAAATACAAAGACAAAATTGAACCAAGATTTTAGTGAACTTGACACACTTGATGACAAGAGATAACTCCACATACCTATGCCAAGATGAGTGTTCATGCTTGCATATCTAGCCGTCCCTGTCAAGTTTTTGTTCTCCCTGCAGATTTACAGGGCTATGAGAATGCACATGGAAACAACAAGGCATTCATCCACAAGGCTATGAAAGATATGGATAAACATGAGAGAAGGAAAAAAAGAAAAGAAAAGAAAACTGAAAGATACATATCCCAGAATCCTGTTCAAGAATAACCACATGGTTCACATTGATTAGCAGAATCTAGTGAGGAATAATTAGTCTTCTTAAAATAATTAAACACCATGGCATGAAAACTATGGAATCAAACTCAAATACAGATATCCTTAGTATTTGATTGTGACCAAAAATTCATGGAATACACTATAATTGCAAAATAGAACTCGAAGTGGAAGACAAATGACTAGTTTATGATGGTGCAAAAAATGTAGAAACCTGGTAAAAGGGGAATGGTACAAACTCTAGTGAAAATTACCATGACCATCAAAACCCGTGTGTCCAGATTGAACAGACCGTAAGTATAGCACAAGGTAGCTAACCAAAAGAAAATGACAAGCTCAACCATCATATGCTAGCAAGAATATGTCCAAAGCAAGCAAAAGTTGAATAGAGTGCAAATTAAAGATTTTAAGATAAATAGTCCATGCTTAATAAATGCCTCATAGATCAAAACAACAGGTTTTCCATTAGAAGTTATTCATTTTTTTTATACCTATAAATCAGCTTCTAACACTATAACCTTATGCACATTACACAATCATAACAAACATATAATCATGCAACTAGATAATGTATTTGCTACTATCATGTGAGTCTTGAATTTTAGAACTAGTTTTCTCAACGTTACTCATCATCATACACATTATTTGCTAAGTGCTGACATGATAATTAAAGTTGGTGGATGAGATATGACAAAGCATAAACCCATGTAAGCCTTAACAGCTGATGCAGAGGAATAGTTCTGACAAACAGATAACAATTAGGAAATAACATCAGAGACAAGTTAAGGACAGAAATGATAGTTTGGAACTAGTTACTGACTGATAAAGAGAAGAAAGGCATTTGAGAAGACCACATAAGTCCTCTAATGAAATGGCCCTTGACAATTTAATCAACCAACAGAAATTGCGGGGAACACATAAAAAAGAAGGTAAGAGATGAAGTTGATGTGCACAAGACTCATAACATACTTGGATGTATTTCCAAATCATGTGTGACAAGTGCATATAAATATGCAGTTGCATAAAAATGAGCTGAAAATCTAGCCACAGGAAAAAGAGATTGCAATATTCATATATAAGCAACCATGGGTTACCTGTCTGTAACAATAACATGAGCGTATGATACCAAACAATTGGATGTTATCAATAGATAAACAACCAAGGATAGCTGTGGAAGAATGCTTTTGTATAGATTTCAACTTAGGCATCGGTGCCAAATAGAGGAGAGTTTATCAACAAGTAAACCAAATTTTGATAGAGTATACCATTTTCCACATACCTATATGGAATATGCTGATGGGTTGAAGTATCCCGATACTTTTTGGCAAGGCCAAAATCTATAATATACACCTAAATAGAAACAAAAAGAATCACTAATTCAGATTGCCTATTAAAACCTGTCAAAAACTTTACATAAAAAAAAAGGATGTCGACGAACATAAACTATACCTGATTTGCTCGTCTCCCCAATCCCATCAGAAAATTATCCGGTTTAATATCACGGTGAAGAAATGATTTAGAGTGAACAAATTCTACCCGGTTGATCTGGAAAATAACAAAAATAGTTAGAAAAGAAGACATACATGGATAGTCAACAATAGTCTTATCACTAGAAAGATGTACCATCTGATCTGCCAGCATTAAAACCGTCTTCAGTGACAGCTTTCTGCTACAGAAGTTGAAAAGATCTTCAAGACTTGGTCCCAGTAAATCCATGACAAGGACATTATAGTCTCCTTCAACACCGAACCATCTTATATTTGGAATTCCAGCTGGAAAGATCAGAAGTTTAAGAAATTAAAAACAGAAGAGATAAAAAGGCCATTGCTTCTACACCACAATGACAGAAAATATGTTTCTTGTATTACTTCCTCCTTGAAGAATTCTGTACAGCTTTGACTCATATAGCAACTGTGGATGTTTTGTTTTGACATTTTCCTGTTAAGAAGAAACAATGAAATGAGTCCAAGACGTATTCGTAACTAATTGAAGAGTATGGTATGATCACCAAAATAACATATTGAACCTCTCAAAACATTAAAGAAAATCTTGCACAGCAAATAATGAGATATAAAAGAATTTAGTTTCTTGCAGCTCAAGAGGAGGAGAAACTGGGAATGTAGTGTTGTTACTTGTTAGTAAAGAATAAAACAAATAAAGAGTTGAGCTACATTAATAATAAGTATCACAGAATCTAGTTCTCACAGAATTAATTGGTATAGAACGGGAAAGAATAAGACCTAATAAAAATAGATGAACGGTTACAGAATCAGCTTGATGCCATAATATAGTTTATCACGCTACCACGTTTATAAATTGAAATAAAAAATAATGACATCAAATAAATACAAACTGTCAGCCACGTCACCGAATCATAAATATTTATCAGCTAAAGACATCACCTAGTAGTTAGATCATTCCACCAGAAAGCCTTAAAAAGACATATCTAAGACACGTGATACGCCTTCTTGAAATCAGAAATCCACATTCCAGTATATTACCCTCATTGTGCACCGAAGCACATGTACAAATAGCAGCCAATCCACACCGACTAAGTGACATGTGAATACGTTAAAGTATCCAGTTGTTCTCATCTTTCCACTTGGCATGTTATATATGCCGACAAGGATCACACTCTCTTTATTTTACACTGTCCCTTAATAACATCTGTCCACCTTAAGCACAACTCAGCCAGCACTTTGATTCACTAGAAAGATGATTTTGTAAACACCACAGAACACCACAAAAAATACACTTTTTCATAGATTCCCCCCGTATTAGCAAGTTAAACTTCCTGAATCCACAAAGCAAGCAAATAACATCCCAAGGGATGATTTCCATCCATCTAAAACCACATATCTCCACAAAATTGCTCTTTTGCGGTTAATGAATCAAATGGCTCACAAAAAATACCAATTTAAAGAACTAGACACATGGAAAAGCAACATATTCCAATGCATTATTCTCAATCTACAGTGAGCATCAGCACCACATTCAAAACCCTACTCCAAACCCCTCTAACCAAAAAGAAACACTTACAAGCTTTATCGCGACCTCCTCATTCGTCTGAATGTTAGTACCTACAAACACCAACCAAATCAGAAACAAAACACCAAAAAAAAATCAAAACTTTCAACCAGAAACCAAGAAAGCACAACGAAATCGCACAAATAAGCAACAAACCTAAATAGATCTCCCCAAAGGAGCCACTCCCGATCTTCCGGCCAAGCCGGAACTTGTTCCCCACACGAGGCTCCATCTCAACACAATCAACCCACCCAAAATCGAAATCCCAAACCCAAAAAACAAAAAAACAAAGATAGAACCCTCAAAAGAAAACCCTTCTCCGCCGCCCAATCAATCACCCGAGACCAAACGAAAACCCCAAGGAACAAATCACCGCTACCCGCCGACCAGGAACAAATCCCATCCGATCGATCGGTGAATCAGGAGGGAGGGGTATATAGACTAATTAGGGTTTCTCGAGACGATGGGGGGTTGAGAATTTCTAGGGTTTGTTGGGGAGAAGGGGAAAAGGAGGGGAAGAGACGGTGATGATATCGTCCGCACGCACACACGCTTTGATCCAATCGACGAAACAACCTTTTTCCTTACGAAAGTGGGCATTGTTTTCCATTTAATTACTATTTTGCCACTCCCTCTACTTTTCCTTTTTTTTGGGATATTTATTTATAAATAATAATACGCAATAATTGGGTTCTCTTTTTACAATTCCACACCTTACTTTTTTTTTAATTACAAATAGATGTTTTTTGCATGTATAACCCCAACTAGATTTATAGTTCTTTATAGACTTTTTTGGTTATTTACAATGATAATTACCAATAGTTTAGGGGTTTTTTTACAAATCCCCTGCTTTAATATTTTTTCTATAAATACAAACGATTCCTTGCAGATATACCCTTATGAAAGTAAATAATTATTCATACACCCATAGGGGGGACTCACTCTACTTTTTCTTTTTTGATATTTGGAACAATACTCAATAATTCATGGCTTTTTTTCAAATGCCCCATCATACTTTTATCTATTAACAAATATCCCTTCAAGTACTTGGGATGCCTAATTTCTCCTCATAGATTACCCTCAAATACATTCCAACCTCTACTTGACTCTGTCAAGAACAAATTAGCAAACTGAAAAACTAGGAATTTATCTATGGCTGGCATATTAACACTCATTAATTCAACTTTTATGGCTTTGCCTGTGTATGGTCTCAACACATATGATATTCCAGACCAAATTCTTGATAATATCTCTAAAATGGTGAGGAGGTTCCTTTGGGGAAGGGATAGTAATAATAGGGGTTCCCATCTAATTGGTTGGAACACTGTTACTAAACCAAAGTCTGAGAGAGGCCTGGGGATTAGAGATTTAAAATGAATGAAATTTTCCTTGTTGGCTAAACATGCACGGGACCTTATTAATCAAGAAAACAAAAGCTGGATCCAGTTTATGACATTCAAATATGGCAGAGTGGACCTATGGAAACTGAGGAAATTGACAAAAGTCTCTTATATATATAGATCTTTATACAAAGTCATGGATAAATTGAAACATTTCATTATGCCATCTAATACTTTTGCCAATGATTCTATTCTTTTGGATACTTGACTATTTGAAATTCCAATACAATTTAAACCTACGTTCATTAACATAGACGTTGACCTATCTGAAGCCCAGGTTGTAAACTTGGCTGTAAACCACAGTTGGGATGAGAATTTAATCAAGGATATATTTCCTTGGCACACTGCTCAATCAGTTTTAACTTTGAATATTGATTGGGAAGCTGAGACTAAGAAGTGGGTATGTATGAACAAATTTGGAGGCAGAACATTAACTGCTACCATATATGAACTGAGTGAAACAGATTACTGCATAGACAAGTGGGAAGGCTGGAAAGCCTTGTGGAAACTAAACATTGCTCCTAGAGTTAAACTATTCCTCTGGAAATTTTTTCACATGAGGCTGCCTACAAGGAGCATGTTGTATGCTAGAAACATTGGCCCAGATGATCCTTGTCCTATGTGTTCTATTGTTGCTGAATCTAGCATACACTTGTTCCAAGAATGTAGATGGGCCAGAGCTTTATGGACAGAAATTCAATCAACTGGATTTCTGAAAAACTGGACAATTGTTGACAAACCCTTGCAGGAAGGAATATGGTTGACAGAAGGCTCCATTGGAAAGCTAACTGATTTTGAGAAGATTATTATTGCTTATGCTTTATGGTTGATCTAGACATATAGGTGTAATAGAATCTTCAGGGGAGATCAAAGCAACCCTCATTTGGTGGCCAAGAGATGTTTGATGGCAGCTGAGGAGTTTCATCTAAGGAATCTTCCCATTGAAGAGCTGACAAACAACATTCAACTCAAATGGAATAGAAGACACCATGAACATATAGTATTCACTGATGCTTCATGGCAAGCTGAGGAAGGTAAGACATTCATTGGATTTATAATCCTCACTAATAGAGGTTCTCTCTGTGTTGCAGGTGCCATGGTGGAGGTGGCAGCATCAGCCTTTGAAGCTGAAGCCAAAGCAGTAAAAGAGGGTCTGAATTTTCTACACCAATTGGGAAGCAACCAAGCAGTAATTCACAGTGATAATGCAAATCTGATGAGGTTGCTGCAAAGAGGAAGAACTGGGAACCAAGGAAGTTATTTTGAAGCTGTAGAAGATTGCAAGAGATTGCTCCTTAGATTGCAACATTGGGAAACAACTTATATTCCAAGAAATCAAAACCAAGGTGCAGATGAACTGGCAAAGCTAGCAAAGCATACAAACAGGAATTGGTTCTTTGATAAGTTTGAAGATATGTCAAGAATTGTGTGTGATTTTGTTCTAGACTTACGAACTTTAATTTAGTTTAGCTTTAGAAGCTCCGTAATTTACCCCAAAGAAAGAAGAAGATGCTTTGCATTATACCCCTTTGTAAAATTTATAATTATTCACATTTTCATCTTCTATTTTTTAAAGTTTTTATGGAGTATAGATAACACCCCTTTTCTCCATAAGTGGACATTTGTTTCCATTTAATTACAATTTAGGGACTGCTTTTCCTTTTTTATATTTGGAATTTTTTTTCCACAATCGGCATAGCTTGTTTTTTATTATGAAGTTCTATAGGGGTTATGTAAAACAAATACTTAAATTTCCATTCAAGTCCTTGAAGAGACTAAATTTGCTTTTTGAGCTACTTTCATGACAAATTTAGTTTTAGTCCCTGGCGTGATAAATTTAATTTATACCTCCCTGGGACCCATAAACCTTGTGAAATGGACCCCCTAGAAATTGGATTTCATAACAAATACTAAAAACCAAAAAAAATAGTTTTCAAAGCAGAATAATTAGATTGGAAAACTAAAAAAATAAATTTATTATAATATATATATATATTGAAAAATTGAATTTGAGAGGAAGAAACATGTTTCTTTCTCTTACAAGCTGGTGGAGAAAAACGTTTATCACATTTTTTAAAACATTTCTTGGTACCTTTTCATTGTAATTTTTCTTTGGATTCTTTGTCTAATTTTTTAGAAAAAATTATAAAAAAGAGACAAAATAATAATAAATAAATATTAACAAACAAAGAGGAATATGTTTTGGTTTATAATTCAATGTCATAAAAATTTGATGTTTTTATCCTGACTTTCATGGGCTTAAATTATTAGTGTCCGAATAAAGAAAAAAAAACAAGATTTTGAGAATAATGAAGAGACAACAACAAAGGCTCAGATTATGTTTTGTATGCAAATCTCATAATATTTTATCTTTCTAAATAGTATTTGTTTTTAATACTAAAAAATGCATGGCATGGTTTGTTTAAAGAGAATTATATAAAATAATATAAATGTAATGATAGATACATTAAATAATAAAAATTAAAAGGGGTATGTATGGCTTATAATCCAATAATGGAATATAATATATATATATATATATATATATATTATAATCCAATAATGGAATATAATATATATATATATATATATATATGGGAAACATATCTTTAAGACACGTGGTATGATGATATGAGAATCCAATTGTCTTCAAAACCACTTGGTCATCCAACTAGGTCGGAGGCTTCCTTGAGTATGAACGCTCATATCTCATTTATCAACTCTCTTTCGACGAGGTTTGATCCTTGGAGATCGGAAGAAAGACGTTGATTTTGTATATTGGAAGGAACAAACCAAAGAAGTCGTTTGATCACATTCTCTCCCTTAAAATCATTTGATGCATTTCAACCTTCACTTGAGACTTTTACTCGTTAATCAAGATCTGCTCTGATCTTCGTAAAGAATAGATCTCAACATATTATATATTCATGTTTACATTAATGAATTTTATTAATTAAAAAATATTGTCTACCATGCCTTGAAATTAGAACTTAGAGAAAACTTAATCATTGATAGAAGAGTTTCATATATATATTATATAATCACAGATAATGATTGATATAGATATTGTGCTAGTAATAATATTCACTTTAAAGATACAACCTTAGATTTGAAATATCGGCTAGGGAAAGTTAACAATCCATGGGTGATCCTCATGATCAACTAGGGTTTCCAGTATATCACTTATGTACTCTGTAATCTTTATTATCTTATTAAGAAATATAGGTAATTTACTATTCATCCCTTGTATAGTGAACAATTTGCCATGAGGTCATTGGGAGGTGTTGTTTAATTTTTTTTGTTTTGGGGTGTTGAAACAATAGCAGGGATCTTAAAATAATTTGCCCTAATAAATATAATTTATTTAATTTTAAAATTAATAATAATTAAGAGAAAAGCACAAGAAACACTTGTCTTGAAATACTGACAAACACTCACCTAATCCCTCATTCAATAATGCCACTCACTTTGTTTGAATTATAATAATACAATTATTTTTAATTCTTTATATCAACACTTGTATTTTTACCATAATTTTCAGTATCAAAATATAATATTATATATATGATGATTAATTAATTATTAACAACATCAAAATATGCCTCGAGTGTGGGTGCATGCAACAGTACTGTGGGATTTTTCCCAAAGTATTAGACTGTTGGATTCAAAGCTTCTTTACTTGAGTTATGAGCTACCATTTTTAGGTCCGAGTTGCTATAGCAAAATGGCGGCACTACTGTAACAAGAACACCACCCCACAACCCAAAAACCTATACATTAGAACCCCAAAAAACACTACTACCCTGAAACCCACCCTAAAAAACATTGATATTACATATAAATACCCCTAAAAAAAATAATAATTACATATACAACCCTAAATTTGTCGTTTCATCAAGTTAACACTAAAAGTGATCATCTATCTATTAACAGATCCTAGTATCGTGAAAAGACCATCATATCTTCTACAATAATATATTTACAAATTTTATTTGGTTATAAATTTATAAATATTCTCTTAAAAAATATATAATTTAAAATATTAAAAAATTGCAATGGTATAAGATATATTTCATGTTTTTTTTGAAAATATGCAACAAACTCCCCAGGAGAGATTTCAAAGTCGTGCACAACTACATAGAACACATCCCTAGTGAAAGGGGATTTGAACATAGAATTGTTCCCAAACGAACCCCACCTGTAAATAGGGGACTTAGGTGCTACCTTATGTGAGTGGAGGCTCAAACCTGAGACCACTTGTCTAACACAAATGAATGGCACCGTTAGGTCAAGAGGTCTTTGGTACATGTATTTCATTAATAAATGACAACTGTTCACAAATTTCAACCATTACACATAAACAAATAAGAAATTTGGAGGGGTCCCTGTAATTGTAATTAAGGTTTTTTCTGGGATATATAAACAATTAAGATAGTTTTGAAGGGTACATTGATAATTTTCTCAATTATTTTTTATTTTTTATTTTTTAATTACTTCAAAACTAAGCAGATCCAGTCAAATGAAGACACGGTCCGGTGTAGACAGACCATCTGGTTACTTCCCAAAATTGTCAGCCATTTGGACTGTGAACAAAGAAAGATGGAGCATCAGAAGTTGTGGAGGTCAACATTGTAGTCTTGTAGATCAATTAATCACAAAATTCTGATAAAATATTTGAAAATTCAACAAACGAAAAAGTCTTCAAAAGCAATTAATTTGAAACAACCATGTTTTGTTATTTGGGGTTGTTTGATTGATCTTTGCACACACAGTCCTCTGTAATCAACATCCAGATCTTTTAATCATATCATATCTTAATCAAAATCTTTAAATCATATCATATCTTAATCAACATGATGGGATCGACCTTCAAGGATCGAACATCTGACCGCTCGGAGGAGTCTCCGATCCTAAAGTCAATAACTCGAAATGAGGAAGAGAGAAGGGGAGGAAGAACACCAAATGACCATTGGTCTAGCGGTATTTTGGTCCTGTGTGTTGGGTAATTCACTTAGTGAGCAAAGCTTCCAGATTTGAATCCCGACCTTCTTAACGGAGAGAGCAGTTGGGTAATTCATTTGGTGAGCACAAAGCTACCAAGTTCGGGTCTCTATATATTCTATATGCGCACGGTGAGGGGTCAAGAGTGCTCAACACCTAATGCCACACTCATTGACATTCATTTGTAGAGGGGTTTATCCCCTATATCAATAAGAAAAAAAACATAGAGAGAGAAAGAACTCCTAGAGGATTAAGAGAAATAGATGCTCAAATTAGTACACAATCTCAGTGGAATTCAAATCAAATTCAAGTTTAGGTTGAATTCTATTCTTTGTTATCTTCTTCTAGTACCAAGGATCTCTTTTTATAGTAAGGAGATCTTTATGGTACTTTTTGGAATTCATTTTTCATATCAGATGATCAAACAATTATTTTGACACTATAACGATTATGTCTCGTGTCTTCAACATTATTATTTATATTGGCACTAATAATTATAGTTGGGTTTTGAGTGTTGGAGTGGCTAACCGGCCTCACTCTAACATGACTGATATATATTGAGTTCAAATCTTAGATATATATATCTTATATAGAAAGAAATATAGACGTGTGGTACAAATAGAAAACCCAAATATAGTTTCCAATAAAGACGTAAACATTAATTAAGTGTTTTGAATGGTCAAACTTACACAGCTCAGTTGACAACAACACATTATTATTGCATGAATCTAAATCATATTGTTGAAAAAATAAACTCTGAAAAAAAATATTCTTGTGATATTGAAAGCAAAAGTTTGGAGTAAAAACATTTTTTTACAAACAATAATTGATTAAATTTATATAATTGAAATTCTAATACTAAATAATATTAACTATTAATTGATGCATATCTTTAATGGACTAGTACAGTTAGAGTTGAAAAGTATTTGATTTTTTTAATTATTCAAGATAATTGTGCATTAAATCAGACTAATTCATTGATATAAATTAAAGTCATAAGCTTTTATTCCAATATATCCCAATTTATTTCAAGTTTAATATATAACCTTTTTAAACACAACGTAGAAAATTGTATGTATCGTGGAAAAAATATACTATGAATAAATATTGTGCATATATATATATATATTATTTTGATAAGATAAGACCGGCCGAAATACTGTTTATTTAAGGTCACCTCCTATTTGGCTATTTGCACAGTGTTTTAAGGATTTCCAATCGTATGTATGAAAGAACATCGAAAAATATGCTAGCATGTCAATTTTCATACAATTTGGGAAAGTGTAGGGTCTTCATCTTAACGGGTGAAAATTTATATAAATCTTATCGGTTCAGAATTTATAAAAAAATTATTTTAAAAAATAATATAAGATAAGATGAGTATGTTATTTAATAGTGTATTAATTTAAAAAAATTAAAGGGGTTATATCATTAATAAAATCAAATAATTACTTTAGGTAGGGTAATCTCACCATGAGTGACCATACACAAGTATTCCATAATCCAACACTCCAAATACATCAGACCAAACACATACTTTCCAAATCGAACATTCTAAACTACATCTAACCAAACACTGTATTTGACTCTCCTGCATTTTCAAATACAAGGATTTACAATTACAATGTAACTCCAAATCCTTGTATTTGAAATTACAGTCAAACAATAATTCTGGTTGAACCTCTAGTACAAGTAATTATGGTTCGCAGTGAACCGAGTAGTACAAATTGCTTATGGTTACATTGGGTCCATGTGTAATTAATATGTCCCTATAGCCTATCCCCTTGTGTGGGTCTGTTCTTCTTCCTCTTCGAAGTTCATTCTCGATGTCTCCGTATGTCCCTTATTTGTATTAAAGTGCGTTTCGCCATGGTTCGCATCATCTGTAGCGTCTGCCTCTTGGTCTCATAAACTACATCAAACCAAGACAGTAGGAGATAGTCAATGTGTCGGATAAGTTCCGCACAACAAACACACAGTTTATCTTAGAAACATCTCCGATTTCGCTCCATTCATATGTTTCGGATGATTGTCATGGAAGCAAAGTTCCAGCTCTTTCGGGCCTCTTTTGCCACTTGTCAGGAGAATCCTGTCTTCCCCCACAGATCTTGTATAGTGGTGGGGAAGATTAGAAATCTATTTTGGTGGCCATGGTTATGCCTAGAATTAAAAAAAAGTTAATAAAAAAGGTGGGGCTTTAATAGTACTAAGAAGTTGCCATCCATTCGTCAAAGTTGGCACTATCTAAAGCTAAATGCCGTGGATCTGATGGCTTGCTAATGGATTCCATTTCCATGAGCCAATGCATGGACTTAGCTTCCTCTACCAACCATTCACGTCTCTTTTAATACACCATACCAAGAATATATAATGTGCATCCATGTCTATTTATTCATTTATTTTAAAAATAGATAAACCACTTGTTTACTACCATAGTACATCATAACAATGCTATGCATGGAAACTTATAATAAGAAATATGTAATTCACTATTTATCTATTGAATAGTGAAGTATTACCATATGGTCCCTAAGTAAGGGTGTTTAGGGGCTTAATATAAACAGTATTTTGGGTGAGGTGGGTGTAAAGGCAAAACAGTGCAGCATAGTGCTATGGACTATTTGATAATTACCTCTATAAGAAATTGGAAAAAACAATTTTTTTTTAAAAAAAATAGATAAATCACATATTAAAGGGTTACAGGTCCATAGATATTGGACCAGGTGTTACAAAAGAGTTGCAAAGTTGCATCTTGCCCTTGTGTTTGTAAGAGGGACCTCCGTCCTGATATAGGGTCAGCCTAATTCCTCCTCTTCGAAGTCTGCTCTCGGGGGCCTCTGCGCTTATTCCTCTCTAGTGAAGGCGGGGTTGCGTTTGACAAAAGTATGCATCTCTGGAAGGTGTTATTTTTTGGTGGCATACACTATATCAAACCAAGAGAGGAAAAGAAAATCAATATGATGGATTAGTTTCTTGCAAACACGATATTATCATTGAAACATCTCCAGTTCCTTAACTCCTAATCAATATAAACATTAGTTAATAAAAAGAATATATTAACTATTGATTATTAATAAGACTAAGTAGATTTTTACTCGAGCAATGTCTCTTAGTAATAAAACAAAACTCGTGATAATTTTAGTTTTATTTGGAATTAGTTCAAAAAAGTGGGAGAAATACACCTTCCCTTTCATTTTAGCAAATTTTCTCAAAATATATCAAAATAAATTTTTATTTTTAGAGCTAAAGCGGATGAAGTGTTTAGCCAATTTTCACAAGACACTTCCTCCCTACTTTTTTTTTTTTTTTTGATTAAAGTGGATAAACCACATTCTTTTATTTAAGGCTAAAATATAGTTGGTACATTGTTGCTCATGATTGAGCTGCCCCAGTCATTCCCCTTGTTAGGGTTTTTCCCTTTCCCCACAAGCTACATTTCGTTGTTGGTGTTCCCCTCCCGTAAGATAGACTTTGTAAGTTCCTCTTCGAAGTCGTCCCGATTGGATGGCAAGCTTGCTTGGATAGATGTCAGGGAGCTGTGAGCAATGGTAGTCAGCTGTCCCTACTTTAGAAACTCACTTCCAACACAAAAAAGAAAAAACATCACAAGTGAAGATTTTATAGCCACCTCAACTGACTTCTCCCACTTCCCCACTTCCCCACTTCCCCACTAGTTTCGGTTAAGGAAATGCCTCTTTAATTACAAAATCCAAAAGTCTGATATATGCTAGACTTTTATGGGGAAGTAGACCTCATAAATTAAATTTTTTCTTATTTAATTTAAAATTATCACAAAATACACCATTGCCGTGTCATCATGTAATGCAATCACACCCATACCTTGACCGAACTATCTAATGCACCAAAATCAATTTGAATATCTTCTTCCTTGTTTCATCCATTATTCGTTTTGAAATAAATCGAGATATATTAAATGATTTTTTTTTAATCTCAAGCTAATCAACTTATTATGAACTATACTTTAATTAACATTAATTAAAACAAGAAATTTTAAATTCATATCGTCGCATCAAACTAATGATTAACATGATATTTATAAAAAAATTATTTCTAATCCAAATTATTTGGTTGGATACGTGTTAGGACAAACACACGAGAATATAACCATAATCTAGCTTTTAAGGTAGGATAGATAAAAATAAAAGGGATAAATTAGATGATGGACTAAGTTGCCTATGATAGTGAAATTGTAGATGTGACATCCTCTTTAATTTTTATGCTCTCCCCATTAATTAATTTTTAATACTATTACCACATGCTTTGCAAGTGCTTTTCTCACTTGGAATATCCACTAATTAATCCCCTTTAACAAAGTTATATTTAATTAATCATATCTTTCTGCCCTTTTTTTTTTGTCCACACTCTCCATCTTGTTCAAAAATCTGGTTTGCCTGTCATCAATTAACAAGCAATTAATAGATTTTTAGGGGTCCCAATTTCAAACAGAATAATATTTACATTTATATTTAAAAATTTCAAAAATGTCAAATAATCCAAAATCACACATTTTCTCTTTACTTTTATACACCCCACATTTCCTTGTTTTTTTATTGGTGTAATATCCAAATCAGTCACTCAATTATATCGAATCAGTTTTTTTGATCCATCTATTGTAATTTAAACACTAGGGTCCTCTCTATCTGCATGATTGTGAAATATCAGTCATAGAGACATATTTAAAAGCTTGTTTAGTCTCTAAAATTGACGAAGGGAGGAACTGACATTTCTCAATCGTCAAAATAGAAGGACTCACGACTAAAATTATAATAGAGTGATTAAAAGTGCTGATTCGGTATAATAGAGGGATTAAGATTTTATTTGTTTGTTTTTTTTAATAAATAAAAGAGAGAGAGAGGAGAGGATAAAAAGGTTAATTAAAATATTAATTTAGAGGAGATATATAAATATATATATTTATTATTATTTAAAAATAAATAAATTAAATAGGGTAGATATGAAAGTTAATTGAAAAAAAAAAAAGCTGCCGTGATAAAATGACCCAGTCACACAAAATGCAGAGCAGAAGTCGTAGAGAGAGAAAAGCACACAAAACAGAGAATCTTGAGAGAGAAAACTGTTGAAGGGAGAAAATTCAAAGCTGCCATGGAGGACTTGAGGTCAAGGTCCTATGGAGATGGCAGGATGCAGATGGAGGTGTATGGTGGAGGAGGAGGAGGAGGAGGGAGAGCAGTGGTTCCTTCAGGGATGACTGACATGAGATGCTACAGTGCATCTTATGCATACTCACAGCAGCAGAGCTACAACAATCCACAGAGGGAGATGAAGCTCAAGAAGGGGAAGAGCATGTCTGCTTCTTCATCTTCTTCATCTTCAGCTCCAACATCAAAGCTTGGGTGGAGCTTCAATGATCCTGAGATGCAGAGGAAGAAGAGGGTGGCTGGGTACAAGGTCTATGCCATGGAGGGCAAGATGAAGGGTTCTTTTAGGAAGAGCTTCAGGTGGCTCAAGGATAGATACACTCAGGTGGTTTATGGCTGGTGGTGATCCTGATCCCATCACCTCTTGTTCCTCTCTGGTATACACCTTCCCTTCCCTTCTTGTTTGGATTTATTTGATGTTACTGGTTGTTGTTTTGTAGAAACCCTAGAGAAATTTGATGTGATTTGTTTCTGGAACTGAGCTTTTCTTCATTTGTTTTTCTATAATCTGATCAAGTTTTCCTGGAATGATTTGGAAGAGATTTAGGTTGATGAGATGATTTGTCTGGTCCCTTATTTGTTATTGTCTTTCTACAGATCTCTGACAACCTGTTGTTTTCTGAGAATGTTGTTTGATGCTGTGATTTTGGATAAGACATTCAATTTTGATAGTTCTTTGGATGCTGTAGTTTGATAATGGTATGCATCCTTGTTTGGATTTGTAGAAGAAGGAAAGTGAGATTGCAATGATGAATTGTGGAAATTATTAGAGGGCGAGGACAAGACGTGGTATCTTGTTCTCATGGATATAGTTAGCTTGATTTTGTGAAGCTTGAGGGTGTGATGATCTGTTTTTGCTTAAATCTGATTGATATTTACATTCGGTTGTTTTCATGTGTCTGGCTTTAATAGTGTGATTATGGTGTGCATCCATATGAGAAAGTTTTGATTCACCCTGGTTAAGTTATTAGATTGAACACAGAACGTAGTAATTTTTTCCGACCGGATATAGTTAGCTTGATCTTGTGAATCTCAGGGATGTGTTTATTGGTATTTTCACAGGCCTGATTGATCATTAATCTTGGTTATTTTTATATGCTTGGCTTCCTCAGCATGATAATGCTGTGCATCCACGTTCTAATTGTTGGAAAAAGAAAATGAGACAGTTATGATGATCATGGAAAGTTATTAAAGAATAAGCAGAAAGACATAGTTAGCTTGATCATATGAAGCTCGAGGATGTGTTTATCCTTTTTTTTTTTCAAGTCTGATTGATGATATGTGTATGTGGAAATCATATGGCATTGTTCAGTGTTTCTTGTTTAGAGCTGTATGGTGTTTTATGTCAATTGATGAAACACCTTGTTGTTCGTCTCACAGTTTTGAAATCACTTTAAGCAAAATTCTTGTCTAGGTTGTGCAACATTATTTGCTGATCACTTGATACTTCTGTTAATTTCTTATGCAATGTTCCCTAGGCATTATCAGTAATTTCTATGTTTCTGTAGAGATGTTCTGTCAATATCCAATCAGACAAATTGTAGAACTTGTGATACGCTTTCTACGCTTGATTACAATTTCCTTGGATCTAATAAAGACAGGATAGACACTGGATTTACATTGCAATGCTTGCTAAGAATGACTGGCCAGTGAACTCCCTTTACTGAGTCTCTTATGATCATAATGATTGAATCATGCATGGATGAGAGTTAGTTTGGCTTACACTAACTTTCACCGAAGGATTGAAATAGGCTAAAAAAAGGGATACTTAAACTTGAATAAAAGATTAATGCTTCCTTTCATGTAGGATCACTACCATATCGCTGATGAACAACCATATACAGAATTGTTACTCTACCTCTATGCTCCCTTTAATTGAGTGCCTTCTCCTCATCTTTCGTATTTATGTTTACTAATTTATTTTAGTGGTGGGAAAACTAATGGTGTTTGTGCTTCCATTACTGCACATTGACTTTAAACCATAAACCAAGTTATTTCATATTATTGGCTTTCTTTAGCATGACAGAGAAACAATTTTTTACTCTGGAGACAATCTTTGTGCATTCAAATGAAGGGTCCGGTGTTGAGAATCTTATTGGTTTTCTGTCTCCTTTTTCTTTTGCTGATTTTCACCTCCATTTGTCGATAATGATTATTGAAAGTCATTTAAGACATGATAGAAAGTTTTGCATCTACTATGGAAATTACTGGCCTTCTTTTGCTATCTCAAATATATCTTTTTTTGAAACTTATCGGTTTTCCTTCAACTGCCTTAAAATGCCTTCTTTTGCAGGCTTCACTCCTCCAGACATTGGTACTCATTACTGAAACTCATTTAAGACATGATTGAAAGTTTTGCATCTACTAAGAAATTACCATCCTTCATATTTTAACTCAAGCATATCTATCAGAAAAAAAAAAAGAGAAACTCTAATGTTTAGCCTCCCTGGTGATATAATGGCAGGAAATAAGTTCGATGTAGCTCAACATCGCTGTTCAAGTTATCTAGACACAGAGAGAAGTTTAGCTGCTCAAGTTCAACTAATTTCAAAGGGAAGAAAGAAGAAGAAAGTGCAGCAAAATGTATCTTTGTGTTCTCTTTTTGTTTAAACTGATGCTGTATACACAGAGTCTATGTTTGTATCTACTGTCTTGTTTTTCTTAACATTCTCAGTCTATGTTCAAAATATTTGCTTTGAAACCTGGAAACCTTTATTTTGGTAAATAATTTTGGAATGAAATAATTCTGAAATTGCTTTTGTATGGTGTTTGGGTTTGAAGCTACAGTGCAGTCGCAATTTTGCACTGTTGCACAAACAGGAGGCTGGAACCTAAACAGAAAAGCTTGGGACCTAAAAAGAAAAGTTTGGAATCCAATGTTATTATACTGTGGGGAAAATCTCATGGTACTGTAGCACACACGTATACCACCAGGAAAGGCTCATGTTTGCATATGTACCCTTATATAAGTTATGATTTCTTATCTCTCTAAAAACAAGAACTTTTTTTTTTTTTTTTTGCGTATTGCCCCCGAGCAACTATAATTTTTGCAGGGATATATATGTAAATACGGGAATTTACAGGGGTATATTTGCAAAAGAAAACCTGTAAAAATCAAACCTCTAACCCATCTCAGCACACATCTCAAAGGCCATTTTCAGAGATTTGCCTCGTTGGATCCATAGCACACGAATCACAAAGTCCGATGTATCACCCCTCATCACCGTAGAGAGAATGTAAGTATATTGGGCCTTAATAAGACCCAATTTCTTTACGCCCACCTTCTCGGCCCATAACTCCGCCTCGTTTTCTTTGTGATCAAGTCTTTAAGCCAAATCATAGTGCTCGTCTCCAAATCTGAGCGAACTCGTCTAGGGTTTCCTCCTCGCTTTCTCCGATCATTGCCATAATGGTGAGCTTCTTTCTTCCCCGATCTATGATCTTCTGCTCATTAATTCTTGTTTTCTCTTCGGATCTCTTGCACGAATTGTTTCGCTGAATCGAATGCTTTTTCTTTTTTTCTTTTTTTTTCCTCCATTTTTTTTATTGTTGCGGTTGTTCTAGGGCTTCAATTTTGTTCATCTAGGGTTTTTTGTTCGCTAGAACATGGGATTCGTCGTCTCTGCGGATTCTTTTGCCAGGCGGCGAAAGTTTTGGTTGATCTGGTTTATTTTTGGTAGATTACTGGATTCAGTAGCAGTGAATCGACTGCCTTTTTACTGCTGTTGATTCACTTCATGTTAAATACTTGTCACTGTAGGGCTTCAATTGGGTTATAATATGGTATTCTTCCATCCCGTTTGGTTTTTTTTGTTTGTTGGAACTTGAAGTTTGGGTATCTCACCTCATGAATAAATAGTAGTTACCACCATGCTATTCTATAGGTGTTGATTATTTTGGATAATTTGGTTTGTTTTGGCAAACTAAGGAATAGCGAATTGAATGTTCTTCTCACTTGTGCTGATCTGTTACATGTTAAATAATTGGTATTTTAGGGAGTAGGTTCGATTTTAAAGACTTTTTCCTCCATACTAATTGGTTTTGTTGTTAGCTGGAGCCTGTGCTTCGTTGTCTCAACCATCAGTAGTCATGCCAATGATTCTACAGGTTTCAAATTTTTTGGATAATTTGGTTTATTTTTGAAAAATTCAGGAGCACTGTATGGTATGCCATTTTCATTGATGTTGATTTCACATGATGTTAATAATCATTTTTTTAGGGCCTCAATTGAAATCTAATACTGGTTTTTCTCCATCTTGTTTGGTTTGCTTGTTTGTGGGAACCTATGCTTCAATGTCTCAATAATCTTTTAATAGCCACTTTTGGTGGTGAAAGTTTCGGATAACTTGCTTTAACTTCGGTCAATTGAGAAGCAGCGAATCGTATACCTACTATGCTGCTGTTGATTTCACTTGTTATTAAATAATCATCATTTAAGGGTTCACTTGAATTGATCTTTTAGTGATAACTTGTTAAAATTTATTAGTTCTCAATTATTTGAGCCTTTTCAATCTGCTTTACATCACAGAGGAAATCATCTGCTTTCTTGCAGGAAGAGAACTTAGATGCTCAGATAGAGGCCCTATTGAATGTGGAGAAGCAAATGAGACTTGCGGGTGAAGTTGCGGGAACCAAGAAGGCAGTCATTGATATAGTTGAACTGTGCTATAAAGCCCGTGCATGGAAAACTTTGAATGATCAGATTATTCTACTGTCAAAGAGAAGAGGTCAGCTTAAGCAGGTAGATTCCTCTAGAAATGTTTTTCATGATGTTATGTTAACTAATCATATTTACTAATTGATCTCCTTTCAGCTTGAAGCCTTGAATAGATGCCTGTATCATATCATTTTTTTTATCAAAATTTCTACATATTGGAATGATAAATGATGGGTATTTATTTTTTTGGTACTAGTTTCTGGTGTTACTGACTGGAGTTCTGTCTGTTTCTTATTTTTAATTTTTTATGTATTGGGCTTGCAGGCTGTAACTGCCATGGTACAACAAGCAATGCAGTATATTGACGAGACACCTGACGTTGATACTCGCATAGAGTTGATCAAAGCACTAAACAATGTTTCTGCAGGGAAGGTGAGTTGTGAAAAGTAGGGAGATAGTGTTTTCTATGGTTAGATGCTTGCTCTAGAGGATTAATATGAGTTTTGTTTCTTTTGTACTAAGAAATAAAATGCATGTGTAGATTTACGTTGAGATAGAGAGGGCGCGTCTCATAAAGAAACTAGCTAAGATTAAAGAAGAACAGGGTCTAATTGCTGAAGCTGCTGATTTGATGCAAGAAATTGCAGTAAGTGTTAACCTCCACATGTTTTGATATGGATGTATATTGTGGCAATTGCTGAGATGATTACTTGCATTGATTGAGATTTGCAAACACTAGACTTGTGTCCCCCCTGGCTATTTATATTTGATGTTTTTTGCCACTTCAGGTGGAAACATTTGGAGCGATGGCCAAGACAGAAAAAATAGCATTTATTCTTGAACAGGTATTGCTTCAAGTTCAAATCCTCCATTTTTCATGTTACACACCAAGATTGGTATATGCTTATGCATTTGGGAAAATCCAGGTCCGGTTGTGTTTAGATCGTCAGGATTATGTCCGCGCACAAATTTTGTCAAGGAAGATTAGTCCACGAGTTTTTGATGTGGATACTTCAAAGGAAAAGAAGAAGCCAAAAGAAGGTGATAATATTGTTGAAGAGGCTCCTGCTGATATACCATCTCTCTTAGAGTTGAAGCGTATTTACTATGAGCTGATGATCCGGTAAATTCTCGCTTTATTATTCAGTTCTGAGGCCTAACATGTTCATTTTTCTGTTGTTTAGGCTTATGACATTCATGTGCTTCTGTATTCCACTTGCTATTATCTTCTTTTGTTTCCTTTTAAGATGCTTTCTCTATGAGGCTGTTGATATTGTTTTTTGAATGGAACTGCTACCTTTACTTTGTTTTTTAACGTCAATCACATTACTATTAAATTATTCATTTAATCAAGCATGTAACATTAATTTTGGGATCACACAATACACTAATGCTACTTCACTAAATAAAATTCAACTATGTCTGGAAAAATACACAAGTCATTATTTAACTGCTTGTGGATTGTTTTGGGATGCAGCAATGTGCTAGTTACTTATCAGGAGAATAATAGCAATCTGAGCAAGCTCATGATGTTTTGGATAATGTCTTTGAAACCATCAAATGAAAATTATATGTACAATAAGTACTTGCATGACCAAACTATAGTTCTGTAGCTGTGTGGGAATCTCTCAGTGGGTTTGTAGTTTGATAGTTCTTCAATTTCTTGTGATGGAATTTATGTGCTACTAAGAGCTGAGTTGCTAGATGCAGTTTTTCATGAATATTATTAGCTCTTATACTTTGTTTATATTTATTTACCAATAGATACTAATATTTTTTTTCCTGATGTAGCTATCATTCTCATAGCAATGATTACTTAGAAATCTGCCGTAGTTACAAGGCAATATATGATATCCCGGCTGTGAAGGAGGACCCTGCACAGTGGATTCCGGTGAAATCTCCTCTGAAAAATCCCCACATTCATACTTGTTATTTTGAAATACTCCAAATTTGTTCTGATTAAAAATCTTAAATTGTAGGTGCTGAGGAAAATTTGCTGGTATCTTGTATTATCGCCACATGACCCTATGCAGTCAAGCCTTCTTAACTCCACGTTAGAAGACAAAAATCTTTCTGAAATACCTAATTTCCGGTTGGTGACATAATAAGCAAGCCTTTCTGCTTCTCTAAACAATTCTTCATTCTTTTTGTAATAATTTTTTATTTTGCTATGGTGTCAGAATGCTGTTGAAACAACTTATCACGATGGAGGTGATCCAGTGGACAAGCCTATGGGACATGTACAGGGATGAATTTGACAGCGAGAAAAATTTGCTTGGAGGATCTTTGGGTGCCAAGGCAGCAGAGGATCTTAGGCAGAGAATTATTGAACATGTAAACATATTCATCCTTCCAACTTAATTGTTAGATTCCTTTTCTATTTTTAGTTTTTCCAATAGCATATATATTAATCTTTCATCTGCTTCGTATTTCAGAATATCTTGGTTGTTTCCAAGTACTATTCAAGGATTACATTGAAGAGAATCGCTGACCTGCTTTGCCTCAGTTTACAGGTCTGGAATCATGATTCTTTGTCGAGTGATTCTTTCTGCACATACTTGAGTTTATCTTCTTCCCTGTTATTTCTGACCTTGTTAGGAAACATTATGCATCATTGATTCATTAATATAATAAAAGTGATTGGTCATGGACTGTCCTTGAAATCATCCGCATGTATTAAACACAATCCATCAACCAATTTAGTTCACATATTTGATTAAAATCATTTAGTATATAGTGTTGTTTATGCTAAAAGCAAAGACGATTGTATGCTTTTGTTATTCAGGAAGCTGAGAAACATCTCTCAGACATGGTGGTGTCAAAATCTCTGGTGGCAAAGATTGACAGGCCCATGGGAGTTGTATGCTTTCAGACAGCCAAGGACAGCAACGACATCCTAAACTCATGGGCAATGAACCTGGAGAAGTTGCTCGACCTCGTTGAGAAAAGCTGCCATCAAATACACAAGGAAACCATGGTCCACAAAGCTGTTCTAAAAGCTTAGTATGGCTCTTTATTGTTTGGTGACTCTTAAGTTCCTACTTGCCAATCCAATACTACTTAGACTGTAACAAGTAAATTACTTGTAAAACTTGTTTTTCCTATACTCTCAGATTGTCGAGTCTCCCAGGCAATTTAGATTCTTTTTTTCAAAATCATTTCTAAGGTGATTGTGTGTAACTTGGGTTGTATCCACCCTGTGGATTGCAGTGATTTCTGCTGCAACATTCAATGGTATTTGCTTGTGAGAAGTGAATTAAACGCAACCAATCTCTAAACTGAAACAGAGCAACATACATACATCAATTTTCAATCTCTATTCTTCTGTTGTATTCCTGATGCCATTTTATTGTGTGGTTTAATCAGCATGATATATATCCTTGTTGTTGCCATTGGATGTATCTTTTGAGAAATCCTCAAAAACATAAAACAACTTGTGAAATAATTTCTGACCAAATTTAATTGTAAAATTAACTCTTAAAATCGGATTTGATACAGTATTTACTTTTTGTAAATAATTATTATTATGATAATGTGAATGAAGATGATAGTGACACTAAACTCAAGTACCTGAACTTTTAAAAAAATTTCGGATGAAGAAAAAAATTTTAAAGAAAAAAAAAATCTAATTTTCTAAAGGCAGTTTTACAAATAAATTTGGTTAATTTCAAGAATTATTATTATTATTATTATTATTTTAAACTTTATTATTTATTCAGGCACAGGTGAAATGAAGCATGAATACAGTATCCGACTTGTACAACTCATCCAAGTCCAGGGCAAGAAAAATATACACAGTTGAAACAGCTCTGGTATCACCTATTCTATTCATTCAGGAAAACAACTTTTTATAACCTACAAAGGTGGCCATTTTTTCTATGCCACAAAATGAAAAACGACAGATTCTTAGAATATATATGAAAAGAAAAGCCCCACTTGCTACCAGTGCAAGCATGAAACTAGATTACACAAACATGGGATTTTACTTTTTGGGAAGTATAAGATCTAAGGCCACGACGATCACACTGTCAGATTTCTCTTGCTCTTGGACTCATGGTTTAGAGTAAAAAGTTTCAGGAGTAATAAGACGTTATGAGAAATTACTCCACCCTCACTTTCCTATTCATCACATCATGGTAATAGAGGAGTACGCTCATGGGCTGCCCAAGAATACTGAAGAACAACCAGAAGATCGTGTTCCCAACCTGAAAAGCCACATACATCAATCATCATCATCAGAATTTGAGAGTGCACTTTTCCAGTGTATTATCACCAAACTAAATAACTCTTCCTTCACTATATATACATATATCTCTGCAAAAACTAATAATTGCATTTATACCCTTGCAAAAAAAAAACATAGCAGGGTTATACATGGTATACAAGAAATTATGCAAGGGTATATATGCAAAAGACACTATTTATGTGATACAGATTACAGAGTGACCCGAGGGCAAGGAAAAAAACAAAAACTATTTTGTTTCAGGATACTCTGATTACTAAAATCTATTGACTTGGCTAATGATGTCGGCAGCAAGAAAGTAAAAGAGTTTTTCATTAATAAACATCATTATCATAGTTGTTGGTAACCGAATGACCATAGAGAGTCAGCCTATAAGGAATCAAGATTGGTTGACATCTATTGACTTGGCTAATGATGTCGGTGGCAATAAAGTTAAAGAGTTTTCAATAATAAACATCATTATCATAGTCGTTAAATGAGTTTTTCAATAATAAACATCATTATCATAGTTGTCAGTTACTGAATGGCCATAGATAGTCAGCCTATAAGGAATCAAGATTGGTTGAAATGGCCTTTTCAGGTGAAGTGGATTTCTTAACAAGGGATAGGGATTGGATATTGACTCCCCATTCTATTAGTCTTCTAAAAGAAAAGACAGTTTAAGGATTAAGGCCTTGCCAATTTGAATTATTTAAAATCTTGAAACAAAGTTTTGAAAGAAAGGAGGGCAATGTAGAAAACCTTAAACTGAGCTGCTGCAGGATATTATAAAATGAAATACATACCATAGAATTTCTGAATTTGTTCTGTAGGTAGTTTGTCAAAATAACAAGGGGAACCTGGTAAAGAACATCAGGAAAGACAAAAACGGTATGAATAGATGAATAATAT
Organism: Dioscorea zingiberensis; assembly: GCA_026586065.1. NCBI lineage: Eukaryota > Viridiplantae > Streptophyta > Magnoliopsida > Dioscoreales > Dioscoreaceae > Dioscorea > Dioscorea zingiberensis. The sequence goes on along the minus strand of CM048822.1, from coordinate 6,774,309 downwards.
TTATATGATCAAAGGATAATAACAACCTGTATTTGCATATGAATTTTAGTTGATAGAGCAGAAGAATAATAACTCTTATCACACTCTCTATTGGTCATGATAAAATCGAGATGTTCAATTGATACATAAGATGAAAGCTTGTATCAATATCTTTGAATAAAATTAAATAACCATAAAATAGATGAATTATTTCATTCAAAGAATAAGTGAATCCAATAAACAGAACTGCTATTTTACTGTCACCTCAACAGGATTAGCTGAGCTGATGAACTGCAAATAGAGTCAGGCATACTAAAAGGATTCCTATAAAATCATTCATGATTCTTACCTCGAGGGGAGAAGTTGGTGCACAGAAAGATTGGAAACCTTGTTTGCAACAATTAAATCCGAGTTTGTATACAATAACAGGTAGTAAAAATTAACAATTTATGATTTTTTCACAAAAAACCATCATATTTCGCAAATATGGCTATTCAAGAGCTCCCTTATACATATTTATTAAAACCTATCCCCCCAACTCCCATCCATTTGAACTAGCACAAAAATATAAAATGACTTAGATGGTGATGGAAGTGTTGGAGTGGAGATACTGGTCATGGCAGCAGTGGACCTACTGGGAGGCAATGTAGTGGATGGTATGGGTTTATCATAGCTTATGTACTAATAAGATTTCCTTAAGGAAAGAGAATTTAAAGAAGCAACATTTGATCACATATTTGGGTTGTTAGTAGGGGCATTGGGTTGTTTTATGATCTAGCATAAGATGGCATGAGGTAGACTTTCTAGCAAATAAACTAACTTGGTAAATGATCAATTACCCAATACTAGGTAAAGCTGATGGAGAGTCCTTCATAAGTTATCCTCAGAATTCAAAAAAGAACATGAGAATGACCGTGCTAGTATAATATAACAAGGCATATTGATGATGGCTCCAACATTAAGAGGTTTTCCAGACCTCCGCTCCATCATGCTTTTTATCCAGGATCTGAATTGATGTTCTTTCATTCATTCCTCCACTAAAATCACCTGTTATGTTACTTTCTCTTATCCAGGTAAATGCTTTGTTTAGGGAACAATTTTCCTTGGTTCCCCATTATATTGTCCTACACAAAGAGGTCCATGCTCCAAAACCTATTGCCAGTTCTAGATATAATATAGCCATTATCAAATAGCCATATTTTCAGAATACAAATTATGATACAGAAAAACAAAAGGACCTGAAGGTTAAGATAGCAAGAGCCCATATTTCTTAACATAGAACATGCCCATCTATATACTATAATCACATACTGAAGAAATATGACTCTTAATGGAAAATTATAAAGTTCTTCTATATTATATATCATATTATAATATACAAAAGATTAAGAGTCTAAGACAGTGTTAGAGGGTTTGATGAATTCTAAAGATGTAAAAGAATACTGCATCAATGAGTTGATGAAAATAATCACATAAAATATGAGCTACTAAATGATGTTCCCAGAAAGATCGGTGATGCTGGAGCAAAGGCGATAATACCTGGAACATTATTCCTATGAAAGCCCAAAACTTGAATATGTGGCAAGGTACTCCAATGCATAACTGCAAGCATTTAAACAATGGTTGGACAATCACATAGGCATTCAGAAAGAAACAATTTTAAATGATACAAGTAATAATTTTTCAACAGCAAAGGGCACAGAAGAACCAGGAACATGAAAAAGAAAATTTTACAATTTTTAAAATAGAAACCAGTCACCATGTGATACTTTAAATGCTAAAAAGAAAAAAACAAGGCAGAGTACTTCCAGATTAACATTGGAACAACATCAGAAGAATACATACCTCATGGAATATGGCTGAAACTAAAAAAGCTATTAGAACAGCAACTCCCTGAAATGAAAAGTTTGAACAAAAGGTGAGAATATGACATTTACAGTGATACCAACAAAATGGCACGGCCTAAGGCTAACGTTATCCTTTGAATAAGTAGGAATAAGGTCTAATCATTCTTATGAGCACTTAATAATTTATGAATCTTGAAGAGGCCAACCAAAAGGAAGCCCAACACATGATACTACCATTACTGTGGTTTGGGGGGATTAATGTAGTATTACAATTACTGGATATGGAGAGGTTATTTCATCACTTTGAACTAAAACATCACATGCATAAGTATGAGTTGTTTGGAGAGTCAAACACTACCTTCGGTATACCATTTCGCAAGCATGGGAAATAAATATGACGAATCATCCATTTATGAACAGGCTGCAAGCAAGGAAACACCATGAATTGTTAAAAAATTTTGTTTAAAAAAAGGCAAAACAAATTCAACGCTTGATAGGAAAATAATCTAAAAAAATAAAAAGTGGCCGCATTTTGAATGGACCCTGACTTGCACCTTTGCCCTCCACATGTTTACTAATTTAAGATCAACTTGGCCAGCATTCTATAAAGACTACCAAATAATGTATACACCAATATCATTTTCACTACCAATTGCAATGATTAACATAATACTCCAAAATGATGACACCAATACCTGGCGTTTTAATTGGAAGCAATTGAATACTCTATCTTAAAATAATAAAAAGCAAAGCAACAAAGCTGATATATGGTTCTAGGATATAATACTATCTAGTGGAACCAAAAGCACACATCACTTGTGATAGCTGGAATTTTTTAGAAAAGTAGATTGCACATAACATGAGCATTGTTTTGATGGCTTACCATATTCCACATTCTCCAGTACTGATATAGCCCCAACAAAGTCGATTGGTATGCATTTAAGACAAAATTTGTGAGTGCTGATGATGATACTTCTCCTTTAATACAGTAATGAGCATGAAAATTTTATACAAACCAACCTCCTCAACAGTCTTTGCATTCCACCAATCTTTATAAAATTCACGGTCACCAAAACGAAGGATCTCAGCAAGAATATTTAACCTATATTAATGGTGAAGATTCATTGAGGTAAACCAGGAAAAAAAATACATTAATATTATTGTTTAGCAATTAATTTTTATCTGAGACAAGAAACCTTTAATGCATATATCTAAATCTGACAGTGCAAGAGAAATGCAGTCAAAATAAGAACTAGTTTAACAATACTTACAAAATCATGGGGAAAGCATTCACAGTACTTACAAAATCGAAATTAGTGCTAGTTTAATCATTTTGTTTGAGATTAAAGATCTTATAGTTCTCATATTGAGCGTAGATGTTTGGATGTTTATGCAATTACTCTTAACATCCTAACAAGGATTGCCTTTGAATAATTCAAATAAAAAAAAAATGTGACTTTGCACATAGAATAATGAATGAAGCATTCACATAACAGAAGTTGACCAAGATTCTGAACCAAACTCGGATGCATCACTTACCACAGATGGAAAAAACAGTAGAACATGCAAAGCCACACATACAGAGTTGGCACAGATAGTTTCAGCACTCTCTCTATACCACTTAAGAAGTTCCCCTTCAATGGATGTTGGGAATTCTGGACAATTGGGTTAATATACTGCAAAATTCTTTCGGAAAAGTTGTCATAGAACTATGCATGAAGTTAGTGTTCATGTAAATCGATAAAGAGGATAGATATAAAAAATCTGCTTACCTGCTCAATGATAAAGCCCATGACCCCTGTAAATATTACCCACTTAACAATCTGACGGATCACCCAACCCTTTCTGATGCATGTTGTACGAGGATAGCTTGGCTACATGTAATTCAAAGGAGTACAATTAGTATGCAGAAGCAAACTGACATACCTAGATGATTTAACCACAAACATCTCAATCAAAAAGGAAAATAACAAGAAAGAATGAGTGGCCTGAAAAATAGAAGTAATGAATACAACATAAGCTTATAAATGAGGAAGAGTTGTACCTGGTAGCACAAAGTCGGAGCCATCATGAAGTATACCAAATTCCAAAAGCTGACGCCTTGAGAGTTATCAAGGTTTAGATAAATGGAAGAAATATCTCCCTAATATCAAGACAAACACCAAAACTTATGAGAAAAGTTCAGAAAGCTTAACTAAATGTTCAATTACAAGTTCCCTAAACTTCTAAATGAATGTATGTATGCACCAAATACAGCACACAATACATTAACTATCACCAAATGGTCTATATTACAGACACCAAACAGTGAAGTGTTGAAATCTCCAGGATTACTTTGTTTAAAATCTATTGAGATTTGCAACCAATACCATGGAGTAATTAAATACACAATTTAAAATAGAAGATTGTCTTACCTTATCGACGGAGTTGGACAATTTCCTTAAATCATAGTTTGTATGCGCATAAGACACCAGTTTTAGCCAAACAGTGCATGCAAAGAGCATCAATGTGAGCCCAGACACAACTGTAGAGTCACATCTGCAGAGTTTGTCAAGTCATTAATTAGGTTTATAGGGTATATAAGTTTTCGATCGATAAGAATCTCAAATTGCTTTCAAAGTGAATGATAAAAATCAGAATAAAGGCATAAGTTGAATTTCCTAGTTTTGAACAGAACAAGGGATTTCTGATATTCTTCCCATTAAGCATCTCTCAACTCAACTAGTTTGGTATTTCAGACAAACAACTAAAGTTGGGTGTTTTAGTTACTGAAATTTCTATTTGATACAAAATGGTAGCACAATCTGCATCTAGAGATCTAATGTAAATGAGGTTGACAGACAAATCTGAATCTGAAATACCTGAGAATCATAAACACTGGATACAAAATTGCACCTGATGTAAGTATCACATGAAGTGTGATGACGAGCTGCAAAGGATGTGATAGAACATATATCAGCAGTGACAAAAAAAAAGAGAGATGGATTCATTATCAATAAATATATACCTATTTTAATATACCAGTAAAGCTACTATCAAATGAGCCATGCTGCAAACTACATCTAACCAAACTTGTGATATGCCACCACTAACATGTCAATGACAACAGAGACAATTCACTTCTCATAAGATAATAATATGTATCAGGCACTAAGGTCCCACAACATCTGAGCTCAGCATCATTGAGTACTTACAGGCTCCGAGATGAACTTGTGTTGCACCAACTTCTCAACCAGAAAAGCACTAAAAGGGAATACTGGAAGAGAGAGACTGCCATAAAAAGTACACTCAGAAAATTTGAGCATGAAAATAATAATTATAAAGCTAGGAAAAGACTCAAACATGCAAATCACTGAAAATGAGAAGAAGAAACACTTGCACGCACACACACACAGAGGTTCAAGAATATTACCCACACATTAAGAGTGGCCAATCTCTCAGAGACCGTGAGCTGAACCAAAATCCAGCTCTTATTAACAGTCCATACTGTAAGATAAGGAGGCCATATCAACCAAATACTGAATCTTAACCAACAAAATAGCAAGAGCAAGGCAAGATAAAAGTACACATGTTTGCAAATTCAGGATAAGAGAAATGTCAAACCTTCATCAAATTCTCAATAATAAGCCTGCTATTTACTGCAACAAGAACTACTATACAGAGATTGAGAAGACCTGCATGGCTCTGCCATAGAAATCATTCAGTAAGTAGAAGAGACTGCAATTAAGTAAAGGCACAAACAAATTGCACTATATAAAAACAAAGATAATCAAAAGAAACTCGCGGAAATGTGCTCGAGATAAACATCAAATGTTTCACTAATACACAGATAGCATCAGAACAACATCTAAACATCCATCCATAAATCCCACCGACTTCAATAAAACAGAGATAAATCGAGATTCCAATCGGAAACACCTGTTTGAAGATCGCGTCGGAGCTGAGGGGGCTTTCCTTGACCCGCCGGTGCGCGGGTGCCGACGCTCGGTATAAGAACTTCACCGGCACGTCGCTCCTCCCAAACCCCCACTCCCCATGATCCCCACCATTCAAAACCAATCCCTCCTTCTTATCCGGAGCCCTGGAATCGCCGTTCCCCATCGGATCCCTCGCGGCCGCATCGGAGCACGGCTCAACGCCAGGCTCGTCCCCGCCGGAGCTCGTGCTCGAGTCGGCGATACGGCGGCGGAGGGCGGGGAGTGGAGAAGGGTCGGAGAGGAGGGTTATGACCTCGCGATCGCTGGCGATCGCCATCGGAGGAGAGGGCGGAGAGGAGCGAAGGAGCTTTTGGCGCTGGGTCTGGCGGGGATGTGCTCTTTATAAAGGAGAGATATCTCGGAGAAGAAGAGTGAGAAAAGGGCCTGGGATTTCAAGATATTTACGACTAAGCCCTCTGAAGTTAGGGACCATTTTGAAATTTTCAAAAAAATTGGGGGATGTCAAGTATATTTATATACAAGGAAATTTTGCATGTACCCGAGAAAAATAGGAAATTGAGTGGTCTTTATAAATTTCAATTTTTTTTCTAAAATTATTCATCGTGGGAATATATGCAATCTGAAATTCAAGTAATATATGATTATTAAAAATAAATTTTAATAATATAAAACATAAATTAATTTGAAAACCGGACACATGAAACATGAAAACCCACAATATCTCATTGTTATATATATTTTTCTCAAAAAAGACCTTGGAGTTTGTGAAATTGTGGATCAATACTGGATTTTCAGATTTAAATATAATAGGGTTTATTGAAAAAATATATGTTTGCCTCGGGAATGAAATGATATATTAAAAGATGCCAAACTAAGTTAGTCAAAGGTATCCAATTTTAGAAGCATGGAACATAATCAACAGACCGGTTATTTGGGCAGGCTTTTATAGCTCATTTTAGAAGCATCCTTGGTGAGAGACGAAACTTTAGATATACTACAAACATCAAAAGCCTATTCAAGGAAATCAACTAGGATAAGGCTCCAGGCCGGATGGTTTTCGCATGACGGTGTACCAAAAGGATTGGGAGTTCATTAAAGATGATATTATCAAACTGTTTGATGATTTCTACAAGGGGACCGCCCAGTTAGAATGAATCAATTGAGCCTAAAAAATCAAGGATTATCGACCAATCAACCTAACTAACAGTTCCTTAAAAATCATAACCAAAGTCCTTGCAAACCGATTATAAGTCACCATCAGGATTGATTATTTTAGGCGATCAAATCTTGAAGGTGTTTCCATGCTTTAGGCCTCCTTGACTAACAAATCACAAACTGCCTTTATCAAAGGGCGGTGAATTCATGATAGCATCATAGCTGTAGAGAAGATCATACACAAGATGAAAACCAACAATCAAAAGGGAGTGATTCTGAAAGTTGATTTCGAAAAGGTGTTTGACATGGTGGATTGGGGATTTCTTCTAGAAGTCCTTGTAGCCAGGGGATTTGGACCGTGGTGGTCAGGGTGGATTAAGGAGATATTTTACTCACCAAACTCTAGTCTCCTCATCAATGGACAAGTCGTGGGTTATATCAGATATCAAAGGGGCCTGAGGTAGGGAGACCCTCTATCACCACTACTTTTTGTCCTAGCAACAGATGTCTTTAATGCAATGCTAACCAAAGTCGTCAATACCGACATATTCAGTGGCCTTAAATGTGGAGAGAGAGAGCAAGAGGAAATTACCTCCCTTCAATATATCGATGACTACATGGTGATTTGTTCGGGACGGCCGGAGCAACTGCGAACGCTTAAACTCATATTCTATCTCTATGAAGGGCTCTCAGACCTCAGTATTACTATTAACTACCCCAAGGCCTCACTAATTCCAATCAGTTTAGAGGGAGAGGATGTCAATGCAAGAGCAACCATAATAGATTGTAAAGTGCAAGGGTTGCCCATCAACTACCTTGTTATTCCCCTATTGGGATTAAAACCGAGGCAAGAAGAGTAGCTTCAACTGATAGACTAGATGAAAATGAGAATAAGCTCTTGGAAAGGCCGATTGCTCTCCATGGGTGGTAGAATCACTTTACTCAACTCAATCCTCTTAATGGTAACGAACTACTAGCTATCTATCTATCAATTACCAGATTGGGTTCTTAAGGACATAGATAGCCTCTGAAGGGGCATTCTATGGTAGGGACAGGAAATACGGGAAAAAATACCTCGCCTTGTCATCTCCCAGAAGCCTGGGATTCTAGTCCAGTTTTTGTTAAAGCGGAACGGGTATTGTTTGGGTTGCTGATGACCGCATATCAGTGCAAGAGGCACGTGGTCCGAGAGGATACGTGGCATTGTTGTTTGCCAAATTCGAGGGAATGCCAACATCCATTCTAGAGCTAGGAGAAATCTATCCAGCCTTATCATAGTTGGGGATGGTTGCCCATTTGTCCATGTAAATTTTCTACCTAGGAGAGGGGGTCAAAAATTGTAGCTCCTCAATAACATTGTTGAAATCCTCCTGATCCTTGCATTACTCGTGCCCATGTTCCTATCTGCCTGGCTCTTTGTTGAGTTGAAGTCTCCTCCTATCAACCATGGGCTTTGCCATCTTTTGCAAATTGTCCTTAGCTTATCCCAAAAGGCCGGTTTTAGTTCCAGATTACATGGCCCATGGATCGTGGGGATCATCCATTTGGTATGGTAAGTTTTATTCTCTAGGTCAAATACCCTATTTAGTCCTTCTATTGTTACAATTTGTCCCTTTGGGTCCCTCTAATATAAAACATGCCTTTTTGGTCATTTTAATTTTACGTTTGTGTCTTTTAAATCCTTCCACAAGCCTTTTTGGTCCCTTTATTTATGTTTTTCAGGCCTTTTTGGTCTCTATAAACTTCGAAGGGAGGGATTTAAAAAATACAAACATAAAATTAAAGGGACCAAAAAGGTATGTTTTATATTAAAGGGATCCAAAGAGACAAATAGTAATAATAGAGGGACTAAATATGGTATTTGACCTATTCTCTAATATAATTGTCACGGAGTATGTGCCAAGGAGTTCATCTTTTGACTAATGAGCGAAGTTTGGAACCCAATAATAGTAGGTTGGAACCCTGTGATATGAGACCGTGGGAAAGATCCTACAGTACGGTAGAACGCACCAAAGGCAAGATATGATTATTAATTGGGATATTTTTTCAGAAAAGTCCTTCAAAATTCTGCAATTAAAAAGTCAAAAGGTTGAGATGCAAGTAATAAAGTCGGCAATTCGAAGGGGAGGACTATTGTGTAATTTTACATAATGAGAAGGGTGTTTCGGTCAATCGATCAGGAGACAACAACCGAATCCAATCCGTGAACCCTGACATCACAACCACAACCATTGGACCGAACAAACATATTTTTGAACTGCAACCGTGAAGTTATATTTTCAAAAAATAATTTCAACAACTCATAATCACTTTATTGGACAGTTAATTTTTTTTATAAAAATATTTTTTATATTCCTGAAAAAGTCATATTGCTGAACCACAACCATTTTCTTTTTAACAATGATGATAATATTTTACTCTTCTTATCTTTGTTTTTTATTTTTAAGATTTTCCCTATTTGAATTTTATATTCATTATGGATAAAAGTCTTTCCTTGATCTTATTTTCTTTGTAATAAATAAATATATTTTAATTGCAACTTTATTTATGTGTATAATAATAATAATAATAATAATAATAATAATAATAATAATAATAATAATATTATTATTATTATTATTATTATTATTATTAGAGAAAGTGTCACATACCCTTATTATTATTAGTAAATGGTGTATGTACTCTCACCATTTAAAACCAAAAGTATTAATTATAGTTATTATTATTATTTTTTTGATAAAGACGACAAACCCCCTCACAAGTGAAGTCAAATATGTGCACATGTGTGACCACTTAATCTAGGATTAGTCCACGGGAATGCCTAACCCTCACCTAACGAAAGTGGGGATTCAATCTCGGATTTGTCCATAGGAGAACCCTCATCTTAGTAAGGGACCCGGATACCAATAAACATAAGAGTCATTGGTAAAGTATTAACTAGAGTTAAATATAAACTATGGACCAAAGAAATATCTCTTACATCTTTAAAAGACATTTTGATTATTTTTTATTTTTATTTTTTAGGGGTATATTTACAACTCTATCAAATGAATTTTTCATAAATATATTTGTATAATAGTTTTTTCACATGGCTACAGTATATTAACATGCATATAAATTCTTTAGGTTAACCTGAGATAAATTCCCAATGAAATGAAAAACATTGGAGTATATTTGTAATTATGATTTTTTCAAGGGACATAATGTCGATATTTTTAAGAGATGTACTTATAAAAAACCCTGATAATTATATATACATATAAAAATGGGAAATTATGTATTTACTTGTATAAAAACCATATTTACATATATAACCCCACAAACCATCATATTTTATGTGTATGATGTCATCTATGCATAATAATAATAATAATAATAATAATAATAATAATAATAATAATAATAATAATAATAATAATGGCATGTACTAGGGTATGTACTAGAGACAAATAATGGCCTATACTTTATTATTATTATTATTATTATTATTATTATTATAAGAGAAAGTGTCACGTACCCCTTATTATTATTAGTAAATGGTGTATGTACTCTCACCATTGAAAACCTGAAGTATTAATTATAGTTTTTTATTTTTTTTATAAAGACGACAAGCTCCCCCACAAGTGAAGTCAAGTATGTGCACATATATGATCATTTAATCAATGGATTAGTCCACGGGAGAATAACACCATATCTAATCCTCACCTTACGAGTGTGGGGATTCAATCTCGGGCTCATCCAGAGGAGAATCCTCATCTTAGCAAGGGACCCGGATATGAATAGACCCAAAGATCATTAGTAAAGTATTAACTATAGTTAAATATAAATTATGGACCAAAAAAATACCTCTTATATCCTTAAAAGACATTTTAATTATTTTTATTTTTATTTATTTTTTCAGGGGTATCTTTACAACTTTATCGAATGAATTTTTATTAAATATATGGCAAATGAATTATAGGTCCCTGGCACTGTTTGCCAGGGATCCCCCTCCCACTATTAGCTACACACACCCCAACACAAACCCTAGGGACCTATAGTGAAAGTGGGCACTGTTTCAAGGATGAATAGTTAATTATTATTTAAATATATTTATATAATAGTTTTTTCACATGACTACAGTCTATTAACATGCATATAAATACTTTATGTTAACCCGATATAAATTCCCAATGAAATGAAAAACATTGGAGTATATTTGTAATTATGATTTTTCAAAATATATATACAATATTGATATTTTTAAGAGATGTACTTGTAAAAAACCCTGATAATTATATGTACATATAAAAATGGGAAATTATGTATTTACTTGTATAAAAACCATATTAACATATATAACCCCACAAACCATCATATTATATAAGCAAATATTAACTATACAAGGAATAAATGTATCTGTGTTTTAATACCGATAATTTGTTTTGCCATGATAGTCATAAAAATTATGTGTTGATTATTATTTTTTTTATAATAAATGTGTTTTCTTGACCTCAATAGAAAACTTGTTTTCTAAATTCACTAAACCAAAATATTCTGGAACAGAAATATCTAATGAAAATGGAAAAATAGATATTGATGAATATTTTCAGAACAACTTATGTAAGTTTATGAGTTGAGATATTTGCTTATTACCATTTTTATTTATCATATGATATTAACAAGGCACCAATTGGAACCACGCCTAGAGTGTGCTTCATAGTTTATCCACATTTATTAAAATAATAATAATAATAATAATAATAATAATAATAATAATAATAATAATAATAATAATAATAACAAGGCTATGTCAAACAAAGAAAAACCTTTGCATGGGAGCTAATAATTCATAAAAATAAAATTTTAAATATTTTATAAAATCATATTTATTATCCCTATAAAACTTTATAACTAAATATATTGGTTTTGTGCAACTGTCTGAAAGTGTCTAAGGTTAAAGCCCGTAAAGATAATGGTTAAAAGAACCTAACATTTACTAAAGAGGTACCCCACAATCTACAAATAACGAAGCCTTCAAGAAAGACACTCCGTCAGTACTAGACCAAACAAACTAATTAAAAAGCAGAACTAGTCTAGATTTATTTTGTTTTATCATTCATATATTGTGTAAATCAGTGCGTGTACTAGTTCTTACTAATTATAATAAAACATGATTTATTTACCTTTATCAAGGAAAAAAGAGAGCACCCATGTATAATATTGGACAACATTTTTTAAAATGAGTACAACCAGCAAACTATGATTTTTAATTTTTATTTATTTAAAATTGTCTAAACTCATTACAAATGTACGGGAAATTATATGAGAAACATGACATGATGATAAGCGCCCATATGAGAGATCAACTATCATCATAATTATTTGATCATCCGATGGTGGAGAATAGATTCTAGAAGGTGCTGAAAGTTGTCAACTAACAGTGTTACCAACTGTCTCATAGCTGATCAACATTCTCAAAACTATATAAAGAGGTCCTAAACTCACGAAGAAGGCAATCTGACATCTGGTAGGCTAACTCGATTCTATTGATATTGGCTTGTGCATCACTCTCACTCTTGAAATCCTCCCTACAATCCTCCACTCTCTCTCTCATTCTCCTCCTTGTTGTTTTCTTCATTTAATTAAAGACCCTGATTTGAGCGTCAGAGGCTCTCTTGAAGCACAAGTGCTCGCATCCTCTTCTTCTACAATTCCTTCTCTCAGTGAAATGTGAATATGCGATCTTTGGAAGTTGGTCTTTGAGGGAAGTGAAGCAAAGAGTTTGCCCGAAAAATATATTATAATCCAAGGAGTATATATATAAAACACCTGGTAACACTTATACAAATAAAATCTTTGCAGGGTTATTTATGCAATTATGAGATGGAGAAAAAGAAAATAATAAGCTTTAAATTGCATTAGGTTCTGGAGACCATTGGCGGACCTCTATTGTGCTACCAAAGCTCGACAATGGCGACAAGAGACGTTGGAGGAGACGCGAGGGAGTGGGATGAGGATGCCTACCGTCGTACCATCCTTCGATGCCGAGAGCGCGGCGCTCGTACCGTGTTTAGGACGGCCTTCGCTCCATCTGAAAGCCACAAGCCGGAGATCGTCGTTGCAGCCTCCAGCGATGGATCCATCGCGTGCTACTCGCTCGCCTCTTGTATCTCCTCCGCCGCCCAGGCACCTCCTCATCTCTCACCCTGTTAGATATCTTTGGTTTTGAAGAAACAGTGGTTGCCCGTAAGGTGTTTGATGTAATGCCTGGCTGAGTTTTTCTCTTTCAGGTGAGAAATGGAGTTGATGGTCTATTGGCGAAGCCAATTGCCGTTATTGAAGGGCACAAGGGGCCAGCATATGATTTGAAGTTTTATGGCGACGGGAAAGAGGCTTTGTTGTTTAGGTTTGAGATCTCTTCGAAAATATTTGTTTATCTTACCATGCTTCAGTGTTTAGTTTTTCTCTTTTGGATTTTTTGAATTTTTTTTTTCTTTAGCTTGGTTTATTTGTTCAGTTTTTGGTTGCATTTTCCCTCTTATTAGTGCACATTTAAGTCAGTGCCGTAGAAGAGTGTCCTTGTACATTTGGATTGTGTTAAAGAGAAATCAGTGCTGCTGCAACCTACCTATTGCTTCCCTTTTTGTTTTTTTGTTTTTGTTTTTGGTAATTCAATGCAAAAAGATGCCTAACAAAATAAAGGGAAAATTTTATAGGACGCATAGGCGTATACCATATGTAGGATGAGTGTTGGGCAACTAAAGTTCAAATATATGCATAAGATGAATGTGACGAAATGAGGGATATTAAGATGGATGAATGGTATGCAAGATTGGACAAGATTAGAAATGAGCATATATCATGGAAGGTGCATATTGCACCAATTGAAGATAAAATACTGAGAAGGGCGTTTAAGATGGTTTGAACCGACGCCGGAGACCCCGTGCTCAAAATGTGATAGTTTAGTTGTAGAAGGTAAGAAGAGGGTAGAGGTAGCGCAGGATTACGTGGAGAGTGGTGTCCAAAGGCATAACGTGATGTTAGATATTGGTAGGATCTTGCTTTTGTGACGACATGGAGACCAAGAATTCATATAGCGATCCGTCAGTATAGGATTAGATAAATTTAAAAGGTTTTCCTTCATTCAGCTTTGTTTGTAGAATCTTTCGCCTCTAACATCCCAATCTCTCATAGAATTATTTATTGTTATTATTATTATTTATTTATGTATTTTTATTTTTCATTTTATTTCATTTTATTTCAGTTTATTTAATTGCATTTTATTTTATTTTTATTTCATATTTGAAAGCGACATGAAAACAGAGAATCCATATAGCCGACCCCGTCTGGTATGGGATTAAGGCTTAGTTGTTGTTGTTGTTGTAATTCACTGCAAAGAGTTTGGCAAATCATGTTTCTGGTAGGCTTGCAATTTGATATGGATTTGCAATTGATGATAGTATATATGATAAATATAATTTCTGGGAATTATGGCATGCTTAAGAAAATTTATTTTGTTGTTCTAAAATTCATGCAGTTGTGGAGATGATGGCCGAATTCGAGGTTGGAAGTGGTTGGATGTCCTAAATTCAGAGGTGCCCGTGGCCATCCAAGGTATCTATCTCATTTCATTTAGTTGGAAAACATTATTGTTGTTCTTCAGATGGCTGTGAAATGTGCTGTGGTGAATGAGATATCCATTAGGCTGACGCATATCTAGCAATACCTTTGTATGATAGATTTTATCTGCAAGCAACTATCCCACCTATTTTACACTGTTCTTAGTCATTTTCTATGATAGAGTCTATCTTCTAGTAACTGTGCCACCTCTTATACTGTTCTTTAGACCACAAGGCTTTAAGGAAAGCAAAATTTGCATGGATAACATCATTTAAATTGATCTTGATGGAGTAATTGATCAAGTGCTTTCTCCATGCAATAAGAACCCCCTCGATTAAATGTGAAATGACCAGGACGAAGTAATCTTTCATCTGATTCAATGAGAATGGTGAGCATAAGCCCTGAATTTTTCTATTTGTCGTGCACAAAGTAAAATATGAGAATGGTTAATATAATATATGTATATGCATTTGTGTACATGCTTTCATAATTTCATTTTATGAATATGTGAAGATTTATAGATACAGACAAATATCATTGTTCCTAGACATGCCACATGCATTGAAAAAATTCTTATTCTTCTTTTTTTTGGCCAAATTCTCAACTTATTTGTTACATGTAGGAAGCCATTTGGATCCGATACTTGACTTGGTGAATCCTCAACATGAGTAAGTTTTCTTCTCATGTAGTTAATTCTTAACTTAATTTACAACTGATATTCATTTATATATTTTCTGGTATAATTATACAGGTAACTAATTTATATAAATTGCACTGGATGGGAATACAACTGTACTACATTTGTTCATACTGGATAATACCTAACACTACATTTTTACTTCAGAGGAACTTTATAAGGCCCATTCCCTTGCATTAGAGACCTGAGTTTGATGTGCATTAAGGATAATAGATAAAATGCTAATATCAAATCACTCTAAAATATTTGTCATCATAGATTACTTCATCCATTTAGAAAATTGTACTCTATTAACACATCATGCAAGATTCTTCACTTAAAATAAAACTTGTCTGCAACACCTATGATTTAACCATTTCTCTTATATGAATATTGATATTAGATGTAGGATATAGAAACTCTTAGGCCATGTTTGGTTGGAGGATAACCCCAAGGGTTATCCCCAACACAATTCCCCATAAAAAAAAATTTTCCCGCCAAAACCTTTAACTAAGATTTAAAAATATAACCCACCAATACATGGTAGACACATCACTATCTTATCATTAATACTTTTAGTTTAAAATTCCCTCCAAAAAAATTTGAAATTTTTCAAAACTTATTCCTATCCCCAAGTGGGATAACCCCAACCAAACGCAGCCTGAAGGAATATCAAAATCTGATCATATTGTATCTTCAGTAAGTTGGAAGCCTTCATATTGTCATGTGGCCATAATCAGCTGACATCTAAGACCTCAATCAAGAAGGTAGGGATTCTTTTGTGAAGTTAATTTGATTTAACCTTTAACCCTCATGTGATGTAAGAAATGTTGTTTTTTAAGATTTCAGTGTTTTGACTTTATGTGCCAATCAGTTCACTTGCTTCTCTACCAGAAAACTATTGGTTCTAAATTTTTTCAACTTTGCTTGTTATTTGCTTTGCATTGACACAGTTCCTGCTTGTGAAAGGTTATGTGACTGTGTTAGACATTTATTTTTTGCTGGGACATTGTCATTGAGTTATGTTAATCTCATTGCTTGCTAAATTTCAGGATTTTCTGATTAAGTTCATGCAACAAGTTTTTCTCTTATATCATTCTTAATGATTTCGTTTCTTTCTATTTTGCAAGTAATTATCTCTGTTCTTTTCTTTCTAGAGGTCCTTGGGGTGCACAATCTCCAGTCCCTGAAAACAATGCAATTGCAATTAGCAAGCAGGTTGATCTACATAGCAAAATCCATATTTTATATTCAGTTGTTGAAACAAAATTAATACCTTTTTAAATGATTTAACCCTCAGTAGTATGTTTTGCGGTACTTCTTGTTTAGGATGGATCCATCTTTTCTGCTGCTGGTGATGCATGCGCTTACTGTTGGGATGTGGTATGTATCTTTTTGAGGTAAATACATTATGTTATTAATGATGTATTAAACAAACCATTTACGCGAGTCACAATCTCAAGAAGATTATAAGCTTTATTCTCATTTTTCTTATTTTTGTGCTTCTTTTACACTCAATGATCATCTTGCTGTTGCAGGAGACTGGAAAGAGAAAAATGGTCTTTAAGGGGCATTCAGATTATTTGCATTGTGTAGTTGCTCGTGAATCAAGCAATCAGGTTATTCTTGTTCTCTTAATTTTTTCTGTGTAGCAAAGTTTTTCTAAAGCTGTAGCCTTTTTTTAGGAATTTTATTTCACAACAAATTTTCAGGAGCAACCACTTGATTCAACTTTTGCACTGCCTTGCATGGTTTCTACTATTTGATCTTTGGAAATGGATTCTACATGCCTTTATTATGCTCCTGATGCACTATTCATCATGTTAATTGATCTTTGCACCATTCAATACGTTGATCGTTCTTTTATCAAACATAAGCATTTTATTCCCAATTTTTATAAGGTTACACTTGTTATATTAGGCAATTCCCTTGTTGATCAATCTTCCATTCTCAAAGATGAATGGTTTTCAACCTCTATGAGGAATGCTTATGCAATTCTCTTGTTTTAGTTGGTTGATCTCATTTTATTGGGATCACCTATATTGCTCTCGAAGGGGAAACTTGGCGCAACAATAAAGTTGTTGCCTTGTGACCTAGAGGTCACGGATGTGAGTCATGGAAACAACTTGTTGCAAGAAAAAGTAGGGGAAGGCTGCGTACAATAGACCCAAGTGGTCCGACTCTTCCCCGGACCTTGCACATTGCGGGAGCTTTGTAGCACCAGGCTGCCCTCCTATATTGCTCTCACTCTATTACAGTTCTTGGAATTTAAATATTAGAGTGCCTCAGAATTATCTGGTTCAGCAATGATAAAAAAAATCCATTCAGTTATTCACTAAGCATCTGATAATCATTTCTTCTGGGTGTCATTACTAAATTATTCTCCATGTCCTCATATATTCTGTCTTTTAGATTATCACAGGTTCAGAGGATGGATCAGCACGGATATGGGGTAAGCATGGAAACCTTTCAAAATTATCTATTACGTAACATGGTTTTCTGTGTTTCTGCTTAATTTTTTATTCCGTTTCTTCTCTATCTATAATCATCCACTGTTCCTTGGAATTTAAGTAGCGCTTATGTTCTAGAGCTATATTCTTTAGATCCACTTTTTATCTATGAAAATGTGAATTAAATACTCAATAGGCCATCCAAATATTTATTTGATTTTGTGACTTTTATTTCCAAGATTGTAGGAATGGTTTATGCACTCAAGTTATATATCCAGAAAAGAGTCATAAGCTGAAGGAAACTTCATGGGTCAGTTGCTTGGCGATTGATACAAGTGAAAGCTGGCTGGTAAAATTCTCTGCATGGGATTCAATTCAGTTTCTTGCTATTAGTTTTCTGATGACATAGGCTTGTTATCTGAATTTCTTTGTTTTCATTTTGTTGCTATATAAAAAGAACACTCATATGTTTGCCATTATTTCACCCTTTCAGAATAAACTAAGATATTCACCTTAGTGTGGGGATATGTTCTGATTCAGTTCAAGTATAGCTTTTGAGATGATGCTTTTACTCAGTTCTACAATCTCATTAAAAAAATCAAGTAATGTGAAACTCCTAGGAAAAATTGGACTCCAACTTGGGAGGGTTCCAATGCTATGTGGTAATATTTTAGGATTCTTTTTTGTGTATCAATGAGCAGAAAGTGTTGCTTCTCTTCACAGAAACCTTTGTCAAGGTAGTGGATCAAAGTTGGTGCTGCCCCATACTTCAGGTTTATGCAGTTAAGATAATTCTATAGGAATACAAATCACAATGATCACCTTGAATGGTGGCACATAGGTTGAATTCATTCTTTATGGCAGGATGTATAGAACTAGGATAAGAATGTTGGACAAACTGATGCCATTTGCGACATAGTTTCATGGATGATGTTGTTTTAATACTAATTCATGAAGCTACTGAGATAATGGTTGGAATCTGGTACAATTACACCATCATGCGTAATTTTAATCTTGCATGGAAATGTTTGTGCTGCTTAAAACCATAGTACTTGTGGTTTGAACAGACTTGAGAACTAAATGTTATTAAAGTATATTCGTCTGCCTGAATTAAGTACGCAGATCTATGAGATTACGTATATAAATAGCAATTGCTAATTAATTCTAAAATTTTGAGACTCATGCTTAATGTTTATGTTGTCTTAGTTATATATTAAATTATATAATAGAATATGTTTTGCTATATTTGGGAAGAGAATGAAAGCATGAATGTCTTAACCCAGGTTTGTGGCACTGGAAGGAACCTGTCAGTTTGGAGTCTTCTCTCTTGTGAGTGCATTTTTAACATCGACAGCCATGCCCCTTTCCAAGATGTGTCATTTGGTGGTAACCAAGTAAGTTAAACGCACATGATTGCCCCCCTGCCTTCATTCAGCATTTTTTACTTGCTTGTCGCATGTATTGGACCAAATATATGTTCAGAAATAATGGATAGAAATTTTGGCATGTATATTAACCATCCTCATTATCAATGATATCCTGGTTCTATTTTGCTGAATGTAGTTTATTTGCCACCTCTCATGTTTTGTTTTCAACAGATCCTTGCAGTTGGTTCCGAACCAATTCTAAGATGTTACAGCATAAACGGGAAGTCTCTTTCAAAAATTCAATGTGCTCCTCAGTCAGCATTTTCAGTCTCCTTTCATTCCTCCGGGGTATGTTCGATATTTAATCTTCATTCTTCTTGTCCAACATTTTGATTTGAGGATAAAAGGATCTGATCTATAACACATCAAGCATTGCCCCAAAGACTAATCTTATGTCTCTAGAACTCATGCATATGAAGTTCATTCTCATTTACTTCTCCAGGTTATAGCCATTGGTGGCTACGGAGGCTTCGTTGATGTCTTGTCGGAATTCGGGAGCCACCTATGCGTGTTTTCCTGCGGCGGTCTAGACAGGGATTTATGAACATGATCAAATCATTTCTTCTCATGGGACCTGTTTCTGCCCACCATTCTCATAGATCTTCAGGACTGATAACAATGCCAGAGTTGGGACTTTGTTTATGGAACTCATTTTGTTAGCTGTGACTGATGATTATTAATCCTAACTTCGAAGTTATTGTATTCCAATCCAACATTATAAACATATTAAAGCTTTCTTTTTATGAATCAATCATGTTATGAATTGATCTATTCAAATGATTGATGAGCTTCAAATGTTCTATTTTTTTTTTTAATTTTTTTTTTTGTAAAGTAAAGAGCTGAGTTCAGCTGACATCTAACAACTAATATAGTCTTTCAACTTCAAAAATTGGTCACTGAGACCTTGTGGCAATTCATTCAAGTCTTGAAATCTCCAGCTTCTACCCGTGATTCTGCCCATCTTTGCCAATTGATCAGTGAGTTGATTCTTTTCTCTCGGGATGTGAAGTATTTCCCAGTTCCCCACCATGGCCAGCATCCTTCTACAATTTTTGATGGCTTCCCTAAGGTTCTGGTGTATGTCCTCTATGTCTTGCTGTAGTAATCTTGCCAAGTTTATATTATCAGTGTGAATCACTGCATTTGAACATCCCATGGCTCCCAGCATGATGAGCTTCAAATGTTCTATTGCTCACACACAAATAATAAATGGCTCTGATATTTTACACTATTATTCCGTACTCTAAAAAGGGGGGAAGAAGGGGGGAAGAGGTGACTTCATCCCATTTCTCATTTATGGTGAATGTCAAGCTTCTTTTTATAATGAACTTTACTGGCTTCTTATTATAATTAAGAAAATTTCTTCATTTTCTTATTTTTATGTTATGCGGGTACTCACAATATAATACTAAATTCAAATCAAATTTATTGTTTTGTTTATTCTTATAAAAGTATTTACTTTATAAATGGTTAAATAGAAATTAAAATTTTAAAACAGATGTAAATGACCGTTGGTCGGAGATCGCGACGCGAATCCTAAAGCATCATGAACGATCTCGCTGGCTTTGCGAAATATTTTTCCTCTTTTCCATCTAAAACCCTCAAAAACCCGAGAGAGAGGAGAGAGAGGAGAGAGAGGAGAGATGGGATGGAAGGCGGCCCAGAAGCTGATACCCAAATGGAAGATCCTCCGTGGTGACAACGTAGAATTCAATCTCTGTTTTCGGTTCTCTATGAATCGTATTCTCGAATTTTTTTTTCTGAATGTTGTGTATTTTTATTTTTTTATTTTCGATTTCTTTCTGTAGGTTATGATCATCAGAGGGAAGGACAAGGGAGAGACGGGCATCATCAAGCGCGTGATCCGAGCCCAGAACCGCGTCATCGTTGAGGGCAAGAATCTGGTTCATTTCTCCATCCTTAATTTTTTTTTTCTCAGATCTCTGGTCATTCATTTATTAGTTGATGTTTTGTTATTTTTAAAACAAAGTCATTGAAAATCTTTTATTTTCAAGAAAAACTTGTGTAGATTTGCTTTCAGTTAATGTCTTAATCCTTTTTTTTTTTGAAAAATGATAGTTTAAGGCATGAATTATATGGAGAAATTCTACACAAATTGTGCACCTGGAGAAAGACGAAATTTCATTAAGTTAGGATTGAGTGATTCTGATTGTTGTGTGGATTAAGATTATTATTTTAAAAAAATAAAGAAATTGAAGCATGAATTGTGTTATTTTTTTTTGTAGATTAAGAAGCACATCAAACAAGGGCAAGGGCATGAAGGTGGGATCTTCTCTGTGGAAGCCCCTCTACATGTCTCCAATGTTCAAGTTCTTGATCCGGTTACTGGGTATGTTTCATTTCCACCCTATTGATGAGAACCTATATTAGGAGACTGGTTGATTGAAGAAAATGTTTTTTCCTGAAAATTGTTGCCCTTTTCAGCTTTTTGTGAATGATCGATGTTTTTAATTTTTTTTAGGAGACCTTGTAAAATAGGGTACCGATATTTGGAGGATGGGGCCAAAGTTAGAGTCTCTCGAGGGCAGGAAGCATCTGGATCTGTGATCCCCCGTCCTGAAATATTAGCACAGAGGAGAAAGCCAAGACCTACTATACGTAATTTCCCTATGGCTCTATTAAATATAGTCATTTGGATTTTTGCTGCATTCTTCTTATTCAATGCTTTGTATATTTCTGCTGTTTAAGTTCCTGATTTTGCAATTTGAGTATTTCTTTCTTTAAGATTCCCTTGTTGGTAATTGCTTTCGATTTGTTAAATTACTTGTGTGCGTGTCCATTTCTTTGCATTTTGACGTAGAACTTCATGTCAGTTTGTTATGATCCTTCCATTTTACTCTAAGCTAATAAGCACACAACTCTCCAGCCTTTGTTTTTCTTCATTTGATGCACAAATTGGATGTGCTTTCCATTTGATATATGACTCGGGGAAATTTGTGCAAAAGACTGCTTTTGTTGTTAATCTAATAATCAACTAGGGTCCTACTTGATTCTATTTTTTTATTATTCTAATTCTAATCACAGGATTGAATGGTGAAAGGAACCAAATATATGATTATTTCATTTAAATGCAATGCTTAATTCATTTGTTCTGTATTGGATTTTCTGGATGGAACTAAAAGATCATCTTATTATTTCAAACATTTATTGACAACCCATGAAGGTTGATTATTTATCAATTGGTTTTGTCACTGCAAGCATAACCATATGCGGGTTTGATATATACTTGTGTACATGCACTTTCTGCTTCTCCCTGTATGCTTCCTGTGTGAATTATGTTGATACAACGTTTGATCCCGTGCTTATTTATTCTTTGTGTGTGCAGTTGGCCCCAAAGATACACCTATGGACGTTGTGCTTGAAAAAACCTATGATGCTAAAGCTGGAATCGGAATGCCAGATCTTTAGATAATCGTATCTCACTGTGCTCTATTAGCAGAAAAAAGAGCTGCACACTAGCCTCTCATCTTGAACTCCTAAATCTTTTGCCAATGAAGATTTGAAGCGAAACTTAAGTTTTAGCTGATGTTGTTTATGTATACCCTGACTTTCAGTTTTTGGTGGTAAGGAGTTGAAACTGGGCATTTGCTCTTAATAGGAAATAAACCGTTGTTTTTGTCTGATAAAAAAATCACTGGAATTTTTAGCTTAAGTTGTGTTTGTGATCCTAATTGCACATGAGTTAGATAGCATGAATTTTGTATCATTTGTATTGAATTTTTTCAAACAGTACTTTTGGAAGCTTTGGATGTCGACATTATACTGTAAATTTAACCAGCTTTGTTTGCATATGAAAGAAAATAACAGAACAAATGTAAGAATTTTTTCATCTGTGCATTACCTGTCATTTGCTCATCCATATAAATTTTCTTCATCAATTCAACCACTACAATCAGGTAAAAATATTTTTGCAATATCCCTTGTTGGTACTTTTTATTCAGTCCAAAACAATTTTCACATTGAACTGATAAATGTTTTTCAGACTGTGTGCACAAAAAATGTATATTCCTCCCCCAAGTCAGTTCCAGCATCTTCCACATGACCTGAGTTTTTAGGTTGGCATAGAATCCTGGACTTTGAACATTTTGCCTGTGATCAAGTGATGAAAATAACATTGATAACAGCCACACAAGTTTTTTTTATACATTGGGAAACTATATTATACATTCATGTCTGAGGATACATATCTGTTTCCTTGGGAGTTGAAAATGCAATAAAGACAGCCTAAAAACCACATAATTCACAGGTGGTAATTAACACAAGAAACTCTTATTACTCAAGAGTTCACAACCTACCAGGATGCACTTCATGAAAGTCAACCAAAGATGCAACTCAATGCTTCCCTTTAAGCCAAGCTAATGACTTCCCCCTGCATGCCTGCAATAGTGAAAGGCCAGAAGGTGTTGTTACTTTGGGGATATTGTGAGATCAACGTGAACAAAAGTGTAAGCTGATTAGAAAATTTTCAATTTACATCTCTCATATATCTCTTTTGCTAACAACAGCAGTGAATCGGTGTCCTCGGACATTTTCGCAATGTTCTCTGCTTCTTTCATTGCTTCAGATGCGAGATATGCCTTGGCCTCTGCGTCTGCAATTCTGTATGCTGCTGTTATGGCTGCTTCCTCAATTGAGTTTGTGGAGCCACAAAACCCAGAATTGTTTGGTATCTTTGGTCGATGATGAGCCAGATCTTTTTGCTTGGGGCTAGGGGTTTTTGTTGCCAAGGATGATTCTTTGAGCAAGTATCCTTTTCGGCCCTGATACAAATTTTCACAAGGCAAGCAATAGCAGTAGTAATCAGTGAGAATACAACAATGAGCCAATCAATGTTTCGATGATAATGGAAAAGTCAGTTTCATAGGAGAGGATTGTTTAATCCTATGCATGGCTTCATAGACTACAATTTCTTAACAAAGAAAGATGACGGCTATCTAATTGAGACACAAAGCAATGCAGATACCAGCACACCACCTATAAATTATCAGTAATAAATGCACACATAAACTGATAAACATCTCTCACATATTCATGCATTTAGAAACACACAAACATGCCCTCATGCCTTCATAAATTAAGCTTGTAGAACTTCAATAGTATGAAAAGCATCAAATAGTATTAACCTCTGATTTGTGGGCCCAAATCCCTAATGCAAAACAGAAAAAGTAGTGGTTCTAATCACAACTCCACAGTATTCATGATATTTGGAGGCTCTTTGAAACACTTTAATATCAAAAACACTAAGGCCCAGAGGTTCTCCACAATGTCAAATTGGATATCACACAGTGGATGGATGGTCCCTAGAGTTATTGTTTTTGAAGGAAAAAAAATGCAAGATTAAAGTAAACAAAGAAAAAAAATATATAATTGTTTTTTTTCATGTGTGGATCAATATCAATGTCATAAATAGTCAATTTAAAAAAGCTTTGAGTACATTCTAGATTTATGGTAACATGTGCATATCCTATCATCATTGATCCAAAAGATCACCTATTATTTCCATTTGATCTGTAACAAACTATTTGATGTTTTCAATATATGAATGATGCCAATACATGGACATATAAATTGGAGTCAAAGCACACATTACAGAACTTAAATTGTCCCAGCCTGAAGTAAATTGGGGATTTACCTTGATTATTTTATCTTGTTTAATGAATCGTCTCAACCTTGAACTCAGTAACTTTCTGAAATTTGATGGGACCTCATGCCTTTGCTGTATAAAGAACCAAAAAAGTCAAAATTTATAGCATAAACTTAAAAAATAAATAAATAATAAAATCAATTTTTTTAACAACCCAAAAGTGCCACGACATACTAAAAGTTTAAGAATCATTCAGAGGTGGGAATGTTGATGACTTAAGCAAATCAAGTGATGGTTGAATAAGATGTACAATTGACAAGATGGTAAAGCATGCCGATGATTTGCAAGCTGCTTATCAGTTGAAAACTTCTGTCCTACTTATATCAAGGGCCATTCCTACACATTTGCACACTTACAGGTTTTTGGTCACCATAGATTTTTAATGGAGAAAAGTTTCCATATTTAGTTCTTATCGCAAATAATGTACAATGGCAACAATTTCTTGATAAAATTCTATTCTAACTCATTTGATGGATAATTGTTTGGTTCACTTAAATTTTTTTTTCTTTCTAAAATGCATTGGTTAGGAAAGGATTTTGTATTTATTTCTGGAAAGAATAACAAGGCAAAACATCATCTAAAATGAAAGTTACAGGGAGATGACATGTTGAACTACCTCGATGTATTTACAAATGGCATCAATTTCCATTCCATCTGGCTCTGACATAGCTTTGAGAGCTTCCGTTATTAACAGAGTATACCTTGAGCACAAATCAAGTATAAAAATTTAATCAATTAACTCCAAATTTGTATTTGCCAGGGGAAAATAAGAGTCAAAAAAACAAGGGAGAAAACCCTAGAAACTTTGGTTCTTGCAGATGATTTCTCATCATACTAGTAATTAGAGATATAGCCTCAGCCTCCCACAGTAAAGGGCAAATAAAGGAAAAAAAATTAAAATAGCAGAAACTAGATTACATCTTTCAGACAGCAAGAGATGAAAAATAACATGAGACAGTGCAGTTAAGGATCTGGATATACCATCTAACTCTCCAGTACTTGAGATGATGAAGAAAGACAGGAAAGAATGAGAAAAGCATAAAAAGACTGAACATAAGGTAATAGTTGTTAACAGACAGGTCATGGTGCGAAACATGCTCATACTACCGGCATATTATATTCCTGCAAATTAACCAACAGAAACATATCCCAATTACCACTGTTAAGGGACAATTATTAGCAAATAATCTTTTTCACAAGCTTTTCCTCCATAAGAAAGTTGACCAAAGCTATTACATTAACCACATTTCCGAGTTCCTATAATAAATCTAAGGGTTTCTATCAACTCCAGAGGCATTTGTGGGTATCAACCATGAAATAAACACCAGTGAAGTGACACAACATTTGGTAAAAGGAAGCCTGCATCTCTCTGACAGTCACATATTGAAAATAAATAATAAAGAAATAAATGGGATTTTTTTATAAGTGCCAATGATGAAAACTTGCACTGAAGCATGCTGTAATGTCCCAGCAGCAATATATACAACACTTCCATTGATGTTTTGGGTTAAAAGATAATAAACCCATACAAGGGTATTAGACAGAGCTAAAACAGACCACCATTTTAAGTTTATCCAGTGCGTCAAGCTACCAAATGGTTTGAGTCCAAAACTAATAAATTCCCTGTCCTAAATCTACTCTACACTGCCTCATACAAGATGATGTATCAGCATGTTGTCGTAAAATATTTGAATAGCCACCAGTTCCACTGTTTATAGATGTTAGAGGTCATCAGAGAGCTAATTGGAATTGTTAATTTGACTACAACATAATTTAGCATAGTTGTTGGGAGCAATTGGCCCAAGGCACAACTAGACTTGAGCACCACCCAAGATAGACCAAGCAGCTATCCAGCACAAGGTCCAGTTATATGTGTGGTTCATAGAAAGCATGCATGAAGTTGAACCTTAAAAGAACCTGATACCCAGAACATGTAATGGTGATGTGATCAATAAATGTATTAAGATGAAGGAATAGAGTGAAACACCGAAGATTGGTTTTCCCATCTTGGGAGATCTTTGTTGGGTCCATGGGTGTTGGTATTCCATCTTCTTTAGCTGCAGCAGAGACAACATGGCCCTGGGGGCAAGATAGAGGAATAGCAAGAATACTCTTATGCTTTGGTGTCCTTGATTTTTCTCTAGAGCCCTGGCCGCTAGCACTTACACTCAAATTCCTCCATTTGTCCTAAATGGGTAGTCAAGAGAACAGTTAGCTTAAGATGATTTGTTATAAAATAAAATGAAAAAAAAAATGTATATAACATCTCAAGTAAGTTTTAGCTTTGTCTTTGATTTTGTTTAGTGATTATATGCATATTTCCAAACTTAATGCAAACACATATTCCGATCATTCCTAATGCAGGCGGAATGAAATAGTAAAAATTAATAACAGCTGAGATTCTTGCAAATTATGGTGGATCAGAGTCTAGCAACATATGGTACCTGATTGACTGGAAAAAGCTATTCATTGTCAGAACTAACAAGAGATGCGAGGACGATACTAAAAAGAGAGCTAGCATTTGTAATGAAACATGGAAATCACTTGACTAGATCCTTTTCAAACACCCTGAAGCATTCACTGGACAAGGTCATTGTAAGTTTAGAATATGTTGCATACAACTGACACAATCTTCTACTCATGATTATTTATTCATCTAAATTCTACCTTTATTGCTAATGTCATGTGATTTGACTGAGATCTTAGGTCTCAATTCGCTTAAAAAAGCACAGAATCTCAGCATAAATAAGTACAAAATCAAGCAATTAGTGATACAATACAACAATAAGACAAAAGTTGCCAAGCTTTTTATTCTACTTAAACAGTTATTTTTTATCAACACTCACATCTTCAACAACAAACATGCATCCTAAATCAATCATCCCAACATCCAAAGGGGAAATTCAGAGATCCCAAAAAATCCAATCCTACTAAATCGACATTATTACATGAGTAGTCATTCGTTTAATCCTACATTTTCCAATGCTAATTGCTTGAATTAGACACACTAAATCGGTTTAAACACAAAAAAATTAAAAATAAAAAAAATATAAAAAATAAAAATAAAAATCCAAGCGATTAGTAATACATACATATGATCGGATTTGCCAAAATAATTTCGTTTCGCTTAAACAATTCCCATCGATCAATGACTAAAACACATCCTAATTCAATCGTTAGAGCATCTAAAAAGGAATTCACAGACCTCACAACAAATCAACCCCTGCTAATCGAAAAGCCACTAAAACACACAAAAAAAAACACCGGAAAAAAAAATCATAAGATCCCTCCGATAAAGATGGAAACAGGAAAGCGAGGGAGAGAGACCTTGAGATCGATGTTGGAACGAGTGGAGAGCAAGTGGCTAAACTCGGGGTCCTTCTGTATTGTGCGCCACTTTCCAGCTCCGTGCTTGTCCACGCCGGCGCGCAGCGCCTCCTCCTCATCCGACGTCCACTTCTGCTTCGGCGCTCCCATCGCGCTCTCCTCGACCACCTGGCCCTGTATGAGAGTGATAGGCTTCCTTTTTGGCTTATGGCTTTTGGGGGTTTTGTTTGGATTTTCATCTACATCCCTATAAAACTCAGAATTATATTGATGGATAATTGTCCAAAAGTCCCTTAAAAATAATTTTTTATTTAACCGTTCCTAATAATTTTAGTAATATTATGAGTCTAATATTAAAATTTAGTATAATAAAATAATATTTTTTTATACAGTTACATTTCCGCTACAAAGACCACATCATCATCATGTGCCATTCATTATTATTATTTTTTTAGATTTTTTCTATTTTAAATTTAATTGATGATGTGATAGATAATCTGATGATAGACTAAATATCAATATAAAAAATATTATCCTATTTTATTTATTAACCAACATAATATTAAAGAATTTTTGCCTTCTGCTAACCAACAACTTTTGTTTAGAGACTAGTAACATATTTATTTATAAAATTATTTTAGTATTTTAATAGGTCTCTATTATTAAACATTTATTCCTGGATGTTGGGAATTTTCAATGACGCAGTGAAGTATTTATCCAATCATGGAAGATAATACTATATATACAATGGAAATCATTGGAGAAGGCAGTGAAGTATTATCTCCAATCATTCTTCTTCTCCTTCTATCCTCCTTTTAACCTTCTTCTCCACCTTCCTTCTCAGTCAACCAACCCCTCTACTCTCAATTTCCCCACTGGCTGGCTACATTGGTGCTTTCATTGACTCACCGCACATGCTTATGATTGACGGAGTAATGACCCACGCCCGTGGCGTCGAGGAGCAACTCTCCTCCGGCAAGACGCCCGAATGTCATCATTGGAGCAACATTATACTGATTCTATGGAACTGCTGCAAAAGTACATGGCATAGATAATAGTGGAATTTGGCAAACTGAGGAAGCCTGCTGCAACCCCTCCTTTGCTTCCCTTGCCCACCCCATCCTCTTCTCATTCCTTCGTCCCTACACCAAGTCGCATTATGCCTTCCCTTCCATCCACCCGTGTTCCCAAGATTGATGTTCCCCTATTTATCGACAAGAATGTTCTGGGGTGGTTATTCCAGATAGCTCATTTCTTTACCTACTATCAAGTTCCAAATGACCAAAAGATCTCCATCGCCGCCTTCTACATAACCGGACCTGCCCTACAGTGATTCCATTGGATGCAATCCACTTCACAGTTCACCACTTGGGACGAATTTGCTCCCTAGATCGAGCTTTGCTTCGAGCCGTGCTCATTTATCAATCATGAAGCACAACTCTTCAAGCTCAAGCAAACCTCAATCGTAGACAGTTATCTCACTGAGTTTGAAAGTCTCTCCACCCACATCTCTGGGTTAAGCCATTTGAGCCTCCTCAACTGTTTCTTCTCCAGCCTCCGCACCGACATTCAACGCAAACTCTATCTACTGCGCCCACTCTCCCTTCATGACGCCATGGGGATGGCCAAGCTCGTGGAAGACAGGTGCAATGTGAACCGCACCCTTCCATCCTTATCACGTCCTCCTCTGTTCAAACCTGTTGTTCCACCGTCGCTCGTTGTCCCTATACCTCCTCGCCTCAAACCAACCTCACTTCCAATCAAGTGCTTATCTCCGGCTGAGATGGCCTCCAGGAGGGAATGGGGCCTCTGTTTTAATTGTGATAAGAAGTTCACTCTGGGGCACCGGTATCGCCCTCCACAATTCCTCTACCTCCTAGCCAACCTAGACGATGACCCACCTTCAGACCTCGATCCTCCTTTGGCAGACCCAGACATCCCTTCTGACGAGGCTTCAAATGACCCCCCTTATATTTCTTACCACTCATTGACGGGTCAGTTGGTGCCCTCCACGTTGAAGCTCGCCAGTTCTATTTCTGGCCCTAAGGTGGTGGTGCTCGTCAGCAATGGCTCCACTAACAATTTCATCCAGAACAGGCCGACGATGTACCTTGGCCTAACTATCCAACCCTCTCCCCACGTCCAAGTGACGGTTAACAATGGGGAAACTCTGGATTGCAGCGATGAGTGTGCCCGGGTTCCCCTGACCCTTGGTCCGATGACTTTTCCTGTGTACCTTATCCTCCCTGCGATCTACGACGCTGATGTCATCTTGGGTGTCCAATGTCTCTCTAGCCTTGGACCTGATTTGTTTGACAATGGTCAGTTATGGATGGAATTCGACTTGAATGGTGAGCGCGTCCTGTTACATGGTGTCACCCAACCGGTCTGCACCACATCGCGCACACGCCCTTATGTAAGTGCTCCCACATGCTTGACGTGACGCATTACTTGTATTTATTCGTTGAACGCGTTCCGACCAGATCAATTCCGCACATCCATCCTGAGGCACCATCCATGTTCGTGGATCACTTCAACAGTCTTCTTCTCCACAACTCCACGTTGTTCACGACCCCGCAGGGACTACAACCTCCCCACTCACAGGACCATCACATACCTCTGCTTCCTTCCACGCCACTGGTCAATATTAAACCTTATCGGTATCCCCATTTCCAAAAGGCTCAGATCGAACGCCTCATCTAGAATTGTTTGCAGATGGCATCATACGCCCCAGCACTAGCCCTTTCTCCTTGCCAGTCATGTTAGTCAAGAAGAAGGATGGGAGCTGGCGTTTTTGCATGGACTACCAGGCGCTCAACTCCGTCACAATGAAGGACCACTTCACAATTCCCATCATAGAGGAGTTACTTGACAAGCTCCATGGTGCTCGAGCCTTCTCCAAGCTCAACCTTCACGCCGGCTATCATCAAGTTTGCATTCATCCACCGTATATTGAGAAGACAACTTTTCACACTCATGAGGGCTACTACGAATTCCTTGTTATGTCATTCGGCCTCTCCAAAGTGCCATCAACTTTCTAAGCACTTATGAACTCTTTTTTTCAGGCAAGTTCTCTGTAAATTTCTCTTAGTTTTCTTTGACGATATCTTAATTTACAGTCCATCATGGGAGAGCCACCTCGACCAACTCCAAGCAGTCTTCACCCTACTCCAGCTCCACCACCTATTCGCGAAGGCCGCCAAGTGTGAGATCAGTTGTTCCATAATTGATTACTTGGGTCATCGTATTTTTCGATGAAGGCGTTGTCATCGATCCCTCCAAGATCGAAGTAATTATCTCTTGTCCCTTGCATGCTTTTGTGAAGGCTCTCCGTGGCTTCATGGGTTCATCGAATACTACAAACGTTTTATTGCCCACTATGCTTCGCTGGTCGCTCCCCTGACAGACCTCCTGCGAAAGAATGCCTTCGTGTGGACACCAGCAGCCTCCGCTGCATTTTACAACCTGCACGAAGCCTTATCTCTTACTTTTGTTCTTCGGCTTCCTGATTTTACATTGCCCTTCACTGTACAAACAGATGCTTTTGACACCGGAGTAGGCGCTGTGATGTCTAAATAGGGACATCAGATTGTTTATTTCAGTAAACAACTCACTACCCGTTTGCAAGCATCCTCCACCTACGCTCGCGAGCCGTTACTGAAGCTGTGCCCAAATGGCGACAATACCTCCTGGGGCAACGCTTCACAATCCAGACCGACCATCAAAGCATTCGTCCTCTACCCACCTAGACCATCTAGACACCCGAACAACACAAATGGCTGACGAAACTACTTAGGTTCGACTTTGACATTGTTTACAAGCCCGGTGCTCTCAATAGGCCGACGAATGCTCTGTCTCTGGTGCAATCCTTGACGTTTCAGGCTCTGCAAGCGACCTTGCAACTGGTTGCCTCATTGTGGGAAGCTCTGCGACTGATTCACAAGACACACTCGGCGACCTCTACCTTAATTGATAAAGTGACCCCCATGCAGGGTCGAGTTCCCTGACTACAATGTTCGGGATCACCACAACAAAGCAAGGCAATAACGGCGGTTTTATTTGCATTTAGCGGCGGTTATAACCGCCGCTAAATGCTTATGGCGGCGGTTTTTAAACCGCTGCTATGACGGGCGTCGCGAGACCATTTCGCGGCGGTTTTATGTAACCGCCGGTATAACCGCCGTTATTTCCAGCAGGAACATAACGGCGGTTATAAACCGCCGCTGAAACCGCCTCCAAAATGCGTAGGAACGCGCTAGCTTTTAATTAGCGGCGGTTTTGTAACCGCCGCGAAACACATCCAATAAGCATTTCGCGGCGGTGAGAACCGCCGCTAATTACACACATTTTTTCCTTTTTTTTATTGATCTTTACATTTAGCGGCGGTTATAACCGCCGCTAAATGTTATTAAGTTTTCAAATTATTTTATATATATTTATTGTTATTTTTTGACCTCGCTTCATTTATACAATAATAAAAATACAAAACCATTCAAATTTCCACTCAACCAATTCAAATTTAAAAATAATAATATTTTTATTATAATAACAATACAGTTTTACATCATAAAATTGTCAACCTGCATACAATTAAGGATGAACAACTCCAAATTAAGATCTAAAATCATACAATTATTTATCCAAATTAAATAATTACAGATCTATGGGGGCAAAGGGCTATGCGGCTTCCAAACTAAGCTTTGTTTCCTCCACATGAATCACTTGAACTACTAGCAGCCTGCATATCAACATTTATTTGCTATTTTTCTCTTCTTTGGGACAAGATTACTAACTTTCAAAGATGTTAGAGTATCACCGCCATTGACCAACCCAACCAAAGAACAACCTTCTCAAATTGCTTCTGGAGATTAGAAATTACAAATTCATCAAATTCAAATGACAATAAAGTACCTAGCTGAATAACAATATTTAACCAGTCAACAATGGCAGGTGGGCATGCTCTTACACTTCTAGTTTCTGTTTCTTGTTGTTAGTCTGTTAACATGCTCATATTGTCAAAAAAAAAAAAAAAAATGGCAGGTGGCCATGTTCAGAGGTAGTAATGATAAGTGAAGATGGTTTATAATCCAATGAACTTACTGCAACACATCAACAATTCGACCCCGATCCATTAAGAACTCCCTCAACTGCAAAAAAAAGATAGAATGAAGAATGTCAATACATACACAGGCCATGGATATACAGAGAGACATTGACTTTTGCAGGAATTAAAATAAATCAGCATGAATCTTTTATGCCTTGGTAGTAGACAAGATGAAAGATAAATCTGCCAATTTCAACTTTTCTGATTCAATATACTATCATGCAATTGAACTCCTAAGAAGCTAACCGTCAACAAGAATAAAAAATAATTAGGTCCCACCTTTTTCAGCAGCCTCTCCATTTTTTTCTTGTGTCCCTCTATCTCCAATGCAAGTTGCTTGTTTTGCTCAAGCAAAGCAGAATATATGCGCCTGGCATCGTGTGAACACCAAACGATATATCGAAGCACAAATATCATATTTGTTTATTGTGGGTTCTTTTATTCCTAATAGAGGCAAGCCTCTATTATTAATTACCCCGAATAAGATTGTGAGAACCTCCGATTAAGGGCAAAAGTACAAGTAAAGAGGCAATGAATAAAAATAATTTCATTTATTTCAGAAAATGATAATTTATTACATATAGATATCATCATATAGATGTACATGATTTATTCATTTATTTATACAAATGGCGCCGCCTTCCGTCGTGGAATATATGCTCCGCCACTTCAGAATTTATGGTTCATCGGTTACTTCAAAACGCCTACTTTATCTCCGCTTTGAGATTTGCACCGCTTTATATTTTATTGACCATCTCGAGATGAATGTCATATCGCCGCCCCGAGATATATGCAACTTTGAAACCTGTATTTATTAGCTGCCTCAAAGTGAGTGCTGCTTTGTGATTTGCATCGTATCAACCGCCTCAAAATGTGTATTCCACCGCCACTTCGAGATTTGTGTCATTCGAAGATTTGGATTTCATCGCCCCCACAAGATGAGTATCCCATTATCGCCTTGAAGTACGTGCCAATTTGAGAATTTGGGCTTTTCTCAGTCTTCTCAAGGTGAGTACTTTGTTGTCACCTTGAGATGCATACTATTTTATTTAAATTTGCACTTTTATGAGTAGCTTTATTGTCACCTTTGGTGGGTTGTCCTCATATATGATACTGGTGATATTCAATCAAGTTCAAACCATAAATAAGACCAAATATTATATAACACCACCACATTTTTTATTTAAATCTTCAATCCATTTTAAATCACATCGTCTACTCATCATGACCATGCGGCTGCATACTAATTTGGATGAGAACCAAATCTCCATGTCATCACAAGGCATCTTCTTTAACATTTGTTTGCATCTTGACTTAGAGAATTTAAAGCTTTTGCCCATTTGGATGAACATTAAATGCCCAAGTGCAATATCATCCATCCTTGAAACCGCAGATACTTCAGCATATATATATATATATATATATATATATATATATATATATATATAGAGAGAGAGAGAGAGAGAGAGAGAGAGAGAGAGATTCTTTAGTGATTTGGACATATTATCTTTTCCAAGTCTCATAATAGTGTTCACATTTTTGCTATTAGTGGATTTGTAATTTATCCAATAAGCATCCCATTTTAGTGGAAATGGCTTTTGCACTTTCTTCCCTTCCTTTAATTTCTCTTTTTTTTTGTTTGCTGCAGCAGCTTCAGTAGTATCATAGTTTTGCTTGTGTCTCTTATTTTGCAGCAATGACATAGATTGTGACAAAATTATTTTAAGATTGGCCTCAATGCAAATGCAATAAATAATTAGTACCCAAAGTAGTCAGCAACACATTAATAGAAGATTTGAACACAAACGAGATTTTAATAAAATCTCCAGAACCTGAATTCACAGAAGCTTCCGATGGTGGCCAAAGGTATCCTTGAGTTCATGACCTTGAATTTCTTCAAAGAGTTTCGACAGGCTACATCATTTTAGTTTCCAAGAGACCAATTCTCTTAGGCATTTCATCGAACATCTTGAGTGCATTTCATATAAGTAAAAATTCAACATGACTTGGAATGATTCTTCAATAAAAGTTTTACAATCATGCTATCATAATTTAGACCTATGGCAATTTTGCTTGCTAATCAGAGTTTGTCATGTGCCTCCGGGAGCTCGTGGAGCCGCCAATCCGGCAAGACATGGACTTCTCAAACCTCTGCGAAAGCTGGTGCTGCTGGATGGCCATTGCCAGAGCCTGCCTGTGCAGAAGCTCCTCCTCTGACATCCTCTGTGACTTTGAAATCCCCTTGCTCCTTGATGCCAACCCATCCCCAATTGAGTCCTTAGGTTTGCTTTCCCATTGCAAAACATCAATCTTTCCACTCTTTTTGGTGGGAAACGGGAAACTGAAAAGGTGGTAAAAGTGGGATTTTGATACGATTCAAGATGGAAATGGTAGGTTTTGTTGAGATTCAGAGAACTAAACATGATTTTTTAAGATATAAATCGCTGGGAAAACAGTGGACATATGCGAAGCCCATAAGTTTTAGGAAAAATATGTTTTCATTATTAGGTTTATTATTTTTGGATTTTGTTAAAAAAAATAAGGGGGAGTCTCCCAAGAATCTTATTAGTTGTTTTTATTTATTTATTTTATTTGAAATAAAATCCTTTAACTATCTCTTTTACTCTAATGTTAATAGTATTCCAAATCTTAGAATTTAAATAGATATCCTGTTGGTGAAGGATAATAAGAATTTAATTTGAGAAATCTAATATGAAGTGATAAAGAGAATATATCTCAAAGGATGAGATGAACTAGGAACATAATTGATAACTTAGATAATAGTTGATAAGGAAAGGAAATTATGAATTTAAAATAAGGATTTAAAATAATTAAATTCCGCAAGTTAAAATTTGATTTGGAATCATTGAGGGCCGATGGTAAATTAGAGAAAAACTTAAGGACTTAATAAGAATTTTACATCTCTCTGTGAGGAGGACTTAAATAAGTCTTAATAAAATTAGGGACCTAAATATAATTCCCCTGCTTTTCACCGAAAGGGACCTATGTGTGAATTGTTAAAAGAGGCAGGGTAATCGCAAAGTAGATAAATAACTCAGAAATAGTATGGACTACCGGTGAGATGAGAGGATCGACATAAAGTATTGATTATGAGCAAGATCCTACCGCTCATTCTGCTGGACGCAGGTAGCAAAATGAAGACGCCCCTACAAGGTGCGCATCATCCGGAACCACCCCATCATGGATTTCCACCAAAGCTCGAGGCAATGGATCAAAGATCCAACCCCTTTGCCTTCATTGATCGTAACTGCCAATCTAAAGGAAGTGGAATCGCTGGCGCATGCGACTCTTCTCCCAAATTTATACACCGCCGCGCATAATCAGCCTTTGGAGAAAATCTTCACCGACGATCTTCTAGAAAATAGAATTTAAATCAAGATAAAAGGTTATCCTGATTCAAATATTATCTTTGGGAACTGATCCCGTCGAACCCTACTACGAAGTTCTATAAATAGAGACAATCCCTTTAATCTCTCCTCCATCGATCGGAAAACCAATGCTACCACCACCACCACCGCGAAAGTACCGTGAGAGAGAGGAAAGAAGGAAATAGACGCCAAGAACAACACTCACCGGGTTAAGATCACCCCCTAGAGCAAATAAAAGGAAAGACAGAGACTTTACGACGTGAAGAAGCTTCTAGCTAATCCATCATCTCCTGGTGAGCCTTTCGCCTTTAGTTACACGCTGATTGTTGAATAAGGATTTTAATGCCCTGCATGAAGCATAAATTAACATAGAGTAAGGTAGGGATAATGGAATTAGGACCCCACGCCGCCTCCTCACACGGTAAATCGAAAGCATCAGATGAGGACGCCCTACGACGGACGTACTGTAATCAAAAATCAGAAAACCCCACGGCCACGACCGGCCCTCAAACGACTCGGAGATCCTGGCCAACGGTCATCTCCTCGCTCCTCAGTGATCATCGCTAAGCACTGCGCCACCCTCGCCACGGAGAAGCCCGCCAGTGGAAGCGGGTGCCAGCGGTCCTGAGGTGAAGAAGGAGTTAGCGGTCGGTTTCACCATATTAACGTTTAGGTTTACTTTAAGTTAATTAACGGACCAAATAAATAGTAACGGTCCGACCCACAGCCCGAGCAACAACCAATTATTAAAAACTAAATAAGCTAGATTAATGGAATTTTTGTGACAATTAATCGAGTAGGTATGGGCTAACTAGACATTAATAACTAAAATTCTATACTTTATTTTACTAAGAATTTCATTAATTCTATTACGATAATGAAAACAAAGATACATTGGAAAATAATAGAATTAAGGTTTAAAGTTAATGTGCTCGCATGCTCTACAATGGGCTCGTATAATTCTAGGAATTCCATCAGATACCGATGGAAATCTATTTCCGTCCTACTAGAATTTGACTCATTCCTAATTATCAACGCTAATACTAATAAGAATATTAAAAGAATTCTATTGTGGAGGTTAACAAGAATTGGATGAGGAAGTAACGGGCTCAAACTCGGTAACGGGTTTAGATTATTAACAATGGACTTTTAAATAAATTCAAAAGTAGTATACTCACAGTTAAATCTAGAAAAAGGGGCTTCAGTTTATTGATAAAAGGCCGACAGAGGCCCATTAGTCTCGCACATGGCCCAATAATGAATCACTCACTTGCATTTAGAGTTTTAAATAATATTATCGCTTATTTAGATTTACCATCAGGAGTAACGTTGATGCTAGGAAGCTCTATTCCTTTGGAACACCAAACTTCGCGACTTTTGTAAGTACGCTTAGTTCCTACCAAATATGGGTTTCCTCGCTTTTGATGATGCCTTGTTTTAAGTATGTTCTTGATTCATCTAATTTTGATTTCATACTTATATGTATGCTTTCTTCATGTTTGGGACCTTTGTTGTTGATCTCTACGCTTGTTGGCCCAATGGGGTATTGTTTTATTAATACTAATTTACTTGGTATTCTATTACTTTGATTTGCATATACATTTTGTGCTCGCTGCATTGAATTCCCATATGGTGTATGGCGTTGTTTTGTTAAGTTTCTGGTGATCGGGCCGAACATGTCTACCTCGCTGACCGACACAAGGTTGCGGGCAACGCCAAGTGAGCCTGTAAGGCTAAGTCCTAGATAAGCATTTCGCAAGATTCTCCCAATTAAGCAGATTAAGATAAGTTAAGGGATCTCTCCTGAGGTTCACCCGCTGCTGATGGTTCGCCGGGCCGTATGTACATAATGTAGAGCGCCACAGTACCTGGGGTCCGGATAGGATAAGATAAGATGGCCGCCTCGAGATTTACAAGATAGTTTCTTGGATTCCGTGGTTATGTGTTTTAAGTGGTGTAGCGATCCGCTAATACTTGACTTTCTCTGATTCCTACGATATATGTGTGCTTATATTGGTGTGCATCATTATTTTCATATCTATATTGAACTTGATGTTTCGTTGAGTTCCCTCATGGTATTTATCCAGCTTCCTTTCAAAGCTCACCCCACTTGTCTCTTTCTTCGTGATCCGAAAGTTTAGCCGATTGGATCAAGAGTTGCGCTTTGAAGGTTTGAGAACCTCGGTTCGCTTTAATAGAAGATACTTTATATTTTTGTAGACCCTTTGTAGGGCCAATATGTGTATTACGAAAGTACTAAGTTTCCTACTGACATGACTCGAATATTTTTATGTTTCCACTATTTTTTTTGATATCCGCTTTGATCTATTAGGCCTTGTATCCGGCTGGGACTCATCTCCACTGGTACGGCCGCTCAGAATGCGCCTCGGTCCCTAATCCGGGTCTGCTACAACATAGAAGGAGATTTTGGAGATCTTCTGTTTTCTTGTTTGCAGGATGATATAGTGTGTATAGTTTTATTTAGAGAGAGAGTCTACCAACTGGCTTTGGGCGATCTTCTGGAGAAGAACTTTATAATATATTTATATAGATATGAATATCTGCCTCACTCTTCGGTGGTGGCAGTGGCATCCACAAGGGTAGCAAGGAAGCTATTATATAGCTTTTGTTTTCTTCTGCGGTGATGACATGGGCAGCAGGGAAGCTATTATATAGCTTTTGCTTTCTTCTCCACGGACAACAGGGAGGCAGGGAGGCTATTATATAGCCTGTGCCGTTCTTCTCCGGTGATAGCGGACAGTAGGGAGGCAGGGAAGCTATTATATAGCTTATGCCTTTCTTCTGGCGACGGCGAGGTGAAGGTGGCAGCGGCGATGATGAGGAAAACGGGAGAGAGAGGGGCTATGCTTTATTCTTTCTTCCTCTCTCCCCCCTTCTGCCTCTCATCCGGTCTATTATTTATAGATCGAAGATCATGATCCTATTTTCATCTAAAAATTTATATTATCATCCTGGTTCGGATAATAACAAATATATTTTATTTCAAAATTTAAATTATCATAGAATGAGATAAACTTTCTTATTTTTTTTAAAAAAAAATTTAAATTAATCTTCACCGGATGGAGATAAACCGAGAGCAATTAGATATATACTATATATTTTTTTTGCTTTAAATTTTGAATTAACCTCCTTGATCTTATCCAAATCAAACCCCATTTTTTTAATTAACCCTGGCTTGATTTTATCCTCAAGGCAATCAAACTTTTTTTGTTTAATCTGGCATGATGGATAATATATATATTCCATTTTTTTATTTGCCTTTCTTGGGATTTTCCTCGGGATTTGTTCCCTTCAATTTTCTTGGGATTTGTCTTGGGATTTGTTCCCTTGAATCGTCTCGAGATCTGTTCTCAAGCTATTTTGGGATTTGTATCCTTGGCCTGCCTTGGGATATGTGTCGTCGGCTTGCCTCAGGATATCGCCGGATATTTTTTTTTATTTTAAGGGAAATTTGGTTATATAACCCTCAAAAATTTCATAATCATCATCATTTTTTTTTTGGTGTAAACAAGGACGAGCTTTTGTCCCTGCTAACTTAGCTTAGTAGCCGCTGATATTGGTTGAATTTCACAATTCCCCCACAGAACATCATGCCAGAGCGCAACGAGCGTTGGCCCATATCGTCGCCACCTTTTTCTGGCCCAATCTCCATGATTCGGTCTGCGAGTTTGTCACTCAATGCTCCATCTGCAACTCCGTCAAGCCATTCAATCGAGCAACACAAGGCCTCCTTCAACCGTTGGCCATCCATGACAAGATCTGGCACTATGTTTCGATGGATTTCATCACCCACCTTCCGCCTTCATCCGGCAAGATAACTATCATGGTCGTGGTCAACCAACTATCCAAACAGGCACACTTCTCGCCCCTTGGTCCAAATTTCACTGCCCCATAGGTTGCTGCTCTTTTTTCCAAAGATATTGTTCACCTCCATGGAACTCCGAAGAATATCATGTTGGACCGCGACCCACTATTCGTCAGCTCATTCTAGCAAGAACTGTTCAAACTCCAAGGCACCACATTGGTGATGAGTAGTGCCTATCATCCCCAATCAGATGGCGAGACCGAGATCCTTAATAGGTACCTTGAGGATTACCTCCGCTGCTTCATCGCCGATCATCCTCACACTTGGTTGCAATTCTTACACTGGGCTAAGTGGCATTATAATACATCGTGGCATTTGGCGATCAAGATGACTCCATTCACTGCACTTTTTGGTCGCCCACCACTGTCTCTCCTATATTACAATGCCGACACCTGCCCGGTGGACTCGGTGGACATGGTCTTATCCGCATGCTCCTCTGTCTTGGAGACTCTGCGGGAGAATCTGGCTCAGGCCTAAACACACATGCTCACTCAGGCCAACTCCGACCGCTCAGACGTCTCCTTCAACGTAGGTGATTGGGTGTACCTTTGATTACAACCATACGTGCAGACCTCACTAACTCACCTCCGCCACACCAAACTCGCGCGACGGTTCTACGGACCTCATCGGATTCAAGAGCGTATCGGACCCGTTGCTTATCGTTTGGAGCTTCCGGTCAATGCCAAAGTCCATGACGTTTTTCATGTGTCTAAATTGAGACTATGTAGAGGGGACCCAGCTCTCACTCGATGCGCACTTCAAGACAAATTTCTTAATTAACGTTTTGTGCTTCACCCCTCTTCCATCTTGTAGTCATGTGACATCCTCATCTATGGGCATCCAGTCAGGCAGGTGCTCGCCCAATGGGACGACCAACCGGCTTCCGATGCTACTTAGGAGAACCTACAGGATTTTTCTAAAGACTTCCCCTCCTTCAACCTTGAGGAAAAGGTTCTTTCCGGAGGTAGGACTAATGTTGCAGTATCATTACTGGTATGTCGCAGTAGCCACAATAACAAAGGAGTGACGGGGCCAAAGAAATTATAAGACTTTATCCTATTATGATGTGTGAATGGATAAATAAATTTATGTTATTAAGAATTACTATTGCTTGTAAGGATTCGATGCTAATATTATAGAATAGCATCGTATCTTAGTAGAGAGACGAATGCCCACAGACGTTTGTTGTTTAGATTATGAGGAATTCGTTACAAATACCAATAGTTTGTTATAAGGAATATTATATATACAATGGAAATCACTGGAGAAGGCAGTGAAGTATTATCTCCGATCATTCTTCTTCTCCTTCTATCCTCCTTTTAATCTTCTTCTCCCCTCTACTCTTAATTTCCCCACCGACTAGCTACATCTACCCAGGGATGCGGTGGTGCCTCTTTAAATGTGAATGTCATGCACCTTTTTCCACACACACCCTACAATTGTTAAGTTTTTTTTTTTATGAAATCATAAATTTAATAAAACTATATATAAAATATTGAGTATTAAAAGTGTGTAAAAGTAAAACACTGGTTATATATGAGTGTATATTTGCAACCATTAGTATTTTTTCTTTTGTGTATATATTTTTGAGGAGAAATGACTTATAGGTCCCTGAAAATAGTTCCCAGGGACCAAATGGCAAGTTGAGAACTGTAGCAGAGACCTATAATTAATTATCCTTATTTTTGATAGAGATATATATAATCATGGTTTAAAGGTACTTATATAATAATATTTTTATGGTATATATGATCTTGCTCAATAAGATACATAGATAAAGTCACACATAAAGATAAAGATTAATGATAAAATTATAATGTCTTATCTAGAGCTAAATTTATCCAATTTTTTTTGGAATTTGTTAAATATGATAAAATATAATATTTTGTTTATTTTGTTTAGTCCCAACATAATAAACAAAAGATAAAACTGTTGGTTTTGTTTTATTTTCCTTTATACCTTATAGTCACCAGCTTAATATCTTTTCACTCTTTTCAAAACTCGGAGAAATTCTATTTTTCATCCTTTTTTTTATGGATACCCAACACATAAACTTTAGAGATTTTGTCGAATGAGACAAAATAAAATCTAATATTTTGTTCGATTCAACACCGTTAATTTTGTTTTATATTCCTTGATCTCAATATCGAATATTTCACTATCCTTCATACCCTTGTAAAATCTTTGATTCTTATTATTCATCATTTTTTATACATCAAACCCCATGCAAAAATGTTTATTCACATAATATTCCATTTTAAAAAAAAACTTAAAAATAGTGATGAATTTAAAAAGAAAACCTTGTCAAGTGTGAATGCGAGGCTCCTTCCGCCACTGTTATTTTTTTTTATTTATGAAATCATAATTTAATAAAAATATATATATAATATTGAGTATTAAAAAGTGTGTAAAAGTTAAAACACTCTTTATATGTAAGTGTATATTTGCAAACATTAGTATTCTTCTTCTTTTGTATATATACTTTTGACAAAGATATATATATATATATATATATATATATATAATCATGACGTAAAGGTGTTTATGTAATTATATTTTGTTATGATATATATAAATAAATAAAAATTTAAAAATTATATATATGCAAATCTTCTGTGATGTGCCTGATAAGATACATAGATAAAGTCACATGGAAAGATAAAGTTGAATGATAAAATTCAAAAATAATTTATTTTATAGAGAGCTAAATTTATCCATAAATTTTTTGGAGATTTTGTTAAATATTATAAAATATAATATAATATTTTGTCCAGTCTCAACGTAATAATAAAAGATAAAACAGTTGGTTTTCATCATTTTTATACGTCAAACTTCATGTGAAAATGTTTTCATGCACGTTCACATGATATTTTATTTATTTAAAACACTTTAAAATAGTGATGAATATAAAAAAAAAAACCTTGTAAGTGTCTATGCCAGATTTCTTCTTCCGCACACACCCTACAACTGTTAATTTTTTTTTATGAAATCATAAATTTAATATATATATATATATATATATAATATTAAGTATTAAAAGTGTGTAAAAGTAAACCACTCTTTATATATAAGTGTATATTTGCAAACATTAGTATTTTTTTTCTTTTGTATATATACTTTTGACAAAGATATATATAATCATGGTTTAAAGGTATTTATGTAATTATATTTTTTATGATATATATAAGTAAATAAAATTTTAATCTTATTTGATCGTGCCTAATAAGATGGATAGATAAAGTCACGTGTAAAGATAAAGATGAATGATAAAATTCAAAAATAATTTGTCTTATCGAGAGTTAAATTTATCCATAAAATTTTGGGAGATCTTGTTAAATACGACAAAATGTAATCTAATATTTTGTTCAGTCCGAACTTAACAAATAAAAGATAAAATTGTTAGTTTTATTTTGTTTTTCATTATATCATATACCCAACTGTTAACTATCTTTCCTCACCCTTTTCAAAACTCGGACTTCAATTTTTCATCTTTTTTTTATGGATATCCAACACAAAAACTTCGGAGATTTTGTCGAATGGAATTTTGTTCGATTCTACACCACAAACAAGAAATAAAACCATTAATTTGGTTTTGTTTTCCGTTATCTAAATACGGAACACTTCACTATCCTTCCTACCCTTATAAAATCGTTGATTCTTATTATTTATTATTTTTATATGTCAAACCCCATATAAAAATGTTTACATGCACGTTCACATAATATTTTATTTATTTTAAAAAACTTTAAAATAGTGATGAATAAAAAAAAAACAAACCTTGTCAACTGTGAATGTCAGGCTCCTTTGGCACACACCCTACAACTGTTTTAACTTTTTTTTTAAATGAAATCATAAATTTAATAAAAACATATATAAAA
Organism: Dioscorea zingiberensis; assembly: GCA_026586065.1. NCBI lineage: Eukaryota > Viridiplantae > Streptophyta > Magnoliopsida > Dioscoreales > Dioscoreaceae > Dioscorea > Dioscorea zingiberensis. The sequence goes on along the minus strand of CM048822.1, from coordinate 6,729,986 downwards.
TATTGAGCTTTAAAAGTGTGTAAAAGTAAAACACTCTTTGTATATAAAGCGTATATTTGCAAACATTAGTATTTCTTTTCTTTTGTATATATACTTTTTACAAAAAAAATATATAATCATGGTTCAAAAGTATTTATGTAATTATATTTTTATGATATATATTAATAAATAAAATTTTAAAAATTATAAATATGCAAATCCTCTGTGATCTTGCATAAGATATATAGATAAAGTCATACATAAAGATAAAAATGAATGATAAAATTAAAAAATAATTCATCTTATCAAGAGCCAAATTTATCCATAAATTTTTTGGAGATTTTGTTAAATATGATAGAATATAATCTAATATTTTGTTCAGTCCCAACGTAACAAACAAAAGATAAAACGGTTGGATTTGTTTTGTTTTCCGTTATACCCTATAGGCAACGGTTTAATATCTTTCCCCGCTCTTTTCAAAACTCGGACTTCTATTTTTCATCCTTCTTTTATGGATATCCAACAAAAAACTTCGGAGATTTTGTCGAATGGGACAAAATAAAATCTGGTATTTTGTTCGATTCGACACCCTAAACAATAAATAAAACCGTTAATTTTGTTCTGTTTTCCTTTATCTCAATACCGAACACTTCACTACCCTTCCCGCCCTGGTAAAATCTTTGATTCTTATTATTCATCATTTTTTATACGTCAAACCCCATGCAAAAATGTTTACATGCACGTTCACATAACATTTCATTTTTAAAAAAATTCTTAAAAATAATGATGAATATAAGAAGTAAAATTGTCATAATATTTTATTCATATTTTAGAAAAGACATAATTTAAATATTTTCATTTTTAGAAGTAAAAAATCTAAAATTCAAGGTATTTTTAAAAATAAAAAACCAAAATCCCCCATAAAATATAACTCCATCCTCCATGCCTTGAGTACAAGTGCCCAAAATACAGCAGTCAACAGCAGTCTCTCGGCTTGCAATTTCATTCCCAAAGTACCCCTGCAACCTCCTATATATTCCTCTCTACGCTCTCCCCGAGGCCCCATTTCTCCCCCGCGAGAATTCAAGAGCCTTTGGGGCTCTGAATCTCTGATCTCCCATGGCGTCCGACCCCCCTCCTGCTCACCGGACGCGCATTCCAATCCCTCCGGCCTCAGGTGATCTCCCTCTCTTCATGTCATCTGCTTTGTTCCCGGTGATCGCCGTTGAATCTTGAACCATTCTTTGTTTTCCTTTGGTTTTGGTCTTTATAAATGTTGATTGATGTTGATCGGTGAGTCCCTTGCTTGTTTTCGGCTATGGAGTTCGATTCTTGGATTTTGAAGTTGTTTATATCGTTGAATTCGCTGGTTTTTGTAAGAACATTCATGGGGGTTTTGTTGCTGCCTCTATGTAGGGTTCTTGATCGAAGTTCTGTATAATGATCTGACTATGGATGTATATTTTTTGGTTGATCTGATTCTAATGCACTTTTAGCTTGTGAGATTGAGCATCGTTTGCTGGGAAGAATTTATGGCGAGTGTAATGGTGGTTGTTCAAGCCGGAAATCAATGTTCTTTCTGATTGGAAAGATCACGGGATGGAAATTTTTTGTTCTTGTTGTTTTCATAATTGTTTCATAGCATCTCTTTCTCTTTGTTCTCTTTTTGAGCCAAAAATCAATGATCCATTTGATCCGAAAGATCGGAAGATGTAAATTGTTGATTCTTATTGTTTTCATAATTGTTTCATGGTATCTCGTTCTCTATTTGTTCTTTGGTTTATAAATTTGCTTTCAGTTCATCCCCCAATTAAGAACAATATAATCATTTATCAGTTTCACTTGATGTATGATGATTTGTAAGTTGGGTTACAAGTTGTTGGTTCTTGTTCTTCATAATCATCTCACTGTATCCATTTCTCTTTTTGCTCTAAGTTTGGCTTTTAGTTCTTCTTATAATCAAGAACAATACAATCAGTTGGGTTACAAGTTGTAGGTCCTTGTTCTTCATAATTGTCTCATTGTATCCTTCTCTTTTTGTTCTATGGTTTATAAGTTGGTTTTTAGTTTGTCCTTTAATCAACAACAATAAAATCATTTTTCAGTTTCACTTGATGTATGATGGTCATCAACCTCAGTCTCAAAACAACAATGATTTGCTTTGACAGGGTCTTGATCAGATTTGTATGACATAGAAAACTTAGTGACTTATCAATGAATCTTTCACACCAGTCCTGTTTCTTTTATCCCAGATGGTGCATGCACTTGTTCAGAGAAGCAGTTGGTATTATATGGTATATCAATTAGTTGGCTAGCTGCAAAACTTTCAAGCTTCTAAAAGACAAGGCCTTACTCATAGACATGCCATCACTTATTTTGGCAGTAGTTTTTATCACAGTCATTGTATTGTCATGGCACTATATGAGAGCTGTTTTGGTGTTTAAGCTGATAATTGTATCCTTAATCTTCTATGAGAGAATCGACCTTTAAGATGAGGGATGATGTGTGGATTCTAGTTTTGTTCAATTGTTCTTGAAGAATCCTTAGAGACACTTTCTCTGAAGTAGGAGTGAATATGCAAAGACTTATCAGTTAGGAGGGAATGAAAATTTTGAGTTTCTGACCTATCTTCTTGATATGAATGTACATGGAAACAATCAGAGATGATGATTTCTTAAATAGCCTCCTGGATAAGTTTATGTGACTTGCACTTGATTTTTTTTCCTATAATTACACTTTAGTCTTTTCATCCCATGCATATTCTTATTTACACTTTTTATAATGCAGTGACTGATCCAGGTGGAGATCTGTCAGATAATACTGACCAGTCTTCATTGGTTCCAATTCACATAGTTGATGATGCCTCTCAACTTCCACCTGAATTTCTGAATCCATCAGCTGAAAAGCAGCTAGTTATTGGATTTGATTGTGAGGGTGTTGACCTTTGTCGACATGGAGCTCTTTGTGTGATGCAGGTTGCATATTATTTCTTATTTTTATCCTGGAGTTATATACACACCTTTCTTTTCTATCAAGATATTGAAGTTATATTGTTGGAGGTATAGATTCTCAAAATTACATATGATGATTCAGTTTTTGTGCTTTGATACACTAATGAACTTGTGTTGTTTTTTACTCAAGAAACTTTATAAGCAAAAAAAAAAAAAAAAAAAAGAACTGCTGGTGAAAGCAAACTTGATTTCTATCTCAGTAGTTGTCATGTCACTCCTTTCTTTTCTATCAAGATACTGAAGTTATATTGTTGGAGGGAAAAATTCTGAAAATTACATCTGATGATTTAGTTTTTGTGCTTTGATACACTACTGAACTTGTGTTGTTATTTAGTCAAGTAACTTTATAAGCAAAAAGAAAGTCCAAGGTGTAACAAAGAAAGTAGAAGGCTTTACATTTCCTTTGTTAAAAACATTCTAAATATCGTGCCGTTTTCTTTGTCATTATAAAATTTACTATTTTGATATTCCTATAATTCTTTTGATAAAAAGGTACTTGCATCACCTTGAGTTATGCAGAGGAAATTTATGCTACAATTTTCCTCTTTTTTTTAAGCTTGCATTTCCAGATGCTGTATACCTGGTTGATGCGATAAAAGGTGGGGAGGCAGTCATACAAGCCTGTAAGCCTGCACTTGAGTCCAGTTACATCAAAAAAGTTATTCATGACTGCAAAAGGGATAGTGAGGTCTTGACATATTTTTACTTTGCTTTCATCTGTGTTATGAAAATTTTCAACATTTGTTTAGTGTTATTGAATCCCATCTGTTTCATGCAGGCTTTGTATTTCCAGTTTGGAATCAAGTTAAATAATGTCATCGATACTCAGGTAGACTCATCTCTATTACTTGTAGCATAGGATCTGACCTGATTAATCTACAAAAATTTCTTAATGGTGTTATTAGTGAGCTTTGCACAACAAGGCTTGAACCTGAATTAGAATCTATACCCTTAAAATTTAGTGATTAGAAGATGGATTTTTAATTTTGTTTTTACAATTTTCAGTTTGCGAAACTTAGCTTAAGAAATACTTCTGTAACGAATGTGCAAGCTATATAATTCAGTGGTGCCAGTTGGTTCTATGATGAAAAATGAATCAATAATATGATGACACTAAAATAAGATGACTTTGTGTATTTTTGATCATGTAGATCGCGTATTCTCTGCTCGATCAGCAAGAAGGAAAGAGACGAACACCAGATGACTACATATCTTTTGTTGGTCTCCTTGCTGATCCTCGATACTGTGGTATTTACTTGACAATGGTTATTCATTGAGCTTCTATTTTTCTGTCATAAAGAGAACTTATTTTGTTTGCATCGATACTTAGAAACGCAAGAATTTAGTATTATAAATGTTATTGGTCACTCCTGACCATCTCTAGAAACCTGTGGAGAATTATAAACCATCAAGAGGATGCAGGCCAAGGTAGGTCATTTTGTTGCAATGGTTTTGAGAATAGGATGCAAAAGTAATTTTAGAAGTTATTATATTGAGACGATGAATGTATAGTTATAGTACATTTTTTGACAAATATGTAGAATTATCAGCGGTTAAGGTAGAAGCAAATTTACTTTTAAAGATTGTTTGATACCATATTCATTTGTTTTTTTAACTATGAGAATCTATATGCGGCTGCTTCTCATAATTGGAACACTCATTGTTAATTAAAGATTATGATAAGGCAACACTTTCTTACAAATTATAAAATATGGTGTTCTAAAGGTTTTTAATATGAGGACATTTCATATAATATTACCTTCAACATGGTAAAGAGCTGGTCCATTCACTAGTGGTGGTTTGAGCATATATTTCTTCTTAGCTGGTTCGTTTTCCTAGGGCAATTAGCTCCAATGTTTGTGTTATGCAAATGTGTTTTCTGTGATCATTACACAACTTTTCAAGTACAATTTTACAGTGTTATCAGAATAAAACCCATGGTATCTTGTTACTAAAAGGGTTTGATTTAAACTCTTAAGGTTTATTATTGTGATGTGGATTCTGTGGAAGTAAAGGGCAGCCTGGTGTTACAAAGCTCCCGTTATGCTAGGGTCCGGGGAAGGAAAAGGACACTATTTGCCAGGCTGAGCCATTTATAGCCTATTTTCCAGATTAAATGTGTTGAGAGACAAAAGATCTTTCCAATTCTAGAGACACTTGTGTATATCTCAATCAACAATCTTATATATATTAATCTAGAGTTTCTGAGAAATTATTATATTATTACTTATTCTGAGTTTGAATTCTGTTGGATATTGGTATGGCATTTCTACTGTAGGTTCCATCTACAAATGTATGTGATTCTCCATTTTTCCAATAGTAATGACTATGTTGTGGATGTATTGGACTTATTCTCTGAGTTTGAATTCTGTCTGATATATGTCTGGCATTGCTAATTTAGGTGTCTCATATCTTGAAAAGCAAACAGTGCGTGTACTTCTGAGGCAGGTAAAATTTTCTTCAAACTAAATAGGCTACTTTAAGTTGTATGCAGTCGAATTACTATACATCGATGTCATTTCTTAAAAATTGCATCATCTGTTTGTGGTAATGTTACATGCATTTCTACCTTATTGTTTATGACTATTGTGGCAGTTATTCTCATGTTGATTAGAACCTGCATATGACTTCCTTTTGTGGATTGAAAATCCCATCCTTCTATGAAACTTTAGTCTATTTGACCCTTTTGTGTTATAAAACAATCATTCCTCAGCTACAAGGACAAGTGGTGAATATCTTTCGGATTGAAGAAATTGAATTGCTAGAAGAGAGAGATGTATTTGATTTGACTGCATTTTTTTTCTTACAATTACTGTATTAGGGTTTACTTTAAATAATTCTTTTAATCATGATTCACAAATTGTTGTAATGTTCCTTCTGTCCTTGATCAAGCAATTGACTGTCACTTGGAGAGAGGATAATGTAACCTGATGTATTCTTTCATTAGCAGGACCCTAAATTTTGGACGCACAGGCCAATGACTGAAATGATGATCCGTGCCGCTGCTGATGATGTTCGCTTTCTTCTATACATCTACCATAAAATGATGGAGAAGTTGAATGAAAAATTGTTATGGCAACTCTCTGTTCGAGGATCACTATACTGTAGATGTTTCTGCGTCAATGATAATGACCATGCTGATTGGCCACCTCTGCCCTCCCTCCCAGGTTCTTGCATTAGAAAGAAAATTTTAATTTCTGGATCTATTTTTCGCATGTACGTAAAAGCTTTTAGAAACTCATTAGTTAGAACACCTATAGGTTTTAGTAACTGAATCAGTAGATTTTTTCCCTCATTATTCAGGACTATGGGTATTTGTCGCATAAAATTGTTTCTTAAACAAGTCTTTCTGTATTGTGATGCTTCTGTTTTATGGGACCATGATTCCTGTATCATGGTATTTTCTTCTGAGAATATCATTAATTTTTCTTTTACAGTTAGCTAGGGTTATATCAAAAATTTGGTGGACTTTCGGTATCATAGCATTTTCACTAATGGAGTTGTAGTAATATAATGTGAAAGACAGTGATTGAGTATCATCATTATTGTAGAAATGTTCTTAGAGACACTATTATTCAGATATTTGTAAAGTTCGAACAATCAACAGCAATGAATCATCGGTGGTGAAAAGTATCATGGTTGGACATGTATCAATACATATATTTCACATTCTTTGCCTTAAATTTGTTCAAATATGATTTGACCTTTCCAGGAGGTCTATTGTTTATACCTGAAACACCTCTCATTTTGTTTAATAAACATTTGTTATGGTATTCAATATTCTTTTAATTCCCGTATATCCTCCAGATGCAATAAGGAAGAACAAGATGTAACTTTAAAGCTTTAGACTGAACTTCCAAATTGTGATTTTTTAAGTCTATATTCATCTATATTCTCTCTGTGTGTGTGTGTCTGTGTTTGTGTTTGTGGTTTTTTGGGCCGCTAATCCTGAAGATATTGTGATTTAGATACTTGTTTTCTTGTTCATGGACATAAAATTGGCCTGAAGCAAGCAAAGTTATTAGACTTAAAGGTGGTATGATTTTTCAGAAAGTCTGGTTGCTGAAGGATATGTTCCAGTGGAGGAGATATTGTCTGTGCTACATGTACCTCCTGGGAAAATGGGACGAATTATTGGGAAAGGAGGAGTTTCCATTACATCGGTCAAAGAGTGTTGCAAGTAAGTCTGTGTGCATACATGGAACTGCTTATGCTAACAATCCATATTGTAAACATTGCAAGTGATTCTGATAGATTCAAGTTGAAATTAATTGTGTTTTGTGTGCATTGCAGCGCTGAAATCCTTATTGGTGGTTCTAAAGGACCTCCTGACAAGGTAGACTCTTCAGTTCTTCATCTAAAAGGCGCATGTTTTATTTATTTTCTTCTGTTGTAGTAGAGTACCTTTTGGTTTCTCAGTATTAACCACACTGTATGTTCACATTCCCATGAGCGTCGTTATTTATAAACTACATTATTTTGGTCCTTCAAGGTATGCAACATGATTGAAAATTGAGAATTTTGTTTGCCCAAAATTTAATTCACATCGGCTTGTATCTACATGTAGGTTTTCATCATTGGACCGGTTAAAGAGGTGAGGAAAGCTGAGGCAATTCTCCGAGGCAAGATGCTCGACATCTAGCGATGCTCATTTAAATGCTTCGCCTCTCTAATCTCCATAGAAAACTAAAGTACACCTCCCTGGATGTTCTAGTTTAGTATCTGTTGCAGTTCTGTATGAGGTTTGGTATGGAAAAAGGGCAAATATACAAAGCATGTCAATTCAAGCTGCTCCCTGACTATTACCTTTCCCCGGATGTCCATGTCCTTTCCCTTAATTGTGTGGAACGACATCTTCTGGTTGTCTGTAAATATGGGAAGGTAAGGATATAATGGGGAACTTGTTGGTGCTCCAATGCATGAATCTGACCCGACCCTTATGAATGGTATCAATCTGAAAGTCTTTGATGGCCTTTTAATTTCCTTTTCTGCCTGTTATTGACTTGTATTAGTCCTCTGGATTCACCCTTATTGACTTGTAACTAAACCAAAACTGTTAGGTTTTTTTTTTTTTTGTTTAAATCTGTCTTCTTAGATTTTCCCTTCATGAAGCTATCCAGTGTCAACATCAAGCTTTGTAGTTACAAGCCAATAAGGGTTTAGCTAGAAATTAGGACCTTAAGTTTTTCAAATTTGAAGTCTTAACTGCAATTGAGCAGTGGCTTTGATACATATGGACAATACCTTTTATTTCACCATTTATTATATGTTCTTCTATAGGCCATCCATATTAAAAATTCTCATTGGATGGAGGGGTCAGTGATAGCATCCTCTAAGGAAAAAAATAAATAGAGCATCATTAATTAGATGGCAACATAATTGATGGGTCCGAAAGCATGAGGATGATCGTTGATGCATTGCATTCAATCGAAGCAGTGGGTGTCTACGTCTTGGAATATATCTTTATTTTCTTCTCTCTTTTCATTCTTCTGTTTTGAAGGTTAAAAGTCTTCGAATGTTGTGTTGGTACAAAATGGTTGTCCCCTCATCATGTGATGCTGTTTCCTCCTGCCCCTCTGGACCATTTCTTTCATTCATTTCCCTCATTCATTCCTCACTGACCCGACTCTGAATTGCCCCTTTAATTTTTCCTAATCAATCCCCCTATCTATACTTAGGCTAACATAGGTTTTCATTTTTTATTTAAAATTTAACCCTTTTTTTTTTAGTATATTAGTAAATTCCAATTCTCTTCAACTGTTTTCTTTTGTATGTATATATATGTAGTAATTGAATGCATTGAAGGAGATGTCACTCTCTCAAACTTTTAGTATAGACTTTTTCCGTATTTCTTTGCTTGAAAGCAATAACGATGTATATCTGATTGTACGCCAGCGGACAACCGTGTGGTGTGGGGGGTGTTTGATTGATTGGTTACAGAGCAGCTGAGAAGGATGGATAGCCTGGGGATGACTCACAGAATAAATAGTATCTAGAATGATTGATGGTTTCCATTCTCCATCATCATCTCTCTCTCTCTCTCTCTACCTCTCAATGCCATTTCAGTCAATATTTCATATTATATTCCAAAGAAAACCACCTTTGAATTCATGGATTGAGAGACACACAGAGAAGAGAGAAGAGAAGTTGGTTACATGGATTGAGAGTAGATGACACCCACCCCATACATACAAAATCTCCAAAAATCTGGATGACATATGAAGGCTGTTATAAAAAGGAAGAAGACACCAAATGGTATCAATTATCAAAGCCTTTTTTTCCTCTTCACACGTGCGAGCCACACAAGTTTGTGGTTTTCTCGAGAGCACGCCTTGACTTGAATCAAGGGGACAAACTCCTCTGCCACTCATGCTCACCCCTCTAACTCCAAGGGAATGTCCCTCTTGCCTTGAGTTTACCACTCTTGAGAATAAAGCTGCCTTTAAGAACACTTTTAGGAGAGAGAAGGGTTCATTGGTACACCATCCAAGGCCAAGGACAAGAGAATATTAGTTAGCACTTCAAAGTATTCTTTCAAGCTTTAAGGTGCTCTAAAACACATACATAAAGGTTGTAATCATAATCCAATGATCTTTGAGTTCTTTCTCTGTGGGAGAGAGAGATAGAGAGAAAAAAGGGGCTTTAGATAAGGATTATTCCTTCTGGTTCAAAGTCATGAGGAAAAGCTAATGATAGAGGAATGATAATGGTGGTGGCAATGGTGCAGGGGGGACATGAAAAGAGCTAGAGATTTGCATGGCAAAAGGTGGCTAAGATCATGGTGTTTCTGAGTACCTTTCTAATTATGTTTGGAATTAGGGTTTTGTGTTAAAGAAATGGTAAAAACCCTAACCCCCAAAGATCTACTAATGATCAAGGAATGATGATTCAACCTTTTGAGCTAGCTAGGGTTCCCCTTATCTAGTTGTCTTTTTCTTTTTCCCTGCCCTACCTCAAAACTACTAATGATCAAGGCTTTGTGTTATAGGGTTAGGGTTTGTGAAAAGGGTACATGGAAGTGGTGCTCATGGTTAAAGTAAGAAATTATAACTCTTAAAACACAAAGAACTAATGATCAAGGACTAATGAAGCAACTTTTTGAACTAGGGTTTTATTCTTTTCACCACTTAGGGTTAGGGTTTGTGAAATGGGTAAGTACTAGAAGTGATGTTCATGGTGTTCAGGGTGTTCACTGTATGGAGATTACTCTTACCTAGGGTTTCTAAGGCAATGACTTGGGATTTCAAGAACTTGAGATAGTTTGCAGCCTCATCAAGCATTGAAGCAGTGTCCATCTTGCTCCCCCCTGGCACCAATCTCTGAAGAACCCTAAGCCTCTCACTTATCCTCTCCCTCCTATGCCTTGCAGCCACTGTTTGAGGATCACTAGAAATCCTCACATTCTTCCTCTTTGGCTTCTCCACTGCCTCCTCAACTCCCAAGTTCACTGGCCTCAGCGCGGCAGCTTTGTAGATCATCTCTTTCACCTGCGCTATCGCCTCCGTGTCCGGCTCGTAAGCATTCTCCTGAAAATCTATGTTTGAGAACTTCTCCGTCTTCGCCTTCTTCCCCGGCCTCGATGAATCTCCTCCGAAGATTATCCGAAAACCTCTCTTGTTATTTGGCCTTGTGATTTCTTGTGACACATTGTTGATGTTGTTGTAGTTGTAATTCTCTGACTCACCAGAAGAGATGTTACTAATACTACTAGCATTCACCGCCGGAACCCGGTCGTCATCTTGCCGGATGTTGTTAATGCCTTGCAAGTCTTGGAATGAGCTGAAACCTTCAATCAAGGCATCAAATGAGTTCATAGAAGGTAGAGCTTGATCTCCCCATAGAACACTACTACTGCTCTCTAGTGAGCTTGGGATAAACAAAGCATCATCAAGCTCAATCTTGTGATCACTTATAATGCTGTAATCAGTATTGGACTCTGAAATACTCTCATGTACATCACTCCATAGCCATGGTGGAATGTAGATCTCATCCAAACCATCCATAGAAATCTAGAAAAACAAACAAAACAAAGTTCAAGTTAAGGAATTAAACTCTCTCTATATATATCTACATTGAACATTAACATGCATGTAAAGTATACTCATGTACCTTGTGTTTTGGAGAAGTTGATGTTTGCTTCAAAGCTTAGAGAAAACAAAGGAGGTGGAGGTGAGTTGAAGTATGAGGCTTATAAAGGGAATGGATATGAAAAGATGGTACTTTTTGGAAAAGGGAGCAGTGTTAATGGTGATATTAAAAAAGAAAAAAGAAGAGAGAGGAGTTTGAGAAGATGGGATGCATATGAGAGTTCAGAAGTTAAGGGATTGAATATTAGAGTTGGAAGAAAGGCCTGCAAGGTTCTTTTGGTTGTTTCTACTAGTTTTTCCATGAAGTCTGCAAACCTGAGAACTAGTGGAGACCTTCAACAGTACCACCCTCTCTTGTCTCCATACTCTTCATTCAGGTTTATTACTCATATATATATTTATATACACAGAGAGCGAGAGAGAGAGAGAGAGAGAGTTGAGCTTCTTCTCTTCATGATACTTAGATTGGTTTGTGAGAATGAGTTACTGGTGTGTAACTTGTTTGATTAATATATATTACTTGTTTAATTGTCCCTATCCACTTGTTTTCTTGTATTCTTGTGACATTGCCGACATCTTAAGGAATATATATATATACTTAGTTTTTAGAATTTTGATGGAATTTGGTGTGCTGGTACTGATTGGAGTAAATTCATTAGGTGGGTACTGTATTTCGTTCCTGTTTTAAATTTAGCATCAAATTTTAATTGGTTACAAAATGAATATTAAACTTTGATTTGATATTTTTTTACAAAGACGACGAGCGCCCCTGCGAGGGATGTCAAGGATGGGGCTTAGGCGCATGGAGCTAGCGTACCTGAGTTTCCACTTTTACAAGAGGTGGGACTTGATCTTTAGTTTTTATCGGGAGAGTGAAACCTCTTAATAAAGTAACCCGTTACCAATGAGCCCCTATAACGTTGGTGTATGCTTTGATTTGATTTTAGTCGGTAGAAATGACATCAAAATCAGTTGAAGCATATGTGGTGTTGCAGGCCACAACATGAGGTTTCATGACTCACAGACTCATAGGTACTTGTGAATTAACCAATTTGAATGCTCCAAGTACCCAAATTCTCTCATAATGCCCCAAGTACCCCGGTGCAATCAAATCAAAACTTGGTATTTATTTTAATATAAATTGAAATTTGATACTCAATTTAAAACAAGAACAAAGTAAGGTATAAACTCAGGAAATTTACCCATACTGATTATATATTGTGCAACTCAAAAACACAAAAAGAAAAAGAGATTAAGGTTAATAATGTAGAGAGAGAAGAGAAAAAGAGAGATCTAGAAAGAGAGAAGGGATGTTTTGGAGTATGTATTAAATTATAACTGACAAAGAGAGGGTGGTAGGGGATAGAAACAAGAGGAAAGCAAGTGTGGTATGTTGGAAGAGATGTGTGAGACACAAGCTATTTTGGACTAATGTATACATTACAAAAGTAACAAACATTTGGACGTACTCATTAGAAATATGGAACAGACAGTGATAAAGCAACATAAAAGTGTGTACAAAAGTTTGGTGGAAGAGATAAAAAGAGAAGATATATAATCTTCACATGGAGATTTGAACTAATATATTATATTTTAAGTCCTATGAATACATTCATCATTTAATACCATCTTATCCCACGATCGTACCACGAATTATGGACTAATAGCCCCGTTAATCTGATTTTTCATATGGGATGGGATGTGGTCTCGATGACCAACATTTGGAGTCTGTGGTCCGAAAGAAATCAAAAATGTTTGAATGATAAATAATATGTTTTCATTAAGCTAGTTCGAGAAATCAACTCTTGATTTAATGCAGTTAATATGCTTAAATGTGCCAAATTGGAGGTCACATTAAAGTCTGATAAAAAAACTTAGCTTTTACAAAAAAAAAAAAACAGAAAAGTCTCGACAATAATTTATATGTGTGCGGTCTGATCCTAACACTACTTTTATATATTAAATATATATAAAATATATATGTTATATTTTTTATAATATATATATATAGATAGATAGATTTATCTATATATTTTAGATAATATATAGATATACATATATAATTTTTAGAATATCTTATCATCAGAATACATATAGATATATACATATATCTATAAAATTTATATATATATATATATATAGGCATGCTACTATATATATATATATATATATATATATATATATTATAAAAAAATATAATATATGTATTTTATATATAATTAATATATTAAAACAGTGATAGAATTAGGCGGTCACACTTGCGGCCGACCTAATTTTTATGTGTTTTAAGTTTTTATTTATTATTATTTATCTTAGTTTTGTTCTCCATTAACAGTATATTGATTAGACCAATTGGATGCTATGGTTTTTTTTATATTATTAAATCATTTATTAAGGTGATCTTGTCAAAAGATTTGTCTCTAATGAAACCACCATGTTTTAATGCTGGTATGTTGATTGTACAGTGTAAACTTTCTGTTATCTTGTGAATAACTTCAGAATATATAAATGTTTATATAAACTTTTGAAACTTTGCAGCATTAATTTTAAGAACATTAATTGGCTATTTTGATTGTGAGTGATGTCATAAACATAACCACCATCCCTTATCCTAACCATATTCTTTATGAACGTGAGAATAATTATGCATATTTATTTTTTTGTGTTAAAATTATTTCAAAGATGGAGAGAATATTCTCAGAATATACTGTCTAACACTGTTAGTTCGATTATTTTTTTTTAAAAAAATACCTTTATGGTTTAAAAATAATAAATTTATTTGTCCCAATATATGTGAGGTAATGTGTCCCTTTTTTGAATCAGCTAGTCCTTCAATTCATTGTATTTTTTATAAAATACTTCGAAGAGCTTCAAAGAAGTCAAAGTTGGTGCCAATAGAGTTTATCATCAAAAGGAGCCTCAACTTCATAAACGAGGGATCGTCATCAAACGGTGATAAAGATGATGATTTTGAAGATGTCATCATCCCAAAGAACAACAATACTGCCCAATATGATATAATTTTTTATTTGAAGAAATAAATGAATGTGATTTATTTATTTTATAAAAAAAATAAAAAATAAACAGTAGGAAAATATTTGCAATAACTTCAAGGGAGTTAGGTTCAATTGAGAAAAATTCTGTGATAAAAGATTTGAGATATGAAAAGAAATGATTTTATTTATATACATAAATCATTGGATATTTGTTATTTGAATAATTAAATAGCCGATCTAAAACTTAAATGTAGATGAAAAGCACTGGACATGGCACGTGAGAAAAGTTGTGGATTGGGAGGGGTTTGTTTGGGCCCATTTAGGAGAGAACTTTAGGTTCAATGAACTTAAAACCAACATACATTAAAACTTTCATCTATCTTGTTTCAATCTTGCCACTCTCTCGTCTATTGATTGAGCCAATGATTTGAATTTTGCTTTGTTTACAAAACATTTTACAATAATTTTAGCTTAAATATCTAATAAGTTTTAAATTATCTTTGAATCAAATGCACATATGGTTTATTAAATCTATACTTAATTAGATTTTTTATTTTTTTAGATCCAAGATCAAAATATTTGTTAAAAAGACCTCCAAGTCTGCATCCAAATGATACTGATGCTAGCTAGAATAGAAAGTAAATTGAGTAAGTCCAACAAGAAAAAACCAACCTTCACAATAAAAGTTGGTAACTCATTTTCTCTCACAAAGAGAGGTCGAGGGTTCAGACCAAACTTATGACATGTTTCTAGTGGCTTATTCACATTTATCAAAAAATATATCTAGCGAGAAAATAGTCTATAAAAGATGATTTTACCAAACCCAACAAAATAATATTTTGGTTTACACAGCACAATTGGTCCAATGGAGCAAAATATTTAATTATTATTATTTATCTTCATCAACATATGAGGATACTAACTAGACAACTTTAGGGCCATCTTAATTATTTTGGCCGTGACATTGAAAAAAAAAAAACAAAAATGACCCCTTTTATATTTCTTTTCATTTATTTATTATCTATTTTTGCTCTTGGGTTGGGCCGTTGGGCTACTCGTGAGCCCCATAAGTAATGGGCTGAAAAAATGGGCCGGTCCATTAATATTAGGGCATTGCAAGATGGCCGCATTCCGATAACAATCGTTTGATTAGCTTAACCTCTCTAATATGTATAAAAAAATGTATATTAAAAACTAAAATATATTTTATTATTTTTCCTCCTCGATATTTTTTTTATTAAATTGATAAAAATCATAAACATATCATCATAGCAAATTGATAAAAATTATTCCTTTCTCCTAATGTTGTGATCTTGATGTTCAAGTATAAAAATCTAAAAATATTTTAAACAATCCTAAACATTTTATTGATGATTCACTTAACTTAGGTAAATTATCTACCGCCATTAGATATATTGACCAATGGATGATGATCTTACATAAAACCATTCCATATTAAAACTCTTTTATAGTTAAAAGTTCGATGAGTTTTGACACAAAGCAACATATGATATAAATTTTTTTTTCCGCACTACCAAATTATAATGATATAATTTTAGGAAATTCGCTTTTATATATTGTACTAGTTGATTTGAAATTTTATTAAGTATGCTTTCTATCTATTATTAATTTTTTAAATCATTATTTATCAATATTCATAAAAAAACAAGAAAAAAATTATTTTAAAAAATCCAATAAAAAGTCCTTGACATACATATCCCCATAAACATCCTTTCATAAATTATTTTAAAAAATTATAAATTATTTCAATAAATGTAAAAAAAAAATCATTTTTCACTTAAGGCCGGCATGTTGACATATGCAGTGAACTGATTTATTTATTTATTTATTTATTTATCAATAAATAATATTTTGAAGTACACAAAAATAAAAACTCAACCCAATTATTCCAATCTAATTAAACCAAAATGATAATATCCTAACTAGGGTTGTCAAACCATCAAGCTGATTGTGAGCAACTCGAGATTAGCTCGATAAAAGTTTAAGCTTGGCTCGGAATTTCAAGCTTTCGAGCGGAGCTCGAGCTTCAATTTCGAGCTCAAAATTAATTTTGAGCCGAGCTCAATCAAGCTCAGTTCGAAAGTTCAAAAATTGATATTAATATATTCATATATAATATAAATATTAATATATAATATAATATATAAATAAAATATTTAATACTTAATATCTTAGTATATAATATATAATATAAATTTTAAATTTATAAATAACTTTTTAATTTTGAGCTAAATCAAGCTGTGCTAGAGATTTCAAAATTATAATTGAGCTCTTGATTTTGAGCTAAATTGAATCGAGCTTAAGCAAATTTATTCGAGCTAATTTCAAACTCGAGCTAGGCTATTTCGAGCTAGGTTCAGCCTAGTTAAATTCGGCCCGTTTACGACTCTAATCCTAACCCATATAAATAATATATAAATAATATCGAAATATTTAAATATAATTTTGAGGATCAAAAGAATATTGAACCCAAATGGGCCCAAATCTTATTTGGAATCCACGCCAATCCAACCCATCTAATCCCAATCTGATCAAACCAAGACCAAATTGCCACCTCAGAAGAACCATTTTGTGCCAAGAGAAAAAGCTATCAAATGGGCCCCACATGGCTCTACACTTTTCCATTGCCCTATAGCCTCATCCCCTGGGCAGCGCCTTCTCTTTATCGAATCTATCTTTCCCAGCCCTCTCACTGGCCTTCTCGCTCGTCCTCTCGCTCGTCCCCTCTCTCTCTCTCTCTGTCTTTTCTCTCTTCTCTCTCCTGTTGATGCTTCTCCTTTGCGCATCGGATTGGCTTCGATTGCTCCTTTTGCGGTGAGGGATTCGTCGTTTCCTGCGGCGCATTCGGTTGTTGGATTGAGAAGGTGGCGGTGTTGAATGAATCGTCTGAAAAATTTGGGTTTTGCCAACTGAGGGTTGATTGGAAGGTCGGTTTGTGGTGGAAAGGTTGGATCTTTCATCTTGGTTTTGGGGGTTTGTTAGCACTTGGGCGGCGTGTTTGAGTTTGGATTCTTGAGATTAACGTGGGAAAGCTTGGACCTTTGAGGTTTGATCTGGAATATCTGCTTCGATTGAGGAAATTTTGATTTTTTTAAATATATATATTTGTGGTATTGGATCTCTGGGAGATTGATTTAGGTTTTGGTGTTGGGGATGGGGGTGAGTGGATCTTGGTTTCAGCTTCGTCTAGTGATTTGTTGTTGTAATTTGGTTTTGTTGTGGGATTGAGTTAATTGGGGAAGAGGATGAAAGGGGGGAAAGAAGAGGAGAAGATGATGGGGCCATTGTTTCCGAGGTTGCATGTGAACGATGCTGATAAAGGAGGTCCCAGAGCTCCTCCAAGGAATAAGATGGCACTCTATGAGCAGCTCAGTATACCTTCCCAGAGGTTCAGCCCGGCACAAGCCCCTTCGCGGCCTCTTCCGCCACAGAATGGTGGCTCACAGCTCCCTTCTACATCATTGAGTCAGGTTGATTTGCTCATAGCCTTGTCTTTTCTAATCTGTTTTGTGGTGTTTATTTTGTTGTTCATGTGCATTTTTGATTTGCTGTTTCTAATGGAGCATTTGATTTTCATGATTGTTTTAAAAATTGCATGATTGTTTCCAGAGGCTCTAACTGAAAGGCCAGTTCCTAACTTGGATTGTTCATTTAGTTGAATTGTTGGGCATATTATGAGTTTTTCTTGCTTCTTCCCTTGATTGTGCTTTTAATATGTCTTCTTCCTCTGTGTCAATCATCTCAGTAGCATTGGTCATGTTGTCTGATTGATTGATAAACTGCAGTATCGGGTGCCAAATGTTTATAAGAATCAGAATCATGGTATTATTCAATTATATATGGGTCATGAGGAGTAATCTTTTGAGGATATTTATAGTAAGTACATCAGAGTACCACCCCCAACTTCTGATTGGAATTAGACATGAGAGTGTCACGGTTCTTTCCAAGCAAAAAATAAAAAAATAAAAAATGTAAGTGACTCTTTGGAGGAGTAATTCTCCTCGAGTAAATATTTTGTGAAACATTCTATTTTCCTAGTTCAAATTGTTTGGTTTTTGAGATAATTTGAGTCATTCAACTGTAACTTACATAGGTGATTGGTGACATATCATATCATCCTTTTAAACTTCCTAAAAAATTTCTCCGACAACTAAATCCTAGAATTTATTGTATGATGAGAATTATGGATTTAGAACAGATTTCTATTGTTTGCTTTGGATTTGGAAAGAATATAAATCAATGGTGCAACAATCAAGTTAGCATCCTATAGTGGCCCTATAAAGGTCCAAGTAGTCTCCTTATGTATCTTTAGTCTGTACTACTATTGGATGGCCCACAAGATTCTCCCAGCACAAGATCATGAAGACCGCATGGCTTGGTGGAATGAGATGCTGAAATGCAATTGTCAAATGGAAAGTAGAATACCACCTAACTTTATAATATACTTTTTCACTAGCATATAACAGTTTCTTGATGATTTTCCTTGAAGCAAACTATGATTTCTAACTCATCATAAAAATCATTTCAGAATTCCCTGAAAAGTGGGCGAACCAAATAACTAATAAACTCGCTGACACAACTGTAATTTCCATGTGATTTTTGACTTTTCTTCGCTGGATGCTTCTTTGACTTGTATACATTAGCAAACCCTAATGATCCATTTTAATCTTGTTCAAACTTTTCTCGACATCATCCAGTGAACATCCATGGCTATCTTCTGTGATATGGATTTTCTTTGTTAGATCTTTGTCTTCTTCTCCAGCACTTGGATATTAGTTTCTTAATTGTTTCCTTAGCTTCTTAGGATCAGCATGACAGACATTAGATTCCTTTTATTTTATGTTGCATTTGCTACATTTGATACCAAATTGCAGGATAATTCTATGCGCTTGAAAAGATCATTGAAGCTGATATTTACATTTTTATTTTTTGGTTGTAGGGTTATGGACATGACAGGAATAATTTTTCTTCATTTTACATGCCTCCTCATACACCTGCCCATTCAGCAGAGAAGGTTCATTCTCGTTCATCTGGTGGAATGAATAACAATGCCTCTAGACTTCAATCAGAAAGCAGATCTACAAAGCATGCAAATGACAGATTTTTGGCTGCTACAGGATCAGCTGCTGAATGTAGTTCACTTCGTCTACGGCAGTCCTCTTATGGAAAGAAGTCTAGCGGAAATGTATGTGATGATGATGATGATTTCAGGGTTCCTACATTTGTTCAGCCTGGAAATGCTACATGTTCAAATAAGGATACTCCCGTGCTTGAAGCAGAAAATGGAACTCCCATTTGTTCCAAGGCTCAGCAGAAAGGTTGCTCTACTTTCAATTCTTCAAGTCAGGTCTCAAAGTCTTCTGCCAAAGTCATGGAACAAAGCAAACCATCTAGTGTGAGTGAGAAAGAGACAAATGAAGATTTAGTAATCAAGGAACCTAATGAGAGGTCTGTACACCACATGGTATCCAGAGAAAACCTTCCAGGATCATCACATTCTCCCAAGGCATCTTCAGATCACTCAAGAACCATTAATCGACATCGTGAGCGTGGGGTGCAAGGTCAAGAAACTTGTGGTGCTGGTGCTGGTGCTTCTGGTGTATTCAAGTGCTTGAATGAGGATACTGTGAGAGCTAAAAATGAATCATGTTCTAGAGCATCAGTTGATGCCAATAGTCAAAGTCTGGAGGTGGCTGAGAAACAAAATCCAGAAATTAATGGTAAGCCAAATGGATCACCAGAGATGGGAGATGCTGAGGGAAATGATGAAGCCTCTGACTCCTCCATGGTGGATTCCATGTCAGGAATGGAGATATCTCCTGATGATGTTGTTGGGATAATTGGTCCAAAGCACTTCTGGAAAGCAAGAAGAGCTATTATCAAGTAAGTATTAGTTTAATACTATCTTTTTGTCATTCTCTGGAATTCGTATTATTGCAATCCATCATTGCTTCTGTACATGAGTCATGATAAATCCATAAGAATTCAATATGGTTTTTTGATCCCAAAGGTATATATATTTGTTTAGGTCTACTGTTAGATGTTTTCACATGTAAAAACATAGCCTACCATTTTTTCTACTTATATATGGTACCATCCAGCATGTGAGTCTTCTTTGCCCTGTAGTTAGACAGCCAAGTTGGCTGAAGATATCAGGATTGTTTGTCTTCTCTGTTCTTGAAATTTAACCTGGTTTGCATAATTTGCCTGGGTTAAACACATGGAATTAACTTATTTCTTGGCTCACAATGCAAGTTCTTGCTGAATCGGTATAAGTGCCATTTTCAATGATATTGGTAGAAACCTATTCACTCAAGAATTATTATCTGTATATGGGGCAAATCTTGCTTTCCATATGCAACATTTCCCATTCTGGATGTGCAGGATCCCTAATCTGCAACTTATTCCAACAGATGTGGCTCTGTTATTAAATTCTTTGCATTTCTTTCTTGGAAATGTATTGCTATTACTATTACTAATAGATGTTGCAAGAAATGGGTTTCACAGACTTTAGTATTCGAATTATTGCTGCCTCGTTCTGCTTTCCTTTTTGCCTGTATGATATTCTCTGATGTAGGTTTAGCTCTTTGCAATGTATAGAGAATTAGGTTGTATAATGCTTGACTTGGACCTCAAATTTGGTTTCCGTTATCTATATGCTTTTAATCTTGTTGATTTGAGCTCACACTTGCAAGACATTTTTATCAATCCCCTGGCCAGAAAATTGGAACTATATGGTTCAAGTCCCACCACTCCCTTGACCTCCTTTTTGCTTATGAGATTGGAACATAACGCTCAGCTTTAGAAGTAGATGGAGCAAGCCAATATTATACCTCCATTTTTTATGAACTTGAATGGAATCACAAGCGGTAGAACCATAAAGACGATTACTGCTTATCACCAGCAAACTCTTTTGTAGTTGATAGCTGATTGTTATAAGGGGTTGGCTTGGGCATTCATCAAAGCTAGCAAGTGTACATATGAAAGTTTGAATCTGGATGAATCTCCTTCTTTCAAAGCTAATAAGTGAACATGTGGTGCCAATGAATGTAAAATCCGTCATAAATTATCTCTATGTTCTCGTATGGAACAGCCAATAATGAAATTCTCAAAGGTGTTGAAAATGAGTGTCAAGGGAATACATTTTTGTCAAGGCTTTTGAAAAAGATAACAAATAACAAACAGATTTGTTCTATCATTGCATGAAGAATAGTTAAATGAGGCGAAAGCCCAGAAAACTCTTATCACAAGTTGGCAATTTAAGCTTTCTCATTATATATGCTTAGTGAAGTTCTTTTGTGATGAAATGCCGAATATTTATTCTTTGCAGTCAGCAGAGGGTTTTTGCAATACAAGTGTTTGAGCTGCATAGGTTAATAAAGGTTCGTTTCAACAGTCGCAACTGGATTAAAGCCACAGATAGGTATAAGATGATGACTTAGTTTGATTGTCTCTTTCTAATGTTATGTTTCATTTTCAAACAGGTTCAGAAGTTGATTGCTGCATCACCAAATATACTCCTCGAAAGAAATCCGTATTTGAACAAATCTTCTCAGAAGGTAGTACCGACCAAGAACCTGCAACATGAACCAGTTTCAATGTTTCAGCCAACGACAACCAGACCGAAAGATGATTTGCAGAAGCCAAACCAAAGTGTAGAGTGTCCGACTGAGAGAACAGTTGATGCGCAACCTCTTCCTAACCCCGAGGATGCATCCCAAGGAGGAAATAACATTCAGAATCCAAGAACTAGCCCATATGTTGGAAACTCAATGCCAATTCCTATGGCTCTTGATCATCAGAAACCGAATGCTTGGTGCTACCCCTCGCCCGCGAATCAGTGGTTGGTTCCTGTTATGTCACCTTCGGAAGGACTTTGTTACAAACCTTATTCCGGGCCTTGTCCTCCTGGTGGATTCATGGCCCCGGTTTATGGAGGTTGTTGTCCTATGAGCTTACCTCCAGTGGCTGGAGATTTCATGAATTCGGCTTATGGGATTCCTGCATCTCATCAACAACAAAACATGGGTGTTCTTTCTGGTAATCATCCTGTTGCTCCAAACTACTTCCCGGCTCCTTACCCAGTTCCAGTCATGAACCAGGTGATGTCTCCCTCTGCTGTTGAACAAGTGAGCCCATTAGCCAGCACGCGACCTCTTGGACAGACTGAGCAGAGCTCATGTAACATCCCAAATCTCAGACGTGAAACCATTTCTGGTCGCCGTTGGAAGGTTCAAGGTCAGGTATCGAAAGAGACTGGATTACAGGGGAGCACCGCAAGCAGCCCTTGTGAGAAGACACAAGGAGATGGAAGAGATGCCCTGCCCCTTTTCCCGACAGCTCCACCATCTGAGACTTCGGCGCAACCTTCTGTGTCCTGTGGTAGGGAGAATCAAACACGTGTAATTAAGGTTGTTCCACACAATGCAAGGTCTGCTACAGAGTCAGCAGCCCGTATTTTCCGATCTATACAGGAAGAGAGGCAACAGCAGGATTCATAGATCATATACTGTACACGATGAAGCTGCTTTGGGGCACGACCTTTGTTTTAAACAAATTTTACTGCTTCTGATCTCTTTTTTGTTTACATGTATATAGGATTCTCTGTTGTGTGGGGATTCACATGTTTTGTGGTCTTTTTTTGACTCTGTTGCTTTTATCGATCAAATTTGTGTATGCAATCTGTGAAAGTAAACTTGGATAATAGCTGCTCCATGTTCTCATGGTGTTTGTTCAAGTGAAATCGAGGTTAACATTGTGGTTCTTTTATTCCCAATTTAGTTTTCTTTTAATTTCTGGAGCTGAATTCTGATCAATCCCAGGTTATTAAACTTAGTTATTGCATGACATGCATGTATACCCCTACAAAATTTGTGATTAGTTTATTACAAAAAAAAGGGTAGATTTGAATTTTGGAATTTGCTCAGAATTTTATATTTTTTATTAAAAAAAATCTACCTATATTACTAAATAGGAGTATTTTTAATTTTAAAAATATCCATTGATATATTTATGCGAGTCTATCTATTATACATAATTTTAATTTAAAAAATTCAAAAAAATTAGATGGAGATTTTAAATTTTTAAAATTTTAAAAATCTATCTGTATTTTTAATTTTAAAAAGTTATTTGTTGATTTGCTAACAATTATCTATAACTGATAATAATATTTTTTAAAATTTAAAATACCATAACTCAGTAATATAGATAGATTTTTTAAAATAAAAAAATCTAAAATTTTGAGAAAATTTTAAAATCCCAATCTTTGAATTTTTCTTTTAAAATTAAATTATATGTAACTGATAGACTCTATAAATATATAGATAGATAAATATCTTTAAAATAAAAAATACTCTCGCTTAATATATTTTTTAAAATTAAAAAAATCTAAAATTATGGAAAAATTTCAAAATCCAAACATATTTAAGATTTTTCAAAAATTAAAATTAGAGTCACTTTTTCTTAATAATATAGATAGTTTTTTTTAATAATGTTTTTTTTTTAATCTATTCTGGTGTGTATATAGATATATAATGAAAGTTTCTCTAAATTTTCATGGCATTTTTTTTATATTTAACCAAATGTATTAAAAATTAGATTACACGTCACCAATATGATTCCATTTGCTGTTGGGCTTTGAACAGCTGATCACCGCTGACCCCTCACGCCACACTATATAAGCCACGGAGGCCGGGAAGCTTCTCGTCTCTTTCTTGATTTCATTTCTTCACTTCCATTCCGTAGCCTTGCGCCACAAGCCACCATGAGACGTCCCTTGGAGCTAAGTATCGAGAACGAGAACGAAGAAGACGATGAGGGATGCAGGATGGTACCCTACTTCCGCATCGTCCGCTTCGGAGACCATGTCATCGACGTCCTCATCCCCACTTACTACGAGGCGAAACTCACCATCAAGCGCTGGTTCCAGGAACGAAACCGCGAGAAACGCCGTAGCCCCCTCGTCGCCGGCCTCTCCTTCTTCCGCGATTTCCCGGATCGCAAACAATGGTGGCTACCTAGATCCGGCAACCGCAACCATCCCTCCAACCCGATCTACGGCATCGCTCTCTGCCTCGGTGGATCTCACTGCCTCTTCATCGAGAATGTCGATTACTACGAGCACTTGACCAACTCCCGCGTCCTCCGTGACTTTCTCGCCAACAGCCGTGTGACTATCGTTGGGGTCGGGATCAAGAAGGCAGCGGCTTCTCTAGAGAAGGACTGTGGCATTCACTTGGGCAAGCCAGTGGAGGCGAAGATGCTGATGGAGGAGGCGTACGGGAAGGACGAGATGATGGGCCGAAGCGGACTGGAGGAGATGGCGCAGATCGCGCTCGACGGGATGAGGGTGGCTAGGACGCCGGTAGACATCACGAAGAACAAGTGGGCGGAGGACTCTGATATCGACGAGGAGCGAGTGATGCAAACCACCTTCGATGCGTTCCTCTGCTTCGAGGTCGGTGTCAAGTGCCTCCAGAAGCTGGGCCAACCCACCTAGATCGAAGGTACCCAATGCTATGCATACCATTTCTCTTGAGTTTCTTCGTTCTTGAATGCTAGGGTTAGGGTTAGGGTTAGGAGCTGTGAATCCCTGTGGAACTTCATTCTTGATCTCTGATGAGACGATGTGGAGGATCTTCACGGATTAGGGTTTCTTTTGTGCTGATCTGAATCTTGTCGAGCAAGACTGCTATCCTTTTTTTTCCCGCCAAATTGATGCGTAAATCTAGAAGTATTGATCTATCGGTGACACGTGGCACATATTGTGGACCGTACGAAATAGAAAATTTACTGAAATAGCCTCGGAAATTTTAATAATGGAATAAGAGTTTTATTCTTGCATTTATTCTTTATCTAAACACAATCAACGCAATTCTTATTTCGATACACTTTATAAAAAAAAAGTAATATGCATTAAGCTGATAATAAGAGTCCATTGAGAATTAAAGAGGGTTTTTTTTTGCTAGACATGTCTATGATTAAAGACAAATGCTTTGGTTTTACAATTGGATTTAACACTCATATTTGTTCTATTCTCACAATTAACTCCTCGCTTTTCTCAATAACAAAAAAAGTATTATTTGGTTTTTATTTTATTCTTTATTGTAAATTTTATATTTGTGAATTAGAAAAAGGCCCACCGCACATTCTTAAATTATTTCTAGAATGTTTGTTAATTAGAAATATGAGATTTATTTCCCTCATTCCCTATTCAAAGTCTGTAAATGAAAATTTAAACCATGGTTTAGGGTGGATAGTTATTTACTAAAATTGATCTAAATCAGTCTCTCACCAGAATTTTATAGTTTTTGTTTAATAAATGGTTAAATTATATTGGATAAATAACACAAAATATTATTGTTTTGAGTTTACCCAAACAATAAATTTATTCAAAAATCAATTTTTTGGCTGGAAAGAAATATAATGTTAAAAACTCAACTCAAAATTCATGAATAAATTATTTGTAGTTAAAATGAGAATGAGATATCTAAGTTTATTTAAAGATAAAAGGATAAACAACTTTTATGGTTATTGATCTTGTCTCCAAACAAACTTATCCTTGATATCATTGGATAAACTTTTGGTGTTGGAATAAATTAAAATTAGATCAATTGTTTTGAAGTTCAAATTTGGTTTTAGGGTTATTTTTTTTACTTAAATTCTACCAAGCTTCAAGTTAGTTAATACTACTATAAATAAATATTTTTAATAAAATTTACATTGTCATAGTTAATTATTAATAAACTAATTAGTAGTCATATTTTAAAATTATTAAAATACCCAAATTTATCCCTTATTTGAACCCAAACACAAATGGCCTATCCTAGTCCAATTGTCAATCCCATGACACCACCTAGGTGGCATAGGTTAAGAAACAAGCGGTTCAAGGAACACTTCATGCCTATCTTCTATATAGGAAGTGGCAACAAGTTCGATTCAAAATGTTAGGTTCGAGTTCTCTCAAAAAAAATGTTAGGTTCGAGTTTGAATAAATTTAAAATTCTAAAATTAAACTCAGTTTAATATTATTTATAAATGTTGAAGTTGAATTCGAGTTTGATTTTAAAAAAATTAAAATTAAAATTAAATATATTTTATTATAAAAATATAATAAAATTATAAATTATCATAAAATTTATAAATTAAATAAAAACATGATTTGTAGTTACAAAGCATTAAATTAAGCAAATTTATACCAAAATAATAAAAAATAATTGATACCCAAAAAATAATATGTAGTTTTTAACCAAAATCAAATATAATATATTATAGAAAAAAATAATTTTAAAAAACAATTATAAAAAATAAAGGATTTAAACATAAATTATTATAATTATATTTAATAAAATAAAAAAATATAAATGACATTTGTTATATATATATATATATATATATATATATATTCAACTTTCGAGTTGAATTCAAACCAGAATTTGAGTTGGACTCAATTATTATTCAAACTTTTGAATTTAATTTCAGTTTATTATTAGAATGATCGAGTAAAAATCAAGCCAATATCCAATTGAAGTTTGAGCGCTATCAACCGATCGGGAGCCAGAAAAAACCCAAATCAATCGAAGCCTCCTTCTTTCTCCTCCGATCTTCGCTCCTGAGCCTGAAAGCAAACCCTAGAAACCACTAGAAACCATGGGTACGCTTCTCATCTCTGGATCCAGGGATTCCGAATTTCTTCTCCATTGTTCTTCGTGCTTATGCTGTGGTTTTATGGAATTTTGATCTGATCTTTCTCTGTATCTGGCCATTAATTAGGGAAGGTGCACGGATCTCTAGCTCGTGCTGGTAAGGTGCGCGGTCAGACTCCCAAGGTCCCGAAGCAAGACAAGGAGCAGCAGCCCCGGGGCCGTGCCCACAAGCGCATGCAGTACAACCGACGCTTCGTCACTGCCGGTGAGTTCCCGATCCCTCTCTAACCATTCTGTTTTTTTATTTATTTTTTATTTTTTTTCACTTCTTGATTTTTTATTTATTTATTTATTTATTTATTTATTTATTTTTGTGTGTGTGTGTGTGTGTGTGTGTGTGTGTGTGTGTGTTTATTGTTCTTCAGTTGTTGGATTTGGAAGGAAGACGGGGCCGAACTCATCTGAGAAGTAATCGGGAAGTAATTAGGGTTTTTGTTTGAATTGATGGGAATTTGGATTTTAATACGGGCTGGGCTGTGATTCCACTCTTTCAATTGTTCACATTTTTCTTTTAATGAAAACTTTTGATTTTATTATAAAGAATTCAGTTCTTTCTCACTAAAGATCTATTTATTTCCTTGTTTTCATTGATATTTTACCACCCTCAATGATGTTCTAATATTCATATTAATAAATAAATAATAATATTTTAACTTTAAAACAATAATATCTTATATTCATCATTAATATATAATTATTATATATTAAAAATAGTTTTAGAATTATAAAATAATTTATATAATCACTATTTCAAATTATAGAATTATTATAAACATTCAAATTTAATAAAAATTAAATATTTAAATTAATATAGTAATAAATAATTATTTTAAGTTAAATATTATTAATATAAAAAAAGATAAACAAAACTCATCCCTTGTATATCCTGGTGTCACAATGGAATCTCTAAATATGAATTTTGTATTTCTTAATATTATATTGCTTAACGAACTAACGAAGCAATATCTTATTATTTCACAAGTCAAAACCAATATAAATCTCAAATTTCTAAAACCTAAAAAAAAAAAGGTAATTTTTTGATAATTCTTTCCATCGATAACAGTACATTCAAATATAAATGTTCTCCTTTTATAGTTCACTTCTAGAAGGACTCTGGATAGAAACTTTGACTTCTACTAGTATTATGATATTATCTATTACTTCTATTACTAGGATTTGGATACAATTCTATACAAATAGAAGGTCTTCTTCTTCCGATCTTATTCTCCTCAGAGGTGTGCCCATCAAAAGGACGACGTGAAACGTGATGGACAACAGTGGTAATTCACTTCCCTCTGGAGCAGATGGCCGGAAGAGAAGAGTGACGTACCACTACGACCAAGAGATCGGAAACTATTACTACGGTTACAAACATGTGATGAAGCCTCACCGGATTAGAATGACACACAAACTCCTCGACGCATACAATCTCCTACCAAAAATGCAGGTCTTCCAACCCAGAATGGCCACCGTTGAAGACCTCACCCAGTTCCACAATGACGACTACATCGACTTCTTGAGAAGCATCACGCCGAAGAAGGCCGAGGAGCTCCCCGATATATGCAAGAAATTCAATTTGAATGTAGGACAACTAGACTGTCCCGTCTTCGATGACTTGTACCCTTTCTGCTCCTCCTACGCCGGTGGCTCTCTCTCGTCGGCCGCCAGACTCAACGAGGGTAGTTGCGACATCGCTATCAACTGGTCCGGAGGCTTGCACCACGCCAGGAGCTTCTGCGCTTCTGGCTTTTGCTATGTCAATGACATTGTTCTTGCCATTCTTGAACTGCTTAAACATCACCAGGTATATATATGTACATATATATTTGTAAATCTTTCTATTATCGATCACTATTCTTGTTTATTATTCTTGTTGCTTTTATTAATTCTTGATCATGAATGGCAGCGAGTGTTATATGTAGACATAGATGTGCACCACGGTGATGGAGTAGAAGAAGCGTTTTATACAACAAATAGGGTGATGACAGTATCATTTCACCAGGAGAATATTTTTCCATGGACTGGGAATATCGAAGACACTGGAGGCTTGGTTGGCAAGAACTACGCTGTCAACGTCCCCTTGCAGGAAGGAATCACCGATGAAAACTATCATTTTATGTTCAAGCCCATCATAAAGAAAGTGATGGAGGTTTTCCAGCCTGAAGCTGTGGTTCTCCAGTGCGGAGCCGACTCGTTGGCTGATGATCGTCTTGGCCGCTTCAACCTCACAATCAAAGGTCATGGAGAGTGTGTCAAGTTTCTCAGGTCCTTCAATGTCCCTTTGTTACTGCTTGGTGGTGGTGGATACACCCTTAGAAATGTTGCAAGATGCTGGTGCTATGAGGTATATATCTTAATATATTTATATATTTATATTTGTTTATATTTTATATAATATTTTCTTATTTGTTGAATTTTTTTCCTCCTGTTATTTGTGTATTCTCAGACTGCAGTTGCTCTTGACGAGGAGCTAGACAATGATCTTCCGCAACATGATTACTATGAGTACTTTGGACCGAATTACACCCTCCATGCTCCACCACAACGAGTATGGGACATCAAGAGGGACACGAAGTCAACCACTAACTTGCATAATATCAAAAAAACAGTTTTGCAAAACTTATCAAGTCTTGAACATGCTCCTAGTGTCCAATTTCAAGAGAGACCACCAAATGCAGACCCAGGAGAAGAACTTGAAGATATGGTTGAATGATTATGTATTTCAATGTATTTTTGTGCTCCTTTTTTTAAAGACATTTAGCCCATGTTTGATTGGAGGTTATCCCTTGGGGATAACCCCAACACAATTCCCAATGAAAAAGTTTTTCCCATCAAAATCATTAATTAAAATTTAAACATAAAACCCACCAATATATAGTCGACACATCATTATCTTATCATTAATACCTTTACTTTAAAATTTCCTTCCAAAAATTTCAAAACTTTTCAAAACTTATTCCTAATCCCAAGTGTTTCATGAGCATCTTAAAATGATTGGTGCTTGTATTCTTGTAATTGAGTTATTTTATAATCAATAAAATGAAACTGGTTATTTTCAAGTGTTTGATAATAGAATGTTTCCTAAATAATACATGTAATTTCGGGTATATATATGTAATTTAGAATTATTTTAGGGTAAATTTCAAAAAAAAACTATGTGGTTTCACCGATTTGCAAAATAAGGAATGTGTTTTGTTTTTTTCTTTTTAAAACCTGTGGTTTCTCCAGTTAACAAAAAAAGGTAAAACCGTCAACGACGTTAACCCCTGCTGACGTGGCAGGAGCATTTTCGTCAAATCCCTTAAAGTATGCTGATGTGGCATTAATTATATATATATTTTTTACCGTTTCGCCACATCATACTGTCTTCTCTTCTCATTCTCGATTGAACGTTTTTCTCCTTCTCGTTTCTCTTCAAGCAAAGAACAGTGTTCTTTCTCCTTATTTCTCTATGAAGCCCTAAATCCCAACCCACTGAAGGTACATCCTTTGAACCCTGGCCTTGACTTTGTTTTCCTTGAAATTTTTTGTGCTTATTGTGGGGTTTGCTTCTCCAATTTGTTTCAGCCAAGAAGATTGTGAAGAAGAGGGTTTAGAAGTTGCGATTTGCGTGAAATTCCACCCCAATCAAGGTCCCTTCTTCGAACCCTAGCCGTAACTTTGTTATTCTTCAAATTATTTGGGCTTATTGTAGAGTTTGCTTCTCCAAATTGTTTCAGCCAAGAAGATTGTGAAGAGAGGGTGAAGAAGTTCAAAAGGCCGCAGAACAATCGCAAGATCTTGGTGAAGGTTTCCATTTACTTCAAGTTGCGATTTCTGTTTATCTTTTTGATTTCTTCTTTCTTTATTGTGATTGATTGAGTTGATTGTTTTCAAATTTCCAATTTTGTATTTTTCTGCTCATCATTGAGGTTTTGTTAGAGACATTAGAACCTTTTGATAAAAAAATTTCTACATTGATTTAGTTCTGAAGCTTAACATCTCATATCATATTATTGTGGACTATATTAAGTTAGAACTAAATTTCTGCATTAATTTAGAAAAAAATTAACGTGAACTATTGTCAAAATTTTCATTTCTGGACACCAAGCTTAACATCTCATGATCAATACAAACCTCACAAAATATTGAAAATTTCTCTACAATCAATCACATAAAAAGGCTAGGCTAGCTAAACAGTCTAGTGTTTGGCCCTTCCCAACAAATATAACTTTGTATAAATTTTTGTCATGCATTGCTGTCTCTTTAAATGCTCAGAGTTGGGCAGTCAATTCCTCCACTAATAAAGAAAGATGAGAGATTTGCATGCATTTCTCACTTGAAAATCATATGTTTTAATTCATCTCTTTCTCTTTTGTTGCATTACATTGATACTTCAAAACTTTTATTATTCTACTGTGACATTGCATTTTGCATGCTTATGAAATTAATGACTTGTTGATCATGTCATACAAGTGGGAGATGGTAGTTAATTTCGTGATCCATGAATTCACCACAAGTCAATTAGTTAATTAATTAAAAACTATTGAATAAAAAAGAAGAAAAAAAAGGAAAGACTTTGATTCTAGAACCATTCACAGACAACCCAATCCTGCCCACCACCATCTTTGAATATCAAAATTGGCCATTCACGAGATAACACAATATGGGAATTGCAGTGACAACTCCTTTCCAACATGAATGGTTTTTGCAATAATACCCATTTCCAACAAGCAAGGAGGCTTTAAATTCAGACTGGATTAATTAGTTATCTTCTGTCCTTTTTTATCTCCAGTGGTAGAAAAGCATGGTGTTGAGTTATAACATAACTTTGTTATATAAAATCTTTAGAATTTGATTAATCTTATTTTTGTTAAGCTTATATGCCTCTAATTTCATTTAACATTACATGTTTAGAATATTCATTACTTGCTTCTAATCCCCTTATGTTGCCTAGTCATTTTTAAATCATTAGGATGTTGGTGCGGTGTTTTTTCAATGGGCAGTATACTCTTGGAGAGTAACATAACTATTTGATTCCACTGTTCAAGTATAAAATGTACCAATTTTTGTGCTATCTTTACTATTCAAAATAAAAAAATAAAAAATAAATATGTGTGCACTTGTATATGATTTTGCATGGAATTGGGATTTAGGTATTACTGAATTGAATTTCTGTGCACTTGGACAAATCATAAATTTAGTTCTATTGGAAACATAAATTAGGAAGTTAATTTCTGCTGAATTGCAGGGACTGGTATTGAGTTGAGATGAATTGAATTATTGTTGAATTGAAATGAATTGAATTATTACTAAATGTTCTTAAAGCATTTACATTTTTTTTTTATTGTTCTTAGATTGATTCATTTGATTGTTTTGTTTGTTTAGCATTCTATTTTGATGAAATCTTGTTGTGATAATACAGTATCATGGGCAGGGACAATTGTGATGCTTGGTATATTCCAAGTCAGGTATAACTGTATAAGTTAATGTATTTTGTGGCTTACTTTTTAATTTTCTTCTTGTTAAGGCGACAATTGTGATGCTTGGTATGTTTGATTATAGAGTACATTGAAAAAAAGAGGGAGACCACGGAAGAACACAGGGCAGGGTTCTACTACTTCGAGTACACAGGAGGCTTCAACTTGTGAACATCCTGTCAGCACATACTCTGGAGTGGACAGAGTATGCATATAAATCTATTTACTATCATTTCTTGGCTTTTTCTTCTTTGGTTTTTTCTAGGCTAGTTGGTCTTTTGCTAACCTATTAACAGGATGT
Source organism: Dioscorea zingiberensis (assembly GCA_026586065.1). Lineage (NCBI taxonomy): Eukaryota > Viridiplantae > Streptophyta > Magnoliopsida > Dioscoreales > Dioscoreaceae > Dioscorea > Dioscorea zingiberensis. The sequence continues at coordinate 6,697,428 of CM048822.1, read as the reverse complement.
ATGTGAATTACACTTGCACACCATTAATTTAGCTTATTTTTCCTCTTAATGCAGCCAGTCAGGATTGAAACATCACTGCCAAACAAAACTTCAACATTGCAATCACATTCCTTCTCAAGTGCAGAAAAGATGGCCACTTGCAGTGCAAGGGGACAAGGGCCGCCTATCCCACCATCAAGATCAAACAATTTCAAAAAAGTCAGACAATTTCTGAGGTTGCATGTCAAGATGAAGATGGATCAAGACACCTGAAGAAGAGAAAGACAACCTAGTTTTGTTCTTCTTGTTTTGATGATATTTTGGGATGTAAATGAGTGGCATTGTCATGTTTTATATTTTCAAATGTTCATCAAAAGTTGTTGTGATCAAATGTAGAGCAATGTTCATGCTCTTTTTTGTTGTGTTTATCTACTTTGGTTAATATGTAAACAGGTATGAGATATTGTTTTTGGGGTTAATCTAATATAGAGCAATGTTCATGCACTTTTTTGCTGTGTTTATCTAATTTGGTTATGATGTAAACAGGTATGAGATTTTGTTTTTGGGGTTAATCTAATATAGAGCAATGTACATGTTCTTTTTTACCATGTGGATGTGCTAAATAGATGGAGAGTTGAATTGTTACAGATCTAAGATTTTGTAAATTGTGGTGAGCTAAACTAATGCTCTTTTAATTTGTTTATGATATTTTATGGTGTTTATGCTCTTTTAATTTGTTCATGATCTTAAATGGATGATTTATGCTCTTTTAAACATTTTGACAAACACCTGGAAGGCAAATATAATTGTAAAATATTTTGACATACACCTGGACAATCCACACCATACAAGTTACACTTGGGGAAAAAAATAATTGGCAATTTCTATAGCCCTTACAATCCACAATCAAATAAATACATTACACACCACCATCTTCAGCAATTTCTTTGCCTATAATTAATGTCCACGACTTGTTACTTCTTCAATGGAAGAATCATACGAATCTGCCACATTTCATCAAACAACTTATTTCCCCTACATTTAGAAAATAAAACAACTCACCAATTTTGAGAACATCAAAGAAATCAATTGGAGAAGATGAACATCAAACAACTCACCAGTTACGAGTTGAGTTCGTAAAGGGGGTTTACCTCCTTCGGCTGAAGGCTCTATGGTCTTGATATCCGGATGAAGAAGCAAATAATTGAATCTAGGGTTCAAAGACAACAAAAAGGGAAAGATTAACAGGAAAAAAAAAAAGAAAAGAGCAAGAGAAGAGAGAGAGAAAGGAATCCATTGGAGAAGATGATCGAGAATGAGAAGAGAAGACAATATGATGTGGCAAAACATTAAAAAAAAATATATATAATTAATGCCATATCAGCATACTTTAAGGGATTTGACTAAAATACCCCTGTCACGTCAGCAGGGGTTAACGTCGTTGACGGTTTTACCTTTTTTTGTTAACTGGAGAAACCACAGGTTTTAAAAAGAAAAAAACAAAACACATTCCTTATTTTGCAAATCGGTGAAACCACATAGTTTTTTTTTGAAATTTACCCATTATTTTATTTAGTTTTCAGGGGTGCATATGCAAACATCTTTAATAATAACCAGAAGAGAGCTCGGTGAATAGACAAGTTTTCGGGGGGATATTCGAAAATAACGTAGTCCGAATCGGAATCGGATTCGGATTCGGACTCGTTCAAATCCGAACCCGTCCCTCCTCTAAAACCTCCGTTACGTTTGCAAAGTCGCCGCCGCCGATTACCACCGTTCTCTGCCTCTCCTCTCACCGGCGAACCCAAACCTAGAGCATCCATGGATGGCGAACCCGGAGGAGAAGTAGAGAGGAAGGCGAAGAAGCACAAGGGGAAGCACGACAAACCCAAGCCCTGGGACGAGGATCCCAATATAGATCACTGGAAAGTGGAGAAGTTCGATCCCTCTTGGAACGATGGAGGGATGCTCGAAGTCAGCTCCTTCTCCACCCTCTTTCCCCAATACCGAGGTATTGCCCTCTCCTCCATCACTTTTTTTTCTCAGCTGAACTCGTTCTTCTGTTTTCCCATTAGGGTTTGTTGATTTTTTTTTTTCCTGGCAGAGAAGTATTTGCAGCAAGTATGGCCCAATGTGAAAAGTGCATTGAAAGATCACGGAATTTCATGCGAGCTCAATCTGGTAATGCACCCCCAAAACATAGAATTGATCGATTTTGTTGTATATTTTGTGTTGATGTTTTGATTGCATCTCTTATCTCACTTTGGGTTTGGGCGAATGCATTTTTTGTTTTGATTTATTGAGCTCGTGATTCAGAGCTTCTATCCAAGCTTTTGTTGATTGATTGCTCGCTATATTGTCTGTGCATCTATTCATAAATCATTTGAACCACAATCAAGAAAGTAGTGCGGACTTCTTATGAAACTTAAGATCACCAAGGAAAACCTCAATTTCCTTTAGAATTATAAGGGAAGTGTTGCAGTAGCTCTTTTGGTATTCTACTGCACCATTATTTATCTTGATTCATTGATCTCTTTTCTTTTCTTTTTTTTTTTAAATTTTTTTATAATGCCCTCTTCTTAGGTTGAGGGATCCATGACAGTTTCTACTACTCGGAAGACCAGGGATCCCTACATCATTGTCAAAGCCAGGGATCTCATCAAACTATTATCACGAAGCGTCCCTGCACCTCAGGTATGCTTGTCATTCAGACATTACATTTTTTTATAATATCAATTTCTGCTTCTATTTTGCACCACTTGAATTCTTAAGAGTTAACACTCCAGAAACAGTTGTTTATTTCGGCTACAGTTCCCCTATATTCATTGTTTCAACATAACTTGACTGGTATCTTATCTAAAATTCATGCTCTATTGTTTGATTCATAATGGTTATCTTTTATTTGTTTCCCTGTTGTAATAGGCGATCAAGATATTGAATGATGATATGCAATGCGATATCATAAAGATTGGTAGCCTCATCCGCAACAAGGTACCTGCATCGAAGTGAATTTATCCACTTCCAGTGCTTGATATTTGCTTTGTCTGATTTCCGTATGCAATTAAAGTGATTTTAGTGTTCCTTATTTATATGTTGAATGATTTTTATCGCATGACCAATAATCAGGATTATAAATCTTTTGTTATGGTTATGATGCTTATTCACAAATGGAACATTTAAAATGAACCACTGTGTGAAGGATTTGTTTTTCTTTGTTTCTCTGATTGGAGTTTAGTTTCACCAAGCTACATTGGCTGCTGTTTGATTAAAGATAATGTTACCATTTAGTATGTACATCACTTCAAGTACCTCTAAGTATGAATGAGTTCAATTTCTAATTTTTTTGATATACTTGCGCTTGTTTGAAATATTCAAACTAAATGAATGGTATTGCAACTTGAAATATCATGATGTTTGGTTGTCTTGTGAAATCTTGATTTAAGCCATTATACACAGGACCTGTTTTAGATGTTCTGTATTGTGTTATAAGTAGCTTTGTGGTCATTGGCCTCATCCAAGATTTTGCAGCTGCTGGATGATCAAGCGTTATAAACTTGGACTTGATTATTTTGAATCTAAATCAGACCAATACAATTGTCAATACTTTTATTTAAACTAGTATTATATATGTCGACTGTGTATATTGCAGTAAAAAGTTTAAAATTCAGGTCTGGCTCATTGGGTTTGACCTTCCGATCTATCAAACTTCTTTTCGAAGTATGTTTTCTTTTCCTATATTTTGATGGAGCCCGGTTTACCTTGCCCATGTGTAACGGATTTTTTTGAAATGCATACCGGCTTCAGCCATAAGTCTGTTTATATTGAAATATGAAGTGGGTTTTTATTGGTCTGCCTCTGTAGATGTATAACGGATTTTTTTGTCTAAGAGCAGTGAAGATGTCTTATGGTATGAATGCTTCTATCAATAAAATGCAAGCTCTTAATTATGGTGGAAACTGTTGATTTATGCAGGATCGCTTTGTGAAACGGAGGCAACATCTTTTAGGTCCCAATTTATCGACTCTCAAGGTGAATTTAGCGACCCATTCAGAAATTTTGAAATCCACACTTCATAGCTCAGTTCTTGTGCATGGTCACTTGTTATTTAGTTTTTCATTGTGACTCACAATCTTTTATATATTCTGTAGGCTATTGAAATTTTGACTGGATGTTATGTTCTGGTTCAGGTAAATCTTTTGCAGCCCTACTTCAATCAGACCTCTTATCTTGTCTGTCTTTTTCCTCTTTTTATGTACGGAATTAACTGTTGATGGTTTCATTTATGATGGTTAGGGAAACACGGTTGCTGCTATGGGTTCATTTAAGGGCCTAAAACAAGTTAGGAGGATTGTGGAAGATTGCATTTTGAATGTGCAACATCCTGTGTACCACATCAAGGTAGAAATTTAGCTCATGAATTTCTGGGTTTAGAAAGACCTTGTTCATGCTGAATGCTCATGTATCTTATTTGTTGATCACACAGGTTCTCCTGATGAAACGTGAGCTTGCTAAAAATCCAGCACTTGAAAATGTAAGCTGGGACAGATTCCTTCCAAAATTCAAAAAGTATGATATTTACTGTCCAATTTAGTTAAAATTACAGCGGTACTCTTGACTTCTCCTTATGCCTAGCACTACACCTTTTCATCATTGTCTGTTTTAATCTTTCAGGAAGAGTGTTAAGCATAAGAAAATAAAGACCAAGGAGAAGAAACCTTACACGCCTTTCCCTCCACCTCAACCACCCAGCAAGGTGAGTCAAAATTCATTTAAGATTTCCTTTTCTATCACTGCTTCTAATTACTATTATCTGTTTTGTATTGTTGGTGTAAATGTTCAAGTTGCATATCTTTTTGGTGCGACTGAAATATATGTTTGCTTGTATTATCTCTTTGGTATGGAACATACCAAATCAAATATATGTTTGTTTGTATGATCTCTGGTATGGCGCATGACAACTATTTTCGTATTCTTTGTACACTGTACTCTTTAACATACTATTTTGCATGTATTAGGTCTATTGCAAATTACATAAATAACTTCACAATGCATAAATCTGCTCAATTATTTTCCATTAGTAGAAAAAAAGATCATATAGCTTGCTTGGGATCTCAATTTCGAACACCTGAATTGCCATGCATTCAATAGAATCCTTTCCTTCTTTCATTTTAGTATTCTATTAGTTTATATATTTTTGTATTCATTTCCTTCCCAATAATTTACCTGATATTGGCTCCATTAAATGATCTTCTCAACCATGGAATATTACAGATTGACCTCGAATTAGAGAGTGGAGAGTATTTCCTAAGTGACAAAAAGAAATCAGCAAAGAAATGGCAAGAAAAGCAGGAGAAGCAATCAGAAAAGACTGCCGAAAAGAAAAGAAAAAGAGAGGCTGCCTTTGTCCCACCTAAGGTGCAGACTAAAAGAATACTCATCAGTCCATTGAATATTTGCCCTCGTTAAACTTCTATTTTTCAAGTTTTTTTTAATCTTTCTTATGCTTTTCCATTTGACATCACAGGAGTCCTCTGGTCGTGTACCTGGTACTGATAGATCAGAGGACAACAAGGATGAGATGACAGAAGTGGCAATGTCCTTAAAGGTAAAATTTACATATAATTTAGGAAGTCTTGCCCCTAACTATAGATATCATGATCATGATCATTCTATAAAGATAGGAATCCAAATTCATGTTAACATTCAGCAATCTGTCATTCTTCACTGTAGAGATTTTTATCAGTGCAATGTTTTAACAGTGCTGTCATATCAGTATCAAATACAAGATAGTAGCAGAACCGATATTCATGTTAACAGTATTATATTCATGAAGTTTATTTCACAGATCCAGCCTCATGTATTACATACATGGACTAATATAAGCCTGTATGATTCATTTGCTTCTGATTACAGAAAAAGGCAAAGGAATTTAAGAAACATGAAGCCAATGAAAATATCAACGCAGAATCATTCATCGCCAACACGTCAAAACCACAATCAAGCAAGAAGCGGAAGTCTCATCAGAATTGATGCTTGTGCACTTTGAAGTCAGGGAGCTATCACTTGGTCTTGCTTTGCTTGAGGGGTATGGCTTCTTACAGTTGTTATCTTTTGTATTCCTAGCATTCAGCCATTGTTGAGGATGTTAGAATGAGATACCAGACATTGGAAGAGTTGTTGAACCCACTGTCTTGTTTTAGCTTCTTCAGCATGTAATGTAACTGTAAAACCAAATCAATAATTAGAACACCTCCATTTTATATTCTTACTTATTATTAGTGTGAAGGGTGAGAGAGGTTGATTTTGTTTAATAGTCATTTCTTGATATTAAGCTGTAATTTAAAAATTCTTACCATTTTTTTATTTATGCATGCTAAGTGAGACAACCAAAAGTGGATGTGGGCGATGTCATAGAACAAGACATGAGTATATATTAATTTTGCTCCATGTGGCACAAGCAAACTAGTAAAGGTCACGTACTAACCATTAATAGATTGTCTGATAAGTGAAATAATAGGAAGAGTTATCTTGAGGGCTTATATTATATACTCCAACAATAAATGCTGATTTCAGGGAAAATGCTATTGAAATCTTTCAAATTGATTATACAAAATATGCAAAACACGCAAGTCCCGGTTTCTATCTTGGTCCAAACATCTCAGGTTGCTCAAACCCGATACTTATTACATTTACATCTTAGCACAATCACAAGAAAAGAAATTTATATATAAAAAAAAACCGACCAGTTATGAGAGTATTTTAGTTCTCAAATAAAACAATAAAATCTCAAATAGATAAAAAATAACATGTTATACATGAAAGTTGGTTTACAGATAATCAATTTACCCCAACTCCAGAACACTAATTCAGAGAAAAAAAACACGTCACAATCCAGCTAGCATGTGCCCCGCGAGGCAGTTGGCTTGTCAGTCAGTGGATGCGTGTTGAGAAAACCCCTCAGAAAGCAACGCGTTTGTTAGCATTAAGCACATTGTTTTGCTTATCATTATATATATATATATATATATATAGAAAGGATCCTAAGACTCCATGCGTTTATACGTTGTTTTGCTTCTCATTATATATAACAAACATCCATTGCAACCAGCTAATTCTATGTTATGCCTACCGCTTAAAAGTTAAAAAAATCTCGGTTATAGCCATAACATGTGCAAAATTCCTATACAAGGGTAGAATAGTAAATAAGAGGCAAAAGGACAAGTGTGTGTGTGTATGTATATAGTTGGTTTTTCCGGACAAGAAAACTAAGATTATGGTGTTCCCTCCTCTTGCTTGCTTTCCAAGTCTGGGAAGCAGCAATCAATTGTCCAGCTTCAAGCTTGTGCATTTCTACGTATCCCTAACTAACAGCACACTTAAACCCAATGATTAAACAAAGACCTTTTAGTTTCTTGTTTGGATAAATAGCACGACAACATTAAAACCTATCATTCATAAAATAGGAACAGATTCAAAAGAATTACATAAATCATCGGAATCTACTAGTTCAAGGAACAGCCGAACACGAGAATTAAGTCAACTTCCTTGTTAATTTTAAAACACTGCCCCAATGTTTCCATTAATATTAACTAATACTCAAAACTTAACTTAATACATTTTTTAAAGTTTTATAGGTCAAAATGTTCCCACTATACATCTCAAGGCTGTCCTCCAGAATTTTCCACGTCTATAAAATATGTTTGGGTGTCCTCTGTGTGAAATTCCACAAACGAAAAATCAGGAGGTTGACTGCAGATGTAATATGAAATTCATGAATCACAATCAGATGGTAAATTATCAATCCATCTATTATATCCTGTATATATGCACACACAAAAATATATTAATTTCAATTGAATTAATCATTCAACAGCATTGCTATCAACTTTTTTGCAGTGTGTGGTATTGGGCTACTCTCTTGTCACTATTCCACCAATCCTTTTTAACTTGTGTGAAAAATTAGACGACACGACATCACATGTACCCATCACTCCTAAACTTTCTTCCTTTCTTTCTTTCTTTATTCCCGCAATCAAATTAGCCCCATTTCAAATTCAATCAATCAATCAAATTACTCTCTCCTTTTCCCCAGCCCCACGAACTCCGGAACTTCACTTTGAAGTTTGTTTATCCGTACAAACCTACGAATTTATCTTCGTTTACGGTCCCAAGTTTTCATCCCACATGCTTGAATAACAAAGGCGACAAACACCTCCACATAGGAAGTCAATGACATGTATAAGCAGAACAACTCGATTTCATATTAGTTCACAAGAGAATATCACCCGTGTGATAGTTCGATCCTGTGTTAGTCCACAGGAGAACATCACTAATCTGATCCTTATCTTACAAGAGTGAGGATTCAATCCTAGATTATTCCATAAAAGAACTCCACGTTTTAATAAAGGATCCAAATACCAATAGACATGAATAATGACGTTGGTGGTAGACCACTTTTTAAACTACATAAATGCTATAGTATAGAGAACAGCATGTACAATTGTACAAACATATATTACAATGGTAAACTTCAATCAACCATCATCTCAAAAGCAATTATTATAATTTGTCAACAATGTAATCCAACCATTCTTCTCAAGATCAATAATGGTGGTTATCAAATAGCAAAATGTACAACCAGCACCGGTTACAATTCACCTATAACTAGTTTATGTCAATAGAGTGACCCAACAGATCGTGGAAATCATCTATAACAAGTTATTGCTAATTGCCTGAGCAAAATCAATAGACGCCATTGAATTGCTAAACAAAAACAAAACTTGTCGTGATTGTCTATAATCAGGATGATCCAACCATTTATCTCAAAATCAAAGATTGCGATCGAACAACAAACAATAATCAGATATTATTGGTCAATGACACAACACAATTCAAATTTTAACTAAACAAACAACTTTTAAAGATCATAAACTCTAAAATTAAGCAAAAAAATATAAAAAAATCCTAAAGTTAACAACTTTGGTGTTGTCAAAATCATGATTAACATAGCCAAACCCCAAGCAATTAACTGGTCCCCTAAACCACACCAATCTAAATTTAAAGCCACGTGACGCGCTATCCCTTCAAACAAATTTTTGGTCTACTACCAAATGATAGCTAATCATGGCCCTCCCACCACACCAACCAAAAATATATATATACAGAGAGAGATAGAAATAGAGATAGAGATAGAGATAGAGATAGAGAGAAACCCAGGCATACTCATCTTCTTCCTCTTCGCCTCCTCCTCCTTGTTCTTTTGGGATGATGAAGCCATGGGTGCTGGTTCTCTTGTTCTCGTTTCTAGTGTTTCTATTCATTCCGAATCTTAAAGCGTTCAACTTCAAGCTGAAGAACGGCTGGGATGCGCTCAACTTCGTTTTGGTGTTATTCGCGATCTTGTGTGGGATTCTTAGTAAGAACACCAACGGTGGAGATGAGGCTGCGGAGAAGCCATCACCTACGCACCGATCCCAAGACTGGTTCCCGGCTCAGGAGCAGTTGGTTGTGACTCCGACGGTTGGGATTCGTCGGATGAGGAGTAGTAGCTCGTACCCGGATCTCCGGCAGGAGGCAGCGGCGTGGGGAGAAGCGTGGCGCTTCACCGATGACTTCGAGATCTATCGCAACCGTCGATCTGGGTGGGCGAGCCCGCCTCGGGATTCGGATTTCAAGACGATTCCCGTTGACACCGTTGTTCTCCGCCGTAGCGATCCTCCGCCGCCGTCGCCGCCAAGATCTAGATCTCCGCCGTCTCCGCCACCGCCGCCTCCTCCGCCGCCGAAGCGGCGGCCTTTGAGAAGGAGCTTCGAGAATGTACCGAAAGGGAAACAAGAAGAGGAGAAGAAGGTTAAAGAGGAGATCGAGGTCGAGATCGAGAAACCCTTTCCGCCGCCGTCGCCGGCCCCGCCACCACCGCCGCCGCCGCCGCCACCGAAAGCGCTACGCAGGAAGAGCTCCAGCGGAGCCAAGGACTTGGCCAGCGCCTTGGCGTCATTCTACCAGAAAAACAAGAAAAAAGGGAGAAGAACGAAGAAAACCCACGAAGAAACCCAAACCATCGGCACACCTCCTCCTCCTCCTCCTCCACCGCCGCCGCCATCGTTCACTCTCGCCCACCTCTTCTCCCACAAGAAATCAACCGCCAAGAAGAAGATCCACTCTATCCCTTCTCCGGCGCCACCTCCTCCCCCACCTCCGCCACCATCGGCAGTGAGATCCAAGAAACCATACAAGAAGCGAGATCAGATCATCCATCAAGATGCATTACCTCCCCCTCCTCCTCCTCCTCCTCCGCCGCCGCCACCGCGGATGATCCCTCCATCGCCTATGATCCCTCCGGCGAGCCCGGACGTGAACAACAAAGCTGACATGTTCATCGCGCGGTTCAGGGCGAACCTGAAGCTTGAGAAGATGAACTCCATTCGAGAGAAACAACATCGAGAGAGAGAGAAAGAAGAAGAGTACGAGAAGGAGGAGATCAGAATGATGATGATGATGGGTGGCCTTTTAGATGACAGTAATTAGTTTTTCTTTTTTTTTTTAAAAAAAAAAATGCTTTTTATTTGATTTAAATTTAAATTTAATTATTTCTATTTTATTTTATTTTTTAGTTTGGACGTGTGTAATTGTGTATGAATGGATGGCCTGTGTTTGGTTTTTATTTGGCCAGGCTTAACCCTTAAAAAAAAAATGCTTTTTATTTGATTTAAATTTAAATTTAATTATTTCTATTTTATTTTATTTTTTAGTTTGGACGTGTGTGTGTATGATGGATGGCCTGTGTTTGGTTTTTATTTGGCCAGGCTTAACCCATATTGATGTGTTGAGAGAAAATATATTTATTGCGTGTATATTGTTTTTTTTATATTTTGATTATTATTGTGAGAGAACATTTATTCATTTATTTCATAGCTTCAGTTTGTGTGCAGCTAAATTAAGGGAAAAACCGAAAATAATAATAATAATTTCTCCTCTTCAAATATGGTATATAAATAGGCAATGTTTTAAAAATGAGTCGTGCTATACATCCCGACAAAAGAGTCTGAATTGGTTTCCTGAAACCGTTGATTTTATCTCGAGATCATCAACACATCAAATCCAGCTACCTAAGATTAAATTTGGGGACCAAATTTGAGAGAAATAACATTTCTCTTAAAAAAAAAAAGAATGTGTTTCTTGTAAATCATTCACAACACTAGTTTTCTGTTGACAAGATCCCATAAGGCGACAAGGGAGAGAACCCCAAAGAAACATAAAGGTATAATCCCCTGTTTAGTCCCTCTAATTAAGTCAATTTGCCCTTTTAGTCCCCTTATTCCAATTTGGCCGCTGGAGATCCCTCTATTATTTCAATCCAGAAATCTCAGTCCCTCCCCTTAATAGGATCCAGAATTCTACAGACAAACCACGCGTGGTTTGTAGTGTAAATATGCTGAGGAGGTGAGATTTATCGAATAATGTAGAATCTGACGCCAAATGAATAGAGTGAACTAAAGAGCAACTCAATTAGAGGGACTAAACAAGGGATTATACCAAACATAAAAGCAACCAGATCATACTTGTACCTAAGGCTATATTAACCATGTAATTTGAAACTGCATGTAATTTTTATTATTATAATAAATAAATATGATTTATTTTTTAAAAAAAATGGTACACAAATGTTACAAATTATGTTTATCAGTAAGTTAAGAGTGGATAAGAAGAGGGGAAACTATTTTTCTATGGTTAGCATTAAACAAGTCTAAGTGCGTGCCAATTGAAGACTTGATTCATGATGAATGCAATTGAAGGGAGACTGGATGACAGCAATGAACACGATGGAAGAAAATGTGCACCGCGATGTGAGAGAAACTAAAGAAGGACTCACTGACTGGTTGTTCAATGTTTGAGTTTGGGTGGCGTGGGTCAAAAATTGAAGTTTGTCTCCGGCCCCTACATTTCTTTTATTGATCGGAAAAATTGAAGTTTCTCTCACCGCGATGTGAGAGAAACAAGACCTTTGCGGACGACACATAACCGCTCAAGAGAGGATTTGAGGCTTCACCTGCTGAGTGAGAAAAACTATGTCTAATTGAACTTTGTATTATCTTATTTTCCTAATTGAGTCAATTGTCACAATAGTTTAGCAGGGGACTATTGTATCTTTCGCCTATGCTAAACTATCTTCCATCCGTCGCAAGCTCCCATCCACTTTACAAGGTCCTAGTGTCTGCAATTGAAGTGGTTATAAATTCCCTGATGCCCTAAATGGAGGGTGTTACAACATAAAATAGTTAAATTTATAAGGATATATATATATATATATATATACACACACACACGACTGTGATAAGGTGCGGTTGGCCGAATCACTGTGTAGATCCGGCCGAAGTCTATTTTGGCCCTTGGAGCATATTTGAAGGATTTCAAACCGTACGGATGAGAAGATCATCGAAAAACCGTACGGATGAGAAGATCATCGAAAAATAAGCTAGTATGTCAATTTTTATACAATTTGGTGATCGTTTGGTCCTCCCACTTAACGGTTTTTATTTTAGAGAAATTTTAACGGTTCAGAATTTCAACCATTAAGTGGGAGGACTAAACGGTCACCAAATTGTATGAAAATTGATAGGCTAACTTATTTTTCGATGATCTTCCCATCCGTACGGTTTGAAATCCTTCAAACATGCTCCAGGGGCCAAAATAGGTGTCGCCCGAATCTATACAGTGATCCGGCCGACCGCACCTTATCGGGACTATATATATATATTAAAAGTTAAGGGGGGCAATTGCCCCCTTTCTCTAACATGTGGCTCCGCCAATAGGTGTAAGTATGCCAAAGAGGCTTTCATAGTGTTCCTATAACTTGCGGGTAATTGGGCAGATAAGGAGGAGATGTGAGACCATCTCGATTTCAGTGTCACAGAGGTAGCAGGAGACTCAGGTGCCTCTCCATTGCTTCCGATGTAGGTTATTTAGAGTGAGAATTCGGTCTTCGCAAGCTAACCAAACAAATAGCTTGATCTTGAGGGGGCAGGGGCGCTTCCAATAGTTGATCGTCAAGTCACTCCACGTATTTGTGTCCATTAGGAACTTGTAGAGCGAATTAACAATGAAGATTGACATTGTGGTGAGCCGCTAGCTCCTTTGATAAGCCCCTATCCCTGGGGTAGGGTGTCCCTCAGGTGTTGATGTAGAGTATGATACTCCTCAATTCCGCTAAGCGTTTGCAGCTTGGGCTTGAGCTGAGAATCCCCTCTGTATACTCTCTCGTGCTTTCTAGATGGACATAGCCTTTTGTGGCAGCAACAGTTGCAGGGATGGAAATAGGTTTCAGCCCTATATACACTTGTCTAGCCATAAGTTTGTAAATTTTCCGTCGCTCAGATGAGAGATGATGTTGTGGAGGGCCTCCAGTTTTTCTTTATATATCTCTTTCTAGAAAAACGATGCATGCGCCTAGGCCCTCCTATGTGCATCGAAGAAACCCCTTTTAAAGTAGGCCTTTATAATGATTTTTCTGAAGAAGCTAGATTCACCTATGACTTTGAGTAATCTCCACCACCATTTTTCTAAAAACGTCCCATTGAATTGTCAAATATTTAGCATGCCCCATCCTCCATGCTCCTTCGATTGGCATAAATGCTCCTATTTTACAAGTTGATATGCATGCGAAATAATAATAAGCTTTTCAAATTACTCTTTTTTATATTTATGTCCGATTTCATGTAATTAGATTAATCTCATGCATCACTAAACATGAAAAAGAAACAATAATGAAGTATGGTCAATTTAATGCGTCTTCAAAACTAAGCGAAATAGCACCATTTCCATTTTAAATTTAACATTGAGAGAGCAAGCAAAGAGAAAAGAAAATCAAATTAAAGAAAAGGTTCCTCTACATGAAAATCAATAAACAAATAAATGAGAAATTAGCAAGAAGATTTCAAGAGTAATGGATAAAATAACTAGAGAAGACCCAGGGATAATAACTACAATATGAACATCAATGTCCCACGTCTAAGGACTTGAACTTTCTTTCTCTCTCTATCTAGGAAAGCATGCACACCTAAGACCGCTTGGTCCGTTGGTATTCGGTTCCGCACGTTAGGCACTGTGTTTGCTGTGCATGAGTTGCACGCTCGCTTTGCCGCGGAGTCGAACCCAGAGCATTTCCATCCTTTGTTTCTTGAGAGCGTCTGGCCTAGCCAGTCGTTCACACGGGCAAAAAAAAAAAAAAAGAAAGCATTCACACACACAGCTGCTGCTAATGCTATAAACCTCAAAGAACTTTCAAAGGTTTACTTGACCTTGTAATGAGATCAAAGTCACCCACCCAAAGTCTACGAATCTAGTCCACATATTTAGAGAGAATTGAACTTATCTATCACCCTGTCACCAAAAAGAGAAGCATAAGTTTGCATCTTTGAAGCTTCCTATGAAGGTCTCTAGGAAAGTGATTATAAATCAACATACATAGCTCCAGCAAAACTGCATTTGAACTAGTTTAGAGGTCACAAAGAGATGATCTCATCATCATACCTTGGCTTTCCTCCAATGTTTTTGGAATCCACAGACAATGATCAGCAAGATGATGCTCAATTTGAGGTAGATGAGTACCTGAGCTTCGATGGAGAGGAGGAAGGACATATATTGCCGGTGCCTCCTGAGAACAAGCAGAAACATTTCACCCTGCAAGAAAACACTCATCAGAAGGCTTGTAGCGAGCAAGAGTACTACAAAGTCTTATTACTGAATTGATTTTAAGCTTTTTTACTGTTTGAGGATCACTGACTAACTGTTTCTATGTATGTATGCAGAAAGAGGGGTTTCATCCAGGGTGCTGCTTTAAAAGGTTGTCAAATGAAAATCGCATTCAAAACAAAGTCAGATATTGAGATATTGGATGATGGATACAAATGGAGGAAATACGGAAAGAAAATGGTGAAGAACAGCCCTCATCCAAGGTAAAAGCAAAGTGAATTTTTACTACAGAGTAGCAATGCATGCGGTTTTTGTGATTAAAGCGAAGTTATACCATGAATTTTTTTTCGTAATTCCTTTCTTCTAGGTTCATATTTGCAACGATCATAACATGTTGCACTATACTAACAAAAGAAAATAAATTGGACCAATGGCAGGAATTACTATCAATGTGCAAATAAGGTGTGCAGTGTCAAGAAGAGGGTAGAGAGACAGCGCGAGGATTCAAGATATGTGATAACCACATATGAGGGAGTTCATAACCATCACCCCCTTCAAATGCAAAAGCAGATCATTAATACAGACCTGCTTCACATAGATTCCAAGACTACTCTTCAAATGGAACAATGTCGCAGACACTACTAGAAAGTGCGCATATCTTAAAAAAGGTTCCCTGTATGTTTTCAAGCAAAACCATATCACTTCTGGCATTTCAAGCAAAACTTCTGTAGATGATGTCAATTACTAGATCCAAATTCATAATAAAAATACTCCAAACTGTTAGATGCCATACTTCCTAAGCATCTTATCTCTTCTTGAATGCATTGAAGAAGTTTATCAAACTAGAAAGCATGAGAAATTAATCAAATCAGGAAGAACAAAAGGAAGACCAAATATTTTTCAAATTCCTTATCTATATTTCAGACTGTCTTCAATGATATACAAAGAGAGTCTTTAATAGATAATTACAAGACAAAAGTTACAACAGAAATATCATATTCTTAGGAGGAGATCGTGATGGAGTTGGAATGGAGTAGATTTGAATTTTGTTGCAAAGGATAAAATCTTTGATGATAAGGTTTATCAACCTCCTGCAAACATGGAGTGGGGAGAGACGATCAGATGCCTAGTTTGGTCCGAAAGTCATGAAATCGCTGGCGAACAATGGACTTGGTGAACACGTTTGCAAGATTGGAAACAAAAGGCACAAATCGAGTGATAATATGACCAAGGGAAACCTTCTCACGCATAAAATGATAATCAATTTCGACATGCTTCGTGCGTGCATGAAAAACAGGATTGGTAGTAAGTTGCAGAGCAGAAGCATTGTCAGAAAACAGTAGAGCAGGTTGAGGTTGTGGAAGTCCAATATCATGAAGAACGTAGGACACCCAAGTAAATTCTGCAGTAGTTGAAGCCAAGGCACGATATTCGGCCTCAACAAAAGAATGAGCAACGGTAGACTACTTTTTGGCACTCCAAGAAATGCAATTTGATCCAAGAAAGACATAGTACCCAGTAGTAGAACCCCGTGTCTCACGGCACCCAGCCCAATCAGCATCGGAGAAGGCATACAGCTGAAGAGAACTATGAGACAAAATACGAAGGCCACGATCGAGAGAACCACGAACATAACGTAAGACTCGCTTCAACATTACAAAATCAGCCATGGATGGAGCAGATAGGCGTTGACTTACTAAATTGACAGCAAGTGAGAGATCCGGACGAGTAAGAGTGAGATATTGTAAACCACCAACCAAACTTCAGTAAACAAAAGGATTGGGATAAGGTAGATCGGCACTTCGATCAGAAAATTTGGAACGTAACGGTGTGGCAATGGGCTTACTTTGATGCATCAGCGCCTTATTTAGAAGATCATAAGCATACTTGCGTTGAGAAAGTAGCAATCCTTCAGAGTTAAGTTGTACTTCAACCCCAAGGAAATAATGAAGGGGACCTAAATCTTTCATTGCAAAATGAGTTCCCAAGTCACGAACAAGAGCTGATAGAAGAACAGAACTATCCCCTGTAAGAACAATATCATCCACATATAATAGAAGAAGAATTGTATGACCATGTTGACGGTAGACAAAAAGTGAAGGGTCTACAATGTTGCAAAGAAAGCCATAATGAAGTAAATAGGTACTAAATTTATCAAACCATGCTCGTGGGGCTTGCTTGAGGCCATATAAGGACCGTTTCAAAAGACACGCATGATCAGGATAGGTGGAATCATGAAACCCCGGTGGTTGTGCCATATAAGCTGGAACCTGCAGGTCCCCATGGAGGAAAGCATTCTTGACGTCAATTTGAGTAATGGGCCAGCCTTTGATAGTCGCCACGGTGAGAACAATTCTTAGCGTATTGGCTTTGATGACTAGACTAAAGGTCTCGACATAATCAGTGCCTTCCTCTTGCTGAAACCCCTTTGTGACTAATCAAGCTTTAAGACGATTAAGAGTGCCATCAGCCTTCAACTTTAAACGGAATACCCACTTACAACCGACTACATTCATTTGTGGTTTGCGAGGTACAAGCTCCCATGTTTGCTTGGCGTGTAACGCTTGGAGCTCTTCATGCATGGCCAAGTTCCAACCTGGGTGTCGGAGAGCAGAGGCAATAGACTTGGGTTCAGCATGGATATCCACTGTCATAAGAAGAGCATATTTTGGATTTGGCTTCATAATACTGGAACGAGAGCGAGTCTGCATAGGGTGATTAGAGACAACGGATATTGGGACAACAAGAGTGGACGAGGGTGATGCGACAACATTGGAAACAGTAGAGATCGAAGACACATCACAAGGAACTTGTCAGGGCAAAATTGAGGAATAAGAACTAGTTCCATGTACCGACAGATTCGAAGCAAAGGCATTGTTTATATATAAAAATATATGTCCCAATCCAATTAGAATTAAAATTTCAGTTCTAGTAATCTTGGCCAAATCAAGATTCGATAATCTCAAAAGGGAAGCATATCCCAAAACAAATCAAAAGGGATGAACACATATCCCGAAGCGATATCAAAACCCCAAGATCGACTGAGAATGGATCTCAAAGAAATCTCACCCGAGTGCGGATCTCAAGGCAACTCAAGGCATGCGAATCTCGAGGTGGTTAAAAATACGTATCCCAAGGTATTATTTAAATTGGTTAATTAGTTAATTAATTAATTAATCAATTCAAGAAAAAAAAGGGATAATCCCAAATAAAAGAAAATCAAAGTCTTTATCTCCACCGGTGGAGCAAATCAAAACAAAAAAAATCAAATTAAAGCAAAGTCAAACCAAAATCAAAACAGAGATCAAAATAAATCAAAACAAAAGGGAGAGATAAAAAAGAAGATAAGACTAAAAAGGGCTATAAAAAAAGGGGGGGCGGAGAGAAAGAAAGGAAGAAAATTAGAGGAGAAGAAATCAAGAGAGGAAAGCTCAGGAGACAATTATGGAAAGAAGAGAGAAAGTCAAAAAAAAAAGAAGGAAAAGGTATTTTCTTAAAACTTTACTACTACCAAATAAAAAAACTCCAGCCCACTTTTCTACTCGGCTGACACCTTCATCTTACAGCTGCGCCCCAAGCAACTGCTCCAAGCGCCCAAAGCAAACTCAGTAGCGCCCCAAGCACTGCTTGGCCAGTCCCGCCTCACCCCCTGCGGCTGCTAAGCAGCGCCCGACCTTGAGTTATTTCTGCCGCGCCTGCGCCAGCTGCGTACAGGGTGTTCTCATCCGCCACGAAGCTCTTGCTCGCTTTGTTACAGCTGGCAGCTTCTCTTAGCACTCCAAGGCACAGATCCAGCCGGCTGCGGCTACACTGCAGCCTGCCAAGTCGCGTCCCCGGTCCCCTCTCTGATCTGTACTCCGTCGCCTGAAGATGCTGTCAACTCAGATCTGAAGCCGCCCATTGCTGCATCCCCGCCCGTCGAAAGCTTGCACCAACCCGCCGAGCCGCCGCGGTTTGCCCCCAAGTTCCGACCATCCCCCTCTGCTGCAACACCTCTCCCAGATTTCTGTTCACCGCACACCCTGCACTGTTGTCCGCTGCCGGAGCCCTTCCTCTGAAGCATCGTCGGGAAATTCCTCCTGCCGCCGCTGAAAGCCACTGAAGCCCGCCAAGCCATCACTGAAGTCCGGTGAACCCTTGCTGTCAAAGATTGAAGATTAGATCGTTCTTCCGAAGACCAAAGATTGAAGATCAAGACACGTTCTACCGAAGACCAAAATCTGAAGATCGAGACACGTTCTACCGAAGACCAAAATCTGAAGATCAGATCGTTCTTCCGAAGACCAAATCTGAAGAACAAAATTATTTCAAGACAGTCTGAAAACAACCTGAAGAATGAAGAATGAAGTCTGAAAACAACCTGACGAATGAAGCCTGAAGACACCTGAAGATCGAAGCCTGAAGGCACCTGAAGAATGAAGCCTGAAGACACTTGAAGAATCAGAAGACAGTTTGAAGATGCAAGATTGCTTTAAGGAAATTTGAAGACCAAGATCAAGATTTTCTGCCGATCGTCACTTGGATGCTGACACGAATGTTAAATTGTTAAAGACAAAGATGCCGTTCCAAACTCTTGGATGCTGATCTGCCGAAGAAGTTCACTGATTCTCTAAGGAAAATTTGGATGCTTGGATGTCGCTTATTCGTGCCAAGAAGTCACGGATCTTTGAATGGATGCTATTCCAGGGATCAGGAGATTCTTGAAGAAGAATGGGCCTTGATTAGGTGTTGCCAAGCCAAAAAGGACTTTTATATGTGTATAAATTGATGAAGTGTGTGTGTGAATGCTTGTATAAGAATCAAAGTCCCCAAATACAGAGGAGACTGTCAATTTTTTTGAAATTTGCAAAATTCAACTTGGCGGTTTGTCTCTGTACTCCCAACTGAAACAGTATCAAATGCAAGGTGTCTAAAAAGGTTCAGCTGTAAGGGGATGTTCATGTCATTAACTGAAATTAATATGAAGAAAGAAATGGATCAAACGAAGAGTTTATCATTACATTTCAATGAAATTTCCGTTCTCTGTTGCTATAAGGATGAAATTGCTGCAAAATTGAAGAAGGTTGTTGGAGCTGCATAACTGAGGCCATATTGCTGCAAAAAATAGGAATGAGTATGAAGTTGCTGCCTTCATCGAGTTGCTAGGCTAACTGAGCTACTGCAAGGTTATATCTCCTGTAGGGGTTGTGATTTGTTCTTGAAGAGCCTTGTGCGCAGCAGCTTATATAACCTGATGACATTCCAGCAGCTATTCTTTGATTTTGTGTTTACAAGAATTGGAAATCATGAAGGAAATTCGCTGCATTTTATACCTCGTGATAGGGGAATATACATCTTACTTCTCTCTCCTTTGGTAGGAAGGATTAAGATAGCTGGGCGGTTCCAAAATCTCTGTCTTTACTATGTCAGTTGAGAAGCTATGGAGCATTGTAGCAAATAATACTCACAACATCATTCTAGTTTTTTTTGACTTCCTCCTCATTACTAGAAGAATTGAAGATTAAGGTCCAAATATATCAGCAGAACCTACTGATGCTACATTGGCTAACACACTGTATTCAAAATGCCTCGCTACTATGAAGTCTGCTCCCGCTGCAGCAAAATTAAGACCAAGAATGAAGCTGCTGGTACCAGAAAAATGCAGGGTTCTTTGCATTCTTGATTTGAAATTTTGCATTCTGCTGCCAAAAGCCTTGAATCTTTGTCGAAGTCTTTGAAAGAAATACTGCAGATTGCTGCAGAAATGATTGTTATAACAACCCACATTCAAACCTTGATAACTCCTGCCCGAGGACTCCGATTGAGGTGAGATCTGCGGCGTTGGAAATTAGATATCTGGATCTTCTCCAGTTATGTATAACGCAGCTCCATTCGGTGGCCCAATCAGCGCAGATTTTGATAAATAAAAAGGTCGATTCCAATGAATTACGCTTATGACAAATTACGCCAATCGACCGCCCCACTTTCAAAATTGATAACTCTTCTAGAAAACTCCAATGAAGGTGTGAAAATCGTAGGCTTTGGAAACTAGACATCCGGATTTTCAATAGTATATCTGACCTGAGACCCTTTGGGAGATCGGTCGATTGCATGTTTTGATGGAGAAAAGAGCGATCCTTGTAGTCCGCGGATTGATAAATAAAAGGGTAAATTCGGCAATTACGCTACCGGCCATCTTGACGCCCATTTTCAAAATTCATAACTCGGTCATAAAATTCCGACGAGATGAGATCCGTGGTGTTGGAAATTAGATATCCGGATCTTCTTGGTCATGGAACAAAGACACCCACTTTAAGTGACCCGATGGCGTAGATTTTGATAGATAAAAGGGTCGATTCCAAAGATTTCGGGCCACCGGCACGCCAAGATCTATTTTCAAAAATTCATAATTCACCGCACGGAAACTCCAATGGAATGAAATCGGTCTTTGAAAACTAGATACCAAAAATCTTCAACGGTCATATATAGCCGACTGTGCCCTTGGCATTTCGGTATGTAGTGCGTATTTTGGTGGAGAAAAGGCTAATCCCTATACTGTCTAGCTCAACCACTCCTTGTTCAAACGGACAACTTTCATTTGGAGAACTCCGATCAAGAACAAAATTGGCGGCATTGGAATTTAGGCTTCACGATTTCTCCAACTATATATATGCAACTCCTAAGGCTTTCGGTTGAGCAGACGATTCTTGATGAAAGGGGAGTTAATTGTGACCTAAACCTCGGTCACAAATCTCAAGAGTGCAAGGCAAGCGGTGGATTATGGATCCCATATGGTATAATGAGATCCCGAGGCAGGCGTCATAAATAAACAAATAAATAAATATATCTATATATATAAACATATGCTGATATGTAACGAATCATATTGCAATAGAATAAATTATTTTGTCTCTACTTGTATTTTTGTCTCTTAATCGGAGGTTCCCACGATATTGTCTGGGGTAATTAATAATAGAGGCTTGCCTCTATTAGGAATAAAAGAACCCACATAATAATATGACATTTGTGCTTCGATATATCGTCCGGTGTCACACGATGCCAGGCGCGTATTTTCGATCCCACATGCATGTTACTTGGTAAACATGTGGTTGGTCTGTAAACAGGCGAGCCCACTCCCGAAGAGTGTCCAAGGACTGTGCAGATTGCACAGAAGAAGAAATCAACTTTTGATTTGCAAATGGAAAAACCTGCTCATCAAAGACAACACTCCGTGAGGTATATTCACCCCCACTACTAGGATGCAAACATTGATAGCCTTTATATTTATTACTATAGCAGAGGAAAACACACTCGAGAGAACGAGGATCAAACTTATGTTTCATATATTCCTGGAGACACGGAAAGCATCGAGAGCCAAACACCCGAAAGCTGCTATAATCAGGAGTTTTATCATAAAGAATGGAATACAGACTTTGCATGTGATGTAGAGGAGTTGGAAGACGATTAATAATGTAATTAACAGTATAAAATGCATTGACCCAATAACACAAAGGCATGGAAACAGTAAAAAGAGTAGCCAAACCAAGTTCAACAATATGGCGATGCTTTCACTCAACAACACCATTCTGCACAGGTGTTCTAGGACAAGATGATTGATGAAGAATGCCACGTTCTTGTAAGTATGTTTGAAAAGATAGACCAGAGAACTCACCCCCACCATCAGACTGAAATATCTTGACATGAGTATTAAATTGTGTTTCCACCATCTTGAAAAAATAATCAAAAGTAGAAGAAAAATCAGACTTCTTCTTAAGAGGATAAAACCAACAAAATCTGGAAAAGTCATCAATCAACACTACAAAATAGCGAAAATTCTAAATAGAGGTGACAGGAGCTAGTCCCCATAGATCACAATGGATCTTAGCCAATGGAGAAGTAGCTCGTGTTACAGTAGAACAGAAAGGCAACTTCAAACTTTTACTAAGTTGACAGTGAACACAAAGTTGAGAAGACAAATTCTGTACAGTAATAAGATGTTTATTTTGGAGATGACGTAAGACATTTTTGTTGGTGTGAGCAAGCCACCCATGCCACACATCTTCATTTGTTGCTTTATGACGTACAGAAAAGAATGACTGCATAGGGTGCGATAGAAGAGAATAAAGGCCCTCATTAGTGTTCCCCTTGAGAAGTGTCATGTGGGTCCTTGCATCCTTTACCAAAAAACCAACATTGTTAAATAAGAAATAACATGGATAATCATCAGTGAACTTTGACACAGAGAGCAGATTTTCTTGATATCAGGCACAACTAAAACATCAGATAATGGTAAAGATCCATTCGATATGGGGATACTACCTGACCCAATATGAGTAACAGGCAGCGAGGCACCATTTCCCACCATGATTCGAGTCTTACCATCAAAAGGAACAATAGAAGAGAGTTTACCTGCTTCAGCTGTGATATGAGCATTGGCACCTGTATCAGGATGCCACTCTCCATCATTTGACAAATTTGACACATGCAATGCTGTAAGTCCTTGAGGGATATCATTGGCTTGATAACTGTGATCAAAGCGGTTCCAATACTTGATAGCAGAATGACCCCTCTTTCGACAGATTTGACAAGTGACAACAAGAGATGGGGAGAATTCAGGAACAATTTCTTTGTTTCCTTGGTCAGATACAGTACTGGAAATTGGTCTAATTTGTTGTGGGAAGCCACGGCCGCAGGAGGTGTATCCAAGGAAACCGTTACGAAAGTTTTTGCCACACCCATACTGGACAGATCAGAAGGCATACGGCTTACAGTGAATGCAACAGCAGAATAATCAGCAGGGGATGCGACACGCTTCGTACGAAGTTCGTAGCTTTGCAACTGAGGAATTATTTCTGGAAAAGAAGGCAAAGGTGGTCGCAACATCGTAGTTTTGAAGGCCTCATAGCTCTCATCAAGACCTTCAAGAACTCTAAAAACTTTAGTAGCATCAGTAACAGGTTTGCCAATAGTATTCAACTGATCACACACAGATTTAAAATCTTTGAGATAAAGAGATAGAGGTTTGCTTCCCCTGGTAGCATGCTGAAGTTGAGACAATAAATCAAATTCTCTAGCAACAGAAAATTGAGTAAAGTGATTCTTCAGTGCAATCCAAACTTCATTGGCAGTTTGAAGGCTTACAACATAACCCAAGACATCTTCTGAAAGAGTGTCGATAATCCAAGACTTGACCAAGCGATCAGTTCTCACCCACGAAGTATAATCTGGATGGTGTTGTGGAGGAGCTAAAGTTTCGCCGGTGAGGAATCTCATCAAGTCTTGACTTTCAATGAGAGAAGTCACCTGTGTCTCCTATAACAAGAAATTACTTTATGTGAGTTTCTTTTTTTTTTTTTTTTGGACAAAGGGGATAAACCCCATTCTAAGCCCAGGTGGGACGGGACGGAGAGAGGACTATCACAGGGCCTGGCCCACTGGGCCTAGCCCCTCATGCTAACGGCCCGTGACTACCTCTCAGCGCCCCGCTTTCACTCTGTCACCCGGGATTCGAACCGTGGTTCTCCTCCCGGATGCAGAGGACCCTTGCCACTCGACCTATTGGTCTTTGGCTACTTTATGTGAGGGGCATCGGCCATGACTGGGCAGTAGCTTAGGCTTAAAGAAAAACTTGGTAATGAAATAGCTTAGGCTACAACTTTTTGTAGGAATAATGAAGCTTTGGCTGAAACAAAACTCTCAAGAAAAGGAGTTAGAAGCGTGAGAAGATCATCATGTCCTTGAAGATCTTTGATACCATGAAGAAGTTTATCAAACTAGAAAGCATGAGAAATTTATCAAATCAGGAAGAACAAAAAGAAGACCAAATATTTTTCGTATTCCTTATCTATCTTTCATACTGTCTTCAATGATATACAAAGAGGGTCCTTTAATAGATGGCTTAAATACACTATTCATCCCTGTACTATACCCCAATGTTCATTTTCGTCCCTGTAATTTAAAAATGTTCAATACGGTCCCTGTACTTTACATATTTTGTTCAATACCATCCCCTGACGCTGACGTGACAGCACATATGAAATACAACCTAATTTTCTGATTTTTCTTATTTACACGTGACAGTATTTTCCTGACATGGCATACGTATTTTGCCACGTCAACAAAATAATAATTTTTTAAAAAAAAATTTTATAAAAAAATTAATCTTTTTAAAATATTTTTTTTATAAATCTTTTTTTAAATATTTTAAAAAAATAATAATTTATTCTAAATTTATTTTTAAAAAATTATTATTTTGCTGATGTGGCATAATATGTATGCCACATCAACAAAATACTGCCACATGTAAATAAAAAAAATCAGAAAATTATGTCAGATTTTATTCATATGCCACTTCGCCACAATGATATTGAACAAAATACGAAAGATGCGACAGTATCAACATTTTTAAACTACATGAACATTGGGCTATAATACATGGACGAATAGTGTATTTAAGCCTTAATATATAATTACAAGACAAACATTACAACAGAAACATCATATTCTTAGGAGGAGATCGTGATGGAGTTGGAATGGAGCAGATTTGAATTTTGTTGCAAAGGATAAGATCTTTGATGATAAGTTTTATCATGCATATGCCTTAGCAATTCATCAATGATATTACTGAACTGGAAATCATAAACAAAAAGGCAACCCAATGCTACAAAACTCCCACTATATACAGGGTCAGAGAAGGGTCAGACCATTTAGATCTATTGTACACAGTCATAAGTTGCATTTTTTTTTTTTACAAGAAGTTGTTTCACTCAAATCCATGACCTCTAGGTCACAATGACTACAACTTTATTGTTGCGCCAAACCTACCCTTCAAACAAGAACAAAAAATTTCCTTTCTTAACTACAAATGTGCTCATTAATACTATTCCAAAACAGTTTACTGGCAAAAGCTGGACATGTTCTCATAGCAACCAAGCAATAGAAATTTCAATCTGGAATTCACATGTATATCAATAAACCATCTCTAACCTACATATAACCGAGGAATCAAATGCCTCAACCAGTGAATAATCATTCTAAAATCAGTAAGACAGAGTCAATTTTATAATTTGATACATGCTTTAAATATGTATTCATATAAGTTTATGCGATTGTACATGAGTTCTAATTAATTAAGCTTTTGAAAGGGTTATTTCCAAAGAGATTATTAAGCTTTTGAAAAGTATTTGCCAAAAAAAAAAAAAAGCTTTTAAAGGGTGTATTAAACAAAATAAAAAATCAGCAAGTTTTGAAATTTATATATGAAAAAGAAGAAAACGTTTTTCAAAAACAAAAAAAGAAGAAAACGTTCAAAAGGGGCATTTATGTCATTTGATCCCTAAAAGAGGGGTCTTTCTCGAAGGCCAGGAAGAACGTTCTATGGAGTTCTGGAACCTTGGAGAGAAGCCCGTTCTCGGCTCTCGAACCTTCACCCCCTTCCTATAAAGTCCCCCAATTCCACCATCTCCCCCCACATCGAATCACTAGAAATCCCAATTCGAAACCCTAGATCTCGCTCGAGCAAGCAATGGATCCGATGATATTCAACCTGCATAGCCCGCTGTTCGCGACGCTGCAACACCTAGCGGAGATCCCGGACGATGTGGAGAAGGCCATCAACAATGCGCCCAGCCAGGCCTACGTGCGCGACGCGAAGGCGATGGCGGCGACGCCGGCGGATGTGAAGGAGCTTCCGGGGAGCTACGTCTTCGAGGTGGACATGCCGGGGGTGAAGTCCGGGGACATCAAGGTGCAGGTAGAGGAGAACGTGCTGGTGATCAGCGGAGAGAGGAAGAGGGAGGAGGACAAGGAGGGGAAATACCTTCGAATGGAGCGGCGCGTGGGGAAGTTCATGAGAAAGTTCTCTCTGCCGGAGAACGCGAACTCAGAGAAGGTGGCAGCGGTGTGCAAGGACGGGGTGCTGATCGTCACGGTGGAGAAGCTGCCGCCGCCGGAGCCGAAGAAGCCGAAGACCATCGAGGTGAAGGTCGCTTGAATGGAGATGGGAGTGGCAAAATGGTACTGTTTAGTGTGTTGTGAGGGTGGGGACGGTTCTCTGGAGTGAAATGTTGGTGATGTTTGGTTTCGGTCGTTTATAAGTGGAATGTGTGTTTTGTTTTGGTATGTTTTCTGGTTGAATATTAAATAAGAATAGTATTTTGTTTTGGGATAAAGAGTGGATGATAGTCACACTTCTTTGGCATTTTCTTTAGTATTGATGAACTAACTTGCATTTTAGTAAATAAAGAGACCAGATAGAGAGAGCCAGATCCTGCATTTTTGAGAATTTTAAATAATAATTGTTTTAATTTCCATCTTTATTAAAATAAAAATAACTAGAAATTAAAAATATAGAGTTGTAACATTAAGGTACCATACCCCAAAGAAACTGTAAATAGGTAAAACGGTAGGGGTGTGTCATTCACAACAAACAACCGAACAAAAGACAATATCTTAATGCAAAAGGATGACAATAATGAGAGCAATACTAATTTTACAACCAAAAAGATAAACACCAAATAACCTATCTGAATAATTGATAATGAGAAGAAAGGAAGTAACAGCTATCAATTGATAGTTAGAAGCTTTTCCTGGAGGCCACCTGCATAACTGAAACAGCTACCGATTGTTCAAATAAACAATTTGATTACTTCATCTTTCTTAGAAATAAAAAATAATAATAATACTCCAACAATACACATAATGGAATTACCTTCAATTAAAAATTAATAAAAAAACTGATATAACCATTTCATAAATTCACAAGTAATCAGCTTAAAAAGAGAACACTCGACAGTTAGATTCCATCAGTAACAAGTGAAGTATATAACATTGGTTTAAGAGCTTTGTGATTCACCTGGAGCTTGAATAATATCAGTAGGCGCAAATGGAGGCTGCAGTGGTTCTGGGATGGCGAAGGGCTTCATCTCCAGTTTCTTCTTCTCCTTGAGAACAACCTGCCTTGGCATGACATCAAGAAGGAAGTTGCCTCCATTCCAAATGGCTGCAGAAACCTTCAAAATTTGGAATATCACATGCATTTCATAGGACAAGAAGATGGGCACTGTGAGAGCCATTGTTGCCACAGTGAACACAGCTTGGAGTAGTATGTACATCATCTGCCTGTTCTGGTCACCCAGCAATCCACTAAGTCTCCACCAGACATTGTTCGCTTTCTGTGCTTTCTTTGATAGTTCTCTGGCAAGGAGGTATACATGAGATCAATCTCTCTTTTAATTCACAATTTAATGAAATTTTTATGAGGTTCAGTACATAAGGTGATCTTCTCTGTATATTGGGTATTAACTTGGTATTAAGATGGGGTTAACCCAGGATTTTTCAGCAAATAAAATAAAATAGAAATACTAATTCCACAGGGGAATTAACCCTAGTATTGGATAATAATGACTCCATGAGTCTGGAGTTTACTAACATATTGGCCTATTAGAATACTTATTAATTGCTAGATGAGATGATGATTTTGACGGAATATTATATATATATAATATTCACGAACATGACAGAATGGTAACAGTTGTTGGTCAATTTACAAAGTTTTTTTTTTTTGACAGTATGGTCAATTTACAAAGTTCATAGCCCATATTCCCTGAAACTAATGGTTCCTGAGTACACGGATATTAACTACATAATTAAGAAGGACAAAGTGGTAAATTATCAAGAGGCACCTTCATTATTAACACCTCATCCATCAAAACAAGAAAGTTTTATTTCTAGAATTAGCCATAAACTAAGTCATGTATCCATCGAAATACCCCAAGGGTTAAAACTTAAAACTCCACTATGAAAACTCACTTTATACCCAGGACTAATACCCTGCCAAAGACAGTCATAGGTATTCAGATTAATACCAAGTTGGGGTTTTAGATATGAAACTTCCAAAAGCCCCAGACTAAATACCCTTTTTGATACTCCATTTAGCCTAACCTCCACCCTCATACCCCGTCTTAATACCCAAAACAAACTCACTAATATCCAACCAAAAACAGCCCTTGATACCAACTACTGGTAATGTAAAGAGAATGTAATTTACCTGTAAGAAGTCATGACTTCAGGATCGCGTAGCAGCCGCTGTCGGCGGAGCACATTAACAATGAGGAAGTAGAGAAGTTGCCATAGAGTGTATGCAACCAATGGGACTACAAACAACCATGTGCATAAGTAGAACTTGCCCTCCACATAAGGCCATGAAGATTTGGCCTTCCCTACTGGGTGCATTGCTGCGAGAGTTCCAGGATTCCACCACCTTATGGTGAAGAAAACTATACCTGGAGTAAAACATGAATTTCATGAACCTAGAGATAATTGAGACATCACCTACACGCTGCCTGTTACTAAATCAAGCTATAAAAGTTAGTGGTAGTCTATCAACATCAAAGATAAGAAATAAGCCTTTTAAATCAGTAGAAAATCCATTTGTCAAGAATGTCAAGATCAACAATTAATTTTGTGGAGTTAATATCTACACAAAGCTTGTTCCCTTGAAGAAGATGAAGAATAATTAGAAATATATGCAGTGCTTAAGGTGTGAGCAGAAAAAATCCTTTTTCTTGGTTATGCAGATGATGAGCAGGATTAGCTAAGTATAGGGGTGTTTTGAGAATAGATCTAAATCACTTAATGGAACTTATTGGGACATCAAGTTTTTGTCAGTCTTCTACTGCAATGTATTACTATTCCTCAATGCTGTCCTGTAATCATTCATTGAAGTGTTCCCCTTCATTGGTTATCTTACTTCATAATTGACATCCAATAAATTAAAATGGCACACGAGTTTTCCTACCTCGAGTTAAGTACTATAGCAAGCTAAACTAACAATAAATTGGAATATTTCTGGAAAAACAAGTTATGATGCACACTAGAATATTCTTAAAGAATCTATACACAGCCCATTTTACAGAATCAATGCAACAGGTTGCTAGTCAGTGAAAACATAAAATCTAAAAGAAAAAAAAAAAAACAGATACATATGCAACCAAATGGATAAAGACAGCATTTCTGTGGTCACATCATCAATTGGGTATCAGACTCACCAGGTAAGAGATGTATCAAGACACTGACAATCTTATCTGCAGAACTGAACACCAGGCTACAACGCCAGACAATCAAAGCCCAAGCCAGTGGCCCCTGCATTGGTTTAAGGAGAAAAATGGGAACATTTCATAAGTATGAAAAACTGAACGATGCAGTTAAATGACCCAATAAAGGTGCTTACTTCTGCAAATGAAAAGCAAATCATGAAGAGCTTTTCATGTTTTGGAAAGAAGAGGAGCATAATGACGAAGATTGTATTAGCATAGTAACAAAAATCCTGCAAGATCCCAAGACCAAATGATTGGCATAAAAACACAATAATGCAATAAGTATAACAAACCACCTATTATACATATTCATTGGGTGGCATGGTAATGTCAGCAAGAACAACCATAAGCATAACAACAAGATAGGAGCTGGGAACATCCATCCATGTGAATTCTCTTGATAAAACTGAATTTCTATAATAATTAGAACAATAAACGATAACAAAAATCATAGCAATATCTTGCCTCAAAATTAGCATATTTTTAAACAAAAGCATAGTGTAAAAGAACTCCGTCTCAAAATCAGTAAATATTAGATCATAGTACAGAAGTTAAACAACAGCATTCTAACAAAAAGCTCAGGGAACATGATCAGAAATACCATATACATTCCCAATTTTCATTAGGAGAACCAATCCTACTATACAAATATCTAAGTCATGCAAATGACAAACATTTGCAGTGACTTTTTCCCAAATAGTAAAGAGCTTTTCTCATGATAATTGAAAGTGTAATTGCTTGCCTTGTAAGCTTGCTTTTATTAAGGAAATCAGCAGTGTTTTCCCCTGCTTGATTCAATTGAATAAATTAGCAAAGTTGGTATTAGAAATTACTGAAATGTCAAGGCAATCAGTGGTGTTTTTGCCTGCTTAATTCATCAGAATAAACTTGCAAAGTGGTATTATAAATTAGTGAAATGCCAAGCTAAAATATCTGAGAAATATGGCCCAACTTTCTCCAGAAAAAGAAATGAAAAAACTAATGTTTGGGAATTAATTCTTATTAAAAATCATAGAAACACAAAAAAATGAGCTTCTAACAGCATACACACATACATATAAATCTAGGATCCACCTCTGATTAATAAAGTGAATTTGAATACAAAGATCGTGCAAATGTAACTTGTGGAAAGATAATAAAGATAAAAACATCCAATCATCTAGGGATCAACCATGGTTAGGCAACAAGATGTATCATACCTACAGATCAAATGAAAGAAAGCTTACCAAGAGGTAGTAATGCCACTTCTTGTACCTATAGTATATCCACCGTAGAGGAACAAATGTAACATAGAACAAACAATACACATATGGAACATCTTGAGGTCCTGATTGCAACACAATGGCGTTAGATGAATTAATCTACCAAACCCCTCAATAACCAAAGCATGAATCACATCTGCAACTTACGAGCACCCAGGATGAAGCAAAATGCACCAAATCCAAGAACACCGAGCAAATGAGTCACCTAGGAACCAATCAAAGAGAAATATAAATCCATCAGACAAATCAATGAAAAGAGAGGAGCAAATAAAAAGTAACCAGGGGATTGAAACCCGACCTTGGTGATGAATCGTTCGTGCTCCTCAGCTTGCTTAGCGATCTTGACGGCTTGCTTGGAGAGGATCTCCTTAGTCTTCTCCTTCGTTTCGACGACCCTCTAGCGATTGAAATCAGGAAATACAAATCCAAATCAATAGAGAAATGGATCAACAATAAGAGAAGGGAGGATACCTTGGATCGTTCGGCGATCTTCTGCTTGACTCTTCGGAAGGTCTCGCCATCATCTGGGGTTTGCTCCTCTTCCACCATTAATCCCTTCTTTCCTTCCTCTTCTTGGGGGCTCTTGTAGGAGAGCAAGGAGAAGCAAGAAACTCGCGCGAAGCTGCCTCATATATTATTACGGTTTTTCATATAGGCCCCTCCATTTTTTTTTTTTTATTTGCTCATATTCAAGAAGAATATTCGAGAGATTTTTAGTTGATATGATTATTTATAAGATTTTTTTATTTAATATTTTTAAATTTTTTATTTAAGTGCTTGAAGGTGAATTTGAACAAAAGCTAGGGTTCTAAGTGCAAAGGTGAAATAAAGTTGGGCAATTCTTGTAAACACCCTCTTAAATTAATCATAGAGAAATTTGGTATACATTAATATAACCCTACAAAAGCGTATAATTACATAAAAAAGTATTTCATTAGATCTGATGGTGAGATTAATAAAAGTGAGTTAAAACAATCTTTTTAAAAGTTTCAATTGATTGTCTACTATAGTCATAGGGTGTTTTGTGTAAACATACATACAAATATGATGTTAATAAGAGCATATTCACAAAAGATATACCCAAGTTTCTATTGAACATGATCCAAAGATTAGAAATGGTACTCACAATCTATTATATGGCACAAAAGAATCCACAAGGCAGCTTACTTCTCCAAATATGTGATTTTCTTCCTGCCATTGCACCAGAATCAACATAACATAACATAACCAACGGACCCTCAGTCCAGCGGTACACGGGTTCCGTGCCCTTGACCCGGTCTCGGGTTCGAGGTGACGCGGGGGGTTCGTTCCTCGGCGCCCACGTTGGAAGCGGTGTTCTTTGTTGCACTAGTTGCACACTCGCTTGCTCGGAGTCGATCCCAGGCGGACCCCGTCCTTTGATTGATCTTAGCGAGTGGTCACTTGACCACCCGCTCATATCGTCAAAAAAAAAAAAAAAAAAGAATCAACATAACATAATTGACAGTAATGAGACAATATTTTACATTGCGATAATTAAGAAACATAAATATAGCATTACCTTACATCATCGATATCTGTCACATAGACAAACCCTGCAACATTACTGCAACAAACAGGAGCTAGAAGAGCAATGTAAGAATATAGCATAATTAGTACTGCAGAGCAGAATTTACCTGGACAGTATTTGTTTGGGTTTCTTGCCATAGGACACAGCTAAAACTAGATGGAGCAAGTCATGATTTTTGTTGGCAGGGACTAGGACGAGCCTGTGGGTGATGGCCGATTCGATAGATGTGGTTATGTCACTAAAATTTATGATGTTTGAATGTAGTGAAAGATCATTCATGATCCCATAGAGAAGTAGCCCTGCAGTGTTGTGGAAATGACAAACAAGTCAATATCAAGTGACTAAACAACGCAATATGAAGAAGTTTTTGCAAGGCAGTTGCATCATTTTTATACAAATTAGTAATAAATGTTGTGAAATAAATTATGGTGTTGCTTCAGGAATGTGGAGAGCATTTAAAAAAAAGGAAGAGATGGGATACCAGAAGCTGCAACTCACCGGAATTTAGAGTTCCTGGCTTTTTGACGAACCTTTTTTTTTTCTTCTTTAAAACAACACCTCCTGATTTCTGAAGTTTCACCACATCAACATTAGGCTCTCTCTAGAACATCTTTTAGCATGCTCCAAAGTTTCCCCTGCAAACGAGTTTTAGATTCTAGAAAAATATATAGGCAAATATAGAACATCAAGATGCAACATTGTCATTATTAAATCAAGAAATTTCAATGAACATCTGGTATGAGGAAGTCAATAATCAATTACACTTAATTCAAGTTATCTGAAAAGCTTTAGCATAACTAGTTGTCCTAAATCCTAAGGAACAAATAATTTAAAGAATGAAATATGAAGATTTCACACATATGAAATTAGAATCATCAAGCTCAATTAGCTAAATATGATGACGAATAATAATAAAAAAAAAAACAATGATACATTCAGGTCTCCAACTTGACACAATCACCGACACAATAAGCCCCCTCAGTAGTGAAGATACAATGCTAATGATGTTAAACTGAGAAAAGTGCAAAGTTCATAAGTTACCTGCCCCAATATCAGAACTATATTTGCATTGAAAGTATCAATTGCATGAAGAATCAACTGCAAATACATAACGAAGGAATCAATAACTTGTAACAAGGTTTATAGTATGTACATGCTAGATGTAAAATACCTCTGTCATGCAATGGTTTAATCTAAACCTTGAAATGGACACACATATCAGACCAGCTACTGAGGGAAAGTTTGCAATTGACTTGAAGTTTCAATAAGATGTAGTTTACATATACATTCAGCAGCTGGAATTTATGGGCTTTTTCCCACTTCAAGGTGATTAACATCCTTTAATAAGGAAGGAGCACCCACTATTTGTAAATAAAATCCACATGATTACCACTTAATGTATCTAGAAAAACAAAGGTTTAAGGGGTATTTTGGCTATTTCTACTATATTAGGGTTTTTCCCTTTATATTGTTCCATCCTTGTAAGCTTTTAAAATTCCGAGAATTTAGTGAAAACTGCACCTGCGGCCATGGACGTAACCCTATTCTGGGGTGAACCACGTAAAAAATTCCTTGTGTCTTTCTTGCTTGTTTTCTTGTTCTTTTTTTTTTTTTTTTTTCTCTCACGATCGCAAGGAATCTCGTTGAATTCCCATCACAACCCATCCCATTGTGTTGATAACCATGCCAGCAGCTCTAGATTCAGCATTGCCTGAAAACTGTCTTTCAAGGGTCCATGACAACTCCTTCGCACAAGTACTTTGTACAACTCTGCATTTACACTGACAAGTGGCTAACTCAATGATGCTTCCTAAATACTCTAACCTTTATAGTTGTAAGCTTGGATCTTACAATTCAAGAAAGACATTTTTAGTATTTTGAGCTTCCAATTTGAAGAATTGGCACTTTCCAAATAGATTAAAAAAAGAAAAAGTTTTAATTGTTACCAAGGATCTGTATGCCCTTAGAAGTATACAATTGCAATTTAAAGTGGAATTCCCTCAACAGTATCTATTGCCATTTGGCATTTCCACAGGGGTGGCAGCAATACATCCAGGGATAGTGTTAGATCCTTGGCCTATATCTAAATCCACAAAATTTGGTTTCCAACTCTGTTTACAAGCCCAACTAAGAAGCATCATGCATAATCTACTCCTTCCAGAACCTTAGGTCCAACAACAATCACTCTAGGGCCCAGAAAACAAAGAATCATAAGTTGAGAGACCTGAGACAACGATAACAACAACATTAACAACAAAGATTCCAACCATTGAGAACTGGTTAACACACATTGAAACAAATTGCCTTGCAAACTATCACATATTATAAATGATACGAAACCAGTAAATGAAGCATCGAAGTATATGAGCCCTTTAATTAGATCTTTATTCTCTAATGATTGTGAATGAGAAATTGTCCCAATGCCTAAAGGAGGCTTAACTTAATGGATGAATAACTGAACACTACGAGTTTCCCCTAGTGAGTATATATTTTTCTTGAACAAGTATATAACTAGGGTATAAGGTATATATTAGGTTGAGTATACACACACACATACACGTCATCTTACCCTATGGAGCAATATGCTCGGTTTTACTATTTCTCCCCACAATTCAAGTATCTTTTCCTATAAAAATAAATAAATAAATCTAGGTCAATAGCACAATTGTCAATTCCTATCTTTCCCCTCCATAAACCCTCAAATGTGTTTTAATATGTTTCTTTTAGATGAACCTAGTGATCTGGTTTAGTTTAGGCTGTGTTTTGTTTCAAGATAAATATAGAAAAGAAAAGAATATATAAGAGATTGGCATTTTCCTCACAGCCGAACACAGCTTCTCTAATTTATATATAGTTCACTCTAAAAATCAAGTCTTTTTCAAAATCTCAATGTTCCAGCGGAGAAAATCACAAAATCCTAAAACAAATCCTGAAAATTTTGGCATAAACTCGTGAATATATTGATAGTGATGTTTGATACCTGAGAAGAATCCAAATCAAGGTTGGAGGCTGCTTTTGCAAAGAGCTCTTCTCCTATCCAGAATAGCATGAACATTCACATAGCTCAGCATTCGCGTCTAAATCAAATATTGAATACAGTTAATTTAAACTGTAAAAATCTCAAAGTTAACAAATCATAAATTCAAAGATTTCGTCGTTCTCCAACATCATCATCAACATAAGCAAGCATCACTCTTCCCATCCATCTCAATCGTCGCTCCATCCCAAGTGAAAATCTGGGATGCAGACACACAGGCATCAAAATCCACATCAAAGCTCAAAGACTAGGTTTAGATAGGAAAAAGAACATAGAGAGAAGGAGGGAGTGGGGATCAATACGGAGGATTCGAGGAGAGGAGGGATGGAGAACCAGTCCCGGAGGGGTAGTTCAGTGCCGAAGATGTCGGTGGTGCCGGAGAGAAGCCGAACTCGGATGGAATAGGGCGGCCCAACCTTAACTCTAAGCTCGCTCTCCTTCTCCACAATGAACTTCTTGATGGAGGCCTCCACCGCTGCCTCCTGACCGGAGTTCATGGCTCGATCGCCGGAGTCTCTCGAAGATTCTGACGAAGTTTCACAAAACCCACGAAAAGAGAATGGGCGGGAATCTCTCTAGCTGGCTGATTATTCACAAAGGCCCTAAATTTTTCAAAAAATTGTACAAAATCCTTTTCTAATATAAACCATAAAATTTGTGATTATTATAATTTTGGGTTAAAGAGCAAATTACACAAAAAAAAAAAACCAAAAAAAAAAATTATAGGGGGTTGAACATTTTCTATTTTTTATGGTAAATACGAATATTATTACTCCAAAAAAAAATATCATTTTTTTTTTTTTGAGAAAGGCATGTGTTTGGGTTGAGGGAAAATTGAAAGAAAACAAAGGAAAATGAGAAGAAATGGAGAAAAAGGTAAAAATAAATATTTTTTTAAAAAAAGGTTATTTTGTATAGACACACATGTAAAACCTCCTAATTACATAGTTTTTTTGATTTTTCATAGAACAACAATTCATTGAACTACACCAAGGGCAAAGTGATCTATTGGTATCTGGGTCCCTTATCAGGGATCGAACCCCACTCTTACAAAATGAGTGATGAATTTTAAAAACTCAAATGAAGAACATGGAGGAACTGAGAGATTTCATAAATTTAAAAATGTCAATGAATAGCATCTACCAAGTTTACTCATGAACATCACCATCCATTCCCCACTCATTCAATTTAAAAGCTTCATTCATTAGCAACATGGTTTTCTGCAAACACACTCTCATTTCTGCATATTCTCACTTCATTTCAAAGGTTCATTATTCATTGCACTAATATTAATTTCTAACATCATTTGTTTATCTCTGAATATATAGTATTATAACCAATTGCATGAACAAACTCAATACCAAGATTAACACTTATACTCTTTGCATTCACTGTAAAAAAGTCAAATCAAAACAAACTAAAATCAAGTAATTAAAAATAAAAACATCAGTCAGACTCCTGCAAACCGCCAAGAACAACAGAACCAAGGAATAAACCAGCAGCGCCGGCGGCAAGCGCAGCTGCGATCAGCACCTGCGTGGCAACAAGCACAGGAGAGTCATCAGGAATGATAACAATAGCGGCAAGAGCAGCAACGAGCAATGGCAGCGCAACAGAGGCCAATGCAGATGGCGAGGAGCCAGCGACACGATCAAGAAGGCTAAGAAGGCCGAGCTCTTCAGCCTTAGAGAAAAGGCCGAGCTCTTCAATGGAGGAGAGAGTGAGACCAAGTTGCTCGGCCTTCGATAGCAGGCCGGCTTTTTCGACCCCGCTAAGCACCTTCTTCTTCTCAAGTTTCTTCACTACATCAAAACTAACATCTTCTGATCCTTCGAAGAATATTCCGGCGCCATACCACTGTTTCTTCCAGCTATCATCATACTTGTTCACCTGTGTTAATTTTATATATATAATTATATATCATGCTGAATGATTTGTGGGACTCTATGCTACAAAGCATGAATTCAATAAAAGAAATCGACTTTTTACATGGTTTCATATATACATGATTACTGTATTGAACAAGTTACATGATTTGCAAGTTGCATGGTTTTTATGCTAAATGATTCATGAAAGAAGATTTATGAGGGGGTTACCTTTCTCTTGGTGGCCATGGCGATGATGGTGGTCCTTGAAGAAGGTTTTGATGGGGAGATACATGGATGGAAGAGATGTGAGGATGAGGCTGTGATGGCCGCCATTGATGAGCTTTCTAGCTCTTTTCTTCTCTTCTCACTGTTTTCTAAGTGTTTTCTCTTTTCTTTTTTTTCTTTTTAATTTTTTGGTTTATTTTTAGAACCTGAAGTGTGGCTGAGATTGATCTTTGGTCACACACACTCATTTTATTTTCTTTTGTTTTTTATATTGTTATTTTTGTTTATTTAGAGAAAATGAGAGGTGGAGAAGATAGTGAGCATCTATGAGTTGGATTTGAGCCAATCAGAGAGAAGAGGCCTTATCTGTTTGCCTTGTGACCATTGCCACTACATATATATGTATCATTTAAATGAAAAAGTTATTCAAAAACAAAAAACTTATAAATAAACTGCTCTATGGAATTTTAATTTTTAAGGTAAAAACTCAAAATTGTAGATTTTTCCACAAACAAAAAAAAAAAAATCTCACATACCATAATATTGACAAAAGAAATTCAAACAATAACTATTTCCTGACTATAACACTGAAGTATATCCACTATATTTTTTCCACTGAAAATAATAGAAAATTCTTTCTTATTACTTTTCATAGCCACCAATCAGGAAAAGTCATACATCCCAACTTTACCAAAAAAAAAAAGTCATACATCCCAATTTCCATTGAAATACAAGAAGCCAAACAAACTCTTGCTACACACTCTTAGGAAGATAAATCATAATACAATGAACCATACTGCAAATTTTGGCATTGAAGAGAATCAATGAAAAAGCTGACTAAGAAACTGCTAAGAAAAAAAAGGCCATGTCATTTATTGCATGATCATTCTCCTGTAAACTCGGAATTGCTTATATACTGCTGCGTCGAGATTCTTGCATACATGCCCCTGCAAGGGCATCCCAAATATTAATAACAGAAATTACTTTTGCATATATGCCTCTACAGGATACTTGAGTATATTTCCGAGGGCACATATAAAAAACAAAAATTTTAAGTTTCCACTAGTTCAGTAAAATCCAAGTTTCACAATATACATACATCAATAAGATTATATTCATATGTAAATGTAAGTGTGTGTGTGTGTGTGTGTGTGTTTTGAATAAGACCTACA
The DNA here is from genome assembly GCA_026586065.1 of Dioscorea zingiberensis. Lineage (NCBI taxonomy): Eukaryota > Viridiplantae > Streptophyta > Magnoliopsida > Dioscoreales > Dioscoreaceae > Dioscorea > Dioscorea zingiberensis. Next base: position 6,658,571 of record CM048822.1, on the reverse strand, counting down.
AACATGTGCTGGAATGAAGAAAGAGGGAGGAAGCATGGTACCACAAGAGAAATCAAGGATGATTAAAACTCTGACTTGTATTTATCAAAAAAAAAAAAAAAAACTCTGACTTGTAAAACTCATGTTATACAGAAGACACCATTAACATTTTCCACATAAAGCCTACTCATCTGAACCCAAAAGTCACCTTACAAAGTGAACCATGGTTGATTTAACACTTTGCGTGAACCATGGGAGAAACTTCCAAACACTTAGGTAGGAGAGTTCCTTAAGCATTGTTTGGTGCATGTCCTGTGTATATAGAGACGTTCAGAAGTGTAATCTCATCCAGGCAGCCATGTTGGAACTGAGTGAGCTTATCATGCCTTACTTCCACCATTCACTGCCATCAGATGTTCATGCTCCTCCCCAAAACCCTAATCTAGGTTTTGGTTTTCCCTTCATGAATACCTATGATCACTTGGTTTCAAATGGTGATGGTTCATTGGAGAAGTTGGATAGCTTGGCAGAAGGCACAGGAGATTCAAGTGGTGTAATGTATGTTATTGGACTTGTTCTTTCTTTTAACAATAAATTGGCAGAAGGCACAGGAGAAGCCGTTTTTGTTCATTTATTTGGTTTCTTACACTAAATTATTGATTGCAGGAAATTTTGTAGTCTGGGAAAGAGAATGGAGATGGGTGTTGGTTGTAGGATTGGATTCAGAACTAAATCAGAGGTTGAGATTTTAGATGATGGATACAAATGGAGGAAATATGGGAAGAAGTCAGTGAAGAACAGCCCTAATCCAAGGTACACATGCAGAAACTACAAATTAGTAATTAGATAAATGTCTTTAGACACCACTTATATTTGCATCAATAAAACCATAATTCAAGAGATATAAAGCAAGCATATGTATATTTTACAGTATTTATACACCACACGTCATTTCAATGGTATAAGTGCCACGCATTCTGACCCTTTCTAATTTAATTTTTTTCTGGTCATTTGGGAAAACCTAAGATGAATCACCATCCTAGAGTTTTTTCACAGAAACCATACAAATCTTCAATAGAAATTCAAAATTTTTTGATTTGCAGAATCAAATAATTACAACTAATGTTAAAAAACAAACAATATTGCAGGAACTAATTTAATTTTTTTCAATGGTATAACCGTATAAGTGCCACGCATTCTGCCCTTTCTAATTTAATTTTTTTCTGGTCATTTGGAAAAACCTAAGATGAATCACCATCCTAGAGTTTTTTCACAGAGACCATACAAATATTCAATAGAAATTCAAAATTCTTTGATTTTCAGAATCAAATATTTGCAACTAATGTAAAAAAAAACAAACAATATTGCAGGAATTATTACCGATGTTCAAGCACTAGTTGCAGTGTGAAGAAGAGGGTTGAAAGAGACCGTGAAGATCCAAGCTATGTGATCACAACATACGATGGGGTGCACAACCATCCGATCCCTGGCCCTGTCTCTTGTGCCTTTCAATTTGAAATGACACCTGCAATAGATCAATACGGATGGAAAATGTGAGCCCCCCAAAAAAATGATAAAAACTGGAGTTTGTGCTTATCTCATTGAGAAGTTTGGAATAGCATGTTAGCCAGTGCTCAAGCCAAAGATCACAACCAGCTCACATTTGCTTCTCTAAGATCCTTTTCAGAATTAATTCACAGGAAGAATAGCTTGCTGTACAGGAAGAATATTGAATATCATGAACTGAAGAATTTGGAAAATAGAAGACTTTTTGCATCTCCTCAAGACGTTTGCAAGTGTATTGTACATCATAGCCTTCTCAGAAGCAAAAGATCTCAACCTGCTCACAATTGGTTCTCTATGCTCTTTCTAATAATTAGTTTGCACTAAAAATAGTTTGCCTTACAGGAAGAATACTGTGACAAAATGACAGGCACAAGATGAACAAATAATAAGAGGAAATCAAGACTTCACATTTTGAAACATATAGTCACAGGAAATTGACTCCAATAAAGAATTTGATGTACATCATATTTAAATAAAAAGGATGAAAATGATGGATGGGGAATGAATATCAGATCAGACCCAATCAAGATGTCATATCCAAAAGAAACAAACATCATCCGCATCGCAACAGAAGCTTGTGTCAACAAGCACACCCACTTCTCTGCTCTGTCTCCAGAACAGGTTCCTGAATGTTCCGGAAGTATCTGCAGAAGAATGAATATCATGAATAAGGATAAAAAAAAGTTGGCATCACTTGTGCTACAATTTTACTCCTCATACTTTCAAATGAGTCAACTTAAGATCAGTTAAAAACAAGTTGGATATATTGACAACACCCAACAGGGATTTAATGTCAGGTAAGCATAATTTGCAAATGAGTTAATTATCAATCAGGAGTATATGGGAGAGTTAATATAGTTCAGTCAATCACAAAGAACACAGATTTCATGCTCTTGATCTAATGCTATGTTCCAGAAATACGGAAAGTTAAACATTCTGTCAGGATATTCTAAAAAATACCTAATGTCATTGAAAACTTCTTGTTTACTTGATATTATGGATTTTAGTTTGAGAAATTATCTCTATCAAAACTACATAATCCATCCAAATTATTGTCATAAAATCAATTTACTACCCTGTAACTTCCAGGATTCCTTATAGACTTCAAGGTAACAGGGCAAGAAGACCAATTTGAGCTTTTTAAAAAAGTCTTAAGACCTACGAGATAAGGCACACCAGTTTGTCTAATCTTGGAAGAAAAAGACATACATCAACTCATACCTTAATAGTCTTAAGCTAATTGAAGTACAATTTTAACTAAAAAGTAATACATCAAGTTCAATATTCAATTCTTTAGGGCTAGGCCTATGAACTTACAATAGCTTCCTCTTGATAATCAGTCATTTAAATTGCATAATAATCTATGAGCTAAATGAGAAAGAAACTTACAAGAAGTGCCCCTCGGTGTATGTCAGGGCAAGCCATTTTTAAAATGAGATAAACCAATATGAAGCAAACAAGAGGAGGGCACATAAACACAATAAACATCAGCACAAAGTACTTACACATCCTGCTCCCGATCGTTTTGTAAAGCAAGTTTGGCAACACAGAGGAAAGCATCATCAACATTATAATCCTCCTTTGCTGAGGTTTCAAAATAAGGTATATTGCCCTTGGAATCACACCACTCCTTTGCTCTTTTCTCAGATATCTAACCAAGTAAAAAAAGTAAGAACACAATAGCAACAGGAATAAAGAAAATTATTTGCAGATTGTTTATCCTTACCACTCGGCTGTTCCCGCCATCCACATCAACCTTGTTTCCAAGGATTACAAATGGAAATGAACTGGGATCTGAAGGACTAGCCTGGATTACCATATATTGCTACTCATAAAAACAAAGTAACAAATGGTAGCAAATAATGCTTATCCAACGCATTTGCAGATATTAAGTGTTTCACAGAACTAAAAAGAGGAGAAGAAACACATTAATCTACCAACTAGACTTGTTAAGTTTTTTTTTCCTTTATCTTTTCTTGAAACCTTGCAGTTTAATTAGAATAGCAACTCACAAAGCAGCAAAAACTTAAAAGTAAAGAAATACAGCCAAAGTATACGGACTATGGACCTGGTGGAGGAATTCCTCATGCCAGTTATCAAGATTGTCAAATGACTTGCGAGCATGCACATCATAAACCAGCACACAACAATCCGCCCCTCGGTAGAACGCAACACCAAGACTCTGAAACCTTTCCTGCCCAGCTGTATCCCATATCTACCAATGAGACAGGTAAAATTCAGCAAAAATAAGGCCCAAATCCAGATAACAAAACAGGCCAAAAGAAAAGACAATAAGCGCCCACTTGCAAAGTCACAAGTTTGTCATCAATCTGAAGTTCCTTAGTGACAAAATCCGCACCAATGGTAGCCTTGTACTGTTGGCTGAACTTCTTATGCACATATCTAAATATTCAATTAAAAAACAACTTCAAAGATGGAAAAGGAAGCCCTCTACATACAAACAAACATTTCCAATCACTGATCGAGCAAAAGCCAACAACTTGCACTAGATTATTAACAAAATGAAAAAAATCATCCCCAAACCCAATTAATTCTTCATAAGAAGAGACCACATTCACAAAATTCAGTACATATAACATGAAAGTCCAAAAGCAATCCTCAAATACTTCCATTCTACAAAAAGAAGTGGTTTTAAGGATACTGATTCATCAACGAGGTCTTGCCAACTCTGTAAGAAAGAGAAATCAAATCACAGCGACAAAGTTAGCAAACACCTCATGCGAGAGACATCGAAAGAAAGAGAATACAAATCGAAACAACGAGAGAGATGAAACGGACCCACTGTCGCCGAGTACGATGACTTTGAGCAATGTCCTCCTTCGTGAAGCCATGCCAGAGGAGATCCACCGCAGAGCCCAACAATGGCGGGCTGGAGAGAGCGAACGAGCGAGAGAGAGGGGAAGGATTCGGATCTCTTTCTGCGAGCCGACCAGAGAGGAGTCTTCATTTTATATATATTTAGAGAGGGACTAAAACCTAAATATTTACCTATCACGGACTTATAGGAAAAAAAACTCATATTTTTTAGTTCTTTTGTATATAAGCCCGTGATATGTTAAGAGTTTGATTTTAGTCCCTCGATGCACCCCCACTTTATCCTAATTTATCCCGGTTTTGAGGGATTTATCCTAAATTTATAAGGCTACATCGACCCCTACAAGCCGGCCCGGGGCGTGCATCCCCTTTCTGGAAAGGTCTATGCTGGGAAAACCCCTCAGTCATGGCAACACCACCAACCTTTGGAAGGACAACTAGTGGGAGAGATACTCACTGGGAAATATTTACCTATGCACGAATTATCCATAACAAAACACATGACTATCCAGGGTGCAAGATGTAGGCTCTAAAGAGGCCTCTCGCTCCCTAGTCCCCTAACGGCCAGGGAAGTGGATGGCCTTGGTCGGCTAACCTAAGCACTTGCCGACCCCGACACAAACCCCAATACAACTGATACAAGGGAATGAGTACTCACGAACAATAGGATATTCACATTCAATCCCTCTACCACTTCGGAATTGACAAGGGCACCAGGAGTAACCTAAAACAAGGATTTTGGAAGCAACATTGTCCTCTCAAGATCAAATTATTCGCATGGTTGGCACGGGAAAATCGAATTCTCACCCTCAACATCCTGCACAATAGAAAGTGGAAAGGTTGACCGCACTAGTTGCTACTTGTGCGAAACCGAGGAGGAATCAGTCCACCATATAATCATCTCATGTCTGTATGTGAGGCACATCTGGAATCACTTCAGGATTCTGTTTGGCTCTCGAATAGGGGAGGCAGATCTTCAGGACCAATGGGGAACCAGGAGACCTCCTATAGGGTGGACAATACCCTACAAAAAGACTGAGATATCGCTATAATGGCAATGATGTGGAGTGTTTAGGGGGAGGGAAATAGACAATATTTCCAAGATAATACAACACATTTTCTTAAGAATCATTTGTGATATTTCTTTCCTCATAATCTCTTGGTTGAATGTAGCTCCAATGGCGAAATAATAAAAGCTGGAGACGGCAACGAACCTGATAAAGTGTAGCATGAAATTCACAACCGCCATACCAGGGAGGGCCGATGAGGAAGGAGATTCCCCTAAGGTTTAGGGTCCATCCCCTGCCTAAGGGAGAGAGGGAGAAGATCGAGAAAAAGACTACTGTCATAAGGAATGAACTATCACAAACTCTATATTTCTTTATTTCCTTCTGATTAAGCAATGTAACGGACCCTTAATTATTATCATAATCAAATAAAAATATGATTTATCTACTTACTAAAAAAAAACCTTAAAAAAGTTGGACCAAATGAGAATAAATAAAATACTGGATATTCAACTATGACATAAATAAACAACACTTTCAATAAATAAGGGGCTTTTATTTCAACAAAAATAAGAAGTTGGTTGATTTTCTTATGTTTTAGTTATTCATCTCACATCAACACTTGTTTCTAACTTTGGCTTAAACTTATTTCAATTTTTTATCATCAAAGCGGTGAAATAAGCTTTAATATATAAAAACTCACTTCCACGAGATTCAATGTCCTCTCACTTTAATAAAAAAAATATTAAAAACATAATTTTTTTCCCACTTCCAATCACTTTGAGAAAATGAGACTTCAGTCAACTTTTTCACTTCCGGATACTTTTATGATTTCATGAGTGACAAATAATAATCTATTATTTAGGGGTCTATATGAAACTCTCAAATTGGAATATATAGAAGGGGGTATGTACAAAAAGAAAAGGCTAACGGCCAACGAGACGAGCACTAGGCCACACGATGTGTGGCCCCTTAATTTTGGAGGTCATCTCTCTAATTATTGGGTAGTTGGATAAGTTTATTAATTAATTAGGCGGCCATGAACTACTGCTTCCTTTCTTTTCTTTATTAGGTTCTCTTTCAACTTGTGAACATAATTAATAACCTGAAGGTATCCACACGGCCAAACACATCTCTCCTGCCACCCTTTTCTTTTAAAAAAAAATGTTCATATTTACAATTAATAAAAAAAATTCAGTTGTATGCATTTATTGAAACGTTGACCTATTATATTATTATTGCCTTTTGCAATATTGAGAGAGGAGTCTATTAGCAGCTTTTGGTAGATAACCTTTTCTATAAATTCATATTGAGAGATGAGTCTATTAGCAGCTTTTGGTAGATAACCTTTTCTATAAATTCATATTGAGAGAGGAGTATTAGCAGCTTTTGGTAGATAACCTTTTCTATTTAATGAATTTATAAAAGAGAAACACATTCAAGGTTGTGAACACTAGTAGGGTCCGCACAATCTTTGACTCCCCCTACCACTTCTCACGATATTTGGGGCCTATATCCCCATAAATAAAGTGTACAAAACTTTAAAAGGAGAATGAGAATTGATAATTGTTGGGGAATAACCTACAATTCAACCCTCGGCGGAAGCCCAATCACGCACACAACGATGCTCCAACACCCTGTCAAGAATATCTCCAAACACACATGCACAACTAGGGCAAAGAGAGAGAAACAATCACACACCACTACACAAGGTATACGTGGAGTTCGACACCTTGCCTACGTCTCCACGGGGGCGGGGAACAGGGAATCCACTATATATGAGTACCTCCGAGGCTTGAACAAGACTCAAGCTCGTCTCAAGAAGAAACAACACTCATACAAAGATGCAACACCAAAGGAAATACAAGAACAACTCACTATGCACTCTCCTTGAGCTTTCAAGTTGATCTCCACCTTCTCCCTTGTCGATTGATGCTTCTTCAAGTGTCTCCTCTTCTCTACAAGCCCTCCAAGCCCTCAGCTCTAGCCCCAAATTTTGGATTTGAAAATTAGGTCTTCAGCAGCAACAGAAGGGCATATATACCCTCTCGTAAACGGGCCCGTGTACGGCCCGTACACTGTCCCGTTCATGTCACTGGACGCTCTGAACGGCCTTTCCGAACGCCCGCTTCATCGCCCCTGCTTCGTGCTACCGACGCTCACGTCAACGCCTTCGCTCACCGCCTGCTTCGGCATCGACGCTCAACCGCCTTTTGAGCCGCTCGTGTTCGAATCGTTCAGATGGGAGTTCACCTGGATGCTCAATCGCTTTCAACGCCCGCTCACCGCCCCGTTCAGTTCTGGATGCTCAACCGCCTTCAATCTGCCGCTCATCCGCCCGCTTCGTGTTACGAATCGCCTTCTGTATGGGAGTTCACTGGGTCATACAGGTACATCTCCTCACAATAATAATAATGATAATAGATGATCAGAATAAAGCATAACACGATTGCTTTAAAAAAAAAATAATACATGTATTTTCTTACCAAGCATTTGTGTAATTAATTTTTTTTTATTATTTTGATTTGATGCAATTAATACACCCAACAAAAAAGTCCAAACTAGAACTAACCAAGTCATTAATAAAGTGGAGCCTATGGTTCATAGCGACCATCACATTGACGGCATGGGATGCTGGTGTGTCGCAACAGTAGGGGATGATGGTGTACCTTGTCACTCGTCACCTATGTAATAGTATTAGGGTTGTTGGTGTTATTATTTTTTTTTGAAAAAAAAAATGGATAAACCACATTTTTTATTTATAGATTAAAAGGTAACATAAGTCGAACCCTTGGAGGGTTCGGTACAAAAGGATATCTTATCCATTACATTATAAAAACTACCCCCTTTTGAGACCCGAGGAGTGCTCATAAATCCTTCAGTCGGCTTGCGTATCTTCGAAGTCCCTCCCGAGCGAATGTTGTGGGCCTTCTTCCCTTGTGAAGGCGAGGCTTCGCTTCACGATCGACTCCATGGCCACTAGCCTGGGTTTCTTGGAAGTGTAAGCTACACCAAACCAAGACAATGTTAGGAAGTCAATGTCATGGATTGTTTTCGTGAAAACGCGGCGTTTATTATGAAAGCATCTCCTATTGCACTCCAACCACAGTGTCCAAGTGATGGCCATGACTAACAGGTTCCAGCCTGTCCTGGCCTCTCCTGGTAAGAGAGTCGCGATAGCATATCTGCCCCAAAGATCTTGTGTTTGTGAGGGGAGGGATCCCAGTTGGTATAGGTGTGCGAAGTGCTGTCATATACTTTTTGAATATGGGCATCCCAGAGGAGGTGTTGTATTGTTTCCTCCTGTTCATCACACAAGTAACAAATGGTCCCGGTGCCGTTCCAACCGCGCTTCCTTAGGTTGTCTAAGGTCAGGATTTTGTTATCTAATGCTAGCCAGAAGAACGCCTTGATCTTGTTGGGACAGGATAATTTCCATAGGTTCTTCCTGGTTTCTGATCTAACACCCCCATCCATTAGGAAGTTGTAGTATGAGTTTACCGTGAACTTTCTTTGTGCATTAAGTTTCCATGTTCTCCTATCCTATTCTATCCCCTGGGCCTCCAGTAGAGCCCTGTTTAGTTGTTCTAACTCGGTTGTTCCCCCTTCCGGTAGCGGCCCTTCTAGGAGTAGGTGTTTGCCTTGGGCCAAGGCTAGAGTTGAATCATGTATCGTATGGTATTTTCTTCGGGCCAAGGTATATAGGGAAGGGAATATGTTCCGGGGTGCCTGTCCATTCAGCCAGTTATCGGGCCATAAGTAGGTCGTTTCTCCCCGACCAACCTCCACTGCCATGTTATGTAGTAAGGCCTCCTGTTGTTGTGTGACCCCTTAATTTCCAGAAGTAGGAAGCGTGCTGGGGGCCAGGGCGTAGGGGTTGAGTTCTCGTCCTTTGGAGTGTTGTGTCTTCAATATTGCCGCACAGAGTCCTGCTTGTCCCGTGAGTAATAGCCACCACCATTTCCCCAGTAGTGCTGTGTAAAACAACGAAGGTTGATGATGCCCCATTCCCCTAGTTCCTTGGCTCTACATAGTCAGTCCCAATTGACCAGGTTATATACTTTCCTGTCCTCCTCCACTCCCCGCCACAAAAAGTTCCTTCTTATTTGATCAATTTGGTGGGTGGCCCATTCCGGCAATCTGTTGGTGTTATTATTACTCATGAATCTTATATAGCAAGGGTTCTCATGTAATATGCACTTGCACTTAATTAATAAAATTGTGACTCATCTATTTAAAAATAAAAATAAAAATAAAAATAAAAATAAAAGAGAAACACATTTGTTCACAATTTTTTTTAATGAATATTTTATTTAAACATATTTGAAAAACAGTACATTATAATATAACTAGGTACAAATTTATTAATAAATTAATATAATTGATCTACTTTTCCAAAAAGTATATATATAACTAGGCACAACACAAGAGTATAATATGGTATCCTTAACGGGCGTGGACCTCCCGGAAAACTCCAGACTTCGTTCAGGTATTTGGATAAGATAGCTGATATTTGTTCACACTTATTCTTATTGAATTCTTATTTCAAAAAGACAATAGATAAAACAACGGAAGAGGTTCACAAACAAACAAACCAAAAAAAAAAAGAGAAGACAATTTGCAGAGTTCACTGGCTCAATGCATCCTGCATGGAAAACACAAAGTACGCATCAAAATGGCCAGGAGGTTCATAGACAAAGCAGGATATTACATCCCTCAGTGTCACTACACCAACAAGTTCAGAATCATCACCATCTACTACATAAACTCGATGGGACGACTCCGATGCTAGCCGGTCGATCACAATCCCAAGACAATCATCGGATTTGCAGGTCACCAGTGACCTTGATGCACCCATGGCATTTAGAAAATCCATCACAGTTAACTGCCTGAGAAATATCAGAATGTCCATGTAATTACAAGGAAATATCTTATGTTTAGGAATAGTCTAGTCTATATAATTGTAAGTGCCCCAACTGACCTACAAACTTAAATTGAGAGAACTCTATACCTGAAATTGGAGAAGAGTCCAGGCATGAGCAGTAAGTATCTAATGTCGTGTATGCTCACACTTCCAACAATTTTTCGGCTAGATTCCTCTGTAACTGGGAGGCCTCCGATGCGGTTATCCTTCATTCGCTTGAAAGCTTCTAATATCAACTCATTGCCTTTTACAGTGATAACCTGGTAAAAGAATTCAAATGAAGAGCAATGAGCATTCAATGCAAGTTCAGCTTAATGTATGAATACGAAAATTTAGAAGTGTGGTACATGGCCGAGAAATTAACCTCATTGGCAGACATAAAAGGAAGACCTAGATATGACAGCGGGTGGGAGGCGATGGTGTCGAACCAGTCCCGTCCCTTGCAATGCCGGAGGCCTTGAATAACTGCTGATTGAGTGATAAAATTTTGAATGCCGGGTTTTCCCATCTCAATTACTGGAACATTTCTCAATCTATACTTTGAAAGTAATAGCAGTACAGTCAGCATTGAAGTATCAGGCGAAACAGGGAGGAAAGGTGCCCATCGGTATGACTCAATTATAGTTTTCACCTAAGAATTGAATAGATTAATGACAACAGAATGAATTGGAATCATTCTAATCAATTTAAAAGCCATAAAGAAGAATGAATTGTATATATATATATATACAAACACAAACATCATATAGCTCAAAAATTCTTCAGAAAAATTCAAAAAAAAAAAAAAAAAAGCCAAGTCATAAAGAAGATTGAACATTTTGTTGAATTCAAACAATAGTTCCACGTCGCCTAATATGAGAAGAGTTAGGGGCATATGTAGAGAAGGACACATTCCATAGTATCGAGGTCTTTTGGGTTAAGCCCGTTAACATAACGGTTTATGGGATTCTACCCTCGAGAGGGTGTATTGCTTGGGTTCAAACAATAGTCCCACGTCACATAATGGGAGAAGAGTGAAGGGACATATATAGAGGACACATTTCATTGTTATTGAGGCCTTTTGGGTTAAGCCCATTAACAAAATCATGCGGGCTCCGGTCCAAAACAAACAATATGGTTACTAGTGTGGAATGTGGGGGTGCCTTTGGATGGTCCCAGAGACTCATGCATCCATCATCATTGAACACATTGGAATACAAAATTAAAAACCACTCAATTTTGCAGAAAAGTTAATATGAAAGCATTAGAATCTTTCCCCCAAAGCTTAAAATACACAGCACATTCAGACAGATTATGAACACCACTCAACTCTGCAGGAAAACTCAGAAAACAAAATAAGAAACAGAGTGATATTTGCTCACAGTGGTGGATTTGAAAGGCTCCTCCTTCTGAAGAAGCTTATAGAAATCCTCTCCCAAATGATCAGCAGCAGTGGGAGCATCCCTTCCCATGCCCCTCTCAGCCACAAATCCCCCGGCCACCGCTGCTCCAACAGCAGCCGCAGTGAGGCCAGCCACAGCAACAGGACCAGTAGCTCCAAGAGCCACAGCTCCCAGTGCACCAACAGCTCCCAATCCAACTCCAGCAGCAGTTGCTGATCCTGCAGACAATGCCACAGCAGCAAGCTCTGCATTTTCCATCACCCAAAGAATCACTGCAGAGTAATCAATGACCCCCAAATACCTCTCCTTCCAATCCCCAACATCACTAACTCCTGAATTCCTCACTGGAGCTGCCATTATCTTGTTCTCTGACAGTATCCTCACTGCATCCACAATGCTTGTCTCTGCCTCTATTTCCACCACTGAACATCAAAACAATTAACAAATTAACATGTTAATTCATGAAGATGAAAATCAAGAGCATTGTGAGCATTAGATATATATAAACCTTTGCCAGAAGGAACATCTGGGAATGAGGAGACTGGAATCTGAGAGAATGCAGTGGTGAGAGCTTCTTGGAGAGGGAATGGTAGTCTTTTCCTGGATTGGATTGTGTCAAAGTATGAATCACAGGAGGGGATTTTTGTTCTTGTTTGTGTCTCATGAGCCATTTCCAGTTTCTGAGAACAGAATTTAGATTCAGTTTCTTCGTCGTTGAAGGTTGAAAGAGATGGATGTGAGATTCAGGATAGGTGCTTGTTCTTTGTTTGTGGGATACGTGTCTTGCAGCCGGGGCTTCGTTGCATGCATGTTCACCACGTCAAACGTTGCTTGTTTTTTTTTCTCTTTAAAAGATAAAATAGATGAAAAAAAGAGTATAAACCGTTTATTCATAATTTTATAATATTATTTAATCTTTTTTTTAAAGAAATGATACTTTTAATCTTATTACTAAAAACTGCTCAATGTCTTTAATCATATGATTAGTCAATATTAATGTAAAAATCTAAAATTTGGAATTATACTTACCTTGGCTGAGAGGGAAACTAATATTAATATTAATATAATTATCCATAATAATTTTCAATATCATAATAAATAGCAAACCGAGTTGTTAAGAAGTAATATTTGGAAATATGAAATTCAGGTTTTTGTTTTGCTTCTCTTAATTTAAACAATTTTAGCAGCTTTTAACAAAGAGTGTGTATATATATAAATGGGCAGCCAGACAATTTGAACCCGTGACCTTCAGGTTATATAGCAACAATTTTACTATTGCACCAAGGCTCCCCTTATATATATAAAATTCATAATAATTAGATGCAAAAGAATTAAATTTAATCATTGATACAAGATATATATTTACAGAATCATTTTGCAATTTTTACATTCAAAAAAAATGCAGAAAAGAATTTAGAAGAGTACTCTTTTTTGATAAAGTGGATAAACCACATTTTATTCATTAATTATCATCTTGTGTCTGAAAAACAAACTCAGTCTCATTTCATCCAATTTACTGCTCCCCATCATCAACTGGAGTTGAAGATGCATTCTCAGCTCCAGAAGAACACATTAATGGCTGGAAAATCTTCAAGTTCTCCTGGTAATGACTAGAAGTCATCACTGAATCAGACATTGCTAAGTAGCTTGAACTACATTCATTGCTATTCCTTTCCTGCAGAACTCCTCCATGGCCATGACCATAGCTACCAGAAGAACTCTCCCTTGTTCCTTGAACTCCATGAACTCTGATACATGATGCAATAGCTGTCGCTAATGCTGACTGAAAGCTCGGATCAGTTGTTATCGCTTGCGCAATCGAATCCGTGATCATTTGATCACTGTTCTTGATAGAGGGGTTAGAAGGATTTGAAGAGATTTGTGAAGGGTTTAATTGGTAGGATTGTTTTGGTATCGGATGATTATGTCTGCCTTCATAAGTTGTGATCAGTATCGACATGTCTTCGGCACATCTTTGCACCTGTCGAATAATTTTTAGTTTAATAAATTTGGATTTGAACATATAAATCTAAGTCTTAATTTACCTGTTTTTTTACTGGACAGCCTGCTGCAACACTGCAACGATAATATGCTTTAGGGCAGGGATTTCCTTTTGCCACCTTTTGCCCATATTTCCTCCATTGACACCCATCATTCATCTGAATATGTTTAATAGAAAAACATTGTTAGATGTGTTTGATCCAATCTAAAAACTTTTATATTTAGAGAAATATTTGTTTAATTTATGTATCGATCTTACCGTTGGTGCATCACATCTTGCTCTCACTGAAACCCTATCTTTGCTAGGATTAGCTTGTTGTGAAACCTCACCATTTCCATTTTTCAAGCTCTTCATTGATTTGCATGGTGGCCATGTCTCTTCTTCCACAACCTCCAAACCAAGACTCAATGTATCCTTGATTTGATTTTCTTCTTGTTTTCTCTTCTTGTTTGCAATGTTCTTCTCTTCTTTGTAATTATGTTTAGCCAAACACGATCCGAGGCTAAGTGACACAAGCTCAGCTTCTTCAACATCATTTTCGATCTGTCTTTTAGCATCAAGGAAATGCATCTTGAGGGATTGATAGTCCTTAGAAATCTCAGCCAAAAACATTTTCAATCTTTTATTCTCTTCTTTCATCTCTCCCATCTCTATCCTTGTAGATTCAAGCTGTTTCTCCTATAAGTAAACAAATCAATCAAGAACAAACCTCATCAAAAGATCAACATGATCTTCACAAACACAAAAGTGCTTTTCATATTATTGGAACCAAAGATACATAAAATGATAGAGAAGCAGAAGAAGAGAAGAAGATACATATAATACCTTCTCTGTAAAAACTACAGGCATGTTCAGCATCACCTTATCAACCTGCTTACTCTTTCTTTCCATGCTTGCACTCTTCTTATAAAGACAAGAAGAAACTTAGGGTTTCAACACTCTGACATGTTCTACCTTTCATCTGGTGGAGCTCTTCAAGCCGCATTCTTCGGCTTTCAATAGGTTGAATCTTTCCTTCATGTGTCTCTCCTTTGTTGGATTCCCTTGTCTAGGTCACAGTTGACCTCTTAATTAACACGTTCCAAGATCCAAAGTCTCATCTCTCCTCCATGAATGAAAACTTTAATGAAGTAAAGGTCAAAGAACACATTGACATTGTATAAAAGTCAGTGAGGACTTGGTTTTTCCTTGCCTTCTTTCTTTGTTTTAAGAACCCAAAACGTTGAAACATGTTCTTTAGCCAACTCTCATGGAGATTCAAGTCTAATTTATCCAGCTGATCGTTCTCCCAAAGTTGACCATCTTAATCTTATTATGTCAATGTTCTTCTCCATTTTAAAAAATGGTTAGGTGAGCCTAAAATTAAACTACATACTTTTAAATAAGAGATTGTATATTCTGACAGTTCTATATATCTTCTAAATATAAATGGCTTCTCTCATAAATATTCTCAAATTCAACATGAAATGATACATTGAATCTCCATTTTAATTAGCTAGTCAAATTTGTAAATTATAAAGAGTGATCCTTGTGATGCTCAATGCTTGTATACATGTTCTTAGTTTCTAGAAAAGAAGACATCTTTGAAGACGATTTTACCGGCATTCAATCTATCTAATGAGTATAGATCTTCAAGAAGGATCCACTTGCAGAAATGAAGAGACTTTGATCACAGTGACTTTGATCAAGAAAATAGAAAGGTTTGAAGCATGGTTACAAGTTAATTTTTTAAAAAGAGAGGTCTTGTTTTGGATCATATTTCAAACAGATTGACAAAGTATTTCTGCTATTAAGACAGTAAAAACATTCATCTTAGCATGAACAAATTTAATGAAGAAATTGATCATGTTGGGGATGAACTTGAGAGATTAAAGAAATCAGAAACTTTATTCAGTAAAGATTATTACAATGAGACTCAACACATTATACCCTTTCATAGAAGGTTACATCCTTCCAGAAATGGTTATAGTTCTATTCATGAAACAATGTGAATGAATTAACTGATTTTTCCAACATCCCTTCCCAAACTGGATATTACTTGTGCCTCTTCATGTTAAGGTTTGTTCAACCTTCAACATCCCCCCTTGAACAATGCTGCAATATTTCATCATAATTTTTGAGTTTGCATTCTTCACATATATCACAAGCCTTCACATCATTAATTTTTTATTTTTGATGAAGTGGATAAACCACAATTTATTTATTAATTAGCATAAGGGAGTTCAGTACATTGCTCAAACAACGAAGACAATAGAAATGATAACATGACATTTTAAAACGCTCTTCACTGCTTGAGGTGTTGTCTCCTTTTCTTCTCCGTTACATCTAGCCTGCTCTAGCTGGTGTGCCCTGGGTGGGAGGTGGGTCGTCCTCAAACTCATCGCCTCCCGCATCTCCTTGACCTGGAGTGTCCAAGGTGAATTCAAGGTTGCGCTTTACTAGGTTCCTTGCCGCTTCAAGTTTAAACCGTTTGGCCGGAGGAGCTGCATTCAACCAAGAAAAGTGAGGAAAATAATATCACGAATAAGTCTTGAACAAATGCAATGTTTGTCTTGAAAGCATCGTCGATTCCGTTCTCCCCAAATACTCCAGGTGATTGCCATCGCGATAAGATCCCAATCTTCTTGAAGGGTATGGTCCACCCCGTAGGAGGCTGTCGTGGTTCCCCAATGGGCCGGTGTGTTTGAGCTATTTGCACTTATCCCAAACAGGTTCCTTAAATGGTTCCAAATTTGCACCACGAAGGGGCATGAGACCAACAGGTGTGTTACAGATTCATTATCTGTGTCACACAGATAGCATCTTGTTCGGTCCCCGTTCCAGTTTCTCTTGTGTAAGTTGTCGAGAGGTAGGATTATATCCTCTAATTTTCAATATCAATATCTGACATGAATAAACCAACTAATAATTTTCACCTTCACATCATTATCTGTAAAATCCAAGGATTTTAGGGTTTAATTTTTTAGCTATTGGATTTAATCGTGTGATTAAATCAGGAAGGTTCTCAAAGTTGGACTTGTTAGTATTTTTTTAGGACTTGCTCTTTAAGCAAATATTATGAATAAATGACTTCTATTTCGCTTAGATTACTTTTATTAATAGAAGAAAGTTTCCAAGTTTGGGTTAATTGGAAAGTGTGGATTAAAAGGATTAAGCCTTAATTAAGGCTGTTGGGGACCAATGAGGAATTTGAAAACTTAAGGGGACTAATAGGGAAATATTGTTTCCCTCATGAAATAAAAGAGTTAGAGACCAACATGTAACTTTTTATAAAAACAGGACTTAGTGGCAAATTGAAGAATTAATTAAGATGAGTATTTTATATATATAGATTTGATTGCAAGGAAGAGGACGTACTTGGTTAGGGTATATATGATACTTTAAATATATATAATATACGAATGAATGCAAATTGTAGAAGGACATTCATGCACGGTTGGAAGAATATATAAATAATAATAATATATATATATATATATATATAAATGAATAAAATAGGTAAAAGGAAATAATCCATCTATGGACCACGTGAATGGATGCATGTATTACTTTATATATATGGTTAAATTTATATATATATAATGAGGTATACAAATAGAGATACATATGGAAAAATATAGAAAGAGCTTTGTCATTCCACGGCCGACCAACAAAAAAATAAATCCGATCTCTTTCGCATGAAGGCCGAAATCAGAGGAATGGATTCCCTTCCAATCCTCCATTAAATCCTATAAAAGAGTCTCCACTCCCTAACTTGTGTCGCGCCCAACTAAGAAAGGAAGAGGCGGGCTAGAGGAGCTCCGAGCGTCTCTTGCTCACTTTAGGAGGGGATTGATCTCGAGGGGCGTGGAGGACGAAGGGAAGGGGCTCTTCAACCTCTAATCTCCCTCCAAACCACACATAAGAGTCGTTAGAAATTTTGGTTCCATAGATCTCGAAGAGGGGGACTGCCATTCATTCTTAGGTGAGCTTCATAACCTCTGTTTTTTTTTTTTTTACCTAGTTCCTGGCCTCATGCATGGCTCTAGAGTGTCATTGTTCAGTGAAGAGATCGGTTTGTTCTTAAAGGTTGATATGCATGGGATCCAGATTGATCTCTAGTAATAGAAGAGAGATAAGCTTAGAGAAAGAGAGAGAGAAAGTTACTACTTCAAGGGTGTTCTGCTGATAGAGATTGAGAGGAATAAAGCCATGAAGTACATGATAGGTTGGTAAATGGCCTAGATTGATGAACCATAGGAAATGTCTGGTAGTGAGAGTTAAGAGCATGAGTTGTTATGTTTGTTTTGATTTTCATTGACAGTCATATGAAGTAGTGTTAGAGAACATGGTTTGGTACCATCTATTTCCAGTGGTTTTACTTAGATGTTCATACATTCAAAGGTACATGGTGATTTTGTCTCACTTAATAGGGTTGCATGGAGGATACTGTTAAAGGGTTTGTAGTGGCTCAATGTCAGTGGAAGTAGATAACTGATTCATGTTGGAATTTCCGAACTTGCAGGACCTTGTTTCTGGCTTCAATGTTATGCTTTGGCATTTGATGACATGAATAGTTATGCATGGAGTTTGATGATGGATTTAAATCATGCTTGCATGGAAGATTGGTAGAGTTTACATACTTGCATGGGTTGAGGCTTAGAAGATGGGTGAGTTTAGAGAAGCTTGTATGGGAATAGTTAGAGGATTAATGAATGAAGGAAGAGACCTTGAGAGGCTCTGAGTTTCCCTTTGGGTTATTAAAGAAGCAGTTGAATTATCCTAGTTAGCAGAGATGAAGGTTGGAGGAGATGAGAGCACATAAACATCAGGCATACATAGTGTTGTTAATATGTATAATTAACATGGGTCACCTTAATGTTAACAGTTGGTTGAGTCCTTGATGAGGTTTTAGTAGGTGGTTGTGTGGCTGGAAACCTTGGAGATTATGGTTAGTATGGGTTCTGAATCAGAAAAGAACTTGAAAGTTTCTTTTCTAGTTATTTGAATAGGGGGTCTAAAAAAATAAGAATAACTACTACTATCATTACATGTATAATACTCCATTTAGTTGGAATAATCACATTACTAATTGTGTTGATAGTTATCTTCGTTTTGAAATCGATAGTAGTATTACTAGTTACATTCATTGGTGTGATATCGTCAATTACAGTGATGGTTACATTTATAGTTTCATTTGTACTGAAAGTGTAAGTAGTACTAGTATACGAACTAGTAGTAATGGCAGTGATTTCAACATGAGAGAAAATGTGAACTATTATGATATAAATAAATGAAACTAAGGTGACGGTAGGGAAAATCATGCATTATAATGTCCTGGTAATGAGGTCTAGTGATTGAATAAATTGAGTGGCATTGATTAGATCAAATTAGTTGACTGACTAGTTGGGTTAATCAACTTAAGTGGGTGAGGTTAGGTGAGTTGTTTGATACTTTTAGGTTGTTAGTTGGGCTTTTGGGCCCGATAGTGTTGATTGGAAAGGTTTGGGCTTGAGTAAGTTTGAGTTGGGTCAACTGATGGATCCATCTGGGCGGGCCCATTTAGCCAGCATGCATTATAGATGGTATTATTATATTCGAGCACTTGTCGCGTGTGTTGAAATATAGATCATGTGTTTACCGGATATTATCGAGGCGTGGTACTTCCAGCCAGGGCGAGGGTTGAGCGTTGGGGTTGGATTCGTCTAGAGGTAAGTATACATCTTGTACCTCCAGTCATTTGTTGATTGGTTTCTTAGCTTCTTGATTGCATGTTGATCATTTGCCTTGTTCCTCCGCGCCGGGGATTTTATTTTTATGTCTTTTGTTGTGACATATTGTTTTCATACATCTTCCATGAATTTTATTTGAAATCCATATATAGCATGTTTGATTGTTTAGGATATTGGGATCCCTACTTGTACTGTTCTTAGCCGTCCGGATTGATGGAGGCGGAGTGAGCTCCAGTTTTCGCGAGCGAAGCGTTAGGGGCCAGGGACACCACGGCGTTCCCAGGCACTCCTAGCCGGAGAGGAGAGTGTTGCAGTTGTCCGCCTTGGTCGGTGGGTCGAAATCGGTGACGATAATGTCGACCGCGTAGTAGAGGTGGCGCTACCCGACATACGACGGAGTAGCGGCCAGGATGGAGTCGTTTTCTCACCGTGGGTTGGTGATGAGTGCTTGATCGGGGAGGCGTTTGTAGGAGCTTAGATTGGAACTCTTAGCTAGAGTTACATTATCTTGTTTATTTTTGTGATAGACTCCTAGGGGCTTGTTTTTGAGGAGCGTGCCCCAGGGGTTTTGCTTGATATTCGTTTTGTTGATATCGTATTTCTTGAACCCATGAGGGTACTTACTTGAAGTTTTAGATTCAGCTCATGCACTTACCTAACTATTTCTTCTGTATCTGAGATCCAGGACAGGACACTGAGTGCGCTTGAGGAGTGGCGTCAAATGATCGTGGTCCGGGGTGATTTGCAGAGGTCCAAGGACCTTGTCTATCTTTCTGTTTTGAGTGAGATATTATGTTTTGTAGGTCCCCTTAGGGCCTGGTATTTATAGGGTACTTGAACCCTTGTTATTTATTTTCTCCGCTGAACTATGTCTACTTTGAATAAATTAAGTTGTTTATTTTTAAATTGCATTATTCATACATGGTAGCGCTTGTAGCCAAGTGGGGTAGCGTCTACCACTACTGGCCGGTCGGCACTGCGACATGCGTCTTCGAGGTTACGGGATCGGTCGGAAGCGTTACATTATCAATATCTGACTCATAATTTTCACCTAACCAACTAATACACCAACTTTTCTTCTGTGTCAGTTGAGATTGCTTTTGAGGTCCCTGAATTTTAGAGTTTTCCATTGAATAAATTGATTTCTCTGCTTCCTACTGCACTGCAGGGTCTCTGTTGCCTTCTGCCATGTTGATTCCCTCAAATTTATACAACATTCATTTTTATAATGCCCAAACTTTTTGCAGTTGTTGCATTGAACACTGCCTTTGTGATACATTCTTCTTCTTTGATCAGTATTTCTTCCTCTTCCTCTGTTTTTTAAAAGAGAGGTCTTGTTTTGGATCATATTTCCAACAGATTGATAAATTATTTCTGCTATTAAGACAGTAAAAACATTCATTTTAGCATGAACAAATTTAATGAAGATACTGATCAGACATGAATAAACTGAGAATTTCAAAATTTTCGAGTACTTAATGTAATGGCTATTTCTTCTGAATAAAAAGAACAAGTGACTTCTTACAGAGTTTTTTTCTTTTCTGAAAATCTCCATTGATCATATGAACTTCTGAGCTTTGGAAACTCTTGTTAAATCACAGCCTATTCATTTTAGGACTTTTAGATTATTTTTTAAAGGTAGTTTAAAAAGCTCTTTAAGTTTAAGTGAGATTGACCTTTATTATTGTATTATTATAGCATCACAAGATAATGTACTTCCATAGCTGAGTGTTTGGCTTCTTATTACATCCATTATTGTTTCTAGATCTTAGGATTTATAATTAGGTTCATGTTCAAATTAAGTTCAATACTAAATAGGTTTATTTATTTATATTTACTTTTTCACAGAAAAAGTCTACAATACCCATGTGTTTAATTATCTTATTTTATATATATTGATAAATGTTTATCTGATTATACTTATATTCCACACTATACTCACCAATTAAATGAATTTTCTTTCAAGAGTTTAATGCGGTTTACAAGCACAATAGACATATGCTAATATTGGTGATTAAGCCATAAAGCATGAAACATTACAATCTTTCACAGTGACTTGCCCAAAACACAAATCATTATTTCGGTTGCTTCCTATTTAATCTCCTTATATGTGTATTGATAGGGAGGAAGATGGTAAGACACGTGGAATGCATCAGAACCATTCATGTGTCAATATTATAAAGTCTCTCACTAAAAACGGGGCGACCCATATCAAATCAGCCCATGTCATAATGACCATCTCTTGTGTCATATCGGATCAGCCAAAAGAAGTGGAGATCGAATTGAGCCGATGAGTTGTCAATATAGAACATATCGGGAGACAACCCCAATTCGTCATATCGGAATTGCTTCTCACCGCTCCCATCCTGAATACACACTCAGCCTCATCGGAATGACTTCAGAGGTCTTCTAGAAGGATTACAGCCGTCATCCAGCTCAGCGATTAAGTGGAGCCCAACTGAAAGCTTGCTCAAAAAATTAACACGTGGCCTAATTCAATAAGGCATGTGTCGAAATTCCAGGCTTCTTCTCCAAGCCACCGAAGCCTATAAAAGGCAGTGACCCCCGCTCATTTGAGGACAAGACATTAGAGACAGCGAAGCTCTGCTTCTCTGGGAATTGATTCACCTTTTTTCCATTTCCACTTGTAAAAATGGCTTTCAAAGCCCAGGTTAATGAGAATTCTTCTTCTTCCTCCGTGGTTTTTCCCTAATAAGGGTTTTTCACGTTATATCTTCGCCTCTATCTCTTGATTGATTGAGCTTCTCTCCACTTTCTCTCTGCTCAAATCACAACTAATCAAACAAATTTAACAGTTGTCTTGAAATTGGGGTTGATCTCGAGGCGATCCCCATTTTCATAGTCAACATGTATCTATATTAATCTTGACCATATAGGTAAGCATAGTGATGGAGCAGCTCCATGAATGTGGGCTGCCTAGGGAGGATGCTGACTTCATTAATTCTGATGGTATAACAATGAACAAGTTCCTTTTCAAGGTTGTATACTATACACATTTTATGGCAAAATGTATACTATAACTAGATAACCTATTCTAAATTGAAGTTGCAAATTTCCTGCTTTAAAATGTTAAATGTACCAAAGGGTTAGTAGCCTAGCGGTATATCCTTGGGCCGGGTCCCGTGTGTTGGGGCATTCTTTTGGGCAAGATTTCTAGATTGAATGAGTAGAGTTTACTCCTCGAAACTTTATACGAGCACGGTAAAAGGTCGGGGACAATCGAGTGAGTTTACTCTTCGGCGCCCATAGCCACGTCCCTGATTGTTCCTATGAGTGGGGGTCTTTATGACCTAAATAAAAATAAAAATAAAAAAATATATTAATGTACACATGCCACTGATGACATGGGTTTTTTCTTTTATCTGCTTATAAAAATCTTGTCCCTATCTAGTCTAAATTTCTTCTGCAGATTCTAAAATATTTTGTAACATACTTATAAATTTTCTTTTCGTGCCTTTTCCTTTTGACTTGCTGTTTTCGTGGTTTCACCATTTGAATAATATTGACGTTAGTTGGTTACAGATATTGTTTATAGAAAATAATTTAGATTAAGTTGCCATATCAAGAAGTTGACTGCTACAATGAGGTATTTTCAAGAAAGGAGTGAGGGAAAGATCCAGGCACCCAACAAAGGTGGGAAGTGATCCTTTCCGAGCATAGTATTTTTATTGCCAAAGAATCACTTTATTTTATATTCAACATATCAAAGTGATGAATTAAATAAATCTTTTTTTTTATATATTCGCCAGTCAACCATAACCCTCTGATCTACGGCAGAATCAAAGGAAAGAGAACACGGAAACAGGAGTTTAGAGATATAAAAGAGTTACCTCTGATGGACAAAGAGGCTTCACTATCCTTGATTTGTGACCGAATCAAATTGAGAGAATTTAAAGATCGTCAGCGATGGGTTTAGAGAGATTAGAAGAAAAAAGGGATAGCCGAGATCACGAGCGAGAGTTCGGACATCGAAGAGATGCGAAGAAAGGAGGGAAAACAATTAGAGAAAAAAATAAGGGTGATTATATAATTTTTTAATTTGGTTAAGTTTTAACTATAATAATCTTAAAAATTCTAACTGTGGTTAATGGTGACTACAGTAAGGGTATATAAATAAAAAATAATAATTTTAGATGAATATAAAAGTAAATAATATTTTTATAGAGATATTTAAGCAAATATGAAGTTTTGGAGGGGTATATAAACAATTTCCTCAATACTGTTTTTCTCTGACTTTGACCAAGAATATAACACTCCTACTCAAACTCAAGTTCTTCAACAGGTTATGTTAAGAATAAAGATATAATCCACAATGAAAATAGTAAATAAAAAATATATATATTTAAAAAATCTCGGCAAAGTAAAAAATCAAGAATGAAGTAGAAAAAATTTATTCTATATTAAAAAGGATAAGTATAATGAGAGTCAGAAAGTTTTTTTTTTTAATAGACAACATCTATTTATAACCGTCTAGAAACAAAATTCTATTTTGATACGAATAAAACTAATCATATTAGAGAAGGACTCAAATCATAGTTAGAATATGAGTCATTCTAAATTTTTAGATCAAATTGAGATTATATTATAATCTCAACAAAATTTCACTTTAATACCAATTCTAGTATGAGAAATGAAAAATAATCTCCAAAATACTAAAAAAAAAGAAATTCTCCAACTCTCCCACAAAACCTCCGAAGGGCTAACTCTGAAAACCACCAATCAAGTTCTAAGTAATACTCACAACTTAGGTAAGGGAGAGACGTTACTTCTAATCTTGCACACAACAATATCTAAAGCAATGATATCAGGTATAATAGAACACTTTTTAAGGGTATATATGTAATTTACCCCTAACTATTTCTTCAGATTTTTAATAATAATAATAATAATTTTATGACCTCTGATTGGCAAATGTATGTCCCTAAAGACTAGGAGTAAAACTCCGCCTATAACAAACTCAAATAGATAATTTACATTTTCATAGTCTTGGACAGTTGGACCACTCCTATTGGATAACAAAATACTTTTATTTTATATCAACATATATAACTAAGGCCGGCCAGGAGTGAGACCTACTCCAACTAGAACTCAAGTTCACTCTTTGTCACAAAATCAAAGATAACTCCCTTATATATTTTTGACCTACTCCTACTGGAATTCGGGCTCTCCCATGGGTTGTATATATATGATGGGCACACACACGCACACTATTGTGTTTCATTAAGTATCAGAAGGTTTATTGAAGTTGAAGCTAAGAGTTAAGCATGGGAGGTTTTGGTAGCAACGGCGGCACCACCGGCGACCATGTTGAGTTTGAAGGGAAGATCACATGGTATGTGATTTTATCCGCGATCATTGCCGCCACCGGAGGACTCATGTTCGGATACGATATCGGAATCTCAGGAGGAGTGACAGAGATGGATGATTTCTTGAAGAAGTTCTTCCACCAAGTCTATGTGAAAAAGCATGAGGCCAAGGAGAGCAATTACTGCAAATATGATAACCAGGGTCTTCAGCTTTTCACCTCATCACTCTACTTGGCAGCCATTGTTGCCAGCTTTGTTGCATCCAATGTCAGCAAAAAGTATGGTAGGAAACTAACCATGCAGGTAGCTTCTATTTTCTTTCTGGTTGGTGTCGTCTTGGATGCTGCGGCTATGAATCTCCCCATGCTGATCGTGGGAAGGATTTTTCTCGGTTTTGGAGTGGGATTTGCAAACCAGGCAGTTCCACTGTTCTTGTCGGAGATCGCACCGACGAGAATCCGTGGTGCACTCAACATCCTCTTCCAGCTGCTAGTAACAATCGGGATCTTCTTTGCAAACATCGTGAACTATTCCACATCCCACCGGCATCCATGGGGATGGAGACTATCCCTCGGCCTCGCCGGAGTACCCGCAAGCATCCTCTTCTTTGGCTCATTATTGATCCCGGAGACTCCGACGAGCCTCATCGAGCGACAACAACAAAGAAAAGGTTTGCAAGTACTGAAGAAAATCAGGGGAACAGACAACGTGCAAGCCGAATTCAATGAAATCGTTCATGCTAGTGAGATGGCACGCCAAGTCAAGCACCCTTTCAGGAATCTCATGAAGAGGAACAACAGGCCTCAGCTGGTCATTGGCATATTGATGCAGATATTCCAGCAGTTCACAGGGATCAACGCCATCATGTTCTACGCTCCGGTGCTCTTCCAGACGATGGGATTCAAGAACAACGCTTCATTGTTATCTGCAGTGATTACTGGAATTGTGAATGTCTTATCCACGGTTGTTTCTGTTGTTTTGGTGGACAAGGTTGGGAGGAAGGCGTTACTACTTCAAGCCTGTGTTCAGATGTTGATTTCCCAGTCAATCATAGGAGGGATTATGGGTTTTAAGTTGCATGACAGTAATTCGTTGGCAGGGGGGTGGGCTATCGCAGTGGTGGTGCTCGTCTGCCTCTTTGTGTCCAGCTTCGCGTGGTCTTGGGGGCCTCTTGGGTGGTTGATACCGAGCGAGACGTTCCCTCTAGAGACGAGGACGGCCGGGTTCGCGTTTGCAGTGAGCTCAAACATGCTCTTCACTTTTCTCATTGCTCAGGCTTTTCTGTCAATGATGTGCGGTATGAGGGCCGACATCTTCTTCTTCTTTGCGGCTTGGATCATCGTCATGGGCTTGTTTGTGCTGTTTTTGCTGCCGGAGACTAAGGGAGTTCCCATAGATATGATGACTGAGAAAGTCTGGAAACGACATTGGTACTGGAAAAGGTTCATGGATGATGATAACGATGAATGTGAGCTTTCTAAGGTTGAGAAGGGAACCTACGACATTACTTTTCAGACATGAGATTAGAGTTCTTAATTTTTTATTTTTTTTATTCTTTTTTATTATATAGGTTATCTTCCATTAATATGATTGGCTAATGGAAGAGTTGTTTTATTAGATATTACTTTTTTTTATTGATACAAAATATTAATGTGATATTGACGAATTTGGCAATAAGCCTGCAACATGAAATATAATTTTTTTTTTTTTGATAAAGTGGATAAACCACATTGTATTTATAGTAGTTGATAAGTTTTACATTGCATGGGCAGAAATATAATTTTATTTAAAATAAATATATTCTGTATATTTAGCATGTAAGTCAGTTATCATTTATTTTAACTGTTAAATCATTCAAAACAACGTTTGAATATAAATAAATAAAATAAAAACTTTAACAAATTTTAGATATTTTTGAGTTTTTTTTTAAAGATAATTTATTTATTTATTTAGAGCCGGGAAACTGTCGATTTCTCATAATTATCTATAATTTTGTGATTAATCATTTTAATAAATGAATAAATAAACAATACAAGCCAAGATTCGTTGTGCTTCCTCTTCGATCCCACTTCGCCACTGAATCCGATTCCCATCCATCCTTCGATTCTCCACCAATGTCTCGGCTTCTCTCTCGCCGAGCAATCACCTCCATAGCGCGGCGATCGGCCGGGAATTGGCCCTCCTCCTCCCTCTTCCTCGCTTCCAGGTATTCCTTTTTGTGTTTGTGATCATCTTTGTGTGATTAGATATGATGTGTGTGTTTTGTTAATGATCCTTTTGGTTGATACTCTCCAGAGGGATACATTCATCTTCACCCTCTTTTGCGACTGTAGCAGCCGCGGAAATCTCTGGTTCTCGCCCCGCCGAAGTGCATAACTTGGGTATGATGCTTGATAGATATTTGCGTGTGTTTTTCTTTAGTGATTCGCCCTTTTTCTCGTCTCATGGATGGGGGAACAATGAAAGAAGAATTCGTTTTAGTTTATCTAATGTTAAAGCTTGAAGCTTTAATAGTTTAGAAGAAATTTTGGTGCTCAAATGTTAGTTTACTTGCCTGAATGCTCCGTCTTTATCTTCAGATGCAAGGAACTCTAGTTTAATTATTGGGCAGTATTTCATTCCACTCACACTTTTAGCTTGCATTATTTTCACACTTGTCAATTAAGTACATAACCTGGGCATGGTGCTTGACAGGCATTTCCTCCTTTTTTATCTTGTTCATGCACGGCATGATCAGGACTAGTTTTAGTTTATCTTATATTACAATTTGCTAGTTCTGGAGAAACAATTTTTGTGTTCAACATTGAACTTTCTTGCATTAACTAGTTTTATCTTTAGCTGCAGAAGCAGCAATCACTAGTTTTAGTATTGAACTCATGTTATTCAATTCATGCACTTTACGTGCATTATTTCCACACTTGCTCATTGAGACGGGGAGTGTACATTGTGACTGGTAAGAGAGCTAAAGATTGGAGGAAGTGAAAATGGTTAATAATCCTTGTGCAAACAGTGAGAATGTCTTGAGTTAATGAATGGCTATTTATCAAATACTGGAAAAAAAAACGACTGAAAATGGGCTGAAGTAGGATACATTTGAGGGAGCAGTCTGTGATCCCCTAGAAGGGCACCTAATTGTTTGAACAATCAGAAGTTTTTTTTTTTTTTTTTTTTTTTTGAGATAAATGCCACTGGAAGCCTGTCATAGACGTGGTTCGAACCCTTAACCACACCTTGTGAGGGGGAGTGAGCTAGACAACTTTCCTTGTGAAAATTGGTGAACAATAAAAAATATTATTGTAATTAAGAACTATATTCTGTTGGTGATGGGTCCAATAGTTGTGTTCCATATCTGCTCTGAAATTGTCAGGATTGTCTTGTAGAAAAGTTGCCTTATATTGAAATTTGAATCTATTTTCATGGAAAGCTCAGCAATAAAGCTAGCTGAAGTTGATCATGCAATAATGAGTATGTTTAGTGCAGGGTAAGTGGAGTGCATCTAATAGTTGGAACTGGATTGTTGATCCCTTGAATGGAGAGCAGTTCATTAAGGTTGCTGAAGTTCAGGAGGCGGACATTGAGGTATATAACTGGTTTGCATATTATCCGTCTTGCTTTCCCTAGTATTCTTTTCCCAAAAAATCATTATGATTATCTTTTTGACCTTTGCTTGCCTAATCAAGCATTGAACTTAATAGTAGTTACATTATATTTTTGCAAATACAAAGTTGTGGAAAACATCTAACCGGTTGCCATGTTGTTTGCAGCCTTTTCTGGAGAGTTTATCCAAATGCCCAAAATATGGACTCCATAATCCACTTAGGTCTCAAGAGAGGTTTGTTCCTTCTTATCTTATATGCGATCGCAACCACATAAGAAGAAAAACTTTAAGATACATAGGCAACCAAAAACTTGCACTATAATTTTTTTATATATATAAATGTGGACAAGCCACTAGAAGCATGCCACATGCGTGATTTGAATCCTCAATCTCTCCTTGTGAGAGAGAATGGACTAGCCAAAAACTTGCACTATAATTGTTGTTAGAGTTTGTCCTATTATGCTTTTCAAATTGGTTTCTGGGCTATGACTACAAATCAGGAAGAAACTCATGGTACTCGGTGCCTGCAATTTTCACTCACAAAAATTTTTATTATTGTACTAATTGTCTGAGTAATAAATTTATCTCTATCTTTGAATGATGAAGCTTTTTTTGCCTTATCTTAAGTCATGCCCTAACGAAACATATGAACTCATGGATTTTACCTGTTCTTGGATCCTTCTTTTTATCATTTTCATCTCAAAAATGAAAAACTAGTTTGAGCTAATTTCTAGAATTTTTTTTGGTAGATATCTCATGTATGGTGATATTTCTGCAAAAGCTGCTAGTATGCTTGCTCAACCAGAGGTAGCATTCATCTGGATTACTTACCATCTTAATAACATAGCAGTACTAGATTTCTCTTAGCTTGCATATACTCCTATTGTCTTGTTCTTAGTCTCCACATCAACATAAGCCAGTGTAGCCTGAAAAATCTCTCCTCATCCATGACATCAGGTCTCAGATTTCTTCACGAGGCTTATTCAAAGAGTTTCTCCAAAAAGTTACAAGCAAGCATTAGCTGAAGTAATTGTTTCTCAAAAATTTTTGGAAAATTTTTCTGGAGACCAGGTATAATAAAAATCCTGATCTTTTCATCCTTATGTGCTTGAAGCAAAATTGGAGTATGAAGTTGATCATTTTATGCATTTATTATTATGTGCCTATATCGAGTTCATTTTAAGTCGTGATATGATTAATGAATTATACCTTGGACCATTCTGATGTATTTACCCCTTATCACAGGTGCGATTCCTTGCACGATCCTTTGCAATACCTGGCAACCATCTTGGGCAACAGAGTCATGGCTATCGTTGGCCATATGGTCCAGTAAGTCTTATTCCTTGATCAATTTAGTGTTTTTAAAGTATATGATGGGTTTCTTTTTTTTCCTGTAAGATTCCTTTTTAAAACACAACTGATACGGGAAGACAAGTGAGATTCAGAAAATATGTAATGTTTCTTATGTTATTTGTGCAGGTTGCTATCATCACTCCATTCAATTTTCCATTAGAGATTCCTCTGCTGCAGTTGATGGGTGCACTTTATATGGGCAATAAACCAATCCTCAAAGTTGACAGCAAGGTCCGTAACTTTCATGTTTAGATCATGTAACACATGCTTCTGAAATTTTATTGGTTGTGGTTAGATTCATTGATGTCTTGGCAAAATCAAGATTGTGGTTTGATTTTTTATTTTTTTATTTTTTTATTTTTACACTTTCAGTAGCTGTTTCAATGTTGTTACAAACCACAGGGGAGCCATGTATCTAGTACACACTACACACTAACTAAATGAATTTTCTTTCAAGAGTTTAATGTGGTTTACAAGCACAATAGACATCTGCTAATAATGGTGATTAAGCCGTAAAGCATGAAAACATCACAATCTTTCATAGTGACTTGCCCAAAGCTTTTCAGTTGAGAGCCACCATTCAGTAATCTGGTTTATTATGCTAGATCAATTTCATTTTTTGAGTATTTCTATACAATAATCACATGAATTTGTATGGATTTCACAAATCATTATTTCTGGTTGTTTCCTATTTAATCTCCTTATGTGTATCTATATTAATGTTGACCATATAGGTAAGCATAGTGATGGAGCAGATACTTCGGTTGCTCCATGAATGTGGGCTGCCTAGGGAGGATGCTGACTTCATCAATTCTGATGGTATAACAATGAACAAGTTCCTTTTGAAGGTTGTATACTATACACATTTTATTGCAAAATGTATACTATAACTAGATAACCTATTCTAAATTGAAGTTGCAAATTTTCATGCTTTAACTGATGATATGATTTATAGCATGAGTTTATTCTGTTTATCTGCTTATAAAAATCTTGTTCCTATCTAGTCTAAATTTCTTCTGCGGATTCTAAAAGATTTTGGAACATACTTATAAAATTTCTTTTTGTGCCTTTTCCTTCTGACTTGCTGTTTTCATGGTTTAACCGTTTGAGTAGTATTCGACGGTAGTTGGTTACAGATGTATAGAAAACATTTTAGATTAAGTTCCCCTATCAAGAAGTTGATTGCTACAATGAGGTATTTTCAAGAAAGAAGTGAGGGATAGATCCAGGCACCCAACGAAGGTGGGCAGTGATCCTTTCCAAGCATAGTATTGCCAAAGAATCACTTTATTTTATATTCAACACGTCAAAGTGATGAATTAGATCTTCTGTTATATTCTTACCATTATGAGGATGACCCTGATGCTCAAATATTTGGAGATCAATTTTCTTGGATCCATGGTAGATATTCATCTGACAGGTTGAACAATTCAGATCTGTGGTTATTTGTTCTACTTCTCAGTAAGAAAAAATGATATCATTTTCTAGAAAAATAAATCAAAAAATATTTTAAGATTAGTATTCCCTTTTGTGACTGTTACTACAACAGCTTGACTGACTGAAGAGTGTTATCAAAATTTTCATGATGCAACTTGAATTACTCAATTACTTCCAATCTGGTGCTTGGGTATTGACCTGCATTTTAACATTGTTCAGTCTATTGATATCCTTTTATCTGATTAACTTGCATGAAGTTGTCTGATTCGGATGGCATCCCCATGTTGCATTGACAGGCAAATCCACAAATGACTCTCTTTACTGGGAGTTCACGAGTGGCAGAAAAATTGGCTGCTGATCTGAAGGGCCGTGTTAAGCTGGAAGATGCAGGTTTTGACTGGAAAGTCCTTGGTCCAGATGTACAGGAGGTCTCTATTGATGGATTACTTAACTTGGTCCTTTGCAAGTTTCCATATCTTTGACCATTTTAAGCCAAGAACAATATATGTCTTATCTTTCTTCAATGGCAGGTTGATTATGTTGCATGGGTATGTGATCAGGATGCCTATGCTTGCAGTGGACAAAAGTGCTCTGCACAGTCAATTCTCTTTATGCATGAGGTATTGGTTACAAGTTTTCAAGGAAGTGCTTTACTAGGTTTATTGAGTAAACTATTTCCAAATGGAGAGTAAAAATTTACATGCATTTTTATATACATGATTATAACATGCACGAATCCAAATGGACAGTTGTAAGTGCCATTCTTTCTGTACTTGCTTCATTAAAGATGAAATTACTGTTTTCAGCATCTTAGTAGCCTAGCAGATCTGTAACAAAAGCATATAAACAAAAAGTTCCTCCTGTTGTGGTTAACCTGCCAGTTTCTTTGAAAATGTTTCATCCTGTTATATTGCTGCCCAATTGATCATAAAGCACTGGATGATCCATTTCATTTGAAGTGCTGGCTAAACTTCTTCACCCGCCTTGATAGATGGATTCTGTTTTCATGAAAAGTCAGAAGAAACAGATCCCTTAGTTGCATATCACCTCAATTTTCTGCCAGATGCCTTGTTTAAGGATATGGTTGTGCGGTTTGGCTTTCTTTAAATTCAACTGTTAATAGTCAGGTTAATCATAACCGAAGCATAGTTCTTTGAGTTTTCTTAGGTTTGTATTATGTCTGCAGAACTGGGCTTCAAGTGGACTTATTCCTAAAATGAAAGATCTTGCAGAGAGAAGGAAGCTAGAAGATTTAACTATTGGCCCTGTTCTCACTGTAAGTCAATTAATTCTATTGTCAATTATGGAACTTGAAGTCATTTACTTCCATTGATATGACACCTAACTTTTCTGACTAATTTGAGTTTATTTAATCGAGAATCACTAAATCAGTTTTCTTTGTTATTTCTTCTTTTCCTTTTTGGAGAAACATTTGGATTTTTGGTCTATGGATTTGCATTATGTAATGGTAGAAGTGGATGGAAAAAGTTGTAACTTGCAAGAAAGAATCTGCATATGATCACAGTATTTTGCATAGTTTGTGTTTGTAAAAGCATGCGTTCATGAAGAAAAGTCAAATTAAATATCAATATCCCAATAAAAAAGATTTAGGATTTATTTGAGAAGGTTGTTTAAATGCAGGCATATATCAGAAATGCAGATAGTCTTTTAGAAGCCATCAACTTAAAACAAGAAAAAATACTAGTCCAACTGAAATATTTACATCTTCAGTGATCCTTTGAAGTTCCCAAAATGGTATATTTTGAAATGTCACATGTATTTACATGTTACATGTCGCATCAATTAAAATAGGTCCATATGAGAGTTCTCAGGTTTCAGACTTTCTTTGCCCTTGCACTATGGTGTTACTGTTGCATTTCCTGGAGAGCATAATGCACATTTCTTGCATCTAATTATCTGTGATGGAGCTTTGTGGCTTCATGACTTTCATCTAGATTGTGACTATGAGACCCTTAACTGCAGGTTACAACTGAAAGTATGCGTGAACACATTGAAAAGTTGCTTGAAATTCCAGGAGCAAAGCTGCTCTTCGGGGGTGAACCGTTGGAGAATCATTCTATTCCAAAAGTCTATGGTGCTTTGAAACCAACCGCTGTTTTTATTCCTCTACATGAAATCCTTAAAGACTATAACTTTGAGCTTGTGACTCGAGAAATTTTTGGGCCCTTCCAGGTAACAAACTGAAGTTACAAAATTCAAAGCACTTGTTTTGTTCCGGAGAACATTCATATATTTCATAACAGAGATGTATAGGTTAAAATGGTGTACTCTGGTGAAATAGTTATTTTGCTGTGTTCAGTTTCAACAATTGAAATTTTTTGGTGATTTTCCCTGGTTTCTTTTTTTTAATAAGATTAAAAATAAGATGAATTTGTTTACATGGTGAATATTAATAAACATGAAAACTAGGTTTGATTCTGTCTACGCACAGGCAGAGAACGAACTCCTTTGTAGCTTACTGATACTTGTTTTCCGTGTCCAGATTATAACTGATTACAAGCAAGTTGAGCTTCAGATGGTGTTGGATGCTTGTGAGAGGATGCATGCACATTTGACAGCTGCAGTGGTTTCTAATGATCCATTGTTCCTTCAGGCAAGATTAGCTCACTTTATATATTCTCCCCGTTTTGTTTCCTGTTGTTATAATCTCCTTGAAACACTGAAAATTCCTTGATCATGCTATGATCTTTTTAAGTTTTTGATGAAATTTTAAATGAATAACAATTGCCAAATGATTTTCAAACACAACAATGTGAAACAGAGGCACAATTTTTTGAGACCAGTAAGTACATGAAAATCATGAAAAGGCTCTTATTCATGCAGGAGGTTCTGGGGAGGTCGGTCAACGGGACGACATACGCCGGAATCAGAGCACGGACAACTGGTGCTCCACAGAACCATTGGTGAGCAAGAAATCCTTTTGACATAGGATTTTAATTCATGTATGTGCTGGAAAGATGGATTGATTTATCCCGGGTTTGATTATCAACATCACAGGTTTGGACCAGCTGGTGATCCCAGGGGTGCAGGAATTGGGACCCCAGAGGCAATTAAACTAGTTTGGTCTTGCCACAGGGAGATCATATATGACATTGGACCATTGCCACACCATTGGGAACTCCCACCTCCAACTTAAAACCTCTCTATATATGTAGAAGAACAAAGATTGAGTTGACAAAATTGAGGGGTTGTGGTGTAATAGTATTATGACTTGTGCTTTCAGTTTGAATAATTTTGGGATTTATAACCCTGTTAAATATGGGGCCTTGAGTTAAAAAATTCTAATAGTCACATTAACATTCACACAATAAATATAAGGGGGACAAGCATATCATAAATAACAGTACTTCCACAATCATCAAAGCTTCTTTCAAACTTAACCTCTATTAAAATAACCTCTATAGGGTCTAGAAGAACCACCACCTCAATGACGATTTGAAACAAACATCCAATCACATAATCACATAATATATGAAATCTACTCATAGTTGATCCAATATGTAGATACTTTGGAAATATACATCACAAAGTGTGCATTATTTGTTTGCTCAATCAATAACAAATTATAAATTAGATTGAGCAAAGCAGGTATGGAATCTGCAACTCAAAGATGGGCAAAAATAGGGAAGACATGACAATAATATGAATCGATGTCCAAGTATGATTAAGTTCTTGACTTCACTTCAGAAGATGAAGACCACACTGTCATGAACTCTTGACTTCTGGTTCTGTGCAACACATTCTGAGATCCACATCAGGTTCCTAATTTCCTGTTCCCTCAATCTCATGTATGCAAAGAAAACTGCATAGTGGAACTGCATAACAAAGAGAATATCAGTCACCAAAGTAATT
The DNA here is from genome assembly GCA_026586065.1 of Dioscorea zingiberensis. Taxonomy (NCBI): domain Eukaryota; kingdom Viridiplantae; phylum Streptophyta; class Magnoliopsida; order Dioscoreales; family Dioscoreaceae; genus Dioscorea; species Dioscorea zingiberensis. The sequence goes on along the minus strand of CM048822.1, from coordinate 6,623,577 downwards.
AACACTTGAGATGATGACCCTAAAGAGGCAAGTAGCAAGGATATGGTAAGAGAAGTACACTATGATGAAGATGGGTGAATCAGGATACATGTACAGTGGTGTATGTGCAGCATTCAATCTCAGATTTACCTCAATGCTTGTATTTAATCTCACTCCATATTTAATAGTACCTGCTGTTCAAATGCCAAGCATAGCCTTTTCACTTCCTCTTCATAGAAGGCTTTGTCCAGCATCTGGCTTTCTCCATAGGATATCTTAGCAAAAATTGATTGATATGGAGGATATTTCTCCATTGCAGAACGGACCTACAACAATCACCAAGGGTAGAATCTCCAAATATGTCAGAAACACATTAATCATGAACAGCTTGCCATCTCCAAAGAAGGAATAATAATAGAAATTTGATACGAAACTGTCAAGGAGTACAATGATAAGAGATTCACTACAAGTATATGCTACCCATGGTTATATTGCAGTACATCACCTTTTAAGCCAAGTCGTAGCCATAAAAATTGAAGGTTGAATGAGAAAGGGTTTTAGAAGCCATTATTACAAAGATAATGAATACCATAGTTTAGACATGTAAGCATAAGTATTTTTTGGTTGGAAGACACAGAAGAATAATAGAATAATGATATTTGAAAAAGCCACAAACAAAACAAAAAAAAAAAAAAAAGAAAAAAAGAAAAGAAACCCCAATAATATGTGATATGTTTGCCTATCCCCATGCTCTGACTGCTACTTGGTACAGCAGAGCAGCTGGAAAAGGCTAGATAACTATATGCCCATCACACGCTTTCCAACGTGTGCCACGATTATAACCTCTCCCGTGGAATACCACGCCCCCCCATAACTTAAGGGGAAAGCGCCCGGCCTAGGGCATGTTTCCTTTGATAAAAAGCAACAGTTAATATCAAGCACAATGAACATAAGCAACATAGTCAATGCAAAAAAGTGAAAAAAAGAAGAATCTTCCTAGTTACATAGCATCCTTAGGGTCTAAAAACTTCCTACGTAGCAGTAAACAGCAATATGGGTTTTGTATGTGTCCTCAGTTCTTCATCATCCTTGTTGATCTAGAAGCATACCAATAAAATAATGAAAGTATAAAGGGCAAATTTCCAAGATATTTTCTTAGCCAAATGACAACAAAAGCAGTAGAGGAGCACTTCCTTCAGAGCAAAAGAAAGAGGGTACACGTGCCAAGCAGATAAGATTGTCCCATAAAACTTCTGTTACAAGTATTTTACCTGGTCAATGTCTTCACAGACAGCAAGTTCTTCATGGCCATAGGGGTATCTGTAAGTAGTTTTTTCCATCCATCAGATAAGAAGAATCACAAAGTTGAGTTTTCTACAGATCTGAGCAAACAAAGAGCTCAAAGCCAAATCTTACAGTAAACCAAAACTAGAGTAAAGCTTCCTTCGGTCATCTCTTGTCAACTCAGTGCCAATACTGAAAGGAAAAAAAGAAGATAAAACCATAATCAATGATTGCCTAGTTAAATTCTTAAAGTTAAATTCACATAACATTCTGCAGAAATAAATAAATAAATAAATAAATAAATAAATAAATTAGCTACAGCAGTGTGCAAGGCTATCCTCATGCAAAAATATCACAGTTAGACATGTAAGAGGTATATGACCTTTTATAACTGACCTGTTTATGGTTATATTAACAGCTCTTCTATCAGCTTCAAAGGCCAGGAGGTCAGACATTATTTCAGCAGTTGCTCCTCCGAGTTTCTATTCAATAAGCATTATATTATACCAAAGCTCAAGAGAGATTTACTAAAAACTTTCATCATTATCTACCTGGCAGAATTTGTAGAAGTCTTCAAGATATGCCTTGTACAGGGTGTTCCTCATGATTTCAATATTCATGTCATCCAAGTCCTACCAAAAAAAATGACCAGCTATTCAAGTAGAAACTTGGAAAAGATAGCAATTACCACTATTCTTTTTTAAGACAAATCACAAAGCAATATGGAATAAAATTTCTTAATTCACATAATAAAGTTCTAAAGACAAGAATTATACATTTGAAAGGATGAAAAAAATCAACAAGCTTACTAGCAAGACCATTGCATAATTCATAGGAATTGATATTACATGGTTATGATTAAGATACTTCTCAAACTTAAGTTGGCAGAGAATCCTAAATATGACATTACGTAATCAACAATAAAAGAAAGGTTTATTAATAAACTAGTAGAGTTGAACATCTAGTATTTAAATGATGATTATAACCAAGCATTATTGCAGGGCCCCTCAAGTGGATTGAAAGACATCTCCCAAGTTCAATTGATTTAGAAAAATTATTCTATTTCACATAGATAAGAAACTGAATCACTAACAAACAGGTTACAGAAAAATAAAATTGGATTAGCACAAATACCTCAGAAGTTATACACTCAGAGAAATACGGAGCTAATGGAGTATCAACAAGAACCAAACGATAAAGTTCACGCATGTTCTGAGCAACAGCAAGTGTAGCAATACTGTAAAGGAAAGCAAAAGAAAATGTAATCATGAATGGTTGAAGAAACAGAACACAAGAAAATCGTCAGTATTATGCATATACCTGTCAAACATACCCAAGGGGTGGCATTTCTCTAAAAGTTCTTGCACATCTCTCTCATGCAAAGTGCCAGTAACAATGAGCACCACATTATCAATCATGTGGCCATACCTGAAGCATGTAATATACTACCTAAAACTCCAAAATGGAAAAAGTAATAAAATAAAGCTAGCATTACAAACATCCACAAATTCCAAGACTTTACGTTATATACTCCAAGAAAGTTGACAAGGGTTCTGTGGCTTGGCATAACATATGCTTGTACTCATCAACGAGTTTCAGAGTGCATTTCTCCACGATCGTTGTTGTATGCAAAGGAGAGGGCTCTGAAAAAATTACCATAAATTCAACCAAAGAGATTAAAATTTGCATTAGTACACATCAAGAAAAGTGACAGACAATGGAAAAAGAACCACTACACAGACTCGTGCTCTTTTCTAACAAATTACATAGCAAAATTGGGAATTTTAGTTTAAACATCACAGATCTAGCCCTAAAATTAAAATCCTTGAGGAAACGATTGAAAAGAATAAGATCAAAGAACAACAGTTCCTAATCAAAATGAAGAAGGAACGAGGAGCAGACCGTTCTGGAGGTAGGGCCCGTACTCGGTGGCGGAGAGGTGCATCTTGATGTCGTCGAGGGTCTCGCATTGGCAGAGGTTGTTATAGTCCGCGGCTGTCAGCAGCCCGGCACGGTGACCACGCACGATCGCCTCCAGGTACCCGCCATGGATGTTGAAGGTCATAGCTTCGAATCCGTACATCCTGATGGCGATCGGAATACAGAATCCCTCCGAGGGTCAGCGAGAGAGATGGATGAAAGGAGATCAGCGCGGACTGAAACCCTAGAAATCCAGAGAAGAGAGATCCCGATCTCGAACTCGAAGAGAGGAGAATCGAGCTTTCAATAACCTTGATCAATTATGGCCAGGAGTTTTTCATTTTACCCCTTGTAAACCACAAAATACTATGTGGCATGTTTACCTCATTACCCCCATTGAAATCCTGAAATTAATGGACCACTTGAACTGATTAATTTGGGTCATTTGGCCCAAACAGTTGGGCCAAAGTTTTTTACTGGTCATTTAATTTTTAAAATTTTGTAAATTTAATCCAAAATTTCTTGTCATATGAATCATTTTTAAATTTAATATTATTTAATTAATTATTAAAAAAATAGGATTAAAGCCACTAATGGCCCCTAAAATGAGGATCATTGTTTAATTTAGCCCTTAAAAGTAAAGGGTGTTCTTCACTCCTCTCTAGTCTCTATCGGTCAAACTTTTCATTTTAGCCCTTTTTTTTAAACATATTGATATAGGTGCCGTTTGGATTGACCAATGAAAAAAGTGTCTTTTGATAGGAGGATTGAGAAAAAATACTTTTCAGAGTAGATTAAAGGCTTCTGGATATTTTGTGTTTAGATATGTTAATTCAAAAATACTTTTATAGTTGTGAAATTTTAGTAATTATATAATCATAAGGTTGTTTTGATAATTGTATGATCTCAAAACCCAAAATTTTTGTCTTTTTTTTGTTTTCATAAGGGTGTTTGGGTAATTAACATTTTTCAAAATAACTTCTCAAGAACCGGTTTTTTTTTTTTTTTTCAAGAGCTACAAACCGCTAGCTTTTAAAAAAAGTTATTTTTCAGCTTCTGTTTCTTCAAAAAGCCAATACAAACGGTTTTTTTTTGTCCCCTTATAAAAGGGCTATGGAAAAAAAAACCTAATCTAAACGGCCCATATTGATATATGTGTTGGAAGCACTTCTCTGTTTGGGCCTTCTTTTAGGCCTTTTTGAAAGTTTAAATTGATTCCAAAACATTCAAACTCTTCGAAGTTATTGTTGGAACCCCTCCTCTTTTGGGGACATGTTGTAGGCTTTTCTAAAAGATTAAGTTGGTTTCAAAACATTCAAACTTTTTGAAGTGTTTTTGTCCCATATTGGTTAAAAACAAAAACTTTCATTCATCTTTTACATGTTTTCATTCTAGTAGCTTGTAAGCTAGCTTGTTGGTGGATATGCTCTCTCATGTGCGCGTGTGGGGTACAAATATTGGAATTGGATTTCTTAATTTCGATGGATTTATTTTCTAGAGACTGCCATATTAATTCCAATGGATTTATTTGCTAGAATTAGATTTTTTTTTACTGTTGGGGTGATCTTCATTATTTTCTTGATTATTGAAATTTTCAGTTATTGATCTCTTAAAACTAAAGCTATTTTCTCCTTTGTTCAATATAGATAAAAGAAATCTACTCACCTCCTCCATCTATTATTTCCTTCTTTGGTTTAGAAGCAGTTCTTGAACAATCATTGTTCTCCAATTTGTGTGCACGAATATGAGAACTTTGAGACTGTTGTTGTATCTTGGGAGAGTTACGTCATTGTGATCTTTTTGCACCGTCTAATTTACTTAGAGAAGGTGAAATAGTTCTTAAGGACAATATTGTTGCATGTCTTAGTCAATCTTCTAATCATAGCACTTCCCTTTTGACAACAATATGTTGATGTGTCATCTGATGTTTCCTCATCATACGCCACGTGGCAAAACAAATCATAGAAGTTTTTTTTTAATTATATCTATATGATATGGGTAAAAATAGTCAACCACGTGGCCACATCTGAGCCACCAAACCGATTCATCTAACCCATACACGTGGCCACACCCCCGGCACTCGTCCTCCCACGCGAGTCGGATAGGCGTCAGCATACCCAACGCCCATCTGGTCGACCCAAATTCACATCCAAGAAATTTCCCACCCCTCATCCTAATAAAAGGGCTGAGCCAAAAAGTTAAGGCATGGGGAAGAGAAATGACAGAGGGATAAGGGGTAGGATGGATCACGCCAGAATATAAGTACGGACGATAAGGATACTGATATTAGGAAGGATGAGCGTCAGGGTTGACCTGACATCAGAAGTGATGGGCAAAAAGCGATCCAGGCATCCGACACGACGATGTGAAAGCCCACTTGGCATCCAACGCAACGGATGGGAAAGCCCACTTGGCATCCGGCGCAACGGATGGGAAATCCCACTTGTCGCTGAATATCGCGCCGAATATTGCAAAATGAAGATCTCACTATGACACCAAGAGGACGTACGAGCGCCAAAGAGTCGACTCAACACAGAGGAGAGCTCCCACCATATCCATCCAACATGATGAGGACCACACCAGCCAAGGCTATAAATATGAGGAGGCATCGCAAGAAGAAGGTAAGCGAAAAGAGAAAGATACTTTGAAAGATAATGTTTTAACATCTCCAGCCAAAGAAAGAACTCCTCTAACTTGGCCGTCGAAGCTAAACCCGGGTACTAGGCACACTCTGACTGATTATTCTCCTGTGCAGGTTTCCCAACCACCCTCTGGTGAGCGTGATTTCCCTCAGCTCTCATAGATGTCCACACAATTAAATATAAATTCAACCGTTGATCTGAGATCGATGTCAATCCTCAGGTAACACCGATTTTAATTAGCCGCAACAATATATATATATATAAATGAATAACCATGTTTCATTAAGGGGCGCTCACTGTCCGAAAGTGCTCGGGAAGTGCGTGTGGGCCGGCGGGAAGTCTCCGCCCCGGGTTGTCAAGTGAACACTTCAGTGTTCATTTCCACCGAATGGGAAGGCGTTCCACTTCTCCACTTCGGTGTTCATTTTGCGTGAAGTGAGATCGCCTTAGGATTCCACTCGTAGGGTGTTCTTTTCTACGAAAGTGGGGGAAGTCAGAAGTTTTGCATATATTTAATTTTAATTATCATCTATTTGATTAGTATAATTTAAAAATCTTTAATTAAGAATGATTTTAATCAAAATAATGATTTACTTTAAAATAATTATTTTTAATTATTATAGTAATTGAATTAATAGATGTGGAGTGTTTTATCTTTGAAGTTGAATCACATGATAGGTTTTAATTTAAATTTTTTTGTATGAGTGATTTGATACTAATTATTATTAAATTATTATTAATAATAAGCGGCTAATAAGTAGCGCAAAAACATTATTTGGATCCATGTCCTTCATTAGCAACACACCAAAGCTGAAGATTTGCATCATCTCCTCAATTCACACATGTTGTCACTTGGAGAACTATGCAAGGTATAATGAATTGGCTCCTTGGATGATTAACTGCCCATTTTGCTATGTTAAAATCTCTTTCATTCACTTTCTTTCTTTTTCTTGTGTTTTTTCATAATATAAAATATATAAATTCCATCATTGAGATAGCACAGAAGTCTTTACTTTTGGTTCTTTATGGGGGCAGTGATCTAATTATGGGACCAGATTACTTATTTCCATGTTTTGTTCCTCATTATTGATTGTGTTCCTGCCTCTCAGTTTGTAATGCATAAATCTAATTTTCAACATTCAAATTGAAATCAAACTTTAAGCTTAAACGTGATTACAATTGTATATATGTATATATTATAACTTTTTCTATATGACAAGCATTTCTTCAGCCTACTTGAATGATTAAATAAAAACTTTTAAATATATGTCTAATTCTCCCTGATATCCCAACATGAACATCTACATTAGAATAATTATTCTATATTTAAATTCCTTATAACAAAATGATTAATAATCATAACAAAAGGTCATTTACCACAACAATCACATAATCCATCTGTACTATATACCCTGAACTCAATTTTATGCAAGGTGTCCATGTAGCAACTAATAATTACAGATGAAATCAAGCTGTTCATACATATGCAATAGATTCAATAGAAGTTAAACAAGTCCATGGTATTAAATCCATCAAAATCAAAGAAAGATTGACAGTCATACAATATCAAGATTCGATTAGTTTATAGAAATACAAAAGGCAGTAAGTTTACAAGTCCACACAGAAACTCTCAAATACAAACATAATGATTAAAACAAAGGGGAAACTCTCAACATTCCATCCTACTCAGCAACAAGTTACAGTTCAATAGTCATGAGCGCCCTGGCGCAAGAAGATAATCGTCCACCTAATTTCTTATGAGAGAGGGCTTCTCATATGTAGAAGTCCCTGGCAAGAAGGTCTCTATTGCCACGCAGCCAAGTACACATCTCCAAATCATCATCGTCGTACCCCTCCATGCTCCATAGAGCATCACTCATTTTTTCCTTCCAATCCTTACTGGAATTATCAATTGATGTTGCCAAACGGTCAAACTTATTACTCATTGTATCCACCGCAAGACTGGCTGGCTACCGCCTCAAGCACGCCTCTTTTTGAGCATTGTATCGTAGAGATGTCCTTGTCGCTTCTTTCGCTGTTGTTGTTGCTTCCACTCTCGCTGTTGCTGTTGCTGTTGTTGTTGTTGTTGTTGCTGTTGAGGTTGCCGCTTGTTTCTATTCGCACTCCATCTCAAAGACCACACCTTCTACCTCGTGTTTTCGCCTAAACCGGGTGAATATTGTTCTGCAAGTAAATTCACCCGTAGCGTGATCATCGCCACAAATAATTCGCAGATCATTAAAGTGGGGAATGGGCGTGTTCAGTAGCTCCTTAGCTTTAGGATGTGACTACAAATACATAGAACATTATAAATCAGTCCCAAATAAATTGAGGTATAATATGTATATACTAATTAAAATACATGCAAGTGTATATAATGCATTCTCGACATATGTAATGACATGTCTCATCTTCCAAGACAATCATTTTGAGCTCATCATTCCAACCGACGCCGCTTAGATCCAATAACTTCTTCATCTCCCCGATATTTCACTTCATAGTGCGCATAATGCATTTTCAACATTATCCGGCCCATGTTCGTAAATGGATGCTCTGCTGACAATGTTCAAGTACTCTCTACAAATGCTTGCGGCTTAAAAAGACTTGTCGACTTTCAACCCGCTTTTGCCATCTCTACAAGAGCGGGATCAAGACATTATCCATTTCTTTCGAATACATCACTTCTATTAGGCGTCCCTTTACGCTTTTGTCCTGTTGAGCTTGAAGGTCCACCATCCATTGTTCCTGTCATATTACAAGGAACAAGCATTAGAAACTTCCATTCATATTCATCTTTCAAACAAGAAACAATAAAGCACAGGAATCACACTATATTGATTCAATATACATCCTCCATTGAATTCAAGCATATGGAGATAACTTTCAGAAAAATTGAATTCCAAGCATATGGAGATAACTTTCAGAAAACTAGATCTCAACCATGAAAATGACTGCATTTCTTTCAAGTTAAGAGAACCATGTGATTCAAACATCCCAAGTTAAGTATGATAACTAATGCTTCTCAGTTCTTCAAACCCAAAATAATTAATGAATATGAATTTAAGTATGGAACTTATACATGTTTCCTTGAAAGTAAAGAAAGATCACAAGAAACCAGATGATCAAACGTTTGTATATTTATAGACAAAGAATGAAGGAAACACAACAACAACAACACAAGAAACCACATGATTAAAGCCTTTTTCCTGCCATGAAATTAAATTACTACAGATCCTGAAATTAAATTACTAATGTTGGATTATTTGGTTTTATTCTGTTGCACATTAAGTGTCAATATTCCAGGGCGGTTCAATCTTGCAGTCCACATTAGCACCAGTTCTCAACCTCAAGCTCCAAACTTTATCCTGGAAAATGACTTGTCATGGGTTCCATAATTCCATTGTACACTTTGTTGGTAGGTAGATATCATAAGGTGCACAAAGTCATGGACGTCCCATTCCAAATTGAGAGGCAAAGATGTAGAACAAAATGGTTAAGTCCCCTGGAAGCACTCACACACAGCCAAGACAAGAAGCTGTGGTTATTCAAAGCATTCCTGCTATTTTTAAGCTATGGTACTTATATATATATATATGTTTCCTTGAAAATAAAGAAATTAAGATCACTGTCTTTATACATTGATGCCAACATGATGTGCAAAATTAACAATGCCTTCTAGGCCAAATGCTTTAACACCTTCCATCTTCCAACCCATGCAATACTCTTTATGTTTTTATCAGAATAACTATTCAAAGAATGTCAAAAGATCTTATTATATCTTTTGAGACAATTGGTTTTTGGTTGGCAAATTTTCTAAAAATCACTAGAGTGATTCTCATTAATATTAAAATACAGATTTGAAGTGTCATCTGCTGATTAATTGGGTCTGCAATATGTAAGCCACTTCATATACATTCTTCAGATGTTAACTACACCATGATATATTCCAAAAAGAACATTTTAGGATTTTACAACATTAACATTTGCATCTTCATTTAAAATTGAACAAATTCAACTAAAAAATCATCAATCAGAGAAGTTAAGAGAACCATGTGATTCAAACATCCCAAGTTTAAGACAACAACCCACAAAAAATATATCAAAATAATGAGATAAAATGGGCAAAGTCACAAGCTAGGTCATTGGACCAAAAACCTAGAAAATATATAACCTGCCAGCATTTTTTGATGTTACAAAAGAAGGACTTAATTAGAAAATGATCTACTGTTATGACAAAAAACAGGATGCGTTCACATTTCACCTTGCACATTTTGACAAAAAAACATTTCAAAATGTGGGACACAACAGATTTGACACAACTAGCCGGATATCGCTAAGTAATCACGCCACATTGTGCCGCTATCCGTCACGGAGTGCCGCCACTCAATTGAAGCAAAGACGTTGTTCCCGCCTACCGCTATGAAGTAAGTAGTAGCTTCTTCCTCGATAGGAAAATCTTCGTGCAAGAGCATGTCCACCGGATCAACTTCCTTTATAAAGTTGTGAAGGACACTGCATGCAAGGACAATGTCAACCTGTGTAGCCAAAGGATAGAAGGGCCTCGAGTCCAAAATCCTAAAACGACTCTTCAGAATCCCAAAAGCTCGCTCAATCCGTGTTCTAAGTTGAGAGTGGCGTAGATTAAATAATTCCTCCTTGTTAACTGGTCTCCGCCCTTCATGCTCTTTAAGATGATACCTCACTTTCCGATATGGGGCTATAAACCCTATCGTTGTTGTATACCCGGCATCAACTAGGTAGTACTTACCTAATACAAAAGCGTAGGATATTTATTATATGATCATGAACTAAACATCTAAGTTAATATAAATAAGATGACTACTATGATACTAAACCTTGAGGGATATGTAGCCGATACGGTGGAGGTCGTGACAACGCATCCTTCAGGACAAGATAGTCATTGGCTGATCCTTCCCAACCAGCAAGAATATATGTAAATTTCAAATCTGGATCACACGCCGCTAGCACATTTTGTGTGATGCCCTTGCGGCCTCAAATCGAGGTGCTTAGATCGACCGCACCCTTGCATCTATGTGGGTCCCACACAAATCCAACACAATCCTATATAGGAATCATCTAAATAAGTCACAATTGGTTATAAAAAAGATCTTATGTATTAGGATCAATCGAAAGGGGAATACCTTTTAAAGTAGGGATAAAAAGTTCGCTGAATTCTATATCGATGTATGTAAGGTTCCGGGTTGTTTGACAAAGAGATCTTTGATGCAACAGAGATAGCTTTAAGAACAAAGATTAAAAATAATGGCTAACCGCTGTACCCGATCTAATGAAATCAATTTTCATTGATCGATTTTTGCATGGTGGCCTACAATATGCAAGAAAAGGGCCACTTGTTCCTCTACCGACACGGGATCGTGATCCCTTAAATGCCCACGCCTCAGAAAATTGCAAAAGAAGCCCGAGGAATGTTTCTTTCCTCATCCGTATATACTCCACACAATTGTGGACACCTCCATCCAAGATTCGACCATGTGCGACTCCTATGGATATTCCTAGTTGCCGAGGGTTCTCGAGGTAACGAGGATGTCGCTGGCAATCCTTTAATTAGAATCAAGGCAAATGGTCACTTAAGATGGGTATCAATATGAACGAAGTTTATGTAGATTCTCGCCCAACATCCTATAAGTATATCATTGAAGAATAAATGGCAAAACCCAAAGATGTAAATAAACTTCAAATAAAAAGCATTCAAAATGAAATGAAATTTTCAATTTATACAAATCAAATAATATATGTTCTTGGACGCATTATAGCAAGATCTTCTTGACATAATTTTCACCGATTTTACTAATTCCTCCCTATTACTAGAGTTCTCAATTCTCACTCAACCAAAATCAATCAATAGCAGGGAACTAGTGTGCGAGACTATCTTTCTTTTGAATAAACAAATACTAATTATGCTGGTTGCTCTATCAATGAAAAAAAAAAAAATCATCTTTCCCAAGTGATATGTGTACAATGTGGTATTTTGTATAGATTTATTTGAAATAGTTGTCACCTCTCTCTGAACTTCAGGCTCAGTTTAGACCTCTGCAGGTATTTATTTTTATATTCCTGTTTCCAAATGTTTGTCATGGTGGTTGCTTTAATATGTTATTTTGTTAATATATAATATTGACAAGCTTGTATATATACCATAGTCAGGAGAATGATAAACTAGGAAAACTAGGACTTATAGTGATTTATCTTCAGAAACCCTAAACAAGTATATGGAGTCACTTGCATGCATTCTCACAAAAAAACTGAACTAGCTCAAGTCTAAAGGCTGATCTGTACCATATGGCACACACTATGTTCAATGTACAGTCTTAAATAATCAAAATTTGTTTGTCAGTCTGCAAAAGTTTGAGTTGGAAAAACCAAGAAGAAGTTCAAACCAGTTGACTATCTTTTATGCATATTTTTTTAGTCAAACTCTGTACAACAAAATTTCATCTATATCGAGTTGAAGAGATTGAGCGAGAAATACATTTGATTGTCAAGTTGTTAAAAAAAAAGAACATTATATATGTATAAACTATTGTGCATTCTAAACTATTGATTACTTTGATCTTTGGGAAGGTCAAAGTCAAATTGTGAAGGGAATGACTTGTTAATTCTATGCTATCTCTAACACAGTGATTTCAAGATCAATATGGTAAGAAATTGAAAATATAAGGCTGGGCAAAACATAAACAAGAGCTTAATAAATTAGACTTTGTATCGAGTCAAGCCTGTACAAAGCAAGGACCTTGACCAAATTAGGGTCAAGCTACAAAATTCTAAATCTTTCTTTATGCAGCACTAGCTGATTTTTCACTGATTCATCCGCATATTTATCAAATAAATCTCATCAAAATGTTAATTCAGCTATTATTGTTATTACTGTTCCATATGAACATATGAAAAAAAAAAACTAATTTTTTCCAGTTTCTATTGTAATAATCTAAAAACTAAAAGAGAAACAAGAGTTTTTCAAGAGAAACAGACAATGTTTTTAATATTGCCATGAAGATCATCACTCACATTGTATGGATTAGCAGAAATTCAGTGATGTCTTGTTTCATAGATTAGATGTAGGAAGTTAGCTGAATTCTTCTGACAAGGTTTTCTTTCTTGGTATTATTGTTTGGTCACTGATTATATATTTGAGAAAAGAAACATGTATTATTGATCAGAACAAAAGGAAATTCTAATTGACAGTCCAATTAATTGATTGAACAGATTAAATTTGTTGACCATGATATCTCCCAAGGCCCACCATTTGGATCTGGGTACCATACATTGGTCCAATTGAACTTATTCTATCCAAATCAAAGCCTTTTAATGCTAATGTAGTGAAATAACTCTATGCAATTGAACTACTGATTTCATTCTAATTCAATAGTTTATATCAAGTGGATGAATTTAGGTTTGTGTAGTGTTGGGGAAAAAGGAATGACATTTCAGGAAAAATCAAGAGAAAAAAAAATCAGAAATGGACAGAATGCTGATTAATGATGAACAAAAAAAATAGCAATTGCAGTAGAAAGTGTGCTTAAAATCACTTCCAAAATGTCCCAGATATTTGCTTGATGTCTATATATGTATAACCAAACCTGGAAAGCTATGTCACTGGAGGTCTCTGCCAAAGTACCAAAAGCTGGTGCAGCAGCTCCAGCCCACTTTGCAAAACCACACCTGAGAGGAATTCAAAGCTCATAAGTCAAGAATTAATTCAAGAAACCATGAATGAATCCCCAGAACTAATGAAACATTATTGATTATAATAAAACATTATTGACAACACCACATCCAAAATCCCAAGTGAAATATTGAAACAAATCAACAAGTCTGGAACATAATGGAACCAAAACTCTAACATAATCAACATCAATCAGAGACCAAAAAAAAAATAGGGGGAAAACATGGCACGATTGGATCACAGATCTACAAGAAACAGCCCTAATTGGACAAAAAAACTCAACAAATCCTTCAAAGAAACAAAATAAAGAAAAGAAATCTTGCCATCAGAAATCTTAGAAACCTTAGAAACCATGCCATTAGGAATCTTAGAAACCAAAAAACAGATGCCATCAGAAATCTTAGAAACCATGCCATAGATCTACAAGAAACAACCCTTGCAACAACAATCATGCCATCAGAAATCTTAGAAACCAAAAAGAAACAAAAAAGGATCACAATCTTGAGATCAAGAAGACGTGGGGAGAGGAGGAACAGCCCCGATTGAAAAACCCTAGAATAGGTTTTCAATAGAGGAGTGGATGGGAAAGAGAAAGGCTAGGGTTTAAAGACATGAGATCGAAGAACAAACCTGGTCGGGTGGTGCCCTAGATTCTAGGTGATGGAAGGTCGGAGATTGAGGAGATGGAAGAGACGCGAGGGCCGGTCGGCCGTGAGAAGAAATAATCGTGTGTTATCGGAGATGGAGATGAGCGCCATCCCCGGCGCGAAGTTCGAAAGTTCTTGGAACCGGGTCAAGTGGCCTTTTATATATAAGGCCACTCTACCACTTCAAGATAAACCGCCAAGCCGCTTAGTGCAAAATGGCCGGGCGGATCGAATCGCTACAAGATTTGAAAAGTAACCGCGCTCACTTTCGATCAAATGGTAACACTGAATCAGCGGAAGTAGCCACTTCATCACTTCAGCCAGCCACTTTCGGGCAAGTGAACGCCCCCTAAATTAAACGGTAATTGATACATAATGCCATATTAAGAAATGATAAAAATAAAAATAAAAAATTATACTCTTAAAATCGATTAAATTGTTTATTTTTTATTTTCTCTGCATGACATCTGATATTGCATGTCATATCATAAGCTAGCCATATCAAACACGTTCACACCACGAACTTCAAATGATGATAAAACAGAGCTAAAATTATTTTTGAAGGTTATCACAAATCCTTTACTTTCGTTCCCCCACATGGAAAAACCATGCAAATTAAGTCAAAGCACCAACAATTAAATTAAACTGAAGAATCTAAAAAGACATAGGAAAGAACACCACAATTCTTGTCCAACATATATAGTTCTACAATGCTAGAAAAGAAAAAGCAAATAATTAAATGGGCGAATGAACCTAAGCTTATCTCCATTCAATCTTCATCCTTAGGGACAAAACCACTTCACTCACAGCTACAACTTCTCACTTCTTTCTCCTTGTCTTTCATTGCTCTTATTGGAAGATTATGACTTGGCTTTTCCATTCATTCATGCAGTAATCTCACACTTCCCTGCTCATAGTTTCAGCATTTCAACCATTGGATATATTTGGATGTTTGCTTGCTTGTTTTCTACTTCAAAATTCTTCAACTCTTAGAACTTTCATTAACTAGTTATCTTCTAGCTCCTCCTTTTTGTTTCTTTTTGCACTAGCCTCATGAACAAAGGATTATCATCATCAGATACTATATATATATGTAACTATAATTGCATGTGTATGCATATATATATACATACATACTATTGGTAAACATAGAATACATTTATATGTATGTATGCATGCATGCATGCATGCCTGCCTGCCTGTATATATACTATTTTGGTACATGCTTACATACAATGTAGAATGTATACGTACATGAATATATACCAAGTATACATACAGAGTACATGCAGTGTAGACAGAAACAATGTGTAGATGATATGTATATGCATGTAATGTAGACAGAGAGAATTAATATATAGTATAGGATGCAAGTGGTTTATACTTTATAGTGATTAGTGATGATGAGGAAGGTGCATGATCTGAAAGTATAAGAGCAAGATGAAACAAACACACACTGGGGAGTGTTGTGCTGGCTTCAAGGATTCAAACAAAAAAATTCCGTCCGTACTTGTCCTGAAATCATCGTCTCTTCTTGTCTTCTCTCCCTACAATAGAAAACAACATCCATCTTTATATATACACACTAGTCTCTTCCATCCTTCAACAATTAATTAACACTCTCCTTTTAGTCTTCTCTCTTTAACTTTGTTCTGATTCTGAATAAATCTTTCAAGGAAACGAAAGGAGGAGAAGGGAGTACTCATGGATGTGATGCTGATCAAGACTGAGGTTAATGGCAGTGCGAAGAGACTGCTTGGTGTCGCGGAGGGTTCATCGGAAGGTGGTGATCGAGTGGTGAAGTGCATCAAGAGGAGGAGAAGAGAGCCTGTACTGCCACCAATCTCAGTTGATCATAACCCTGCTGGTCTTCTTGAACAGTCTCCCAGCAGTAGCACCATCAAGAGGAGCTCAAGGTTTCGCGGCGTTAGCCGGTATATCTTCTTGTGTTTTTCTTTTGTTCTTTTGATTCTATCTATCTATCTTTCTATCTATCTATAATCTATATACAATCAGGTATATATATATCTATATGCAAACAGATAGAATCATCAAAATTATTAGAGAAGAAGGATGAATGAATGAGAACTGGAATATTGGAAAAGAATTACTGTGGAGAATAATAAGATGAATTTAACTAGTTATTATTAGATTATTATTCATGTATTAAAATATAAATAGAAAGAATTAAATTTTGTTTCTGCAGGCATAGATGGACAGGCAGGTTTGAAGCACACCTCTGGGACAAAGGTTCATGGAATGCAACACAAAAAAAGAAGGGGAAACAAGGTACTAATTGTTGAATTGATTATATCTGCTAATATATTCTTAAATTTAAATCAAATTGTCTGATTTTTTTTCCATTTTCAAAAAAAAAAAAAAAGTCTATCTTGGTGCATATGATGAAGAAGAATCAGCAGCAAGAGCTTATGATCTTGCAGCACTGAAATACTGGGGACCTACCACCTTCACAAACTTTCCAGTAAGTTTCCGATTTCTTTTCGGTTTTCAAAATTAAAAAATCTAAACCGATATATGTGATTTATATATACTTTTCGTATTCTCTTAATTAGTAGAAGAGTAATGAAAATTGATGCATGATTTCAGGTATCTGACTATGAGAAAGAGTTGGAAATAATGCAAAGTGTAACCAAAGAGGAGTACTTGGCCTCATTAAGAAGGTATTAGCTTCTAGTCCCTAATTAATTTTGAATTTTATATATATATATCAAAAGAATCAAAGCATTTTTATTGAAGAAATGAATTGTTTTGGTAGCAGGAAGAGCAGTGGCTTCTCAAGAGGTGTCTCCAAGTATAGGGGTGTTGCAAGGTATATATTTATATATTATTTTACTTTATTTTATGTCCAAGTAATCCATGTATAGAGCCATATCAATTGATATAAAATAATACAGGCATCATCACAATGGAAGATGGGAAGCAAGGATTGGTAGAGTATTTGGCAACAAGTACCTCTATCTTGGAACTTACAGTAAGTTCAATAAGTACAAAACCAAGTTCTTTCAGAAATTTACATAATTGAATTAACTGCATTGAGCTCATAAAATGATTTTAAATTACATAAAAAAAAAAATTAATGTTGCTATTAATTAATTCCTTCATATAAAATGCATTAACAAATATATATATCTCATTTAGGCACACAAGAGGAGGCAGCACATGCATATGACATAGCAGCCATAGAGTACAGAGGGATCAATGCAGTGACAAACTTTGATTTGAGCACATACATAAGATGGTTAAGGCCAGGAGGAGGATCCAACAGCACTGCCATGCAAACACATCAAGAACAACAACACAACACCAGCATCAATGTAGGTGCAACAGCAAGAGCCATGCAAACTCCAACAGCTCTCTTAGCAGCAAACAATGAAGGTGATCAACTGGGGAACCCTTTTGTTAGTGCTACTGATGGAATTGGATCATCACCATTGAAACAAGAAGTGGTAGGGCCCCATCTTCATCATCAGTTCATCAATGGCAGCAGTGGCAGTAAGTCTAGTTCTCCTACTGCACTTAGTCTCTTGTTAAGGTCTTCAGTGTTTAGAGAACTTGTTGAGAAGAACTCAAGCACACCAAATGAAGAGATCATTGAAGGTGATCAGGAGGTGAAAGATGATCATCAGTACAATCATGGGATGATTTGCCAGGGGATTGCTGATGTTGCTAATTATGGTGGTAATGGATCAGGTGGAATTGAGGTGCAGGAGGGTGCACCTTTTCTTTGGAATGGTGTTATGGCAATGCCATCAATTCAGTAGACATACAGAGAGAGAGAAAGAAGGATGATAGATGTTGTTTGTTCATCTAACTTTTTTATTTTTATTTTCTTGAAAGATAAAGCTGCTATCATGTGCTAATGACCGATATTTGTTTAGCTTTAATGATCATTTGGAGTTGTTAATCCTAAGATTAATGATCGTCATTGTATTAGTATGATAAACGGTCTATCGGTCAGTGGCACGATAAAATTCTCGTCGTTTTTATTTCAACAAAAAAGGAGAGAATATTTAGTGTATAATTATTCTGATTATGAATAAAGTGAGGGAGTACTTAATTGACTGAGTTCATATTCTTTTTTAATGGTCATATATGTTCTATTTACCAATAAACATTGATATTTACTTACTGTTAACAATTATGAGGAATTGTTACCATGGAGACTATAATGAAATTGTCTTTAGTTTAAAAAAGAAAATAATATTTAGAGTCTAATTATTTTTTCTTTTAATTTTGTTCATTATGAATAATGGGATGATCTCTACTCCTGGATTAATGAGAAACCTTATAAGAGTACAATAAACAATTTATTGGTAAATGGCAGATCTTAGAATTCTCTTTCTTAATTTTTATAAAATATTTGGTGCATGATCAGTTTTCCTTCAAACTTTTTTGGAGGATAAAACTTATACCATGTGCTACCAAAAGAAAAAAAAAAAAAGTTACTGTGCAACTGCCCTTCACACACAGTCCCAGTCTATTTCTTGATTTCACAATGCAAGCACAACCACCTCAAAAGAACACAAGTGGGCTGAATCAAAATGGTTCCTGCAACCAGCTAGAATCATATTCATGAGAAAATGTGCATATACTTAAACTCACAATAAGCAAAATCTATAGACTTAACAAAGGGAAATAACAGCCTTATTTTTTAAATCTTGTAAGCAACAAGATAGAGTAGTAGAGAGTGCATGGTATATACAGTGTCTTTTGAAACTAGACAAGAATAGACTAAAACAGCAGGGCTTTCACTTCACATATGGCAGAGTGGCCTACATGCTTCTTTGGACCTCGATTAGTATCAACTAAATCACCACTTTATTGAAGCAGTCCTGCAAGTGAATTACTTGTTAGGAAGATTAAAAGCTGGATTGAAGAAATCTAACTAGCTGTGTAATGTTACGAGAGCTAATTTTTAACTTTTTTTTTTCTTTTAGTTGTTTGTTTTGGAGGAAAAAAATGGTTCTAAAACTTTACTACAGGAATTCAATAAGAAACAATCAATTTGATGTTAGAAAGATATACAAATAGAATGACCAAGATAATGATCAGCCATAAGACTGACTCAAACAAGTGTCAAGAGAAATTTTAGAGACAGTGTTATTCAAGTAATATGTGCATGGTTTGTAGGTTTGTTGCTATTGGATTGCTGTTATAACTAGCAAACAGTGAATATTTTGGTCTATATTCTAACAACAATGGCAGCTGATTCATAGTATGAAAAGGACCAGTTCAAACCTGGACACACCCTTCCGGATGTTCGAGTCAAAATCATTTTGCATGACTGCATCTATTTTCGATCCATCAGGAATTTCAGCTTCTATAGCCTCTGCTATGTGCTGAAGACCCTGTTGAGAGAGAAAAATAAATATATCATTAGATGCCATGTAATAATGCAATGTCTGGTAATTTATCAATGAAACGGAAATGTATCTAATGCTTTCAACTTTTCCTATAATCAGAATCTTAAACCTTAATGAAAATTATAAAGAGAAGCATGCAGCCAATGATATGAATGCAAATCATGAAAAAAGTGAACAATCATAGGAATATAAAGGAACTACAATGAGACATGCATATGTCACTTTGATTTTGCTTTTGAAAATTTTGCGATATGACCTTCAAACTTCCTTTCTCTCCATAATTAACATAGAGGCGCTTCCCAGAAGGCTTAGGCATCTCCTGCAAAGTTCATAAAAATATCTTAGAAAAAAAACAGCAAGTTAAAATGAAGACAGTTGACAGAAAAACACAAACAGCTAAAAAAAAAGATTTAGCATTAGATGGCATTTAAACAACTGAATGCAAGAGCTTGGCATATTACTTAGGGAAACAAAGCTCGTTAAAGAAATAATAATTATAACATGGGCTGAAACAAAAGAAGAGAACCAATACAGTTGGAGATGTGCTTAATGCCGATTCTAAATAGTAAGGTTTCCTAAATTTCCCAACTATCAGTGAGCATACATAACATGCTTTACAGCTACAAACTAGTTATGAGAATATGCTTCACATTTCCATTATAAACATTTTATCAGGTTGCTATGTGTCCAAATCACAAGCTTTTCACACAAGTAACATAGTTATGAGATCAATCATTATTAATAAGTACAAATAATCATGAAGCAACATGATGCTCACTGACAGAAAGTTTAATCAATGTAATGGAAACATATAATGCAACTTGAATTACCACACGGAATACAAAATTTAGG
Source organism: Dioscorea zingiberensis (assembly GCA_026586065.1). Lineage (NCBI taxonomy): Eukaryota > Viridiplantae > Streptophyta > Magnoliopsida > Dioscoreales > Dioscoreaceae > Dioscorea > Dioscorea zingiberensis. The sequence goes on along the minus strand of CM048822.1, from coordinate 6,603,164 downwards.
ACAAAGATGAACATGAAATGATAAATGAAATGCTTTCACAAACCTGCAGGTAATCAGGCAATTTTGCACCTCTTTCTCCAATAAAATTGCAGATATATGATATGCCAGCACAAGTGAAATCCTATTATTGCAGCATGTTAGTAAACAAAATAGCAGATAACAACATAAGGAGTCTACATTAAGTTTACATAAGCTTCCTTAAACAAAACAAAAAATAAGATTGCACAGTTTATCAGATGTTTCAGGAGGTTTTTGCTCAGTATCTATGCTTTAAAAAGCAAAGTAAGGCTACATACAATAGACCCAAGTGGTCCGACCCTTCCCCGGACCCCGCACAATGTGGGAGCTTTGTAGCACCGGGCTGCCCTTTACTTATGTTTCTAAAGCACATAACAAATTTGGCTCTTATGAGCAAACAACATCTGAGTTTGAAAGAAAATATGCATCCATCAAAATGAAATACAAAGAAATGCTGAGATTTCTTCCGTGGGGTTCAAGAATATTTCAAGAGATTTTAAGTGACTATATTTTTCATATTCAGAGGGAGGTACATATAGGTTGTTGGCCCACCATTATCATGGTACAGTGTGTATTTAAAACTCGCCTCATGCAATTATAAGTTGCCATTGCCTGTGTAAGAGAAGATGCAAGACCCAAAGTGCAGAGAGAATAGGAATAATGATTGGCGTAGTTTAAAAGAAATCATGCATTCCTTTTGAAGGACATAAGTTTTTCAAATACCAATTTAACCATATAAAACAATTATTAACACTATTTTAAAATCAGTTACATTTCCTAATAGCAATTCAAGCATATCTACAGTTGTCCTGATCACAACTTCAGTAACCAATGCTTCAGTTCTGGTTTCCATTAATTCTTTATCATAACCATTTTCAAAATAATAAAGTCTGAAAATTCATAAAAGCATCACATATATTCTTAACAATACTTTTATTTCCATAATTCAAAAATAGGGTTTTAGGTTATATTATTACTTCTATTTTTCAGAAAATGTCATGTCACCCCTTCCATTTACTCTTACCAGTTCCCATCACTCTCTAATGCAGAGCGTGTCAACATCCACATTCACCCAACAACAAACCACCACCTTTGTCTTATAAAACATCCAATAGTTAAAGGTTACTTTCTCCAACGCATGGGCTTAACAATATCTACCAATTAGCTTGCTGATATTTAATGAGCATGTCCCTATCTTGAATTGAATCACACAGAATTGCCAATCAGATTTTTTATGCATTTCCTGGCAAGCAGAAAGTATATATTTTAATGTTTTCATGTTTGCATTATGATGATAATTAGAACTGATTCACACTAAGTTTGCCATCTTTATAAATGTTTATCAATGAAAAGAATTAAACAATTATTTCTGTATTCCTCTAAATGAACAGATTAAATTAGCATAAAGTACCTATACATAATCTGTGTTAGTCAGCAAAATTGAACTAGTGTTGAATTCTCATTTCTGGATCCTAAAATTACTTGCTTATTCACGTTATACCATTCTCAGTAACAAATAATCCAAAATTTTCAATAATTTCATTATCAATTAGGATAAGCTAATATTAGAACCAACCTGCTTGTCTTCCATTGCGTCCACCTTCCCATTCTGCAGAAGGAAAAGTTTATTAACATTGTAAGAAGATCACAAACACAACTGCTTAGAGAGGTATGAAATATTATGAATAATACAATTGTAAAGGATACACTCACCAGACCCCAAACAAGTTGCTGGAGTGAGTTCAATTCTAACCCAATATTTTCTAGTTTATTGCGAGCATCAGTAACCTGGTTTGGAATGTAAAAGGTAAGTTAACTTGGGAAGCATTTTGATTGTTCCACAGAACAAGATATAGCTTTCTCATCCAACACAATAAAAAAAGAAAATGGAACTTTAGAAGATTTCAACTGATTACATATATGGATGGAAATTAAGAATATGTTACCTCATTCTTTATTTCCACCGACATTTCCTTCTGCTCATCCAATTTATCATCCAAGTTTTGAATTCGCTGTGTCAAATGCTTTTTTGTTGCCTGAAAAGATTTTAAAAAATTAATTTCTAAGTCAACAGATAAGCTATGACAAATGAGAGCTCTAATAATTATAAGGTTATTGGTGTATGATGTAAAAGGGAGAATTAGTGAGTTCATTGCAAGCATTAATTTTTCTAATACACTAATATTATATGCATATAGGTCAAAACCAGCCTCCTATGCCTAAAGTTCAACCATCACTCTTTGTGTGTCGTCTTGATGTCTAATTGGCACAAATTGGGAACCCGCACCTTTCAACTTGATATACTCCAATGGACATAATAAAGACCAAAGTTGTTAAATAAAAACGGCCTTTTACCTATAACCTAGTATAAATAAAATGAATGGCTCATAATGCTACAGAATAAAAAAATACATACTAGAGCATGTAACATATATGTGGACTAATATTCGCATGTATATATACATGTAACATATTGTGGACCAAAATTCTTCATGGAGTAACATTCACTGCACACTTAATAATAATGTAAGCTCTCTTGACAGCAGTCTTTCACAAAACATCCACTTTTTTAACATCCAGCTAAGAGCCAAACCGGTTAGGGTAATTCATAATATGGGATTTCTACTTTTAAGCATTTAAGATAGTGCAAGATGTAGACAATGTGGATATTCACATCTAAGAACATATGATGAATTAATGGTAGGATTCTTGCAAATAAATCTACTTTTTCCTTGATAAATTGTAGTTTGAATGATCAGATCATTAAAATTTCCAAAAAAAAAAAAAACAATTTACACATCACAAAATTGATCATGTCCTTGTAGTGCTCATCCCTAAATTTCAAGAAATTTCAATAGCTCTATGTAAATTGCAACATCCTGTTGGAAAAATATCTAATTTTTAAGAACCAACAAGATATCAAATGCATATGTTGGACGGGTATACAGTATGAATAACCAACCGATTAGTACTGCCAATGTAGGTGAGATGGAAATATACTTCTTTGCAATTATATCGAGTATAATACAGTGTTTGGAAGCAAATGAGTGTGAAACCTACCGCTAGAGCAGCAGAGACTTGCTCCAGATGTTTTGTCATGCTTGAAACAGCATTGGCCATATTACGTTTGGTGACATACATGAGATCAGAGAAGGATATGCCCTGACCATTAAAAAAAAGAATAGTGAGCCACCACACATACCAGCTTCAGGTCTTAAAAGCATATCAGCAATAGGACAGATAAATATTGAAGCACTGTACAACTCCAATAAAATTGGTAACGCAACTTATGCCAATATAAAACATACCTTCCACCACATGTATCCATACCCTAGTGCCCCCACGGTTGCTGCTGGCACCAGAAGTGATGTCATATTTCCTGGAAGGACAACACAAGTTATTTATACAGGTTAAAAAACTTACACTGCTAAAAATAAGTACAACCATGTAGTGGATATACATCTCTAGCAAAAACTAGGTTATCATGAATAGGCAAGCGGATGCTAGTTCTAATCCTTGTAATGAATGAGTAAAACCTATGCCACAATGGCAAATAATTGTAGAAGAAAGTCCCAACTTAAAAAAAAAACCAGTATGATATCTAACTATACATCCAAAATAAGAATCAATAACCAGTAGAAGCAATCAAGATAAAAGCACAGTAGGAAAGAACTTCGCCAGTATTTCTGCTTAACTAAGAATTATTGAATTTGTTACAAGATAACATATATACACAGCTGACCAAACCTTCCACAATTGAGAATTTTAAGAAAGTTGTGAACTGTAACTGCTTGACCTGAATTTCCATTAAGAACAGCTATAGGGTGTGCAGAAGCAAGGTGTCTAACCTCCGAGGCCAACCGACGCACCTATAAGCCCATCCAAAAGAATATGTCAGTAGGCTCAAATCTCTTTGGACTTACTAATGCATTACATAAGATAGTACATTAAAAACTAGATTAACTAAAAACGATAAAATTAGTAGTCTATCTTACAAAAGCAAAGAAACCGGCAAGCTTAACATGTTAGGGTACTTGTGCTGAATCGCTGACAAAGACAAAGCTCTAATTCTTCACAACAGATGATGAAACTCAAATTACAGCAAGTAAATAATGAAAAAAGCAAGACAATAGTGTTCAACAGAACTTCTAATGGACAAACATCTCAGAAACCCAATTGGTTGAAGCATCTTATGTGGTACACCAACAGGTTTCAATGCCATAGCAATCGAAACCAAAAAATGAGGGAAGCACTACTGAGAGTACTAAACAAGCAACTGAGGTAAAACTTCTTTGAAAGAAATCTTATTATGTCATCAAGACATGGATAAAAAGAGGTAAGGATAACCAAGTGACCCCATTAAGCCAAGAAGCATTGATGACTTTGAAGCACCTTAGTTCCCAACCAGATGTTTCTCTGAATAAGAACTTATTAGGTGATAAAAGCAATTTAGGTTATCAATAATCTAAAAAAAAACAATATAAGACTTGATGGCATTCTTTATGTCAGTTTTCCAAGTAACTTTGATGAACAAGTTCACAATACAGCCTTTGGTTACAACCCCGTCCTTTCAACGGACATATGTCTATTTAGGGATTAGGGCTTACCAATCACCCATTTCACAAGCTACACACTAACTCCATCCTTAACACTAATTCTTATCCTCACATACCACCAAATCCAAGCTGAAAGCCCACTAAATTACAACCCCAAAGAAACAGGGAAAGACAAAGCTTCAAAGGGAAAGGAAACTTGCCTTCCTTACCTTTAATTTAAGCTCCTCCCGGCCTTCTCCAACTCCCTTGAGCTTCTCGGTCCCTGATTCCCCAAGCTAGGCTGCAGGTTGGAAGGGATTAGAGTTGCTTATTGGATCTAAGATCACATTTAAGAGCTTGACTAAGGAAAATGGGAATCGTGAAGGTGGTGGTGCCCTTCATGCAAGCCACCGGTCCACCCTCTTCACCATCTCATACCACCTCATGGGGTGATAGATTTGAAGAGGTGGTTGCTTGCCATGCATTACTGGCCAAACTGCCCAATAACATTCTCACATTTCCCGTTAAGCCCTTGTCTTCACCTAAAATTCCAACTTTATCCCCTTTTCTATTTTTCACTTAATTGTCTCATAATTTCTTCTCCATTTTCCCTTTTTTTCTCCCTTAAAGTTTTATCTTGGGTATTACATCCTCCCCTTAAAAGAGTTTAGTCCTCTAAACTCATACCTGCACCTCCGAACAACATGGGATACTTGATCCTCATTTCAGATTCTAGCTCACATGTTGCCCCATTCTCTGAATGGTTGCTCCACCTTATCTTCACAAAAGGAATTGTACGATTCCTCAAGTTCTGTTCCTTCCAGTCAAGTATCTCCATAGGTTGTTCCTCATAGTCATAGGTCATGTCTTCCCTGAACTCCACGGGCTCAAAGTGATTCCCGCCACATGCTTCCTCAACATAGATACATGGAAGACATTATGAACCTAGGATAAACTCGATGGAAGTGCTAGCCTGTTGTTATGGGATGCCTTTCTGCTCAGAGCAGCAACTACCACATTGGCCTTCCCTGGGTGATATTTAATGGTGAGATCATAGTCCATCACCTCTAACCATCTCCTTGGCCTATATTTAGCTATTTCGGAGCAAAAAAGTATTTAAAACTCTTATGATCCATATATATTCACAAGATTGACCATACAACTAATGCCTCCATATTTTTAGAGCAAAGACCACCGTCACCAACTCCTAAGTCGTGTGTAGGATAGTTCTCCTCATATAGCTTTAGTCGTCTAAAGGCATTGGCAACTACCTTGCCATTCTTTATAAGTACACAACCTAGACTCGTTTTGCAAGCATCACAGTAGATAATAAATCCACTATTACTCATGGGAAGAGTAAGAACCGGTGCAGACACCAACCTTCATTTCAACTCCTGGGAACTCTTCTCACATTGTTCAATCCAGATAAACCAAGCTCCCTTACGAGTAAGTCTAGTATGATACATGATTTGCAAATTGGTCCTATTGAACATCAGAATGCTATTAGGGGGCTATTTTGATCCCCATAAATTAAAATAAGCATATTGTGTCTAGTTGAATTATTAATAGTAAAGATATAAGGGCAAAGGGCAACATGCACCACACAAAACAAGTGAAAATGCACATCTACTGGCAGCTAACACCAATTTTAACTTGAAAGTTAAACCAGGAAATAAGGATTTAAAAACATTTTTCCTTCACTACTTGTCCAAGTAACTTTTCCATCATGAAGTTTAATAAACAAAATCCCTAGAAGAAAAGCTTGATGCTTGGAATTGTTAAGAATAGAAAGCTTGCAGTTAATTCACATCATTCTAGAGAAAAAGTCCCTGATGGTCTCCTGTATTGCAACAAAAGGATTCCATGTTTAAACATAAGTAAATAATGCTGTAGAGAGAATTTGAAATTGAAGGCATATCATCCAATTAACCATCACTAAGCATTTTTGCAGTTCAACTAAGAACAATTTACCTGATTAGCAAGAGCATCGCCATGATCAGACTCATCAGTAGATCGATCCCCAGACTTCTCCTTGAGCAAGGTCTGCACATCCACAACAAATAACATCAATACCATTCCTTTCAGAGATCTCAAACTTCTTCCTTGACACACAACAAGATTAATCCACACGCAATCATCTATTCAAATCCTTGTAAACAAATTCATCAATACCAAAGAAGAAAGAAAGTGAAATCAAGCATGGGAGAAAAGAAATCGATCAAGACCTGGAGCTCAGATAGGATTTCGGATAGCTTTCCGTTGCGGAGTACGATCGAGCCAGTAAACCCTATAAAAACATAAAAAGAGAAAAAAAAAAGGATCAGAAGGAAAGAAGATCGAATCAATGTGAAAACCTAGACAAATAAGAGGGTACTGACCGGCTCCAACCAAGAAGAGGACCTTGGAGAGCCCCATTCCCGCCTGCATCGCCATGGATTCGACCTCGAGGAAACCCTAGCTCCCGGGGGTTGGGGGGGGGGAGGGGATCAAAGGACTCAGGAATTCAAGGATTCGAACCCTGGCAGAGAAAAGAGAGCAGAGTGGGGCCCATGCTCAATATCGGGTCCGAAGATATCGGATCTAAGAATCCAAACCTGATTAGCGGTGCGGTTGCGGACGAGCTGTGGTCTTCGTGTCTATTTATTAGTCACTACTAAGTAATAACCACTGATGCCCTTAACGGGTCGGATTCAATCATTAAACGGGTACTCTACTTATTACCCATTTAATTTTCTTCAAAGAGATCTTTACATATATACCCTTTGAAAATTCAACGATCAATTCCAAAATGAAATTTAATCGGAGACTTTAAAGAGAGAGAAAGAGAAATGGTATAAAAAATATTTTAATTAAGTTAAAATTTGAGCTCAAAGGTAATAATGATTTTTAGGTATATAAATAAATATAATTTTAATAAAATATATAAATATCATCCACTTTTAAATGTATATACACAAATTTCTCTAAAAAAATACATTCATATATAATTTTTTTATAAATATGAATAAGTCGTTAAAAGCACACCACAAATATGTTGGGAATGGGCTCACTGACTTTTCTTGCCAAAGTTAACACATTCAAATATGATTTAAAAAATACAAAAAATATTTAAAAAATATTCAAATAACCAAATAAAAACAGTAAAAAAAATGCATAAATTAAGAATGCATTTGAAAATAACCGGTGAAGCACCAATCAAACATGGGAGAGGTCACGGGTTTAAAAATAGTTTTTTGTTTTAAAAATATGATAAGCTTGTGTATAATAATAGACCCAAGTGGTCTAATCCTTCCCCGGACCCCCGCACAATACAGAGCTTTATGTGAATTAAGTGTGTGTGGATACAACAATTGTAAATAGAAGTTAACATATAAGTCTTGGATATTAATCAAGCAATTTATTAATCACTTAAATGTATACAATTAATTAAGATGAACTCATTTAATTTCCAGTTGATCTGAGTTTATGAGACACATAAAACCCAACAGAGAAGGCCACAGCAGTAAGAATAATGACCTTCTTGTTGTTGTTTATGGTCTCCAATAAACAATCAATCATTCCATAATCTAACCATCCTTCTTCTCTGAACTTTCTCTTAGCACCAAGAACTCCATTTTTGATCTTGTCACTCATCACCAACTCCTCTTTCTTCTCTCCAATAATATTCTTCTTTGAAGCTTCATCTGGATGATCTTGACCTAATTCCTCTCTCTTCTTCTCCTTCCCATTCTCATCTGCTGCTCTCTTCTCTCTCTCCTCTATCTTCTTCTTCTCATCTTGTGGCGGTGTAATAGCACTCTCTGGAGGTGTTTCCTTTTGATCTCTCTCCTCACTCTTCTTCTCAATTGGAGGTGAAATGATCTTTTCTTGTGATGCTACCACCTTCTCTCTCTCTTCACTCTTCTTCTCATTTGGAGGTGAAATGATCTTTTCTTGTGATGCCACCACCTTTTGTCTCTCCTCACTCTTCTTCTTCTTCTCATGATCTTGTGTTGAATCCTTCTCTTTTTCTACAGTCTTCTTATGATCAAGAGGAGGAGGAGGAGGAGGAGCTTCTTGTTGCTCTTGTTTCTGTTTTGCACCTTGAATAAGAGATGGTTTCTTTTCAAGCACTGGCTTCTTTGGCATGATCAAAGTGAGGCATCCATCTTCAAACCTCCCAGTTACCTTTTTAGATTCTGCATCTTCAGGTACAATGTAAGTCTCATCAAGGAGGAGATAACTTTTCTTTCCCTTGGCTATCAGCTTTCCTGTGCTGTCTACTTGAACACTGAAGTCCTTCCTATTAAAACCTTCATACATACCAAAATCAAAAGGTGGTGATCAGCTTTCAAAATAAATAGATAAATGAATTAGATAGATAGAGCAAGAGAGAGAGAGAGAGAGAGAGAGACCTGGAAGATGAATTGTGAGAAGGTAATTAGAACCTTCAGCAGACCACTCATGGTCTGGGTGAAAGGCTTCAATGGTTGATGAGGAACTTTTCATTCTACTGCCTTTATCCATGAATTGAAGATGGAGAAGATGGAGATTGTGAGTTGGTTTGTATGGTTTTTGTACTGAATGCAAGGCTTGTTTGGGTATTGGGAGATGGAGACGGAGATGGAGATAGAGATAGAGAGAACCATATATATATATGGATGTTCTTTAAGAGGTTGCATGTGGGTATTGTTATATATGTTCCAAACTTTTCTTGGATGGTGTTTCTTTCTTTTCTGTTGAACAGGAAGCAAGATAACATTCTTTGCTTTTTTATGAGGTTTAATTAAAAAGAAGTTTTTTGGGATTGTTTTGGAGTATCAACTTCTGCTTGCTTCTCAAGTTGGATGAGTGGCAACAAAAAGATTTTTTATCTAGGATTAATTAGACCTTTTGTCCCTCAAAATAGTGTCATTGTTCACTTTTATCCTTATATTTTAAAAATATTCAATACAACTATCAGATATTACATATTCTCGCTCTATTTTCTTTTGACACGCTACGCTGGCTAAGTGGCATACAAAACGTAAAATAAAGTTTTTATTTTATTTTTCTTTTTGGATTTATCGACAAGCAATGCCATGTCAACATTTTTTTTATTGTAAAAAAAATGAAAATTTTCATTCAAATGCAAAATCCATTTTAAAAAAAAAAACCTGACGTGGCATGTTGACATGGCATGTCATGTAAACATTTTTTTTATATATATATAAAAAATGGAATTAAAAAAATACAAAAATCCATTTTTTAAAAAAAAAACTGATATGGCATGCTGACAAGGCATGCCACATCAGCATATATATATATATATATATATATATGGATTTAAAAAATACAAAAAATCCATTTTAAAAAAACTGACGTGGCATGCCACGTTAGCATTTATATATATATATATATATATATATATATATATATATATATATAATGGGTTTAAAAAAAAATGCAAAAATCCATTTTAAAAAAAAAACCAACGTGGCATGCCACGTCAACATTTTATATATATAAAAAATGGATTTTAAAAAAATGCAAAAAATCCATTTAAAAAAATGTTGACATGGCATGCCACGTCAGCTAAACAAAATTCTAAACCAGAAATTTTTTCTGACGTGGCACATAGTAATGCCACATCATCATATACAGGCAGCTGTCATGACACAAGCAAAAATACGTCCACCTAGAAAAAAGATAAATAAAAAAATATTGTATTTGATTTGTATGCCACCCTCTACCGCCACATCAAAGATCGCGACCAAAATGTAAATGTAACGTGAATACATAAGGACGGTATTGAATATTTTTAAAATACAAGGATAAAAGTGAACAATGATACCATTTTCATGGACGAAAAGTGTAATTAATCCTTTTATCTATCCTCAAAAAAAGAAGAGCTAGGATTATTATATTGGTGTAATATCTAATTTAGTTTCTCTATTATATCGAGCTTTTTAGTTCTTATGTTTTCACAATTTAGAAATGTCAGTCTCTAAAAACATATTTAAAGACATGTTTAGCCCCTGAAGTTGACAAAATGAGGGATTGACATTTTTCAATAGATCTCAGGGCTCAAATTTATAATAGAAAGACCTACAGTCACAAATCAGTATAATAGAAGGACTAAATTAGATATTACACTTTATTATATATTTTTTCATTCATTTTAGAGAGAGAGCGTAAACTTTAATACTTTAGATAAATCACTAATTTATCACATTAATACTAAGAGAGGATCACAGCTAAATACTAAAAAAAAAAAAAAGAATCAGATTTTTTAGGAGAAAGAAAACTTGAAGAAAAATAAAAGTAACTTTGGACAGAGAATAATTTGTGGAGCTGTATTAATCCTTCTATTTGCACAACACTTTTTTCCTCTGTTATTGTAATTACAATAATAAAATATAAAAAAATAATCTAGGGTTTTGCAAATATCTCTATTGTAAATTTATTTAATTTATTTTTTTAAACGTGGACAAGTAACTTGGTAATTTATTTAATTTGTTAGAATGGTTTTTGGGCCAGGTCATTTCATTTCCATGGAGGTCAACGAATCATTTTCTGGTTTATTCCATCGGCTCGCAGTTTCAATATCGTCCACTAACAGAAAAATTATCAAAAAGTCCTTGGCACTGTTTCAGCACTGTTGTCAGGGACCAAAACACACCCTAAAATATACACAGTAAACACCCCCAAGGACCCAAAAATAAGTAGCAAAAAAATCAAGGGACTTTTTGTTATTTACCGATATTAATTACTGGTGAGCTTGAGCGAATTAGGGCACTTGTGCCTTTTCTGTTCTTTCATATGGTAATCTGCTGATTTTATAATCTCTTGGATTTTGATTGATGAATGGATGTATCATATTCAATTTCCCCCCTATTATGATCTGTAAAATAAAATTGATCTTTGTGGTGCTTTTCTAAACTTTGTTCTATTTCAAGCCATATTGATTTTTGTTTATATCAAAAATATATGATAAATGTCTGATAAAATTTTAAATTTTAATATATCCTAATCTTATATTTAGAATATTCATGATAAATAAATAAAATTTAATATAAAATCTCTTATGAGATAAATTGACTGTATCTTGGGCCAAGAGTGCAAATCTCGAAAGGCACCCAAGGCACAAATCCTAAGACTACTCGAGAACACATATCTCGAGGCAAATACAAATTACAAAATTGCCCCTGAGAACATATCTCGAGGCAATCCCGAATTTCAGGATAGCCCGAACACAAATCCCGAGGCGATCCGAAATTTCAAAAAAAAAAAAATAGCCCGAGAACATATCTCGAGGCATTCCAAAGAAAATATATATAATAAAAATAAATTAAAATAAAATAAAATAATACAAATCCCGAGATGCCGAATACAAATCCCGAGGCACCCAAGCACCTAATCCTCAAGCAAAATTTGCCTTTAATAAAAAAAAGAATTAATTAAATTTTAAATTTTAGAATTTAATTAAAATTTGATTTGGTCTTATCTACTCGCTAGGGAGTTGTGATTCTTCGGGGGATTTCTCGTGGTGGGGATAAGGATGAGAGAGTTTTTTTTAAAAGGAGGAGGCAAGACAAACAAAGAAAGAGAGAGAGAAATTTTGTTAGGAAAGACTTTTGGTTGGGAGAAACTTTTTGTCTCTTCAGAGGAGCTCGCTACTATCCACCAAACGCAAGAAGGTGATTCTCTTATTATTCTATATATGTTATATATAATAAAAGCCTTAGAACCCCACCCATTTGATCGTCTCGGAGACTCAGGGGACATAAGCAAACTTAGTTCTGAGGGAGAGTGAGGATGGGGAGTTATAAGCAGGAAATAATAATAATAAAAAAAAAGAGTGATATATGTTATTTAATATATATATATATATATATATATATATACAAATAATAAAGTGAAAATAAAAAAAAAAATAAAAAAAAGGCGTTCTCCTGTTCTGCGCCTCTGTCAAGCCGCCTCCCTGCAGCCACGCCTGGCGCCACCGTTGACCTTGCCTGGAGCCATCTGAGAAGGCCGTCTGAGTCTCTGCACTCCCGCATCGCCTGACCATTGTAGCCCCAGCGCTGATGAGATGTCGTCGCCGACGAAACGCCCAAAACCACCCCATCGTCATCGCCAAAAGAAATGCCCACAGCTCTCTGTGACCTTCTCACCCGCCTTGACGCCGCTGGAGCCCGCCGCAGCTCTCTGTAGCCCGCTGCCTGTTGTCTGCCGCAGCTGCCCCGATGGTGGCCGGGTCTATCTCTGAAATCCCTCCCAGCCATTGTCAGAGAAGAGCCTCCGCCGTTACCCTGGTGGTGGCTGGTTCTGTTCCCGAAGCCCCTCCCAGCCGCCGTTAGAGAAGAAATTCGCCTGCAACCGCCTGGTCGGATCTCAATCACCACCGGAGAAGGAAATAGAAGCCTCCAGTCTTCTGCCGAATTCCGCCGTCGCCATAGAAGTCGCCAGCCCCAACTGTCTGCCTCCCCAGCTGAAGAAGATGTGCTGTTAGTTGATCCCTCTCAGAAGCCAGCAGCTGAGTTCATCCCTCTATTGACTGAAGAGGATCCGGCGCAACCGTTGGACAATATGCTCATCTAGGAGTACCTTGCTGCCAAGACTGTCTATGAAGATGATGGGGCCATTTGATTGTTGTTATCTTGCCTTGCTCTGATCAACAGAAGGTGAAGGTATCTTAGAAGAATAATCTTACTCATGGGATAGTGAAGGTTATATATTTCCAGCACTGGTCGGATGCCTTCTATAAGGAGACATGATCGGACATTTAGGTTGACAACCCTTCTCCAGAACACTGGTTTCTCAAGGAGTTCATAAGAGAGATTCTACTTGCCACTGATACTAAGTATACTATGACGAGACTGGGACTGTACTGGAGGTTTTGGTTCCTAAGCATCAAAAATAGTTAGGCCAGAAGAACATGAGGTACATGTCTGCATATGGGCGATTGGCAGTTATTCTTTCCATTGTTCGTTAACTATGTATTAGTGAAGGAAATCCATGAAATCAAAGTGCATCCTTACCATGTCCACTTTCTCTTGCAACTCTTGCTGAGTTCTCAATGCCGTTACCATTTGGTTGTGGGCTCTTTGACAGCAATCACTCCCAAGATGCTTAGTTAAAGTTTGGATTTTGCAAGGAAAGTGTACACTATGAATCAAAATTCAGATAGGCATTCGTATGGATGTGGCAGGGAGATGCCAGCTTCTCTGTAAAATCTATATTGATGATGGAAGACAGGAAGAAGTTCCAATGGTTGTGGCGTGGCAAGGCCCCTAATTTACAAGAGCTGGTTTTGATCGGTGTTAGCAAGACCCACAAGATGACTGAAATGTTGCACATGGTCAGTTGAAGCTGTTTGAAGATCATGAAGGCGGCTCTTCTCAAGAGGCTTAAGAAGAAAGCTTTAAAATAGATGATGTTTTTAAAGGTGTTTGACTATGGAAACGGTCCAAGGAAATTGAATGAAGAAGAACTGGAAATGATGGAGAGGAATGAAGTGGAATAATGTTTCCAAGGTCAACAAATCTAGTATTATTTTGAGAATGAGGGCTCACCTCTGCCTTGACATCTCCTCTGTACAATATCCATACCCAATTGATATATTGGAATACATGGTTGTAAATTCTGCAGATAAAGCATTATAAAAGGTGTGGAAAAATGCTTAGTTGTAAGAGATGCCTGTGAGGTGTTTGATGTTATGTCCTCTTGTCATGCTATGAAATGATTGAAGATTCTTGCAACAAAATGCTCTCAGCCCAAATTGAAGAGCTCATAAATCAAATAATGTGAAAGATAGTATAGCTAAAGAATGCAAAGATTGTTGGTCTGGTTGATGCTAATAAAAACTCTCATTCTGTCAAACGCTGTTGTATAAGCATTTCCTGCAATGATGTGAATTGTCTAGTTGATATGGGAATGGTTTTTTTTTGCCTTGAAATCATTCCAAGATTATGAAATGTCTCAAAGGAATAATTTGAAATAGGCAGGCTAACGAAGTGCCATCTTCCTTTATACTCCTGTCTCAAAGAAGCTCTTGGATTAGTCTTCTTGGACCCTGTGGATGATTATAAAATTAAGGAAAGAGGAGTGACTAATGAAATCTTTTAAACATGGAAATAAGTGTGGCAAATGTGATTATAAAAATTATGGATTGGGAAGAGCCTTGCTGGAGAATAAATACACAGAAAATTATGGATTGGGAAGAGCCTTGCTGGAGGATGAGTGAAGAAATATAATGCTTTATTCATAAGAAGGTGTTAATGGAGAGTACATTTGTACAATTAAAAGGGGCATAAAATGTTTAAAGAAAACATGAATGCAAAACAATGACACAAAACTGTGGTATTATCGGCAATATAAAAGTTTTCTTTGGAATAAAATATATTCAACCAACATATAAAAGTCATGCAAAGTTGCAAATGAGATTGCTGCACATGGTGCAAAAATTCTGAAATTTAAATCATATGGAGATCATCAGAATTGATACAGTGTTAATACTCATTATGTAGTTCTTTCCAAATCATTTTGTAAAGAGCAATAATGTTCACTATGTTTTTTTTTTTAAAATGAAAGAAATGTTGTTTCAAAACTCATCAATAATTCCATGAGAACTTTCATATGGCAGTGCAGTAGAGAGAACTCAAAATGAAGAGCAAATATTTCATAAAAAGAAAGAGAGGCAATCATGAGAAAGAATGGGCCCATTTGAAAGTAAAAATTGGATAAGGGGGCCGGGTCCCACGTTTTCAAAAAAAAGGGGTATAATAAAAAGAAAGAGAGATGGCCTATTCGAAATCATGCAAAATGAAGTTGGGCCCACTAACAAAAAGGAAGGGGCCAGCCTACTCTAATATTGAATCCGGATTTGAAAAATGATGAAATGGGTTCAAAGTCAAAGGGGCCAATTGATGAAGTTTAAGGAAGCTAAAAACAAAGGGGGTTAAAGTCATTGATATGAAAGGTAGGAGAGATGGCCCTTTTATTTAAAGGCATTGATCCCGATACGATGATGGTGGAGCACACATCATGAAGCGGGTGATCGGTAATCACTTTGAGATAGCCGGTGAAGCATAAATCTTGGGGTGGCATAAACCTTGAAGCGGCAATGAGCACGCATTTTGGGGTAACTAATAAATACAAAGTTCAAGGCGGCGTATATCTCAGAGCAACGGTGAAACACTCCACTCGAGATGTCTATTAAAAATCTCAAGGCGACATACATAGCGGTGCAGATCCAAAGGTGGCGGCAGTGCGCAGATCCAAAGGCATACAGGCATCCAAGGCCATAAAAAAAATATATATAATATAATATAAAAGATATAAAATAAATAAATAAATAAACAAATAAGAATATATATTCACATATCCACGTATTTATATTCATACGTAATAAATTATTATTTTCTCGCAATAAATGAATTATTTTTCTCTTGCACTCTACTTGTAATCAAGCTTTTGCCCTTAATCAGAGGTTCCCAAGATTATATCTGGGGTAATTAATAATAGAGGCTTGCCTCTGTTAGGAATAAAAGAACCCACAAAACTAAACAAATGATGTTTGTGCTTCGATATATCGCCTCAGCGCCACACGACGCCGTGACGCCAGATTTTCGATCCCACAAATTACCGCACGTGGGGACATATTCCTCCTCCCATCTTTGAGGCAAAAGTACAAGTAGAGGCATTATTCCTACACCTCGCGGAAAGAAAACTAACGTGGTTATTTTCTTATTGAAGAACGAAATGGCATTCGAGAACTCAACTGCACCCGGAAGCCCAAAGCTCACCATTTTCCCTGAGAGGGAGTCAAGTCCGACCGCCTACCAATCGCACCTTCAAAGACTGGAGTCGCCGGAGCTAATCTAAGATTTGGCACAATCTCTCAATCTGGAGTTCGTAAGGAAGACTTCACCAACGGAGGAGAACTCGACCGCTCCTCGCCTACCATCCAGGGGTCGTCGCCCGAATGTGATCGTCCCAAAGACTAGCGAAGACGTTGCTGATGAGGAACCATCAAGAATATCTGCTTTTAAGAGATTGTCCCATCCCAAGAGGGTAGTCTCCTTGAATGATGATGATGATGAACCCACCTTCACTGTCATCACCAAGGGAAGAGAGAGTGGGATATTCCAGTCTGATGAGGATACGCCCAGGAAGAAGAGTGTGTTCTCAAGACTTACACCAAGGAAAGTCAAAATTCCAAAGCAGAAGCTGGATTTTGTGTCTTTCCAAGAGCACAAACATAACCAAATGGGTTCTTTCAATAACTCATTTGAACCACTCAAGCTGGTGAAGAAGAACTCAACTACAGCAGAGATGCGGCCTCAGCCAAATGAAAACAAAGGTGGCAGGCCCCCAAAGTCTCACCAAAAGGATTCCTTCAACAAGAACCTCTACAAGACTTACACGGCCAAAAAAAGTCAGTAGATGGAGAAGATGACACTCCAGGGAGTTCTTCCAAAAGAAGAAGCAAAATTTAATATCAATACACGGAAGACGGTATTTGATCTGGATAGCTTCGCGACAAAGATCAAGCCAAGGCCTCCCGATCCGGGGTTTGCTGGAGGAGAGAGATGAAGGATGAAGAGACGCCCGATATGGATGTAGAAGTACATACAACCAATGGTTACCGGCCCGAGGGATCCAAAGATTCGGTGAGCCGTAACAACCAGGGTGCCTACAAGGTCTCGTGAGAAGGGCGCTGCACTCTCACAATGGGGTTGAGATGAGGGCTCAAGCCAAATGCCGCATGATGGACAGAGAGAATAGAGCCTTACAAAGATTTCAGCAGCCGACGAATTACAAGGAAACAGACCCCCCAAACGAAGAAGCGGAGGATGAACCCGCCTTTGTTTACAATGGAGATGATATCACAAGGAGAGTCCAGCAAATGGAGAGGCTCCGACAAATGGAGAATAGAGAAGCTGAATATCAATGGCTCAATGAAAACATGACAATTATGATGGAATCAATGGTGAAAATGCAGAGACAAATGGCTGCCCTAATGGAGAGCCAAAAAGCACAAAGGCCGACAAGTCCAAATCCACAGCCAAGAGAAACCCCTAGGCTGGTAGAGCAAGGGACAATCCCTTCACCACCGAGAGAAGTTCCTAGGCCAATAGAACAGGAGGGAACTTCATATGCTCCTATAAGAAGAATCCCTAGGCCAGGAGACCAAGAGGAAATCCCACATGCCCCTATTCCAGAGCAGTCAGTTGCAATGACTCGGGAGGAGATACAACAGATAGTGGCGGCTGAATTGAGGCAAGCTAAAGGGAAGGAGATAAAGATTGATGGAGATAAACCTTATCCCAGCTATCATGACCTGGTACCCTACCCTAAGGGATACAATGTACCCAAGTTCAAGCAGTTCACTGGGATTGGCAACCCTGATCAACACTTGGCTCATTTTGTGACGGCATGTGGAGATACAAGTGTTAAGCCCTCGCTTCTCCCTCGCATGCTTCGCAAGTCTCACAGGGTAGCGCTTGAGTGGTATGCCACTTACAACCCGAATCAATCCAAACCGGCAAAGAACGAAAAGATGCATTTCCTGGTACGGTTTGGGGCGTAATTAATAAAATCACAATCGCCGCCCTCGCGCCACCTCGCCAAAATAAAGATGAAAAAGGTGGTGGACTATATCATGAGATGGAGAAACTTGAGCATCAAATGTGAACAACCCCTTTGATCACCTACAGCAAGTGGGTTTACTGCTCGGGAATATTGATAGTTGGATGGCACCCTTCTTGAGTACATCCGGTATTACTACATTCCAGGAGTTGATTTCACAAGCTAAGAAATTGGAACGGACAAGCCCGAAGATATTCTCCAATTTTCAAGCTCCAAGGAATGACAGAGAAAAGCCAAAAAGGACAGAAGGTGTCAAGTATACTGCTACAACCTTCAACATCGACAAAAGCAAAGGTGTTGCGGAATCTCATAAGCCAGAGCAGGCCAAGCCACCCACCTTAGGTGCAGTTAGCAATGAATCAAAACCTATTCCCTCTTTGAAAGAAAGGATGAATAAGAAGTATTCTTTCAGGAGAGATAAGGTGTTGAAGATCTTCAAAGATGCTGTGAAAGAAGGTCTGCAATTGCCTGAATGCAAAAGGCCAGAAGAGCAGAACAAGAAGGATCATCCCAGTTACTGCCCATACCACAGAGTGTTGGGACACACAATTGAAGATTGTTATGTCTTTAAGGATTGGGTTGAACGACAATATCGAGAGGGCAAGATTACACTCTCGAAGAATGTTTTATTGGAGCAACCAGCCGAGCATATCCGCTATGTAACCACCCAAGACCAAGAGGGGTCATCCCAAGGGGAAGTCACAGTAGTGGGTAATAAAGTAATACTTCCATCAGCAACAGATGACAGGCCTCTTGCTGTTCCAGAAGAGTTGTGGGAAGTATTTATAACCAAAAAGTCAATGAAAATGTTGAAGAGGTTGGTCGAAGCTTGTGGATCGCTTGGAAGCGTTCTCAAGAACCCCCAAAGCCCCTTGACAAAACAAACAAAGAAGAATAAAAAGAAGAACAGGAAGCGAACAATCAAAGCGCAAGAAGTCTATTATAGAAGAGTATATTGACTCCCTCGATGAATATGAACAGAAAGAAAGGGTCTTGATCACTCTTAGAGACTATTTTCCCGAAGAGGTTGAAGAATTACTTGGGGAATTAGCCGAGGAAGATGATGAAGATGTGCAAGTGGAAACTTGCAGGGTAATTTCTGAAGGATACCCTTTGTATGACTCGAATGACGATAGTTTCTCTGAGCCAGAAGAGACATATGACCGTCATGGCCGGCCCTACATCAGTAAAAAACAGAAGAAGAAGATGGCATTCAAGGAGAGAGTGAAGAAGGGGAACGCCAAACTTTTGGAGCCACACCAACCAGAAGAGCTCAAGACACCATATTACACCCCAAAGGCCCCAAAATACAAGGTCTTGAGGAAAGCTATGCCTGCCGAAGAAATTCCCGCATTCATTCAAAGGGTGACAGAGGAGTCAGCTAACAGGCTACTGCAGTTACATATTGAAGATGCTGAGTGGGACAAGTCGGGGACATACCCTCCGAATATCAGGGACAAAATTTTGTTTCAGAGGTCGTGGATTCCCCGCCCCCAACAAAAGCAGCCAATGATAAGGGGAAGTCAGTTCTCCAAAACATCAAGATTAAGGAGAGTAAGAGGAAGGAGCTTTTTGATCAAGCCGTGGAGATGGGATTGGAATTACCTAACCCTAAAAGGCCGCGCTTGATGCATCTGGACAGTCATCCGAACTACTGTCCATATCAC
This sequence comes from Dioscorea zingiberensis, assembly GCA_026586065.1. Lineage (NCBI taxonomy): Eukaryota > Viridiplantae > Streptophyta > Magnoliopsida > Dioscoreales > Dioscoreaceae > Dioscorea > Dioscorea zingiberensis. The sequence goes on along the minus strand of CM048822.1, from coordinate 6,583,330 downwards.
CGACTCGTGGGACATACTATAGAGGAGTGTCAGAATTTTCAAAAATGGGTACAAAAACAAGTTCTCATGGGAAATTTGACACTTACTGATGACTATTTTGAGGAAAAGGGCGAATGCCGGGCCATAGCATCTCAAGAAGATTCTGAGGAGGAATTAAATTTCCCAGATGAAGAAGATGAAATACCATACCATGTGCATCAGATGCAACTCAGAGCTGGGAAAGTACTTCAGCCAAGACAGGCATCCAGCTCTAATGATAAAAACAAAGGAAAGATGATTGAAGAAAGAGCCATCTCACCAAAGAAACCTTCAAAGAAGCCGAATTATAATATTTTGGCACACTTGAAGAAAGTCCCGGCACTTCTCAGTATGTACGACGCACTGATGATGTCAGCTGAAGTCAGGGAGTCTCTAATACATGCTCTACAAAACCCTGAGGAGTATCAGGCTTACTTTGCTGAAGTTAACATGAAAGAAGCTTTGTACGCATTTCATGCACCCTCAGTATCCTTCACGGATGAAGATCTGTTGCTTGGGACTACAGAACACAACAGACCATTATATGTGACAGGTTATTGTGATGGGATGAGAATCAACCGAGTCTTAATTGACCCAGGATCCTCGGTGAACCTAATGACCCTCAACACTCTCCGGGCATTGGCTCTCGAAATATGCCACTTATCTCAGGAGAAGATCATCATTCAGGGCTTCAACCAAAGATAGCCAAAAGCATTGGGGTCCATCACTCTCCCAATTAAATTTGGAAAAATGACATCTGATGTGAAGTTTCATGTGATTGACGCAGATGCCTCATACAAAGCCCTCTTAGGAAGGCCATGGATCCATGAAAACCAAATGGTTCCTTCAACACTTCATCAGTGTGTGAAATACATGGTGGATGGGGAAGAATTCAGGATTGATGGAGAAATTCAGCCCTTCGGTATCCATGAAATCCATTATGAAGATGCGAGATACTACCTCAAGCCATCCAAAGGGGGCAAACTCCCAGGCCCAAAGGTAGAGTCTATGGTGAAGATACCCAAATCTACTCCTGTCTCCAAAGGGAAAGCCTCAATACTGCCTCACTTTGGTAGTGACACCGAGTCCTCAGAAGATGAAAGTGATGAAGACACATACCAAAGCAGAGGACAAGCTAAAGGGTCTGCCCAAGAAAGCGCATTCCATATTACAAGGATCCCTGATGGGCTCTATAAATCCGTGGATGATTCACAGATATTAACAACTGTTGGCGGTACTTGAAGACATTTTATGTCCCAAAATTTCGGCACAGAGGGAAGGAAAGAGGCATCCTCTTCTATGAAGCCAAAAGCAATGAGATTTCGGAAGATAATATGATAAATATTGAAGACTTAGAAGATGATGAAACTCAACCCATAAACTTCCCCAACCATTATCCCAACAAGCTCAAGACAATAGTTGAGAGGTATGGGGGCAAGATCAAATGGTCGAGGAAGTCATATCAGAGCTTTCGTCGGCTGTGGAATCCTGCACATGTGGAGAAGAGAGGGATAGGCTACTCCGAACCTTCCGAGCGGCACCTTTTCATGTTATATGACAACATCCGGGATGAAGAAGAAGAAATTAAAATGAAAAGTCGCCTACTTGAACTAGAAGACGGGGGCAAGCTGGCAATTGACGCAAAGCCAGTTGAAATCAACTTGGGAAGAGATGAAGACCCGAGGCCAACCTTTCTAAGCGCACAATTGTCAGAAGAAGAAAAGGCATCCTTCACGGCCCTTTTAAAGGAGCATATCGATTGTTTTGCCTGGAATTATAATGAAATGCCAGGGTTGGACAATGAGGTAGCCATTCACAGGTTAGCTATCGACCCTAGTGTCGCACCAGTCAAGCAAGCACCAAGAAAGATGAAATTTGATCTTGAAGAAAGGGTGATAGAAGAAACAAAGAAGCTGATTGAAGCAAATTTCATCAGAGAAGAGAAATACCCCGACTGGGTAGCCAGCATAGTACCCGTGAAGAAGAAGAATGGGCAGATACGGATATGCGTAGACTTCAGAGACTTAAACAAAGCATGTCCCAAAGATGATTTTCCCCTACCAGTTATGGAGATCATGATCGACAATACCTCAGGGTACGAGATGTTCTCCTTTATGGACGGGTACTCTGGATACAACCAAATTAAAATGCATCCAGATGATGAAAAACATCTGACCTTTTCCGGGCCTTGATAGGGCATATCGCTATAGAGTAATGCCATTTGGTGCAGCAAGAATCGCGGGGCAACATATCAAAGGGCCATGACCAGAATATTCGATGATCTGATTCACAAAGTCGTCGAATGCTACGTGGACGATCTCGTGGTCAAGACAAGTTCCAAAGACAAGCACCTTGATGATCTGAGGACGGTCTTCACACGCCTCAGAGAATACAAGTTGAAAATGAACCCCATGAAATGTGCTTTTGGAGTCCTTTCGGGGAAGTTTCTGGGCTTCATAGTAAGACACCGGGGAATAGAGATAGACCCCTCCAAGATAAAAGCAATTTTGGAAATGCCACCTCCTCGAACACTGAAGCAGCTGCGGTCCTTTCAGGGGCGTTTGGCATATATCAGACGATTCATCTCCAACCTCTCTGGAAGGTGTAAACCTTTCTCCAAGTTGGTTAAGAAGAACATGCCATTCAAATGGGATGATGAATGTCAGAAGGCTTTCGAAGACATCAAACAAGATTTCTTGCCGAGTCCACTTTGATTGGCAGGCACCGATTCCCTGAAAGCCGATGATTCTATATACTGCTGCATTGGAAGGGTCATTGGGAGCTATGCTAGCCTAGAACAATGAAGAAGACAAGGAAAATGCACTTTATTATCTCAGTGAGAATGTTGATAGAGAGAGTAAATATACCCCAATTGAAAAACATTGTCTAGCTCTAGTGTTTTGCAAATAAGAAGTTGAGGCACTACTTGCTAGCACATAAAGTCATACTCATATCAAAAATTGATCCCTCAAATATCTCATGGCGAGGCCATTGCTTACGGGAAGACTGCCAGAAGTGGGCATTGATTCGATGGAATTTGACATAACATACACTCCTTTGAGAAAGCTATTAAGGGGCAAGCGTTGGTGAGACTTCCTAGTGGCACATCCTCTCCCCTGATGATTCACCACTCAACTATGATCTCCCGATGAAGAGACATTAGGTGATGGAAGAAGCAAGGTGGCGACTATACTTTGATGGAGGCGTCATCTATAAAGCCGGCACTCAGTCCACGATTCCTAAATCAAAGGGATAGGGCTTGTGTTCGTCACACCCGGAAGGGGAATTCTTAGATATGCACTCTCCCTTACGGAGCCATGCACAAACAATGAGGCGAGAATATGAAGCTCTCATTTGGTTTGGAATTGGCAATACAAATGGGAATCCAACACATACACATATTTGGAGACTCACAACTCATAATCAAGCAAGTCGAAGGAGACTACAAGATATACAAACCCGAACTTCTTAAATATCACAAGAAGGTCAAAGATCTGATGAAGAAAATCCCCCAAGTACAGTTGAGGAGGGTTTTAAGATCAGAAAATGGAGAAGCTGATTCTTTGGCGAAAGTTGCAAAGGAGCTGGCGAATCCAGATTATGAAGAAATCCATATAACCATAAGAAATAGAAGGCCCATAAGTACGATCCTTGATGATGTCGAAGAGGAAAGTGCTGGGGGCAAAGCGGAAGTCTTCACCCTCGAAATGCCAGAGGAAGATTGGAGACAACCGTTTATAGAATATTTGAAATATGATAAACTCCCAGAGGATAAATCAAAAGGTCTTCAGATAAAGCGAAGAGCCTTAAGATTCACCCTCATAAATGACATATTATGCAGTGCAGTCATATGATCAACTACTCCTGCGCCTCTCATATGAAGAAATCCAAGAAGTGATGCATGATGTACACTCAGGGATTTGCGGTGCACACCAATCCGGACCCAAGATGCGACTCAAGATCAAACGCTTGGGATATGCGGCCAACTATGGTTGGAGATTGCATCAATTACGCCAAAAGATGCCATCTATGCCAAATACATGGTGACTTCATTCACCAACACCCAAACCCTCTACACCCCAGTCCTCTTCATGGCCCTTTGAGATATGAGAGCGGATGTAGTCGGTCCCTATCGAACCACCATCATCTTTGGGACATCGAGTTCGTATTAGCGTACATGAGCGGACTACTTCTCGGATGGGCGAGAAGCAATTCCAGCTGAGAGAAGTCAAGGCTGAAAATGTCATCAAGTTCTTCAGTGGAGACTATCTTACTGCTGATTTGGAACTCCAAGGAGAATCATTTGAGATAACGGCCACGCCTTGAAGTTTCAAAGTCGGGAGATTTGCACAGCACCATAAAATAGATTGGAGATATACCTCCATCTATAATGCTAGAGCAAATGGGTTGGCGGAAGCATTCAACAAGACCCTCTCAAAGCTATTGAAGAAAGCTGTGTCCAAGAATAAAAGGATGGCATAAAGACTCGGAGATGTTGTGGGCTTACCGCACCACCTATAGGACCCCAACACAATGTACGCCGTACTCTTTGGTGTTTGGAACCGAAGAGATCTTACCCCTCGAGATCCAGATACCCTCACTGAGAATGGCAGTACAAAATGAAATTTCAAATGAAGATAATATTCGGCTTCGCTTGGATGAGTTGGACTCTCTCGATGAGAAAAGGTTGGGAGTGCAGCAGAATCTTGAAGTCTACAAAGCCAAAATGTCACAAGCCTACAACAAGATGGCTCGACTTCGGACCTTTACCAAAGGAGAGATGGTTCTCGTCCTGAGAAGACCTATCATCACCAATAAGCGGGCCGGGGGCAAGTTCAAAGCAAACTGGGAAGGTCCGTACGTCGTGGAGATCGTCTACGAAGGAGGCGCTGCATCACTCATTGATGCTAATGGAGAAAGACCAATGCCACCTATCAGCGGTCGTTTACGAAAAAATATTACGCTTAATGTAAAAATGTTTGCCTATGACCTTTAACGCCCCGTCCCTTATATAGGGGTAGACTAGTCATGTACAACTAAATGTACTTCCCGAGGCAAAACATTAATTTTCTGTACTTTTGTATCAATCATTCAATGAAATAAAGAGGCATGTGTTTGTCTACGATGGAACGTCCGGCTCCTAGTTGGGGGCAAATCGGTCATGCACGATTAAATGTGCTTCTTGAGGCAAACACATCGACCCCTTAATTTTTCAACAAAAAAGAAAAAAAAAGATCAAAAAAAAAACAAAAAAAAAACAAAAAAAACAAATAAAAAAAAAAATTCAAAAAAAAATTTTCAAAAAAAAATTTTCAAAAAAAAAAAAAAAAAGAAAAAAGAGGAGAGAAAGAGAAGAAAAGAACTAAAATTTATTTAAGTCTAGTGTTCATAACAAATGTCTCAAAGTCAACTACTAAAGCATAAACAAACTAGGAAAGCAAACTAAAAAAAAAGAAAAGAGAAAGACTCTTTAATGCCCAGCAAATTTCAACAAGGATTCTTTTGCTTCCTCCAACTCATCAAGCCACTTGGTGAAAATAGCTATGAGATGAGTATCTGAATGATCCCCTTGATCCTTGGTAAGTCGTGCCTTTGCCTCATCCAACATGAATTGAAGATTAAACTTGTGTGTCTTGGAAGCTTCAAAGAAGCGATTGAAGCCGCTATCTTTTCACCCAAAGCCTTCTTTGTACCTTGAATCTCACAGCTTCGGCTACCAAGTTGATGTTCCCTCTCGGCAAGTTTTGATACTCCTCTTTATCCGTATTTATGTCATTAGCCCAATCCATCCTGCGTTTGCTAAGGCGGCTCAAGTGCCAAAGTTCTTTCATGCACACACTCCTTGGCTCGTTGAGTAATGGATATGAGCTTGTCTGTACTGGGTCCTCTGAAGCTTCTTTGGCGTAGGTTGCACATCGAGCTACTCTCTCTATGAAAGGCTCTAGACTGGTCAAATCAATGTCAAAGAGTTCAAATAGTGATTTTGAATCCTTTACTTTATTGATAATGCTTTGGTAGTTGTGATAGTTGAGGAACTTGATATTGTTGATCATCTCGTCTCGCAGGCGTAACACCACATTTGGTATATTCTTTGAACCTACAAAGAGAATACGTAAATTTAAAAAAAAAAAAAAAAAAAGACCACCTTGGTCTTGCTTTGGTCCCAAGATCAGCATCAACAATTCATCACCTCCCAACTTTTCCACAGGGATAGGAGTATCTTCACCAATATTCTTTGAAGGACTTTCTCTCGAAGACAAAGGGTCATCACCTTTTTGGACAACTAAAAAAAAATATATATATATAAAATTTAAAAAAAAAAAAAAAACTAACCTTGGTCTTGCTTTGGTGAAGTTGCAAACCCAGTGTCGGTGTTAACGGCATCATCTCCCAATTTCTCCATAAGAGAAGGAGCATCCCCAACAATTCCTTTTGAAAGAGTCTGCCGCGAAGACGGAGTGTCACTGTTTCTTCCGGGAACTGGATTTCAAGAAAAGGTTGTCAATATATATCTCTTTCTCTCCCTTTTTTTTTTTAAAAAAAAAAAAAAAACCTTGATCTTGTTTTGGCAAATTTGCAACCCCAATGTCGGCGTTAGAGCCACCACTCTCCAATTCCTCCGTGGGAGTATGAACGTCCTTGGCAACTTCTCGAACAACTAAAAAAAAAATATACATATATATTCACGTTAATTCGTGCAAAAAAAAAAAAAAAAAAAAAACCACCTTTGTTCTGCATTGCTGAAGATGTATTGTCAACATCAACGTTACCGCCATCATGAGGTGGGCTTTCAACGTTAGCATTTCCACCATCCCGAGGTGCACTCTCAACATCAGCATTGCCGCCATCACTCTCTAATTCTTCCATTGAAGAGGGGGCATCTCTTATAAAATTTCTGAGAATGAATTTGATTAAAAGATGAAGTACTTTCATCTTCTTCAATAAATTTGGAATTCAAAAAAACCTTCTTGGATAATGGTAGGGTTCTCATGGTGGCTCATTGTCCAAGGCAACCGGTATATCCCCTAACAAAAATTTAAAAATGAATAAGGGGCAAAAATAAAATAATAAAATAATAATAATAATAATAATGATAATAATACCTTGTGGCGGATTGGGAAGAGCTTCCTCAACCCCAACATTTTCCCCTACTCCAATGTTTTCTCCCATCCCAACATTTTCGCCGACTCCAACGTTCTCCTCGGCGCCAACATTTAAACCTTGTGGGCTTACTTGATCTGGAAATAAGATGTCATCAAGTTCATCAAAAATGTATGGATTTAAAAAAAAAAAAAAAAAAAGATATATTTCTTACCAACGTGAGAGTCCGGAAGCATCACTAGACCTGACGGAGGAATATCATCGATCCTTGGAGGATTGCGAGTAACCCTGAAATTGTCCAATGGGGTGTCACGAATCTGTATGCCTGGTGACCAAACATTTTGAGTGAAATAAAAAATTAAGATTTTGAATCAAATAAAAAATTTCTGAATTTTACAATTAAAATTCAGCCTTCAAGTCAAATAAAGATTCAAATTTTGAGTCAAACTCAGACTAAAAAAAAAAAAAAAAAAAAATGAATTTTCAGGAAAGCCCTCATGAATATCCTGAATTCTCAAAAAAAAAAAAAAAAAAAACGAATTTTTCAGGAAAGCCCTCATGAATATCCTGAATTTTCAAAAAAAAAAAAAAAAAAAAACGGAATTCTGAAGACAAAATCCGAAGAAAATCTGCAGAATTTCAGTTTTCAAAAAAAAAAAAAACAAAAAAAAAAATCAAAAAAAAAAAAAAAAAACTGGAAAAAGCCTATAAAGAAAAGCAAAACTTTCAGTTTTCAAAAAAAAAATATATAATAAAAAAAAATATATAAATAAATAAATAAATAAAGTTGACATACCTTCAGTTCTTCTTGCTTTTCTTTGGAACAATTTGGATCAACAATAGAATTGATATGATCAATGAATATGCTCTCGTTGATGAATCAGAGCCCTTTGAAGATTGCCCTCGCCCCTATTAATAATTCTCATGTCTCACGAAGTCGTCTTGAATCAAAGGCGAATAGTCTGATGGAAAAAGGCTTCAGTCCTCAACCATTTTACGTGCGTAGACAAGTATAAGCCTCCCCTCTACATGCTCGGGGAATGTAGAATGAGCTAGACGTCTTCGCGAGAAAGATGAAGCCAATAACCCGCAAGAATACCAGGGAAGGAGCCTGGGAACACCAATATAGGGGTATGTTGATCGTGATCCAACCGGGCGCCCAAATCGATGCGGGTTGTAAGGCTCGCGAAAAGAAATCTCCTCACAGAAGCGGAAGGACTCCTAGCGAAGATTCATCACATATTCCATGGTATATGAATCCAATACTTCCGCCCGGTAGGATATCCGAATCTCGCACTACCTCGCCATTATGATGCATGAGCGGGAAAGGCGGGATATGAAATTGTCTTTATGCCGGATGAATTTCCTCACACCCACGGGATGGATAAATGGAGTTCTTGGCGGCATTCATAAATTGCAACATCTTTGGTATTCTCAAAGAACCTGAGGGATACTCAAAGTATTATCATCTATCTTCCTCTTAAGATATATGCTCAGGAAATAATAACCGGCCAAGTATACAAAAAGTGAGCAGGGAATCTTGTGGTAGAAGATCCGGGCCCTCTCACGTGGATTGACCATGGCATTTAAGCCCAAGTACAAGCGCCACAAAGATCTTGCGGGGCAAAAGCTACCTTCCTTCCATGCAGCGATGTTGCATGCCATCATAAAACCCCGGCCTAATCACCTTGGCGATCACCCTAAGCATAATAAAAAAGCAGATCCAAAGAGCTATAAAAGCAACTAAATCTGCTTTGGAAACGGGCTTTGGAGGGGGATTAGAAGTCGACCCATGCCGGGAACTAAGTCTTGACTTCCTAAAAAACTCTACCCAATCCTCAAAAAATACATCTTGGCCAGCACTTCGCCTTGAGAGCCACTGAAAGATGTCGAAAAGATTTCTCAAAACAGAAAATTCAGGATCATACCTTCGGCAGATTGTGTCGTTAGGAGGTACGACTTCATCATAGATATCTCCAGTAATTGGAAGTCCTCCCAATTCTTTGATATCCCATAATGAAATCCCAACTTCTCCATGCAAGAAGTGAAAAGTATTAGTTTCGGGACACCATAGTTCTACTAATGCTTTATAAAAGTTCAAGTCAAAGTCATAGCGGCCGACTGAAGCCACAATCCCGCCCACCAACTCTGCTTCAGATAACTCCTTGGAGTAATTATTGACCATGTGCTTGGCCCACTCTGCATAATACGGAAGATCAATTAAACTACTTTGGATAGGCTCCTTACCCCTCCATCCCGGATGGTGGTTAATGATTTTAGATCCGAGGATTTGGAACGTCCTTAAATCCTTTACTTCTCCTTCAGGCTTCAGACAAATTGCATTGGTCAAGCCGTCTTCAAACCAACGATTTGTGTGCAATTTAGCAATAGCCATGCGATTTGGATAGCGCTTCACCCACTCTGATTGCTCTTCTCCTTCATATCTGATTGCGGGCTCGGCTTCAGAGTCAAAGATAGGGGTGTGGCGCATGAAGACTTGACCTTGAGGGACCTCATTTGCAATTTTGGGCCATATCCCAAAAAAAAGGTTGAGAGATATTGGCCATGACAAAAGAAGGATTTGGGGATTCCAACTTCTCTCACTCAATAGATTTCGTGAGAAAAGTAGGAAGGGGCATTTGTTTATATCAAAAATATATGATAAATATGTCGATAAAATTTTAAATTTTAATATATCCTAATCTTATATTTAGGATATTCATGATAAATAAATAAAATTTAATATAAAAATCTCTTATGAGATAAATTGATTGTATCTTGGGCCAAGAGTGCAAATCTCGAGCGGCACTCCAAGGCACAAATCCCAAGAGGCGGCCGAGAACACATATCTCGAGGCAAATACAAATTACAAAATTGCCACGAGAACATATCTCGAGGTAATCCAGAATTTCGGATAGCAGAACACAAATCCCGAGGCGATCCTAAATTTCAAAAAAAAAAATAGCCCGAGAACATATCTCGAGGCATTCCAAAGAAAATATATATAATAAAAATAAATTAAAATAAAATAAAATAATACAAATCCCGAGATGCCGAATACAAATCCCGAGGCACCCAAGCACGAATCCTGAAGCAAAATTTGCCTTTTAATAAAAAAAAAAAGAATTAATTAAATTTTAAATTTTAGAATTTAATTAAAATTTGATTTGGTCTTATCTACTCGCTAGGGAGTTGTGATTCTTCGGGGGATTTCTCGTGGTGGGGATAAGGATGAGAGAGTTTTTTTTAAAAGGAGGAGGCAAGACAAACAAAGGAAGAGAGAGAGAAATTTTGTTAGGAAAGACTTTTGGTTGGGAGAAACTTTTTGTCTCTTCAGAGGAGCTCGCTACTATCCACCAAACGCAAGAAGGTGATTCTCTTATTATTCTATATATGTTATATATAATAAAAGCCTTAGAACCCCACCCATTTGATCGTCTCGGAGACTCAGGGGACATAAGCAAACTTAGTTCTGAGGGAGAGTGAGGATGGGGAGTTATAAGCAGGAAATAATAATAATAAAAAAAAAAGAGTGATATATGTTATTTTATATATATATATATATATATATATATATATATATATACAAATAATAAAGTGAAAATAAAAAAAAATAAATAAAAAAAGGCGTTCTCCTGTTCTGCGCCTCTGTCAAGCCGCCTCCCTGCAGCCACGCCTGGCGCCACCGTTGACCTTGCCTGGAGCCATCTGAGAAGGCCGTCTGAGTCTCTGCACTCCCGCATCGCCTGACCATTGTAGCCCCAGCGCTGATGAGATGTCGTCGCCGACGAAACGCCCAAAACCACCCCATCGTCATCGCCAAAAGAAATGCCCACAGCTCTCTGTGACCTTCTCACCCGCCTTGACGCCGCTGGAGCCCGCCGCAGCTCTCTGTAGCCCGCTGCCTGTTGTCTGCGGCAGCTGCCCCGATGGTGGCCGGGTCTATCTCTGAAATCCCTCCCAGCCATTGTCAGAGAAGAGCCTCTCCGCCGTTACCCTGGTGGTGGCCGGTTCTGTTCCCGAAGCCCCTCCCAGCCGCCGTTAGAGAAGAAATTCGCCTGCGACCGCCTGGTCGGATCTCGATCACCACCGGAGGAGGAAACAGAAGCCTCCAGTTTTCTGCCGAATTCCGCCGCCGTCGTAGAGGTCGCCAGCCCCAACTGTCTGCCTCCCCAGCTGAAGAAGATGTGCTGTTAGTTGATCCCCTCTCAGAAGCCAGCAGCTGAGTTCATCCCTCTATTGACTGAAGAGGATCCGGCGCAACCGTTGGACAATATGCTCATCTAGAGTACCTTGCTGCCAAGACTGTCTATGAAGATGATGGGGGCCATTTGATTGTTGTTATCTTGCCTTGCTCTGATCAACAGAAGGTGAAGGTATCTTAGAAGAATAATCTTACTCATGGGATAGTGAAGGTTATATATTTCAGCACTGGTCGGATGCCTTCTATAAGGAGACATGATCGGACATTTAGGTTGACAACCCTTCTCCAGAACACTGGTTTCTCAAGGAGTTCATAAGAGAGATTCTACTTGCCACTCGATACTAAGTATACTATGACGAGACTGGGACTGTACTGGAGGTTTTGGTTCCTAAGCATCAAAATAGTTAGGCCAGAAGAACATGAGGTACATGTCTGCATATGGGCGATTGGCAGTTATTCTTTCCATTGTTCGTTAACTATGTATTAGTGAAGGAAATCCATGAAATCAAAGTGCATCCTTACCATGTCCACTTTCTCTTGCAACTCTTGCTGAGTTCTCAATGCCGTTACCATTTGGTTGTGGGCTCTTTGACAGCAATCACTCCCAAGATGCTTAGTTAAAGTTTGGATTTTGCAAGGAAAGTGTACACTATGAATCAAAATTCAGATAGGCATTCGTATGGATGTGGCAGGGAGATGCCAGCTTCTCTGTAAAATCTATATTGATGATGGAAGACAGGAAGAAGTTCCGATGGTTGTGGCGTGGCAAGGCCCCTAATTTACAAGAGCTGGTTTTGATCGGTGTTAGCAAGACCCACAAGATGACTGAAATGTTGCACATGGTCAGTTGAAGCTGTTTGAAGATCATGAAGGCGGCTCTTCTCAAGAGGCTTAAGAAGAAAGCTTTAAAATAGATGATGTTTTTAAAGGTGTTTGATTATGGAAACGGTCCAAGGAAATTGAATGAAGAAGAACTGGAAATGATGGAGAGGAATGAAGTGGAATAATGTTTCCAAGGTCAACAAATCTAGTATTATTTTGAGAATGAGGGCTCACCTCTGCCTTGACATCTCCTCTGTACAATATCCATACCCAATTGATATATTGGAATACATGGTTGTAAATTCTGCAGATAAAGCATTATAAAAGGTGTGGAAAAATGCTTAGTTGTAAGAGATGCCTGTGAGGTGTTTGATGTTATGTCCTCTTGTCATGCTATGAAATGATTGAAGATTCTTGCAACAAAATGCTCTCAGCCCAAATTGAAGAGCTCATAAATCAAATAATGTGAAAGATAGTATAGCTAAAGAATGCAAAGATTGTTGGTCTGGTTGATGCTAATAAAAACTCTCATTCTGTCAAACGCTGTTGTATAAGCATTTCCTGCAATGATGTGAATTGTCTAGTTGATATGGGAATGGTTTTTTTTTTGCCTTGAAATCATTCCAAGATTATGAAATGTCTCAAAGGAATAATTTGAAATAGGCAGGCTAACGAAGTGCCATCTTCCTTTATACTCCTGTCTCAAAGAAGCTCTTGGATTAGTCTTCTTGGACCCTGTGGATGATTATAAAATTATGAAAGAGGAGTGACTAATGAAATCTTTAAACATGGAAATAAGTGTGGCAATGTGATTATAAAAATTATGGATTGGGAAGAGCCTTGCTGGAGAATAAAATACACAGAAAATTATGGATTGGGAAGAGCCTTGCTGGAGGATGAGTGAAGAAATATAATGCTTTATTCATAAGAAGGTGTTAATGGAGAGTACATTTGTACAATTAAAAAGGGGCATAAATGTTTAAAGAAAACATGAATGCAAAACAATGACACAAACTGTGGTATTATCGGCAATATAAAAGTTTTCTTTGGAATAAAATATATTCAACCAACATATAAAAGTCATGCAAAGTTGCAAATGAGATTGCTGCACATGGTGCAAAATTCTGAAATTTAAATCATATGGAGATCATCAGAATTGATACAGTGTTAATACTCATTATGTAGTTCTTTTCCAAATCATTTTGTAAAGAGCAATAATGTTCACTATGTTTTTTTTTTAAAATGAAAGAAATGTTGTTTCAAAACTCATCAATAATTCCATGAGAACTTTCATATGGCAGTGCAGTAGAGAGAACTCAAAATGAAGAGCAAATATTTCATAAAAAGAAAGAGAGGCAATCATGAGAAAGAATGGGCCCATTTGAAAGTAAAAATTGGATAAGGGGGCCGGGTCCCACGTTTTCAAAAAAAAGGGGTATAATAAAAAGAAAGAGAGATGGCCTATTCGAAATCATGCAAAATGAAGTTGGGCCCACTAACAAAAAGGAAGGGGCCAGCCTACTCTAATATTGAATCCGGATTTGAAAAATGATGAAATGGGTTCAAAGTCAAAGGGGCCAATTGATGAAGTTTAAGGAAGCTAAAAACAAAGGGGGTTAAAGTCATTGATATGAAAGGTAGGAGAGATGGCCCTTTTATTTAAAGGCATGGATCCCGATACGATGATGGTGGAGCACACATCATGAAGCGGGTGATCGGTAATCACTTTGAGATAGCCGGTGAAGCATAAATCTTGGGGTGGCATAAACCTTGAAGCGGCAATGAGCACGCATTTTGGGGTAACTAATAAATACAAAGTTCAAGGCGGCGTATATCTCAGAGCAACGGTGAAACACTCACTTCGAGATGTCTATTAAAATCTCAAGGCGGCGACATAGCGGTGCAGATCCAAAGGTGGCGGCGAGGTGCAGATCCAAAGGTGGCGGCGAGGCATCCAAGGCGGCGTCATAAAAAAAAATATATATAATATAATATAAAAGATATAAAATAAATAAATAAATAAACAAATAAGAATATATATTCACATATCCACGATGATATTCATATGTAATAAATTATTATTTTCTGCAATAAATGAATTATTTTTCTCTTGCCTCTACTTGTACTGTTTTTGCCCTTAATCAGAGGTTCCCAAGATTATATCTGGGGTAATTAATAATAGAGGCTTGCCTCTGTTAGGAATAAAAGAACCCACAAAACTAAACAAATGATGTTTGTGCTTCGATATATCGTCTGGTGTCACACGATGCCAGGCGCGTATTTTCGATCCCACAAATTCTGGCACGCCCGGTGGGGACATATTCCTCCTCCCATCTTTGAGGCAAAAGTACAAGTAGAGGCATTATTCCTACACCCTGTGAAAGAAAACTAACGTGGTTATTTTCTTATTGAAGAACGAAATGGCATTCGAGAACTCAACTGCACCCGGAAGCCCAAAGCTCACCATTTTCCTCGGAGAGGGAGCTGAAGTCCGACTGCCCAATTGCACCTTCAGCACTGGAGTCGCCGGAGCCGAACTAAGATTTGGCACAATCTCTGAATCTGTGGAGTTCGTAAGGAAGACTTCACCAACGGAGGAGAACCTGACTGTTCCTCGCCTACCATCCAGGGGTCGTCGCCCGAATGTGATCGTCCCAAAGACTAGCGAAGACGTTGCTGATGAGGAACCATCAAGAATATCTGCTTTTAAGAGATTGTCCCATCCCAAGAGGGTAGTCTCCTTGAATGATGATGATGATGAACCCACCTTCACTGTCATCACCAAGGGAAGAAAGAGTGGGATATTCGGTCCCGATGAGGATCACGCCCGAGGGAAGAAGAGTGTGTTCTCAAGACTTACACCAAGGAAAGTCAAAATTCCAAAGCGAGAGCTGGATTTTGTGTCTTTCCAAGAGCACAAACATAACCAAATGGGTTCTTTCAATAACTTCATTTGAACCACTCAAATTTGGTGAAGAAGAACTCAACTACTGTGAGATGCGGCCTCACCTAAATGAAAACAAAGGTGGCGAGGCCCCAAAGTCTCACCAAAAGGATTCCCTTCAACAAGAACCTCTACAAGACTTACGGCGTCAAAAAGGCTGCGGATGGAGAAGATGACACGAGGGAGTTCTTCCAAAAGAAGAAGCGACTAATATCGAATAGCGGAAGGCGGTGATTTGATCGGATAGCTTCCTCGCGACAAAGATCAAGCTAAGGCCTCCCGATCGAAGTTTCAGTTGAGGAGAGTGATGAAGGATGAAGAGACGTCTGATATGGATGTAGAAGTACATACAGTCCGAATGGTTCTTGAAGCAGGGGATCGGCTGCAGCGGAACAACCCGGGGGTGTTCACAAGGTCTAAATAGAAGGGCCATGAGACTCTCACGGTGGGGTTGGAGATGAGGGCTCAAGCCAAATGCCGCATGATGGATGAGAGAGCAGGGGAGCCTTACGATTATTTCGCAGTAGGCGAATTACAAGGAAACAGACCCCCCAAATGAAGAAGCAGAGGATGAACCTGCCTTTGTTTACAATGGAGATGATATAACAAGGAGAGTCCAGCAAATGGAGAGGCTTCGACAAATGGAGAATAGAGAAGCTGAATATCAATGGCTCAATGAAAACATGACAATTATGATGGAATCAATGGTGAAAATCACGAGAGACAAATGGTGCCTCTAATGGAGAGCCAAAAAGCACAAAGGCCGACAAGTCCAAATCCGCGGCCAAGAGAAACCCCTAAACGGTAGAGCAAGGGACAATCCCTTCACCAGAGAGAAGTTCCTAGGCCAATAGAACAGGAGGGAACTTCATATGCTCCTATAAGAAGAATCCCTAGGCCAGGAGACCAAGAGGAAATCCCACATGCCCCTATTCCAGAGCAGTCAGTTGCAATGACTCGGGAGGAGATACAACAGATAGTGGCGGCTGAATTGAGGCAAGCTAAAGGGAAGGAGATAAAGATTGATGGAGATAAACCTTATCCCAGCTATCATGACCTGGTACCCTACCCTAAGGGATACAATGTACCCAAGTTCAAGCAGTTCACTGGGATTGGCAACCCTGATCAACACTTGGCTCATTTTGTGACGGCATGTGGAGATACAAGTGCTAAGCCCTCGCTTCTCCTCGCACGGTTTTACTGAAGTCTCATTGGGTAGCGTTTGAGTGGTATGCCGACTTACAACCGAATCAATCCAAACCTGGCAGCAGCTGAAAGATGCATTTCGGGTACGGTTTGGGGGCGTAAGTGACAAAATCACAATCGCCGACCTCGCGGCCACTCGTCAAAATAAAGATGAAAAAGTGGTAGACTATATCATGAGATGGAGAAACCTGAGCATCAAATGTGAACAACCCCTTGATCAGCCACAGGCGGTGGGTTTACTGCTCGGGAACATTGATAGTTGGATGGCACCCTTCCTGAGTACATCCGGTATTACTACATTCCAGGAGTTGATTTCACAAGCTAAAAAATTGGAACGGACAAGCCCGAAGATATTCTCCAATTTTCAAGCTCCAAGGAATGACAGAGAAAAGCCAAAAAGGACTGAAGGCGTCAAATATACTGCTACAACCTTCAACATCGACAAAGGAAAAGGTGTTGCGGAATCCCATAAGCTAGAGCAGGCTAAGCCGCCCACCTTAGGTGCAGTTAGCAATGAATCAAAACCTATTCCCTCTTTGAAAGAAAGGATGAATAAGAAGTATTCTTCGTGAGAGATAAGGTGTTGAAGATCTTCAAAGATCTTTGTGAAAGAAGGTGCGCAATTGCACGAATGCAAAAGGCGGAAGAAGCGAGAACAAGAAGGATCATCCTAGTTCTTGCCCATACCACGAGTGTTGGGACACACAATTGAAGATTGTTATGTCTTTAAGGATTGGGTTGAGCGACAATATCGAGAGGGCAAGATTACACTCTCGAAGAATGTTTTATTGAGCAACCCGGTAGAGCATATCCGCTTATGTAACCACCCAAGACCAAGAGGGTCATCCCAAGGGGAAGTCACAAGTGGGTAATAAAGTAATACTTCCATCGCCATGACGGATGACAGGCCTCTTGCTGTTCCAGAAGAGTTGTGGGAAGTATTTATAACCAAAAAGTCAATGAAAATGTTGAAGAGGTTGGCTGAGCTTCCAGGGATCGCTTGGAAACGTTCTCAAGAACCCCCCAAAAGCCCCTTGACAAAACAAACAAAGAAGAAGAACAAAAAGAAGAACAAGAAGCGCGAACAATCAAAGCGCAAGAAGTCTATTATAGAAGAGTATATCGACTCCCTCGATGAATATGAACAGAAAGAAAGGGTCTTGATCACTCTTAGAGACTATTTTCCCGAAGAGGTTGAAGAGTTACTTGGGGAATTAGCCGAGGAAGATGATGAAGATGTGCAAGTGGAAACTTGCAGGGTAATTTCTGAAGGATACCCTTTGTATGACTCGAATGACGATAGTTTCTCTGAGCCAGAAGAGACATATGACCGTCATGGCCGGCCCTATATCAGTAAAAAACAGAAGAAGAAGATGGCATTCAAGGAGAGAGTGAAGAAGGCGAACGCCAAACTCTTGGAGCCACACCAACCAGAAGAGCCCAAGACACCATATTACACCCCAAAGGCCCCAAAATACAAGGTCTTGAGGAAAGCTATGCCTGCCGAAGAAATTCCCGCATTCATTCAAAGGGTGACAGAGGAGTCAGCTAACAGGCTACTGCAGTTACATATTGAAGATGCTGAGTGGGACGAGTCGGGGACATACCCTCCAGAAGCATCAGGACAAAATTTTGTTTCAGAGATCGTGGATTCCCCGCCTCCAACAAAAGCAGCCAATGATAAGGGGAAGTCAGTTCTCCAAAACATCAAGATTAAGGAGAGTAAGAGGAAGGAGCTTTTTGATCAAGCCATGGAGATGGGATTGGAATTACCTAACCCTAAAAGGCCGCGCTTGATGCATCTGGGACGATCATCCAGAACTCGGCCCATATCACCGACTTCGTGGGACATACTATAGAGGAGTGTCGGAATTTTCAAAAATGGGTACAAAACAAGTTCTCATGGGAAATTTGACACTTCTTGATGACTATTTTGAGGAAAAGGCGAATCTTAAAGCCTGCCATAACATCTCAAGAAGATTCCGAGGAGGAATTAAATTTCCCAGATGAAGAAGATACAATACCATACCATGTGCATCGAGATCTGACTCGAATTTGGCACAGGAAAGTACTTCAGCCAAGACAGGCATCCAGCTCTAATGATAAAAACAAAGGAAAGATGATTGAAGAAAGAGCCATCTCACCAAAGAAGCCTTCAAAGAAGCCGAACTACAATATTTTGGCACACTTGAAGAAAGTCCCAGCACTCCTCAGTATGTACGACGCACTGATGATGTCAGCTGAAGTCAGGGAGTCTCTAATACATGCTCTACAAAACCCTGAGGAGTACCAGGCTTACTTTGCTGAAGTTAACATGAAAGAAGCTTTGTACGCATTTCATGCACCCTCAGTATCCTTCACGGATGAAGATCTGTTGCTTGGGACTACAGAACACAACAGACCATTATATGTGACAGGTTATTGTGATGGGATGAGAATCAACCGAGTCTTAATTGACCCAGGGTCCTCGGTGAACCTAATGACCCTCAACACTCTCGGGCATTGGCTCTCGAAATATGCCACTTATCTCAGGAGAAGATCATCATTCAGGGCTTCAACCAAAGATAGCCAAAAAGCATTGGGGTCCATCACTCTCCCAATTAAATTTGGAAAAATGACATCTGATGTGAAGTTTCATGTGATTGACGCAGATGCCTCATATAAAGCCCTCTTAGGAAGGCCATGGATCCATGAAAACCAAATGGTTCCTTCAACACTTCATCAGTGTGTGAAATACATGGTGGATGGGGAAGAATTGTGGATTGATGGAGAAATTGACCCTTCGGTATCCATGAAATCCATTATGAAGATGCGAGATACTACCTCAAGCCATCCAAAGGGGGCAAACTCCCAGGCCCAAAGGTAGAGTCTATGGTGAAGATACCCAAATCTACTCCTGTCTCCAAAGGGAAAGCCTCAATACTGCCTCACTTTGGTAGTGACACCGAGTCCTCAGAAGATGAAAGTGATGAAGACACATACCAAAGCAGAGGACAAGCTAAAGGGTCTGCCCAAGAAAGCGCATTCCATATTACAAGGATCCCTGATGGGCTCTATAAATCCTTGGATGATCTGAATGTTAACACTGTTGAGCAGTTGAAGACATTTTATGTCCCAGCTCGGCGTAGGAAGGAAAGAGGCATCTTCTTCTATGAAGCCAAAAGCAATGAGATTTCGGAAGATAATATGATAAAGATTGAAGACTTAGAAGATGATGAAACTCAACCCATAAACTTCCCCAACCATTATCCCAACAAGCTCAAGACAATAGTTGAGAGGTATGGGGGTAAGATCAAATGGTCGAGGAAGTCATATCAGAGCTTTCGTCGGCTGTGGAATCCTGCACATGTGGAGAAGAGAGGGATAGGCTACTCCGAACCTTCCAGGCACTCATGTTATATGACAACATCCCAGGATGAAGAAGAAGAAATTAAAATGAAAAGTGCGCCACTTGAACTAGAAGACGGGGGGCAAGCGACGATTGACGAGCTAGTTGAAATCAACTTGGGAAGCGATGAAGACCCGAGGCCAACCTTTCTAAGCACACAATTGTCAGAAGAAGAAAAGGCATCCTTCACGGCCCTTTTAAAGGAGCATATCGACTGTTTTGCCTGGAATTATAATGAAATGCCAGGGTTGGACAATGAGGTAGCCATTCACAGGTTAGCTATCGACCCTAGTGTCGCACCAGTCAAGCAAGCACCAAGAAAGATGAAATTTGATCTTGAAGAAAGGGTGATAGAAGAAACAAAGAAGCTGATTGAAGCAAATTTCATCAGAGAAGAGAAATACCCATTTGGGTAGCTTGACATAGTACCGTGAAGAAGAAGAATGGGCAGATACGGATATGCGTAGACTTCAGAGACTTAAACAAAGCATGTCCCAAAGATGATTTTCCCCTACCAGTTATGGAGATCATGATCGACAATACCTCAGGGTACGAGATGTTCTCCTTTATGGACGGGTACTCTGGATACAACCAAATTAAAATGCATCCAGATGATGAAAAACATACAGCCTTCCGGACGCCAATGGGCATATACTGCTATAGAGTAATGCCATTTGGTCTGAAGAATGCGGGGGCAACATATCAAAGGGCCATGATCAGAATATTCGATGATCTGATTCACAAAGTTGTCGAATGCTATGTGGACGTCTCGTGGTCAAAACAAATTCCAAAAACAAGCATCTTGATGATCTGAGGACAGTTTTCACACGCCTCAGAGAATACAAGTTGAAAATGAACCCCATGAAATGCGCTTTTGGAGTCCTTTCAGGGAAATTTCTGGGCTTCATAGTACGGCACCGGGGAATAGAGATAGACCCTTCCAAGATAAAAGCAATTTTGGAAATGCCACCTCCTCGAACACTGAAGCAGCTGCGGTCCTTTCAGGGGCGTTTGGCATATATCAGACGATTCATCTCCAACCTCTCTGGAAGGTGTAAACCTTTCTCCAAGTTGGTCAAGAAGAACATGCCATTCAAATGGGATGATGAATGTCAGAAGGCTTTCGAAGACATCAAACAAGATTTAGCCGAGTCCACTGATGTTGGCGCCCGATTCGAGGAAAGCCATTGATTCTATATACTGCTGCATTGGAAGGGTCATTGGGAGCTATGCTAGCCCGTAACAATGAAGAAGGCAAGGAAAATGCACTTTATTATCTCAGTGAGAATGTTGATAGGAGAGTAAATATACACCAATTGAAAAACATTGTCTAGCTCTAGTGTTCGCGGTCAAGAAGTTGAGGCACTACTTGCTAGCACATAAAGTCATACTCATATCAAAAATTGATCCCCTCAAATATCTCATGAAGAGGCCATTGCTTACAGGATGACTCGCAAAGTGGGCGCTGATTCTGATGGAATTTGACATAACATACACTCCACAAAAAGCCATTAAGGGGCAAGCGTTGGCAGATTTCCTAGCGGCACATCCTCTCCCCGATGATTCACCACTCAACTATGATCTCCCTGATGAAGAGACATTAACAGTGGAAGAAGCAAGGTGGCGACTATATTTTGATGGAGCGTCATCTATAAAGCGGCAAGACTCGGGTCCACGATTCCATAAAATCAAAGGCTGGGATAGGGCTTGTGTTACGTCACACGGAAGGGAATTCTTAGATATGCACTCTCCCTTACGGAGCCATGCACAAACAATGAGGCAGAATATGAAGCTCTCATAGCTGGTTTGGAATTGGCAATACAAATGGGAATCCAACACATACACATAGTTGGAGACTCACAACTCATAATCAAGCAAGTCGAAGGAGACTACAAGATATACAAACCCGAACTTCTTAAATATCACAAGAAGGTCAAAGATCTGATGAAGAAAATCCCCCAAGTACAGTTGAGGAGGGTTTTAAGATCAGAAAATGGTGAAGCTGATTCTTTGGCGAAAGTTGCAAAGGAGCTGGCGAATCCAGATTATGAAGAAATCCATATAACCATAAGAAATAGAAGGCCCATAAGTACGATCCTTGATGATGTCGAAGAGGAAAGTGCTGGGGGCAAAGCGGAAGTCTTCACCCTCGAAATGCCAGAGGAAGATTGGAGACAACCGTTTATAGAATATTTGAAATATGATAAACTCCCAGAGGATAAATCAAAAGGTCTTCAGATAAAGCGAAGAGCCTTAAGATTCACCCTCATAAATGACATATTGTACCGCAGGTCATATGATCAACTACTCCTGCGGTGCCTCTCATATGAAGAAATCCAAGAAGTGATGCATGATGTACACTCCGGGATTTGCGGTGCACACCAATCCGGACCCAAGATGCGACTCAAGATCAAACGCTTGGGATATTACTGGCCAACTATGGTTGGAGATTGCATCAATTACGCCAAAAGATGCCATCTATGCCAAATACATGGTGACTTCATTCACCAACACCCAAACCCTCTACACCCCACAGTCTCTTCATGGCCCTTTGAGATATGGGGAACGGATGTAGTCGGTCCTATCGAACCACCATCATCTTTGGGACATCGGTTCATATTGGCTGCAACAGACTACTTCTCCAGGTGGGCAGAAGCAATTCCACTGAGAGAAGTCAAGACTGAAAATGTCATCAAGTTCTTCAGGGAGACTATCTTATACAGATTTGGAACTCCAAGGAGAATCATTTCAGATAACGGCCACCTTGAAGTTTCAAAGTCGGGAGATTTGCACAGCACCATAAAATAGATTGGAGATATACCTCCATCTATAATGCTAGAGCAAATGGGTTGGCGGAAGCATTCAACAAGACCCTCTCAAAGCTATTGAAGAAAGCTGTGTCCAAGAATAAAAAGGACTGGCATAAAGACTCCCGGAGATGTTGTGGGCTTACCGCACCACCTATAGGACCCCAACACAATGTACGCCGTACTCTTTGGTGTTTGGAACCGAAGCGGTCTTACCCCTCGAGATCCAGATACCCTCACTGAGAATGGCAGTGCAAAATGAAATTTCAAATGAAGATAATATTCGGCTTCGCTTGGATGAATTGGACTCTCTCGATGAGAAAAGGTTGGGAGTATAGCAGAATCTTGAAGTCTACAAAGCCAAAATGTCACAAGCCTACAACAAGATGGCTCGACTTCGGACCTTTACCAAAGGAGAGATGGTTCTCGTCCTGAGAAGACCTATCATCACCAATAAGCGGGCCGGGGGCAAGTTCAAAGCAAACTGGGAAGGTCCGTACGTCGTG
The DNA here is from genome assembly GCA_026586065.1 of Dioscorea zingiberensis. Lineage (NCBI taxonomy): Eukaryota > Viridiplantae > Streptophyta > Magnoliopsida > Dioscoreales > Dioscoreaceae > Dioscorea > Dioscorea zingiberensis. Next base: position 6,560,334 of record CM048822.1, on the reverse strand, counting down.
GAGATCGTCTACGAAGGAGGCGCGTACCAGCTCATTGATGCTAATGGAGAAAGACCAATGCCACCTATCAACGGTCGTTTTCTGAAAAAATATTACGCTTAATGTAAAAAATGTTTGCCTATGACGGAACGTCTGGTCCCTTATAGGGGTAGACTAGTCATGTACAACTAAATGTACTTCCCGAGGCAAAACATTAATTTTCTGTACTTTTGTATCAATCATTCAATGAAATAAAGAGGCATGTGTTTGTCTACGATGGAACGTCCGGCTCCTAGTTGGGGGCAAATCGGTCATGCACGATTAAATGTGCTTCTTGAGGCAAACACATCGACCCCTTAATTTTTCAACAAAAAAGAAAAAAAAAGATCAAAAAAAAAACAAATAAAAAAAAAAATTCAAAAAAAAATTTTCAAAAAAAAATTTTCAAAAAAAAAAAAAAAAAGAAAAAAGAGGAGAGAAAGAGAAGAAAAGAACTAAAATTTATTTAAGTCTAGTGTTCATAACAAATGTCTCAAAGTCAACTACTAAAGCATAAACAAACTAGGAAAGCAAACTAAAAAAAAAGAAAAGAGAAAGACTCTTTAATGCCCAGCAAATTTCAACAAGGATTCTTTTGCTTCCTCCAACTCATCAAGCCACTTGGTGAAAATAGCTATGAGATGAGTATCTGAATGATCCCCTTGATCCTTGGTAAGCTGTGCCTTCGCCTCATCCAACGCAGCTTGAAGATTCGCTTGTGTGTCTTCGGAAGCTTCAAAGAAGCCAGTTGAAGCCGCTATCTTTTCACCCAAAGCCTTCTTTGTACCTTGAATCTCACAGAGCTCGGCCTGAAGTTGATGTTCCCTCTCAGCAAGTTTTTGATACTCCTCTTTATCTGTATTTATGTCATTAGCCCAATCCATCCTGCGTTTGCTAAGACGCTCAAGTGCCAAAGTTCTTTCATGCACACACTCCTTGGCTCGTTGAGTACGGATATGAGCTTGTAATGCAGGGTCCTCTGAAAGCTTCTTTGGCGTAGGTTGCACATCGAGCTACTCTCTCTATGAAAGGCTCTAGACTGGTCAAATCAATGTCAAAGAGTTCAAATAGTGATTTTGAATCCTTTACTTTATTGATAATGCTTTGGTAGTTGTGATAGTTGAGGAACTTGATATTGTTGATCATCTCGTCTCGCAGGCGTAACACCACATTTGGTATATTCTTTGAACCTACAAAGAGAATACGTAAATTTAAAAAAAAAAAAAAAAAAAGACCACCTTGGTCTTGCTTTGGTCCGGCATCGGCATCAACACCATCACCTCCCAACTTTTCCACAGGGATAGGAGTATCTTCACCAATATTCTTTGAAGGACTTTCTCTCGAAGACAAAGGGTCATCACCTTTTTGGACAACTAAAAAAAAATATATATATATAAAATTTAAAAAAAAAAAAAAAACTAACCTTGGTCTTGCTTTGGTGAAGTTGCAAAACCCGGTGTAAATTATTAGCGGCATCATCTCCCAATTTCTCCATAAGAGAAGGAGCATCCCCAACAATTCCTTTTGAAAGAGTGCGCTTGAAGGCGGAGTGTCACCGCTTTCTTCCGAACTGGATTTCAAGAAAAGGTTGTCAATATATATCTCTTTCTCTCTCCTTTTTTTTAAAAAAAAAAAACCTTGATCTTGTTTTTTGCTTAAATTTGCAACCCCAATGTCGGCGTTAGAGCCACCACTCTCCAATTCCTCCGTGGGAGTATGAACGTCCTTGGCAACTTCTCGAACAACTAAAAAAAAAATATACATATATATTCACGTTAATTCGTCCAAAAAAAAAAAAAAAAAAAAAACCACCTTTGTTCTGCATTGCTGAAGATGTATTGTCAACATCAACGTTACCGCCATCATGAGGTGGGCTTTCAACGTTAGCATTTCCACCATCCCGAGGTGCACTCTCAACATCAGCATTGCCGCCATCACTCTCCAATTCTTCCATTGAAAAGGGGGCATCTCTTATAAAATTTGCAGAAGGAATTTGATTAAAAGATGAAGTACTTTCATCTTCTTCAATAGCTGGAATTCAAAAAAACCTTCTTGGATAATGTAGGGTTACTGCGGTGGCTCATTGTCCAAGGCAACCGGTATATCCCCTAACAAAAATTTAAAAATGAATAAGGGGCAAAAATAAAATAATAAAATAATAATAATAATAATAATGATAATAATACCTTGTGGCGGATTGGGAAGAGCTTCCTCAACCCCAACATTTTCCCCTACTCCAATGTTTTCTCCCACCCCAACATTTTCGCCGACTCCAACGTTCTCCTCGGCGCCAACATTTAAACCTTGTGGGCTTACTTGATCTGGAAATAAGATGTCATCAAGTTCATCAAAAATGTATGGATTTAAAAAAAAAAAAAAAAAGATATATTTCTTACCAACGTGAGAGTTCAGAAGCATCACTAGACCTCGACTTGAGGAATATCATCGATCCCTTGGAGGATTGCGAGTAACCTGAAAATTGTCCAATGGGGTGTCACGAATCAGTATGCACAGTGACCAAACATTTTGAGTGAAATAAAAAATTAAGATTTTGAATCAAATAAAAATTTCTGAATTTTACAATTAAAATTGACCTTCAAGTCAAATAAAGATTCAAATTTTGAGTCAAACTGGGACTTAAAAAAAAAAAAAAAAAATGAATTTTGGAAAGCCCTCATGAATATCACGAATTCTCAAAAAACGAATTTTTTGGAAAGCCCTCATGAATATCCTGAATTTTCAAAAAACGGAATTCTGAAGACAAAATCCTGAAGAAGAAGAAAATCAGCAGAATATCAGTTTTCAAAAAAAAAAAAAAAAAAAAACTGGAAAAAGCTTATAAAGAAAAGCAAAACTTTCAGTTTTCAAAAAAAAAACATAATAAAAAATATATAAATAAATAAATAAATAAAGTTGACATACCCTCAGTTCTTTGCCGTTTTGCTGGAACAACTGGATCAACAATAGGGTCAGTATGATCAATGAATATGCTCTCGTTGATGAATCTGTAGCCCTTTGAAGATTGCCCTCGCCCCCTATTAATAATTCTCATGTCTCTGAAGTCGTCTTGAATCAAAGACGAATAGTCCTGATGGAAAAAGGCTTGTGGTCCTCGGCCATTTGCGATGCGTAAGACAAGTATAAGCCTCCCTCTCTCATGCTTTCGCGGGAATGTAGAATAAACTAGGCGTCTTACGGCGAGAAAGATGAAGCCAATAACCACTTAAGAATACCGAGGGAAGGAGCCCTCAGGGAACACCAATATCTGTACCGGGGTATGTTGATCATTATCAAGCTGGCGCCCAAATGCGATCGCGGGTTGTAAGGCTCCGAAAGAAATCTCCTGCGACCTTAAGCGGAAGGACTCCTAGCGAAGATTCATCACATATTCCATGGTATATGAATCCAATACTTCCAGCCCGGTAGGATATACGGAATCTCGCACTACCTGCGTCATTTATGATGCGTAGCGGGGAAAGGGCGGGATATGAAATTGTCTTTATGTCGGATGAATTTCCTCACGCTCACAGGATGGATAAATGGAGTTGCAGCGGCATTCATAAATTGCAACATCTTTGGTATTCTCAGCAACCCAGGGATACTCAAAGTATTATCATCTATCTTCCTCTTAAGATATATGCTCCGGAAATAATAACCAGCCCAAGTATACAAAAAGTGAACAGGGAATACTGTGGTAGAAGATCCGGGCCCTCTCCTGTGATTGACCATGGCATTTAAGCCCAAGTACAAGCGCGCCAGCACTGCGGGGGCAAAAGCTACCTTCCTTCCATGCGCGATGTTGCATGCCATCATAAAAACCCCCGGTCTAATCACCTTGCGATCACCCGGCATAATAAAAAAGCAGATCCAAAGAGCTATAAAAGCAACTAAATCTGCTTTGGAAACGGGCTTTGGAGGGGGATTAGAAGTCGACCCATGCCGGGAACTAAGTCTTGACTTCCTAAAAAACTCTACCCAATCCTCAAAAAATACATCTTGGCCAGCACTTCGCCTTGAGAGCCAGCGAAGATGTGAAAAGATTTCTCAAAACAGAAAATTCAGGATCATACCTTCGGCAGATTGTGTCGTTAGGAGGTACGACTTCATCATAGATATCTCCAGTAATTGGAAGTCCTCCCAATTCTTTGATATCCCATAATGAAATCCCAACTTCTCCATGCAAGAAGTGAAAAGTATTAGTTTCGGGACACCATAGTTCTACTAATGCTTTATAAAAGTTCAAGTCAAAGTCATAGCGGCCCGTGAAGCCACAATCCCGCCACCAACTACGCTTGAGATAACTCCTTGGAGTAATTATTGACCATGTGCTTGGCCCACTCTGCATATAATGAGGAAGATCAATTAAACTACTTTGGATAGGCTCCTTACCCCTCCATCCAGGATGGTGGTTAATGATTTTAGATCCGAGGATTTGGAACGTCCTTAAATCCTTTACTTCTCCTTCAGGCTTCAGACAAATTGCATTGGTCAAGCCGTCTTCAAACCAACGATTTGTGTGCAATTTAGCAATAGCCATGCGATTTGGATAGCGCTTCACCCACTCTGATTGCTCTTCTCCTTCATATCTGATTGCGGGCTCGGCTTCAGAGTCAAAGATAGGGGTGTGGCGCATGAAGACTTGACCTTGAGGGACCTCATTGCAATTTTGGGCCATATCCCAAAAAGGTTGAGAGATATTGGCCATGACAAAAGAAGGATTTGGGGATTCCTACTTCTCTCACTCAATAGATTTCGTGAGAAAAGTAGGAAGGGGGCATTTGTTTATATCAAAAATATATGATAAATGTCTGATAAAATTTTAAATTTTAATATATCCTAATCTTATATTTAGGATATTCATGATAAATAAATAAAATTTAATATAAAATCTCCTATGAGATAAATTGATTATATCTTGGGCCAAGAGTGCAAATCTCGAGGCACTCCAAGGCACAAATCCCAAGACGGCCGAGAACACATATCTCGAGGCAAATACAAATTACAAAATTGCCCACGAGAACATATCTCGAAGCGATCAATTCAGGATGGCAGAACACAAATCAGAAGCGATCCAAATTTCAAAAAGCCGAGAACATATCTCCGGGCATTCCAAAGAAAATATATATAATAAAAATAAATTAAAATAAAATAAAATAATACAAATCCCAGAGATCTAGAATACAAATCCCGAGGCACCCAAGCACGAATCCTGAAGCAAAATTTGCCTTTTAATAAAAAAAAAAAGAATTAATTAAATTTTAAATTTTAGAATTTAATTAAAATTTGATTTGGTCTTATCTACTCGCTAGGGAGTTGTGATTCTTCGGGGGATTTCTCGTGGTGGGGATAAGGATGAGAGAGTTTTTTTTAAAAGGAGGAGGCAAGACAAACAAAGGAAGAGAGAGAGAAATTTTGTTAGGAAAGACTTTTGGTTGGGAGAAACTTTTTGTCTCTTCAGAGGAGCTCGCTACTATCCACCAAACGCAAGAAGGTGATTCTCTTATTATTCTATATATGTTATATATAATAAAAGGCGGCAGACCACCCATTTGATCGCCCTGGAGACTTCGGGGGACATAAGCAAACTTAGTTCTGAGGGAGAGTGAGGATGGGGAGTTATAAGCAGGAAATAATAATAATAAAAAAAAAGAGTGATATATGTTATTTAATATATATATATATATATATATATATATATATATATATATATATTTATATACAAATAATAAAGTGAAAATAAAAAAAAATAAATAAAAAAAGGCGTTCTCCTGTTCTGCGCCTCTGTCAAGCCGCCTCCCTGCAGCCACGCCTGGCGCCACCGTTGACCTTGCCTGGAGCCATCTGAGAAGGCCGTCTGAGTCTCTGCACTCCCGCATCGCTTACGACCATTGTAGCCCCAGCGCTGATGAGATGTCGTCGCCGACGAAACGCCCAAAACCACCCCATCGTCATCGCCAAAAGAAATGCCCACAGCTCTCTGTGACCTTCTCACCCGCCTTGACGCCGCTGGAGCCCGCCGCAGCTCTCTGTAGCCCGCTGCCTGTTGTCTGCGGCAGCTGCCCCGATGGTGGCCGGGTCTATCTCTGAAATCCCTCCCAGCCATTGTCAGAGAAGAGCCTCTCCGCCGTTACCCTGGTGGTGGCCGGTTCTGTTCCCGAAGCCCCTCCCAGCCGCCGTTAGAGAAGAAATTCGCCTGCGACCGCCTGGTCGGATCTCGATCACCACCGGAGGAGGAAACAGAAGCCTCCAGTTTTCTGCCGAATTCCGCCGCCGTCGTAGAGGTCGCCAGCCCCAACTGTCTGCCTCCCCAGCTGAAGAAGATGTGCTGTTAGTTGATCCCCTCTCAGAAGCCAGCAGCTGAGTTCATCCCTCTATTGACTGAAGAGGATCCGGCGCAACCGTTGGACAATATGCTCATCTAGAGTACCTTGCTGCCAAGACTGTCTATGAAGATGATGGGGGCCATTTGATTGTTGTTATCTTGCCTTGCTCTGATCAACAGAAGGTGAAGGTATCTTAGAAGAATAATCTTACTCATGGGATAGTGAAGGTTATATATTTCAGCACTGGTCGGATGCCTTCTATAAGGAGACATGATCGGACATTTAGGTTGACAACCCTTCTCCAGAACACTGGTTTCTCAAGGAGTTCATAAGAGAGATTCTACTTGCCACTCGATACTAAGTATACTATGACAGAGACTGGGACTGTACTGGAGGTTTTGGTTCCTAAGCATCAAAATAGTTAGGCCAGAAGAACATGAGGTACATGTCTGCATATGGGCGATTGGCAGTTATTCTTTCCATTGTTCGTTAACTATGTATTAGTGAAGGAAATCCATGAAATCAAAGTGCATCCTTACCATGTCCACTTTCTCTTGCAACTCTTGCTGAGTTCTCAATGCCGTTACCATTTGGTTGTGGGCTCTTTGACAGCAATCACTCCCAAGATGCTTAGTTAAAGTTTGGATTTTGCAAGGAAAGTGGACACTGTGAATCAAAATTCAGATAGGCATTCATATGGATGTGGCAGAGAGATGTCAACTTCTCTGTAAAATCTATATTGATGATGGAAGACAGGAAGAAGTTCCGATGGTTGTGGCGTGGCAAGGCCCCAATTTACAAGAGCTGGTTTTGATCGGTGTTAGCAAGACCCACAAGATGACTAAAATGTTGCACGTGGTCAGTTGAAGCTGTTTGAAGATCATGAAGGCGGCTCTTCTCAAGAGGCTTAAGAAGAAAGCTTTAAAATAGATGATGTTTCTAAAGGTGTCTGATTATGGAAACGATCCAAGGAAATTGAATGAAGAACAACTGGAAATGATGGAGAGGAATGAAGTGGAATAATGTTTCCAAGGTCAACAAATCTAGTATTATTTTGAGAATGAGGGCTCACCTCTGCCTTGACATCTCCTCTGTACAATATCCATACCCAATTGATATATTGGAATACATGGTTGTAAATTCTGCAGATAAAGCATTATAAAAGGTGTGGAAAAATGCTTAGTTGTAAGAGATGCCTGTGAGGTGTTTGATGTTATGTCCTCTTGTCATGCTATGAAATGATTGAAGATTCTTGCAACAAAATGCTCTCAGCCCAAATTGAAGAGCTCATAAATCAAATAATGTGAAAGATAGTATAGCTAAAGAATGCAAAGATTGTTGGTCTGGTTGATAAAAACTCTCATTCTGTCAAATGTTGTTGTATAAGTATTTCCTGCATTACATGATGATGTGAATTGTGATATGGGAATAATTTTTGCCTTGACAAAGTTATGATTGTTGTAAGATATCATTCCAAGATTATGAAATGTCTCAAAGGAATACTTTGAATTAGACAGGCTAATGAAGTGCCATCTTCCTTTATACTCCTATCTCAGAGAAGCTCTTGGATTAGCCTTCTTATATGCATGACTTTATAAATGACCTTGGACCCTGTGGATGATTATAAAATTGTGAAAGAGGAGTTACTAATGAAATCTTTAAACATGGAAATAAGTTAGGCAATGTGATTATAAAAATTATGGATTGGGAAGAGCCTTGCTGGAGAATAAAATACACAGAAAATTATGGATTGGGAAGAGCCTTGCTGGAGGATGAGTGAAGAAATATAATGCTTTATTCATAAGAAGGTGTTAATGGAGAGTACATTTGTACAATTAAAAAGGGGCATAAATGTTTAAAGAAAACATGAATGCAAAACAATGACACAAACTGCTAATGGTATTATCGGCAATATAAAAGTTTTCTTTGGAATAAAATATATTCAACCAACATATAAAAGTCATGCAAAGTTGCAAATGAGATTGCTGCACATGGTGCAAAATTCTGAAATTTAAATCATATGGAGATCATCAGAATTGATACAGTGTTAATACTCATTATGTAGTTCTTTTCCAAATCATTTTGTAAAGAGCAATAATGTTCACTATGTTTTTTTTTTAAAATGAAAGAAATGTTGTTTCAAAACTCATCAATAATTCCATGAGAACTTTCATATGGCAGTGCAGTAGAGAGAACTCAAAATGAAGAGCAAATATTTCATAAAAAGAAAGAGAGGCAATCATGAGAAAGAATGGGCCCATTTGAAAGTAAAAATTGGATAAGGGGGCCGGGTCCCACGTTTTCAAAAAAAAGGGGTATAATAAAAAGAAAGAGAGATGGCCTATTCGAAATCATGCAAAATGAAGTTGGGCCCACTAACAAAAAGGAAGGGGCCAGCCTACTCTAATATTGAATCCGGATTTGAAAAATGATGAAATGGGTTCAAAGTCAAAGGGGCCAATTGATGAAGTTTAAGGAAGCTAAAAACAAAGGGGGTTAAAGTCATGGATATGAAAGGTAGGAGAGATGGCCCTTTTATTTAAAGGCATGGATCCCGATACGATGATGGTGGAGCACACATCATGAAGCGGGTGATCGGTAATCACTTTGAGATAGCCGGTGAAGCATAAATCTTGGGGTGGCATAAACCTTGAAGCGGCAATGAGCACGCATTTTGGGGTAACTAATAAATACAAAGTTCAAGGCGGCGTATATCTCAGAGCAACGGTGAAACACTCACTTCGAGATGTCTATTAAAATCTCAAGGCGGCGACATAGCGGTGCAGATCCAAAGGTGGCGGCGAGGTGCAGATCCAAAGGTGGCGGCGAGGCATCCAAGGCGGCGTCATAAAAAAAAAAATATATAATATAATATAAAAGATATAAAATAAATAAATAAATAAACAAATAAGAATATATATTCACATATCCACGATGATATTCATATGTAATAAATTATCATTTTCTGCAATAAATGAATTATTTTTCTCTTGCCTCTACTTGTACTGTTTTTGCCCTTAATCGGAGGTTCCCAAGATTATATCTGGGGTAATTAATAATAGAGGCTTGCCTCTATTAGGAATAAAAGAACCCACAAAACTAAACAAATGATGTTTGTGCTTCGATATATATAAATGCGGTGTCACGATGCGGTAGCGTATTTTCGATCCCACAAATTACAGCAGCGCCCGGTGGGGACATATTCCTCCTCCCATCTTTGAGGCAAAAAGTACAAGTAGAGGCATTTATTCCCTAATACCCGTGAAAGAAAACTAACGTGGTTATTTTCTTATTGAAGAACGAAATGGCATTCGAGAACTCAACTGCACCCGGAAGCCCAAAGCTCACCATTTTCCTCGGAGAGGGAGCTGAAGTCCGACTGCCCAATTGCACCTTCAGCACTGGAGTCGCCGGAGCCGAACTAAGATTTGGCACAATCTCTGCATCTGTGGAGTTCGTAAGGAAGACTTCACCAACGGAGGAGAACCTGACTGTTCCTCGCCTACCATCCAGGGGTCGTCGCCCGAATGTGATCGTCCCAAAGACTAGCGAAGACGTTGCTGATGAGGAACCATCAAGAATATCTGCTTTTAAGAGATTGTCCCATCCCAAGAGGGTAGTCTCCTTGAATGATGATGATGATGAACCCACCTTCACTGTCATCACCAAGGGAAGAGAGAGTGGGATATTCCAGTCTGATGAGGATACGCCCAGGAAGAAGAGTGTGTTCTCAAGACTTACACCAAGGAAAGTCAAAATTCCAAAGCAGAAGCTGGATTTTGTGTCTTTCCAAGAGCACAAACATAACCAAATGGGTTCTTTCAATAACTCATTTGAACCACTCAAGCTGGTGAAGAAGAACTCAACTACAGCAGAGATGCGGCCTCAGCCAAATGAAAACAAAGGTAATAAACCTAAGGCTGTAATCTGCTAATTAACTGGGAAAATAATAACAAGCGGAAGGTAATAAACAAACTGAATAGATTATAGCACCAACTCAATCTGAATTAATACAACACCAAGAAAACATTGTCTTAAACTTAATGTCTCACAACACTCGAAATCAAATAACATAAACTAGACACAGAGTCAGAGCCAGCTACGGAGCATCATCATTAACTCGTGGTTAGACGACCTTCTAGAAGAACTCCTGTCTAACGTCCTGCGAAAACAATATCAAAAGTGGGGCCGAAGCTCACGTAGCTCGGTAAGAAGTGAAATAACTTTGCCGTGTATCTCGCAGTAAAACAAATAAAAGCGTAAAGGAAAAGCGGCGTGTAAAACACGAGATAGAAAACACCGGATTAAAAATATCGAAATCAGAATGAATAATCTTGAGCAAGTAAACATTGATCAATGTATTCTCTTAAAAATGCATATCTGAGTTTCTGTTTCTCTGTCTTGTGAATTAAGTATGAAGCCGACATTCCCCTTTCCTGTGCCCTCTTTCTCTCTCTGAGAGGAATGCGGCATCATCTAATACACAAGACTATTTTCTGACTACACGTCTACTTCAATACTGTAAGGCCAACAACCAACGAGTATATCTGATACTGAGGTCGAATATATATACGTACACTAAGCATCCCAAAAGGGATGGAAATGGGGTTTTGATTTTTTAAATGGAAGTGTTTTAAAATCAGAATTTAAATCACCCCTCTCCTAACATAGTGCCGTACTCTCTAGCTCTACACGAGTCACTCTGGTCTATACAAGTATTTCAATAGAATGTAGTCTCTCTGTATCTGTAACTGTTTCTCTTTTCTGTTACTGAATACTAAGCATGAGTTGGTTTTATAAAACTCTAGAAACTTTTATAAAAACTCAAATTCATGCTTTTAAAACTGAAAAGCTATGATCATTATAAAAATACGGTAAAACTCATGAACTATATGGTAGATTCCCACGACTAATGCAGTTCGAGCTTAGATTTGGCTTTCGGTCCTCTAGCCATTTCGGACTTGCCTTTGCCCTTTCCTGATAATTGAAATAAGAATTCTATAAATACGGAGTTCGTATTCTTGACTCGTACTCTAATATAAACTAATGGAATACGATGAGAATACGAAATTAACTTTTCTATCTAACTATTCTCATTTTCATCTCTAACATAATTGATAACCTTAAGCATGCATTTTATGGAGATTAAGGACCCTTAACATGCTTTCCCTAAGGTAATGTCTTGCTAAAAATGCCATGAATAATCTAAGGAAATCATCGAAATTTCGGCAACACCTCCTCTAATTGAAGGGCTCCGAAAATCTACAAATTTTCATACACATAATCATATCTTAATTAAAACTAAATATACATACAAATCTCTAGCATCTCACAGCCCTATAATGCAAAACCTCATCCAATCCCAACATTGAATCTATGATCTCAATTAGGGCTTTCCCCCCTACTTAATCCTTCAATTCTGTAGTTAATTGTAGGGTTAATCCCAAGGGCTCACAATGGAGGTGAAGAGTTTGCGGCAATGACTGTGAGGCCGCGCGAAGCAGCTGGCCAGTGAGCTGGTCTGGGCCGCGTCGTGGAGGCTGTGAGGGAGGGTGAAGGCAGCGTGAAGTATTGTCGGCCGCCGAGGTGGACATTTTTCGGCTACGCGGCCGCGTCGAGGCCGCTTTCGTGTGGTGAGTCTAGCAGCGTGAGGGGAGGAAGCCGGATTTGGTGGCTGGGGCGGTGGCAAGTCGAGCACGCGAGCAAGAGGGAGAGGTGGAGCCTCTCTGACTTAGAAACGAAGGAAGGGAGGGAGAGAGAGAGAAATGAATTTCTTTCTCTCTCTCTTCCATTCTTCTGAACTTTATAAGAATAGTTTTTTTTTTATTATTATTATTTTCTTTTAATACTTTTTCTTTTAAAACTATTATCTTTTAAATACTTTATAATACTTTATCTCTTCTTTATGCCAACTCACTATTTAAAAATATTATTTTTTTAATAATTATCAATAATTCTTCCGACCCAGATCCGGGAATCCCGGGTTAGACGTCCCCAGTGACATGGGCTGACTGTAGCGTCACGGGTCATCTTTCTCTCCCGACCCAGATCCGCGAATCTCGGCTTTTGACTAGGCCAGATCTACTTTATCGGGACTCTAACTTTTGTCTGATATTTCTACTTAATTAATCTTGATTAATTAATATTTAATTAATCTTTGATTTACTTAATCTAACTCGGCTGATTATCCATCTCCAACTATTCTATATAACTCTGGCCTGGCCCATTAAGGCCTCTCTCGGCCCTATAGTTGCGAGAATGGATTTCGGTCCATTTTATTCTAATTTCCTTTAACTTGAGATTAATATTAATTAATCTGTTTTAAGTTAATTAACCTCATTAAAAATTTCAGAAATTCACTGAATTTTACTTATGAAATTTTGGGATGTTACACTTGATGTCAAAATGAGTGGGCTAAATGATGTATTTTTTCATGTTTTGACCAAGCAATGTAATACAACTTTTACCTTAATTAAATAAAAATGTGGTTTATCCATTTATTAAAAAAAAAGCCATTCCGGACATCCTAGTTATTAAACTAATGTATGTCTCTTGAATTTTTATATCTTGAAGGCTATTTTATTAAAAGTAAGATATTGAACACCAACTTTCAAGAGGGTGCGTGCTACAGTACCATGAGTTTTTTTTTCAACGGCATGCTACCATTGGGTTATGAGTTGTAGTTTTTGGGTTATAGTGTGTAGTTTTTGGGTCCGAGCTGTCATTTTAAAATGGCAGCCCTATTATAGTAAAAATGGTGACACAAAACCTAAAAACCAAACAATATTAGAACCCAAAATCAACACCCCAGAATTCAAACGGTATGCCCAAGATTACTCACCCTTCAAGAGGTTAGATCAACAAAGGAATAAAGGGTAAATAAAGGATGAATCCAAAAATGGAAGAAAGTTAGAATATCTCCTAGTTGTAGTGACTTTGAAATAATGTCCGAGGGAATATATTATTTTGCACATTGGCATTTAGTGTCCTTTTTGGTCCTTATAATTTCTTGGCATTGGTTTTGATTATTTGAATTTTTTTTAAAAAAAAAATCATCATGAACAAGCATTCAGTACTTTGGCGAACTCTTAAATGGTCTGGGATTGAGAACTTGAAGATGAGAACCTATTACCTTCTTCTAGATTATTGTGGTTTCCTTATCTTCATAAACATCCTATACAAAGAGATTGATAGTGTGATGAACTTTTGAGGTTTACAGGGTGATATCTTATTATGTACATTATACTAAGTTAGAAGAAAACTCAGGTAGAGATGGCTGGAGATGGCTGGAGATGGCCGGAGATAAATAGTGAAGATGGACAATAAGCAGGCCAATACACTGGCGGCTGTTCACCTCGTGTATTTCAATCTCAAATTAAAATCTAACACTATACAAGTATATATATATGTAAACTATCGGATCCGGGTACACACTACCCGACCCGTTAAGAGATAGTCAACACTCCCCCTCAAGTTGGTGCATATATATCACACATGCCCAACTTGGATACAAACTTTGAGAACACATGTCCCGCCACTGCTTTGGTGACTATGTCCGCTAACTGGTCCTCTGTTCTGATTGGTGGCACATCAATGATTTTCCCGTCGATCTTTTCTTTGATGAAGAATCGGTCAACTTCAACATGTTTTGTCCGGTCATGTTGAACAGGATTATGTGCAATGTTGCGAGCAGCTTGATTATCACAGAACACCTTCATCGATTCGGTGTTCTTGTAACCTAAATCCCTCAGTAGATTCTTGATCCACAACACTTCACATATCCCCAGCGCCATACCACGATATTCGGCCTCTGCACTAGAGCGAGCAACCACATTTTGCTTCTTGCTCCTCCATGTGACTAAATTACCTCCCACGAAAGTAAAGTAGCCTGATGTAGAACGTCGATCATCAATAGCTCCTGCCCAATCTGCATCCGTATATCCCTCGACTCTGAGGTGGTTATTCTTCTTGAATAGTATCCCTTTTCCTGGACTCCCTTTGAGATATCGCAGTATCCTTACCACTGCATTCATGTGTTGTTCTCCAGGATTATGCATGAACTGGCTAACCACTCCCAAGGCATGTGCTAGGTCAGGTCTAGTATGTGCCAAGTACATTAGCCTGCCAACCAACCTCTGATATCTTCCTTTGTTCACGGGTACCTGGTTTCGATCAACTCCAAGCTTGGACCTTCTTCGATGGCGTATCAAGCTGGTTGACAACCCGGACATGCCCGCCTCCGTAGAACAAATCTAATGTATATTTTCTTTGGGACAAGAAAATTTCAGATTTACGTCTAGAGACTTCAATCCCCAAAAAATACTTCAAAGAGCCTAGGTTCTTCATTTCAAACTCTGTTGATAAGTACTTTTGAAGTGCCAATTGTTCTTCTGCATCATTCCCTGTAACCACCATATCATCAACATATACTATGAGAACCGTGATTTTGCTTTTCTTTCGTTTTATAAAAAGAGTATGGTCTGAGTTACTCTGCCCATATCCAAACCTTCTCATAGCATTTGTGAATCTGCTAAACCAGGCTCTCGGAGACTGTTTGAGTCCATACAAGGACTTATGTAGTCTACAAACCTTCTTGCTCTGAGAGGTCTGAACATCATATCTTGGTGGCAAGTCCATATACACTTCCTCGGCTAAGTCTGCATGTAGGAAGGCATTCTTCACATCTAGTTGATGTAAGGGCCAATCCAGGTTGGCTGCTAGAGACAACAGTACACGTATGGTGTTGATCTTGGCTACAGACTCAAACGTCTCCGTGTAGTCTATCCCATATGTTTGTGAGTATCCCTTCGCCACCAATCTTGCTTTATAACGGTCAATAGTACCATTTGCTCTGTACTTCACAGAATAAACCCATCTACACCCCATATGCTTCTTACCAGCTGGCAAGTCAACTATCTTCTAGGTGGCATTCTTCTTTAGTGAGCTCAACTCCTCATTCATTGCTTCCTGCCAAACTCCTCATTCATTGCTTCTTGTCATTTGGGGTCAGCCAAAGCTTCCTGCAAACTGTTAGGAATAGATACAGTGGATAATTGATGGGTAAATGACTTGTTTGATTCCGATAGGTGATCAGTAGATATATAGTTACTCATATGATATTTCACTTTGTTTTTTGGATCAGGTTCATACGTGGGTTTAGGTATACCTCGATTATGACGTGGAGGAAGACGTTGTGGTGGTGGGATGTCCAGGCCTGGAGACGATTGGTTATCATTGGCACAACTCGGATCCCGAAAAGGAGACATAACTGCAGTTGGCAACTCTGACGATTCTCCAACTTGCGGGATCAGAGCCGCCGGCTCCAGCCCAATTCTCCAAATTGAGGGTTCAGAACTGACGGAGCCGTTGGTTCCGGGGCCATTTGTTCATTCGGTATATCGACATTTATCCCCACTATCTTATTCGATATATCAGTACCATCCACAGTGATTGTGTCTGGAACCTCACTGTAATCCAGAGTCTGAACTTCCTGTCTTCTCTCCCCCTGAAATGAAGGCTCGATCTGAGATCAGGGCTGAGATCAGGTGGGCTTCCACACCTCCTTCGACCAAACTCTGCACACCAGAAGTAGATCAGGACTTCTACAGCTTCCGCGAGAGTCTCGGCGCCTCCTAGCTCTGATACCAAGTTAGAAGAAAACTCAGGTAGAGATGGCCGGAGATGGCCGGAGATAAATAGTAAAGATGGACAATGAGCAGGCCAATACACTGGCGGCTCTTCACCTCATGTATTTCAATCTCAAATTAAAATCTAACACTATATAAGTATATATATATATGTAAACTATCGGATCCAGGTACACACTACCCGACCCGTTAAGAGATAGTCAACATACTACGATGGTTGCTACTGGCCCTCTTAGAGTTCAAGAGTGCTTGTATTTAACAGTCTTGATCATCTCACTCTATTTCATGTTCCATTTTCATTCATAATAGCTATCTATCATCTAGAAAGGGATCCTTGTTAATTGATTTTTGACTTAAAATATGTTCCATGATGCTTATATTCAAAACTTAAACTAAAGCTAGAAATTTAACAAAAATGAATGTGTGGAGTTTCAAGAAATAAAGGAATACATAGACTCCAACACTGATAACTTTACGTTTAGATGATAAAATGGTAAATAGCATCATACAACTTATAAAACTTAGTCTTGGAAAAGGTCATTGAATTGTTAATTACTTTGCTAGGTTAATTATGAAAAATCAAGGATTTCAAAATCTATTGGTAAATTTTGTTAAGGAAAATTTCAAAAATAAACAATGAAAGTGTTTTTTTTTTATTTTATAAAAACACGTGATTTCTTTAGTTAATAAAAAAATGTTGAAGGCATTAATCCCTGCTTAGTTGGCAGAATATTTTTATCAAATCACATAAATTACATGATCATGTCACAAAAAAAGAAAGATAATTATAAATAAACAACATTATTATATTATAGACTTGGGATATTATTAGAATTATAACAATTCATGAAGTATAATAGAAATTGATAATAGATTCATGTAACTTAGTTGTGAGGCTCATGTAATGGTTTGTTGTACTTAATTTCTATATTAAATGAAAGTAACTATACTTTATTCACTTTATTAACAATAAAAAAAAACAGAATTAATTATCCCTCTGCACACCAACTTATGTTGCATTGCAATCACAATCCAGCAGACAGCAACTAACTAATAATGAATTCCTCTCAATGAGAATATATTTCAGATTCCCAGCCCCCTCATATTTTTATTCTATATCCTCCTTAGTCCCTACCTTTCTGAGATTTATTTACTATTCACAACCAGGGGTTTCAAACCCCAACCCCAAACGTATGTGTATTTAATTAATCTCATCATATATATATTTTCTACAGCAACCTATCAGACAAACTAGGAAGCCTACGGAAAAAGTTCAAACTAGCAGGTGGCATTGGATCCCTAAACATTGGGTGCCTCAACAAGTAGAACCCCAGCGCCACCGCCACCATTTTGGGCGGAGTCACGTACAACACCAGCGACACCACCATGCAAACCACAATGAACAACTTGGTGGCTCTCGGATCTCTCCAACTAATCAACGCTTGCACTCTCTCCCCTTGCGCCGCTAAGTCCCCCATCACCGTCTGCACCCTCGCCCCCAACGCTCTCAACCTCTCATACCTCGCTCTCACCACCTTCTCCTCCCTCCCACTCGGCACCGTGTCGAACTCCTCATCCAACTCATCCCCATCCAATCCTTCAGCCTGTGAGAGCCTCACGTCCATCCCAGCTGGTCCTTTTGGTTTGAATCTATAGTACCAAGTACCGATCAAACACACGTATAACGTCGCCGTCGGGGCTACCATTTCTGGATACCAGACCAGGACCAGGTAGAGGATGTGGACTAGAACAGTGGTCGTCGGGTTTCTCCACCGTCGGATGTCATTGATCCAACGGCAGAGACCTATGGTCCACGCGATCACTCCCATGATCCGGAACCAGTTCGCCTTGCACCGCCGCATGCTCCACGCGTGCGCGTCCGCGTCCAGCATGTACCGCACCACCTCGGGACCCAACACCGGCTCCGACCGCGCCAGCCACGTCGCCACCATCTTGATCGCCGCGCCGCGTAATGCTTCTTGCTGCGCGACTCCTATCGGACGGAGGTAGTGCATTCGCGGCAGCATTGGTTGCGTGTACACCGCCCAAGTGTCTGGTGGCATCCCGGGACACATGAATCGCACCGCCAGTTGGATGTCGCCCATCTTCTTGACTCCCGACCTGAGGAGCACCAGCAACGGGAACGAGCTCGTGTAGACTCTGTTGCTCTCAAGTGTCGAAATGCGGATTCGGACTTTTCCGATGCGGTAATCGGGTTTATCATCCACTACATCGGAAAACATCCGCCAATTGTCGAACACGCCGATGGTGAGGACGGTGCAGGGGTCGTAGACCTGCCACGTGTACTGCTCGTTCCATCGCGGATCAAAGCTGTCCGTGATGGTCCGCGTCCGAACCCACTTCTTCCCGTACTTGGCCACGCAGTAGGCGTCGGTGGACCCCTTGGCCCCACCTTTCGTCTTCATTGGGAGCAAGCCACGTGCCCCTATGATTCCCAGCTCCAATACCCCCACCGCCGGCTTCCATAGCTGCTTCGCCGTCGGCCTAAAGTCGCTGCACACGTGCGCCGCCTCGTCTAGCACGTGATATCCTCCTTCAAAGCATAGCCTCAGATGGAGTCTGCCGCCGTAGGTGGGATCACCGACTCCACCATCCAGATTGAACCATTTGGACGATACTGGCTGTCGCTCGTCCATTCGCTGCTCCACCGAGCCCAACGGAACCGCGACGTGGCCCAGAAGAGCGGGCTCTTTGATCGAACGGTCTTCCACAAGCACGATCAGTTGGTCATCCAACGGCTCAGAGGCGACAAACATCAGATCCTCGAGCCAGGCGAAAGACGACGAATTGCTATTTACCGTCGATCTTCTCGTCCTCAAAGACTGGAAACCCAACTGGATCTTGACACGTACATCGATCGGTATCCCAGGAGGCGGTGCGGAGATCCGGAGGTCCTGAGCTTCGATGACGCAGACCCGCAGGTACCAGAGCTTGGGCGATTGGTAGACCTTGGATCGAGTGTGGATTATGGACGGCGCGTCCGAGTTGCACGACTCGGGGAATGACTCGTCCGCCTGCGTCCCGAACCAGACCGAGACCATGATGTCACCGGTCACCTGATTGCCTGGATGCCTCTCATCCCCCCCCTCCAGCCGGTACCACTGTGGAGCCAGCGGGCCGTCGGGCTGGTCTCTGACCGGCACGTCAGACAAATCAAAGCACACGCCACCGAGGAATCCATCGCCGGCGCCGCCGTCCCATACGGAGATCTCCAGCGTTGGCTCTGGCTTGGGCTGACTCAATGCGAACACCTGGTTCCACTCCGGGTGCCCGTTCATCACCCGTGCTGGATTGGTCTTCATCGTGTGCGGACCGGACCGTATTTTCACGTACGGGGACTCGCAAGCAAGAAGATCGCGAGCTTTGAAGACCCGGATGAACAAGTATTGCATCGGCTCGACGAGGTCATAGGCCGCTTGAACCCGGTCCGCCGGCTCTCCCGATGGAGCGAACCGGCCAGACATGACTCTCGGGCCGGGCCTTCTGGGAACTCTAACCCTCTCTGTGAAGGAACTCGTTTGCATCTTTCTCACCTCAGGCGGATACATCTCCACCGGCTCCTCAGGCACCGGATTCGGCGGGGGAGATGACTTCTCCGGCGGTATCGGGACCTCCTCGACCACGACGACAGAGACCGGCGGAGGTGATTGGGTTTCCACCGCCGCCTCCGTTGGGGCAGGCACCTCCGGAGGCGGCGGATCCTTCGGCTCCCCCGCGGTGGATGGCGGTGTTGCATCGGCTGGGGGTGGATCAGAGGAATCGAGCTTCTTCTCTTCAAGAACCTCGTCGTAGTAATAGATCCGGAGGCCGATCTCGCCGTGGATCCAACTGAGGAGGGAGCGCTTCTCGAGAGGGAAGTAGACAAGAGCATCGTCGCCGCGGCGGGGGAACTGGGTGCCGTAGATGCGGACGCGGCCGAGGAAGTGGTTCTTTCGGGCAGGGACCGAGAGGCGGCGGTCGTTGTAGACTTCTACAAGGAGCTCGTCAGCTTCCATGGATGGGGGGTCGGGGACGATGAACTCGAGACGTTCTTGCCAGTGGGGGTTGAGATCGCGGGGGCAGGTGCGGGTGCGCTTGCGCTGGCCGGCATAGTCGATGACGACGTACGGGCTGGACGTGCCCTGGCCGTCCTTGGGGACGAGGTCGCGGGCGTCGGCGACCTCGACCACGAGCTTCCTCACAGTGGCCGGCGTCATGACCGCACCATCGGCCAGCGATCACGAATCCTTAATTTGTGGGAGATGGAGAGGAATATGGTGAAACGGGAAAAAGGGAGAGGATGGGTTGCTTTTGCTTTTGAAATTGTGGGGAGGGGAGAGAAAGAGAGGCACAGGATTCGTGGGAGCTGGAAGAGGGATTTCGTGAATAAGAAGCTGGTATCATTCCTTTCTCATTCGTTTCTTATTCTTTTCCCCAGTTGTTGTGCTGCGGCTCTCAGGCCGTTGGTTCCCGCGTTTTCCAGAAAATATTATTGATTTTTTGTTTTTTTATCCAGTTAAATATAATAATATTCTGATAAGACAGTGGTGGTGAATTTCACCAATATGGGTATCCATTCCGTTTGACATTTTGACCAACCTTATTAACCATGCATTAGTTGTTTATTATATATATATATATATATATATATATATATATATATATATATAGGCCGTAATAAGATACCGCCAGCCGTTTTATTGTGTATCTACTATCACATCCCATTTGCCCCCCTTAATATATTTGAAGGATTTACAACCATATGAATGAAAAGATTATCGAAAAATAAATTAGTCTATCAATTTTCATATAATTTGATAACCGTTTGGTCCTCCTACTTAATGGTTCTTGTTTTATAAGAATCAACTGGCCCGTAATTTCAACCGGTAGTTCACTAAAAGCTACCATATGAAAATTAACAGATTAGCTTATTTTTCGATGATCTTTCCATCCATATCGTTAGAAATCCTTCAAACATATTTTAAAAATAATTTGTGTAATTAATTACAGGATGCTATCAGCATCCTATTCCTATACATATATATATATATAATTTTTTTTTCCTTAAAATAAATTAAACAATAATTAATGTTTTGGAATCTCTGATGGTGGATAGCCTTTATCTTGTAAGGAGACGCATGTGGCCATGTCCACATGTCTAGACTCAAAGGTGAATTGAAGTAAATTGCGTGTGTGGTGTCTGAATAATCAGTAATCACAGCCATGAGCCATCACCTGGACAACGTTTTCAGATGCTTGGCAACCTTATATATTCCCATGTAGTTGTACTGAGGCCAGGAAGAATATATGCATTACCATGGAAAATGGAACAATTGCAACATTCTCAGAATTAAAGGTCCACAATGTGGATGGAACCTCGTGCAAATCCTGTAAAGCCATTTTTTTTTAATTTCATTTTCTATTATTGGTTTAACTCAAATATTATCATGGTTGAAAAAAGAAAGACTAAAGAATGCTAACAATTTCCATTTTTTTAATGGGGGAATTTCCGGCTTGCATATGTATGAAAAAAATTATTTTTTAGTCCTGACATATCTACATTTTGAGAACATATATATGAAGCCTTTAAGTCCAATTCACAGGTTGTTTATTTTTTTTACTAAATATGGAAAACACCAGGGACAGATCCCAAAGTGACCATGTGCATAACTAATCACTTGGAATTAGATGTCGTGGTGATTGAAGTAGTCGGACAGTGATTTGATCACAAGTCTAATCTCATAGAAAGAAAGTAGTAGCAATCTTAATACATGTTATTTGTCATTTGGGGTTGTTTTGGTTTATTCACTATAAGAAAACAGTCAAATAGCGATGGATATTAGCGACGGCAAAAATCCATTGCCAACCCTCTAGGGATTTGCGACAGATAAGTATTTAGCAAGGGATCAGCGAGAGAATATACTCTATTGCTAACAATGCACTCCAAGACGATGTATTTAGTTAGGGAATAGCGAGGAAACATTACTTCTGTCGCTAAACTTGCGCGGAAAGATGGTGGCACACTTTTTGGGGTGAACTTAGCGACGGATTGTCCTAGCTAATTAGCAATGGACAAAGTTGTCGCCAATATCATTATATAATTAATTATATAATGTTATTAGCGAGGGAATAATCCGTCGCTAATATTGTTATATAGAACACTGGAATATAATGAGATTCGCGAAGGTACAGGACGTCGCTAATATGTGTTCATATGGAATGAACATGATGAGATTAGCGACTAATTATGCCGTCGCTAATCAGGTTATATGAAACAAAGAAATATAATGAGGTCGCTAACGTGGTCATATGTTATATATAATGAGATTAGCGACTGATTGTTCGGTCGCTAATCTCATTATATAAAACAATGAAATATAATGAGAGTAGCGACGGACTAGTCCGTTGCTAATCTTATATATACAAAATTCTAAGTTCATACTAACGACGGAAATTCCCTAGCTAAGTAGCGACGTATTAATCTGTCGCTAATATTAATATGGAACATTTTGTTATATATTATTAGCGACGGATTGTTCCGTCGCTACTTAGCTATTGAACTCTCACTATGATCAATATAACATTGTTATATATGATATAAGCGACGACTTATGGCCGTCGCTAAGCTGATTATATATCAATGTTTTTATATATGATATTAGCGACAGAGTTTTCCGTCGCTAATATCCATGGATATAATTATACTCATTTTATTAATATTATTATAGACTTTTATATTTTTTACATGTGAACTTTTTCTTGAATTGGTGAAAAAAAAGAGTGATAATTTAACCATATTTATTTTTTGATAAGTGTATACAAGCCACTAGAAATATGCTTCAGATGTGGTTCGAACTCTTGACCTCTCTATATATGGGAGGGAGTGAGCTAACCAACTTTTTATCTTGAAAATTAATGTCAATATATAAACAACAAACAACCCCAGTTAATTGATTTCAAATACTTCTTGCCACACAAATATCAAACAATTCAATTATCATTCACATTTTATTATATACATATACATTGCATGCATGCATGGCAAACTCAATTCCCAGCTGATTTGAGTTTCTGAGACACATAAAAACCAACAGAAAAAGCCACAAAAGCCACAGCAATAACCTTCCTGTTATTGTTCATCCTCTCCAATAAACAATCCATCACTGATCCATTCTCCAACCAACAACACTTTGAACTCTCATCATTCTCACTGCTCTTCACTTTCTCTTTCATCACCTTCTTCTTCTGATCATCAACCCCATCCTCATGACCTTTCTGATCACTAGCCTTCTTCTCATGATCATCAGAAGGAATTAGGGTTTGATGAGATGATGGTGTGGTCTTTTGATCTTGAGAAACTTTTCTAGGGATGTGCAAAGTGAGGCATCCATCTTCAAACATCCCATTGATCTTGTCATGGTCTGAATCTTTTGGCACATTGAAGTTTTGTTCCAAGAGCATGAACTTGTTCTCCCCTAACTCTCTCTTTCCCTTCACTGTTATTTTCCCTTTGTGGTCTATTTGAACCTTGAACTCTTCCTTCTTGAAACCTTCATAACAAGAGGAACAAATTAAAAATAGTTCAAAAAATTAAATACTCTAACAAAGATCTTGCTTTAATAAATAAATAGATAGATTATATGAATTACCTGGAAGATAAACTTTGAGGGTGTATTTGCAAAGTTCCACATTCCAATCAGTGTTTGGCTGAAAAAATTCATATTTGGGTGGAACTCTTTTCTGTCCTATGATTCTATCCATTTAGAAGATGAGCGCTTTGATTTCTAAATCTAAGAAGATGGTTTTGGTTGAGGGATTTAGGGTTTATATATGTACCTAGACATCAAGAAAGATTGAATTTGAAATTTGGGAAGTTATGTTCCAAACTTTTCTTGCATTGCATGTTGCTTTCTGTTTCTTTTTAGGGTTTCAATGGGAGGCCAAAGTGTAAAATATATTCTTTGCTTTTTGTGGTGTTTGAGAAGAGAAATTTCAAGATTGTTTCAAAAGTATCACCTTCTCTTTACTTCTCAATCAGGTTTTATTTTTAGCTTATTTATTTATTTATTTCTAGTTATTATCTTAGTTTTGTTAAAATATGCTCAAATCCTTGTGCAATTCTTCGATAAATTTTTTTTAAAAAAAAGTTATGCTAATGTGGTATAGGTCAATAGGCCACGTCTATTAACATTGCCTCATGAGCAATGAAACCCAATAAAAAAATTAACTGTATTTCAAGACGCACGTCAGTTAACAGCCACATCATGAAAAAATATCAAGGGCCCGTAGAATGAAAATGAACATTGAATCAAAATATAGAGACAAAAAATAACTTTAACCCATATATATATATATATATACATCCAAAGCTATCATCTTATATAAACACACATAATTGACTCTATAGCCCTATAAATTATTGCAAAAATGCAAACAATAGTACTGGAAATTGTTTTGAATGTAAACCCCTGCTTGGGTAATTTTAGGCTAAGATTTGGTATATATACCACTAGATCTATTTTACAAACAAAGATTTTACACTCTTGAACATCACACAACATTCTTCTGAATGATTCATCCACAAGAATAAAAAAATTCTGAAAATGATATAATCAAAGAAAAAAACATTAATGTTGTCTTGCACTACCAATGTTCATTTCTTGGCAGCAAGCTTGGTACTCCCATTGTTGCAGCAACTTGGTGAACTGCATGAAATTCACGTCTCTTTAATTTCAACAGATAAATGGTGAACTATAAACATGCAAATCTAAGATTGTTTACAATGTTTATGTGTCGTGTTAGAGAGAGAGAGAGAGAGAGAGAGAGAGAGAGAGAGAGAACCTGTGAAGCCTTTAAGTCCAATTCTTCCCATTCTGAGAATGGATTAGATCCTTCAACTATTCCAACACCAGCGTAAATCAGTGTGCTAAAGCCCTGCCATTCAAGTTAGACGAGACAACTACCAATTGTAGCAAACAATTCTGATCTTATTGACAGCAAGAAAAGATGAGATGTCACAAAGAGAAAAAGGTGAGAGAATATGACTGACAAAAAGAACATTGGGATGGTCAGAATATGAGTTAAGATTAATAATCAACATAATTGTTATTTCGAACAGAAACAGTGAGTACCCATAGTTCCTTGGCTAACTTTCAATGGCCTTAGACAATCATCTTAGTTCAGTGAAAGTTAAGAAGATACTGGAAATCAAATCAGAACTGTGTCCATCCACTTATATGAATGCAGTTACCTCATCATAATATAATCTAAAAGTGAAATGTGCAAAGGAAATAAAAATGAAGGCATAATGACAGTTCATATCATACATAGCAATTAGAGGATAAGTTGAACAGTGAACAACATAAATTGGATAAATCCAATGAAAAATTGAGTCCGGCATTTACAAGATCAGCAGTTCTTTTTTTACGAAAGAAAGAGAGAGAAAAGCTTGTTAGATTACCTTTCCCACTAAGGCTGATCTTATTCCCACAGCAAATTCACTTTCTCTTCCTCCAAACCAACCAACAGGTCCAGCATACATTCCTCGATCAAACAAATCTAGCACATTATTTAGGAAAAAGAATGATCACATTAGATTGGAAATATTAATTATAATCACAGACCATGCAAATGCCCTCATATAACTGAGCCACCTGTCAATAAAATATAAGTTATTTCTGCAAACTTTTGTTTTAAAATAGAACACTAATGTAGGTCTGCCAACTCTTTGTATTTCCAATAGCTGATGGTCTACCATGTAGGTCTACAAGAAAATAAGAACAAACTGAGCCCAGTCAAAATCAATAGCATGCATAATAAAGGCACATGCATGCCTGCTCTAATAAGGAGTGATATATTGTATACTTTCCCTTTTATAGTAATTGACTCATTAGCATCTTCCGAATTTACCATCATTGGTTTCTAAACTTTAAACCAACAAATTGAGGCCAACGTTCGGCTTTAAAGCATATATATATGTCGATTATAAGCAATTGGTTGTTAAGGTCCCAACAAGTTATTTTGAACAAACAATATAATGCATACCATTATTTTCTATGAACAGGCGGGCCTCTTCGGTAGGCAAACCACAAACTGCAGGAGTTGGGTGAAGGGATGCAAGGATAGCAAACTGCAGATGAACACAAATTATTTCTTGAGGATAGATAAGATGAACAAAGTGTCAGCTCAAGAAAAACTAGATTAAGTTATTACAAAAGCTCATAATTCTTATATAAAACAGTAGTATGCCAAGTCCTCTTTAAAGAAAAGATTTTTTTTTTTTTTTTTGATAAATGTGGACAAGCCACCAGAAGCATGTCGTAGGCGTTATGTGAAGATGTTAAAACAGAACAAAGTCATTTTCAAGAACATAAGAACAGACAAAACAATCTAGCAGAAGGATAGGATGGCTCATGGTTTTTAGCTGAAATTTCTGTTGGTCATCCATGTGAATTTACCTCATCGTCTTCGCTCCTCAATCTGCCAGATAGTTGGGCACACAGATGTTGAACTCTAGGAAGCTTTCGAAGTGCTTTGCTTGGTTCAACAAGTACTTCTTCACAAATATTCTGCATAGGATTTTCTTTATACATGAGGTTAAGCAAAAACCATGGATCAGTTATGATGGAATTTAGGGCATAAAAAAAAAGAGGCTTGAAGTACTAAGTTCCATCGTGGTTTTGGCTATGACAGAGTAAAACCATGATATTGAGAAGTACTAAATATTTAAATAAATAAACTTGCCTCAAGTTTACTTGTAATGCTCTCTCGTACTATTGTAAACTCTATATGATCTTTTGGACTGCAATAACAAGAACTGCAATCAATCCATTAAAACTAGATATCATATGCAAGAGATATTTATATAGAAAATCAAATTGATGAGGATGAGATCTGCATAAGCTGATTAAGAAATAGAGGGGATCAAATTGGAAAATACTTCAAACGCTTCTTTCAAGACAAACAAATTATCCATTGAAAGCAATTGCATAAATGCAAGTAAACAAAGGGGTATTGTAGCTTGCAGCTTCTGGACAAAATAATTTGGAGATATCATAAATTGATAAAGCAAAGTGTTCTGGTGAAGATGTTGGAATGACAATAGAAAATAAACAATCAATACTTAGTTGAAACAAAGAAAACATAAAGCAGAATTAACCTGAAAAGTAATTCCCGTCCAATTTGAAGGTCTTCATCCTTATTTAAGCTCCTTGCACGAGTTCCAGCTAAAGCCTCACTCGAAATATTGAGGTATTTTCGGTGAAATAGTTGCTCTGGCTATTCAGAAAATTTGTATATCACAGCATGCACTTAGTTAGATAATAGACATTTAGTTTCATCTCTACAATTTGTTTCCATGCATAAAACTAGTGTATGTAAACCACAGCATACCCTGAAAAGAAAGAAAACTTATTCCAACTTTCTAAGTCGGCTATTCTCTTTTCCTTGGAATGTAAATAAGCCATCTTCACTGATTGCCAGAAAATATAATAAAGTGGAACAATAAGGTTTAAGTAAGTTTTCTCAACAATGAGAAGTTTGTGCATATACCATGGTTCTCAAATTGATTTATGATATTCCAATTATATATGTTGAATATGGTTTGACTGAGAAGTGTGACATGACGAGTAGAGAATGTCGTAATATTACTAATGTAAAAAATCTTAAATGGAAGGTTTTATGCCCATTTCTAAAGTAGTTTTCCAAGGCTCCCAACCCATGCCAAGAAACATGCACATAAAAACCCTAGAATTCATGTGAATGCTCTACTTCAGCCGAAGATATTACCTTCTATCTCCCACTTCATAACTCTCATGAAAAGCAAATGACATATGCTTACTTATTGGCTCTTCAAATGAAACATTTTTTTTACTATTACAGCTAACATCAAAGGCAAAACTATGTTAATTTGGCATTAGAGGAATGCAAAATTAACAGTGAATGTGAAAATATATCGAAGCAAGTTATAAATCATATTGTTGGGCTACAGCAGTTTCAACTTGTCCTAAACCTAAAGCAACTTAGATTATATTTAAAATGACCTTGCTGATGATTCACCGAAACAATCTTAAGCACATATCATCATAACTAGTAGATTCAGGTGCATATGCTCATTTTTATTGTGTTAAATAAGGAGAAGCCTATACATGAACTGGCCAACATACAGTGTTTCCAATAAATGCAGGAGCATCAGGTGGCTGAATGTAGAATTGGTAAGCATTTCTCCCTTCAACCTGGTTATGGCAGGCACAAATTAGATAATATCCAAACGAAAATTTTCAAAATGGCAAATTGCAAAAGCATTAGTAACAGAGAGTCCTACCTGTAAACAAGCTAACAGTGTTACAGGATCAATGCAAGTGTCAGTAACATATGTACTACACCGAGCTAGCACAACCTATTCGAGGTTCAAGAGAACAGTTTTTAAAATACAAGGACAAACAAGGATAACTACAAAAGAAAAAGGGCTACTCTCCACAATATGCACACTATGTAATAAAGATAATGTCCAGTAACAAGAACTTAACAAAGTTTCTCTGTTTGATAAAAGAGAAGAAAACATACCTTCACTAACTCGGAACTTCTGCTGTTTATTATTTGCAGAGCCTTATTAACCGAAGTATTCCAAGATGCTTTAGTTGGCACATGATTCCAACTAATGATGGTTGTTTGAGGAACTTCTTTTGTTGATTTGTGGAAGTAAGGGGAAATCTGCATAAGCAGTGAGTTGCTGTTAATGAAGAAGACTGAAGAGGAACCGTGTGACGGTAAAAGAAAGAGGATGCATCATTGAAATACAGACCTGATGCATTGTGGCTTGAAGCCCATCTACTGCATTCTCCCATGTCCAAAGAAGAGTGTCATCCCATGCAATGGTTGTAGCAAGTATTGAGCTTTCTTCAAGTTCATCAAGCTCAACCTGTCATTCATTAATTCTAATAGCAGGGGGTTAGAGTACTAAGAAGTAGGTTCCTTGTTGGGGATGCTGAGAACAACCTACCTGTGGAACAGTAAAATAGAACGAACCAAAATCCTTCCACTCAGATGAAAAATTTGTCCTCGCATCAAATCGGATGGCACCATATGCACGGATCAGAGGGCAATCCTTAGAGAGAAACCTTCACAGAGCAATGAAAAGGAAGTCATGTTATATTAGCAAACATCCAGAAATTCACAATTGAACAACAATCAAACCCTAGTGCCATAACTAGAATGTCATCATTGCTTCAAAAGGGCAGCTCAGTGCTACAAAGCTCCCACATAGACCAGGGTCCGGAAAGGATCCGACTACGTGGGTCTATTGTACGTGACTTTACCCTACTTTTAAAACAAGAGGTTGTTTCTACGACTCCAACCCATGAACTCCAGGTCACAAGATGACAACTTTAACGTCATCATTGCTTCAAATAGTTAAAAAGGATCATCACTCCACTTACAAGATGAAACAACCATAAGAAGAGCAACATTTGGACACTACTCTAATAGGCCAGAGACTAGTGCATAAATTATAAGTGGTTCAATGCTCCAACCATTCACCAAGCATATTCTTAGAGTTCATTCTTTGCTAAGAATCAAGAAAAACACTTTTTAACTATAAAACAAAGTATAAATATCACAGAAATTGGATAAATCAATCAAAGAACACTTTGGTGATGAGAATCATGAGAAACACCTTCGAATACATCTCCAATCTTGCAACGAAAAGGGATCGACACGCTGGAAGAAAACAGCAGAGCCCACGCCGGCAACACCAACCAAATCCCGCCCCGAATTGGCCCAAATCCCACCGCCATTAACAGGGGAGAAGCCCAGATCCATCCTCCGTTCTCTTCCAGAGAAATAGCATCTTGGCAGATGGCTCTGCGCTTGTAGCCAATCAACAGCATTCGCTCTCTGTCGAACTGGAACCTGGATTTCCACTCAAAAATTCATGAAAAAAAACCGTGAAAAACAAAACCAAAGAACTCGAGAAATACGATATTTTGGATGCGAATTCCAGATTACGCATATTTTTTTTAAAAAAAATCTATCTGGTTTCCAGATTAGCAAAATAAGAAAAGTGTTTTTTCAAAAATAAAGATTTAAAAAAAAACTGTTAACTCCAGTTAATAGCATTAATTCCTTCATCAATTTTTATTTTTTTTATAATCTCTCAAATAGATGGAGAGTTGAAAAAAATCCAATTTCTAATAATTTTTATATAAAATTTAACGAAAATGCCCTACCTACTAAATAGAAGTTAACAATTTTTTAATTAAAAAAATCATAAGTTTTTATTAAAAAAACACTGTAATTTTTTTTTAAATTTTATTTTATTTTATTTATAAAACAGATTCATATATATATATATATATATATATATATATATATATATAATTTTATGCATTTTATATAGTTTTAAGATTTCATATCAATTATTTTAACATGTATAAAATATTTCTACTTGAAATCATCTCAACATTGAGCTCGAGCTCAGTTCAAGTTCAAGTCCAATTTTAATTTTGAGAGCCTAAGAAGTTCGGTTTATTCAGCTCAAAAATAAGAATAAAAATTTTAAAAATTGAAAAACAATTTGACAAGAAATATAAAAACAGATCTTTTAAAAACTCAAAAAAAGATACGTAAAATGACAAAAATACCCTTCACTGGATGGTCAGTGAGTAAGTTATCCATAACCACTGGGAAGGATGGGCGTTACCTCGAGGCGGATGATGCCAGAGGGGGAGCGCGGAGGAGGCTCAGCCTTGAGAGAGAAGACGGCGGTCTGGAGTTCGGAGAGCGCTGTCTCCGGCGCGCTCACGGCGGGGAGCGTCCGAGTCTCGCACATCCCCAATGCCCTCTCCGGCGCCGCGTTGCACCCGTTCATCGATAGAGAGCACGGCCTGTAGACGTATCTCTGTTCATCATCATCACCATCAGTCCCATTAATCATCAAAGAGCGAGCGAGAGAGAGAGAGAGAGAGAGAGAGAGAGAGAGAGAGAGAGAGAGAGAGAGAGAGAGAGAGAGAGAGATGAAGTACTGTGAGCCGGGAGGAGGAGGTGGGGTGGAGGAGGCGCGCGACGATGGAGTCGGGAGAGGCAGCGCGTGCCATTGGGGGAGCGTTCGCGTGCGTGGCGCTGTATTATTAGTGCTAGCTGGATATGGTGACGGTGATGCTGGGGAAGAGATAAGGAGGTGTGATAATGAATACCGAACTCCCATTGAAGTTTTTTACAATACAATCAACAATGGGCTATTCTCTATATACATATTTATAGCCCATTGAAGTTTTTATCAACATAAACAATGTATATATTAATTTATTAAGTATATATTGATAAGGGTGAAAATGAGAAGACATGTGGCATTTATCCAAACAGCCACGTGTCAGAACTACAAAGTCTTCTCTGTGTGGATTCAAGGCTCTCTCAACCTACTGATCGGTTGACATTCAGCATTACAAGAAAAAGACTCCGAAGAAGAATTTTGATATATTGGCTATTTTAGGAACATTCGTAGAGGAATACTCACTCTTCGGGTTTTCACAGTTCGATCACTCCTCTGTCAAAGACAGTTCGTTCAATGTTCGGTCATTTCAAGCCCACATGTTACTCGGTTCTTATAAAGGAAGAGACTCCGAAAAACTTCCAGATGTTCGGATAGTCTTCTAGAAGGATTTTCAGCTGTCATCGAGTTGTCCTTCTAGGAGGGTTTCCAGCTGTTGTTAGACTGGCATCTAGTTGGCGTCGAGTACGAAGCTTGAGCTCCAAATTATCGAAGCCTGTAAAAGGTAGGGGAAGCAACCATTTGAGGGGATTCCAATTTTTCAAGCATAGTTACTCTGCCTCTATGAAGACTCCCTCATTTAGGAGTTTTTTCATTTTTTCCCCCTTTTCTTTCTCCATATCAAATCCCGTATCTTTGTAAATTCAATCATGCATAGTGGATCCAATCCCTCATTGGGAACCATGGTTTTTTCCCGACCACATAAATTTGGTGCTCCTTGTTCTTCATTTTGATTTCAATTTGTTTTCCTCCTCATTTAGCTCAGCACAATGAAATAAATTCAACCGTTGGATTAGAATTGGGATCAAAACTAAATTCTAAACCAACATATATATATATATATATATATATATATATATATATATAGATATATACATATATACATACATACATATATAAAGACCTGATTATCAGGCCAGCCGCAAGTGCGGTCGCCTGATAGTATCAGATATAATATATCTATTATATATATAATATATATTATATATCCTATAAATATATATATCTAGATTTATGTGTGTGTGTGCATATATATATATATATTTAGGGATCTGATATAGTCCGATTGGCCGCAAGTGCGGCCGGCCCGCTTTATCAGATCCCATATAGGGCCAGGCCTCAGGGCTATAGAGGCCCAACCCTATAGGACAGTGATAGAGAGGGCCGGCCACAAGCGCGGCTGGCCGGACTGTATTAGTGCCATATATATATATATAGTCATCATATAGTCCGGCCGGCCTTATCACTATTTATTTACGGTCGCCTCATTTTGAGGCATTTGGAGAATATTTTTTCCAAATCCAAACGTATAAATGGAAAGAACATCGAAAAATAAGATAACATGTCGATTTTTATACAATTTGGAATGTGATGATCATTCATCTTAAGAATTTCACCCTTTAAGATGAACACTTATCACCTCACCAAATTGTATGTAAATTGACATGTTATCTTATTTTTCGATATTCTTTCCATCTATATGGTCATATAGAAGTGTTACAATCAGGCCGACCGCACTTGCGACCGGTCTGACTTGTGACTGCAACATCGGGCCGGGCCTCGAGCCTGAGCCGGTCTCACATGTCGGGCCGGCCTGACTGTAACACCAGTCTATATATATATACTTAATAAATTAATAGTAAAAACTAAAATAATCACTAACAAGTGCATAATTGTAAGTATTGAGCTCCACCACAAACATACAAAAAAGAAGAAAAAACTATATTTAAATTATATGAAAATAATGGCCATCAGGCCCATTACCAGTGAAAAAATGTGTAAACATTAGCATTTTATAAAGATATACCCACAATTAAAAACTTACTAGGAGAATATATTCAAATTTCCCACATCCATATAACTTAAAACACACCTGGAAACTTCACTGGCCTAAATGAATATATATTCAAAACAAAATCATTAATTAAGAAAATATCTTATTTAATTATTTTTGAAAGGAAAACAAACAAAGGATGACTGCAATAAGATCAAACATATATTCACAATTGCACATACAAAGAACCTGGAATCAAATACCCATTCACAAATGCATGATGTTAACCACAATCCACAAACACTGAACTTCGAGAGCAAGAACATATATGGGCCATGGCAAAGAAGATTTGGCATCAGGTTCAAGAGTGTATCCTATATTATTTCATACAGTCTCAAATTCAAAACCTGACATTTGCTGTCATTAAAATAACAAAACAAGGTCTAAAAGAATTTGATAATGATTTCTTTTCAGTTTTAAATAAATTCCGCTCAGCAAATAGGAACCAGTTCAAGTGTACCTCTACAGGACCAAATCTTCTAGCATTAGGGATTCAGCAGTAGGGAGAGACCAACCTTTGCACCCTTCTCGATTGACTTGGTGTCAACCTCCCCAGACAAAGTTATGAGTGACTTGGGCCTCCACTCGTGTTGGATGAGAGCACTAGCCTTACCATAGTTATTAACACGTGCCTTAACGGTGGTCAGATGGTCCAATGCATGCTGTGTCCCAAAAGCTAAAGTATTTTCATTTCTAGAGAAGCTGTGAGTAATTTCACCCCCCACTGCTGTGTTTGACAATGGCTTGATCAAATGATAATATGAAGCAATAAGATTATCACCTTTGTCATTCCTGCAGGACAAAACCAATTTCCCAATCAACACATGCATTACAGATACTGAATTTTGCGTCAAGGATAAAAATGAACAAGTTTGGCAATTCAAAAGTTACTCACAAGGCCATAGAGACAATGAGATCATCATTGGTGACACTCAATCCAGCATTATACTTGGTGAAATTCCCTGTGGCAGTATCAAATGATACATCCACGCCGGCAGCAAAAATATTAGTTCCAACAACACCAGAGAGGTTGACTACGGGGTTCGAAGTCAGCCCAACAGCAGCACTGACTCCTGTATAGTCATGGAGATACTGCAGTTCAGCCTGAACTCACAACAAAAATGGAAGTGTCACAAATAACCAAGCAAGAAATTTAATATGTGTAATGTAGCAAAAAGAGAGGTTCTGTCTACCTTTACAGACTTTTGATCCGGTACAACAAAGCTGATGATTGATTTCAACCCAGGAGTAGCAACTTCATTGACTGTAACAGTTGTAAAAAGCTAACAAAAATGACATAAAAGGTTAATTAACAACATCAACTCTTAGGCCAAATAATGCTAAGAAAAAGCACCAAGTGGTGGTGGTGGTGGTGGGGGTTAGTGACATGACACTAAGAAGATGCCCCCTATATACAAAATCATTAGGGTCAAGTTACTTTATGCTTCACAGTAGCGCATCAATGCACAATATATGATAAGCAAGCAATAAGTCAGGGCTTTTACCATTATCTTCTGCCAATCATTCACAAATGCTATACACAAATGAAAACATATGTTCAAACATCAAGCACAAGATTTTACTCCAAACACCTAAGGATCCTCCAAGCTACCTTTTTGGATTGAGAATGATTTTAAAAAAGATTAAGTACACTTATAGGGAAGGAGCATCAAAAAGAGAGGTGGCAAAAGAGATTTCATCAAAGTGGAAATAAGGAAAACAGATGAAAATCAGTGAAAAAACAGAAGCTTTATTCAGTGAAAAGGACAGCTTAAGAAGAAACAGTTAAACCACACAGTTTGTAGCATATGTCCTCTTGCATTTAGCATATGTCATCCATTCAATTTCACAATAGAAGAGTCACAAACTGAACATGCATCTCCACATGATTTATAAGCTTTACAAAATAGAAAACCATAATCAACAAAAGGAGAATACATCAGATAGGCCAAAAAATTACATAAACAAATATTGTTATTTGCATGCATACTACAACAATCCCAATTGCATAATCCATAGGAGTTTTCAGTTTTATTGGTTACAAAGGCCTCCAAAATAAATGACTTAAATGATCAATCATACATCCTAGTTTAATTCCCGTGAAAAGTTTCAACAACAGGCCACACTAAAAAATAGTAGTTACTCTGAAAAAGTACAATGTAAATGGGGGCAATCATTGAGAACAAAGATTAAGAAATATATTAACACCCATAATTGGCTAGTTACTTGTTTCAAAATAAGTTGGCACAGTAAAATTCTTAGCACACTTACACTAGAGTCTGAGTTTGCCTTGACATCAACTGTCACATTCTTGTTCTTCAGTTGAGATTGTATCTCACCAAAAATTAGGTCACTTTTCTTTGTACCAGAAGCTGTAATAGCCTGTGGGCCAAACAAAAATTAGGAAAAAGGATGAACAGATAATCGAGAAAAAAGTGAAATCAAAGCCTTTTGTCATTTAACAGGTTTTCTAATACAAAAGCTATACGAAAATAAAAACACATATGAAGGTTAAATTACAGGTCAATCAATTCACTGCACATACATGAGGTGAGGTGATAGTACATAAACAACCAAAATTCAGTAGAAATCTCCACAAAAGTCAACACTAATCGCAAGTAGCCAAAATAGCAAATAAATAAGAATTATTCCCATAACACAACTACACAGAAAACATCCTTCAAGGTGTGATATATGTTAATAGAGGCAGGTGAAAGCAGGAACATCAAGCATCACAAGAAATAAATGCATATTTTTCCTAAATCCAACTATAAAACTATGCCTTCTGAAGATGAGGAAAGTTTCAGTTAATAAAAAAAGAATTTCAATAGGGCTGTTATTAAAGCACTAAAATACTGATGGAAGGAATATATAAGGAGCTCAGATACGCTTCACACTGCCAAATTGTTTAAAAATTTTACACTGCCAAAATTTCAATTAGTTTACAAGAAGAAACACATTGGGCAATGTGATTACACTGAAAACAAGCCATAGTAGTAGTAGTAGCAGCAGCATACATATCGAACAATTTTTAGTAAAATGACTAATTTACCCTCCCAAAACAACAATATTTCCAGCATGTTCCATAAATTATATATAAACAATTAAGGAAAATGAGGGTCAAATGGCCGTTTTAATAAAAATTTGTTGATAGTTAACCATAGAGATATATATGCAAATATTGAATTTTTGTAGTGGTATATATATAAATATGATCTTTATGGGGGGATATATTCATTTATAGACTTTTATGGATATATTCATTTATAGACTTTTATGGGATCTATATAAATTTCTTTTAATAATAACTATAGGAAATTTTTACGGTATCCAAACATTCATTCCGTAGGAAAAAAATTACTATGTAATATATTATTTTACATCCAAACAGGCCTAAGTATCACATACTTTTGAGGAAAATTAAATCATAAATACAACAAATCATATCCCTTGACAAACATTTACCATCAAGGAATAAAAGTTATCTATGATCATAATATTATGAGAGATAACGTCCAACAAGCCATCCCAGACTCCTCAACACTATTTTCCATATAATATCATAAACAAGAAACAACTATGTTCATTCAAGTACTATATTCTCACATCTGAATAATCATGGCATCCCACAATAGCAACCATAGATGCATGAATGCACATGACTCAACAACGTTTGGCAAATACCATAGTCATAAAATCACTTGTGATCATACCAAAAAAAAAGAAGCCAAATTTCACATCAAAATATACAAAACTAAACTCATAATACCCCCAAAAGATAAAACAATATAACATCGGGTAAACCATGTTTGGTTGGGGGTGGGGTTATCCCAACACAATTCCCAGTAAAAAAGTTTTTCCCACCAAAACCTTTAATTAAGATTTAAAAATATAACCCACCTAGACACATCACTATCTTATCATTAATACCTGTAGTTTAAAATTCCCTCCAACAAAATTTAAAATTTTTTAAAACTTATTCTTATCCCAAATGGAATAACCCCCAACCAAACGCAGACCAAATCAAGAAACTGTAGAATTGAATGGAAAAATTGGAAACAAGAGGCTTACAACGCCATTCGGGGTGCAGGTTGTGAGAGTGAACTTCTGATCAGTCTGATAGTCCTTGTAGAGAAGATCTACAACCAAATCCGAGCCAAAAAAAAATCATAAAAAAAAAACTAAAAATCGGAAGAAAAAAAAAATGGGCGAACAAATCAAAGAATCACCAACCTCTGGCCTTCTTGCCTATTTCGGGGTAGAGTCCAGGGGCCATAGTCGCTTCGATCGAGATCGCACGCAACGCTGGAGCGAGAGAGAAAGAGAGGGAGAACTCTTCACTTGGGCGAGAGGAAATGAGGGGTTTATATGGAAATTAGTTGGTCTTCAATCTCAAGGAGTAACATCAGACGTTGGATCCAATGGCTTTGAATTGATACGTTGTACTGACGTATCCACCGTCCGATCGGAACATCAAGCGTGGAGATTGCGTTGTTTTCCCCTTTATTCGATATGGACCGTTCGATCTGCCTGGCTATTGTGATTGAACATACAGTGGGATCCACTGAAACGGTTTCTCCTGAGAAAGAACACGTGTCCCGAATTCGAAGGCACTCTAGAAGGTTTATTCTTTTCCGAGATTCTTTATATCTCGCTCGCGAGATATTGGGCTTCTCAAATTTAAATGACTATTTTTTGCATAGAACACCCTGACTTTATTGATATTAGGTACTTAAATAGTTGATAGATTTTTTTTTTTGTACATCTCACATAAAAGATAAAAAAAATATAAATATATATATATATATATACCCATAAAAAATTATAATTACTTGTGTATTTGATAGCCAAGACTATTTTACATATAGATTCTTGTAAGAAGAAATACAACAACAAGAAGTAAGCCTTAAGTAACTCTATTAACGACAAGATCCGAATCAACATCTAATAAATATAGGTCCTTAAACACTATCTCTCTCCACGTAATCTTTAGTCTACCACTACTTTTTTTTTAACTTTTTATTGCTAAACTATCATATTTTTAACAGGTCTATGACGCATGTATCTAAACTATCTTAAACATTATTCTCTTATTTTATTTTTAATCGGTGCAACATATACCTTCTGTCGGATGTGACGATTTTTAATCTTATCCAATCTTGTATGACCACACATCCACCTTAACATCCATATTTCTGTCACATTCATCTTATGAATATGTTGAAATTTAGTTGCACAATAATAACTCCCATACCGCATATGTGAGCGTATGCGAGCATAACCGATCCCAAGCCAAGTAGAGGAAAAGGGTTGCAGTAGGTTGTCAGTGAGTATAAAACTTTATCACACATCTAATATGAACTCTTGTAAAAGAAAATACTATGTAAAAATTAATATAAAATTTCTTTTGCAATTGCACAGATATCCATGTAAAAGTCTTAAATTTTAAGAGGTGTATATATATATATGTAATTATAAACTTTGCACCAATATATATGGAATTATGAGGTTTTGTTGGACTCTTATAATTCTTTTTAAAAAAAATTCAATATAAATTGTAGCAAAGCATCTAAAAAATCCATTTTCAGGGAATTTTGAAAGAAAATCAGTTAGAATTACATAATATTTATTTTAAAATATAAATCAATTAATTATTTTAGTACATGTAGACAAACCACTAAAAATACATTGCAGGTATGGTTCAAAGATTCAATCTCTCCTTGTGATAGAGAATGAATTAGCCAGCTTTTTTATTGTGAAAGTTGGTTATCAATTTAAACTTTTAAGTCCGAATACCTAAATTTTGAAAATGATAAAATATACAAATAAACTAAACATGAACCACTTATGAGGTAATTGGTAATGTTAATGTTCAACAATGAACTTAAATATCAAACACTTTGGTTCACCGAAGTGAAACACTCGAAATCGGAAAGCGACCCACTTGGGTCTACTTTTATATATGGTTTGCATGAATGAAAGCCAGAAGTGAGAAGTTAGACTTCGATGCACTCCACTTCAACACACACAAAAAAAAGAAAAAAAAAAGCTAAAGAATATACTAATTCTCTTGAATTTTGTAAATTTAATCATGAAATTTAAAATAAAAAAAATCAACTAATCTAACCAAACACATAGGTGCACACAAAAATAAATGAATTAATTAATAAGAGATATAAAAAGAAGATTTTTTTCACATGAATATAATATGATAGGGATGAAAGTATCGAGACACATGGCGCACATCCAAGAAAGCCACGTGTCAGAACCACAGTCTAAAGGTTCACGTGAACGTTACAGCATACCGATCCGATATGGCGATTATAGCATACCGTTCCGATATGGATAAATCATTGTATCGGATTAATCCACCACGCGAAACATTGTCTTAGATCCGATATGAATTAATATGACTATGCCGCTATGGGTCATATCAGGTATCCGGAAAGAAGCTAATTAAACATATGCGGTATGACAAAACCGGATGATTCACATGTCCATTCTCAATCTTCTAGAAAAAGGACAAATTGACAACCCTGGCATTCCGTGAAAGTTCTAGAAAAGTTACACATGGAGGGCTGAGATGCTTGGCCGGCGGCAGTTGATTCGGTGCGAACACGTGACTAAATTGAGAAGCGCGGCGCGGCAAAGATACCTATAAAAGGCGAGGATCATTTGTTCATTTTGGGACATTGAAAAATCCAAGCGAGGGAAGCTCTCAGAAATTGGAAACGGACTCAACCTCTTTCCAACTTCCAATTTCGAGAATGGTTGTAAGATCTCTTGTACTCTTGACCATTTATAGTGAGAATTTCTTCTCCCGTGGTTTTTTTCCCCACCTTTTAGGGGTTTTTCCACGTAAATCCGTCTTCTCTCTCTCTTGTTTGGATTCTCTCTCGATCTCATTCCCAGGATAGCCACCCCAAAATATAAATTCAATTGTTAGAGCGAGATTGGGCCCTAAATCCAATTTTTGCACCTAACAATTTGTGGCCGTCTGTGGGGAGGAGAGCGAAAAGTTCATGGCAACAACACGAGAGAAGATCTAAGAGGTTCCAATCTCGGGGAAGAGGGAAGGGAGTTTAAAGACCCCTCAAACTGGAAGGCATAGTGCCTCTGGAAAGTTCCTCTCGGTGAGTCTTTGGGATTCAAAATGATCCAGAATGCGTCAGAAGGATGGCGCAGGAAATTGAAGAGCTGAAACAAGCTCTCCGGGGAAGCACGCCGTCGGCGGCGTGTTCCCTGCATAATTCCTCGTGATCCACAACCTCTGAGGAGGCTGAGAGAAAGAAAAGCGCATCGCTCCAAACGCCAAGCGATCACGATAGATATCGAGAACAAGGAACCTTCGCCGGAGCTCGAGATCCAAAGACATCATCGCGTGATCGCCATAATCGGAGAGATGGAGGTAGAGAAGTGAGAAGGAGGGGAATCTCACGTTCTCCAGACCAATCCTTCGATCGGCGTTTAAGGACCGATCATTGGCGTATCGGTCCAGGAGAGCGATGCTCACTCACGGATCGGCATCCTTCCCTCGACGATCTCCACACCGCTTTATCTGGGCGCCCGATCTCCGCTAGCTGACTCAATTATAATATCGCCGTTACTCTCCTCCTCGGCGATATACTATGGCCGGAGAAGGAGCGAAGTCCAAAGGCAATTGGTCCCTCGTATTTACTTCCCCATTTATATGCGGGCGATTTGGGAAGCTCCTTCCGAACTCTGCACCTCCAAATGTTAAGCATTTACGACGTGGGACTTACGATCCCCGTGAGCACTTGAGAGTTATAGAGATGAAATGATGGTCAATGGGACCACTTGAGGTAAGTATGTGTCGAGCTTTTCCTGACAGGGCCTCAGCGGAGATGCCCAATGATTGGTTGGGGGAATTCTTAGGAGCTGTGCATAATTTTTCAACAACTTTCTCGATCTTTTCCTTTGTAATTTTGCGGCAATAGGAAATTGAAGAAGAAGAATCCCATGTCATCGGATTCCGGCTAAAGATCGAGGAGGAAAGTCTTGTGACATCACCGCTTCAACAAGGAATGGCAATGGTAGGACATGAATTCACCGGTAGGTGGGAATAACCGTGAAAGGGTTGAAAGATGGGCCATTTAAAGATTCCTTAACTAGGAACCCCCACCTGGTCTCTCGATTTTGAGTCTAGGCACGCCAAATATATTGCTATACAAGAAGTAAAAGCAATGTATGAGAGTGATCTCTTGACTTGAGGAAATTAGAAAGAAGACTCATCATCCACGGCCATCTAGGGATTGGAGAGAAGGAGGCTCCGAGGAGGTGACAAACTTGGAGGAGAAGGGGCGAAATCCAGTCAGTGATCGGTTCGAGGAAAGGAGACCCCGCCACATGAAGGGTACGATCCTCGAAGAGGAGAGAAGTACCACAACTACTCCACGAGCACTCAATCGGAAGACATTCTCTCTCAAGTTGGATCGAAAAATCCTAAAACCTCCACGGCCTATGAAGGATAATCCCAAGAGGAAGAGAAGCAAGAAATTGCAAATTCCACCAAGATAAAGGGCATCTCGGCCAAGAATGTATCCAATCGAAGAATGCTATAGAAAACCTTGTCGAGAAGGAAAGGCTGGAACAATTTTACAAAGGAGTCTGAGCCGGAACGGAGATCGAAAGCATATTTCCGCCTCCTCAACCTAATATTCCTTGTGACACAAGGGTGATAATAATAGTGGAGGCGGATGTGGAGGAGAAAGTTCAAGATCAAGGAAGAGGAAGCCATACAAGCGATTGGATCCGTTGAATGTGACTTCTTTGAAAGAGGCCTCATGACTCTATGCAAATGCTTTTAGGATGAGGACTTGAGAGGAGTTCATTATCCTGTGATGGCGGCTCTTGTAATCACGGCAAATGATCGGGGTATTCATTGTAGAGCGAGTCCTCATCGACGCCGTGTAGTTCAGGATATTATATTTTCATCGGCCTTTGGCGGAATGAAGCTACCGGTGGAAAACCACGGCCGATAAGAACTCCACTCGCCGGGTTTTAGCGAGTCCACTTTAACTGGCGGTATGATCTCTACCTTTGACTCTTGGAACTCCCCCAAGGTTTACTCACTGCTTGTCATTAACTTCGATTGCACGATGTCCTTCGAGCTACAATGTTATCATTAAGCGACCATCAATCAATTTGTTGAAAGCGTTACAACATACCATATGGTGATTAAATTCCTACACCCGATGGTTGGCGTGAAGTAAAGGTGATCAACTTGCTTCCCGTGGGTATGTTATGCCACAATGCTCAAAAGGGCGCTGGCGAGGGAAGCGGCCGATCACGGAGAAGCTCTTGCGTGGAAGATATCCAGCAAGAGGATGATGAGAGAAAAGCTGCAACTCCGGTTGAAGAACCTGAGGATCATGCCTTTGAAAGAAGAACTACCAGGGCGCATGTCGGATAGAGCAAGCCTACCATCAGATCGAAAGAAAAGGAGATCACGAATTTCTTGAAGAGAAATGCTGATATCTTTGCCTGGATCACCTTGAGGAGATCTTGAGGAGTCCCAAGGGATATCATAGAACACGGCTTAACGCTTGATCCGGGGACATAAGCGATTATCTGACGGCTAGCGATTTAGCTCCGGATCGACTCGTGCACAAGAAGAGGTGGACAAACTTCTGAAAGCTGATTTCATCCGTGAAGTTTATTACCCTGAGTGGTTGTCCAATGTAGTTTTGGTGAAAAAATCCACAGGAAAGTGGAGAATGTGTGTGGATTTTACAGATTTGAATAAAGCTTGCCCTAAGGATTGCTGTACCCACGCCTTTAATTGACAACTTGAGTGGATTCCACGTCGTGATATGAAATGCTAAGTTTCCTGATGCATACTCGGGGATACAATCAAATCAAAATGGCGGAATTGATGTGGAGAAAACATCTTTATCACGGCGCAGAGGAACATATTGTTACAAAGTCATGCCTTCGCGAAGAATGCCGGTGCCACTTTTTAGGGAGATTAGTGAA
This sequence comes from Dioscorea zingiberensis, assembly GCA_026586065.1. Lineage (NCBI taxonomy): Eukaryota > Viridiplantae > Streptophyta > Magnoliopsida > Dioscoreales > Dioscoreaceae > Dioscorea > Dioscorea zingiberensis. Next base: position 6,517,251 of record CM048822.1, on the reverse strand, counting down.
TAAAGTTTTTAGGAGACCGGTCGGAAGAAATGTAGAAGCATATGTGGATGATATTTTGGTGAAAAGTATTAGTGCGTAACATCATATGCCCGACTGCAAGAAACCTTTGATCTTGGCCGGCCTTGAATGAGTCTCAACCCTAATAAATGCATTTGGGGTCCGACCGGAAAATTCACGGGGTTCATGATTACGCATCGAGGTATTGAAGCAAATCCGGAGAAGATAAGCCAATGTATTAGAAATGAGATCCCCGAAGAACAATCAAGGAGATACAAAGAACTCAAATGGCCAAGCAGCTTTGGGGAGGTTCATATCCAAGTCGGGAGAAAAGAATCTTCCCTTTTTCGAGCATTAAGAAAAGCTCCCAAAGTTGAATGGAATGAGGAACGCGAGAAAGCATTCATACAAATTGAAGGAGTATTCTGATCACCGGCTTTGTTAGCAAAGCCTACCGACACAGGGAGGAGCTCTATATTTACTTATCGGCAAACCAAGACGCATTTGTCGATCTGTTCAGTGAAGATTGAGGATAATTTTGCAGAAACACATGTATTATACAAGCAAGGTCCTTTCCGATCGAGTCCCAGATATCTCTCTCTTGAAAAGCCGCCTATGCTTTGAGTGGTTTGCAAGGCCCGACGGCCGTCCCTATTTCCAATCACATCGGATAAGGGTACTAACCGATCAACCATTAAAGCGATTCTACATCGAGCGAGACACATCGGGGCGCCTCTCGATGGGTACTTGAATCATGCGAGTACGATATTAGCTACACGAGTGGAACTTCAATAAAGGCCCAAGTACTCGTGACTTCATGTGGCCGAGCTCACGGCATAACTACGAGATGATGATCCATCAAACATCAAGTTGTCGGGGAAGTTGAAGACGCATCCCTCACCTTCTTGGATTACGCACCGCGGATGGGTCTTCTACCTGAGAGAGCTAGGGAGGAGGGCGATCCTGCAATCACCATCCGGGATGGAACACTTCAATGTCTTGAGGTTTGGGTTTAAAGCCACCAATGATAATGGCTGAGTATGAAGCTTTGATAGCAGGGTGATTACAAACTTGCTCGGCCTTGGTGTGAAAAAATTCGCGAAGCTATCCGATTCCCGGTGGTTGTGGGCCATCTGAGTGAAGAATTTGAGGCAGAGAAGATCACATGGTGAAATATATAAGTCCTTGCTGCGAAGCTAACCACAAGCTTCGAGAAATTTCACATTTCAAAATTCAGAATAGAGAATCGGCCAGGTGATCTCTTATCAAAGATTACTTCACAAATGCCACTTAGCGGCACAGCCTACCAACATTCAAGATTTCTAGCAACAAGGACAATTGATTGTAGGGTCACGTAAGAACTTCATGGACATCGATCGGGAGCCATGTTGGATCGATCCAATCTTGAGTTATACGAAAGATGGAACTCTCCCCGTGATCCAAAGGAAGCACGGAGGGTCATTTATAAGAGCTTCCCGACACGTAGTGGGCCAGACGACTCTATAAGAAATCTTTCACTCTTCCTCTGCAAGGTGCTACTGCGAGTGGAGGAGAATACGTTCTTCAAGAGGTTCATGAAGGGATTAGGAGATCATTTGGGAGGAAGAGCATTGAGTCACAAGATCCTTAGACAAAAGGATATTATTGGCCAACTTTGAGCAGAGATGCAGTTAATTTTGTGAAAAATGTGATGCTTGTCAACGCCATGCTAACATTCACATGGCGTGCCCTAAATTTTACCGCTCACTTTGTAGTACAGAATTTGCTTTGTGGGGAGTTGATATAGTTGGGCCATTCCACAGTAGTTGCCGAGTGCAAATGAAGTTTTTGATTGTGGCGATTGACTATTTTACTAAGTGGGTGGAGGCGGAGAATCCATCAAGGCCAATCACTTGTGAAAGGCTTTTGGGGTTTTTATGGAAATCTGTTATTTGCCGTTCGGCTTGCCCGCTTAGCTTTCATCAATCGATAATGGCCGCTACGACAATCCTTCCCTTCAAGAAGTTTTGCAGACGATCTTGGTATTGAGTCAAGACTCACTTCAAGCATACTATCCAGCGGCGAATGGAGGGATGCCGGAAGTAACAAGAACTCTTTTACATGGCCTCAAGACAAAGAGTTCCTTTAAATGGATCGAATCGGTACCATGAAGTTCCAAATACCTTATGGGCATATCCGGACGACTACTCGAACTCCAACCGGTGAGACTCCTTTCAAGATTAGCGTTTGGAGTGGAGCGTGCTCCCAGAAATCACCCTACCAACACCAAGAACACAATCCTTTGATCCAAGAATAAATGAGGGACAACTACGAAATTTGGATCTATTGGAGGAGAAGAGAGATTGTGTTAATGTTCGAAACGGCGAATTTCTATGTCGTAAGGTCAAGAGGTATTACAATGCTAAGGTGAAAGAAGTGACTTTCCGTGTGGAGATCTAGTATTGAGAGAGAACATCTTTCAAGGCAATAAAAGTCAGCTGAAACTCAATACCAATTGGGAAGGTCCATATATTGTGCAAAGAAACTGTAAGACCGACATACTGGCTTTCAAAATGGATGGACGTAAGCTTTCAAACGTCCCATACCATTCGAACATCTACGGAGGTACTATCAATAAAATTAGTTACTCGCATGAGTTTCTATTTCTTCTATTTTTATTTCTACTTTACTCCTTGAAAAATTTGTTCACTAACAAAGAAAGGAGAAACCAACCTTAGAGGTCATACTGGCCCCAATGCCCATATATTCGGGCTCAGCCGGATCATACCGATCCCAATATTCATCAATATCCATAGGCCATACCGGCCCCAATGCCCATATCGGGCTCAACCGGATCATACCGATCCCAATATTCGTGATCAATATCCATAGGCCATCGGCCCCAAATTTGATACGTGTCGGACTCAACGGATCATACCTATCCCAATATTCTCATCAATATCCATAGGCCATATACCGCCCCAATACTTATATCGGGCTCCAACGGATCATACGGATCCTAATATTCTCATCAATATCTATAGGCCATACCGGCTCCAACGCCCATATCAATCAATCTGACGTCATCATATCGGCATCAACAAGTCAAATTAACCACTAAACCAAGCGATTCACAACATCAACAAAACACGCGGCGATCTGAAGAATCACCATGCGGCGGTTCCCAAAAGGGAACAATTTTACCAACAATTTATCAACAAAGGCCATAGCAAAATAAACAATTACGGTCAAGAAATGCGTGGAAATCATCGCTTGCGGGACGAACCACATCCACAAGCTACGCTGATTTCATACAAGAAAAACAGAAGCTGTCATTCCTACAACGTCGTGACAATTTGTTTCTTTTGCAACAAGGAAAGGAAGGAAAAGACAAATAGTTAAAAGATGAAATTCTTGCGATTGAAAAAGGAAAGTACATGACAATGCGAAATTAAGAAGAATCAAGAAGCGAGGAGATCAGAATCGAGGAGCCAGTCAAGAACTTGAGAAGGTGCAAGCTGCAAGTGTTGATGTTTTGGCGGTGATTGTTCCCAAGGATATGGATTTGAAAACACGAGATCCTCTTGGAGAACAAAACCAAGGCAAGTCTCCCTCTACTAGCGATGATCCCTTACGGTAACCAACCATTGGTGAATCGATGTCTCCCAATTAGGAAACATGGATAGTGTGTGATCCAATAATTTCCACTGGTCCCATAATCTAACAGGCCGGTTGGAAGAGCGCCCTCATATGACCGGTGGAAAGCCACGGGAATCCAAAGATAGCGAAAGTTGTCATTGAGAAAGAATCAAGAAAGAGGAAATCAGTATTACCCATAAATGGAGAAGAAGAATGTTCTAAGCAGTGCGGTTCCTTCTATTTATATTATTGAAAGTTTGGCTAAGACAGCTTAAATGAGGTTTGAAAAACTAAAAGGCGTAAACGCTTCTCTTTAAGTCCCAAAATATGAAAAGGCGTCAAAAGCGTTGTTTCACGCCATGGAGGCGACCTTTGATCTTTCGATAGAATGCCTCAAACGCTTGAATTAAAGACTCAATTTGACCAAGTTAATGTTATCTTCTCCAAAAGAAGATTTCAAAAAGGCAAGATCGATCCGATATGAAGGATTGAGCGATCGATGCAAGCGATCCGATACAACGTTTTCACCAATGACAAGTACTAGAAGCGCCACGGATCTAACACAAAACTTAGAAGCGGTCGACATCTGGGAGGATTGATATCCAAACAATAGTAAAATTTGTCAAGCGGCAATCTAACTCATCCTCTAACAGAGAAAAATGAACAAAGAAATAATCGAAGTTTTTGCGATTTATAGATTTCATATAAAGTTTTCACATCAGAATGAGAAGCTACGCAAAACTATCAATTTCTTCGTCAAATAAAGTCCCGATTCTTTGTATCTTGCGGCATTCTCCGTCGAGCCTCAAAGAAGGAGTTTAGCTTCAAGAGCTTCGGACTTTCTTTTGCTCACATGTAAAATCTTTTCTTGAACGACCTTGACTCTTGAATTTCGCTCATTTGAAGTTGCCTCATTTCGGGGGATCTAGCGGGAAGAAAAAACAAGGTGATTAAAAAGAATGGTGGAAAACTCAAAGAATTGGCTAACCTTCCCTCCTACGCATACGTGGAAGATCCGCTTTTTCCAAATCAACAGGTGACCGACTTTGATTGGTGTCGGGAAGAGATAACTTTTGCATTTTGGAAGATCCTCCTTCATCCGGAATCTTTGGGAGAGCGATTTTGGCCGGATAAAAAGGATGAATGAAAAATTATGTTATAAGAAACGATAGAAAAAGGCTCGATAAAGACTTACATGCTCTGTGATATTATCTTCAATTTCAATGATGGCGAAGAACCTTTAGATGAAGCTTCAATGACCTTTCCTTGAAGAGCCGGCTTGAGATCGTGATCCTACTTTTCTTCAACTTCCACATTCTCAAGGGAAAGCCTTGATTCGCTATAACGATGGCTCTATATATGGGATCGAGTCCGATATAATTTTCCCACACTCGAGTTTCTTTTGGGTTTGATGAAGATGGTGGGAGAATGCAAGTAAATCGGAAGCTTCTTTTCCGATCACGAGGCAAGCTGATCCGATCTCCCTCTAAACATATAATATCGGGATCCAATCTTCGGCAGCCTAAGGTATCACCCGATTTCTTGACCACAGTGATCTTGGTTTTGCTCCCTTCCACTGTGACATTTTGCGAAATAAAATTCCAATACCTCATCATAAGGAGTGCGATGAAAATTGATCAAGGGTCTACGGAATGAACCGACTTAAGATTGAATAAACCTCGATGTTACCCTCCTAATTTCATCATGAAAAGTTCTCTTTTCTCCGTAGATCAAGCTTAGCCTCAGTTCCATATTCTTTTTCCAACTTTTGTTCAAATTTGCGTGAGGTCTTTTCTTCTTTGATAGCCTCATTCGATCTTTCAAGCAGTCGAGGATTTCATTCACGGCGTTAGAAAGGAGGACTTCTTTTGCCTTAGATTGAGATAAGAGATCTTTTTTCTCTTCAGCGTTTTTAAGTTTGGGCTGCAATATCTTCTTCCAACTCATCTTCAATAGAGGCATTGTGGTTGAGCTGAGAATAGTTTGAAGAGCTTGCTTTTCATCAAAGACAAGGAGTCCCTCTCATTCTTACAACTATTAAGATCCAATCGAAAGGCGGTGGTAGCTTGTTAAGAAGAAAGAGAGGCTCAGCAAATTCCCTTGCTCACTTTTAGAGACTCATGAGTCTTCATGACTCCTCTAATTAGAAAGCGTAAATAAGTTTCTTCTCCTCACCTGACTACGGTTATCTCAAGTATCTTTGAGGAGAAGATTCTCCAAGAGCTTTTATTCTCCTCCTCGGTTGGGAGATACGTCTTCATTTCAGAATTGTTTTGGTTGCAAAGTGCAACAACCCGATCACCCCATATAAAGCTTGATGCACCCAAAAAGAATTGTTTGAAAAGAGAGACATGAAATTACGATCTTAGTTGAAGAAGAGGGTCAAAAACATACCAGAAGCTTCATCGACCATTGGAAATGAGCAATGTGATTCTTCTAAGTTGAATTGGTTCATGTGATTTTTGACATCTCCTTCTCGCCAACTTCTGAGAAGAATCACGATCGCATTGACATTGCGGAAGAACATTTATCCTTCCGGTGGGTGATGACTTTAACTCCAGGTCTTTGAGCATTGAGTTATCAAAGATTAGGACCCTACATACGCGTTACCCGAAATCGGGATAAGGAAGATGATTTGCCGATATGCGGTCGCAGCAAAAGCGGGATCGAAAAATATCAAGAGTACAATAAAATCTTCAAACTCATACTTTTCCTCCGGTTGGATGACCGGTCCCCCTGATCAGAAGAAGCATTTCCTTCGAACAAGCGAGGCTCACCCGATATGAAATCACCGCTTGACGGAACCTCTATATCGAAACCCGATCCACGGGAAGAGTATGAGGAAACGTAATAGGTACATCGAGGATAGCGACGCCGAGGGTTTGATATAGAATTACATGGGGTTTGATATAGAAGTGACATGGGGGTTTGGTATATTTTGGCGAGAAGGAGAGGAAGTAATGTTCCTTTCTGAACCAAACCGCATACATCCCCGATGATTTTCTCTAAGAAGTTTGAGCGGAAGAGCGGAGGCGAGGCGACCCTATCGGTAGCCTTTCTTAACTTCCTCTTTTAACAACGGGACCTTCAACCGGAATAGGGGAAGGCTAGCGTGGCAAATGTAGCCGTAATGTGTTCATAGTTGATAGGAACATCGGATTCCTATACATTGCTCCACGCCAAGTCAGTTGAGAAGGAGCATCGTGGATGGACCTTTCTCAATCTCTTACGTTACAGGCGGGATTTCTTCACTTAAACCGCTTTTCCCTTTTCTTGGTTTTATCACTCAGAAATAGCCCGCATCCTCTCGGCCGAGTTCTTGGTGGCATGTTTCTCTCTCACGAAAAAGAAGCAAATGAATCCAAATCAAACAACAGTAAGAATCATTTAAGAAATACTGGATCCAGGGAACTCGGTGATCCTACCCAAAGCTAAGTACAATCCACATTCTTGAAGCCTTTTTATGCGAAAGGAAGAATTTATCTAATGCGATCTTCTTGAACTCCTTGAATCTTTGGAACCAATCAAGATTAATTGGATTTTCCTTAGCTTTGAGCAGACGAGTAAAGGGATTCCCCCATTTGGTGTTAAAACCCCAACTCTCGGTATTAGACACAAAGAAATATTTGTTCTTCCAGTCTTTGATTGAATCGGGAACAGAACCAAGGAAAGCAGTGCCGGATTTGGCACCAAAATAATACCAATCGGATTGTCTATCTTGGTTAAGAGTAAAAAGAAGACTAAACAGACGAGCAGATGGTTCAACTCCACAAAGCATTGAAAGCGGCGACAAACCTGAGAGAATCCTCCAAGAATTTGGGGTTAGCTGAGAAGGATTTAGGACCGAAATGGCGGAAAGATATCTACAAAGATTTGGGGAAAAAGTAACCTAAGTCCCATATGAGTGCATCTTGGTAAATAGCAAGATCTTCTTTTTGAGATGGGGAACAAGCATGCTCCGTAGCAGAGGGAACCCGATAAGAGATATTGGAAGATGAAAGATGGTATTTTTTCACCAGATTATCTATCTTATCTTCAGAAAGTGTGTTAACAATGGAGAAAGAACAGCGCTTTGGGTCTCTAGCGAGTTTAGGCATCGTAAACGAATTGAAGAAATAAACCCTAAAGCAGTAAAACTCCAGACCCAAAACAACGAGGATCTGAAATCCTGAAATTGGAAGGAGAACCTCGTACCTGAACAATCAAATCCTTTCTCAGAGTTGAAGGTTCAATGGCTTCACGAAAGACAAAGTGAATCGAAGAACAAGATGAAGAGCGTTTTAAGCGGAGCGGCCCACCTTCAAAGCGATTTTGAAGTTTGATTATGGGATCTCCAACACTATTTGAGAATTACATCGACGGTGGGATCAATTTGAGTAATTATTCAAAACCCTTGATCGGCCAGTGGCCAAAAGAAACTTAAAACGTTTCAAATTCTTGACACGTGGAGAATGAAAAGGCGGTATCGTCACTTAAGCTTTGTTTCACTATGATCTCTAAAAAGTCGTCTTGCGATACAAAGGGGCGGGGTATAATCAATGGCAAATAGAAGACATTAAATGAAAAGAATTTTTGACAAGAAAGTCACCAAAAGTCTGAGATGGGAGAAGATCGTGAATAGAGATGATGAAGTAGATATTGGAAGCAATAGTCGAGCAGATGATTCTGATAATGCTTAGCTTCATTTCATTCGCAAGCATACTTAATGGGGACTATTGATAGGGATGAAAGTATCCTAGACACATGGCGCGCATCCAAAGAAAGCCGTGCCCACGCCACCGATCTAAAGGTTGGCGTGCGTTCACGGCATCTTAAAGATCGATCCATATGGCGATTATAGCATACTGGATTCGATATGGATAAATCATCAGACCGGATTAATCCACCACTGAAAGCGTTATGGCCGATCCGATATGAATTAATGACTATGCGCTATGGGTCATATCAGAGTATCGGAAAGAAGCTAATTAAACATACGCGGTATGACAAAACCACTGATTCGCGGTAGATATTCTCAATCTTCTAGAAAAAGGATACAGACAACCCGGCATTCCGGAAAAGTTCTAGAAAAGTTACACATGGAGAGGATGCTTGTTGGCTTAGCTTGGATTCGGATAGCGGTGGCGAACACGTGACTAAATTGAAGCGTGCTCAAGACGGCTGCATTTATAAAAGGCAAGGATCATTTGTTCATTTTGGGACATTGAAAAATCCAAGTGTGGAAGCTCACGAAATTGGAAACGGACTCAACCCTCTTTCCAACTTCCAATTTCGAGAATGGTTGTAAGATCTCTTGTACTCTTGACCATTTATAGTGAGAATTTCTTCTCCCGTGGTTTTTTCCCCACCTTTTAGGGGTTTTTCCACGTAAATCCGTCTTCTCTCTCTCTTGTTTGGATTCTCTCTCGATCTCATTCTAGGATAGCCACCCCCAAAATATAAATTCAATTGTTAGGCTGAGATTGGGCCCTAAATCCAATTTTTGCACTAACATAATATATATATAGTTATTATAAATTTGATGGTGGAAATCAACCAAAGAACAAATTTTCAGAAGAAAAAGGTATAATCCTCAAAATAATCTCTCTATTTTAATCAGGTGGTCCTTTTAGTCCCTCTAATATAATTGGAGCCTTTTATCTCCCTCTATTTTTCAAGTTCGGTCCATTTAGTCCCTCTATCAAATGGAAGTTAAATTTTCTGTTAACTTATACTAATGTGGCTTTTTATAATATTAAAATATTATTTTTAAAATATAAAAAATAATAAAATGAGTACCGGGTTCGGATCCGGATGATGATAGCGGATCCAAACCCTCATTTTATTACCACGCAAAGTGTTCAGTAACGGGTTTGGATCTGTTATCATCATCCGGATCTGAACCCGGTACTCATTTTATTATTATTATTATTTTATAAATAATTTTTTAATATTATAAAAAGCCACATCAGCATAAGTTAAAGGGAAATTTAACTCATGTTTGACAAAAGGACTAAATAGACCGAAATCAAAAATAGAGGGAGATAAAATGCTCAAATTATATTAGAGGGACTAAAATAGCCACCTGGTTAAAATAGAGGGACTATTTTGAGGATTATACCGAAGAAAAATAGATTAGTTTATTTCCTCTTACAAAGAGAGGTGGAAGGTTCAAACTAGGACTCTGACATATTTTTAATAATTTATTTATATTTATTTAAAAAATTAATCAAAAGATATGGAGAGAGAGATGGATGGTCGTGATCTAACTCTGGGATGACGGGACTTGGTCCTGCCATCTCCGGTGGTCGAGGATATCCACTTCCTTAGTTTTATGGACTCTCTTGCTTCTCGCCATGAAGACCATTCAGTGAGAAAGCAAATCAAAGACCAAACTTAGCAACACATATTGCTATAAAGTTCACCAAACTTTCTTAATTCTCTACTCCTTCATTCTTACAACTTTAATTTCATCAACCAAAGGTTAGTTAGTAATCTCTTTACTTCATTTTTTTATCTTCTTGATTTTTCAAGCTTTTCTCGCTCTCTTTTGTTCATATTATTCTATTGATAATAAGTATAATTTTCTTACTATGTTAATTAGATGAGTTTTTATGAACAGTCATATATTTTTTTTCCTCTTAATAATAACTCCATGATATATATAATCGTGTATATATATAACTCCATGATATTTCCATAATCACAAGTGTATATTTAGAGAGATGATCAGTCTAACAAATCAAAATTTTCAATTGACATTAAAATTTAAGATAAATAATAGATTTTTTTTTTGTTGAAAAAAGTGGATATACCACATTCATTAATGATTAAAGCCCAAGTTAACACAAAACAGTAGAAGGTACATAGGTGAAACCGCTTCCCCACATGGGTGAGCGGTTGTGTTAGTGCCCGTAGGCGCCCTCACCCCGGATCATACTCCTCCCTAGTATCGGGGTTCGAGGGTGTATCTCCCCTTTCTCCCCACCCAGGTTCATTTTCCCTTTCTTCGATACTATGTGCGAATTCACGACTATCGATTCTATCTAAGATCTTTTGTTTTGGCTGATGTGGCATCCAGCCAAGATAACATAAGAAAATCAATCTCCCGGATGATTCTTGAGAAAACACGACGTTTTCCACAGAAACATCGTTGGTTTCTTTCGCGCCAAATGCGATAAATAATAGATTTAGTTATGAAAATAATCAAAAAGTTATAAGCGAACATGAAAATTTTGAAAAAAAATAAAATAATATAGAATTATTCTATTGATACAATGTATATTTGAGATATACAAGAAGATAATATTAATTTGATATGTTTGAGGCAGATGGAAGCCGAGGGTCATGAAAAGATGAAAAAGGAGAAGAAAGAGAATGAAAAGATGAAAAAGGGAAAAAAAGAGAAGATTAAAGACATGGATTCAACTAAACTAAGACAAAAATTGGAGAAACTTGATGCGAAGATGGATGCTCTAAGAGAGAAGAAGGAAGCTCTAGTTCCTCAACTTCAATCGGCCTCTGATGGTTGCGCCACCGGTGATAATGCCAATGTGAATGCTGAAGAATCGAGCAAGATAATGCAACAAATAGAAAAAATAGATGCTAAGATGGACGATTTAAGAGCTAAAAAAGAGACTATTATTGTGAGGATTAGAGAGATCGACGAAGCCGGAGCTGGTACTAACCAAGGCGGAATTGCAAATGCTCATTGTGTTTGAATAAAATTGTGATATTTATTTATTATAATTTATGTATGTTTATGATTTTAAGTTTTGGATTTAAGGTCTTGTGTATGTTTTTGTTTTTCAATTATTATTTTTGAGATTTGAATAATTATGGAGAGATGTTTTGAATGTTGATCTCAGAGTCTAATGCAAATATTGAGAGTTTATGGGTCTAAATGTAAAAATGATTTTTTTTATTATTAATGTATATATTAATTGTCCTAATATCCATGTTAAGCTTTAAGATTCGTGTAATCGGAGTAATGTATAGTTAGTTTGATAAAAGCGAAACGGAAGTAAACGGCGAGTGAGCTGGAGATGACGGCGACGTCGAAAGCGGGAGGAGATGACCGGGAGAAGCCGGAGGCGGGAAATGACGAAACTACCCCAATCTCCGCCCTGCCTGCTCTCCGGCTTCCGGCGCACCTCATCGCCCGCGTATTCTCGCAGCTCGACTGCGTCGATCTCCTCGGCTGTTCTCTCGTCTGCAAGTAATCAACAATCCCCAACCTCTTTTCTCCAATATCCGAAGTTTTGAGATAATTTAGAGCTGATTTTTAATATTTTTTAGAAGTTTTAACCTAGATCTTTAAATTTGATTAACTGGAAAGCTGAATTTTCTGTACTGGGATCTTTGGCTTGAGATAATCGAAGAATTCTCAATGAATTCTCAATGGTAATTAGTTTGTTTCACTAATGTTGCCATTTTTGTTGTATATGAGTTAAGAGTTTTCTCCTCTTGAAATGGAGGATGGGTGGAGCTTCAAATTGGGGGAGAAAAAGTTCTTTTTGGTGAGAAAATACAAAGTTATAATATATAAAACTTGAAATAGCTGGATACTTGAGTGAAATTCTTCTTGCAATTGTTATTTGTAAGCATTTCGTTTCAACTAGTGTGCATGTGTGAATTTTTTTGGATTGGAGCACATAGTTTAAATTGAGATTATAGGATATGGATATAGTTTTTTTTTTTTTTCCTAGGATTTATTTTCGTCAATGCTTGCCCAAATCCACCTTTTTTCCCTGTGTCCTTCATTACTAATTCAAGTGCAACAATGAGATTATGTATGGAGGAATTGAAATGGCAAAGAAGATGTAGAATCCATACAGCTGTGATCCAAAATAAAAGGGCCATCTCTCTATTGCTTAAGGCTTTCTTGGTGACTATGATGAATATAGTTAGAGGCATAATCTCATTGATACAAAACAAAGCTGACATAGCTGATAATGTAAGGAAGACTTTCTTGTTTTCCTGTGGCATGCTTGTGGTGATGCATCACCTAATGCCTGCATTTTTCTTTAGGCATATTGATTATCATCATGATTAAATGTAAAAAGAAAATATTTGACTCTTGTCTTCTTTTGGCTTGAGAAACAGAACTTCTCTGTTAGAAATTTAATTCCCCCTTTCAAATTAGTCTTAACCTTTCCTTCTTTAGGCAATGGTACATGGACTCTGCAGAGCTAAGGGAGGGTTGGAAGAATGAATATATAGAAGCATGGGAGTTGTATGGACTGTGTATTAAAAGGGAAATCCATCCACCATCTTCTGCTTGTTCAATAAGAGGTGCGCATAGCTGGTGCCCTTGATTTTTCGCTTGCCATTTCATCATATACCCACTCCTAATTACCAAGAAAAAATATGCCGTGATAAATCAAATGTTTTTGTAAATATCATTCTGCATCAGGAGCAAGGGCAGATGACATTAGCATATATTTGCTCAAGACTCATTGTGTCATATTTTGGATCTTGCAGTGTATCAGTGTTATAATGTGTTCATTTTGGGCCAGCTTTGTTGAAAGCAATTTGGCTGTTAGTGAGATTTTGCAATACTTTATGAAAACGTTCTCAATGAGCTTGTAAGCATTTTTCCACAGGTCATAAAGGATCATCGTACTTGCATAATTGATTTATGTGATGCACATCTCTTGTTTTATTCAGGAGTTGATATTCTTAGCTCTTTATTGATTAGAAAGTATATCCTGTTTACAGTAGTTGCGAATAAGAATGCATGACTAGTATGGATGATCATATTTTCACATAAAGTTGTCTTTGTCAAGCTAGCTATTTTGTGGAATGAAACCATTAATATTTGAGACACTGCATATCTATTTTCTATTGCTGTAGCCTTGTGTAGAGAACTTTTTTCCTCCTCTTCTCTGTTGTGCATAGCTATTATTTGTGATCTAGGGCAAAGTAGTACACCAACGCTATTGGTATTGCTATAAGCATGCCAATTATAACCCTTCAACAACAAAAAAGAACAGAATTCAGCACTAATTTAAGATTGCTTTTTCAAAATACATAGTAATGATGCAAAAGCTGTATGCAGAAGAATTGATTACCCGGTGCTTAGAATCTCTGGATGCAAACCATACTCTCTAGCAAACACAAATGGAACTATTCCTTGAGGAAGGGCTGCCTGGAATGTTTTATCTCATTCAGCTGTCATATAAGATTATCGTGCATATTGATCTAGTGCTATGTTATGTGGCATGGCTTCTTATATCATGTTAAGACGCACCTGAACAATTGCTATGCTTAGCAGTGTGCCCCTCAATCCAATAGCATAGGAAGAAATTGCCATCAATGCTGGTCCTAGGATGAATTTTATTCCCATTGATAGGACTGCAATTCGAATACCACAAGCTATGATCTTAGGTTGTGATGCCATGAAAAGACCTGCGAAATGTCACAAATATGTTAGAAAAGAAAGTGTTTTTCTTCCATGCTTTCGTGTCTACACACTTATGTTGAATACCTAAGCTGAACATAGCCATTCCAAGTCCGCCATCTGATAATATTGCTATGGAGTTTGCAACTATTAACGGAAGCTTGACTTCCCACCTGCAGTACATACAGCCTATTAATAGATGCATGCATTTTGTTTGGTCATCGGAAACACAAACTTGTATGCTCAAAGGTTAAACCCAGTTTATGGTGGGAAAATAGGACCACCCACATCGCCATACCTATAGACAATTAGTGCCCAAATGAAGCCAGCCAAGCACGAGTGAGTATTAGGATTTTTCAAAAGTTTCCTCCCCACTATCAACAAAATGTGATGAGTTTTAATTCTTCTAGGGCTCAGCATTTTGACCTCCTCTGTTGCTGGTTTAATTTGTATTCCTTCTGGTGCTTGTGCCTCACCTTCAATATTAATAAGAAAAAAGCAACTGTACAAGCCTTTGCGGGGGAAAAAAGGATACTCATACATTTTGCTAAATGTTTTCCTGTTCTAGAGAATTCCGACAATAAACAAGGGCAACTACACTAATATTTAACTAGCAGTGTGTTCAGTTGTGGCACCAGTGACTTTCAAGAAACTAACATATAGGTGGCTTTTGATATTAGCATGAATCCTCCGGACAGGAAAATTCTTTCCTTGTGATTAGCCTGAACAGTATGCTTATATGGCAATAGGATTGCACTAGATAAGGTTTTGGTATAAAATATCATATCTGAAGAGAGTGATTAATAAAGTTTGATTTAATGACTAATAAATAGTGAGAATTGCATCTCTATCGGATTAGCCACAGAATTCTTGCAGTTTGTAATTGCAAATTCAGCATAAGTTTTTTAACCAAAAATTTAAAAGCAAAGGCTTACTTGAGTTTTCAGTCTGATCAGGAGTGATTTCAGCAGCCCTCACTTCAAACAGAAATAGCAGTACTGTATACCAAACCAAACTCTGTAAGACAACTATCTGGCCCAGCAGTTTGGCAGCTTCACCTCCATACATAGCTTTTAGTAAAGGAATCCCTATGATCAAGGTGTTTGGCAGAGTAGATAGAGAAAACCCAGTAATCAGCCAATCCAAACTGCATTTATATCTTATTTTAACAAAGATGATAAATATCAAGAGACCTAACAATTTTTGTGTTGTGTCTGACAATATGAGTTTGAGGTTCATTTTGTAAGGATTGTTGGAGGAGATCACATGGAAGGATAGTAGAGGGATGGAAAATTTGGCTACAAATTTGTTGATCCCTGAGCACTGCTCAGGGGTGAAAAGTTTCCACCATTTTATGGAAATGTAAGCTGAGAACATGGCTACATACAACGGTACTATTGCCTCCAAGACACGGTAGACATCTGCTGCAGAAATCATATTGGATGGCTTGAGAGTACTTGAAGATCAGATTTGCGCAAGATGCAAGTGTAGTCACTTGCACATTCGTGATTGTTGATGGAGAAGGATGGTTGATGGTGACCCCTTCTTCCTTGGATAGCTTTCCTTGCCTCTGAATGTCTGAATTGTGGAATGGTGCAGTGTTCTTTTGTCAGCTGAAGTATATATAGTTGGGACGCATCTTGACAGTAATTAATCAATTCTTGTCTAGAATCAAGCTTTACAAATATAGAACAATTACTTTACCAAATTAATTGTGTGTATTGGCATAGAGTTTTGATCTTTTCCTGATTATTTTGAACTTTTTTTAAAATATTATTTAATCTCTTCCCTTTGAGAAAGTTCTCTGAGATTTGCTCTTTTGCTTTCACTTGAATATCTTTACTTGTATATATTTTTTGGTTTATTTTTTTGCGTCAGGAAGAAATAAGCAACACACCGATATATTCTTGGTTGAGAAGTGTATCTTTGTATAATATTTTTGTATGGTATATTGCTTTTAACATTCTTACATGCAGTGATAATACATGAAATATAATTTCTACTTCATCCTCTTTGGTTTTCTCTTTGTGGTGTTTCTAGATTTACACTTTTCATTTAAAAAGTTTCTATGGAGTTTTATATAGGCTTCAACTATTGTTCTTCTATTGCTCGTATGAATATGTTATGCAAATTCGTAGTTTGAGAAAGAAGGTGCTTTAGCTGATATTTGCAAAAAAATGATTCTCTAGTAACAGTCAGAAACCTTTAACAGACCACCCTTGTCCAAATCAACAAAGACATTCATGAACAAGCACTTTTCAGGTACCATTGAGGCCCTGATTGTGAACTTTGACCTGTTTATCATATTCTGCAATTGGTGTAGCATTAATAATAAACTCTGCGCTTGACACATGCATCCAACATTGACAGACAGGAGAATCTTGCTTTCAGTTGGAGAAATCACTTTCTTTTCTTTTAAACTTCTAAACTATTGTAACAGAATGGATGAAATTAGTGAATTACTGCCAGCCTCTCTAACCCAAATTGGTGGCCAAAGGAAGCAGTAGCCCTTGATTTTGAACTTTGAACTGTTTTATCACATTCTGCAATTCATGAAACATTAACAAAACTCTCTGCGCGAGCTTGACACATGCATCCATCATTGAAAGTCCAGAGACTCTTGTGTTCAATCGGAGAAATGGTTTTTTTTTTTCTGTTAAACTTCTAACCACTTGCAGCAGAATTGGTGAACCTATTGAAAAATACCTTGTCCTCTCTAGTTTGATTTCAATAGGTGAAGTTTACTTGATCATTTGTTACAATAGGTAAAGTTTTACTATGAACTGAGAATTATTATTTTCAGAGTCAATGTGTGCCATTTTTTTTTCCGATGTTTCAGTTAGTCATATTTTTGTTGTTGTGAAGGCAAGAATAAAGAAGTGAATTGAGAGGGAAGCAAGGGAATGGACTTACCAGCAGTGAAGAAGAAAGAATTTTTCCCAAGAAGGCTAAAGTGTGAGAATAAGTGTAGTGAGAAACTTGCTTTCATGCCTGAGAATTTTTTCCCAGTAAGTGCCATTGTTTCTTTATTAAAGCTTTTCTTTTTGGAGGGGGTCCTGATGAAGAAGCACCTGCCTGCCATTTGGTGTCAGAACAATCCAAGATTTTACACTCATTAAATTTGTCTCTCCCTTTGCTTCATAATCAACCAACTCAAATCTTGATTTTTAGACCTTTTTTATTTGTATTGGTTTAAAAAAATCAATTTATTATATTTTCTTTGTTTTTTTAAATTATTCCCTTTTATCCGTAGGCTAACATTGATTTGTATACCTCTATAACTTTGAGCCCTAGTGGTATCTTAAATGTTTGACACTAATTTCTAATTCCCAAATCCCAACTTTTGGATTTTAAAAAATAATTTGGTCATCTAAAACATAATATTTTACAATTTGAGGGTTTCATGCAGTAAATATGAATAATAAAGAGCGTTTGTAACAAACAAAGATTAGGGAGATCTATAAAATATCAATAAACTTAAAAATACCATAAATAAATAAAAAATAAATAAATAATAAAATTATCTAGTAGGGTTTCGCATTCTTTTTGATAGAGTAGTGAGAATAGAGCATCTTTACAAAGATGCATATCCGACACACCCACACCAATCATCTCTACATAATTGTCCATTCTGGAAAACAAGAACCTGCATAAAACCACCATACAACATAACAGTCAAACCGTAATGGAAATAAGTCGACTCCTATACAAACATATGGAAGGGTTTTCAGGCTATCGTGTAATTGTTAGTTCATTTAAGCAACCAAGAAAATGAGAAGCAGCACATTGGACAGCCAACTAAAATAACATGTTTAGTTGGAAATGGTGTTGGCCTGAAGGAGGCCTTCCCTGATTTGCGAGGCAATGTCCTTCACAGCCCCGGGACCGTGGGGGATGAACACCGCAGAGGATTTCGAGGAGGCTCCGATCTCCTTCATGGTGTCAAAATACTGGGTCACCAGAACCATGTCCATGACATCCTTTGCGGTGGTGCCGGGAACATTGACTGAGAAGGCGAGCACACTGTCCCTCAGGCCATCCACAATCGCCTGGCGTTGGCGCGCTATCCCCAGGCCTGCTAGGTATTTTGACTCTGCATCTCCTTCAGCTCGCTTGATCTGCAGTATCTTCTCAGCTTCTGCTTTCTCGTTTGCGGCAACCCTTAGCCTCGCAGCTATTAGAGGAAATAACAGCATATTCAAACGAATGGTAAAATAGCATATACAACTGAATTGAAGAAAATTCGGCTGAATTTTGTAGTAAGAATATTCAATTGACCGCTTAGAGTTCTTAGATGGGCATCAACAATTATAAGTCCACACAGATGAGTACAAAATTTAATGATGCATGTCCCTGTCTCTCATCCTAGATCATAAGCATCCATCCAAGAACTAAGTTTTCAGTAAACCTATCCAAGAAAGAACAAAGAGAAGCTAGAATTTAGTAATATCCCCTTTCATATGAAATCACTTAAAGCCATCAGATAACAAGGCCTCCCTTGGTGGGTTCCAAAGAACCTAGACACACCCTATTTTGTCTCCTGCTTAGGTATGAGAATTGAATATAACTAGAAAACAGGGAACCAACCTGCAAGACCTTAAATTTGAAATACTTCTAAATGTCCATGGGATCACCCTGTTAAATAATTCCAATTATGAATAAAAATATACATTATTACCATGCATCAGTTTCTAGATAATGGACGCAGTCAATAAGTTCCACTCATAGCCAAAAGGCAATAAATTTCATTGTCATGGTCTTTTTATGGCTTCGATACAACTTGCAATTAAAAGAGAAAAAGAGAACACCAAAAGGGTAATAAAAAGGGAGTTGCTTCAAAAAACTACTTATTCATGATAAAAAGGATCAAGTATAACAAGTGGTATCTCTTAAGATGCAAAATACTAAGCAACCATGCATTCCAAATTTCCAACCAGAAAACATTACTCACCAGCATTTATCTCATTCATCGCTCTCTTAACATGCTCATCAGGCTCAATATCCACTATAAGTGTCTGAACAATTTCAAAACCATACGCTGCCATGGCCTGTTGAATACATATGTAAAGCAGGACAGAGTCATTCAACTACACATTGGAGTATAAATTGTAATGTTCAATAGAAAATTTATACCTTCTCCAGCTCTTCTTCCACAGCCTTGGCAATTTCATTCTTTTGCTCAAAGACATCATCTAAATTCAGCTTTGGAACACTTGCCCTGATCACTGAATACCAGGACAATTTCATTAGATCCAACAAAAGGGAAACTATTTCAGACTTCATATTCCAGCAATCATATTTAGACATTTTAATAATGTTTCACAAGGCATGTTATCCAACAACACATTAGTTACCTACAAGAAAGAAAGCAATTGGGTACCAATAAAGATAAGTAAACTTTGCATTGAATATCTTTATAAAATTTTGTTCAATGCTGAAAAGCCTTTATAACTTTATACATGCAATTCATCATGTATTGTTTTAGTTAATATTTTGAGGCCTCTATAGAATACAGACCACAAGCATATTCGTGTAGCACCCAGCTACTGGACAGATTGAGGTTAGCAAATGTATATCCTGCAATTACTATGATTTTAATTTCTTCAATTAGCATTTAATCAATTGCTGCATGTGAAACTGACATATCTCGTTATCAGAATGGTGTTGTTATATTGTGTTCAGGCTCTATTTGCTATGATGCAATACCATCAAAAACATAGGATTGGATTTGTTCTCTTGTATTGCTAAGCTTGTAGAAAGCGTCTGATGCTTGGTCAGCCAAGGCGCGATACTGAATAGACGCAACAACAGTGACAAACACATTATCCTGGCAACAAAACAAGAACAACCACATGAGATACCTCACTAAATTCCACATCATGCATCCGCATAAACTGAATGACAAAAAAGAAAATTGAAAATGAATCACTGGTCATCAGAGTTGTCAGAGAAGAAAAAGCTATCATGTGCTTTCAAGGGTAAAGGGATCAGTGTTCTCACTTCTCGTTTCCGGCTTATAGCCAAATTTTTCCAAATGAGTTTCTGACTTCCATTATCTTAATTCAACTTCAAGCAATTGCATATCATAAATATTGTAACCTATAATTAACTTTCCATCAATCATCAGTTGCTCCAACTTGGTTTCATAAAATGGATATATAATTGGCCTTTTATTCTTTAAAAAAAAATGAAAAGCTAATGAGAAAAAGGGCATAGCATTCCAGCTCCAACATCTCCACCATCATTCAAGATTCTAGACATTCTACATACTGATAGAACCAACAGCAGTTACTAATTATGGACTCTGATTTGATTTTAAGTTCATTAAACTCCTTCCACGGATTCTTCATTTCTAGACTTTACAATTCTTAGCAAGCACTAGAAATGAGATAAGTACACAAAAGTGCACATAAAAATATAACTTATATAAATAAATAAGAAGTAGCCACAGACCTTTGTCTTGGTTTCACAGCGGACATCAAGCTGCTGAACACGCAGTGAAAGAAAACCAGCAACTTGCTTCCCTAAGCACCAAGGTAAGAAGTGGCAGCCTGGTTCAAGAACTTCATCGAACCTCCCAAAAGTTTCTCTAATGCCCACAGTTGACTGGTCAACCTGAATGCAACCAAAGGCCTGACCCATTCCTCCAGCTACAAAGCAGATTAGGATAATAAAACTTAGAAATAATAACAAGTCTGGGAAATTAAAAGAATAATTACATGAATAAATCAAGTTTCTCAATTGTTACAAACTTTATTTATCAAAGCAAGAAAACCACTTCAGCTATATAACTCACCCAATTATAATACAGATCACTATATGCTACTGTTTTGGTGATAAACAATAACAAACTATGCTCATAAGCACATTAAACCCATATTCAAACGAGAGCAAGTAAATAAATCAATCAAGTTTTTGAATTGTAACATACGTCAATTGTCTGAGCAAGACAACTCATTTCAGGGGCATAACCTATCCAATTATTGGACAAATCGCTGGATGATATTGTTTTGCATAGAACAACATAAATTATCCTCCTGAGCAAATCACCCATCTTTAAGTGAGAACAATACATGTATAAATCAAATGAGAATAAATGCATGAAAATCAAGTTACCACCACCTATATGACAGAATCACTAGCAATGCATTCAATCAAATGCAAAATTAGGAAAAAAAAAAAAGGTTACCACCAAAACAACAGAAGAACTAGCAAACACAAACCAAGTTCTCAAAGTAGGAATGAGTGAACAAAGTGAAAGAGTAGATTATATGGACAGGATAGGATAAGCATAATATTCTTAGAGGCAGACTGAGAAAAAAGAAGGGAATATTTGAAAAGTCAACCAGTGCAACACAAACCACATGAATAAGTCAATAAGGATATGTGATGTGAGTAATCAATAAATTTAATTTTTCTAAAATTATGTTGTCTTACTTCTTCAACACCTAAATATGCAATATCCATTTCACAATCTAAAGCAGTATTTTCAATTGCAAGAGAAAATTCAACCCCAAATCCTAATCCAATCAAAGAATTAAACTTAACCAAATAATTGCTCAGCCATAAGATAACTACCACATCTGATTATATAGATCACCATATCTATCACACTTAACCAAGAAGAGTACATCAATGGTAACCTAAACCTAAAATCCAAGAAAAAAGAAAAGAAAAGAAAAATGCTAACCAAACTCTTGAGATTCATCCAACTAAACAATCACAATGAAAATCCAGAATCAATTCAAAGAGGACTTTCAACCGTTTCCAAACCTTAGCATACCATAATGATCATTCAATCTTGCATCCAACAAAATCAAATTTGCAAGACAGTGGAAAAACATCACCAAATCCGCGAAAAAATTGAAAAAATCAAGAAAAAAAAAAGAATGCTAACCGAGCCCTAGAAATCCATGAAACAATCACGACGAAATTCAGAATCATTTCAAAGAGGAATTTCAGCCCTTTCCAAACCCTAGCACACCATCACAATCATTTCAAAGCATTACAATAAAGTGAAAAAAAAAAATACCAAATCAACGGAAATTGGACGAAAAATTCAAGAAAAAAAAAGGAAGAGGGGGAGAAATCCGAGGCCGGTAAGAAATTGAGATTCATCACCTTGACAAGGAGAATCAAATAATAGATGAAGCGATCAAAACACGGGATGTAATCCGATCGGAGAATTCAAGAAAGTTCTACGAAGGTGTCCTTTTCCCAACGGTATACATAGATTGATTACGCGGCTAAAAGAACAGATCCCGAGACAATTATGCGATCAGATATGAACGTAGTTAATAGGCCGTGTATATTCGGCAAAAAATCAAATTTAATAAATTGTTAATCGATTTGAGGAAAATTTATAGAATTTAATTTTTCGAATCTTTTCATTCTATTAATATCGCTGACACTTTTAGATAAATGAGAATTATTTATTTATAAAGATGAAATTCTATATAAAAATAT
The DNA here is from genome assembly GCA_026586065.1 of Dioscorea zingiberensis. Taxonomy (NCBI): domain Eukaryota; kingdom Viridiplantae; phylum Streptophyta; class Magnoliopsida; order Dioscoreales; family Dioscoreaceae; genus Dioscorea; species Dioscorea zingiberensis. The sequence continues at coordinate 6,494,789 of CM048822.1, read as the reverse complement.
TTTCATACGAAAGACATCATGGTGAGGTGGGCATGGGCCGGTTAACCGGGCCAGACGAGCACGACCCGCCGATTCTGGGCGGACCAAACGCTGACCCGGAACCGGCTCGGGCTACAAAACTAGCCCGCCGAGCCGGATTGACCCGCAGGACCCGGCGGTCACGGGTCACCTTCGGGTCGAAGGTGACCCGTAACCGGCCCGGGTCACCTTTGAGAACCGGCGAGCCGGACCCAACCCACCGGTAGGCCCGCCGATTTTTAATTTTTTTAAAATATATTAAATATATATTAAAAAATTACAAAAAAGGATTTTTTTTAAAAAAAAAGTATGATATTTTGATATAAAAATAGAATGAGAAAAATTTTAAAAAAAATTGAAAACTATAAAAGTCATTATCCTATACTAATTATTCAAATATTAAGAAAACCCAAAAAATTATAAAATAAAAAAAGACCATATAAATAACAAACTACTTAAAAATAACAAAATAACCATAAAAAACCTTTATTATTGACCATTAGAAAATACAAAAATATCTATTGGAGGAAAAAAAATCAATCTATAAAATTTATTATCCTACACTAATTATTCATACATTAAGAAAAAAAAATCACAAAAGAGCATATCAATGGTAAGCTACTTCAAAATAAGGAAATAATCATAAAAAGCCTTCATTATTGACAATCAGAGAATGTAAAAATCTCTCATAAAAGAAAAAAAATCAATCTATAAAATTCACTAGCCTACATTAATTATTCAAATATTAAAAAAACCAAAAAAAATTATAAAATCACAAAAGAGCATATAAATGGCAAGCTATTTAAAAATAATGAAATAACCATAAAAAACTTTTATTATTGATAATCAAAAAATAGAAAAAATCTCTCTTGAAGGAAAAAAAAACTAAATATATCAAATTCATTATCCTACACTAATTATTCAAACATTATTAAAACTAAAAAATTATAAAATCACAAAAAAAATATATAAATGACAAGCTATTTAAAATAAGGAAATAACCATACAACACCTTCATTAGTGGTAATCAAAGAATATGCAAAAATCTCTTTTCAATGGAAAAAAACTCAAAATGTAAAATTTATTATCCTACCCTAATTATTCAAACATTAAGAAAATCAATTAAAAAATATATAATGTTACATCAAAGAATAAAAAAAATGATTGGTCTTTGTATGTATAGATGAGTTAAAAATTGAAAATAATATGAAAAAATATATAAAAAAAATTGGGTCAACCCGGCAGGTAAACCCGCTGGGTCACAGGTTGGGTTTTATTTGACCCGTGTTGCGGGTCGGTTACAATTTTTCGATCCGGCCCATCGGGTTAACTGACTTGATGGTTTTTGCCGAGCCGAGTTAAAACCCGACCCATGCCCCCCTCTGATTCATGTGTGATAAGATGAAGGAAAAAGTGATATGACTACTATTTCTATTATTCAAAAGTGGATTGTTGAGTCAATGATGGATTTAATGCACTTATATTTCTTTTATCTCATGAAGATTAATTTATGAGTATTATTGGCCCCTCAAAGTTAGGTTTCAAAATTTTTCTCAATTATATCCCAATTCATCCGATAATTAATTATATATATATATATATATATATATATATATATATATATATGATACTATGCGGCCGGCCTTATCACTGTGCAAGTGCGGTCGCCTCCATTTGACCCACTTGCACAGTATTTTAAGGAAATCCAACCGTATGGATGGAAAGAACATTGAAAAATAAGCTAACATGTCAATTTTTATACAATTTGGGAACTTGTAGAGTCTTCATCTTAACGGGTGAAATTCTGAACCGGTAGGATTTCTATAAATTTTCACCCGTTAAGATGAAGACCCTACAAGTTCACAAATTGTATGAAAATTGACATGCTAGCTTATTTTTTGATGTTCTTTCCATCCATACAGTTGGAAATCCTTAAAACATGCTCCAAGGGTCAAAATGGGAGGCGACTTTACCGGAACAGTGTTCCGACCGGACTTATTGTAACACGCCTGATATATATATATATATATATATATATATATATATATATATATATATATATATATATATATAAAAGAAAAACCTACTTGTAGTTGCTTTCTCTTTGAAGATCTTCTCTGAATTCAATTAATAATCTTCAAGTTATCAAAGTGTGCAACCTCCTTCTCTTAATACTTGATTGATTCTCACTGAAGAAAGAACATAAAAAAAAGAACCCTCACAAGAAATCCCTTAATTTTTCTCTTGCATGTTTATTCTCTCATTATGTCTCTCCTTAGGGGCCGTTTGGCGCTTTGCAGGGAAATACTTTCCATGCAAAGTCTTTCAAGGGAAAGTAACAATAAATGTTTGTTATGTCTAATTAAAATTGTAATCGAAATGTATGCAAAGTTTATTCTTCCGTTTGGTATCATTAGGATTTCAGTGCAAAGTAATGTTTATTCTCAATTTTGCCCTTGATTACTCTAGTTAGTAAAATTGGGTTTATATTACTCAAAATGGTTGATTTTCTAAATGCATCTTTATTTTCTAATTGTCCTTTGATAGGAGTTGAATGATTGTATTTTTGCAGATCATATAATAAATGCATCTCTCTTGTTGAACTCTAAACAATAATCTGTGCTTCAAGAAAAAGCTGCTGAAAATAGAAGCTCAACTTATTATCTACCAACAAAAAAAAGGCTACAAAATGATAAAGATTTGACGTTTGAGTTAACAACGCTTATTCAAGTGTTGTAATAACAATGAAGTCACACCTTAAATAAATAATAGTCACACGAAAAATAGTCCAAACTCAAAAGTAAAACAAAATCTAGACAATCAGTTTTCAAAAGTCCACAAATAAAACTTGCCCATATTACAAAGCCAAAAAATCAAAAACTAACTGAACTACTACATGTCTCAACACATCTAATTATTAATCACAATATATCATATATATTATTTGGATGAATAAACTAGAAAGTATTTACTTGGAATCACTTCCTATCTTGAAAGCCTTCCTTTGAAATAAACTGATGATCTTCTAGTTGCACAAATGCTTGTTTCTCTTAATACTTGGACTATTCTCACTAAAGAGTGAACCCAAAAAGAAAAGAACCCTCAAGATATCACTCAATTTGTCACAATTGCTTCTCTATTCTATCATCATATCTCTCCTTATATAGATGAGAGTGTCCTAGTCTTACTCAAATCCATATTCGAGATAGAGATAAATCATAAACTTTTTATAATTATCTCTATGAGATGAATCTTAATCCAATAAAATTCATATATCAAATCATAATCAAATTATGATTATCCCTTTTTTCATACAAATCTCTACAAGGTGTTAGGAGTTGGCTATTCAATTCTCCCACAGTCATCCTAAAGTGACTGTTTGAATGTCCCTACAAGATCACCTTTGGATCAGTTTGTATCTCATACAACTAGTCATCTCATGCTACAGCTCAACTAGACATCTCATGCTAGTAAATATTAGTTAGAAAAATAAACCTTTGTATATGCATAAAATAAGATTCCCAAATAATGTCTAAAAATCAAAATCATGGCTTTGCATGGGCATCACTTCTAAGTTCTAACATAGGGCTCCTCTAACGCTAGGGTTTTGGAGAGGAAGAAGAACGGTGGAGCGTTGATGTTTCTCAAAAGGAAGAAAATAGGTTTAGGGTTTTCAAAAATAAGACACAACATGAGAGGAAATTTTTATTTTACAAATGGATCGATAGAATTGAAATTTTACATCTCCCAAACTTTCACACCCATGATGAAATCTTTTTCACACCCCCCACACCTGTGAATCACTTTCCCTGGTCAAAGGGAAAGTAATTATAAGTTGACCATTACTTTCTATAGCTCATTTGAATACCAAACGTGTCAAAGTGTTTTATGACCTTTACTTTGCAGCATACCAAACGACCCCTTATATTGAGATAAAGATAAATCATGAACATTTTAATCAAATTATAATTATCTTCTTCTAACCCAAGTCGGATAGCATAATGAATTAGACCATGTTGGTGCATTCACATTAAAACATAATTATGATCTCTTAATAATTAATTAGGTCCAACCAATTGGCCTTAATTAATTTATGTTCAAATATCAATCTCTTAGGTCTATGATGCACTTAGGTCCCGACTAAGTAACAACTAGGGTTGTTAAATGATCAAGCTTTTCATGAACAACTCGAGATCGGCTCAGAATTTCAAGCTTTCGAGCAGAGCTCGATCGAGCAAGATTTGAAAGCTTGAAATTTAATATTAATATATTAATATTAATATTATATATATTGTATAATATATGAATATAATATAATATATCATATATAATAAAAACAAGCCTTAGATTTATGATCCAACGGCTCCTATCCAAAACGTAATTTTATTTTTATATTATTTTTTATATTTTATGTCGATGAGAATTAGTTTTCGAATTTTATCTTTTGTTTTATATCAATAGATTGTAATATTATGAAATATAAATTTTATTTATAGACTCCCATAAATATATAGATATATATATACTTTTTAAATTAAAAATACTCCCGCTTAGTAATATAGTTAGATTTTTTAAGCTAAAAAAATCTAAAATTCTGAAGAAAAAAAAAATCCAAAATCCCAACCTAATTTTCTTTTTTTTTAGATTTTTTAAAAATTAAAATTAAACTCACTTTTGCTTAATCATACAAATAGATTATCTAATTTATATTTTTTTAATTATATAGAACTAGAAGTCTAGAAGGATGGAAAAAATTAACTTATAAATAACTTTTTTAATTTCGAGCTAAATTAAGCCAAGCTCGAGCTTTCAAAATTATAATCAAGCTCTTAATTTTGAGTTAAATTAAGCCACGTTTTTAAAATTAAAATTGAGCCGAGCTTGAGCAAACTGATTCAAGCTAATTTCGAGCTTGGGCTAGGCAATTTCGAGTCGAGCTTGATTTGGGCCCAACATGATCAAGCTCGGCCCGTTTACAATCCTAGTAGCAACTTATAAACGCAAATAAATTCCTCTATACAAGTAATATATTAGAGCGTTCAAGTAGCCCAAGTAAGGGAATCATATGCGGAGTTATTGATCATGTTTTCAGTCAATAATGATTGAATAATCTAATGTGGATCTCATCATATACAACATAACCAAAGATGTCAGGCACATAGGAACTAAGCATAGTATCTAAGTAACTCTCTACAAATATAAAATACTCTAAATCATCTTCCTGTCTAGTGTGTAGCGCCCTCTACTATAACAACATCACTATATTAATCGTGGAGAAAACATCACACTATCAAAACTCATAACCAGTACTTATATAGTAAATCAGACCCCGACCAAGGTATTAGCGTGATTCTATCACACCAACATATATTGTCAAGTCTTATTTGACATATAACCAGCTGGGTTTTATCTCAATCACAAAGTCTATCTTTCACTCTAGATATTCTCCTTAATTGAGGCAATAGAACCCTTGTTGAGCATTCTATGTTATCTCAACATTGATCACAAGCACCCAAGGGAAGACTTAAAGTGATACACGACTTGACCACACAGCCTATTCTCAAATTATTTGATAGCAATGCTAGATGGATATGGGCCCCTCAAGTAAGGTACTTGCATTAAGAAAACATTGTCATTACTCTAAGCAATAGAGTGCATTCGCATGCTATAAGTGAGAAACGTTATCACCATCCAATGGTTATTTATTATTATGGCAACTATGTTACCAACCTGTCCAGGTTTATTCTAAGTTTTGACAAGTTTAAAATGTCAGGAATTGGTTATTTAGTTCTCTCACAGTCATCTTAAGTGACTATTTGAATGTTATACAAGATCATGAACCTTTTTATATATCATACAACTAGTCATCTCATACGTGAATTTCAATTAGTAAAATAAACATTATATATATATGTTAGAGCTAAAATTGGATTGAAGGCCCAATTTCAACCTAACAATTGAATTTATATTCATTGGGTGGCTATCCTAGTGAGAAATCGAATAAGAATCCAAGCGAGAGAAGAGAGAAACCGGATTTACGTGGAAAAACCCTTAATCAGCGGGGAAAAAACCACGGGAGAGAAAGATCTCACTATGAATCATCAAAAAGTACAAGAGATCTTACAAGAAATCCAGAAATGGAAAGCAGGAAGAAGAGAGTAGATCCTGATTCCAAATGGACAGAGCTCCGCTGCTAGGATTCAAGTTGTCTGAATGAGTTGTGATCCTTGCCTTTTATAGGCATGGGTTGCGTGCTGAGCACGCCACTCAATTTGGTCACGTGTTTGCCAGTTGTCTGTCCAACTAAGCGCCAGCTAAGTGTCTGAGCTGTCTCCAGTTGTAACTCTTCTAGAAGGACAGGTTGTCTGCAGCTGTACTTCTTCTAGAAGGTTGGTGCCGATATGGATAGTTATCAGTTTAGATACACCTTTCCTGGTTGACACGTGTCAGTTTGGTGAAGCTTTTCCTGATCCGATGAGTCTCACAACGGTTTCAGTATATATCAGTTCTACATACCGGATCGACAAGACACTTCATATCGGGTCAATATGATCGGATGAGCAGACTATATCGGAACGGTCCACTGTAGTAGTAGAGGATTCTGCTTTGTTACCTTGACATGTGGCTTGCTTGGATGAACGCCACGTGTTCCACTACTTTCATCCCTATCAATATATATATAAAATAAGATTCATAAATAATATTTTAAAAATTAATATTTTGTCTTTGCATAACACCACTTCTAACAATAATGACATCAATAATTTTGTTTTTTTATCATATTATTTGTTAATAGTGAGAGGCATGGGGTTTACGGCATGAATGAAAATGATGTGCTAGGTGAGTGGAAAAAAAAAATTAAGTTGCTATCAACTAATGTTAATAGCCGAAGAACATTATGAATGCGGATGACTTTTGTATACTTCTTTTATCTAAATAGAAATGTTTTAAAAATAAAAATACTCTCCACCTATTTTCTTTTGAAGAGAAAAATAAAAAAACAAAAACCTCCACTGGTGGGACCACGATGACCACAAGTAGAGGTGGCTGCAATCTACACAAAGATAAGAAGAATGAGTGTGGACGGTCTCGCCGCCCAAAAGAGCTTTGACGCTCAAGTCAGTGGAAGTGAGGATAGATCTCAAAGAGAAAGAGTCTTTGCTGGATGAGAAAGAGCCTACCTTTGCCTGTTCTCCTTCTCCTTTTTTGTCCCCATTCAGTCGGTCGTTCTGGGTCTGAGATACTTTCCCTCAATACCATATTGCTCGCTCTGAATTTCTTCTCAATCTCCTCTATGTAATTGATTCAACCAACCACGTTGCTAATTGAGGGAGCTATTGCCTAGGGATTGGTGCCGAGTGGATGGTGGTTTGCAATTCTTCCATGTGGCTCCCCCAATTTTATTTATTTCTTACATTGTTTACTTTTTTTTCTTTTTAATTCACTTATTGTTTTGTTTATTAATCATGAGATAAGATAATCCACCATTGGTGATTTTGCATAATATTGCTGTTGTCTTTCTTTCGTAGAATTTAACCAATCCGAAGACAAGTTGTTTATTATTATTATTATTAATCTATCTCCTTCTCCCGTATCCTTCACTACCACGAGGCCCACCACCACCTAGATAGTTGCATTTATTATGTAAACAATTAAGTTTGTAAGTTAAATAATTATATTTGGACAAATTCCTTATTAATTCCTTACACAATTTGATACTATTTCCTACCTAAAATGTATACACTCAAAATACTATTACACTACACCCATATCCCCCTCCCCCTCCCACCCCTAAGGAGCTATAGGTAATTTGGGCGCTATTCAAGAGATGAATAGTTAATTATGACTATATAAAACTTGAATAAATTGATTTAAAAATTGATTATAGATTTTTATGCTAAATAAATTTCTGTCAAATATGAGAGCCATCTTAGCATGTAAACTTTATGAAATTGTTGTGTATTCTTATCTATCTATATTACTAAGTCAGAGTAAATCGATTATAATAGATAATTTTAATTTAAAAAAATTTAAAATCAAAAAATTAAATTCATACTTTATAATATTTTAAAATTTAAAAATCATAATAACTACTTGAAATAATATGTTTTAAACTTTTAAACAGTCATGAATCATGATAGTTGTTAACCGAAACAAGTTATGATTATCCTATATAATTATTATTTTTATAAAAATATTTAACATAACAATAAACATTTATTAGTATATAACTGTTATTTTTTAAAAAAATCCTAAATAACGCAAAGACCATTTGCTAGTTGTCAACTGAAATTTCTTCGTAGGTGTGTGCTACAGTACCATAGTTTTTTTTTTCAACGGCATTCTACAATTGGATCCTGAGTTGTAGTTTTTGGGTTCTGGCATGTAGTTTTTTGGTCCGAGCCGCTGTAGTAAAAATGGCGGTGTGGAACCCAAAAACCAAACATTAGAACCCAAAACCAACATCTCAGAACCAAAACGGTATCATACCTTGTGAATAGTGCCCAATGTATGTTAGTATTCACCTTCTTAGTAATGGTGCATTCTAAGATACCTTGCTACTGTGCTGCCTTTGTGTGCAAAGTTATACAAATTGTGTGCAATGGCACACACAAATGGCGGCGACAGTAACAATTTGTGTGCAAGTGTATATAAATTGTGTGCCTTGGCACCCAAAGGTGTGTGTTAGTGCAAACGCACTAGGATTGGCAAATATTTGACACAAGTCCAAGTCTCTCTCAATCAAGGTGCAACCCAAGCTTGGAAGAAGATGCTAAACAGTTTCAAGCTGGCTTGGAGATTCCATGCAAGCAAATGGAAGCATGATCAAAGGCTGATTGAATCAAAGCTTGAAGACTCCATGCAAGCAACATCAAAGGCTGATTGATTGAAGATTGCATGCAAATGCATGCATGCTGATTAGGAGACTCCATACAAGTGGCTATAGTGATTGAGAGCTGATTGATAATAAGATTGGAGGCTAGATTTGGCAGATGATGTGTGATTAATAAGGGGTGTTGATTAAAGCTCAAATTGGAAGCTAAACTGTTGTGAATCAAGACCAAGTTTGGAAAGCTTGCTGGGAAGCAAATCAGGAAAATTGGACAACCAAAACTGTGATTGAGGAGATCAAGTTTTGAATAATGATGAAGATGTCACGCCATAGTGTGGTGCGACATTGATGGACTGAGAACGTGATGGAGAGGTGGATCGGTTAGTTGCGTTGGTCGGGATTAGGTGGATCCGACGTAGTCGACTCATAACTCAACCAGGAGGGTTGGAGGTGTCTCGAGGTTGAAGAGCAATGGATGCTATAGCCTTGGTCAGTTCGTTAGTTGGGCCGCGTTGCAATCGTAGTTGTAACTAGGTTGCAACGGCTAAATGTGGAAGGAGTCGTATTTTTCAGCCACGGAGATTCCGGAGATCGATCCTAAAGGGGATAGCTGTGTTATGAAGGCAAGGAGGCGTCTATATAAGACCAGGACTCTGTGGATTGAGGTGAGCCGACTAGAGTAGTCCCTCGGAGAAGGGTGATAGTAGTCATCAATCAATCCAGAGTAGGTGCTTATAATAGAGTGAGGGAGTGAGTCGAACTCTTATACTCCTGTCTTTACTACTCCTTTAGTGGATTGTCTTCTCCAGACTAGGTCCCCCAGACGTAGGCTTGGAAGCTAAACTGGGTTACCAAACTTCTTTGTCTTTTCTTTTCTTATATGTTTTATCTTGATTGTGTGAGTGTGTATGTGAGAGCTTGTGTGATTCCTTGAGAGGAAAACCAGAGTTACAACTAACCACACAACAGCCTCGGCGAAATTAACAAGACATACCCACGCAACGAGTTGCAACCGGTGTTGCAATACAATATACAACAGGCAGACAACCCGACAGAACTTACAGTGTGAAAGCTTAGGAATAGTACGCAAGGTATCTTAGAATTTACCTCTTAGTAAGGTGAATTCTAACATGCCGTGTACGTTGTTCACATAGTATGTTACCGTACCTAGGGTGGTATTTTCTGGGTTCTAATGTATAGGTTTTTGGGTTCTGAGGTGGTGCTCATGCTACAGTAGTGCCGCTATTTTTACTACAGTGGTTGTGACCCAAATACTGAAGCTTATAACCCAAAAGTCTCATACCGTGGGCAAAATCTAATGCTACTGTAGCACACACCCTGTTAGTAATGTAAGAAAATAATAATACTATTTGCATAAAAACCCCTGAACTCATCAAAATATATAGTAATACCATTTACTTGAAGAAAAAAAAAAAGCTAAAGATAAGAACACAAATAACACCAACGACCCATCTACATGGCATCGGGTTCCCTTGTTAAAGGCGCTCTCGACTTGCGGTTCAAGACGGCAGTGCGGGTTCGAGCGCTTCTCCTTACAAGTGATAGGGGAAGCTGACTGTGTGCCAAGCCCCTCCTCGATGGGCCTTTATGGCCATTGTCAAAAAAAAAAAAAAAAAAAAGAAGAAGAAGAACACAAATAACATGTTCGTCCAAACGAACACGTTCGTCCCCGAGAGATGCCAATAAGCACACACAACGCCATCTCCATTGTCGAGCTCTGCTCCACACTCCGGCAACTCCAGCAACTACACGGCCATGTTCTCGCCGCCGGCGTCCTCCACGATCCTTCTCTCTTCGCGAAGTTCGTCGCCACGTTGGCCCTGTGTCCGAAGACTCCCCACCATCTCAACTACTCCTATGAGCTCCTCGCCCACTCTCCCCACCTCCCCTCTCTCTTCGCACTCAACTCCATGATCCGAGCTCACTCCAAGAGCCCAATGCCGCTCCAAAGCTTTCTTTTTTATCGCCAGATCCTCTTTGCCGACGCCCTCTCGCCGGACAACTACACCTTCACTTTCTTGATCCGTGCGTGCACGCAGGCCTCGGCGATGGGCGCTGGGCGCGCCGCGCACGCCGCCGCACTGCGCCGCGGGTTCCGCTCCGACGCCCACGTCCAGTGTGGGCTCATTCACATGTACGCAGAGTTTGGTTCTCGTGACGCGTTCCGCGGAGTCTACGCTGAGCTCCAAAGCCCTGACTTGGTCACCCAGACCGCCATGGTTAGCGCTTGTGCGGAGTCCGGGGAGGTCCATCTCGCACGGGAACTGTTTGATAAAATGCCGCACAGAGATGTTGTTGCCTGGAATGCTATGATCGCCGGATACTCACATATGGGTAGATCTCGTGAGGCTTTGGACTTGTTTGGTTTGATGCAAGCCGAGGGAGTTCGGATCGGCGAGGCGACAATGGTGTCAGTGCTGACTGCATGCGCGCACCTCGGTGCGCTGGATCAAGGCAAGTGGGTGCATGTCTATGTTGAGAAGAACAAGCTCCGGATCACAGTGACACTCGGCACAGCACTGGTCGACATGTACTTCAAGTGTGGTTGTGTAGCCAGAGCCATGGATGTCTTTTGGAGGATGAAAGAGAGGAATGTGTATGCTTGGAGCAGCGCGATCAGTGGGTTGGCAATGAATGGCGCAGGTGAGAAATGCATCGAGCTGTTCAAAAGGATGGAGGAGGAGGACGGTGTGCTGCCAAATGAGGTGACTTTCGTCGCCTTGCTCCATGGATGCGGTGTGGCTGGCTTGGTAGAAGAAGGCCGGGAGCTCTTCAAGTCGATGAAGATTCGGTATGGTATCGAGCCTCGGCTCGAGCATTATGGTTGCATGGTGGATATGTATGGCCGAGCCGGACGACTTGAGGATGCTGTTAGTTTCATCAATGTGATGCCCGTGGAACCCCACGCCGGAGCATGGGGAGCTTTGCTCAATGCTTGTAGAATCCATAAGAACATCGAATTGGGGGAGTTTGCAATGGAGAAGATGATGCAGCTTGAGTCTAGAAACCATGGTGCTTATGTATCACTGTCTAATATCTATGCTGAATCAAGAAATTGGGGTGGAGTTAGTGATGTTCGGGAGTCGATGAAAGCGAAGGGAGTGCGGAAAGAACCCGGTTGCAGTGTCATCGAGGTCGACGGCCAACTCCATGAGTTCTTTGTAGGAGATAAATCACATGCAAAATATCCAGAGATAGAGGTGATGGTGAAGGAGATGCTGAGGAGGCTAAGATTAGCAGGGTATGTGAGCAGGACCAATCAAGTGTTGTTCGACATACAAGAAGAGGAGAAAGAGGATGCACTCTGCTGGCACAGTGAGAAATTGGCCATCGCTTTTGGTCTAATGTCGTTAAGGGATAGTGTCGCTATCAGAATTGTGAAGAACCTCAGAGTTTGCTGGGATTGCCATGAAACATCCAAGTTCGTGTCCAAGGTCTTTGATAGAGAGATTGTCATGAGGGATAGGAATAGGTTCCATCACTTCAAAGATGGGTTCTGTTCTTGTATGGATTACTGGTAATTCTTCGACACAGAGATTGTTCCAATCTATAGATTGCATGAGATTGTCATGAATTTTTTCAGTCATTTACAGTAAAATGTTGAACAGATATGAAATTTGCATGAGAGATTTTATCACTTAAAAGATGGGGCATGGACTACTGGTAACTCATTTGTCAGTTCTGTTTCTCTGTTGCAAAATGCATAGTGTTCAATTTTACACATTCAATAAGAATTTTTTCCCGGCATAGATAGAGAGATCGGCATGCATTTTGTTAGCGGTTTACAGTAAAATATTGAACAGATATAAACTTTGCATGAGAAACTGTGATAGCATTAAAAGAAAATGAACATTGGTACAATGAAGAAAGCTCAAAGAGGCAAAATTGAAATCCTGAAGACTCATCTGGGAACAGCCATAAAGAAAGAATAAAAATATCACCTGTGTTTGAGAAAACGTGGAATTTCTTTTGTTCATTGAATTCAACAGAGCGTGGAATTTACTGGATAACACACTGGCATTTTCTGTCGCCTTCGTCTTCAAACTCATCATCTGACGCAATCTCATCACTGCAGAGCAAAATGTTCTTGTTAGAAACACAGATGTAAGATGATTTTGAAGAGTTTGATTAAATGTACCATAGTAACTGAAATCAAATGACATGAAAGTAAAGAGTTTGTAGTCATAACTGCACAACAATGTCACATCATACCATCACTGAATTCCAATTATGGATGATTCATTAGCAAATGCTCTATACCTTATCCATAACCATTGATGATGCAGTCTCTAGCGTTCAGGGTTTGGTTGCAAGCTTGAAATAACAATATAAAGTATAAACCACAATGAGTTAAAAAAATAATCACTCAGAAAATCCCCAATTAATTGTTGTTGTCTTCCTTTAAAAGCATTTACAGTATTCTGCTTCAACCTGATATTAAAACAGGAAACACTCAATCCAACCTGAAATTCAAGTTCAATTGTGTATGTACGAATTATTGTTTGTCATCGATGTCACAGAAACCATACATTTGGAAGTAGTATGTTCTGGGACACAACACAAAACCATGCATTCACAGCAAAGTCAGAGAGAGTAGAACCATACCTGACTTCAAACTCTCTTATCTGGGCAAGCTCTCTCCCACATGCATCAGTCCAATGAACTTTCCTTCTTTCAGCACAAAAAGCCTCGACACTCGTCACCTCTTCTTCCAAACTATCATGTGCATCATCAATTACACCACCAATTTTCACAGAGCAATCTGCAGATGTCTTCTTAAGACTACTCTTTCGGCAAACTTTCCGTTGATCCTCATCAACAACATCATTAATATGGATCTCACCCTTATCAGAAGCTGAAGATGAGTCTGTCAGAGCTTCTGACTGCTGAACAGAACCAGCAGTTTCAGAAGGTGATTGTGCATCAGTTTCAGATGATGCACGGCCAAAGCAAATGAAGGAAGCGCATCCATGGGATGCTTGTTTCTTCCTCGAAGCCAGCTGGAGGTCAGGCTCAACTTCTCGGTCCACTAATCGGTACTGGTTCCACGGCGAAACTCTCATGGGTCTTTCTTCATGTCTCTGGCCTAGAAACAGAAGGCTAAGCCCCTTGCTATACCCTGTGGCCGAAGAAGTGAAGAATCCACCTCCCTCAACGGCCAATAGCATTGCCACTGCTCATCCAGACAACAGTAATCCCTTCACTAGGGCTAACATTCACAACACCAAGAAATCATACATCTTCATCTCCCAAACTGTTACCAAATGACCTTCAGAAACATTCAATGCAACAGCTTCAGATTTCACTCTCACGAGTGCCATCAGATCAATCAGATCAAAGACAGGAAATATAGCAATCTTGGTATCAATTTTCCTTTTTTTTTCCATACTTTTCATTGAATACCAATTCACTAATCTAACTTCGAAAAAGCATCATTTTTTTTATAAAAAATTATAGAAATAACATAGAAAAAGCAACTTTTTCCAGAACCCGAGATCAAAAATAGCCAGTCACATTGATTCTATCAATCAAGCCAAAGCAAGCAAGAATCAAAAGAAAACAACAACAAAGGAGCAATGAGCCAAAGACACATGAGATCAAAATAGAAACGAGAGAGAAGCAAACCTCTGGATCTGAGAAGAGATTGGCTCGCGAGCGCCGGAGAATGGAGATTCAGGGAGGAAGCATATAGTCCTGATTTTCCGAATCGTAGATACACGCTGTCTCGCGAGTGGTCTTTCTATGATTCTATCCCGGATGTTTTATATATAGCTCCCTAAAATTTCTTGAATTTGTTATGACCCCCTTTTTTTTTGCATTTTACAGTCCTTGGATGTTTTTCAGTCAAAATACTAAGTTTATTAATACAACAAAGAGTCTTTATGTGAGAGTTCCTAGTTAATTTTAATAAATTCAAGGGGGGTAATTAGGAAAAACTCAATCAGCTTATCTATATCATTGTGCACGAATCTTGATGAAGAAATGAGGATTTTGATTTGGGGAATGATGAGGGATGTGCTACTCATCATGCCTCCCAATTGCATGAGGCGGCCATTTAAATGATGTTTAATTGCAATTTTTATATTTTATAAAAAAAACTCAGTTGTGATAACAAGTCAAATAAATACAAATAAATCCCAATACTTTATTTTAAAATTAAATAAATATATTTATTTAATTAAAATATGTTATTTAACAAGTTTTTTCGAAATGAATGCATTTTAATTATGCCTGGATGGCTTGATACTAAAGAGCTTGTTTGGATTTTTAAAGTAAGTTTTATAAGTTAAGCGTTTACGACTCGAGCTGATTTGTTTTGGATTAAACTTTTAAAAAGCGAAGCTTGATAAAAGAAACAGCAGAACTTTTTTAGAAACACCACATGAGGTGCTTCTGAAAAATGTAGTTTGGTAGAAGTAATTTTGAAAAAAGTGCTTTTTTATAAGTTAAGCACTTTTTTTGAAGCCAATCCAAACAGGCCCAACACCACTAATCTTACAAAAAGGATAAACATATTTTTTATAAATAAAATTATGACGAAATTTGGATATATTTCTGCCTCGAGATCAGAACCCAACCTCTTACTGACTCGAAGCAACAGCCCACCCATCGATGTCGGCAAGCTAATCGAAACCGTCAGATCCCCCCAACTCCATAAATCAACGGCGCAGAACAATCCAACCACGTGGGAGCCACCTCGTACCACGTGTCTCCTTTACGGTACGGCAATTTGAGATACCCTTTGCATATAAGTCCTTGTAAAATGTTATATATATAGACTGTCTAAAAAACGTGACCATTAGTTATTGATTTTTTATTACATTATCCAAAACAGTAAATATAGGCACTGGTAACCCTGCAATTTTGTCAAATTTTATTTTATTTGTTTAGCTTGGAATAAAACTTCTGAGGAGTGTTTTATAATTCATTTATTGATTTTTAATGTATTTTTAAAAATAATAAATATTTTCTTTGATAACCCTGCAATTTGTCAATTATTTTTTTTATTTATAGTGTTTAATGAAAATATGGGAGGAGTGTTTTATATTTAACTATTTGTCAGGGATGTAAATGCAAAACGGTCCATTTGGAAATAAGAGCGAGGCCCTTCTAAACGCCATTCCCCTCTTTCTCGTTCACAGAGAGAATCAGGAGAGATTTGGGGGATTAGGGTTTGGTTCTCGAGAATCCATTGGAGAGAGGATTGAGATGTCGAAGAAGAGGAAATCGGAGGCGAGTAAGCTCGATGAGATCGATCGGACGATGTACTCGGCGTTCTCCAGCGCCGCCAACTCGCTCTCGCAGCTCTACACGCAGGCCATGCACCACCAGAAGGTCTCCTTCCAGGCCGGCGAACGCCATGCGTTGGTTCGTATATTTTCCCTTTCGTTTGATCTTGATGCTTTATTTTCTTACACTTTTTTGCGGTTTTCCTATTTTTCGGTTGATTTTCGCGTGGTCTGGTGGTTTAAAAGGTGAGATTTTTTCTATCATTATTATTAAATTATATTAGCTATGTTTGCTCCAGATTGTTTATAAATTAGGTCTAATTTTGAGAATTCAAGGTCAACATGAATTTGTTTGGGGAAAATGGATGTTTGATGTTAAGCTAAGTGGAAAACTTATATATCCTAGACCAAACTAATATCATGATTATAATGTATGTTGTATGTTTCACATTTGTGAAGTATATATGTCCACTCAACCCCACAATTTCGCATGGCAAAGTTTATTGAGAAGAGAGCCAAGTATAAGTCGGCAAAGAATGCATGTTCTGTTACTGATTCTTTCTTGACTGACCTCCACTTAAAAGTTTCGATAAGAAAACAAGATTTTGAATACCTCTTGATTTTTTTGAAAAATTATCCACGAGTTCACAACATCTTACCTGTTCTCTGTCTTATGTACTGTTGAATTTTCTTGTATTTAAGTGCATTTACGTATTTTCTTTTCATTTAAAAGTTTATCTATGAAAGGCAAGATTAGTTGTGACCACTATGGCATGTGTCATTTTCATTTCTTTCAGTACATCTAAAGCATGTACCAAACTAGTTTGTTGCATGTCTATGATAAACAAGAGAATGAGCTAATGAAAGATGAGTTTAATCATGAATTATGGATGCCTTTTATTGGTATTTGTATTTTCTATGCATTTATTTTTCTGCACAATGCGGAATGTTCTAAGTGGTCCGACCCTTCCCTGGACTCCGCACAATACGGGAGCTTTGTAGCACTGGACTGCCCTTATTTTTCTGCATTCCCTGTTCTATACTTGCTTTGTTATTCCCTTTGACATACAATTCCTTCTACAACTATGCAGAATGTTCATTATATAATTACTGGATGAAGGGATCCAGTTTATGCCATTAATTGGATGAAAATTGTTCATATAAAGAAAACTCTTGATCTTGATAGTATGTTGAGCGGGAAATATTACACAAAATTTTGATGCATTAAGGGTTGATTTGATGCTCATTTTTCTTCTTTTTATATATCAAGAACGCAGGTGTCTATACTTGGCTCTATGGTGGAAGAAATAATATACCTATTTTTACCGCCTTAAGCATTAATTATGCCCTTGGATGAGACCATTCAACAATTTTCTATTGGTGCAATTTTTTTTATGGTCTCTTTAGTTGGTATGTCAATGCATCTATAATATTGTCAGGAATATTGATAGCAACAATATCCCAATGGGTGCTTTATGGTATTTAAATGGAATCCCTTGCATTTCTTCAGTTATTGTTAGTCTTCTTTCATCAACGAGTACCCTTCAGTCGATACTTTGATGTATATAGGTATCTTTTGTTGCGCATAGAAGTGAGATTTTGCTTTAAATAGTTGAGAGGTTTAAGAAACTATGATTTAGGAGGTGGATTGGAATTTGGGTGGCATTATGTATCAAGGTCGGTAGTTGATATGTTTAGATGTGGTGTTGCTTGAAGGTACGTCAACAACAACTAAGCCTTAATCGTAGCTCTGTCAAAGATAAGATCCAGATCAACATCTAATAAACGTAGGTCCTTAGGCACTACCTCTCTCAATGTAATCCTCGGTCTAACTCTCTATCTTTTTACCTTATGTTACCAAATTGCTATATTTTCGAACCGGAGCGCCTAGGGCCTACGACGCACGTGTCCAAATCATCTTAAACGCCCTTCTTTTATTTTATCTTCAATTGGTGCAATATGCACCTTCTGTCAAATATGTTCATTTATAATCTTATCCAATCTTGTATGACCACACATCCACCTTAACATTCTCATTTCTGCCACATTCATCTTATGAATATGTTGAACTTTAGTTTCCTAACACTCGCTGCCGTATAATATGGCCGGTCTAACTGCCATTCTATAGAATTTTTCCTTCACTTTATTAGGCATTTTCTTATCACATAACATACCCGTAACATTTTTCCATTTCAGTCATCTTGTTCTGATTCTATGAGATACATCTTCATCGATTATTTCATCCTCCCGTAAAATGCAATCTAGATACTTAAAATAGTTACACTTTGGCACTACTACCCTATTTAGTATCACTTCCCCTTCATCCCTCCTACTATGACTAAAATTATAATGCATATATTCTGTTTTATTTTTTACTAAGCCTAAAGCCTCTATTCTCAAGGATGTTCCTCCACAATTTTAACTTCTGATTAATTCCATCTCTAGTCTCATCAACTAGGACAATATTTCTAGTCTCAAGAGTGTTGCTTGAAGGTATTTATGATAAATATTTTGCCAACTTTGGACCATTGTTTGTTGGTTTCTAGGTTAAAGAAGTCTGTTGGTTGTGATTAAGGTTGTTAATTGGGCCTCATATCTATTTCTTTTTCCCAAAAATTGATTCAACAAGAATGTGTGGCTTGGTTGTTATTGAGATTGTTAATTAGGCCTCATATATGTTTCTTTTTCCTTAAAATTGATTCAACAAGAATGTGTGACTTGGTTGTGATTAAGATTGTTAATTAAGCCTCATATATGGCTATTTTTCCCAAAAAATGATTCAACAAGAAAATGTGGCTTATAAGAAATATTTCCTTGCATTTGTAAAACCTTTATTTATTATTTAGTAGAGAATCCATATTATATGTGACAAAATTTTATACTGGCTGTCAACCTATTGTAACCCTTCTTTTTTTACTGGGCTTAGGACTGACTACGCGTACATACGCTTGCATAGGTGTGGTTGTAGTGCCTAAGTGTAACAATTTTAAGTATTTAGGTTCTATTTTTCAGGATGATGAGATGATAAATGAAGATGTAACTCATAGAAACAAAACATGATAGTTGAAATGGAGATCGAGTGTATGACAACTAAAGTTCAACATATTCATAAGATGAGTGTGACATAAATTTGAGATGCTAAGGTGGATGAATAGTCATACAAGATTGGATAAGATTAGAAATGAACACATCTGACTGAAGGTGTATATTGCACTAATTGAAGATAAAATAAGAGGATGACATTTAAGATTGTTTGAACACGTGCGTCATAGATCCTCATGTGCCCCGGTTCGAAAATAGGATAGTTTAGTAATAGAATGTAAGAAGAGGGGCAAAGGTAGGTAGGCCTATGATTACGTGGAGAGATAGTGTCCAAGGATCTACGAATATTAGATATTGAGTCGGATCTTGTCTTTGACATAGTGACATGGAGACAGAGTATTTATGTAGCCAACCCCATCTAGTATTGGATTAAGACTTAGTTGTTGTTGTTGATGTTGTTTTAAAACCTTTATTTCAAAGTAATAATAAAATTTCCCTTTGGAAGAAAACCTTTGTTTGTTTCTACTGGGGTGACGACCATATGTGGGAACTATTTATAAAATTCCAAACACTCTGTCAGGAAATATTTATGAACAAAAATTGATAATTTTAGTTGCGTAGAGAAAATCACTGCATCATAAGCACGAATGCAAGCAGGATTTTTTAATTTTTGCATCTGTAATGATTTGCCATGTTCATCTTTAGTGACTTTTCCTATTTTATCCATCAGTGGAAGGCCTTACATGGTTTTATGAAACTCTAGTTAGTGGTATGTCAGGTTTTCATGATGCAATATACTATTTATGAATCTGTGCAGGAGAAGCTTTATCAGTGGATTTTGAGGCAGCATGAGGAAGGATCAAGGGTCACAGTAGCTGATATAGTCGCCAATATGCAGGTGCATTGACTCTTCCACTATGTAGAATCTAGCATCACATTCCCTCTGTAGGTTCATTGCATTATAGACCCTTCCACTTTGTAGAATCTAGTTTCTTATGCTCTCTCTTTCTTTGTTTTCACTTTTAGCTAGCTTTCATATAAACTTGTCACATTCTATTTTATATTATGCCTCAAGCTGGAGACTTGTTTCTTTTATCTTCATTGTCATGAATATGTAACTTCTTATTATGGGCATCCTACGGGGTTCTCTTTGCAGTCAATGAGTGACTGCTTTCAAGTAACATTTCAGATTTTCTCCTTGGCAGGAGATGATAAATTTTTGACATGAACTTTGTTTTTGAATCTTTTGATCCTGTAGAATGAGATCACTTATGGAGGGGAAGATGTATCCATGTCACCAAGATTGCCACCACAACACCAGTACCCTCAAAGCATGCAGCCGGCTTCTGGTTTCCCCCTACCATCTGTAGGACTTTCCCTTCGAACTAATCTCTCTGATCAAACAAAAAACTCGGTTTTCTCAAATGCACTCTCCAGCCCTATTCGCCGAAGCCTTCAGCCCTATCATCTAGCCCAGGGAGGGGAAAACCCAGATGGAAATGGAACCAAGAATCATGAACTCAATACTTCCGGGCAAACCCGGGAGCATACTTCTTTCGGCTCAACTGATACATCAATGGATATGCATTCTGATAGCCCAATCCATGAATCTTATTGATTGAAATGGTTATCATCAACTGGTTTGTTGTTTCAGTGAGACTAAGGAAGCCCCACCCCACAAATGGAGACTATGAAGAAGCCTGCGAGTTGTTTATAGATCTCTATATATCCTTCTCTGTGTTCTTATTTTGTTGAATTGCCTGCATTTACATGTTTCTTGTGAATTGTGGCTCATTTTGGCATGAATTATTGGAGATATGATTTGCATTATCTGTAATACCATCTCGTGTGGGTCTTCGAATCATGAATTCTACATATTAGCTAAATAGTTTGATGTCAAGAGTTAGGAGGATACTTCTCCAAAATGTGGTTCCCCATTCTTTCAACCATTATTAATCTCATTATTCTAAACTTGTTACTTATTTTTAATTTTTGTATTTTGTACTTCCTTGCTTTTATATTAATTGCGCAAGGTGTAGAAGTGTCAAAATGGTTCATGGATGGGGTTAGGTTTTTTTTACAACAACCCAATTTATACTAATTTATACTATAAATCTACTTGAAAGATTAATTTCATGTCTTGCCAAAGACTGCTTGGCCTAACGGTATCATTTTCTTGCGTTAGATAAGTGGTCTCGAATTTGAGTTTTTACTCACATAATATAGTATTTAGGTTTTTTTATTAAGAGGTGATATTCGTACGGAGATAATCCTGTGTTTGAATCTCTCATCACGCAGGTTCCAGCGGGTGAGCCTTACACGTTCTTGAAATCCCCCTTGGCTGAATTATTTAATGTTTTTTTTATCAAGATCCGAATTATTCAATTAATTTAGAATAAAAAAAATGATAGGGCCCACATCCATGCAGAGTTAAGGGGAATGGGTTGGACATCACCACCTCTCCATCCATCATTTAAAAATGATTGGGCCCACCTCTTCCCCCCCTCCATTGTCCGTCTCCCACCCAATTATTGCGTGCCCCTCGCACGTGCGGCCTCACTTCCCCAACGGGCTCTCCGGATCGAAGGCCATCTCTCCCACCTATCAACATATCATCAACCAATCACCTCCTTTATCTCTCTTTTATTTTTCATATATATATATATAGTATATCCATGAAATAAATTTATAATAAATACAAATGCTTTAAAAATAAATTTTATTATAATTATTTTTGCATAAAGCACCCTTATTTATCAATAATTTCATCATTCCAGATCTCTATTATTAAAAAATTGTCATAAATCCTAAAATTTATGAAAATTTCTCTTATTATGACAAAATGTTCATAATACATATATATATATTGATAGGGATGAAAGTATTGGAACACGTGGCACCCATCCAGGAAAACCACGTGTTAGAAAGACAGTCGAGGAGATCACTCTAACATTACAGCATGCCGTCTGACATAGGTGCCTTTACCATATCTGATTAACCACTACAAAGCTGGCCATGTTGATCCGATATGAACCAAATACGGCGTATATGAGTTATACCAGATCGAAAGAACCTCGCCAAACGGTGTAAGTAAGATGCAGTAACCGATAATCACTATATTTCGTCCTTTCTAAGATTGACAATCGTGGGATGTACTGCATTCCGTAGAAAGTTCTGTAATCGCCATAAATGGAGACAACTTCGATGCTTAAGCACTTACCCTGACCGACAAATGGCAAACACGTGACTAAATTGAGAACGCGTCTCAAAGACGCCACCCACGCCTATAAAAGGCAACGATCACATGTTCTCATTTTGGCATTCCGAGATCCAAGTAGCTGCTCACGAATTGGAAACGGTGATCTACTTCCTTCCAAATTTCCATTTCAGAATGGTTGTAAGCATTTCTCAGATTCGACCATTTATAAATGGTAATTCTTTTCTCCCGCTGGTTTTCCCCACCTCTGCGTTTTCCACGAAATCTGCTTTTCTCTTTCGCTTTGGATTCTCTCTTGATCTCATTCTAGGATAGCCACTCCCAAAATATAAATTCAATTGTTAGGTTGAAATTGGGCCCTAAATCCAATTTTCGCACTAACATATATATTTAAGAATATTTTCCTAATATTCTTTTAATAGTTGAATGATTTTGGGGTTCTATGAAAAACTTATTATTTTATTATATAATATATATATATATATATATATATATATATATATATATACTTGAAGGCTGATGCTATTTATGCAGAGCATATAATTGGAAAAGAATAGGAGAAGAGGTATGAGCCGTGCGATCCACATCGGACGGTGGGGATGACCGGGATTGCGCGACAGCCGAGCGACATGTCGGTGCTAGTTGGACTCGAGAACGGAGAACGGGACCATCGTGTGTGGGAGTTCCGTTCCACGTCACACTGCTCCTGGACACCCGCATGTGTTTCCTCCCACCTCGCGGGCCCCACCCCCCATCCCCATTATATAATTCCACTGCACCTGGATTACTTTGTCCTTATCTTCACCCAAAAGAGAATACCAGCTTTTTAAACCACAAAAAACACGACGCATATATAATATACTTTATACGTTTTGTATTGTTTAAAGGTTGGGTTTGTTTGACTGGGTGACTTTCTGGGTGCGCCATACAGTGGATACACTCGGGGTATACAGAGAAAGGGACCATGTGCCACGTCATCAGGGATTTTTTGGCTATATTATGAACGCGCACGGGTGGTGCTTCGGAGTTTCAGAAAACCCCCTCCATATGTTTTCTTTTTCATTCTAGCCCTTTTTAATTATTTAAATTTCAATTCCCCTCTTTGCATATTCTTTATTTTTTATAAACTTCAAAATGGAGAGAAAAGGTCTGTAGTTGCCAATGACGAAAAAGTCCTTGGAGTGACTATACAATTGAAGAAAAATTGGGGGGTTTATTGGTTCTTGACGACATAAATCAGATCTAACTGTAGACGAAGCGACGAAAACCACCCGCTAGATTCACCACACCTGTGCGGTGACGCCACCGTTGTCCCACCGGAATTTACAAAACTACCCTCATCTTAAACCTGGGACTTAACCGTAATTCAGAGAAAGTATAGGGGCATCGTCGGGCATCCGATAACACACTACCAGTCTCTCTGCCGAATCGCTTGCTGCACCGTCGGATCAAACAAGAATCAATCTTTGCCGTTGGATAAATAATTAGTTCATAATTCGCATGGTAAATAGCCATTTCACATGCGGTGGGGACCACTCACAGCTGGACCGGGTTATCGGAGCTCCACAAACTCTCCTTCGCACCCGACTCCGATAAATACCTTCCACTACTCCTCACTACCAACCTTTTGGCTCTCCCTCTTCTCTCTCTCTCTGAGCTCTGTAATGGCCGCTGGTTCCAACGAACCCTAGAAACCCTAAACCTAACCCTAGCCGCCATGGACGTGCTTCTCCTTCTCCTCTTCTCCCTACTCCCTCTACAGCTAAGCTTCAGTGCTCCACAACCAGACCTCAAGCTCCTGATCTCCTTCAAGAGCTCGCTCCCAAATCCCCAGGCTCTCTCGAGCTGGCGCTCGGACGGGGACCCTTGTGCCTCCTTCTTCGGCATCAGTTGCGTTTCCGGCCGTGTCGCCGCCGTGGACCTCGACGGCGTCGCTCTTAGCTCCGACTTCCGCGCTGTCTCCGGTTCCCTTCTAGCGCTGGAGAGTCTCGAGAGCTTGTCCCTCAAATCCTCGAACCTGACCGGGACCCTCGCCGGCTCTAGCTGCGGCGAGAGCCGACTCGTCACGCTGGATCTCTCCGGGAATGGCCTGAAGGGCTCGCTCGCCGACGTGCTCTCTTTCGTTGCCTCCTGCTCCAGCTTGACCTCCCTGAATCTCTCCACCAACGCCGTCTCTGGCGGAGGGAGGGGCATTGCCGGTGCCAGCGCCGGGACCGGTACCACCTTCGAGACCCTCGACCTCTCATTCAACCAAATTTCTGACGAGGAAGACCTCCATACCCTTCTCTCCCTCCCCGGAATCAAGCGTCTCAACCTCACTGGAAACAAACTCTCCGGCCAAATCCCGGCGATCGCCAACTGCTCCTCTCTCCAGCATCTCGATCTCTCGTCAAACTCTCTCTACGGAGAGATCGGCGCAGGAGTTTTCGCCGGTTGCCGGAGTCTCTTATCCCTGAACCTCTCCTCCAACCACTTCACTGGTACGCTCCCCACCGACCTCTCCTCCTGCTCCTCTCTTACCTCTCTCAGCCTATCCAACAACAACTTCTCCGGCGGGATCCCGGTCGAAACCTTAACCTCGTTCCCTGACCTCATCACCCTGGAGTTCGCCTTCAATAATCTCTCCGGCGAGCTCCCGGACACTCTCTCAAAGCTCACCAAGCTCGAGCTCCTTGATCTCAGCTCCAATGGTTTCTCCAGCTCGATCCCTTCCGGCCTCTGCCAGACCCCGGCGACCAGCTTGAGAGAGCTGTACCTTCAGAACAACCACTTCACCGGTCTCATTCCTCCATCGCTGAGTAACTGCTCCAAACTCGTCTCACTTGATCTCAGCTTCAACTATATCCGCGGCGCCATCCCGGCTTCGCTGGGCTCGCTGTCTCACCTCCGGGACTTGATCATGTGGCAGAACCTCCTCTCCGGCGAGATTCCCGGCGAGCTGACCCTCGCTCAGAGCTTGGAGAATCTCATCCTCGATAACAATGGCCTACAGGGTTCCATTCCTGAAGGCCTCGTGAACTGCTCCAACTTGAACTGGATCTCCCTTTCGAGCAACGAGCTGAGCGGTCCGATCCCACCGTGGCTCGGTCGGCTTTCCAATCTCGCCATTCTCAAGCTCGGCAACAACTCTTTCTCCGGCCCAATCCCTCCGGAGCTCGGGGACTGCAAGAGCTTGATCTGGCTCGACCTTAATAGCAACTCCTTCAACGGCTCCATTCCGGCCACTCTTGCCAAGCAATCAGGCAACATCGCCGTTGGGCTGGTGACCGGAAAGAGATATGTTTATCTCAAGAACGACGGCAGTAGTGAGTGCCATGGCGCCGGGAACCTCCTCGAGTTCGCCGGCATTCGGCCGGACCAGCTCAACCGCCTCCCGAGCCGCCGGTCTTGCAACTTCACCAGGGTCTACATGGGCAACACTCGCTATACCTTCAACAACAACGGCTCCATGATCTTCCTCGATCTCTCCTACAACCAGCTCTCCGGTGAGATCCCCAGGGAGCTTGGCTCCATGTACTATCTCATGATCCTCAATCTCGGCCACAACTTGCTTTCCGGCTTCATCCCTCCGGCCTTGGGTGGCTTGCGTTATGTCGCGGTGCTTGACCTATCGCATAACTTGCTTGAAGGCCCCATCCCCACAGCCTTCTCGGGCCTCGCCATGCTCTCTGAGATCGACCTCTCCAATAACAAGCTCAATGGCACCATCCCTGAGCTCGGCCAGCTTGCCACCTTCCCCCGCTACCGCTACGAGAACAACTCTGGCCTCTGTGGCTTCCCCTTGCCTTATTGCGGGGATGGATCAAGCAGCGGTGTAAACGGCCAACGCCGTAAATCTCACCGCTGGCAGGCCTCTCTTGCTGGTAGCATTGCCATGGGTTTGCTCTTCTCCCTGTTCTGTATTCTTGGACTGATAATCATTGCAGTTGAGAGTAAGAAGAGACGGCAGAGGAGGAAAGACATCAGCAATGTCAGCTCCCGGGATGTTGATAGCAGATCACATTCTGTCACCGCCACCACTGCCTGGAAGTTGACCAGCACCAAGGATGCCATGAACATCAACCTGTCCACCTTTGACAAGCCTCTTCGCAAACTCACCTTTGCCGACCTCCTTGATGCCACAAATGGCTTCCATAATGACAGCCTTATTGGCTCTGGCGGCTTTGGAGACGTCTACAAAGCTCAGCTCAAAGATGGCAGTGTGGTTGCTATCAAGAAGCTCATCCATATCAGTGGGCAGGGTGACAGGGAGTTCACGGCAGAGATGGAAACCATTGGAAAGATCAAACATCGCAACCTTGTGCCTTTGCTTGGTTACTGCCGGGTTGGTGAAGAACGGCTATTGGTCTATGAATACATGAAGTATGGAAGCTTAGAAGACGTCCTTCGTGACCGGAGAAGGGCTGGAATCAAGCTGAACTGGGCGGCAAGGAGGAAGATTGCCATTGGGGCTGCCAGAGGTCTTGCATTCCTCCACCACAACTGCTTTCCTCATATAATCCACAGGGACATGAAGTCCAGCAATGTACTCCTTGATGACAATCTTGAAGCTCGGGTTTCCGATTTTGGGATGGCGAGGATGATGAATGCCGTGGACACTCACCTTAGTGTGTCTACTCTGGCCGGCACACCCGGCTATGTACCGCCAGAATACTACCAGAGTTTCCGGTGCACCACCAAAGGCGATGTTTACAGCTATGGAGTTGTTCTTCTTGAGCTTCTCACAGGGAAGCAACCCACAGACTCATCAGACTTTGGGGATAACAACTTGGTGGGGTGGGTGAAACAACACTCCAAGCTGAGAATCAGTGATGTGTTTGATCCTGAGCTCCTCAAGGATGATCCATCTCTGGAGCTGGAGCTCCTGGAGCATCTAAAGATCGCTTGTTCGTGCTTAGATGACAGGCCTTTGCGCAGGCCCACAATGCTCAAGGTCATGGCAATGTTCAAGGAAATTCAGGCCGGTTCATCCGTCGATTCCACACCTCCGTCCACCATCCCAGATGCCACCTTCACAGTGGTGGAAATGAACATGAATGGCTTAAAGGAGTGAAAGGAGGTTAAAAGCTTAAGAACGCTAACAATGTGGGATGATGATGATGATTTCTCCATTCTTTTCACAGGAACAAGACCATGCATGCCATTGATTCATCCAATCTAAATCCAAATCCAATCCAACCTCCTCCTCCTTCAATGGTACGCCAAATTTTACTCCAGTTCTAGTTCTATCAATGAATGTATTATATTTCCTCCATAAATCCCTCCTATTTTCCATACATGCACCTTAGTAAGATGAGTTGTTGCTACTACTGCTACTCTACTGCTACTGCCTATCTGTTTGTACATACAAACTGTTGGAATAACTTGGTTTTGGTTACTCACTCTCGCTGGTGTTTTTTCTCATGCAAAACAAGCATCTAACTTAGCTTCAGACCTTGCCATTGATCATTCAATGTATGTTCACTGATCTGGTTTGCTTGCACGAGTTGTATAAAGACACGTACTCTGAAACCCATTTCAGGCCATTGAAGTTCTCCAGGTACACATGATTTTAGCTTTTCTTGAGCTCCTCAACAGTCAAAGGTTCCCCCATTCTCTTGTCATCTTTCCTCATATCTTATTCCTGTGCCACATGATCCTGCTCCCCTTCTTATATATATAATATCTCTTGCCACAGATCTTAACTTTATTTATATGTGTGTACATATTTTACTCAAAAGCCTAATTTATTAGCTCATGACACTCTTTCAAATGCTCTTCTTTGGATCCCTGTTTGATGAATCATTAATAAATGGATCAACTTGGATGGAGATAATAAATTCATGTATATATTTATAGTTTGTAGTTACATATATACCCCTCTAAAATGTACTTAAACAAAGCACTTATAAGTGTGCAACTTTTATATGCAAGTGGTACAAAAGAAACATAGATAATTAGCAAGTCAATTGTCCTAAAGAATCAGGATTAGGCTATAATTATGTCTTGATTAAGAACCATAATGGAGTTGATGTTGCAATGAGAGGTGGGTGGGGTCTTCACACACTAGGCTGTGTATGGTGAGTGAAGTATAGCCACTAGCATTTTTCTTCTCTAATGTTGTGGATATAAAGAGTTAGTGGGATCTGGGAATTCCAATGTAGCAAGATAGCAACTCATGAGGGCATCATGGAAATGTTCCTTGTGTTCAAAAGGCTTCCCATTATTATGTGTGTGGGTGAGAAACTAAGTACATGTTGTTGATGATCTTTGTGTTTCTTTTATGGAAAATATTTATATTATTTCCATACTCCAACCCTTCATGAAATCTTTACTGCATGTGCACATACTTTCCTCTAGTGTTATTTATTTTTCTGATTTTAATCAGACCAAAGTGAACCATTTGTATATAGAAGAAATTTATCAAATAAACTCTTATTTTTTCACATACATCTTCCTGAATTTTATTTTTCATAATTCTACTTGAGAAGGAGCAAGGAAAGAAAGTTTCACTATAATAATTTTAGTATATTTATAAAAAAAAATTTAGCTTGTGCATAGGCTTAAGAGTTATATGTAATTGTGAAAAAAAGAGATTATCCACAGATTATATGAACAAAGAACTATTAACCAAAGAACCATTGGTCTAGCGGTATTTTGGTTTCTGTGTATTGAGTAATTCATTTGGTGAGCAAAGCTCCTATGTTCGAGTCCCCGCCTCCTTAAAGTGGGAGTAATTTGGGCAAACGCATCCATCGGTTTTCTTCTTTCCTCGGCACAGTTTGTTTTCAATTTACTTGGTGAGTAACAAATCTCTCAAGTTTAAGTCCTCATCTTTATACTCGCACGGTGAGGGGTCAAGGGTGTTCATTACCTAAAATCACATCATTTGACAAGCCCTTTGGGGAGGTCTTTATGGTATATATAAAATAAAAAAAAAACTATTATTCAATGAGGTATGGTTATTAATTTTTGTGGAGAACATCTCAAAATGACCTCAATTGCTATCCATCATTCATTAAGTGGGATTAATAAGTTTTTATAATTTTATAGAGATATATACACAAAAATATCATACATTTGAGAGAAATTATATATTTTTTTAATTCCTTACAAAAGTGGTTAAAGTGGGTGTATATACATTTATAAAAATCATATATATATATATATATATATATATATATATATATATATATATATGGAAAATGTGTTTTGATTTTATACGGTTTGAAAGATGGTTTGGTGGAAAGAAGGAAAGAAACAATAAAGAAAGAACAAATGAAGAATTGAGATGGAGATGGATGGGGTTGTGGTTAGAAAAGAGGCATCCATGCATAGCTTTCGTTGTGCTCGTGTGGGAGGACACGTGGGCCTAACTAATTACGTGGGTTTAGGGTTTTGCCCCCCTCTCCCCACACCACCTTCTTTAATTTGGACAACTCCATGTCACCCTCCCCTTATCCTTCACTCTTCTCATTCCTTATCGTATTTTTCTCTTTTATTATACAATTTATATATATATATATATATATATATATATATATATATCTACGCATTTATACAATTGTCTGATCAGGGCCAGATTGAACATTTATTCCGATAAGATCGCTCTACATTTGGCTCTTTGAAGTATATTTTAAGGATTTTCAACTATATGGATGGAAAAAACATCGAAAAATAGGTAAAGCGTGTCATTTTTTATCTGATTTGGGAAGCTTTGTAGGATCTTCATCTTAACTTGGTGAAAATTTGTAAAAGTTCTGGTTCAAAATTTCACGTTAAGATGAATACTCTACTGGTTCCCAAATTGTATGAAAATTGGCGTCTAAATTTATATTTTTATGCTTTCCAGTAAATACAGTTGGATTTTCACCAATCAATGCAAGTGGGAAAATGGAGGCTGACATGACTGACACTTTCAATCTAATTTGCACAAAGTAAATAATAGTATAAGATCGTATATATATATATATATATATATATATATATATATATATAATTTCTCTCACACCATCATTCATCAATCAATTATTTTATTTACTTTATTGACATCTATGAATAAACAATTATAGTAATTTTTATTTTAATAAATATGGATAAGTCAATACAAACACGTAGACTGGTTCAAACCCAGCTCACGTTGTGAGAAAGAGAATAATTATCAACTTTTTTTGTGAAAATTGATTTATAGTAAATTTTATACACAAGCAAACTTGTATTCATTAGTGATGATTTTATTCTTCAAATTCTTTAACACTTCAAAGAAATATACGGAGTTGTATGTTTTACTGCCATTTCACCATCATTCTCCATCTACACATGTTTTTTGTTACTTAACTTCTCATTTTCTTTCATTACAGTTTTCATCATTTGTCTATAATATTCTTGGTAAATTTGATGATCAATAACTATTTGATATTTTTTTATGTTGCAACCTTTATATATATATATATATATATATATATATATATATATATATATATATATATCATGAGGTGTATACTCACTAATATGGTTTTTTTAAGGGTACATGCAATTATCTTTTTAAATTGTAATTTTCTTCTCTATTTTTTTTCACCTCAAAATGAAAACATTAACATCCTACCAACTATATTAAATGCAATCACTCTCAACAACAAATGATGCACTTCTCTAGCATGCATTCTTTGAATTTATCCTGGAGTTTATATGAACATCATTTATTCCCTCTTTAATATAAAGAATTTAATTTAAATCTTTGGATGCCCATAATTCAAGTATTTCCTCTTCATTTTCATGTATAAAAGAATGAGAAGTTGATGTGAAAGAAATGGTGCTAATAAGTGAGGGAAAAAAAAAAGATGGGAGGTTTTGTCTGTGATGTTGTGATTAATTGAAAGAAAATAACATGTGGAGATCCAGCAATGGAGATTAAGACTAGTCAGTAACCCTAATGGGTCCACTGTCTTTGCATTGAGGACAAGATCTTTGTGGGTTGGACCTGTTGCCTTGCCAGACTAGTGTAACCCACTTGTGTTCTATTGGATGGGATTATATCACACTCACATATTCATCATATATTATAAGTAATGCCTAGCTATTAATTGTCTCTTCTTTCAATGTTCTTGTTTTTTAAAGGTTTGATTGTGTTTGTATGCATAACATGGGAATTATGTTATTTTATGTTATAGTATTAAGTTTTTGAGTTGAATTTGATTGAGTATTAAGTTCTTGGTTAGTGGAGTTAATCATCGAACATAGCACGTTAAATTTCTTTAAGGATTAGATTAAAATAAAGCACGGTTAGTCTGCCGATCTTACCGTAAATTCCGGTGTGATGATATTTGATAATGTTGAAGTAAATAAAGCTTAATTAGTTATTTATGGACTAATTAAATACATAAAGCTAGCACAAGTTAAGATAGAGAAAAAGGTGCATGTTGTTGAGGTACACAACAAATTAACAAAAAGGTTTTGCCCTAATGCATTGCTTTCCTTTGAATCAATGGACCAAAGGAATCATAATTATATATATATGGATATAAATATATGAGTGGAGCTTCATAGAACTTTGCAAGAAAAGAGGGATTGGACTAATTAAGTGCATGTGATTAGCTTCATTTCATGCTTTGGTGTTTATATTCAAAGCATTAGAGACAAACAAACATGGAGGAGACATGGAGGCTTTTTATTTTTTTAAGTTTTTGTGCTTTGTTTACTAAGGAGACAAGGAAGCACCATTTCAGGCTCAACCTTTGCTTCATGACTATATATTTATATATATCTTTTTTGTTTACCAATGCATGCATGCATGCATGTGTGTGTGAGAGAGAGAGAGAGGTTTCAAACTTTAGTTAATGAGTGTAATAGTTTTATTTCATCAAAGAAAGAGTGGTTCAAACTTTGGTTAATGAGTATATATAGAGGGGTTTTAGTAGGTGAAGTGTAGATCAAGCTTTGGTTGATGAGTATGTAATTGTTTATGAATGAAGGGACATGAGAAAAAGTTCATTGATTAAACAAAGGGTATTGATTTGTTTATTAGTGATAATGAGTAGTGAGAGATTGGACAAGAGAGCAGTAGCAAGCTACCAAGTCTATATATATTATTTCTCTCTTTAAGCATATCTTCCCTATCCTTCCCTATCTTCCTTTTTTTTCCATCTATTTGCAATTACTTGATTACAGTTAATTAATATTGATTTAAGTAAAAAATAAAAATTTCATCGCATATCCTCTACGATTTGATCGATTGTTTTTTTTAGAAAAATATTCATCAATTAGTCAAGATATCTTTATATTTTCATTGTGATTTTAGATTTAATGAAAATGAGTTTGCCAACCAAAGGCCTCTTGGCGGAGCGATTTAAGTCCTTTATGTAAGGGATTCGACGTCTGAAAGATCCGGGGTCAAATCTCCACTACGCAAGATGAGGGCGCAGGACGTGGGTTACCCAGTAGGGTGCCCACGTACACACACGAATCTTCTCTATTGTTGTGTGAAACCCTTGATGGTCCGGGCTATTGTGCACGCCCTATTTAACTAATCCTTGGGGGGTGTTTGTCACCCATATCCCAAAAAAAAAAAAAAAAAAGTTTGTCATGAAATGAAATTTTTTTGTTTCTTTTTTTATCTGAAAAAAGTTGTTCTTTAACATTCTTTCTCTACAATCCATCCAAGATTATTTAGGAACTATTTAGAAATTAAATCAATAAACCAACATGAAACTCAACCTTAGAACATAAAAGAAAATTAAATTTGCCTAACAATATTATCGTCATTTTCGTCTATAGAAATCATCAAGCCCAAACTTCTAATGGGTTTAGCTAAAGAGATATAAACAATAATAAACCATGCAATATTCAAAGTAGTAAAATTAATTAAGATGAACTTAACCCTAAACATAACCCTAATATTCTTCTCCATCTAAGTCTCTTCCTCTCTAAAGAACATCAACTTAAACCATATACCTGAAACCCTAACCCTAATACTTAACATTACTCATATATATTACTCTAGTCATCTTTTACAAGAGAGAACAAAGAAGGCCATGTTGGAGCTTTTAATGAATGGTACTGGTAAGCAAAAGATTGAAAGAAACATGTCATGTGGTGTACCAACCACAAGAGAGAGAGAAAGAGAAGAAAGAAATATACATCTTCACACATAGAAATAGAAATCCATCTTCTTCTTTCTTTCTTTCTTTCTTTCTTTTCTTTTCTTTTTTTTTTTTTTTTGACAAAAGCGAAGTTAAGCATGGGGCCCAAAAGGGAGGCTCGATCCCGAGTTCTTCTCAGGCTCTGGAGAGTGGAACCTCTTAGCAACATAACCCAATACCAATAGGCCTCTTATATCGTTGGTGAAATAGAAATCCATCCATCCATGCATGCATCCATTCCTTCTCCATTAAGAAGTGCATGTTCTCTTCCTTGCACCATTGTCCACTCCCAACCACCACTTCACCCCACCATCACATGATCTAATTCCCTCACTCATCTAACACACCATTCCTCTCCTCCAACAATTCAAATCCAATCCCACAACATTATACAATACAGTATATATAAACACACACACATGGAGTAATTTTCATTTTCGATGATATATATAAATACAAAGAAGTAATGAGGGAGTCATTGCAGAGTTATATATATACAGGTACGAAGAAATCAACGAGTTGTCTTTAGATACGAAAAATCTCATTATTGTTCTAAATGGATGTGTACAAGTGAATGTACAACCAACTTTCAATTTAGATGATTAAAGAAAAAGATCACATTGACCAGCAACCACCGACACTGTGCATGCATGGCACCATGCTTAATTTCTTTGCTCATTAATGAAGAACACGAGTGGTGTTAATTAATTAATCATCATATACACTAGGTACAATAACTAAAGTCTAGAGAGAGTGTGTGTTATGAAGACAAGTTGTTCCATTAGAAATTAAGATATGAAGAAAGATTTAGTAGATATTGGAGTAATGTCTTCTTCAACTAACATTAATTATCTCTTGAATATTATCAATTTCAAGAATTATATATTGTAGAACTGAAGGGATTAATTTGGCAGGTGCAGTCAAATCAAATGGATATATATACATGCATCAATCAATTAATGGTATATGATGATTTTCAAAAAGAGGGATACTGTAGTGAAGGAGAAAATCTAATACCAGTTTGCAGTGGTCGAGGGATCAGTCCAGTTGCAAAGGAGCTGTAGCACATTGATGGTGTACTAGAGCTGCTTAAATCTGATGAGATTCAACCACTTGCATGCATTACAACAGATGAAGAAAGCTAGCTACCAAATGATGTCCTGTAGCACATTGATGATTGCTGAAAATCTGCAGAATTTTTTTTTATCAGTTTATGACTTTATTTTTTTTAGGCAATGATTGTATGCAAGATTGCTTTGTATGACATCTGATCTAACCTTAGTTTTCGGGCCGGGGCAGGGCCGGGCCCATGACATGAGTTGAGTCAGTTTATAGTTCTGACAGAACAGAAACTTTTCTGAATTGTTCTTGGCCACAAATTGGGGTGGCAGAGACATCAATCAAGTCTTTCCTTTAAACTTTTGAGGGAACCTGAAGGAACCCATCATTGAGATTCTTTGAGAACAGAATTGCATGCCTTTGAGTTCTATTGATAGTCCTGCAATCAAACAAGGAGGGAATCAATCAATTGGTGTTGTTAATTCAGATCATTCGATTGACAAATCAAGCAACAGAATGCAGATTCAAACATCACAAGTTTTCAACATTCAGTAAAATGTCAGAAGAATTAATCCAGAATTATAAGGAGTGTCCTTTTGATTCAAGCATGCCAATCTCCTCCAAGTTAATTAGTATTTCTTTCAAACCTTCAAACTCTCCATAATTATTGAAAGACAGTCTGTTGTTAGAGGAGTTTAGATACAATTGATGCACCAAGTCCAGATTTACGGCTTGAGCATATCAGAATACATCAAGATGACAAGACAGATGTGAACTGGAATGGGAGTACAGAAAACTACCATTCAATGGAATGCTCCTCCTCTTTGTATCAGAATTGTTTCCATGACACAGAAGCATTAGAAAGGTGGGGGAGACAGCAAATATTTCCACAGTACTGACATGTGTCGGGCATCCATACATTCCAACCTCGGCGGGCGGGAGAAGGAAGCTTCACTCTTGCTTCCTTCACTTGTCCTTCGAGGCACTCTGGTTGAAGTGTCAATTCACCAGAAATGCAACCACAAGAACCACAATGAATACGTGTGTCAAAACCAAAAAACAATCAACATGATTCTTTTCTTTCTTTTCAATACTTATTCACATATTCACTTGTGCTAACCCTCACAATCAAACAAACATCAAATAGTTGTATGTGAGATTTCTATCTTTGGCTTGAAAGTTCATCTACTCTACAGCCTCAGAAACCAGAATTTAACAGATCAACAATCCAATTGGTGTTCTATAGATTGTGCCAGGCCTTCAGTTGTATTACCTATTATAGCACATCAAAGCAACATTGGAAGAAGGATCATAGAAAGCCTTAAAGGTCTGACAATAAGCAGGTCTTCTTCAACTTTCAGGCCAACAGTATAAGAATGATCATGCAAGCCTTAAAAGGTTTGAACATTTTATGCTAAAATTCCAAGATTATTTTTTTTTTCCAAATGAGCAAAACAACACATGTACTATTTAACATCATGTTTCTCTCCCAAGAGAACAACCATTCAATGATATAAGCCAAGTTATGCCAAGATGTTCACTCCCAATGATGTGATTCATAAGTCTCAATTCAGGAATGATCATATATCTCAACAAACTTATTCACCATGAAAAAATTATCTCATATAACCAACACATAAATTCAAGTCTTCTTCTCATGGTATGTACTCAAATAAGAGGGCATTATCTTCACAAACATACAAGAGTGAAGAGAAAGTCAAATAAATGGAACAAGAGGAGCCAAATGACCTGGGAGAAAGATAAAGAACTAGGATTTGTTAGGAGAGAAGATCAAACTAAGAAAATACATTTTAAAAAAAAAATCCTTAAGTATAGGCATAACATCTTGTATTGGCATTTTCTAATGGGCAAAGTCCTTCCTGATACTGTCATTTAGAACTAGAGTGCATTGAGAAGAGTGTTCACAACTCTCTTTAGTACAGCTTGCTCATCAAATGTGTTTTCATGGCACTGAGATAGCATCAATCAATCTCATTTAAGACAATCTCCAAAAATTCATATATATGCCTAAAAAAAGATGAGAAAAACCATTTCCAAAAAATCAGAGAATCATTCCTGTTGTCATATTGTGAACGTTTAAAAGCATGATACTCTCCAAAAAGTAGAGTTCCATTCTGTATAATTTTCACCAGAAATTATGCAAATCTCTTGCCCTTTGATCAAATTGTATTTTTTTTCTATAGAATAGTATGTCAATTCTCACCTTCACTGCCCTTTGGCCATAGTTCAAAGACTCACCTGAAAGTTCCTGGGAAAAAAACCAGATATAAGAATATACATTTACTAAAGACTAACAAAGTTTGTCTTTTAAGTCTTGAGTAAGAACAAATGAAACTCAATAAACGACTAAGCTGCAACCATTTAAGCCTGTGAAAAAATCAGTTCTTTAGAAGCTAGCAAACATATTCCAAACTTGTTTTAGCACCGGGATTACTAATAAACCAACCTTTTTGTTGATGATTATCATAATTGTGCATAAAAATAACTAAGAAAAAAATCTTTAATTCAAATAGAATATACGTGCATTGCTACAAAAATATTAAACCAAGGCCAAGCAAATGGTATTTTCATTGACGATCATGATATTAATGAAAAATCAAAGCACTAAATAATAAAACACAAAAAAAAAAATATTTTTATTGATGATGATGGCGATGATGCATAAAAATAACAAAACACAAATCAATAACAATACAATATCCCGCTTATTTTCTTCGAGTGTGAGATCATGGAGAAGATAATCAAACAATCCCCGAGTATAATCAAAGCGAATATGAAAGGCTTCATGAGAGTGGACCCAGGATTAGTAGCTAGAGTGAGGAACTCACAGAGATTAGCAACGTGGAGGTCGTGGATCGTAGCATCCGCCATTGCGGCGTCGATGAAGGAGGGGGACAAGACAGCGCCAACGAGCAAAATTGTGAATATTTGGGGCACAGGAACTTTTCTGTAAAAATGCTTTTAGAGAGGGTTGTTTTGACAATTTTTTAATAGGGGTTTTTGCTTGCATACCCCTGTAAAACTTTGAAATTATTTAAATACCCCTATAAAAATACATGAATACCCTGCAAATCAATTAATTTTACTTATATGTTCATGTGGCTAAGTTGACTCTTGACGGTGTTAAATCAATGGATGGAATGAAGACAAATTACTAAACTATGTTTGCTTATATACCCCTCAGATTTTTAGTTTATTTTGTAGATATTAATAATTTTATATAACAAATGAATAAGATGAGGGTAATTATGTAATTTTTTAATCACGGTTAAATTTTAACTATAGTTAATCTTAAAAATTCTAACTGCGGCTAATGGTGACTAAGGATATATAAACAAAAAATAATAATTTTGTAGGGGTATGTAAGTAAATAGTATTTTTATAGGGATATTTTAGCAAATATGTAGTTTTGAAGGATATGCAAGTAGTTTTCTCAAAATAATATCACAATCGGGGTTTTTTGGAGGGGTGGAAAAGTTTTTATTTTTTAAACTCAATAAATCACTTGAAAATACCATCTTGCCCTCCACTTATTTTCAAAATTCCATCTAAGTCCTAGCTTTTATACTAGTTTTAATGAAATTGATATTAATTAGTTTAATTTTAACTTTTATACTAATATAATTAATAATAATAAACTTTGTATTGTTTTTAATAATTAATATTAATTATACTTAAATTAATATAATTAATATTAATTAGTTTAATACTAAATTTTATACTAATATAATTAATAGTAATAAAATTTGTATTGGTTTAATAATTAATATTAATTATACTGAAATTCATATAATTTTTAGCTTTAATATAATTAATATTAATTAGTATTAAATTAAAAGTAATAATACACATTACACTTTTTCTCACTCTTTCCTCCAACCAAACATTATCATTATTTATTTCATACTAAAAGGTAAATTGGTTAAATGTACATTACAGTCCTTCTCACTTTACTCACAACCAAATAAAAAAAAGATTCCTCCTTCTCACTCTCCCATTGAACCAAACATAAAATTTTTCAAAACCCTCCAAATCCCTCCCTCCAAACTCCCCTTTGAACCAAACAAGGTCTAATGTGAGGTTGTGCATAATTATGCATTTTATATGGGTATATGTGCAAATTTCTCATTTTTAAATTTTATTTATATATATATCGATACGTTTCAGTGTTTCACGGATAATATTTACTAATTTCGTGGTTCGGAGAGCACTGATGCCACTGAAGACGAATGAGAGGTATATATTAAAATTCTCGCTCCAAGCCCCATGCTGAAGAACAGCCACAGAGATCAAACGCTGCATGGGCTCTCACCATGGATCCACGCGCAAGCTCGCAAACCTCTTCTCCTACGTCTCCAAACAAGAACCCTCGCCATTGCTCACTGTCTCCCTGACAAAGCGTATTACGGAGCTTGGAAGACATGGCCAAGTAGACGAAGCCAAGGACCTGTTTGATCAAATGACGCAGAAAACTCAAGTCTCCTGGAATGCCATGCTCTCCGTCCTCACTGACTTCGGCCGGTTAGGTTCCGCACTTGAACTGTTTGATGAAATGCCTGAGAAGAACTCAACCTCGTATACATCCATGATCACTGGCCTTTCGAGGGCGGGCTTTGTCTCTAGAGCTCGGCAACTCTTCGATACTATCCCTCCTTCCATTCAGAATGTGTTCTCTTGGACATCCATGATCACTTGTTATGCTAACACTGGTGAGCCTCTCCAAGCATTAGATCTCTTCACGAGACACTATTCAGAGTTTTTCAAGCTAAAGATACTGCCCAATTCACATACTTTCAGTGTTTTGCTCAAGTCATGTGTGTCTATCCAATCTCTGGAGGCAGCGAAGCAAATCCAGACACTGTCAGTAAAGGTTCTCGACGATGACTCCGAAAGTTCAATATTTGTGCAGAACTCTCTGATTGACGTGCACGCCAAATTAGGTGACTTGGTTGATGCCCAAAAAGTGTTTGATAGAATGAAATTCAAGGATCTCAGTTCATGGAATACGATAATGGATGGATACACTCATCACTTGTTGATCGAAAAAGCTCTCAGTATCTTCAACAGCATGAGATCAAAGGACATTCTTTCATGGAACATCATAATGGCAGGGTTATCAGACCATCGCCGTGGAAAAGAAGCTCTAAGGCTCTTCATCCGCTTATTAAGATCAGAAGATTATACGAACCCCAATGCATCAACATACACAATCATCCTAACTGCCACTACTACCTTGACAATGCTGGAGTTTGGAAAACAAGTTCACGCTACCACTGTGAAAATCGGTTTTTATAACACCAACATCTTTGTATGCAACTCTCTGATTAGTATGTACTCAAACTGCGGCACAGTAGAATCAGTGGAACAAGTGTTCAAGGAGTTGCATCATAAGGACATTGTCTCATGGAATTCAGTGATACAAGGATTGGGGCAGAATGGGTGCAGCAAAAGAGCTATGGAGATTGCTGAACAGGCATTAGCTGCAAACAAGTTCAATCACAATACTTTTACTGCAATTCTCACTAGCTGCAGCCATGGAGGATTGGTTGATGAGGGATTGAAATACTTCAATTCAATGAGTGAAATTTATGGAATTGAACAGGGATTGGATCAGTATGTTTGTATGGTTGACATGCTTGGCAGAGCTGGAAAGGTAGAAGTAGCACTGGAGTTGCTTTGTAACATGCCTTTCAGAGCAAACAGTGTTGCCTGGGAAACACTTTTGAGTGCTTGTGTGATTCATGGAAATGTAAATGTTAGTAGAATTGCTGCAAAAGAGCTTGAAATTTTGAAACCTGGTAATGCTAGAAGCTATTATGCATTGGCTAGTGTTTATCAAAGAGCAGGCAAAGTTGAAGAATCAAGAAGAGTTTTTGATTTGATTTGGAATAAGGAGTTGAGGAAGAACTCTGGTTTTTCTTGGATTGCTGGGGCATGAGAATCATAATCACTTGTATTTGTATATTAGCTTCTGTTTTTTTTTTTTTTTTCTTGTAATTGGCTTATAATATATTGGAAACATGGTTTTGTGAATTTTATAGAGAATTTACTTGTACATAAAATGAAAGCTTAATCATTTAAATAGTATTAAATTTAGGGTAATTAAAAAAAATCAGAAGAAATAAAAATTTAATTTTATCACTTTAAATAAAATTTAAATAAATATTAAAATAATAATATTAATATTTTATCCAGAACCTTCCAAAAATAATTTAGCATTATTTCTAGAAACCTAAAATAATAATTTAATATTTTTTATATTTTTTTATATTAGGATATAATCTTCTCCTTTCTATAAAAACAAAAAAAAATGTTTGAAATACTAATTTATTATCATTTTTTTAAAATCTTATATAATATATATAATTTAAGGTGATAAAATTAGTATAAAAAATAAAAACTATTTTTTTATGTCGGCATTTAAAATAAAGACAAAAATTTTTTTATTAAAAAAAAACGATATTTGAAAGTTTGAAACACCACTTTCATGGGTAGCATGAAGTCAAAGGTAGGCAGGTGTCCCTCCACCTTAACCAAAAGAAGATTTTTTAAAAAAAGTAGGATTATTTCAGTGAATTTTCTATTTTTAGTAAATAATTGTGATTATATAATATTACGGTGGCCAAACCCGGTGACACGAACGCCGGCTTTCTCTTTGCCAGCTTTCCCGTTGCTTGCCGTCTCATCTTCCGGCTCGGGCAGCTGCCCGCTGCCCCAACCATCTCAAAACGTAAGCCCCAGCGTCATCTCCTAATATTCACCGTCTGATTTGATACGTGTCACTTAATCGACCGTTCAATCAGTCTATATAAATTTAAGTATGTATCTTCCATCCTCTAAAACCATAAAAAATATCTCCGTTCCGAACTCTATCGTCGGCTCTCCACTCGATCGGGATTGGGAATTTAGGGTTCCGTTTCTCTGATTCTCCCCAATTTCCGATCGATTCCACGACCAGGTATACGAAATGATCGGATTTGACGGTGAGGAGCTTGTTGTCACCCGAGTAGGGTTTGATTCCGACGATTGATTTCCGGATCATTAGTGGAATTGAGATTTGAGAGCAAGTTCCCTAGTCACCGGGCGCCAGGTTTTTTTTATCGGAGATGGATCAGGAGAGCCAGAAGAGAGATGCGGAGGAGACGGAGTTCCAGGCCCCGAGCATCCCCGTCAGCTGCGAGAACAAGTGCGGGTTCTTTGGCAACCCGGCGACGAACAACCTATGCTCCAAATGCTACAAGGATACCTTCTTGACCAAAACCATGGCGTCCATCGAGACCCTAATCGCTTCTCCAGCCGCTGAGCCTGAGAAGACCGATGAGAAACGGGATACGGATGATAAAGTTGAGAACTTTGAAGGGAGCTCGGTGGGAGAGGCTGGTGGCTCGGCGAAGAAACTGGGGAACCGTTGCGGCTTTTGCAACAAGAAGGTGGGACTGGTGGGCTTTAAGTGCCGGTGCGGCGACGTGTTCTGCTCCTCCCATCGGTACTCGGACAAGCACAATTGTGTCTTTGATTACAGGGGCGCTGGCCGGGACGCGATTGCGAAGGCGAATCCATTGGT
This sequence comes from Dioscorea zingiberensis, assembly GCA_026586065.1. Taxonomy (NCBI): domain Eukaryota; kingdom Viridiplantae; phylum Streptophyta; class Magnoliopsida; order Dioscoreales; family Dioscoreaceae; genus Dioscorea; species Dioscorea zingiberensis. The sequence continues at coordinate 6,452,668 of CM048822.1, read as the reverse complement.
TAAGGCGGACAAGGTCGAGAAGATTTGATGCATGGCTTCTGAATAAAATTGGTATGTGATTCCAAACTTCATTGCAACGACAATGGAAATGGCAATGGTTTATGGGAATAATTTGGTAGTTTTATGTGCTTGCTTTATTGGATTTGTGAGGCATTATTGTACAGGTTGATTGGTGTTTAGAATTCAGGTGCTGGAGTTCTTATTCGTCTTGTGTTGCAATTTCTATAGTCGTGTACTTTGGCTCTAATAATTAAATTATGGTTATATTGCTGCTGCTTTGATTCTTATCCTTGCCCTTGGGTTTAGATTTTTAAAAAACATTAGTTATAGTATTGTGCCTATGCTAGTTTGTATCAATATGTCAAGCTCTTACTTATGCTTCATTGTTTATGCATTTAATGTGAACAAGTCACAGTTGTTGCTATTTTCATGTTTGAGGCTGTCTAAATGGATTTCATTTGAGTTTGTGCTTGCAATAATAATGTTGAGTATAGTAATTGTTTCTTGATGCAACCGGCCTTTTTGGCTTGCGAGATTTGGTGAAGTTTGTAGAGGTTTAATTCAGTTCATTCTTTGTTTTGGAATAATTAAAAACTATGGTGTTGACTTTGAAGACTATGAATGCAACATAATCTGTTCAATTGCAATCCCTTGACAACCATAACCCTACACTTTTGTCATTTCCAACTCTTAATACTCCACGTTACAAGAACCCAAAGACTTGATATCACTACATTCATTTGGGTGGATTTAGAGAAGGTTGTAGAGGTTTAACTCGGTTCATTCTTCGTTTTGGAATGATGGATTGATTAGTAAATGTGCTGCTGGTTTGCAACACAACGAACAAATGAAGTCAAGCGTGATTGATCAAACATTTGGCATGTTGCACCAATTGAAGATAAAATAAGAAAATGACGATTAAGATGATTTGGACATGTGCATTGTAGACTCCCAGGTGCCCCGGTTCGAAAATGTGATAGTTTAGTAACAGAAGGTAAGAAGAATGATAGAAGTAGGCCTAAGATTATGTGGATAGAGATAGTGTCTAAGGATATGTGTATTAGATATTGAACCGGATTTTGTCTTTGCCAGAGCGATATGGAGATAGAGAATCCATATAGCCGACCCCATCTAGTATGGGATTAAGGCTTAGTTGTTGTTGTTGTAGGATTGGAAACAACAAAAATGTTAGCTTATTGTAGTCAAGCATTTGCATATGAAATTATGGACGGATTCTGTTGCATTTGATTGGGACTTTGTTGTTCTTGTAAGATGTTCACTTCAGAGAGCAATGAGAGATTTTTTTGGCAAGCAGTGCCCAAACCCAAAGAGATGTTGAATTCCCAAAATCTTGGGTACATATATGTATGATATATTTTCATAGATTGCAATAGATTGTAGTCGCAGTTGTAATAATAAAAAAATATTTATTAATTAGAGGTAATTGGTGCAAGTAGCAGTATTTGTGTAATATTGCTTTGTAGTTTCTAATTTGAGGATGTTTTTCATGGGGTTAGCTATTGTGCTAATGGTAAATAGAATCACTTTAAATTAGTTTGTTTAGGATATTTAGAATAGATGCATTCAGATTTAGATTAATTTTAAGATTTATATTTATAGTATTTGGTGCTTGTCTTCAAAAGCAAACTTCGCAATCTTGAAGAAACTGCATTTCCTCCACTCTTTATGGGCTGATTCTTGTTTCTGGTGTTAACATGCAATTCATCCATTATATTTACTGAGAATGCAAATAACTTTTGTACATTTATGATACATATACCTCTTTTCAGAAACCTTAATGTGGATGTGTCCATACAAAATTTGTACTTGGTTGGACCTTCAACAGTTAATGTTTGCATATACACCCTTATGGATGTCAGTTTGTAGAATTAATGTTTTCCATGTCTCATTGTCCCAGTAAACAAAAGGGAATTTGATAAACTTGTAGTCCACTTAGCCACTTTTTTTAAGGTTAATGACCTTAAGTTCTCCTAAGCTTGTCTGTATTAAATAAGTTTAGATGATTATTTATTAGGAAGTAATAAATAAATAAATAAATAAAAACACTTATGTGTTGTTTTCTTGTCACAATCGTAATGATGTACTAAAAGGCACATACTTCTACAACTTGCGGTGGGGAAAAATAGATTATAAGCCATTAATTGAAATTCATACCCGTTCTGAATTTTCTTAAAATGACTAATTTTCTATACATTGATTGGGTGAATTGAACCATACGGAGTTAAAATATCTTATATGTTCTAGCCAGCTTGGATATCAAATGCACCAGTGGTCTAGTGGTAGAATAGTACCCTGCCACGGTACAGACCCGGGTTCGATTCCCGGCTGGTGCAGGTTATAATTTTGTTTCACTAGATTTTGCCTTGTGTACTATTTCTCTTTTTCTCCGTTCTTTTAAATTTTTATCTAATCTTCTTTGATATATTGCACAGAGTGCATGACAAAGGATAAAGAATGTCTAGTTTCACAAGCGTATGATTATATTTCCTTTTCTCTCTATTGCCATAATTTGAAATATATGTGTGTTTAGGGGCGTTCACTTGGGGGAAAGTGCAGGGAAGTGCGAAGTGGACTGAAGTGGGCGGAAGTCTAAGTTCCCAAAGTGGGCTGAAGTGAACACTTCTGGTGTTCATTTCCACCGAAGTGCCCACTCCTCCAAATGTTTATAATAATAATAATAATAATAATAATAATAATCCACTTCGGCCAAAACCACTTCAGCCACTTCGGTGTATTTTTTGCCAAAGTGGCCTTAGTAAATGGGGAAGTGGGTCAAGTCACTTAAACTGCGAAAAGCGTTAGAAGTGGTAAAGTGGACCACCACTTACTCGCAACACTTACCCCAAGATGAAAACTATTTAAGATATCGGTTTTTTAAGATTTTTTTTGATTTGATGTCACTTATATATTTAAAAGATCAAAGTTGATCGTAATGGAATCTATCGTTAAAAGAAGTCTGACATTCATATCAGAAAAACCACAATAGCATCCTATAGGGGTAGATTTCAACGATACCAAGAAATGAATGAAGGGAGTTTATTTTAAGGGGTCATTATGCTCTTTATACCAGATTTGTCAGAGAATTATATATATTTTTTTAACATTATCAAATGATTATATCTTCGTCCATGTACCTTTTTACTCCTAAAGGAATGACATTTATCCATTTTTCCTAACAAAAAAAAAATCTAGTTTCTATCATAAAATTCAATAACTTTTTATAATGAAAAAACATGCAAAAGTGAAATACTCTTGTATTGTTTTAGAAGTTGGAAAAAAAAAACCTTATATTATGAAATGAATCTACAAAAAAACAAAGTATATATGGGTTTATGTTTATTTTCCTTTATAGAAAACAGTAATTTGTTTGACCATTGAAAAAAACTCTTAATACCATTTTCATTCATTACCATAGAGGGACTAAATTGGGTATTTGACCTAAAAATTGTCACATGAAAATGTAGTGTTATTTTTGAAAGGTCTAATGTCCAATTTAGACCCTCTATTATACTGAAACTGTCTTTTTAGTCCCTCTATTATAAATTTAGTATTTTTAGTCCCTCTATTTTCATGATTGTAAAAATACGATCCTTAAAGGTATATGTACAGGAACCAAAAGACCTAAAAAAAATATATATATATAGGGACCAAAAAGACTTGTCGGAAGGACTGATATTTTTCAATCGTGAAAATATAGGGATTAAAAAAGCTCAATTTATAATAGAGAAATTAAAAAGGTTGATTCGATATAATAGAGGAACTAAATTGGATATTATACCTTTTTGAAATAAGAGACAGAAACTTTATCCATTTATATAAAAAAATTTCAATAAAATCCCCATACATATCCACATTTAATTTCACTAAAAAAATAGAGAAAAACTCCGTTCACCATTTTTTATTAATATGGTTTCTAATTATAAAACAGTGTTTTGCAAGTATTTTAGTTTGTATTTTTATATAAAAGACTTGAGATTTATTGAGATATGTAAATGAATGTGAGCATAAGGGTGAGATTTTTTGGCCTAGTTTGTTGTGTTAGGTGCATCCAATCCATGACTTTTTTTTGTGCAAAAATTTTAAAAACATGGTTGGGACCTTCTTGGTCCCACCTAACCAGCTAATTTAAATCTATATTACATGCACTATTCCCACCACCCAACCACCCCCTCCAACTATGTCATGAATACGTATCCACCCTTTGGTCCAAACTTATCCAACACACACACACACACTCACACACACATTGGAACCCATTCAACACAACTGTGTTCACACTTTGAAAAAAAGCCCTCGATCCCGAAACTTGTGCACAAAAATTGAAGCCCACTTTGTCGCCCCCAAATAAAGTCAAAAATAAGCAATAGATGTGGAACCCGTTCAACACAATTATATCCACACCTTGTAAGAGAAGGGCCTTGATCTCGAAACTTGTCAGTAGGCTATCATGACTATTGGTGTGTATATATATATGTGAGATTTCAATGTCTTGTTAAATCATAACCATTCATTACAAAATGAGCGGTTAGATTTTATTATTATTAATAATCACTAAAAACCATAGATTTATTTATTTATTTATAGTGTTGATGCATGATTGCATTCTCAATATTATTTTTCCATTTAATTAATACATTCATAAATTGTGTCTTGTTTTGGCAACATCATGGCATCTTCTTTAATGTTTTTTTTTTTATATTTCACAAGTTTGGTTTGATGAGATTTTTCCTCTTATTATAGACATGTCTTGACAATTGACATGAAACCAATTTAGTCATTTGTCTTGTTTGTGACATTGAACTTCTTTCTAGTACTACATATGTTCATGTTTTCAGTCTAATAGGCATAGTACTCACTGTGGTTTATTTATTTATTTATTTATATTTTTTATTTTCTTGCCATTAGTCATAGAAATCATAATTATATATTTGTGCTTGAGAACATAAAATAAATGATGAAAAAAATGATGTGGCAAAAAAGAAAAAAAGATGAAATTATGAGGGTGTTTTTGGTAAATTATGAGGGTGTTTTTGGTAAATGACCATTAGGAATAGGCTTGGGCTAAGCCCGGCCCACTCGAGCCCCAAACTAATGCAATCATCTAACCACCGACATCAGGACGATGATTATACGGATGGCCAGGATTGTCCGCATCTTCTCATAAGACAACCAGACCCAGAAACACTGGAGATCATTAATCTCCGCCGTTGGTACGGTGAATCCTTGCACGTGCCTCACGTGACCTACTGTTACCAGTCAGGTGCCAACTGGCTACAAACTACAATGGCCAAATTGCAAAAAACTCCCTCATTTTTCATAAATTTCCCGCATGACAGTGAAGTCCTTATCTCTATTTTTTATACTTTATAAAAAAAAGTTTCAGATAAATAAAACAGATATAAAATAAATAAAAATAAATAATTTACAAGTCCCTAAAGTATTTTTAATTAATTTATAAATTAACGATAATTAGGAAAAGAATAGGGGCAGATAAGTGAACCGACATTTTTTTTATAAAATATTAATTTTCAAAAAAATAAAAATCCACGTTAGTAGTGTAATAGTTGAACAATCATCATCACTCTAACACACACCCCACCATTAGTTGAACGGTCATGATCATCAACATGTCCCTATAAAAGTATTTTCAGCCGTTGGTTTGGTGTTTCCATAAATCATTAGGGTTAATAAGGGAGATTATTTAATAATTAAAAAAATACAAAAGCATATACAAATGCACTACTCCAAAACAAAGAAAAAAAACTAATTACCTATTTTTAAAATTAATTAATATTAAAATATATAAATTATAAGCAATTTTGAGAAGAAAAAATATTCTAATTCATTAGTATGGAGATATAAAAAAAAATGATTAGGTGAAAAGAAGATAAAGATTATTCCCACTTTAAAAATTATTCTAGTTTATCCTAAGCGATAAATCAGGATAAGCGAGTCAGTAAGTGGGTCACAAATCTGGTCCCTGTAGCAAGTCCTCGATTTAAACTAACTTCAGTTAGAGAGAGGGTGGTGGGGCCCGCTGTCTCTCACACTCACTGGCTTCTCTAGTCTACTGCATGCTTTTCAGACACCCATTTCTTTTTTATTTATTTATTTAGTTTTGCTTTCGTTCTCCGTTTCCTTTTTTTTTATAGTTTTCCTTTTTCTTTAAAACCTTTTTCTATTTTCTCCTCTCTCTCTTCTATCTCTCTGGACGCTGGTGTGCTTTTTTTAATTCGCTTTCGGGGCGGCCGGTGGGGGAGTAGGGTTGGAGAAAGTGGGAGCTAGGGCACTGCTGGCTTCCTCTCGGTAAGCTCCGGATCTGTGCGATTTCATGCATGTATGTTGATTTTTCTTGTTTTGCGTTGCGGCATTGGGTTCTAATGCTGTCAATTTGGGTGTTTGTTCTGAGTTTGAGCTGTGGATTTGTGTGTGTTTCTCTGTCTGATGTTTTTGAGGTTTTTGGTTGGTTTTCAGTAGGAGTTTCTATGCAAGTGTGGTTGTTTTTTTTTTCCTTGGTTTTTAGTGGTTTGCATTTGGTTCTAATGCCGTGGATGCGAGAGTTTTTTATTTTTATTTTTTGTTATTATGTTTTTGAGCTGATTTTTTTATTTTCTTTGTGATTTTTGAGGGTTTTTTTTGGGTGAATTTTATGCTGGATTTTGCTCTCATAAGGCTTTGCTGATTTTTTTTGTTTGTTTGTTTGAAGAATGGTTTGTGATGTAGGGTCAGGGGTTCCGTGGAGCTTAGTGAGATCTAGGGTTCTGTACTTTTCTTTGGCTTTCTCTTTGTTTGGTTGCTAGATTTGGATGCAAGTAACGGAAAATGTGGATTCATATGCAGTCTTTTTACTGGTCTTTTCTGATTATTTTGCTTTTTCTCTATTTTTTAGTTGGTCAATCCAGGAATCAATTGAATCTGTATCTGTTACTTATTTTCCACGCAAATTTGGAGCAGTATTTTGTTTCTTTACTATTATTATTATTTATTTATTGATGTTGATATGTTGACTCATAATTTGTAGAAATTGTTTTCAATTGTGCTGAATTGTTTAGGATTTGGTTATTGTAATTATATGCATTGATTTATGGTGCCACAGGTTTTGAGATTGGAGATTTGGAGGTTTTCAGGATCAGCTGTGCTTGACCATGGGAAAATCTCCAGGGAAATGGATCAAAACGCTGCTCTTTGGAAAGAAAACAACCAGAGCTCATTCATCAAAAGGAAGAGATGTTTTGGTTTGTATTTTGGTTCTGTCGGAAGTATTAAATTTGGCGGATTTATACTTCAGTGTGGTAGTTTTCTTGGTGTTGAATGGATCTATTGTTTCAATAGATTGGTTTCTAGCTATTCTGCTTGTGCTTGTGCACGGGTTTTAAGTCATTGTCTTGTGCTCTTCAATCTGGTTTGTGAACTGTTGATATCTGGTGTCTTCGTTTGCATGTTCAGATGTTTATCTTTGTTCCTGTAGGTATCTTTGGGTCCAGACTGACAAGCTGCATTTCCAAATATCATTTAAACCTGATAATATCCCCTTAGCTAGAATGCATTCAGGTCCCGCATCAATGGTCATCACCAGTCCACAATTTTGGACCTTGATCATAGCACCTTGTTGACGATACATCTATATCTATTGCATTGATTTCTAATGCTAAATGGAACACTCTGTTTCCCTAGAAAGTGATGTTGTCATTATATGCACATAGGATATATCTTATATAAATCTTTGTGCTTATCTTTGCCCCTGCTGTCTCTTATGGTGTTGTACTTGTGAAGAGAAAGAATCTATGTTTTAGTTGGATTTTAAATTCTAGAATTAATAACAATGATGTGATGGTTTCTCTAACATTTTTCTACATAGAACGTGCCGCTCATTTGGTTCTTACACAGTGTAACTGTTGCATAAAGGAATTGTCATTGTTTGTTGCTGCATGTCTATCTCTGTAATTGCACACTTTAACCACTTTCATGCATTGCTGACTAAGCTTGAGTATCTAGAGTACATAGATTAATTTACAAAGTATGTTGAACACGGAGACAGTTTTTTCCTTATGTATCACCTCAGTGAAATTTTGGAATGTTAGTACTGCTTGATTTAGTGATCTTTTGTTGTATCTGACTTAGAGAAGATTGATGATTTGCTCTTACCTTCCAATGTGAATTTCACAAATCATGGTTACCTATTGGCTTATTATGTTTTATAAGACAACTTTGCATGCAAGCTCTAACTATAAGTGCTACTATTTCTGAAGAAAGCGGGAAATGTTGTTAAAGACCCAACTTTAGCTGTGAATTCTCCAGTGATTTCTGAGCCAGTCCTTGTTAGCACTGATAGAAGGGGAATCACTCAAGAAATAGACAAAGGGGTGCTCTCAAATGTAGGTAATGATGGAGCAGTTATAACGGCATCGCATCAAGACACAGATAAACTAGGAACTCTGGTATCATCTGTTTCAAATGATCCTGAAAGAGTCAGGGAAGAACAAGCTGCTGTTAAGGCACAGGCAGCCTTTCGGGGATATCTGGTAATTTCTCTTTGGAAATAGTTAATGCATTGAATTTCTAAACCATATTTTGATTATTTTGAATCTTTGGTTGTGTTTTGAGCTAATCTTTTATTGCTTAACTTACTTTTACTTCTTTTATATGCTTCCTTGTCATTAACAATAAGATGATTTCAATGCAGCACAAGTTTATCTGCAGCCATGATACACTGCTTGTTATGCACCATGCTAACTTCTTTGATAATTTGGAAAATGATTCGCTGCCTGAGAATCTATTTTAGCACATTCCTTATTTGTTGTTACCTCTCAAAACTACCAATGTCAACTTATGAAAAACAAAAGTTACTTGCTGATTATGGCCAAATTTTTATGCATAGGCACGCAGGGCATTTCGTGCATTGAAAGGCATCATAAGGCTGCAGGCCCTTGTTCGGGGGCATTTGGTGAGGAGACAGGCTATTTCCACCTTACGTGCTATCCAGGCTATTGTAAAGTTACAAGCTCTGGTTCGAGGTCGGAATATCAGGCATTCTAATATTGGCTTTGAAGTCAATAGAAAGTATTGTCAAACAAAGGATGTGGTAATCATCATGAACTCGGGACGAAATCTATAATATATTTTCCCAATAAATGCCATTCTTTTCAATGTTTTCACTTCAGCTAAATTGAAGTTATGCTTGCCATCTTGGATCATATTGTCATAAGAGAGTTATATGCCTTTGGTTCAAAATCCTTATAACTAATGCAAAGCCAGTGAATGAAGTGTATTTGGAGCTAAACTTGGGACATTGTTTGGGCTGTGGGGAAAAAAGGCTTCTTGAATGCCATCCAAAGAAAAAGAATTTCTACCCGAATTGGTCTACTGTATGGTGTTTTCCTAGTTGTTGCTCATAAATTAAAATCCAATAGGATGCTCTGCTTCAAATTCTCTTTGTCTTTCTCCTCACGTAGGACACTCTTTTAAGGCATTATGGATTTCGGTCACATGTGCCGTCTTTGTCATCTTTATGTATTACATTTATGTATAAACCATAGTTGAAGTTGGGAAACTCTTTGTTTGAACGTAAAATTTGAGTTTGTCATACTCTACCTTCTATCTGATTAGTCAATTAGTTTGGTAACATTTTGTTTCATTGGTTCCCAGGTTGCTAAGCCTGAGGATGTTTGGAAGGAGAAACTATTGACCAATGTGTTTGTTTGCAAGGTATGTCTGGATTTTCATTTGCTAATAAAGACGATAACTCTCAGGTTTTCCATTCTTATGTTATGGCACATATGCTTGACATAGCTAAGTTCTTGGAAGTTTCTTGGGCAATAATTATTAAATACTCTTTTTCCAGCATTACTTGTTTTTCTTGGCATTCCTTTCTTCTAATCCTTTGGTTGTTTTCTTAGCTTCTATCACCAACATCTAGTGTGATGCCTCTGCAAATACAGTATAGTCAAGGAGAACCAAATTCAACCTTAATATGGTTGGAGAGGTGGACATTCTATGGTATCTGGAGACCAGTTTCCCGACCCAAAAAAACTCTTGATTCAAAACATCAGACAAAGAGGGGCAATTATGCAATGGAAACTGAATCAGGCAGACCGAAGCGCATTTCTCGGAAGAGTTTAAATGCTAATACTGAATCTGGCCCAGCCAGTGAGCCTGAGAAACCCAAACGAAACCCACGAAAAGTTTCTAGCTCTGCTGTTGATTCAGTGCAAGAACATCCACAGAGTGAGCTGGAAAAGGTGAAGCGCAACTTGAGAAAGGTCTCAAATCTTACTGCAGAGGCTTCTGATCGGACAGATGAGACTGAGAAAGCAGTTCGCAGCCTGAGAAAGCCATCAAGCACTCCTGAAATTCTAGAGCAAGTGGTGGAGGAGTCCTCACAGAAGCTGAAGAAGGATGTTTCACCTGTTCCAGAGCCAAGGCCTGATATTGAAATCATGCAGAAACCTGTGACAGAAGAGTTGCCAGTTGATGCAGCAATTGATAGCTGCCCTCCTGTTGAAGAAAATCAATTACATAGTGATGATAAAGATGTGAACTTTTCTACGAAGAATAGTGATATTAGCTCTAAGGATGAGCAAACTTGTCATGAGAACCATAAAGGCAGCAAACGGAGGGCCTCATTCTCAGCTAAGCCAGAGTATGCAGAGAATGGTACACCCAACACACCCACATTGCCAAGCTATATGGCAACTACTGAATCTGCAAAGGCAAAATTACGGGCGCAGGGTTCACCCAGGTTTAGCTCTGAACCTGTTGAGAAAAATGGTTTCACTCGCCGTCATTCTCTTCCATCTTCATCCAATGGGAAGTTGAGCTCACATTCACCACGTACACAGAGACTAGTTCAAGCTGGTGGGAAGGGGGGCATTAAAAATGACAGATCTCTATTGTCATCTAGGGATGCAAATGGTATGAATTCCACATTCTCCTAAGGTCTTTTTGTTTGTTTGTTTGTTTTTTTTTTTCTGGTTATTTCTTTCAGAAACTGTAGCCACCTTATAGAACTCTCTTGATTGCTATACAAAAAATTTCATCAAATCAATAGTACCGTTCTCCAGTAGATCATGCTAGATACTTTTTGGTGGATATGTGAGATTCAGTCAGACAAGATTACAGATATTGGATGGGGCATTTAGCTTGCCAGGTGCGTGGAAACTAGATCAGGCTGGTAACATGATAATGGACTAAATCAAGAGGGACTTCTGTGTACTCAGTTGGATTATGTACTGACGAGCCCAGATTGCCTGTCTCAATCTCCAAAAATGCATACCCAAACATCACCTCTCCTGATGAAAAACCTAGCATCATGATTAGTGGGCCACCTTTTGCATCTTCCTAATAAATCTAACAGGATTTTCCCCATCTTTTTCTGTTTCTAGGTTCTTTCTGGAACCATTGATCTTGTCCACTTTGTTTTATTTGAAACCGGGGCATAATTGTGAGCAGACGACTTTGAGTTGATTAATATTTTGTTCTCCATTAGAATGATTTTTCATGTAGTCAGGAGGAGCTCACTCATGTAGCGCTCAAGCCAACCAACTCATGGAACACTTGTTCTAGAAAAAGCTGAATTGAATGTGTTATCCTTTTATATCAATTATACTTGGGCAAAGGGAGTCACTGTAATTTTAATATATCATCTCTAAGATGATTGACATAGCCTTATTGTTATGATTGATAGTGGAACTTCATTAATATGCAAGACTCCATTACTATTTCAATTTGCAGATCGACCCATCCAAGTAGAATGGAGGCGGTGACTTTCTGGAAATGAGAATTTCAAGGTGCTCAGAGCAGCATGGAGGCAACTATTTTCCAGGAAAATGTGGGATATCAAGAAGCTTGTTTGGGAGTCAGGTTCAGGTTTATCGTCTGCTTGCATTGTTTAGAATCTGTTGTTTGTGGTATAAAGTTATTGTGTGATCCTGAGTGTTGTGTGCCTGATACCTTTGTTTGTCTCGGCATTCCTTTCATTTTGTGTATGTATAGCTGCTAGCACTTTGTATTTGGTCAGGTTTCCATTCAAACCCGGTTGTTTTATCTTGAATATTTTCTTTATGGTTTGATTATAACCGTGACGATGGATCAAACCTGTTATTTATTATCATTGTGATGTCAATACAAATATTCAGGATTTGGTTTTTCATCTTGCAAAGCAGGCAGAGGCTTTCAGCTGCGAGTACTGAAAGTGGATTAAATGTGCTGTTGTTCTTGCTGCTTGTAAGGTGGAAGTGATTGATTGAATTCTCTTATTCACTGATTGAATTCTCTTATTCACTGAGCTTCATTGGGTTATATTTCGATCAAAGAAATGGAAATTTGTGATATAATTTTCTATTATCAGGTTAATTTTTAAATTGTTATTAAAATTGACTTGTCTAGACAAACACTTTGACTTTTTTTTTTATGGTTATGGAAATGGTATTGAATGAAAAAAAAAATTCAAATTGTTTGTGATTCAATGTTACCAATAAAATAAAGAATAAAATTTATAAGGATAAATAGAAGATAAAATATATGTACTGTAATTTTAGTCTAAGTAAGAGAGATAAAGTGGAACTGAAACTAGGTGAGATGGTAGTGCGGAAGTGTAACAATTTTAAGTATTTTATTTTTCAGTATGATAGGATGATAGATGAAGATGTAACGCATGATGACTTAAATAAAGATGTGCCACGGGTGTGTTATGTGAAAAAAGATGTTTAATAAAGTGAAAATAAAATTTTATAAAATTACAGTTAGACCAACTATACTCCCATATGAGAGTGAATGTTAAGCAACTAAAGTTTAACATATTCACAAGATGAGTGTGATAGAAATGAGGATGTTAAAATAGATGAGTGATTATACAAAATTTGATTGTAAATGAACACATCTGATTGAAGGTGCATGTTGTACCAATTGAAGATAAAATAAGAGAAGGATGTTTAATATGGTTTGGATACGTGCGTCGTAGACCCTTAGGTGCTCCGGTTCGAAAATATGATAATTTAATAATAGAAATAAAAAAAAGGATAAAGATAGACTTAGATGACATAAAGAGAGTTACTGTCTAAAGACCTACCTATACTAGATATTAAGCCTTGTTTTTTACAGAGTGAGATGGAGACAGAGATTCATACTAGTCGATCCTATCTAAGTATGGGATTGGGGTTAATTGTTGTTGCAATTAGGGCTAGACATGGGTTGGGCTGGGTCGGGTCTGGGTTGGGCTAGACTCAAAAAATCAGCCCATGCATTTGGGTTGGGCTGGGCCACTTTCGGGTCAAATTTTGTTAACCCAAACCCAGCCCATTAGAATTTTATTTGGCCCAGGCTCAACCTAGTCCAACCCAAAAATAAAATAAATTTATTTTTTTACTAATAATGCAAATAATTAAATAAAACATATATTAGACTATTATATAAACAAGTATAACATAAATAACACAAGTGGTTCAAAAAAGTACTACATAAATATTACATCAAGAATAAGTTCAACATTCTTAATAAAACACTAATTGTTCCATAAAACAAATACTAGGGTTTTGGTCAGGTTAACATTATATATATATATATATATATATATATATATATATATATATATATATATATATATATATGGGGTTTGCTTACATCAGACCTGCCGGAAATATCCGGCCGCCTGCTGATTCTGGCCCCTGGAGCATGTTTGAACAATTTTCAACCGTATGGATGGAAAGATCATCAAAAAATAAGTTAGCTTGTCAATTTTCATACAATTTGAGAACTTATAGGGTCTTCATCTTAACGGATCAAAACTTATAGGAATCTGAACAGTCCAGAATTTCAATTGTTAAGTGGGAGGATCAAATGGTTATCAAATTGTATGAAAATCGACAGGGTAGCTTATTTTTAGCAGATCTTCCCATCCATAAAAAAAAATATACTCCAGGGGGCCAAATGAATCAATCTAGGAAATGAATGATTTCTAGGCAAGACGATATCATCCTCATATATATATATATATATATATATATATATATATATATATATATATAGTGGGATCATACACACTATTTTAACACATTTTGACATCAATTTTTCATTTATTAGCTTACAGTGTTTTAACCAAATCAGTATGGATGGAAAGAGCGTAGAAAAATAAGCGTGTCGATTTTCATACAATTTAGGAACTTGTAGGGTCTTTTATCTTACTTGGTGAAATTTTATACGGTTGGAATTTCACTATTTAATATAAAGACCCTACAAGTTCCTAAATTGTATTTAAAATCGACACGCTTACTTATTTTTTTTGATGTTCTTTCCATCCATACTGATTTGCTAAAACACCGCACAAAACCAATGAATAAAAAGGGATGTCAAATCTGTCAAAATAAATAGTCCATGATCCTAACCCTATATATATATATATATATATATATATATATATATATATATATATATATATATATTTATTTATTTATTTACTCGGGCTGGGCTGGGCCAAAATCTATATAACCCAAGCCCAGCCCGAAATATAATTGGGCCTACTTAGTTTAGCCCAACTCAGCCCTTTAGGTCATTTTCTTAAGTCCAGACTCTGTTTTTTTTGGGTTGAGTTCGGGCCACCCGGCCCATGTCCACCCCTATATACAATTAGAGAAGCTTTTGGAAGCTAAAAGAGAATAAATAAATAGGCACCAACTATTCTGGAAAAAGAATAAAAAAATCCATTAAAAGCCTGGGTCCGAACACACAGCCGGCCTAAGTTCGTCCTTCGTGGCCGGAGGGGAAAGGTGATGGGAATCGAGGGTGAGGAGGGAGAAGCGATGATCTCGGAGGTCACCGAGCAGCCGGCTGGAAACCCTAACCCTAGCACTAGATCGGTGAAGACGAAGGTCCCGGAGGTGGAGGTCCATTTGTTCAGGTGCGGCCGGGGCCCGATCGACGTCTTCCTCTCGGGTCTCGGCGGCTGGGACCAGAATCAGCTCGAGGTCCAGGACATCCTCGACAAGTATGGCTTCAAATCGTTGTTCGCCTACAATATTTCGTCGGGCCGCGGCGTCCCGATTCGGTTCAATGCCAGGACCGGCCGTTCGATCCTCCCTTACACCGATGGAGCGGTCATCTACGTCGATGGCGAGCCAAAGGTGATCTCTTTTCATTCCTAGGTTATTGTTTTCTTGTGTGTTTCATTTGATGAGTTGTGGGAATTTCGTGCCCTTGGATTGTTTGACGTTTTGTTCCAGTGAAATCAATTCTGTGAAAACTTTAATTATTTGGCGACTTCTTCGATTCAGGATTGTTTGTACTGAACCATGTGTGCGATTGTGTTTATTGTCACAATTTTCATCTATAATTTGGTTTTCTCGTGTAATTGATTGGATAAGTTGTAGGAATTTAATGCCCTTGATTATTTGACCACCTCTTTGATTCAGCTTTGTTTACACTGAAACATGTATGTAATTGTGATTAGTGTCACCATCTTTTTCTATAATGTTATTCTTTCTTGTAAAATTCATTGGATGTGTTATAGGAATCTAATGCCCTTGGATTGTTTGAAGTTTTGCTCGAGTTACTTCTGTAAAAAGTTGGATTAGTTGACAACCTCAACGATTCAGTATTGACTATACTGAAAATTTATGTGATTATAATTATTGTCCCATCTTCATATATAATTGGATTTTCTTGTTTAATTCATAGGATGAATTGTGAGAATCTAATGCCCTTGAATTGTTGGTATGTGTCAGTCAAGTGAGTTAATTCTTTGAAATTTTTTTATTTATCGAGCATAGCCGGTCCTAAGCCTAGATAAAGGAGGAGGGTTGCGGTAGGTTGTGTGCGTACAAAAGCTTTGAAACTCATTTCTTATGATATGGATTCTCTAATATATACCATTGGACGTGCTCACCTTTACGCGCTTACATCCAAGATCCTGGATGTAGTGTTAAATGAAAGAAGGGGTTTCATCACATACCAGGGTGTGATGGAGTATAGGCAAGGGTTCCCACATCATGGACAGGTGTGGGTAAAAAGTTAGTCCCTACCACATGGCCGGATGTGGTGTTAAATGAAAGCAAGGGTTCTCGTGATCTTAGTGGGCTGAGTAAAGAAGTTAGTCCATGAGAGTAGGGTTAGGATTGGTAGTTGGAATATATGATCTTTGATAGGAAAATCTATGGAGTTAGTTGACACTTTAAAAAGGAGGAGGATAAATATAGTATGTTTGCAAGAGACTAGTTGGATAGGAAATAAGGCTAGAGAGATTGGTAACACAGGTTATAAATTATGGTATTGTGGAGGGGATAAACATAGAAATGGTGTGGGTATAATTGTGGAACCAAAAATGAAGGACAAAGTGGTTGAAGTGAAAAGGGTAGGAGACAGGATTATACATTTGAAATTTATTCTTTGTGAAAAGAAATAATTAACATAAGTAAGTGTGTACGCCTCAAGTAGGCTTAGGAGAAGAAGATAAGGTCAAGTTTTGGGAAGATTTGGATATGGTAGTTCTAGGGATTCCAAGTGAACAAGAGCTTTTTATTGGGGGTGATCTTAATGGACATGTAGGTAGATTTAATGATGGCTACGAGCAAGTGCATGGAGGTTATGGATATGGCAACACGAATGAGGAAGAAAAATCTATATTAGATTGTGCTTTGGCTCATGATTTGGTGTTGACCAACACTTGCTTTAAGAAAAGGGAATCACACTTGATTACCTTTAAGAATGGGGGTAATTGTAGCTAAATTGACTTTCTTGTTACAGGAAGAAGGGATAAATCTATTTGTAAAGATTGCAAGGTTATACCTGGAGAAGCATTAACCACACAACATAGGTTAGTGGTGTTGGATGTAAAGAAAAAGGGCATAGTAAAAACAGAAAGGAGGGTTAAGCAAAGTAGGATTAGATGGTGGGCGTTAAAAGGAACCAACCAATTAGTATTTAAGGATAAAATATGGGAAGAAAGAGGCGCAAATGTGAAAGATGATGCAAACACCTTATGGAAGGAGATGTCGAATCGTATTGAGAAAATAGGAAGTGAGCTCCTAGGGGTCTCTAAGGGATTAGGACATCGACCACAGGAATCATGGTGGTGGAATGAAGAGGTTCAAAAGGTTATTAAAGAGAAAAGATATTGGTATAAGAAATTACCCATAACTGAGGATGAAAAAGTCTTTGAAAAGTATAAAAAGGCAAAAAAGGAGGCCAAGAAAGCGGTTAGCGAGGCCCGAGGTAAATCCCTAGCTGATTTATACCAAAAGCTAGGGACACGAGAAGGGGAAAAGGAAGTATACAAGATAGCAAGGCTAAGAGATAAAAAAGGTAAAGACTTGAACCAAATCAAGTGCATTAAGGATGAGTCTCAGCCAGTGCTTGGCGAGGAGATAAGGAAATCGAGGAGAGATGGAGAAACTACTTTGATCACTTGTTCAACGCAAGTCGTGAGGATAACTTTACGGATTTTTACGCATCAACGATAGAAAGGAACTTTAGCTATACACGTAAAGATCGTGCCTAAGCAAAGTCGAGGCTCGGAAAAATGAAGGCTAGAAAAGCTTGTGGCCCAGATGGTATCCCGATTGAAGTTTGAAAGTGCCTTGGAGAAGTAGGGGTAGAGTGGTTAACCAAACTCTTCAACTCTATTCTAAAAGGGGGAAAAATGCCAGACGACTGGAGAAAGAGCATTTTGGTTCCTATTTATAAGAATAAGGGAGATATTCAAAATTGCACTAACTACCGTGGTATTAAGTTAATGAGTCATATGATCAAACTCTGGGAGAGGGTAATAGAGCATCGACTCAGGTTTATCACGAAGGTGTCAGAGAACCAATTTGGTTTTATGCCAGGTAGATCCATAACAGAAGCCATTTTCCTATTAAGAAACTTGATGGAGATCTACAGAGAAAAGAAGAAGGATCTCCATATGGTTTTTATTGATCTGGAGAAAGATATGATAAGTACCAAGACAAGTCCTTTTGGTCGGTATTGGAGAGGAAAACCATTCATGTAAAATATATAAATATTATTAAGGATATGTATGAGAAAGTTCTGAAGTGTGAGAACAGTAGGAGGCGATACGGAGGAGTTTCCTATAACAGTGGGTCTACATCAGGGATCGGCCTTAAGTCCATACTTGTTTACCCTAATAATGGATGAATTAACTAGTTATATCCAAGATAATATCCCATGGTGTATGTTGTTTGCAGATGATGTTGTTCTAGTAGATGAGACTAGAGATGGAGTAAATCAAAAGCTAGAATTATGGAGAACCACTTTAGAAAGTAAAGGCTTTAGGTTAAGTAGAAGTAAGACAGAATATATGCACTATAATTTTAGTCTAAGTAGGAGAGATGAAGGAGAAGTGAAACTAGGGGGGTGGTAGTGCCTAAGGTTAACCATTTTAGGTATTTAAGTTCCATTTTCCAGGATGATGGGATGATAGATGAAGATGTAACCCATAGAATCCAAGCTGGATGGTTAAAATAAAGAAGTGCCGTGGGTGTTATGTGATAAAAGATGCCTAACAAAATAAAAGGAAAATTTTATAGGGCCAGGCGGTTAGATGGTACGTCTTACGGGAGGCGAGTGTTAGGCACTAAAGTTCAACACATGTAAGATGAATGTGGCGAAATGAGGATATTAAGATGGATGAGTGAATTAAATACAAGATTGGACAAGATTAGAAATGAACACATCCGATGAAGGCTGCATGTTGTACCAATTGAAGATAAAATATGAGAAGAAGCGTTTAAGATGGTTTGGACCGTCTTTGGAGACCCATCTCCAGGTTGAAAATGTGATAGTTTAGTTATAGAAGGTAAGAAGAGGGGTAGAGGTAGGCCAGGATTACGTGGAGAGGTGGTGTCTGGGGACCTACATTATGTTAGATATTGGTAGGATCTGCTTGTGAGGCTGACATGGAGACAAAAAATTCATATAGCCGACCCCGCCTAGTATAAGATTACCAATAAGTCGGCTAAAAGGTGTTTTTTCATTAGCATAGCTTTGTTTGTAGGGATACTGTTCTGCTTCTAACATCTCAATCTCTCATAGAATTATTTGTTGTTATTTTTATTTATTTATGTATTTTTATTTTTAATTATATTTTATTTTATTTCAGTTTATTTCATTTCATTTCATTTTATTTTTATTTCATATTTGAGAGCGACATGAAGACAGAGAATCCATATAGCCGACCCCATCTAGTATGGGATTAAGGCTTAGTTGTTGTTGTTGTTGTTGTTGTTGAAACTTCTCTGATTTTACTGAAACACCTTCATCTGTAATCTGATTTTCTTTATAATTTCTTGTTGTTCCAAGGTTTTTTTTTTTTTGACACTGGGATAGGTAAGAATGAATAAGACTTAATTTTGAAAGCTAACTTTCAATAATATTTCATTTTTACTTTATTTTGTTTCTATTCCTATATTGGTATCTACGAGTCAAATGAAATGTGATGAACAAAGGAAGAATTATTCTACTCAAAGATTGTAATAGCTATTTTGCCTGAAAGATTTTTTATTGAGAATAAATTTGCTGTAGTTTGGATTTATCCTATTGTAAAGTAGCATTAGGGTTAGTCTCAATAGCACTAGAGTTTCAATAGGGTTGGTGATGGAACTATCAGGTGGATCAAAGGTTATCTAACATAAGAAAGAGGGCTTTCTGCTGAGAATAAAGTTGTTACAAGATAAATATAAGCACTACTTTTCAACTAGAGTGAGCTACCTGAGATGCCAGGGCAGCCCAATGCTACAAAGCTCCTGCTATGCGTGGGGTCTGTTGAAACAATCAAACGCAGAACTTCAAGGTAGGCCGCCGATGAGTAAGAACACTCATGTGCTCACGTGAGTGAATTAGTCATTGAATTAGTCAATTAAATAGTTGGTTGAATTAGTCAGTTGAATAAGTCATGGACTGTTAGTTAGTTGCCAATTAAGTGCAGTGTTTAGTGGCTAGTTGAGCCACGTGCTTCTATCTATGTTTGTTTTTAAATTCAGTGTCAAGTCTGCTTTGTAATTATCTCTATCTTTCAGCATATCAATAACAAAAAGGCAATTCTTGTCCTCTAGCAATACAGCTCCACTGAATATTTCCTCTCTTCCTTCATTGCTTCAAGTCCAATTCTTAATCTCTGTTCTACCAGATTTCCATCATCACTGGTATCAGAGCTTATGGCGATCAATGGGGCACCGATGAGTCTCTCTTCACCCTCTGTACCCATCTTCAATGGTGAAGGGTATGAGTATTGGTGCATCATGATGCACACCCTGTTTATTTCACAAGACTTATGGGAATTGGTGGAAGGAGGATACTCCACTGATGGCGATGAAGCTCGGGTGAGAGAAAACAGGAAGAGAGACTCCAAAGCTCTCTTCCTCATCCAGTCAGCGATGCACCCTAGCATCTTTCCTCGGATTGCAGCAGCCACCACAGCACGGCAAGCATGGACTCTCCTGCAAACTGAGTACAAAGGCTCAGCCAAGGTGATGACTGTGAAACTCCAGCACTTGAAGAAAGATTTCGAGACATTGCAGATGAAGGCAAGCGAGGATGTGCAGGCATACATCACTCGTGTATCTGCAACGGTTAACCAGATGAAGGTCTATGGAGACCTTATCTCTGATCAGACGGTAGCTGCAAAAATTCTGAGGAGTCTTCATCCCAGGTTCGATCATGTTGTTGCCGCGATAGAGGAGGCCCGAGATCTCAGCACCCTTACAGTGGAAGGCCTCAGTGGCTCTTTGAAATCCCATGAAGACAGAATGAACAGATTCACTGAGACATCTGAAGCCAAAGTTTTTCAAGCTGAAGGAGAAGCCTCAGATACAAGAAAGCATGATAAGCAACATACTAGAGGCAGAGGGAGAGGTACCTTCAGAGGAAGAAGCAGAGGGAGAGGAAGAGGAAGAAGTAGTGACAGACAACAACAACAAAACTCTGATTTAAGGACTCACAAAGGCAACATCCAGTGCCATATTTGCAAAAAATATGGTCACATGAAGGCTGACTGCTGGTTCAAAGATAAGCAAGCAAACATGGCTGAAGAACCAGAAGAGTCCAGCAATCTATTCATGGCACACTCCACTCTTGATCAAGTACCTCACAGCATATGGGTGGTGGATGTTGGTCGCTTCCAACTATACGACAGCCGTAAGGACCTGTTTACAAGCCTGGATGATTCACAGAAGCAATCTGTGAGACTTGGTGATAATAATGAAGTTGATGTTGAAGGGAGAGGCACAGTAGCACTGAAGACTGAAAATGGCAAGGTAAAGCTTCTTCATAATGTGCAATATGTCCCTAAATTGGCTCACAACTTATTGAGTGTAGGCCAGCTGATATCTGGAGGGCTGTCAGTGTTGTTTGACAAGGAAACTTGTCAAATTAAAGATCAAAAGTCTGGTAACACTCTTGCCATTATCAAGATGACTCAAAATAGGATGTTCCCATTGGAGGTGTCAAGCATGGAACATCTTGGTCTAGTTGTGAGTGAATGCAAAGACTCCAATCTGTGGCACCTGAGGTATGGACATCTTCATACTCAGGGTTTGAAAACTCTACATCAAAGGAGGATGGTGCAAGGTCTTCCACTGATCAATGACTTGGACTTCTGTGAAAGCTGCATACTGGGGAAGCAAGCTAGAAGACCATTCTATTCTGGAGGAGCATGGAGAGCTTCAAGACCTCTAGAGCTTGTCCATGCTGATCTGTGTGGCCCAATGCACACAGAATCACTGGGAGGTAATCTTTATTTTCTTTTATTCACTGATGATCACACCAGAATGAATTGGGTGTATCTCATCAAGAATAAATCCCAAGCTATTGAGAAGTTCAAGGTATTTAAAGCTCTGGTGGAGAATCAAAGTGGATATACAATCAAATGTCTGAGAACAGACAGGGGTGGAAAATTTACATCAAATGAATTCAATGCATTTTGTGAAGCAAGTGGCATCAAGAGGCAGCTCTCAGCACCCTACACTCCACAGCAGAATGGAGTTGTGGAAAGAAAGAACAGAACTATTGTTGAAATGGCTAGGAGCTTACTCAAAGAAGGTGGCCTTCCAAATAGCTTCTGGGGAGAAGCTGTGGCAACAGCAGTGCATCTGCTGAATCAATCACCCACCAAAGCTGTCTTCAATCGCACTCCTCTTGAAGCATGGAGCCACAAAAAACCATCTGTAAGTTATTTAAGAGTATTTGGATCCATTGCATATCCTATGATTCCTTCTCAACATCATCAAAAGCTTGACAGCAAGTCTGTCAAGTGTATTTTCATAGGATATAGCAATGAATCCAAGGCCTACAAACTCTATAATCCCATCTCTCGTAAAGTAATTGTGAGTAGGGATGTAGTGTTCAATGAGAATGACAGGTGGAAGTGGAGCCAAGACAGTGAAGAACCAGCATTAAAGATTCCCTTCATCACAACTGAAGACACATCTCAACCAAGAACTATCTTAGAATTCACTGATGGCAATGTAAGCAACTCAACATCTACTGGAAGACATGCACACAACCTACAATTTGATAGCAGCTCAGCACCTAACGCAAGGAGTACATCTGGTGTTCCCACTCATGCTTCAAATTCTGCAGATTCTTCAAATCATGAAGCTGATCAACATTTCAACACAAGATCAGCACCACCTGCAAATGAGATAGGTCCCAGAGGAGTCCAATCATTAAGGAGCATCTATGAAAGGTGTACTTGCTCTAAATGTCACTGATCCCTTATACTATGAAGAAGCTGCAACACATGATGCATGGAGGCAAGCAATGCAGGATGAAATTCAAGCCATACAAAAGAATGACACATGGTACCTGACTGACTTACCAGAAGGGAAACATCCAGTGACATTAAAATGGGTGTTCAAGACTAAATTTGGACCAGATGGAGGAGTTCAAAAGCACAAGGCCAGACTGGTTGCAAGAGGATTTAGTCAGGAGAAAGGGGTGGACTATGAAGAAACCTTCTCTCCTGTGGCTCGATTTGAAACTGTAAGATTTCTTATTGCTCTTGCAGCACAGAAGCAATGGCCTATCTATCAGCTTGACGTGAAATCAGCTTTCCTCAATGGTGACTTGCTAGAAGAAGTATATGTGACTCAACCACAAGGTTTCACAGCTGCAGGGAAGGAGAAGCAAGTATTGAGGTTGAAGAAGGCCCTGTATGGCCTAAAACAGGCACCCAGAGCCTGGTACAGCAAAATTGACCACTACTTCATCAATCAAGAGTTCAATAGAAGTGAGATTGAGCCTACTTTATACAAGAAGAAGCAAGGAGAAGACATGTTGCTGGTATGTTTATATGTGGATGACATCATCTACATGAGTTCTTCTAAGGAAATGGTAGCAGATTTCAAGCTAAATATGATGAAGACCTTTGAGATGTCTGATCTAGGACTGCTCCATTACTTTCTTGGACTTGAAGTGAAGCAAGATGAAGAAGGTGTGTTCATTGGCCAGAAAAACTATGCTCAGAACCTACTCAAAAGAGCTCAAATGCAAGACTGCAAGAAGACAGCTACCCCAATGAATGCTGGAGAAAAGTTTTACCTCAATGATTAATCAGGAGAAGCTGATGCAGAGGCATATAGAAGATTGATTGGAGGTCTAATTTATTTAACACATACAAGACCTGACATCGGTTTCTCTGTTGGGCTTCTATCAAGGTTCATGCAATGTCCAACCAAACAACATCATGGTGCAGCAAGAAGAATTCTGAGATACATTGCAGGGACACTTGATTATGGTTTATACTACTTTTATGTTAGTGATTTCAGGTTAACTGGCTTCACTGACAGTGACTGGGCTGGCTCCACAGAAGATAGAAAAAGCACCTCAGGCTCCATCTTCACCCTGGGATCAGCAGCTATCACCTGGAGCTCAAAGAAGCAGGAGATCATTGCACTCTCATCAACAGAGGCTGAATACATTGCAGCCACATCAGCAGCATGTCAGGCAATATGGCTAAGGAGATTATTAGCCAATGTTGATGAAGATCAGACAGAGTCCACTGAGCTATTTTGTGATAACAAATCAACTATAGCACTGGCCAAAAATCCTATTATGCATGGAAGAACAAAACACATAGACATCAGGTATCATTACATTAGAAGCTTAGTAGCAGATGGGTCAATTGCATTGAAATATTGCAGGACAGATGAGCAAAGTGCAGACATATTCACAAAGCCTTTGTCAGCTAAAAAATTTAGTTATCTGAGGATGAAAATTGGTGTCAGCAGCTATGAGTTAAGGGGTGGTGTTGAAACAATCAAACAGAAGCTGTAACTCAGTAGCTGCTGCTGCTCAGTTGAAGGAGAAGAACACTCATGTGCTCACGTGAGTGAATTAGTCATTGAATTAGTCAGTTAAATAGTTGGTTGAATTAGTCAGTTGAATAAGTCATGGACTGTTAGTTAGTTGCCAATTAAGTGCAGTGTTTAGTGGCTAGTTGAGCCACGTGCTTCTATCTATGTTTGTTTTTAAATTCAGTGTCAAGTCTGCTTTGTAATTATCTCTATCTTTCAGCATATCAATAACAAAAAGGCAATTCCTGTCCTCTAGCAATACAGCTCCACTGAATATTTCCTCTCTTCCTTCATTGCTTCAAGTCCAATTCTTAATCTCTGTTCTACCAGATTTCCATCAGGGTCTGGAGAAAGGTCGGACCACTTGGGTCTATCTGAGATGCCAACCACCCTAATTTTTTTTTCCGTCACTTGCATTCACAGACTTTTATGATATATTTCAAGTAGAAGTTGAGATCTTTATGTTTTTGCATCAAACCCTTTCCAGATTGCACCTTATCTCACATTGCCAGTATCTGTCATTACCTTCAATGGATCCTGTTACCATTTTATTTTTCTAGGAGAATCAAAAGAAGTATGAGCTATGTTGCATGGATTGAATAAGAAACTATAGTACTTGAACCAACCTTAGATCACTTTCTATCACTATATACCATTTTTTTTCTTGATGGAAGTCGATTGTTAGGATATAAGACTTTTCATGCTCCGAGATTTAAAACTGTCATGCATGTGATCAAGGGCCACATCTTTCATGGAAACACTCATTCAGTTTGTAGTTTTTATCATCTTTATATTATTGTTTGCATGAGTTTTGACATGATACAGACTGTTTTTATCATGGGAAGCCCTTGAAATGAATTTGTTCTTTGAATAACATCACAGGATTCTTTGGTGAAACCAGTCACAAAGATTTTGGTTGGCGTGGCGATGCTAACTCTTCTAATAGCTGTGTTTGTGAAGGAAACTCCAGAGTGGTTCAAGACATCATCATGGTTTACAAATATGAAGTTCCCTCCCTGGGTTCTTGCTTGTGCTGTTATAGTTTTCATTCGCATGAGGAAGAGAACCAAGGATGTGTTGAGGAAGTTCGGCTGGTGATTTATTTTCCAGTCTCTTGCTTGTAATAATGCACGAGTGTATTCACATTACAAGAGTGTCCTCTAGAATCAACACTGAAATTATACATTTGAATGAAACTTATTCCTGTGCTTTACTAGGAGTTTTTGCTTTGAACATCACAGGTTTTTTCCTATTTCAAAGAAAGGATTGTTTGCTTGTGTTTAGCTAAAAAGAAAAAAAAAAACCAAGATGGATGATAATTTAAAGAAAGTGTAATTATAAATTTCCTTTCATTTTTATTTCATAAATTAAAAAAAATAAAAACAACTCATGAGTAATCGTCTTGTATATTGTACAACATATGGAAATGCAAACCAGGGAAAGGAAACAGCCAAAAAATTACTCAATTTTTATTTCTATTCAAACGGAACTGGAGTTCCTTGCTTCTTGTTGACAATTGCCATTGCTAAATACCGGGATCCCATCCCTATTGGTGTCTGTTCATCAGGCCCCTCCCAAAACGGTGCTTCGCCGTCTCCAACCAGCCGCCAATAGCCAGTTCTCAAAGATTCGGCTTGCTCTTCAGTGCAGTTCTGCAGTAGGGCTTCCACACGAAAGTTTATACCGAGCGAGCCCAAGAATTGTGATTGAGTTATTGGTCCGTGCACGGATATATCTTCTGAAATGAAAAACAAAGTTTGGTATTAGATGCAGCTTACTTGCATGTATTGTTTACCAATACTAACAAATGATTACCTGATGCTTCTTCTGCAGAATGCCTTATAGAAGCAAAATCAACATAAGCACTTAGATCAGCTGTTCCAGGATCATCCAGTATGTGTACAAACTTGTGCTTCCGAATTGCCTGTGAAAATACCCATATCAAAGGTTTATCAAATCACAACACCTGTGAAAATTACGGTTTGCTCTACCGGGGATAACAGTGAAAAGTCACAACTTGCTTTAGTTTTATGATCCCCCGGAGTAAGACATGGATATTATCAAGAATCAAAGAGTTAAACTAAAAGTGTTAATCAATGAAAATCCACACTTGCATCTGTCTTTGAACACGAGAATGCCAGCCAAAAGGAAGAAACTGGAATGGACACAAAAATCATAACTCATAAAAGATCACCGTCGTGTAATAGTGAAAAAGAAAACAGTAACTTTACCTGTAGACTGTCTGAAATTATCCCATTTTGACCGTAATCAATTATAAGAGCACCACCACCATCTAAACTTATTCTCTTTGCAATTTGATGAGTTAGATCCATTGCTTTGGGACATACTTCTATATGTTCCAATTTTGCTATCGCTTGGGCACCGGCCCATTTACAACGTTTCATCAGATATAAAAGTGTTGCTGGAGTAGGTTGTGGAGATAAAACAAATTGAAACCTTCTGAGAAGAGCAAAAAAAATTCAATATCTGTTACAGCTGGACATGAGTTGATAATAAAAGAATATTACTCTTGACAAGGGAACTGTGGTGATAACTTACGATGAATCTTCTTCCAAATCTACCATTTTTTCACACCAACCACGTGAAGCTTTCTGCAAGAAGAATAACAAGTAGGTGATGTTTTGCCATGATTTTAATATGAAGAGATCTGCGAAAGATTATCGTAAGACGATACCGTATGTACAAAAAGGAAAAAGAAAAAAAGAAAAAAAAAAACTAGCAAACCTGAAATTGATGGACTGGCAAAGCATCATAAAATTCATGAGCAATGATTATGGCAGGAGCTGCAAGAACACAAATGAAAAAGACAACGAAATTTCCAGTTAGAAGATAGCAATTTTGCCATGTAGCATGGAAAATTTTCATGTAGTAATGTCATAAGGGAAGGACAGACGGAACACTAACAGGGCCACACATGTACGTCAAAACAGCCATGAATTATGCAATGTTAACTCAGTTTGTGCAAACTATTTTGGGTATATCACATGAATTCTTCTTTTCCACTCATCTCCATTCAACATCATCTCTTTTTTTTAATATCCTTTACTTTCATATTGTTCTCTATCAATTCCATTCATATAGTTATAGTCTCCTGTTTACCTTCACCTCTCAATACTAGTACACTGGTAGGGACTTTTAAATTTGATGATGTCAAACATACAAGGGTTAGACTATACTGATTCTTTATAGAAAGTATTTAAGATTAACCACAGGAATTCTTCTTCTCCACTCTTCTTCAACACCATCCCTTCTTATATATATATATATATATATATATATATATTTTTTTTTTTAACACTCATTTGTCACCACTTCTATCTATTTTGGTCTAGTAACTTGAATAACATCTCCTTTTCATGTCAGTGCTTCAGTAATAATTTCTTAATTTAACAATATAAAGTCATTTTGGAAACAAATCCAAAAATCTATCAGATAAATCTTTCCAAAAGTTATCACTCCTGTTTTGTGTTGTATTAATATCAGTAAAAATGAAACGAAAATAAGAATAAGTTAGATCTTTTACAGGCAAGGATCTACAAGCAGATTGTATCATAAGTAGAAAAGATGGGTTAAAAAGAACATACATCCGAATGGGATTTCCTCCAATGTGGTATGCCAAGAAATAGGAGTTCCTGACAGCATGCTAATAGTTCTTTTAGTATGGTTTTCATCGATTACAGTTTCATCTGTGCATTTTAGAGTATCATATTGAACCTTCTGCAAGGTGGGACTGCATTCTACCATGCGAATGTGAAGAGACTTCTTAAAGTTTACAAACTTAGATGCACCCTACAAGAAACTTTCACATTTGTTAGCAACTTTAAAAAGCAAGAACACTGAACCAAACTTCCCACTCTGAAGTAAAAGTTCCTAATCCCAAAGAAAGAGCATACTGAATATTGAATAATATTCTGCCTATTGGTCTTACACGGAGAAGATCGGCCATTAGGGTGCCACGTCCCGGACCAAGTTCAATAAGATTCACTCTTTCTGGTTGGCCCATCTGCTCCCAGAGGCACATTGTCCAAACACCAACCATCTGAAATCATAGAAGCTAGATAAAATCGAATTTAACCTTGAAGCCACAAACAAATATCATGCTCTTAGGCAATTAAAGAAAAAAATATAAATATAAATTGCATTAGATGACGTCTACAACCAAATGACTACACGTAAACCTTAATCTTATTATCTTCAGTTTACATATTACCAAATCTTAAGAAAAAGTATGAGGGAAATCTACCGTGTTCTAAGCCTTTTCTATATTCACAGAAAATTAGCTTGAAAATGTAGCGAAAAATGGGCTAATATAACCAATAGAAGGTTACCTCTCCAAACATCTGGCTCACTTCGGGTGAAGTAATAAAATCACCTCCGGCCCCAAACACATCTCGATTCATGTAAAACCCTGAAGTTGGATTCGTCAGAACCTCCTCCATATACTCCGCCACTGAAATGGGGCCTCCACGGAACTATTAAGCAAAATCAAGCAATCAAAGCATTGATTTTCAAGTAAACACAGCATATACATGCAATGCCATAGATGAAAACTTCTAAGCATAAAATGCACACAACCAATGAATTCATCATCAAAAACGAAAATTTAAGTTTACATTGAAAAAAATACCGACTACAAAACCATAGATGAAACATACTAAGCTTACAACGAACAAAAACAATAAATCCACCGTCAAAGAAGCAACTTTCATCTTTTATTGAAGGGAATGAGGGAAAAAGAATAGAAAAGGCCCGACCTTGATGATACTCTTGAGATGCTTGACGAGCTCGGAATCCGAAGAAGGCTCGTGCGAATGCTCTTCAAAGTGAGAAATTTCAATACCAATAAAGCGAGCGAATGGAGCTTAAGGAGAAGTTTACGAAGATACCTGGAGGGTTATACAAACCAGAGCGATCGACGGAAATGGAGGCCATCGGCCGGGAATCATAGTGATTCTCTTCCGCTTCTTCTCGGGGAGGAGGAGGAGGGGGGATTTGGGTTTGAGAGGAGGATGAAGAGAGGCCCTGAGATCGAATCAAGGGGGCAAAGAGAATGGGAACAACGCTGCGGCGGAGGCAGCCCGAGAGCGAGCTTCGAAGCATGGCAATGGCGGCTCTCAAGTCTGAACTAGCGAGGGAGAAGAAGCTCTTTTCAGAGTAATGGGTATTCCCGTCATTTTGCTCGACGAAGGGCTTTTCGGGTTTCGGATCTTTAGCTCCGGGACCCGCTAAACTATTCCGAGGCCGTTTTCGTTAATTGCTCCCAGGGTTTTGTCATTTTTGCATAAAAATCCGTATATTTAAGAAAATAACTCAAAGGGTATTATTAAAATTTTACCAAACTTTCTATCTTTTTTTTTTCCAGAAAAACCCTATTTTTGTTAAAAATAATATTATATTTTTCCCCGAGTCTGTCCCTGCAAATTGTCCCAACTTCATATCATTTTTGTAAAAAACTACCTTTACTTGTGGAAATTATCCTGAGGGTATTTCACAAATTAACCAAAACTTACGTCACATTTGCAGAAAAACCCAACATTTATGAAGGATAAAATATATTATTCGAGGGTGTTTTTATTTATATAAACACCCTTGCCCCCAATCCCAAACGCAAAAGATCGAAGCCCTAATCGCCAGATTTATCGTCCGCTCGAGCGCACACATTGTCCTGAGACCAATTCCTCGAATTTCTAGGGTTTCGGCGACGAATCTCGTTGGAGATCGAGGACGAAGCGAAGTCTCTGAGAGATTCTCTTCATCGTATGGAGTACTCGCGGACGAGGAAGCGGGCACGGCTCGCGTGGGACGTTGCTCCCCAAGAACGAGAGGTCTTCTCTTGCTTCCCCATTGCTTCTGGAGTTTGGCCGATTGTTTTGTTGGACATGAACGGGGAGTGGGGAGAGATTGCTAGGGTTTGGGTTTTGTTTGTGCTGGGTCTTGAATCGTCTGCAACTTGGCTGTCGCTTTGGTGTTTGTAGGCTTTCCGGGATGATGCGGCCACGGCCGGCCGTGGTGCGTCGCCTCCGTTGAGGGATGATGATCGGGATGGCCACTATGTGTTCGATCTCGGAGAGAATCTCACTCCGCGATGTAAGTTATCTTCTTGATTCACTTTGGTTTCTATGGATTGAAGCTAGGGTGAATGTAATCTCCAGATTAGGAGTGCTTAGAGAAATCAATAGTTATGTTTTTTTCAAAAAAAAATATCAGTTAATAAGTGGAAGACAAATAATTTTGATCATTATTAATATTGTCTATGTTTGTGAAGACAACGAGATACCTTTCATTCTCTTCTGAAATAAACAATTTATATTCATGTTTGGAAAAATAACTGCATTTTAGTAAGGCAGATGTTTGTGAAGCTAATGGGACTCCTTTCAATTTCTTGGGAGATAAACATATTATGAATTCTTGAGTTTATGCAATTACATTCTATCTTTGGTATTAGATCCATGTTGTCAAGTGGTCTTTGTAGAATCTTTTTTTTTTTTTTTGTCCATGTGTTTTGGGACATTTTTCAACATTGGTTCTAGTTATTGTGTGTGTGGTTTCAAAGGTCTATCTTGGTGAGATATTGTGCTTTGTTTCCCTGGTTAAGTTTTGCCTGATTTTAATTGTCTCCATTCGTCAATCATGCAGATAAAATACTTGGCAAGATTGGTGAAGGTGCGCTCACAAAACTCATATTTGGAAGTATTTTGTAGTTTGTCGTTTGCCTCTTTTAGCATTTTGTTAGTACTGTAGGCACTTTTGGTCGTGTTTTGGAATGCTGGGATCGTGAAGCTCGTGAGCATGTGGCTATCAAGGTTGTTCGGAGCATACGCAAATATCGTTCTGCTGCAATGATTGAAATCGATGTCCTCGATTATCTTGCTAAAAATGATACAAATGGATCGCGGCGGTCTGTATATATTACACAATATTACTTGCCCAGAATGGTAATATTACTCTGCTGCTTTCATCATGGTTTGCTCTCTTTTTTCACTACTTGTGCAGATGTGTGCAAATCCGGAGGTGGTTTGACTACCGCAATCACATATGCATTGTAAGTACATAATTCAATTTTTTTTTTCTCATGTTTAAATGTGGTTTGCATTGAATGTAGTTTGCAGTCTGCTTTCATTAAGAAGGTTTTATGGATGTTGCTTCCTCTACATTCTTGACTTTCTATGAACAAGTTGTCTTTGTAAGGTTGCTTTTCTGTGGCCTCTGATCGATAACATTAAACTTCATGGTGCTGTATATAAAAGGAAAAATGCTGTTCTTTGCTCTTCTTGGGAGAGTTCCCATTTTGGAAATTTCATTTACTCCGTAAAAGTTCATGCTTTGTTTCTTAGACTAGGTTGTTTGACTCATTGTGTTCTGCTGGGTATTACCCTCCATCCATTTTGTTTGTCACGAAGCCCACTGGGGTCTATTGACAAAGTGCATCGTGCTCTTGCTGATGTTGTATTGGGTATTGTCCTGTATTTTTCCCATGTTTATCAGGTGGATCTATGTAGAGCTAGATGAGTCAATTAACATGTAGACCTGCAGGGTTGAGGGAATGGGTTTTCCCAGATCTGTTTATGATCTCCAGAAGGGTTTGCTTATGATGATCTAAAACATTTTTTTGGATGAACTTTTAATGGTGTTATCAGGTTTGTGAGAAGCTTGGGCCAAGTTTGTATGATTTTCTAAAGAGAAATAAATACTGCCCTTTTCCTGTGGAACTTGTCCGGGAGTTTGGACGTCAGCTATTGGAATCTGTAGCATGTGTGTCAATCATTCTCACCTTCTTCTGTTGGCCTTCTCTATTTTGTCTTTCCTAACAAATCTTGCAGAAATTTTTTTTCTGGTCATTGTGTGAAAGGGGCCATTTTGACTGGTTTTTTTTTTCGTTTCTGTTTATTGTATTTTACCGTAGATATGCATGATTTACGCCTAATTCACACTGACCTGAAGCCAGAGAACATACTCCTTGTGTCCTCTGAGTATGTAAAGGTTCCAAACAATAAGGTACTTGTCTCCTGCATTTTTGTTGAAATAATGCAATTTTCACAGTACATGGACTTAGCAGTTTTGAAATGCTTGGGATGGTACAGAGGAACATACTGGATGAGATGCACTTCAGGTGCTTGCCAAAGTCAAGTGCCATAAAGCTGATTGATTTTGGTAGTACTGTCTTTGATAATCAAGAACATAGCTCGATTGTTTCAACAAGGCATTACAGGGCACCAGAGATTATTTTAGGTAAACTAGTTTTCTAGAAAAGAAAAAGAATGTTCATTTCTCACTCTCTTGTCTGAGATGCAGGGTCATGGGTAAGTTTAATTCGCTTTAAGCTGGGTTTTTAAGGAGCACACTTTGTCTTAGACCTTCACTCTGTGGTAGCTCTAGATTTGTGGAACATTCTGGCACAATATTCCGGACATTGGGGTTATAGACGAACTTTGTTAGACTATTTCAATGGTCCTTAGAGGCTTGTATTTATGATTTTGGTCTTGTTTCACAGGGTGATCTAGATATTTCCTTTTTTCTTCTTTTTTTTTTGCCATTATGACTTGACCATCATGTCATACGATTGATTGTGTTAAGTGTTTGTACCAATTAAGACTATTAAGTGATGTACAAGCATTCATTCAGTGAAGTTTTTCTGTGGTTGCTATTAGTGTGAAAAGCCTGTGCTGTTTGAGATTTTTCCCAATCATATTTTCTTCTTTCCTATTGGTGATTTTTTAAAATTAGGTTTTTTTTTAACATATTCTTAATTTTTCAGATGTCCATAGTTGATATTATCATCTACTTTATACTCTATTGCCTGTTGCTATTGCAGAAGTCATGCTTTCCCCTCTCCCAGGAGGGAATTTTTTTTTGCTTGATTTATCTGATAGTAACTGTTTAACCTTCGAGCATAAAAAGTTTCCATAAAGTTATGAGGTTTCTCTGATTTTTGTTATGTTGGGTATGAATTCAAACCTGGTTCCCCATGCTGATATTGGTTTGATTAGAGATTTAGCTTTTGACATTAAGACAATTCATGCGCTCTATGTTTCTTCCAATTTAATTATGAATGTCTACCATCCACATGGCTTAATTATTCATTTTTTATGCCTTCACTGTATAGACTGTAATAGGATGTCTGCTATGTCTTCATTATCTGAATTTGCTAATGTCAGGCTTAGGATGGAGTTTTCCTTGTGACCTCTGGAGTGTGGGATGCATAATTGTTGAGCTCTGCTCGGTGAGTCTGAAGTCTTCCCCCAAAATTTGTAAGTTTAAGCTTGGGTAAATTAGAGAATTTATATTTTTTATACAACTAAAACTTGTTTCAGGGGGAAGCACTTTTCCAGACTCATGAAAATCTGGAGCATTTGGCGATGATGGAGAGGGTTCTGGGACCAATACCTGAGCATATGATTCGTAATGCCAAGTAAAATTTCCTTGCTTTGTAACTTAGTGGTCTAGTTTTATATCTGTAATCATTTTGCTGAGTATCTTAAGAGTGATGACGTAGACCTTTGTTTTGCAATATCAAATCTGGATACTGATTGTTGGATCTTGGTATTTTGAAATGCTTGCATATAATATATATATATATATATATATATATATATATATATATATATATATATATATATATATATAGTCATGATACAGTCCGGCCGGGCTTAACACTATTCATTTACGGTCGCCTCATTTTGAGGCATTTGGAGAGTATTTTTTCCAAATCCAACCGTATGGATGGAAAGAATATCGAAAAATAAGAGAACATGTCGATTTTCATACAATTTGGGGAGGTGATGATCATTCATCTTAAAGGGTGAAATTTTGAACCCATAAGATTTCGGTAAAATTTCACCCTTTAAGATGAATATTCATCACCTCTCCAAATTGTATGAAAATTGACATGTTATCTTATTTTTCGATGTTCTTTTCATCTATATGGTTAGATTTTGAAAAAATACTCTCCAAATGCCTCAAAAATGAGGCGACCTTACTTGCATAGTGATGCAACCGGTTTGACTGTATCAAAATTGTATATATATATATACTTGCATGCTTCTGTGTGACCTATATTGCTTTCTTGTGTATGTAGCTGCTTAGCATCAAAGTACTTCAGACGGGGTGCAAGGTTGAATTGGCCGGAAGGGGCAGTTTCAAGAGAAAGCATCAGGGCTGTAAGAAAGCTAGGCCGTCTCAAGGCATGTCCAATCTCTTCAATGGAAAAAACCTGAGTTACAGTTTAGCTTAATTATCTACTTTTTATTGATTACACTATGATGATATGTAAATTTTTGTGTATTTTTTTGCACTCCAGTAATTGCTTTTGTAACTTCAAAATTAAGTCCTTTAGTTGGATGATTTAGAGTTAGAGTCTGTATCAAGTCTAGGGATACAATTGCATGATTTAGATTTGAATTCTAGCTGTCTTACAGCAATCACCGTAAGAGACAACAGAAACTTAAGTTATGAACTCGCTTCCTCTCTCCTCCAGGAGTTACTAGAGCTTGTATCGTGTTGGCTTATACTATTGTTTTGGAATGTTTATGTATGCCTGCTATTCTAATTCTGCTTCAATGATATCTGATTTGATTTATTCGTGTTTTCCATTGTAGGATCTGGTTTACCGGTATGTGGATCACTCTAGGGCTTCATTAGCCGATCTACTATCTGGGCTTCTGAAGTTTGAACCATCAGAGCGCCTCACTGCGCGAGATGCCCTCAACCATCCATTCTTTAGAAACCCCACCTGAGAACTGCAGCAAAGGTAGACAATAGTAACAAAAGCAGCAACTCAACCCTGAGAAGGGCATGGTAGGCGGTGAGCATGAGTGGTGATTTCAAGATAACTTATACTGACCTCTTGCTCACTTGACAGAAGCCAAACTTGTACGGGAAACTTGATTCTGATGCAATGTGTATCATGTGAGCTTGGGCTTCCTGAAATTCCTACTGTTTTGGAAGTGAGAAGCAAATGTTAATTCCACCTGTAAATATCATATGAACTGCTGCTATTGATATATTTGTTCATGCAGTCATGAGTTACAGAAAAAAAAGACTTCTTAGTATTCTTCTTGGCCGGTTTCTTGT
This sequence comes from Dioscorea zingiberensis, assembly GCA_026586065.1. NCBI lineage: Eukaryota > Viridiplantae > Streptophyta > Magnoliopsida > Dioscoreales > Dioscoreaceae > Dioscorea > Dioscorea zingiberensis. The sequence continues at coordinate 6,417,278 of CM048822.1, read as the reverse complement.
TAACTAACCACCAGGAGACCTCGAGTATTGCAGTGGTTTTTTTGTTTTTGTTTTTGTTTTTTTTTTCTGTTTTTCTTGTTTTTTTTTTACTAAGGTCATAAAGACCTCTCTTTACGGAACAGTTAGAGATGTGATTATGGACTCCGAGGAGTTAACTCACTTGATTATCATCCTATTTATGGGATTGGGATTCGATCCTAGGATCTGTCTAAAAGAATGTCCTAACGTATGGGACTCCGATGATATACCATTGGGTTACTAGCTCTTTGGTTTGTAGCGTGTTTTAGATTGAGCATGAAGAGGAGATTGGGAAAAGCAATTCAAATAAATTTATTATTATTGTTTTATGCTGAAACAAGTTAATATCAATGTGGAGTTTTATTAGTTTATTTCATAGAGCAATGTTAAAACCGTTGGATATGTCTTGAAATCATCAACACAATCATCTTGAGGCTCTTTGATTTCATGGTCCAAAATAATATTTCTTTATTTCATAATAGGGTTTTTTCTTTATCTCATTATTTTGAAGATCAAATGAAGATTATTTTTATGAATAAGTAATTTTTGAGATTTTGGTTTTAATGGGGTCAGGTTCTAATTTAAAAATACTTGTGTCTTATTTTTTAAGTAAATATGATATTTAATCGGCATTAATTTAAATTAACCAAAATTGTTATTTTTATATGAATGTATGAACTTCATGAACAAATCCGTATATAAAATTATATATCCTTTCGGCCGCCTTCTCACATCGCGTGACTGTGGGCACCGTTCTCGAGTTCGGAGACCAATGGCGTCGGAGCTCGCCGGCGGCGAACAACTCCAAGAGGCTTTCGCGAAGCTCGAAGCCCAGCAAACCCTAGTCTCCAACTGCATCCGCTTGTGGAGATCCCTCTCCGACCACTTCTCCGCGCTTGAGAAGTCCCTCGCCGATCGCTTCCAAGCCATCGATTCGAAGCTTAAAGTTCTCGACGTTGACACGCATCAAACCCTCGCATCGCTTGACCTCCGTGAGTCCTCCCTCCCCGACAGGGAAACCACTGCCGTCGCCCGCATCCGAGAACTCCAGCTCTCTGCGCTTGCCGACATCGAGAATCCCGATACGAAGCCGCCTGATGATGTCCTCGGCATCCTCGGGTGGTACTCCCGTCGCATGGACTCTTCCGGGCTGTGGCGCTTCATGGTGTCCCGCCGAAAGGACCTGGCTTTCCTCCGGAAGGAGATCACCGACGCCGTGTCGGAATCCGTCGACCCGGCTCGGCTGGTCCTCGACGTGGTGGAGGATTGCTTGGAGAAGCAGATGAGAGGGAAGGGAGGCCCGGATCGGTGCTGGGCAGTGGGGATGCTAACCCGGGTTCTGTATGATTTTGATGGCGGGAAGGCACCGGAGGTTTCCGGAAGGATGGGTGAGAGGGCGGCGAGGGTTGTGGAGAGATGGAAGAAAGAGGCGGAGAGGGAGGAAGGGGTAATTGGGGGGCCAGAGGCGCAGGTGTTGTTGCAGCTGGTGGTGGCTTTTGGGTTGCAGTCCAAGTTTGAGCAGGACTTTTTGAAGAAGTTGGTGGTTCAGTACTCCTCCAGGAAGGAGATGCCCAAGCTCGCTGCTTGTTTGGGATTTGGGGACAAATTGACAGGTGCTATTGTTACTCTTTAAGAATTTTCATTGTTTAAGTTCCTTTCTTGGTTTGTAGTTAAACTCTAAAACCTTTATTTCTCTAAGGCTATTCAATGGTTTTTTTAAAGTGTCATACTCATACTGAGAGATTTCGGGCCGTGAATAAGGATGGACAATATGGTTGATAGTTGAATCAGCATCATAGCAAGGATGGAATTGTTTGGTTTTTGTTGGGTGTGATAGTAGTTTGATATCTGAATTACTTGTTATTGGCAGAAAAATTTCTTTACAGGCTTTAGCTAGATAAAAAGAAGTTCAAGTTGTATAGCTTCTCCACTTTTGCCTTAATCTTTTGAGGTTCATTAAAGATACGTATTTTATGCCTAGCATGCTAGTTTTACCCTAGGACTTCCTTTGTTTAACGAATCAAGTCATGAACTAGAGAGAGAAGTGTATTTGTGTGACTTAACTGTCACCCATGTGATTTGAATCATTAACACCTCCTTTTAGATGATAATACCCTTGTTTTATACATGTAGCATACAAATCCGAACAAAGATTTTCTTGAAGGATTCAATGTGTTCAGCTCTGGTTCATAGCTTTTGTCATGCAGAAATACTATTTCATACCATCAATATGTGCAAACATTTGATTCAGATCTGTATCATCACCTGCAGATATTATTGATGAGTTGGGGAAGACTGGGAAAGAGCTTGAAGCTATTTATTTTGCTTATGAGTCTGGTTTCACTGAAAATTTTTCGCCAGTTCCTCTCCTGAAGTCCTTCGTCCAGAGTTCAAGGAAATATGCTAACTCCATATTGAAGAATGGGAATCACGCCCCTGCTGTTGTGGTATGTTGATGTAATGATATGAAATTACTAATGCTGCTTATAGTGTAGTAGTTAGAATATACTTTTGATGGTGGCTGTGTATAACATCCTTTTTGGTATAAATGTCTTTGTCATGGATATTATACCTGAGTAGAAGCTAATCGTCTTCTCCATCTTCTTTTCTCATTCCTTAATCTAAGAATTTTATTGCATGCTCTTACTGGATTGATTCGGCCTTAAACACTATAAGGGTTGAGCCATGAATTAAACTAAAGGTATGTGTTAAGTCCCCTTTCTGCCCTGAACTTGCCATGTTGGGAAATCAGCACCCTCATTTTGTAGAAGATTGCGTGTCTCTTTTCTTGAAATATATTTGACTAACAACCTGCATTTGCTGATTAAGGCTTGGGACATGGAGAAAAGATTGATTGTGATGTATGCTTAGCAATAGAATTGTCCATTTGTTGGTGTTGCATCAAGTATTATCTTCTATCTCAAACAACAAATGTCATGTCTTCCTTCATGGTGCAATTTCTTGTCCAGCATATCAACATCTAGAAAATGCTGATGGATTAATGTGTGGTTGCTTGAAACTAATACAATAGCCAGGGTAGTATGGATCTCATCTTGAAATATTGAGGAATGAGGTATAGCTTTTGAATCATGAATGTTTGAGGTATTGTGCATTGAAAATAATGGCAACACAATGTGAGTGACCCTTTGCCATAGTGCATGTTTTCATTCTGAATCCAGCAAATTTTTTTATTGAAGAGTTATCATTGGATACCTATTTTGGGAAATGAAAGTGATGATATGTAGTTTAGAAGCCACTGCTAGTACAGTGGGTGCTGCACCCTGCCCCAAAGGAGTGATCTTGGGTTTGAGTCCTGTGGCTCAAGGAAGTACAATGAGGAGAAAGAAAGTAAGGGCTAAACAGTTTTCTAATGATAAAATTGCAGTAGCACAAATTAAGATTTTTGCAGTTTTCATATAAAGACCATATTGTTAGTTTGGAACTGTATATATTTAAGGATCTATTCTTTGCGTGTATAGTTATTTTAAGATCATGTTCGTGGTTTCATTTTTCATCTTACTTGTGCTGAAACTCCCCCAGGTTTAAAATTACAAATCATGATTCTCTTTTGATGATGTTACGGAGATCTTGTTTCAAACACCCTTGAAGTTCATATTTTTTGTATTTTTGTATTATATATATATATATATATATATATATATATATATATATATATATTGATAAATGCGAACGAGCTACTTTTTAATTTGGTAGAGGCAATGCTTTGATCCCTCAACCTTTCATTTTGAGAGGGAGTGCGGTAGCCTTTCCTTGTGAAAGTTGCTATAATTCTTGTAGTTTTGATCCTTGTTTAAATATCTTTTGATTAGATATGGAACATTGTAACTCAGTGAGAAAGTTCCGCTTGCCTCGCCCTTGGTCATGATTTCAGTCACCTTCCTCCATGCTAATATGAATTATGCATTTACTTATAGCAACCTATAATCCTACTTATTCACAGGAAAAGTCAACCACAATGGAGTTGAATTCCCTGAGGTCAGTCATCAAGTGCGTTGAAACTTACAAGCTAGAATCAAAGTTCAACATCGATGGCCTGAAGAAGCGCGTCTCTCAGCTAGAGAAAGCCAAGGCTGATAGGAAGAAGACCTCGACACCAAACAAATCTCATATGAAGAGAACAAGATCTGGTGGTTCTTCTGCTCATTTCCGACCTACCAAAGCAACCAGGACCTCCAATGCTTCATACCCTTCATTCCATCAGCGTCCACCGATGCCTCCTCAAGTTGGAGCAGCTCGCCATTCATTCAATTACTCTGGGCAGGGAGGCTTTGATGGTCCAAGTTCTGGATCTCACAGATGGAGCCCCAACCCAATTTCCCAACAGTATCACGTTTCTGAAGATGTTGCAGGGCCTCATAGCAATGTATCATATGGTGGATCATCAGCAAGTTATAGTGCCTTTGACTATGCTGCTTCTCATACAGCCACTGCCCAGCCATCTCAACACCCTAGGTAACATTTTGTATCTGTGCTTTCTTGGAAGCAGTTAAATCTAGAAAATCATGAATGTTAGAGAGTGCAACTTTTAATGCTGCTAGATTGAAATCTTTTGAACTTCTCTTGTCATGTTGTTCAGTGAATTGTTTCTCTTGGTCTTGAAATGAGTTCTTTATTCTACTAATGCGCAATGAAAGGAACACCAACATACACCTACTTCTTTGGATTGTTCTTAAAAATTAGAACTGGTTGACTGTCAATTGTTTGATCCCAAACAATCTATTTACAAGGAAAGAATCTTCTTCCCTCTTTTACTTGTACTTGTTGTTTATCTATGCTATTTGTCATTTTAATTGCTATATTAGCTTATATTAAAGAAGTCTTCTAGTTGTGGAATAGAGGACATTTTAGCAAACATTAGAAACAAAGTTTTGATTGTTTATGAACATGTTTAGGGCTTACTTTGAGATGGAGAAAACCTTAAGGTATATAAGTGTCCATGTCTATGAATCAATAGCTAGTCTCAACTTGGTGTGAGATGGCATAAGCATCAGATTCAATGGATGAAGCCACTATAAACCAATAAATTGCTTTTGAATTATTTCTTTAAGGATCACCTAAGGATTGACTTGATATATGGGTCTCCATTAATGTGTTGTGGCTGTAAGGATGAGATTGGTTTACATGCAAGGAAGAGATCATTTGACTAATTTGCATTGTTATTTATGTGGGTCGAAGTATGACATGTATTAGGTTTAGACTGAGTCAAAAGTTCAGAATTCATCTATTCGTATGTTTGGAATTTATTGAACTTTTAAACTTTCAGTTTTATTATGTACAAATATACAGCATATTTCTCTTTTAAGAAAAAAGTGCATATATAGATTGGTCTTCAATGATTGTAAATTCAAAATCAAAATCCAAACAGGTTGACTTTAGCTCTTGGAACTGAAATCTATATATTTTTTACTTTTTTTTAAAAAAATTCATTGGAGCCTGTCAAACCACAATAGAGTAATTGATGTCAATATTTATTTATATACATAGTAGAGGGTTTTAAGATAGTGTAAATTACTAAATTTTAGTTGCTAGTTTTAAGATGTGTAAATAAAAAATGATAAGATTTTGAAATTTGAATGATTTGTCATGCATTTTCTCGTTATTTGTATTATGTCTATTCATTATTGGTTTCTTAGTCAATTGTGAGCTTCTATATATATATATATATATATATAACTCAAATTTTGTTTAGATTTTAACTATATTTTTTCCTCGCGTTGTGCTTGATATCTGTAACTATTCTCCCCCTGGTTCTATGATTAATCCTGCAATGTACTCCCCAAAAATCTGAATGAAGTCAATCTATGGATCTTATGTTTTTTTTTAAGGAAAATTTTGAATATATATATAAATGCATGTATGCACCTCTCCAACACAATATTTGAGGGTATAAAAATCAATTAAATGTATTTTAAAAAGACCATTTTCTCATGTTTTATGTGAAGAAGTAAACTTAAAATAATATTTTTTTTTAAATAATAAGGAAATGTTTATAAATATTTGTGAAATTAAATCAACCACATCATGTCTATTGGTATCCGGGACTTTTGTTAAGATTGGGTCTTTTTATGAATTATTTGGGGTTAAACCCTCATTTTTATAAGATAAGGGTCAAATGTGATGATGTTTTTATGTGGACTAATTCGTGATCGAGATGTTTTGTGCACATACTTAACTTCTCTTGTGAGGGTTTTTGTTGCTTATTAAAAAATAATAAATAAATAAATATTTGTGAAAAGGTAGTGATAGGATGTGTCAATGAGATGTCCTTGGCTTGAACAACTTTGTATCATCCTCAAAATGGAGGTGGGATTCGGTGGAGCCGGCTCCACCCATCTTAGTTAAAACTCTCACTTACGGAGAATGTTTCAAAAAATTTCAACTATATTGATGAAAAGATCATTTAAAAATAAACTAGTATATCAATTTTCATACAATTTGGTAACCGTTTGATCCTCTCACTTAACATTTGAAAAAAATTATATAAAATAAGAATTGTTAAGTGGAGAATCAAACGATTACCTATGTAAAAATTGATATACTAGCTTATTTTTTTTATGATCTTCCTATTTGTATGGTTGAAAATAATTAAAATATTATTCAAGTAGTTCAATGAGAGGCCGACTCACAAATCTTTAGGTGGAGCCGGCTCTAGCGTAGATTTTGCCCTCAAAATGACATGTAGATTCTAGAATAATTAATTTAAAACATTGAAATTATATTGGTTGTTCTTTGACTTTCATTGTGGACCCATTAATGCTTCCTATATGATGATTTCATAAATAAAATAAAGGAAGAAAAACATGTTGTGTTTACACATGACAAACAGAAAAGCACATTTAGCCTTTAAAAAAAAAAGAGCAAAACATTTAAAATTTTGGCTTCATTTCTAACATAATTTTCAAGTATTTACTTATCAAATGAATCTCAAAGAATCAATCAATAGGAAATTATTTTTGTGAACACATTAATTTCGTGACATAGAAAACATAATATTTCCTACAAGTTGGTCAATAATGAATGGCGTGTGAGTAAGTGAGCTAGACATCTTTATCACATTGACTTCCAAATTTTAAAGGAATTTTCTCATCATTCAATCACTATCAAGAGTCATACAAAAAAAAAAAATATAAATAAATAAATAACAAAAAAAAATAAATAAATCACCATCAAGATCACGAATCCACTCACCATAGATTAAAAAATAAATGGGTAACATTAGAATTCAATTGGAATTCTTAAATTACTACAGAATTTAATATTTTTCATGAAAATTTTATAAGGGTTGTTTGGCAAACTTTTTTGCAATGCAAAATTTCTATGGAATAGTTGGATTCCATAGGAAAAAAAAAGTCTAGACCAAAATATTTTTTTCTTTGAAATCTAAAAGTTTGTTCTCATCTCTCTTTTAATCTGGTCTTATTATTATTATTATTATTATTATTATTATTAGTAAATTTACACATACGTCCACAAAAGTTTGTAACTATATATATAGATTTTTTTTTTAGTAAAGTGCCTATTTTACTCTCCCCAAACATCAATATTTCCAACATGTTCCTATATAAACAATCAAAGAAGATGAGGGTAAAATGGTCATTTTAACAAAAATGTTGATAGTTAACTATAAAGATATATATATATATATATGTAAATATTGGTTTTTTAGGGGTATATATATAAATATAATCTTTATTTGGGATATATTCATTTATAAACATTTATGAGATCTATATATATATATTTTTTAAAAATAACTATAGTAAATTTTTACTCTTTGAAAAAAAATTCATAGGATTTATTTTCATTTTTATGGAAAAAAATTACTATATGATATATTATTCTACATTTAAACATAACTTTTTGTAATATAATGTAATTTATGTGACTAATGATCCAACTTGAGGACAAACACAAGTGATAATCTCATGATCTCGGTTCCATGGAATCATCACATCATAAAGGCCGCCTCGAGATGTGTGGGCATCACATATCTTAATATGACCCACATATCTTGAGGGGCCTTTTGTGATGTGATGATCCCATAAAACCAAAATCATGAGATCATTTATTTTGAGAAGACACGATACAAACTCCATAAAATAGAAGGTATTAATAAAACACAACATTCAAATTTTCTAAAATCAAAACAAAAAGGGCAATTAAAAAAATGGTAATTGTCAAAAAAAAATCTCTCAGACTTTTTTGACAATTACTTTTTAGTCTTTGAGGGTGTACTGTTTGGTTTATAGTGTCTGTTAGGATCATTGAAAGCAATGTCGAAACAGTTTCACTGACTTTTGATAATTTTCCCTTAATGTTGAAGGCGGTTAAGCAAAATACAAGTAAACTAAATAAATAAATAAATGAGAAAAAAATTGACACTTGGAGCAGTCTCATTTTCTCTTTCTATAAATGGACATACATATTTCTCTTTTTCATCACCCTCTTCTTCTCCCTCTTATCTCTTCTTCATCATCCTCTTCTTCTTCCTTCTTGCTTGCCAAGGCTAGGTATATAGGGTGTATTCTGGGAAGGGAACTGTTCTCTCTCTATCTCTGCTGGTATGGCTGAGTATAATAGCAATGGGAAATCTCATGAGTTCAAAGCTCCAGAGATTAAGTTCACAAAGCTCTTCATCAATGGCGTCTTCGTCGATTCTCTCTCTGGTAACTCTCTCTCTCTCTCTCTCTCTCTCCCTCTATTGTGAGATGTTTTATTTGATTTTCATGGAGGAGAATGAGTTTATTTTTATGATTTTGTTTGATGGAAATGGGTTTATTTTTCATGAATTTCTAGCTCTCTGTCTCTACTATAACTCTTTCTATGTATCTCTAGGGTTAGAGATTTTGTTTGGTTTTCATGAATGAGAAATAGTTTCTTTGCAGAGATCTTGGTGTAACCATAGAACACAAAAAAAAATCAGAAGGCAAAGCAAAAAAGAGAACTAAACTTATCTATTATTTATCTCTCTATCTCTCTATATATTTTTATGAAAAATTTAGTTTGTTTATTTTACTTGGTACTAGTTTTTTCCATCAATTTTATGATATGTATGAATTTTTTTTTTAAATCAGAAACAAAGTGCTTTGGAAAAAATGTAAATTAAATATAATAATTCTATAAATATAATGATAAAATATATTGGTATCTATCTATCTCTAGTCAACTAGATTTATCTTTCTCTATCTATCTATTAATGGTGAGTTATTTTTATTTGGTTTTCATCAATGAGAATAATTTTCTTCCCTCTAGTATATATTTCATTAAAAGTTTCATTTTTTATTTTACTTATTACTAATTTTTTTTTATCAATTTTCTGAAAGATGAATATTTATTTTTCTAATCAGAAACAAAGTGCTTTGGAAAAAATGAAAATTAAATAGAATAATTCTATAAATATAATCAAAAAATTATCAATTTCTTTCCATCAAAATATATTTGTTTGGGTAATTCACTTAATTACCTAAATTATTAAGTGAATCAATTTGGTTGCTAATGACTTTTATTCCATGAATTAAGTGATAATACTATGCCCCCGTAAATAGGGGGAGCAATTTGGGTAATTCACTTGATGAGCACAAAGCTCCTTAGTCAATTCACCTAAATTCTAATATACATCACATTACAACCGACATAGTATTATCATAGTACCTCCTCAAAATCCAACTATCAACCACCTAAATTTAGAAGGAAAAAAGTACATAATTTGGTTGGAAATGGAAAAAAGTACAAATTTAGGGTTCTAAACTTTGTTGTTTCATGAATTTAGGGAAGACATTTGAGACAATTGATCCAAGGAATGGGGAGGTGATTGCAAGAGTTTCAGAGGGAGGCAAAGAAGATGTAGATTTGGCTGTCAAGGCTGCAAGACAAGCTTTTGATCATGGCAAATGGCCTAGAATGTCTGGTTATGTATGTCTCTCTCTCTCTCTCTCTGTGTGTGTGTGTGTGTGTGTGTGTGTGTGTGTGTATGTATAACAAAATAATTTCACTGTTAATTAGTATTGACCAAGTTAAAGTTCAAGATTATTAAGAACAATTTAGGATGAGAGGCTTCCTTTTGAATACAAATTCAAATTAGAGAGCTCTTATTCCAATCACAACTAAACTCCTGGCATAATGAACAGGGAAGAGGAAGGATCATGATGAAGTTTGCAGACCTGATTGAGCAACATAAAGAAGAACTTGCAGCATTGGACAGTATTGATGCAGGAAAGTTATTCACTGCTGGTGTTCATAATGACATCCCACACTCTCTGAACATACTCCGGTACTATGCGGGAGCAGCCGATAAGATCCACGGCGAGACATTGAAGCTTTCAGGTGAATACCAAGGGTACACACTCAAGGAACCAATTGGTGTTGTAGGCCATATCATTCCTTGGAACTTCCCTACCACCTTGTTCTTCTTGAAGGTCAGTCCTGCTCTCGCCGCGGGTTGCACCATGATTGTCAAACCGGCCGAGCAAACTCCTCTCTCTGCACTCTTCTTTGCTCACTTAGCCAAGGAGGTATATGTTTTTTTTTCTCTCTCTCTCTTTTTACTTGTCAGAATCAATTGTTATCTCTAATGTCCCCCATTTGATTTGTCACGCAATGAATAAACTAGTCATACTGACTCTCATTCAAGTTAAAAACTTATGCTGATAGGAAGAGAAACCTATAAGTATGTTGGACTATTAGTATTACGATGACATATTAGATATATACAAGATAATAGCCTGACAATAGTTTTTTGGAACAAAATAGGCTGGAATTCCGGATGGTGTGCTCAACGTAGTCAATGGTTTTGGTAATACTGCTGGTGCTGCCATTTCCTCTCATATGGATGTGGATGCAGTGAGTTCTTGATCTTTTTCTTTTTTTATTTCTGATTCTGAATATGAAGTTCATGAAATTTTTTGCATCTAATTTTTACTGATTTTTTCAGGTTAGTTTCACTGGATCAACGGAAGTTGGAAGGTTGATAATGGAGGCAGCAGCAAAGAGCAATTTGAAGTCTGTGTCTCTTGAATTGGGAGGGAAGTCTCCTCTGATTATCTTTGATGATGCAGATGTAGACATGGCTGTGGCTCTTGCAAGCCTTGCCATTTTCTACAATAAGGTATTGATGAAATTCAAACACCAATCACACTACCTTCCATTCAAGTCTCAAGTTGGATGAGTTTTTCAGGGAGAAATATGTGTGGCGGGGTCTAGAGTATTTGTGCAAGAAGGGATTTACGATGAGTTTGTGAAGAAGGCGGCGGAGAGCGCGAAGAAATGGGTTGTCGGAGACCCTCTAGATCCTCAAGTTCAGCAAGGGCCACAGGTAGGTCATTTGACGGGCACTACTATCTCTAATACCCCCTCTCGATACATGTTAGTCTTTTAATTAGTCACATGTCACACAATCTAATAATTTTTCTCTGAAAGTGAAGGTTGATAAACAACAATTCGAGAAGGTTCTTAGCTACATTGCACATGGAACGAGAGAGGGAGCTACTTTGTTGACAGGAGGTAAACCTTGTTGTGATAAAGGATACTACATTGAACCCACCATCTTCACTGATGTCAAGGTATGTATTCTCATCCAATTTCATATTCTGAATAGCTTAATCTTCTCTTTTGCGACGATTAAGAGGTCTTATTTCTGAACAAACTAATACCATTTCTACTAAAAGAAATCTCGATCTTATCTTTAATTCATGTTAACTAAATATATGTACTAAATGCAGGAGGACATGTTGATTGCCGAGGATGAAATATTTGGACCTGTCATGTGCTTGATGAAGTTCAAGTAAGTCGATTTCTTTTGGATTCCTTTTGATGTAATTCAGATAAACCGCTTTTCGGGAATCTTTTTCTAAACTGAGATGTTTTGTTTTCTATTTTCAGGACAATAGAGGAGGCAATCGAGAAAGCAAACGCGACAAGGTATGGATTAGCAGCAGGGATAGTGACTAAGGACTTGAATGTGGCCAACAGAGTATCAAGATCAGTGAGAGCAGGGTCTATTTGGATCAATTGCTACTTTGCTTTTGATCCTGATGCTCCTTTTGGTGGATATAAGTTGAGTGGATTTGGGAGGGACTCCGGATTGAATGGCCTTGATAAGTATCTGCAAGTCAAGTCTGTGGTCACTCCTCTCTATAACTCTCCATGGCTTTGAAGAGAGAGAGAGATATATATATATAAGAGATGTTCACTCTGTTCATAAAATGTGGTGGTGTTGTTGTTGTTGTTGTTGTTTATGATGACTTTGTACTAGTTTGAAGTTTGAAGTTTGAAGTTTGAACAAATTGCTTATATTTGAATGAATGCAAAACAACAACAACAACAACAACACCACCACCACATGATGATGAGCTTAAGTACCATTCACCGACTTTTTATATCTCATATTGTTTTTAATAATTGGTAGCATTCATTGAAATTTTCAATTTTTTTAATCAGAAACTCTTAAATTGAAAATCAATTTACAAGTTAAATTTGCAGAAAACTTTCTGAAATATAATTATGAAGATTTTAGGGAGTTAAATTTAATTATGAAGGAGATGGAATGCAAAAATACAAGAATTCAGGGAGGTTTATGTAAAAAGAAAAAAAAACTAATAAGTGAAATTGTTTTTTAACCAACTGTATTTTGTTATTCCTAATAACTCCCAAATCTGAAGAAATAATCATTACTAAATATTTTAATCAATTATTTTGATTTTTGAAGCTTTTTAATAATTTCACAAGACGGTAAGTGATATCCACCGTTTGATCCGTCTGGGGATCGGCAACAAGACGGTAGTGGCATCACCGGCTTCATAAGCATCTTTGTTATCGAATCATTGTGCATCTCGCGGGGCTTCTTTCTCCCGCGACGAGGAGGAGAGATCGAAGAAGCCATGCGATCCATCTCCATCTCTGATCCAAAAAGTCTAACCCTAGTTTTCTACTGATCTCCGCCATCGCTGGCGATGGAGAAGGAGGAAGCCTTCCTTTCCCGCGTCGCCGCGAACCACCTATTCCTCTCCCAGTTCGAAGCCCTCAGGGCCTCGATACTCAGTCTCCGGAAACGCAACCCTGACCTCGCCCTCGCGTTCCTTCGAACCATCGTCGCCGATGGCGGGAGGTTCGACGGTGTCCTCTGGTCCGGCAGCTGTAGCTCCCCCTCCCATCTCGCCTGGCTCTCTACCCTCGAACTCCTCGACTTCCGGAACGTCGCCCCTGTTTGGAGCTTCGACCCTGATCTCCTCCGCCTCAAGGCCGAGCTTCTCCTCTTGGTTCAGCTCGTCATCTCCAGGGTCTTGGATGCACGGGATGAAGGCGGAGAAGCTTCTGTGAATGTTCTGAATCGGGTGCTGGATCTTGGGTTGAGGGTTTTGAGGAGCTATGTGATGGATGATATCGGGGATGCTGATGAGATTCCTTTGATTACGGATGACGAATTGGGGTCACTCTGGAGAGTTTTTCTCGATCATTCTAATGTTATTGATGCGATTTGTGCCAATATTCAGAGGCAGGTCCGATGGTTTGAGCCGCTGGATTCTTTGGGGTTGGCAATCAGCCTGAGGACCGAGGCCAAAGGAAGCTCAAATTCATCAGCCAAGGAGTTGGAAGCTCTATCACGGATACAGAAGCATGTTCAGTTGGCGCATTTGGAAGCTTTCAAGGAATGTTTGAAGTCTGGAAATATGGACGAAGCCCTTTTGCATATTCGGTCTTTTCATTTGGATCATGGAGTTGAGGAGGCTGAGTACAAGTAAGTTTTCTAATGATGATAAGTGGTTTAGGTGCTTTGTGAGGTCTGGAATGCAATAAAATAAGAAATTTATATGAGATATTGTTCAACACCAACAAGTGGTTTAGTTATTGCTTTTTGAGGTGTGAAATGCAATAAAACAGGATTTTTTTTATTTTTTATTTTATAAATTGTTACATGAGGTATTGTTCAATCCAACAATTTCTTATCTGGTTGTTGAAGTTTTAGTTGATTCTGTCAATGTACTTCAAAACATTAGCTGCACTAATGTATCCTGAATTGCGTACTTGACTTCTGCTATATGTCATGGGTTTAAAACTGGTTTAATTATTGCTTTCTGAGGTGTCAAATGCAATAAAGTAGGTAGAGTTATTATATGAGATATTGTTTAATGTTAACAAATTCATATATGGTTGTGGAAAGTTTAGTTCATTCAGTCCTTATACTTCAAAATGCTATCTGAATTAATTGAATTCTGCTGTATATAATGAGTTCACAAATCTAGTTATTTAGATGCCTTACTACTTATTTCCCACCTTTTGTGACAGCCGAAATAAGGGCATTAGAGGAATATATCTGCTGCTTGTTGTTTCCACATAGAACACTCCTTGTTCAGTTGCTAGTTTATCCGATCTAACTAGATTACCCATTACAATTATCTGTTTGTGCTGCCAATGGATTGAAAAGTCTTAAGTTTAGAGGTCTATTTGGTATGGAGCAAGGGATAATTCATAGTAAGTGCAATTACATGTAAGTTATTGCGATGCATTTTTGCTTTTACCATATTTTGTTTGGCATAATGCAAGTGGATTTATAGTTTTTGTTATTTTTTGTTTTTTGTGATGCAAGTAACATGTTGTAAGTGGAAACCTAATGTTTGGCCTTTTATACATCTAGTGTTGTAATTTCATTTAAGTAGAGGTGAGGTTACACCTGATCTTGTTTGATGTTTTAAAGACGGACACTTTATAGACCTTAATTATTTGCTAATAATTTAAGTCAATGATTTTATATTATAAGATCAAGCTTGATTATTAATTCATTATATAAAATATTTATGATTTATTATGAATCTTATCACAAGACAATCAAGTTTAACTATTTAAAAGATATGAGTTTTCAGGGAAAAAGGTTAGATTTTAGAGGGAGAGAGGGATGCGATAAAGAGAGATCAAAGGACATAGATAAGTGAGAAGAGAGATGAGTGTAAAATAGTTTTTCAAAAATATTTTATTTAACTTTTGGCCACCAGGGTGTATACACAAAGAGTTGGTTTTTTGTAGGGTTGTACACAGAAATATGATATTTGCATAGGGGTATATACGAAACTTTGGTATTTTTGTGAGGGCATATATGCAAATTTTCTTGGGGGTGTTCGTTTTGAGGAGGAAGTTGAAAAGGAGAAAACATATTGATTTAAGTTGGTGTAACTAAACATCCTCCTAAATACTTGTGACTTGCAGTCAAATTGCTGGCAAGAAGTTTTGTTGCATTATAAGCGCCAAGTGCAAGCCAATGTACATGTAAACACACCACTTACTCCATACGCAACAGTCTCTAATGAAGTGGGGCTCTACTGGATAGCTATTGGAAGGGATGTAAGAGTATTTCCAATGTTAATTAATTAACTATAAAAGGGAACAAGAACAACAACAACAACAACTAAGCCTTAATCCCATACTAGATGGGGTTGGCTATATGAATTCTATGTCTCCATGTAGCTTTGTCAAAGACAAGATCCGGATCAACATCTATTAGACGTAGGTCTTTAGATACTACCTCTCTCTCCATGTAATCCTCAGTCTCCTTCTACCCCTCTTTTTACCTTCTATTGTCAAACTATCACATTTTCCAACCGAGGCACCTAGGGGTCTACGATGCACGTGTCCAAACCATCTAACTATAAAAGGGAATTCAAAGAAAAAGAATCTGTCCCCTGACCATTTCCATTGTTTTCTTTCACCAGTATGAGAGGAAGGATATCTTTGTTGTAGTAATGAAGTATTTGCTGATTTTGATTTTCATTTTCTGAACTAGGTATTCTCCTTCTCCTGACTTCTATGCACACTTTCCATGGACCACCTTTTGCTGAATGTTCCCTTTGTAAGTTTAAGGATTTCAAAGCTTTTAGGATTGAACCCAGTAGTGTTTAAGGTTGCTGGCCAAATAGTTTGCAGCAGGATAGTTGATGGAAAGTGAGCCATTCTATGTATTGTACTTGACTGAACTGGTTTTGAATGACCTGATTTGCAGTGTTCTTATTATGTGCTAAAAGCACCTTCATTGATCTGCTTTGTGAGATAACTAGCTCTATATTCTCACATCATATGTTGCCAGATTCAATCTATTTGTGCTGAAACATATCCTATTTCATATATTTAAAGCTGCCTTTTGATTTTTGAGGGTTTATCTCTTGTAGGATGGCTCTGGAGGATCTCATCAAGATGGCAGTGCCACAAATTGATAGTTATGGAGAAGCATGGCATGTCTCACGAAATAAAATGCTTATGATTTTCACTGAAGCTCTTTCATCAGATTGCGTCCGGCTTGTTCAGACAGTTCAGGTAATGAACAATTTTTGTTGGTGCTTGCCAAGTTAACAAATTAACAACATGATGAGATATACTTTACAATCAAATTGAGATAGCCTCTTGAACATGTTGCTGAGATTGAGAATTTTATGATCCTATATCCATGATGAGTGGCAATCAGCATGGGTTAACTTGTTAAGAACACAATCTCCAAGGGACATAGTTGGCAGTTCTATGTGAAGGTCTTCATTCATTCATTGTTTTACTTGTTTGGTTGATGGTAGATTATTTTTTTTTAGAAATACTTTTAGAAAATGGTCTTTTTGCTGGCACCTTTTCAAATCTGCTCAAATTGAATGGTAGCCCTTGAGCTTATAATTATCCGTACCATTCTCAAAACTGAAGCTCAAAAGATAAAGAAGTCCTCCACTTTAGTTATTTTTTAGACAACAGAAGTAAGGGGTAAAGATTGTTGGAGCACCTGAACAGTTGATCAAAACAAGTCTATTGGGCAGATGCTCTTTCTTGTTTGGACTACTGAGTTCTTTTTTTTTCCCATATGTTATTGATCTTTAATTTTCACCTTTTGCTTCTCAGGTCATCCAAGATGAATTACTTTCTAATGAAATTGAGAAACATCGAGCCTCCAATGTTGGCCCCATCCCACTTCCTATTCAGAAGTACTTGAGAACATTATCCCTGGAAAGTACTGCTAATCTAGATGCCAAAGTTCTCCGAAGTTTCGCAATCAGATCTTGCATTAGAGACATGTACCATTATGCTCGAATATCTGGGGCACATATCCTCGAATGTGTCATGGACACAGCTCTATCTGCTGTCCGGAGAGAATGTCTTCAAGAAGCAAGTGATGTATGTTATGCGTTTTTATGTGGAGTCTGAATAAACTTTACACCCTTTGATGGAGGCAAATAGTCATGTTTTCTTTAATTTTGTTCTTTCTCCTAACCAAGGGCATCATTTGCAGATTCTTTCACTGTTTCCCCTTCTTCAGCCTCTGGTGGCTGTCTTGGGGTGGGATCTGTTGTCTGGAAAGACAGCAGCACGAAGAAAACTAATGCAGATATTATGGACCAGTAAATCACAGGTACTAAGGCTGGAAGAATTTCCTATCTATGGAAAGCCCTCAGATGAGGTAATGATATTTGTATTTCTAGTTTTTATACCGGAATAGCAGCAATCATTTGATAAATTGATCATACACCATTTTAAACCTATCATTTATTATTAGTAATGCCACCATTTTTTGTTTTGGCAGATATCATGTGTGGAGTATCTATGTGATCTCTTATGCTTTTACCTGGATCTTGCTTTCTTTGTTGCCACTGTCAATTCTGGCCGACCTTGGAGTACAAAATTTTCATTGCTATTTTCTCAAAGGGAGCAGATTGCAGTGCAAAACAGTTCTGAAGATTTTGACCCTTTTGTTGAAAATTTTGTTCTGGAACGCCTGGCTGTTCAAACTCCCTTGAGGGTATGTGTTCTTATGTGGTTAACATGTCTGTTATGGACTGGAAATATGTTGTTTGTAAGCAGATTATGTTTTTCTATTTATATGTTCAACACAGATTCCATGAATCAGCCACTTCCAAGATCTCTCCATCCTCTTCTCGAACTGGGTTTTCATCTTCTTCACTCACATGCACTTCTCCTCTATATGCAATATGATCTCTCAGTCTTTTATCTCTTAGCCCACCAACCTCTAGGAGGTGGAGGGAGATGGCGGTCAACTCCAAACTTTCTAATTCACTTTTTGCCTCATATTATTTTTCTGCCACTATCAATGAAGTTAGATATTTTTCCTTATGATTTCCTATCATCTCAAGTTTTCCTCGGCAGGAATCAAATTTATTAGGGAGCTTCATTCTCTTACTTAAGATTCTTTATGAAATACTCCTTTTGACCTGCAATGGCAAGTTTCCTTCAACTTTAGAGAAGCATTTAATTCCAACCACCTGTTATAACAGTTCACCAACATAAGTCTGATAACATGCAGATTAGGGGAGTGGATATTCAAGATTGAAGGGTTGAAAGATATTCATTTCTCTTTAATTTTTCTACTATGATTCTTGAAGTTTCTCTTAAATTGGAAATGTTACTTTTGCTTATGTCGGTACTATTTAAACTCTGTTATGAATTCCAAGCTGTGAATAGGTTACTTAAGATTTATACATTGGATTGGGATTGAGGTCAGGTAGATAAGCTGCACCCTGATATGAAATAAAAACTTAAGACATTTAAAGTAACAATTTTCTGTAATTTATTAATGATGGCAAAGATTATTGAAATGCTTCTGTAAGTCTTCCACCTGTCCCTTTCCTTGCCATCACGTAGATTTTTGTGTAAAATATTTGTAGCTATATCAATACAGTTCTCTCTGCTGTCAAAGAATTTACCTTTTTTGTGAGAATGCACATCATGATAATTTCTTCAATTCATTTGTTGAAAGCTTTTGGTTGAAGTGAGAAGAAATTTAGCAACCATTAATTCACAAATGCAACATACTGATTATGTTGTAGGTCCTGTTTGATGTAGTTCCTGGCATAAAATTTCAAGATGCAATTGAGATCATTAGCATGCAACCCATTGCTTCAACATCAGCAGCCTGGAAAAGGTATGATTTTGTTTCATATCCAATGCTAATATCATCCACTTTTTGTATACTCTTTGATTTTTTAAAACAATTCTCTGAAAATTATTACAAACTAAATCTTTTAAAGTGTTTTTGCATCGATTTTGTCATCTATATCTTTTAGGTAGGAACACCTAGTAAAGTGAACCATCTAGGTTACTTGAAGTATTTGAATTTTCCGTCTTTGTTTTAGAAGAGGAATACACTTTGACATGTTGAGGAGGATGAGGAAAACAAGTCATTTGTTAGACACAATGCCAAATTGATGCTTTCTGGCTTCTTCTTCTTCTTCATTTTTTTTTTTTTAATGATAAGTTGGCAAAAGTTATGCATTACTAACATAAAGGATATAAATAAGTTCTGGGTTATGGGATTGACTATGTTACAAAGAATTATTTTGCTGTTAGATAAGCTATATATCATGTTTGCTTTGGTTTCTGATTCCATGTCCATCACTTAGTCAATAACAATGGTATGTACTTCACAGATTACAAGATATTGGGCTCATGCACATGCGCTATGCTCTTGAATCTGCTGTTCTTGCTCTAGGAGTTATGGAGCGAGGTCTTGGCGATACAAATGAAACTCAATTCCAAAGGGCTGTATGTTATTTGAAAGACCTGCAGAGTCACATAGAAGCTGTTGGAAGCACTCCTCGGAAGGTAAGAGGCTTCATGAACATTTTAAGTTGAATAACTTGAACCACTATCTTTTCTCCTTTCTTAAGTTATATGCCGTGAAGTAGACTTTTGAAACTAGATCTCCTATTTTGCATTATATTTGTTTTGTCTGTCCCTGGCATGGATCGTCCTTCAACTTGTGAATATATATGTTCAATATGTGGTATTACAATATTTTTCTTTTCTGTATGTGCTTGAAGTGATTGGTAAAATGGGTAAATCAGTTTTCTTCATGATAATAATTTAAGTATTTGTCTTTGCATTTGCATAACAAAGAGTTTCCCTACTAATGTTTTCTATATTGGAGTCACTTTGGTTCACTTTGAAAAAATCACATGTTGAATTGTTTAACTTATGGAGCAAACTTTGTAGATTAATCCTTACTCTGACCTCTTATGACTTGAGCTTCTAAACAATTTATGTAACTACCAAAACAAGGTGTAAATTTCTCCCTTAACTAACTATCTTCACTTTTCAGTTAAGCTTGCTAGTAATAGGGACTGAATATTATGAGCGTCAGCATTAACTTTAATGTTCATCTCGAATTTGATGCAGGTCTTCATAATCAGCATTCTCATCTCACTTTTGCATATGGATGAAATATCAGTTGATTTGACAAATAGTGTCTCCTTGCAATATTATAGTGCTTCTTGCGAACAGCCTGATTTCAGTAGCTCATGTGAAGGTGGAAACAAGTTGGTGGCTACTTTTATTGGTCTGTTACTTGATATATTGCACCAAAATCTCCCAGAACTAGAACAGATTCTCGATAATGGTGTTGCAACTGTGGGGAGACAAGCCTTAGAATGGAGAGTTTCTAATGCTAGACATTCAATTGAGGATTGGAAATGGCGCCTATCTGTTTTGCAGCGTCTCCAGCCCTTATCTGAGCACTCGTGGAATTGGAGGCAGGCATTGACTATTCTCCGTGCTGCTCCTTCTAAATTGTTAAATCTGTAAGTTTATGGATGTTCTTTCCTGCATATGTAAATTTGACCTTCATTATCATTCTTAGCTGGCTTGAAATGTCCATTTTCATTATTATTATTTTTTATTCTTTACCTTTTGGGCCAAAGAACACCCTTATATATTTGTGAGGGTACTTGGGTATTGAAAGCTTTTGAATCATGTTAGTCCTTCCATTTTGATGAACATTGATGCATGGCAGCTTAGTGACCAAGCTGATTTGTGCTAGATTCCCCACATATAAGCACCCTTGGATTTGTCTTTTATCAGACAGTGCCCAAATGACTTGCTCGCACAAAAAACTGTCCTTCTAGAAAAGTAAAAATAGTTAGTGATTTCCTTGTATGCAGGACTGTACGACGCTGTGTTCATTGATGAATGATTACTATCAGCCTCCTTGGGATTTGAGGACATAAAATTGGAGTAAAAATATTTCTCTACCTGTCAGCATGCACAACCATATCCTATTAAAATCCATTTAAAATTTTCTACAAACAATTTTGCCACCATACATTTGCCAAGCATATCTATATTCATGTTTTCGTTCCTCAATGGCAACAAGTTACTTCCCTTTTTGTATTAGGCTGTTGGGTAGAACTGAGTGTAATCTGATATTAAATCATCAAGGTTCATTACTGTTATGCTTTTTCACTGACTGGATTAACTTCACTATCTTCACAATCAAAGAAATGGGGACATTTATTTTGCATGCCCTCCGCTTTTTTTTTCATTTGCTTTTAGTTCTTATTATACGTACATACATACATACACACACATATGCATATATACATATATATTCTGTTGTGGTTAACTAGAAAGATCTTTATTATTTGCATTATGCATTTCTTTTTAGATTTTCCTATCAGTTCTGGTACTTATTTCTTTCATTTCTTAGAGCAGTTGCATGCAAAGGGCAAAGTATGATATTGGTGAAGAGGCTGTCCATAGGTTTGCATTACCCCCTGAGGATAAAGCGGCACTTGAACTTGCTGAGTGGGTTGCTGGTGCATTCAAAAGAGTTTCGGTATGATTTTTAAGAATTGAACTCTTGAATGTATATCTGTGAATTTAGTTTCTTGGAGTTAATGCTATTTGTTTGCGTGTCTGTGAAAAATTTTATACTACAAGTTTCTTTATGAATAGGAACCTCAGGTTCGAGCTTGTTTAACACTCATTAGTCTGTCATATAAAGGAACCATCATTCTATGTAGTGTGGTGTTACTTTGTGTGTCTCCGATTTGCCAGTAGGCTGTTCTGTATAGCAGTCTAAACCTTGCCTTGTATGAGCATAATTATGAAGGTTTGTAGTTATCCAGAAACAGTGAGGAAGCTTATTAGCGACATATTAGTAATTAAATTTGGAAACTTATGAAATTTTCAAGTACTTGTCTCAAACTTGGGAATTGGCATGCTTGACTTGACAACTTTCATGTGGAAATGTTTTTCATCAAATGCAAGTTTCCGTCCCCTACTTAATTTTGTCTTTGTTGTCATCTCCTAGCGATGAGCATGTCATCAGGATTCATGTTCAAATATGATATCTCTTGGCTTTGTTTTTGCTAAAATTGTTGTATAGGTGAAATATTTGTGTCATGTCATATGTTGGCAATATACACACTCATTTTGGTTAGGCACTGGATAGTTGTGTAGATTGGTTACGTGTAGGGCTGGCAACGAGCCGAACTTGAACGAGCTGAGCCCAGTTCGAGTTCGGCTCGAAATTCTAATGTTTAGCTCGAGTTCGATTCGAATTCGAATAAACTCAAAATTTTAAATTCGAGTTCAGCTCGAAATTATATATATAAGTTCGAGTTCAGCTCGAGTTCGATTTAAAAAAACTCGAAATTTTAAAAAAAAATATATAATAAAATTTAATATTATTTAATACCATCTAAATTTTTAAATGATGGTAATGACCTTTGGAAAAAGGCAATAGAGTGGCTTGGTCACCACTCATTAGCCAGCCTTAAAAGAAGGCAAACATCTGATGATTATATAGAACTTTGACAGCCTCACGTTCCTTTTCTCGCCGATGTGGGACTAAACAAGCTTCTTCTTTTCTTTTCTGTTGTGTTTTGATCACACGCACACACACACTCTGACGCGCACACACACACTGACACAAACACATGTATGTAATATATAATATATATCTATATTATATTCGGATTTGATTTGATTGTAATTTAAATTCAACAAAATAAATATTTACATAATACATACTGTTAAATTTAAGTTACATCAAATCAGAATATAATATATATATTAAATTTAATATATATATATATATATATATATATTCGAACTTCGAACCGAACTCGAACGAGCTAACTCTAGCTTGAGTTCGACTCACTTATTTTTCGAGCTCAATTTTGAGTTCAAGTTCAGTTTGTTATTAAAATAATCGAACTGAACTCGAGCTAATATCGAACCGAACTCGAGTTGCTCGCGAACAGTTTGATCGTTTGCCAGCCCTAGTTACGTGCCTGAGATAGCGACTTACAAGTAGACTATTTCTCTTTCAGGTGGAAGATGCAGTATCTCGTGTCGCAGAGGGAACTCCAAGTGCTGTCCAGGAATTAGATGTTTCATCTATCCGTGCTCAGCTAGGTCCTTTACCTGCAGTACGTTTCAACATCAATTAAATATCTGTTATATAGCCTCTTTTTTTCATTTCTATAACACAATGCCCTTATATACGTAATACTTTGTCAGATTCTTCTTTGCATTGATGCTGCGGCAACCTCTGCCCAGTCTGCAGATATGTGCAAATTTCTTCTAGACCAGGCAAGTGTTGAAAGCATGATTTTTCATAGAATTTGGTGAACCATTTTACTTGTTCAAGAAATTGATCTTTCATTTATGTGCATGAAATGCTTATATTTGATATTTGGCCATGAATGACTTGTAAATTTTGCAGTCCACTTGCCTTCTGGTTTTAGTTGTATTGACCTGCGTTATCATGTGAATTCAAAGAATTTGACATACACAGGCTAGGGGTATGCTATCTGAAATCTATCCTGGAAGCACCCCAAAGATTGGTTCTGCTTACTGGGATCAGATTCATGAAGTTGCTATTATATCTGTGACAAGGCGCATTCTTCAACATCTTCATGATCTATTGGAGCGGGTTAGTTTTTCTAGATTTCAATTGAGCAGATATTTGATACCAACTATGGCCTTTCCTTTTCTCTGAGATTCTATTAGGTTTAGTTGAACTTTTGTGGCGTGAATTTTTTCAATGATTAAGTTCACTTTCTGCAGATTTAATATCGTATAAGTATTCAAGTGTCATTCATGTGAATTCTCTAAATGATGTTCATGACATTTATTCTTTGAAAATTTTTCAATGATTTGAATTTGGTGATCAACATTTGAAATGTATCTAATGATTTATACTTTTAACTATTGCCAATAGTTTTGTTCTTTTCTATTCACTAATCCTCCCATAATATTATAAAATATGAACTTCACTGATCACTCTGGCAAGAAAGTATTCTAGCAGGATATTTGTTGAGTTTCTATAAATCAAAATTTGAACCTTTATGCGTTTACTTTGTTTTCCCCTATTTTTAAAGATGTCTTTTAAAGATTCTATGAAACCTGGAGATTGTTTGTAAGTATGTTATATCTATTAATAGCTTCTGTATACTGTATTTTTAGGAGGAAGCCTCAACTATTCAGAAAATTCTTACTGAGGAAATGACTGTTTCTCCATCAAATGAACAAACCAGACAAGGACAAAGACAACGTGCTTTGGTGATTCTACACCAGATGATTGATGATGCTCATAGAGGAAAACGACAGTTCTTGAGTGGTAAGCTGTTATGCATAAGAATTTTGATGGGTCTTTGTACCTTTATCTGATGGTATATAATAATTACTACTCTCATGCCGAATTCCAGGGAAGCTTCATAATCTTGCACGAGCTGTAGCAGATGAAGATGCAGACAATAATTATGTACGAGGGGAAGGCTTCTATTCTGAGAAGAAAGTACATTTGATGTCTGAAAAAGGTGTAGTGTTTGGGTTTGGTCTCAAAGTTCCTAAACAAGCTTCTTCTAGTTCTTCAGCTGCTGAAAGTAGTGGAGATCTTGCTGGTTTTGATGTGAAGTACCCGGAGAAAAGGTTTTTTGGCCCATTAACATCAAAGCCATCTACATATCTCTCATCTTTCATAATCTACATAGCAACAATTGGTGATGTAGTTGATGGGATTGATACAACTCATGACTTCAACTTTTTCTCTCTTATATATGAATGGCCAAAAGATGTAAGGCTCACTTCTGTTCCTTTAACTTCTGCTTACAATTCTCAGCATTTTCCAGAGCTATGCATTCTAAAATATGATGCTGATTTAGGTGCACTGGGTGTTGAACTCACAAGTATTACTTATGATCTTTTGTTATTGGAATCTATTTGTTCATGTTCGCCGTTTAAGGATACATTTTTTTTTATTTTGTCAATGATCTTTATATGTCTGCACTTTAGTTTTTTACAATCCTTACATGGGTTGAACATGGACTTTGGTTGTGCTTGCAAGAACTTTGTTCTACATTTTCCGATTTCATAACTAGAAATGCATTATATTTGTATGATTTTTCAGAGCCGTTTGTGGAGATTTGAGGACAAGGTATAAAATTTCCTTGAGACAATAAATGCTACTGTGAATGAATTAAAAAGTGTCGGATTTTCACGGAGAATATTAACGGAAGTTTTAGGTCAGTTATATGTACATCTATGGTCTGTGGTTGTGAATTTGTTTGCATCTCAAGCACCCTTCTCCAAAGTTGCTATGAGCAATGAGAAGAATACTCTTACATGGCCTTCAGATGCTAAAAGGACAACTGCTCAGGATTCTATTTAAATTTATGAAGCTTATTATAATAGTTGTAAGTTGTACCATTTGGCAATTGCCAACTGTAGGTTTCCATAGTTAAAGTATCACATAGATGAATAAATAAATTTTAAAACATTGTGAATAAATTAAGCCATTTAATTTAAATTATTCAACCTAGCCTTTATCTTGTTTAATCACCTGTAATTGCTACAGTGTCTGGGGAACATATCTGACTAAACCTTGGAGAACTCATCATTAGGGTAGGGATCTATTTTTCCTGTTGAATTCAGAGCTTAGATGAAAATCAGAAGAGCTGAGCTCAGGCAATATCACTTTCTTAATAGAATTTGGACACATATAAAGGTAAAATGATCATCATCCTGGATTGAATGATTGGTTGGTATTATTTTCATAATTAGAGTTTAGGAATAAAATAACAAAAAATTTGCTGCTATTCTGCCCCAAAATCTTTCGTGGCTTATTCTCAAGGAATGTTGTTTTTTATATGATAAATTAAAGATGGTGTTTCGTTGTTTTTCTTCATTCAAAATTTGTGACTGTAGGAATAACTTTCATATTTATTATCTTATTTCTTATACCATTCAGCTTATAACTCGCTTGGTCTTTGAAAGAGGAAGTGTTGATGCTGCTGGGAAGGTGGCTGATATTATGTGTGCTGATTTTGTGCATGAAGTAATTTCAGCTTGTGTACCCCCTGTTTTGCCTCCGAGATCTGGTCATGGCTGGGCTTGCATTCCTGTTATACCTCCCTTTTCCAGGATGAATTCAGAAAATAAAATTCCTTCAGCTAAGGGCAGTCCAAACAGTTCATTTTCCACAGCACCAGGAAACTCTCTTTACCCTCTTCAGCTAAATATAGTGAAGCATCTGGCTAAATTGTCTCCAGTAAGAGCTGTTTTAGCATGTGTTTTTGGGAGTAGCATACTCTCTAGTTCTGGTGAATTATCTGCTTCCGGTTCTTCAAATGATGGATTGCTGCAAGCACCTGATGCTGAAAGGCTGTTCTACGAATTTGCACTTGACCAGTCAGAGAGGTAATGCTTTTGTTTCATGGAAGTCTATTTTTCCAAATATTACCAGTAACCTTTAGTCTTCCTCACTTTCTTTTATAGGTTTCCAACATTGAACCGATGGATACAGATGCAATCTAACCTTCATAGAGTATCAGAATCTACCATGGCTACTAAAAGTGATTGTGATGTTTCTACTGGTAAACCTGAAGCTAAGATTTCTGTCAAGCGATTTCGTGAATCTGAAAGCGACACAGAGTCAGAAGTTGGTGACATGGTTGGTAGTGGTCATGCCTCTTCGACTTTGCCAGAGGTCAATATGTCGGGCAGCTTGGTTTCTGATTCATTTCATGGTTCTCCCAGATCTGAGAAAGTTGAAATCGATCACACAATTTATATTTCATTTGATTGGGAGAATGAAGGACCATATGAGAATGCTGTTGAGAGGTATGTCTTATTTTGACTTTATTGAAATATTAGTTTAAAGTAATATAGGTTCATCTTTGCTGTTATGTTCTGGTTGGTGAGGTCAGGGAGGTTGATGCCACTGGTTTTTTGCTCAACTGAAATGATGCTTTTATCTGGTCTGATTGCAACAAATTTAACACAATAGATCAACGATATGAGTCGGTTACAAAGTATATCATGCATGGATTAGTGTAATGTTCTATACACAATAGGTTATTGTCATGCTTATTGTGTGTGCATGTGCATGCGAGTGTATTCTTTTTCTCGTGTCATAATGTCAGTCTGGCTCACTTTCATTACCGAATTGATTTAGCCATTTATGAGGAGTTTATTGTTCATTTTGACAGGCTAATTAATGAAGGGAAACTCATGGATGCTCTAGCTCTATCTGATCGTTGTTTGCGTGATGGAGCTTCTGATCGACTGCTTCAATTACTTATTGAGCGGGATGATGAGAATAATCCAATCACTGGGCATCCTTATGGTTATGGAACTCGCAATTTTGGTAGCAACAGTTGGCAATACTGTATTCGCTTGAAGGATAAACAGCTTGCTGCTAAACTTGCTCTCAGGTATGTAAACATCATGTAGTATGCCTCACTTATAAAAAAAAAATTGAAACATGTTTATCTGTTATTTATTTATTTATTATTTTTGAACTATTACCATTCTCATATTTGAAGGAGCTGTTTTGTTACCTCTAAGTGGATGTAAATTAAGTCCACTTTCAGATAACTGGATCTTATTTTATTTTTTTTATAAAATTGTTGACACATTCATATGTAAGTCAAGTTATAGCAAACTCCTAAATTCATCATATGACTGAAAGTTGGAACACTGTATTTCTATCCCTACCTGAGATGTTAATGGGGCGGGGCTTGCTTTGCATAGAGAAGCATAGGCTTGGCTTGAACACCTAAACCTTATTTGGAGGTCCAACATGAGCCCACTCTGAGCCTGACCAATCTATGACCTTTTTAATTTATTTGTTTTGGGCCAGTTTTGTGGTTCAGGGAGGCGGTTGGCAAAGACCTTGGTTTAGTATGTGCCCAGCCCAGACATCTAATAGTGATTTTTGAGCTGGATAGAAGCTCATGTTTTAACTAATGTTTTTTGGGGAGGTTTTTGTCATTGTTCTGGGTATATTTATTTTTTAAAATTATCCAAGCCAAAGCACAAATCTTCAAGCAATTTTGTCAAAGATATGTACTAAGTTTTGTTTATGAAACCAATATGTGTGCATGTATCCATGTAAATGTTTGAGCAGTTTGCATTTCAGAGTCGAATTGAAATTCTCCCTAGTATCTTGCTCTTCATGTGTTTGTCTTGAAAATTCTTACCTTGATGACCTCAACATTTATTTCAGGTATCTTCACCGATGGGAACTAGATGCAGCAATGGATGTTCTTACTATGTGCAGTTGTCATCTGCCTCAAGGTGATCAATTGAAAAATGAGGTACCTATGGCTTATGTTACATTTTCTTTTAATCCACCTAGTTGCCCAGTTATATACTCTTAACTGGTTTTGTTGAATTCATCACCTACATTTGCTTTATCAGGTCATGCAAATGAGGCAATCTTTACAGAGATATAGCCATATTTTAAGTGCCGATGACCGCTATAGCTGTTGGCAAGAGGTACCAGTTCTGCCATGCTCTCTCCTCGTGCTCTCTAATACATTAAGACATTACATAATGCCACCTCTTCTTACAATCTTGAACCTTTGAAAATAAAAATGTTTAGCCCCCCCTTCAATTATACAAAATATTTTTCAGGTTGAAGCTGATTGTAAGGAAGACCCTGAAGGTTTAGCTCTTGGTCTAGCTGGCAAAGGTGCTGTCTCTGCTGCTTTGGAAGTTGCTGAGAGTGCATCATTATCCCTTGATTTGAGGAGAGAACTACAGGGCAGGCAACTTGTTAAATTGCTTACTGCAGATCCCCTTAGTGGTGGAGGCCCTGCAGAGGCATCACGATTTCTTTCCTCTCTACGTGACTCTGATGATGCTCTTCCTGTTGCTATTGGAGCTATGCAGCTATTACCTGACTTGCGTTCAAAGCAACTTCTTGTATTGAACATGCTCTGTTATGTTCTTCTGAATTTATCACGCAGTTTTATTTATATTTAACCTTTTAGTCTGTTCATGTAGGTGCACTTTTTCCTTAAGAGGAGAGTTAGTAACTTATCTGATGCTGAGGTTACACGGCTTAACTCTTGGGCTTTGGGTCTTCGAGTGTTAGCTTTATTGCCCTTGCCCTCACAGCAACGTTGTTCTGCTTTGCATGAACACCCACATTTGATTCTGGAAGTTCTATTGATGATGAAACAGCTGCAATCTGCTGCTCTGGTACATTGTTTCAGGCTCCTTTTCTTCTGATGCAGTACGCTTTTTGTATCTATTATTTTTTATCATCTGAACTGTAGATTCTGAAGGTCCTTGATATTATTAGTTGTTCCTCTGATACAGTGTGGCATGAAACAATACTTTCCTTAGGAGTACTTGAGGACTTGGGTTATTTACCTTGCTTATGACAAGTATTCTTGTTAATTTGCAGATTCTGAAAGAGTTTCCTTCCTTGAGGGATGATAATCTAATATTGTCATATGCTGCCAAGGCAATTGCTGTCAATATGAATTCTGCCCCAAGAGAACCCAGGATATCCATTTCTGGGTCCAGGCCTAAGCAGAAAACAAGATCTGGCATGCCATCTAGGTCAAACTTTACACAAAGCATTGGAAATCTGCAGAAAGAGGCTCGTAGAGCATTTTCATGGGCCCCTCGTGATGCTGGAAATAAGACTGCTCCAAAAGATGTTTATCGTAAAAGAAAGAGTTCAGGATGGATGCAATCTGAAAGAGGCTCATGGGAAGCAATGTCCGGCATCCAAGAGGAGCGAGTCTCAGCCTACTCTGCTGATGGCCAAGAGCGACTTCCATTTGTATCTATAGCTGAGGAATGGGTACTTACTGGAGACCCAAATAAAGACAATGCAGTTCGCTTGTCTCATAAATATGAAACTTCACCTGACATTACACTCTTTAAGGTATGAGTTTAAAGCTCAAACTTTTAGACTATGAAGGTGTCTGGTGGTGTCTTGGCTATGGACCCTGGCGAGAGTTAGTTGACACAATTTTAATAACGTTTTATTTATTTCCGATTAACATTCAAGGATTTATCATGTTTGTCACTTTATGATTACTTCATCCTCTTGTGCTTCATTGCACATCATGCTTGTCTAGGTCTTACTTAAAGTTGCTTTTTAGATGTTTGATGGATATTTTCAAGTTCACTTTTGGCTTGCATTAACTTAGTCATGGTCCTCCAATTTGTATATTGCACTGTCTGACATCCTTTCAGTGTTTCCTGATATTTTTTATCCTATTCTCTCTAGCTTTATAGGCATTCTTTGTGATCCATCTCATGAGCCATTCTTTTTGTTTGATTCTTTCTTATTGGTCACTGTGACAACTCCTACCATTATCGCAGAAAGTTGCATTCCTGATCTTCATCTTACTGTTATCCGTGAGAAACAATTTCATGCTTTCACATCAATTTGCTGTTATCATCCAAACTATCATGGTAGTTTTTACATGATACTGTCAAGTTCAGCTACCTTCATCCAATTTTTACCTTTGTCAGGGAACTGTACCCATCCTATTCTATGTTACTTAGTAGCTAGTTAGCTTCTCAGTGATGCTGGATCTTTGGTGTTTCATCATCATCTGTATGTACTGGTTGAGACATTACATTCTCTACCTCTGCTGGTCAACTCTATTCTCGATTAATTGTTGCAAGTTAGCATCAACCTTTTGTTTTTTTTTTGTTTTTTTGTTTTTGTTTTTTTGTTTTTGTTTTTTTTCCCTTGTCATCAATCCATCATTTGAACTGACAAATATATAGCACACTTACTGGCTTGTTGGGCATGGCATATTTGCTTGGACTCATTAATTGCTCTTATGTTTAATTGTTCTCATGATCTTGTTGTAGGAACATTAGTATCTTCTTTTGCCCATCTCACAGATTCAACACCTTTGCCACAACATGAATCCTTGTCACCTTTGATTTTCAATTTTTTTACTTATTTGGTCCATGTATTTTACCTCATTATGGATTCTAGGTGAAGCAAGGTTTTAGTTATCATTTGCATGGATCCTATTTTACACTTTTGTGCACATGCACACACACGAATGTGCACCGACATCTGTGAGCATGACTAACCTTCCTCTGCCGTAATTGACCAACGGTCATGTCTTGTCAAAAAGCCTACCTATGATCCATGTACAATTCATTTTATTTCAAAGAACCATATTGCTGAGCAGCCAGTTTTGATTACATACGTTTCTTCTGATCATGGTGACAATGTCGGTTTGTTGGATCCAATCCTTGGGTATTCTTTCAGTTAAAAGAAGCAAGATCTCAACCATTCCTGATTTTGTGAAGATTAGCAAAGAGCTCAATATTGACTAGTTCAACTTACTGTTTAGCAACCTGTCTATGATATATCATTAACCATGAGACTAAATAGATTTATAATGACAAACTTGTTGTTTCATGAATTTATAATGTGAACTAAATCTATCATGCTTTAATAGGTTAGTCATGAACTTTTTTTGTTTATATCTTTACTTTATGACAAAAAGTCTCTTTTTCTTACCAGGCCTTGCTTTCATTGTGTTCGGATGAGTTAACTTCTGCAAAAGGTGCTCTTCAACTGTGTGTTAGTCAGATGAGTAATGTATTGAGCTCCCAATATTTGCCTTTGCATGCATCTATGGAAACACTGGGTCGTGCTTATCATGCGACTGAAACTTATGTGCAGGTATATGCTTTTTCTTATGATGACCATTTTTTGCATGCAATTTGTAGTAAAAGATTATGCATACCTTTAGGGATTGGCTACAGTGAAAAGTCAACTGCGGAAACTTTCTGGAACTGGTGAATTATCGGGCAACTCAGAGAAAAGCAGGGATGCCGATGATTTATCTACAGATACTGGCAGTTCTAGTGTTTGTAGTCAGTACACAGATGAGCTGTCTGAACTTCTGGCACGATCAGAGATCTGGCTAGGACGTGCAGAGCTCCTTCAGAGCCTTCTTGGTTCAGGAATTGTTGCTTCCCTTGAGGATATTTCTGATAAAGAATCTGCTGCCCGTCTACGTGATAGATTAATTGAAGATGAAAGATACAGCATGGCCATTTATACTTGTAAAAAGTGCAAGGTAATTATGTGTTTAATATGGTACCAAATAGGTTTCTTGTCTGAATTTCTGTGAAGTGATCTTTGACTTAGCTGTAGAATGATCTTTTATTTTCAGATTGATGCTTTTCCTGTTTGGAACTCATGGGGCCATGCCTTGATTCGTATGGAACACTATGCTCAAGCTCGTGTAAAATTTAAGTATGTTGATAAGTTTTTATTTTTAAACTGTATGGGATAATTTTTAATGTTTTTAGAAATGCAGATACTTTTTTTAGGAAGAAAAATTACTTTTTACTTAGATAACAGAATTATTCTCAGGTTAAACTATCAACTTTATGTTTCTGATAGTGTTAAAAAAGAAACAGAAACAGGAAGAAAAAGAAAAAGAATGAAGACAGCCCATGATAGGGTTAACAACTAATAAGCCATAAAATCTTACGACTTGTTTAAACAGCTCATACTTGTGGTTGCTGGTCAACATTTCAATTAGCTGATCAGGCCGTTCTTTGTGTTTATTGGCATACACATTAATAGCAGCACCTAACACCTACAAAAATTACAATTAATTACTCATATAGGTGGGAAAATAGCTATTCTCAGTGTACAACTCAAATGCCCAAGATCCAGTTATATTTGCTTTATATAGGTGCCTACTTCCTATCTAGGACTTGTACTATTTCTATTGTGGAGTTACTTTCTGTATTCCTTGTCCCAGGCAAGCTCTTCAATTATACAAAGGAGATCCTGGCCCTGTCATTCTGGAGATCATCAATACTGTTGAGGGTGGTCCTCCAGCTGATGTTGCAGCTGTTCGGTCCATGTACTAGTTTGTTTTCATGCTCTCAGATTTCTTTTAGTTTTATTTTTCCTCTCAAGTTTCTGAAAGTTTATATATGTGGATGATACTTGGAATTGATAATTACCTGATGGCTGGACAAATATGTTTAACATCTTTATATATTTAATGCCATGAGATGGGAGCAAAAATACTTGGTTAGTAACTTAGATATGACATAGGCATGGGAGGATACAATTGAACTTTTCAATGTCTCTCTGTCTTGATCATCTTGGAGATTTTCATACTTAGTGCAAGGCTATTTAGCTTGGGGTGCTGTATATCTCTCAAATCTCATTCCTTCAACTATTCTCCCAATCTACTTTGCAATCATGCACTCATGTTTCTCAGATACCATATCATGACTATGTATACATCATTCTAAGAACAAGTAAATTTTTCTCAGAATAATCTAGCTGTAACAAATTATTCATTAATAATTTTGAAATCCCGTAATAGTTCAGAATTTTAACATTTTAAATAATATTTGTGATATTTTCATTTCTATACACCTCAAATTGCAAAATTTATACCCAAAAAAAGAAAGAAAAAGCTTGGAAGGTTTCACTATATTTTGTAACTTTCATTAAAAGATCCCTTCCTTGCAAGTTTGACAAAATCCTCTCAAGTCCAAAGTTTCTTCACCTCCAGGTAAGCCAAAAGCTGAAGGTTTTGACTATTCTGAAAGGCATAACATATATTGCATACTGCATTACGTTTAACTAAAAGATGTTCAGACCTATAATAGCAGTAGTGATAGTGGAATAAATGCCAATGGAAGTTCCTCCTACTTTTAATGAAGAACTAGTAGATTGACAAGACTTTTAGGCATCAAAGAATTTCTTCTTTTTGCCTGTTGTGAACATCTGTTCTTTCAATTTAGATGTCTTCTTTTCATGCCTATTTTCTTATCTGTTTAAGGGTACACTTATTCCTTGAGCAATAGTGCATGTCTAGTATTCTTATCATATATGGTATGATATTGCAGGTAAATTCAATTTCTATTTTCAGACTTCATGTACCCTTTTCTTTGCCACCTAAAGCATAAAGGATTGTCCTTTAGTAGATGAGCAATCTGTCTTATTCTTACCTCTGCCATTTTCTTCTCTTCATTGCATGTTTTGTGTATCAGAAAGTTTTCTCTTTTACCTGATGATGTTTTGCACAAATTAATTTTAGCATGGTAATGCAGGTATGAACATTTGGCAAAAAGTGCACCAACAATCTTAGATGATTCCCTTTCTGCTGATGCGTACCTTAATGTATTGTACATGCCATCTACATTTCCACGATCTGAGAGGTCTAGGAGGTTCCAAGAAGCTGCAAGTAACAAATCTATGCTATCAGGTTCAGGTTTTGAAGATGGCCCTCGCAGCAACCTTGACAATGTCCGATATGTTGAATGCATTCATTATTTGCAAGAAGTAAGTTGTATGATGTTTCATGTGTTTAGATCTACTTCCATATTTACTCTTGCTGCCCCTGATTATTAATTGAGGGCTCCTGCATTTTTAAACCTCTAGGAAAATATTAATATACAAAGATGATTGGATTACGTAAGATTCACCTTAACGTTTATGGAAAAGAAAAATAAAAAATATTATGCCAACCTGTAAATCAATCTTCCATATGGTTAATGGTGTCCGACAATGTTTCATTGACTTGTATTCCTCATTGATGAGCTGCTCATCCAGAGTTAGATAAGGAGATCTCAACATCCTAAAATTTTGGAAGTTTAGACTCTTATCAGCTTTCTAGTCTTTGATGGTGGAAGTAAACTTATCTTTATATCCTGATTCACTTGTGTTTATTGTTGCACATTTGCAGTATGCTCGTCCACAGATTCTTGCTTTCATGTTCAGGCATGGTCACTATACTGATGCTTGCTTGTTATTCTTTCCACCAAATGCGATACCATCGCCGCCTCAACCAGCATCACAGGGAGCAGCAACTCCATCTCAACGCCTTGATCTCTTGGCTACTGATTATGGAACCATTGATGATTTATGTGACTTCTGTGTGGGTTACGGGGCCATGCCTGTTCTGGAAGACATAATATCTGAAAGAAACACATCATCTGCAGCACAAGATGTAACAGTCATCCAGTATACAAATGCTGCTCTTTCTCGTATATGCAGTTACTGTGAAACACATCGCCATTTCAATTATCTTTATAAGTTTCAGGTGTGGAGGCTTCCTTTGAACCCTGTGATTTTTGTGTCTTCCAAATTCACCTTCTGCTATCTGAGTTCAGATGTTGCTTGTTTGTTACAAACAAGAGCAGACATGTTATTTGCTTATCTCAAATCAGTCTTGTGCAAGTTATGTTGCTATGGGTACCCTCTTTTGTTCACCTGCTCTGACCTGAAGGTGTTGTACAGGTTATAAAGGGCGACCATGTTGCTGCTGGTCTTTGTTGTATTCAGTTATTTATGAATTCTTGTTCACAGGAGGAAGCTGTGAAACATTTGGAACATGCTAAGGTATTTTTTGCCTTATATTCTAGAAGGCAAAACTCTCTGCTACTTGTGTGATTATTTACTTAAATGGTCTTTTCTGCCTTTATTTTGAATGAGTTTTCTTCCATGAAGTTTAATTTCTTTTGTTTGCATCATCTATTCCAGTTATTTTTTATTCCTTGCATTGTTATATAGTCCAACTGATAAGTGGACCTTAAAGGCTAAGATCTAAATTGATACTATTCACCATGAAGACAAATGGCATGTACTTGCACGTCTCACTGTTTGGCTTCTAGTTTATGGAATTCATTTTTGTTTTTCCTCTTTTACTAACTTGGTTTTGCTCATTACTGTGGAGAGGAATATTTATGAAAGAAGATTCTCAAATTTTTGTTATAATTCCTGCAGAAGAGAGTGCATAAATTGATCTACTTGCCTGTGTGGAAGAGAAATGCATGAAAATTCTGCTTCATATGAATTATAGCTGCATCTTGGGTTGATGTTGTCAGAAATTTGAGAATGGTAGTGAAATACGGCTGGCTGATATCCTACCAAGATAGAGTGGCCATTTGTTATTCCGTATATGACTTGATGGACATTTAACTCTCAAGGATTTGTTTCTCTTCTAGTATTTTGCGTAAAAAATGCAATGTTTTAATTTTTTAACAAATTCTTTTGGTAATATTTATGGCTTAGCAGATACATCATAGACAGGCTTTAGGAATATGTGTATGC
Organism: Dioscorea zingiberensis; assembly: GCA_026586065.1. NCBI lineage: Eukaryota > Viridiplantae > Streptophyta > Magnoliopsida > Dioscoreales > Dioscoreaceae > Dioscorea > Dioscorea zingiberensis. The sequence continues at coordinate 6,381,112 of CM048822.1, read as the reverse complement.
TCTTAAGTGGATGTAGAATATAATTAACCTTAACCAATCTTAATTTGAGTGGTTTTGATACTGATCCTTTGTAGATGTCATGATGCTGTCTGTGTTTGCCAGATCATATTTTCTTAATTTCAATATTATTCTTCGATGATTTATTTCGTGGAATTTCTCTGTAAAGGAGAGCTTGGAGTTCCAGAAATTTGAGCAGGCATTCATTTGCAAATTTTTAAACTTGTAACACATTCACTCTGTGAAGTCTATTGAACCTTAGTACTTTGTTAATTTGTGGAGTACCTGGAGTAAATGTCATAATAAAATAATTTTTTTATCATCCTCCTCTCATAGCAACTCAGTACTTATTTATCCTGTTGTAAAATGAACACCACTCATTTTATTTTTATTACTTCTGTTTTTTGTGATCAACTTGTTCTACTGCCATGCACCATTTCTCTCTTGATTTTTTTTTAAATCTTAAATTAATTTGTAATAGGTACATTTTGAAGAAGGATTATCTGCAAGGCATAGGGCAGGTGAAACTACAAAATTGATGTCCAAGAGTCGTAGCAAGAGTGCCTCTGGAAAACTTAGTGAGGAGGGGCTTGTCAAGTTTTCAGCTCGGGTAGCTATACAGGTGGTGATGGATTCAATAATTGAATTAATTAAGGAATCCGGTTTATTATGAATTTCCTTAAATTGTGCAATGCTTAGTACCACATTTTGTGCTTGGCATGCCCTTGGACACATAAACAATCTATTTCATAGGTCATCTGACAACAGAATGTATACCCCTCACATATGGTGGCCATGAACCTCAAGGGAGTTCTTTTTTTATGTGATTTATATCTGTTGGTGGGGGAAAATAATTGATTTATATTCTTAAACTTCACCAACATTTATTATCGTTTTAGTTTGTACTAGATTGAAAGCACAGCCCTTTGTGGTTGATGGTTTTTTCTGTTTCTAGATAAACTGGCATTAGATCATGGTTATCATATATGTTGCTAATATTTCTGTTGACCACACTTTGTGGTTGATGGTTTTTTCTGTCTCAACTGATATTAAGAAAGACTTATTTCTGTTTGTATTGTAAAATTCATCTGCTTATCATATATGTTGCTAATATTTCTGTTGACCACACTTGATTTCCTTGAACACATTGATCTCTTCTAACAGTAAGAGATATGGCTGCATACCCTGCTTGTGCTTAAGTAGTTGATCCATTGCATATGTAATATGTGTTTCTTAAAATACTCGTGATAATAATCATACTTATGTGCTTCTTTTTACTCTCCTGTGTTGTGATTGTATTCTTTCTGTAATATGCGCTATGTGACCACTTTTCATTTATCTTCCTGATCTATTGCCCAAATATTTGTTATTGTGGACCATGTGCCTTTAAGAATTTTTAGTTTTTTTTTTAATTTAAAAAACCTTGTATTTTGTTTGGAAATCATACTGTTCTTATATATTCGAAACTTTGTAGGTTGATGTAGTCAAAGCATTTAATGATATTGATGGGCCTCAGTGGAAGCATTCTCTTTTTGGAAATCCTAATGATCCTGAAACTTTCAGGTAAGCCTTGCTTAATTTTAATGTTGCGTTACAGATAAGCATGTATAGCATCTTGAAGAAGCTAGCTTAACATTCAGCTGAAGCTATATTTTGTGGCAATTAAGCAGTAATTATCATCATTCTTTTAAAGATTGTGTAAAAATCTTTTGAAGAAGTAAAGGGATTTGTAGTTAAATCTGTATTGGTGCCTAGGTGATTACTGTCTGTGGAGCAACATTATCTGCATACAGTGCACAGCTGTTGGATTGTTTTCTTTTCTCTTGTTTTCTGTTCAACTTCACTAGAAACAAATTAAACTATGCAGGTGTTTATAAGTTACAAATAGTCTAAAGTATGTCAAATTCTTTGCTTTTGTGAAAGCTTATATTGAAATATAGCAAACAATTTCACTTGGGAAGTGTTTAGCCAGAATGAACCTTATGAGAGGGTTTGTTCGAGGCAGCCTTCATTCTCAAATAGAAATCCCCTATTACAGTCAGAGAATTTTCAACCTATTGAATTAAAACCAGAGGGTGATTTCTAGGGTGGGGAGCTCTCACAAAGATATGAGATTTGCTAACTATTTTTAGAATCTTTTTTTATTCTTGAAACAAATATCATTGGTTTACTAAACATAAAACTAGCTATTCGCAGTTGTTTTTTCACAGGATTGGTTTTGCCACAACCTCAAATTTGAGTTTATGCCCCCTCTCTTGTTCACTGGCAAAAGTTAACCCGTCATATTCTTTTCTTCATGAACTTTGTTTCCTTTTCTAGAACTTTTTGTTTTTCTGTAGCATTGAGTATATTTGCCTGTAAATGTTTTGCAGGAGAAGGTGTGAGGTTGCAGAAACCCTTGCTGAGAAACATTTTGACCTGGCATTCCAAGTAATATATGAGTTTACCCTTCCTGGTATGAACATCCTCTTGATACCTTACTAATAAGCTTATTTTGCTATTGATTCTTTCTTGCTTCTATCAAACTTAAATTAGAATCTATATGTTTTTCTTTCTGTGTTCCGTAATGGATTAGAACCTGATATAGTTAAAGCTACATCATTGATTTTTCAGCTGTTGATATCTATGCTGGCGTAGCAGCATCTCTCGCAGAGAGGAAAAAAGGCAGTCAGTTAACAGAGTTCTTGAGAAATATTAAAGGCACAATAGATGAAGATGACTTGGACCAGGTAAAAATAATATTCAATATGGTGTACATCCCATGTAAATTTGAGCTCTGTTGATCAACTGATTTGTCTTGCATTTGAATAGTTCAAAGAAAGACAGAAAGTTTTTTTCCTCATCATTTTTTTTTAATTAGAAAAATAGAACTCTTTCATTTAAGGATTGCTTAAAAGGTATAAAAAAGTAATCAAAACAAGATTGACAGGACATGCTTTTATTTCCCAGGAGAACCATTAAAAAAACTGATCATATAAGGAGAACATTTTTTGAGGTCATATGGATTGGTCAATAGAGGCTTTAGTCATAAGAGAAGCTGCATTTAACTGGACGTCAACTAGGGGATATGATAATATGGACAGAAGTGATGTGGAATGATTTATAGAAACTTAAGTTGACAATAGATGCAATCCTAGGAAGGATTGAAGATGACGATTCATAAGCTCAACCGCATTAATTTTGATAAATCTTGATGGCAGTAATTGGACAGAAAATAGCACTCTTTTACTATTGGCTTCAGAGATCTTAAGGTTGTTTATACATATTGATACAATTTGATGCAACTAATTTTCTTTTTTCTATTCCATACGGTTACAGCTAAGCCTTAACCTTAATATATATGTGCATATTTTATGTACATGGCATATCTACCTTAATCATCTCTCTTTTTTCTTGTCCTTTCCGTAGATGGCATTTATCAAGTATTTATAAAAATAAAGGCTAATAGGTCCAATACAATCCTGCAAAGTATATCCCTATACTTCAAAGGAACTTAAAGTGCACAGAACTCTGGACACATTTCATCCTTCCAACCTTAATGTTGTGATCTGCATCATTCTTAATCTCATCATTGAATGTTCTCATTTAAGTGATTATGCCCATTAATGTTACTACATCCTACTCGTATTTGCTTATCATTGGGTACATATTCAGTTTTACTTCTATTTACCGAAAATCTCAAGATTCTAATGTGGTTGTTCATATTTGCAATCATTTATTTACTTATGCTTCAGTCACATCAATTAATAATATAATATCATCTGCAAAGAACATATACCCAGGAGTCTCTTCTTGTATGGGTCTAGTAGGAATCTCAACCATTACTACTACAAAAGAGGGCTCAATGCTGAATCCTTTTAGAATCATAGGGAAAAACCATTTATTTTACCTATATTAGTTACTGCTTCATATATACTTGATCGTTCAAAGGCACTTTTAGTTTCCATGTGAGCTTAAATTTCTGCCATCTTCTATCCATCGATTATCAAAAAAATTAAACTCAGAAGTGCCTTAGGTGTCAATTTTTTTAAGGGAAACTCTCTAGCAAATCACTTGATAATTTACTTAAATAGAGGCGCCTTCTTTTCTCTGCTGGCTAGTGAAGATTTTTGTTATAGTTTCACAATGCTTTGTTTTAGAGTTTAATTATTGATTTTGTAAATAATTTTTGAGCTACGTATTCTTCATTTAATTGTTTTATCTTATTTAATATGTTTTTATCCAATGTACTTGATTAATTGGAAATTTTTGTAGGTGTTAGGTGCTGCAATTAATGTGTATGCGAATAAACACAAAGAACGGCCTGATCGGTTAATTGACATGTTGACCAGCAGCCACAGGTTTGAGCTATTTAAACAAGTCGTAAGATTTTATGGCTTATAATAAGTTTTTCAAGGTCCTTGAAAATTGCTACTGCGATCAAATCAGTTACTCAATTCTACCATGGTGTGAGTTCCTACATTAACAGGTTAATAATCAACAAAAATTTTCAGATCAAGTCTACATGACTTTTTGTCCTTTAGTACTTATAGTAACCCTATTATGGGCTGTCTTCATTCTTTTTCTTTTCTTTCTGTTTCTGTTTGTTTTTTAATAATATCAGAAACTTAAAGTTGATAGTTTAACATTTGAAGGTAGCATATGGTAATAGAGTTTAGGTATGAATTTGTAGTGGAGAACATTTGGCCTTAAATTTTACAAAATATTTAAGAGTGAAATCTTTTATACTTTGACCTTATTGATTCTCTATATTTGGCTTCCCAGGTGTGGTTTCTTGTAGTGGTTTATTATTGGCATTTGATTGTATTACTTTTCCATTAGTATTTGACATGGGCTTGATCTCTGTTCCCAATAGGAAAGTATTGGCCTGTGTCATCTGTGGGCGTCTAAAGACTGCCTTCCAGATAGCATCCCGGAGTGGAAGTGTTGCTGATGTTCAATATGTTGCCCATCAGGTATTGGTTCCTGCCAAATATATTTGTCGTTTTCAGATTTTTTATATTATGCCATTTATTTTCCAAATCTTTTATTTCTGTTTACTCCCATCTATTACTTTATTTGTTCATTCTTCTTGCATGATGTTATCAGGCCATTGAGAAGTTAGGGACATGGTTGAAAATCTATAATCCAAAACTCTGTACTTAATGTGTATCTGAAGGATGCCCTTAAATAATTAAAGATAGACCCAAACTTAGCCATTCATTTTGGTGCTAGTCAAATCCAGGTCTGACATCATTAGTAGCATTGTAACAAGGAATACTGCACCCCAGTTCTGGATTTTGGACCCAAACTGAGTTCATGTACTCCAGAAGCTTGGGTTGTGTAATGCCAAGTCTAATCTGGAGTTTTTGCCCAAAGCTTTACCCTTCACACCATTAAATTTATTTATTTATTATTTTTTAATGCGGCTAGCCAATCAAGTTATTCTTTACAAGTGTGAGAACTTCACTTCAAACCTAATTTGGATTTTGATCAATGTTTTGTTTGTTTTGGCGAATCATTTCACATTTTCACTGTATCATAAACAAAACAACTACCTAATTTGAATTTACACCTGCTATAAGATTTTTATGCAACCTTTCCTTATTTTGCAGGCACTACACGCAAATGCACTCCCTGTCCTTGATATGTGCAAACAGTGGTTGGCTCAATACATGTGATTTGGTATGTTGCGAAGGATTCCCTTAATGAACTTTGTGTAGCAAAATTTCCAGGATTCATATCATTTTAGGTGGTGACAATGGCACTTGCAGCATGCATGGTTACCCAATTTTATTGAATTGTTCCTAGACCTCATAGGTGGAGTTTAATCCATCTTGCGTTACTCTTGGTTGCTGAGGACTTGGAACCTAGGAGAAGCAGAAGTCCACACCAAAGTCTTCTGATAAACATGCACGATTTCTTCAACAAATCGATGCCCTATAGGAGCTTCAATGCGATGGACGGGCAAAACCTTTTGCTGGATTGCGAGGTATCAACGGATTGTCCTTTTTATTCATTCCGTGTAGATATCAACAAGATTGCAAAATCGTGGAGGTGTGAACAGTTTCAAGTTGATTGTTGTACAATCTTCTCCAGTTTTTTTTTGTTTTTGTTTTTCATTGCCAGTAGCTCTTGCATTGTTTAGTAACATGAGAGAGAGAGATTGTAGAATAATGTTTCCTTTAAATAAATAAAACTCTGATGGAGTATCCCATTGTAATATTGTGTCGGTCTTTTTACAAAACACAAAATGCAATTTACTGCTGATGTCAAGCTTATGAGATGGAGGATAAGAACTTGCAGTGTGTTGTAAGAAGAAATGGGCTAATCAATTTGCCTTCACATTTATCAAAAGAAATAGCATGCTTTTAGGGATTGTCCACATATTTATAAAAAGAGAAAATGAACTCCAGTGTGTTTGATAATGCAAGTTATACATTGCTATTGTTTAGGAGTAAATCCAAATAGATTAGTTTCTAACAAAACTTATTTCAATTTTTTTTTTAAAAAAAAAAAGAAACATCACGTTTTGAATAATTTGGAACAGAGGTCTTTTTTCACACAATTTAATATATGATCATTTATTATGATAAAATAGCTATTAATAAACATCAATCACTAATAAGATTAATAAAACCACTGCTAGATCAATTTAGATAAAGTTTCCCCCCAAATGAAATTTATATATATATATATACTTCAGACACACCAGTGCGGGATGTTAAAGAGGTAGATGAGTTTGAGGACAATTCATCTTCTCCCCAGGGACAATCATAAGCAGGCACGAGGAAGATGAGCTCGACTTCCCTGGTTCGGGAACCAGGGAAGTTCCCTGGTTCCGGACAGGTGTCGCCATCTCGGCCACACATCCGCCTCGAGATGTGTGGCCGAGGTGCATCCCGAGACAACGCCTCGGGATGCTCCTCGGCCACTCATCCCGAGGCGGGATAAGTGGCCGAGATGGTGCCACCTGTCCGGAACCAGGGAACTTCCCTGGTTCCGGAACCAGGCAAGTTGGCCTCGAGGAAGATCAGAGAAGATAGGAAAGTTTGCACCTTAAACAAGAAACTGGACTAGTTTGGATTGTATTTTAATTTCTCATTGTTTTAAGCTCTATAATGTACCTGCTTTATCTTTATATATAAATGTGGTTTATCCACTCGCTCCAAAAAAATTAAAAAAAAAATTAAGGGCATTCGTAAAAATAACGCAAGTTTTGGGTGTGCATGCGTAAATAACAGATGAAAGGTTAAAAGCTGTTCAAAACATGGGGGGTTCATACGTAATTATGAAAGATTCAGGGAGTATTATGAAAATAAAGAAAACATCATCGGAGGAGACTGGTGATGGAGATGGGGATGGTTGCCGCCATTTGAAAATCTCGCGCCGGATTCAGCAATCGGCGACTATGCCCATCTCCCACCAAAACCCTAGAATTTCATTGGTATGTTCAGATCCATCCTCAATGCTTCAATCACTACATTCGTCAATCCATCTCTCTCACATGTCAAGCGCCGCCACTTCACAAACCCTAAGGTTTTGCGTCCTTTCACTCTCCGCAACCATAGGATTTGCGGAAGCCATGGTGAGCATCTTGGCAATATGATCGATGTTTTCAAGATTCTCGGCCCATTGGATTACCTCTTCCCCACTTCGGATCCGAACCCCTATGTAATACTCCTTAGGAAGTGCATCAAATCTAGGAACTTTGTTCTTGGTGGCTTCGTTCATGGTCAGTTGATCAAATTTGGATTGGAAAAGGAGCTGCTGGTGTCCAATGTGTTACTTGATTTGTATGCCAAGCTCGGACTTTTGCATTGTGGGCTCAAGCTGTTTGATGAAATGCCTGAGAGAGATTTGATTTCTTGGTGCACTCTGATTTCGGGCTGTGTGGCGCATGGGTTTGAGCTGGAGGCTTTTGAGTTGTTCAGGAGGATGTTGAAGAGTGGTGTCAAGCCGAATCATTTTGTTATGTCATCGGTGTTGAAAGGATGTGCCACTTCTGGGGTTTTGGAGATTGGCCTTTTGGTCCATGGGTTTGTTATCAAAGGTGGACTTGGTTTTGATAGATTCATAGAGATTGGGCTGGTTGGCGTGTATGCAAAATGCTGTTCTTTGCATGATGCATTGAAGGTGTTCTATGAAATTCCAGTGAAGAGCCCTGTCTCATGGAATGCAATGATATCTGGCTTTGTGTGGAATGGTTTCCTAGTACAGGCTGCAGAGATGTGTCAGGAGATGTGCCGTGTCGGATTTGTCATGGATTTGGTTACTTTGAGAGTGGTTGCCAGTGTGGGCTCCTCTTTAGAGATGTCTGGTTTTTGTAAGAATCTTCATGCTTACTCTATCAAAATCGGGTTGGATCAGGATAGTTTCATTGTTGCTGAGCTAGTCAGATTATTCTGTAAGATTGGTGAAATAGCTGATTTGAAAAAGCTTTTCAACAGGGTTAAGAAACCTGATGCGTCTTTGTTTTCCCTCCTGATATCAGGATATCACTTGCACAATCATCGGGCAGAAGCTATAGAACTTGTAGAGAAATTTCTTGTCTTAGGTTTGGATACAAACCAAGGAGCAATACTCAGTGTTATTAATATATGTGAAAGCAAGGAAGAGATGATGCCTGTGCATGCTCATATCATGAAAACAGGGCATCTAGCGTACCTTTCTATTGGCAATGCATTGATCTCCATGTATGCTAAATTTGGAGAGATGGTGGATGCCAATGCAGTTTTTTATGAGATGTCAGTGCGAGATGTGGTTTCTTGGACTGCACTTATGACAGGCCTTGTTAAAAATGCCCGATTTGGAGAAGCACTTGAGTGTTTTCGTGTTTGTTGGGAATCTGGAACAGATTTAGACCAGTATTCTATTATAACAACGATAAATGCATGTACAGGTCTTCATGCTAAGGATGAGGGTAGGCAAATTCATGCATTAGCTTTGAAACTTGGGGTTGAGTTCTCTAGTTTCATGGTTGCATCACTTCTTCACATGTATGCCAAATGCGGGTACATGGACAGTGCTCACAAGTTATTTACCTCCTCATCTTTCCCACAGGATTTAATTCAAACGAATATCATGCTTGCTGGGTATTTATGGAATTCACAACCAAGGAGAGCTCTTGCCCTATTTAGTAGGCAGTATCGATTGGGGTTGGCTCCTGATAGTTTTAGCTTTTCCATTGTGCTCAATGCTTGTGTTGCTAATAGGTCATTGGAGATGGGTGAACAGTTACATTGTTGTATCATGAAGAGTGGCTACGAATTTTCAGATATTATAATTGGAAATGCAATTATATACCTCTACGTAAAATCTGGAAGGACGGCCTCTGCTTTCAAATTTTTTGATGGCATGAAGAAGTGGAATGTGAACACGCATGCAATGTTGATGTTGGGGTACATAAATGAGAGAGGAAGTGATGAAGATGTCCAAGTATTCCGTCAAATTCAGCTAAGTGGATGGCATGGTGATAAAGTTGCCTTTGCCAGAATTTTAAGAGGTTGTACTGAGCTGACTGCAATGAATCTTGGAAGAAGCTTTCATGCTTCCAAAATAAAGCTTGGACTGGTTTCAGATGCATCTCTGACTGATGCATCTGTTGACTTGCATAATAAATTTGGGCAAGTCAAAACTCTTCAAGAGATGCCAGTTGGAGATGACACTTGTGATCCAATCATCACATGGCTTTCACCTGATGGAGGCAGTGAGGGGACTTTTAGAGGGGATGAGCTATACAGATTGCAAACAGAAAATCAAGACTATTTTAGCTACGTGAATGCCTGGAACCTTAATGCATATGTTGTTTCACAGAGGAAGGAAATGGCTGTCCATGCTAATGTGGAGCAAAATGGTTTTTGGCGTGTTGTATCATTACGAAATTCTATTGTTAGAAAATATGCAGAATGTCCTTGAAAACACATGTCAAGGAGGTGATACTTTGAGGATCCACAGTTCCTAAATTTGCTGAAATTAGGTGTGGGGTCAGAATTGATTTCGGTAAACATGAGTTGGGAGAAGCAGACCACTCGATCTTGTAGGGTTGTCTCCTTGTTTTGTGATCATGTTTATCTGGTCAATGGAGAATCATCTAGCTCAAGTTTTCTCAAAGCAATGCAGATTGGTGGCTGTGCAATATTTGCCTTCTCCAAGTGAGCCTGCTTTGGCCATCAAATGTTGCACATGTATTCTAAATCCAGATGCCAGGGCAGCTAAATTTGCAGGCCTAGTGTATTTCTTCAGGCTCCTTATGAAAGTAATGATGACAGTGTGGAGTTTGAAGAAAAAATGCAGATATATCCGGAAAAAGGAGGTGATTGGCCATTCTCATCTACTTGTGATTATCTGGCTTCTTTCATGTAGATGGAATAAAATGACAAAATGTATGGTGGATGATGTGAATTATAAAGTGATTGTTGTTCAATAAAGTGGAAGATGAGAATGGTCTGTAGGGAAGATTACCCCCAAGCTGGTCTAGGGAAGATGCTTACAGCTGATACTGGAAGCTCAAATAATTGAAGATGTTGAATGAGAAGCATAAATCATATCCAGGTGATGCTTCCATACATGAAAACCATCATGTTCAGGTAGGGTAATTATTATGCCCTTTTCATGTTTAACCCGGTTGTAGGTTGAGAATCTAGCATAGTGCCAAACCATTTTGCTTAATTTAATCATGTTCTTCATGAAATGCAGGTTACTGTTGTTTTTTGCTTGGTTTAGGCAAGGGATGTGGGCCACCAAAGAATCATAAAGCTACAGAATCCAGATCCTGAAAATTAGTTCTGAAGCTAAAACAACATCGAAATTCAAGGTATGCCTTGAGCACCTACAGATTCATGATTTTTGAGGATGTTATGATGAACTTATGAAGTATGAAAGAATTCCTTGATTTGGCTGAGATTAAGATGTTTACATGATTTCATGATTCTGAGGATTATTTATTTAATTTTATTGTTTTTTCTGTTAATCTGATGACAAATTCAGAGGCCTATCCTTCACTCCTTTTTGTTGAAATTGACTACTGCAACACTCTAGGAATGTTTTGGTTTTAGAGATTTAAATTCAAAAGCATGGTTTGGTTATGCTTGCTAAACTTTTTTTTTTTTAATAAATGCTTGCTAAAACTTTTATTTGAGCTAAATACCATTTTCTGCACAATTTACATCTAAAGTGTTTTTTATTTTGAGAGATGCAAATCCATAGTTCAATAAACAAGGTAAAATCACAGCCTCTATAGGATAGTAGTTCCCCATATACTTAGAGCAAGAATGTATGCATGTTTAAAGTCCTCCATTTAAAGCCAATAAAATATTTCAATCATTGCAATCGATTCAAAATTTGGCAACTTCCATATTATGTCTTTTGTGTTTTTTCCCTCATATTGGCACCAGAGGGTGCCTGAAGGTTGTCTTTTGCTTTCCATTATGATACTACCCTTGGTTTGGTTTAGTTTGGTTTCTGGATATCAATGCTATTCTACTTGACTATGCTTTCTGGACAGTTGAATTTGTTAGAGATCTGCAACTCTGAATAACTATCACTTGCACAGGGATAAAGAGTTCCAAGGTGGTGGTCCTAAATTACATGTACAATTTAAAGGCATATGTGGGCATGAGAAATTGCATCAAGTGGCCAGTAATACTCCTTATGCAGGGTCTTTGTATTAGTTTGAGCACAGTATTCATATTCATTCTCAAGTTCAGTAGCAGCTCTCTCATGAAGTTTTGTTTTCGATTCTTGCCACATGTACCTCAGGGGAGGGGAGGCGGTCTGTATGTCTAAGGCTGTTTTGGGCTCAATCCAACATAATGTGTAAATCACCTACAATCCATCCCATATATTGGGTTTTATGGTACCTCTTGGATGATGCTAATAAATCCGTGGGGGTTGGCTGGCAAAATTCTTAATTCTAAAGTAGAATTATTTTGATAGATGTCCAACTGAGGGTTGTTTTCCCCCTGTAAGAATTTTGTAGAAAATTTTCCACTAGTGTCCTTAAGAATGTAATGCCATGTATCAAATACCTAGCAACAGAATTTAGATAACTGTGTTATTGTTGTTTTCAATGTGGTATTATACTCAGAAATTCCAAATTTCAGGTTATTGCCAAAAAGGTATTTGCAAATGTACATACTAATGTAACCAAGGATGCGTTCAAAACCCCGCTAACTAAAATGTATCCTTGTATTTAATTTTAAATTGGGAAACCTAAAGGTTGTCTATTTGTTTACATTTAGTTAGCATTTTCTCAACCAAAAAAAAAAAAAATGGCCACTTTCCCTATTGTTTTTAGTCATATAAATAAAAATAATTTTAATGTAAATAAATATACATTGACTGGAATATATAAAAGAATTATCTATTTTTATTTGAGTAGGGAGACCGAAACCCAATTTTCATGGATAGGATGTATGTTTTATCACGGCCCATTTTGTCAGACTGCAGTGGCCCCCAATGAACTAACAAAATCCTTGAAATACAACATTCAGTAGAATTGTGCTTCTTAAATGAGGTCCATGACACATTTTCTGGAATTGCAAATTATTGCATAAACCAGGAAACTCAAGCAAAACTGAACCATCATTTTCATGTAGCTGTCTAAAAAGGACACGAGAAATTGGCGTAATAACCCATACAAATATAAGATATTAGGGGTTCACAATGTCAATACTCTCTAGGTCAATATCAAAAAACAAAAATACAAAAAACCAAAGTAAGAAACACCTAAGGATACTACTTTGACGGCAACATCTACATCCGCTGATAATCTCTTATATCACAAAAATGCTCTCAAAACAGAGCCAATGGAGCACATCCATTTCTTTCTTTTGTCCTAAGAACCTAGAAAGCCGAAGGATGTGAAAGCCAAAAAAGACATTTGTTCTATGAAAACAAAGCAATGATTCAAAGAGAACAATAATAATAATAATAAATGCTGGTAAGGCAAGATATCACGATCCATTCTTTCTCCTTCCAGCATTTCAATAGTACATGTAGATGCTTTGAGAGATACACCAATAAAAAATTTAACTATTCACACTGATCCGGAGAACTATTTGCTATTGATTTTGGTGCTGGTTACCTTCTCGGAAATCTGCTTGATATGAACACAACTATGAGTAGGTGAATGAAGCATGTTTTTTATATAAATAGTAATGTGAAACAAAGGTGTGTAAATGCACTGGAAATGAAATCATCTTCAATCTATATAGAATCTAGGCTCTAGAAACAGAGCTTTTATAACCAGTACAGTGACAATTGTTAATTTTCAGGATAGATCATAAATCAGTGTGTAAAATCTCTCTTACTGAAAGTCAGAAATAAGCACTCCTCTAAGGAAACTAATGTTGTGAAAAATCATGAGTTTATGTTGAGTGCTTGCCACTGTTCTATTTGTCCTTTTTGGATTCAAAAGCATGGCTCAACTTTGAATCAGAACACGAACAAAACAGAGGCAGGTTAATTGGTGAAAATAACACTTATGTGACAGAAATTCAGGCTAAAAACCATGCAAGAACTTTACACGCCATTATATCATGAACCACAATTAATCAAGCATCTGCCTATTTATGAAGAAAAAGATAATCGGTCATGCAGGTTCATAAAACCCCAAAATCTAAAACCTGAGACCAAGTTTATTTTGAACCTGAACCAAATTCAAGAATGGCCTATTGATGACATTACACAAACAAGTAACAAAGCATACACACCAGACATTCAGAGCATGCATTAGAGATATTAATGACTGAGGCCATTTTGACAAAGTCAAGTCTTTAAAGGCACCAGTCTCACCTTAAAAGGCAGGGTTATAACTGCTGAAATTGGTTGTAGTCTTATCAGATCCCTAATCTCTTGGTGTAAGCACTGCCAGATGAGCAAACAGTTAAGTTAGAAAATTTTGTAGATCAGAAGCAAAGCAAAGAGAAGAGAGACAGTATATCTTGTAGCAAAACAAACAGTTAGGTTATTGTTTAGAAAATAACATTTGAACTACTACATATAAACAAAACTGATATGAAGAAGACAACGTGAGGGCAAGTATGATGAAGTTTATAATTATATGTATCACACTAGTTAAACAAAGTCAGCAAACACATTGTTCATTGGATACTTCAAATGACATTTTTGCTTAAATAAAAAAAAGGAGGCGCACTCCAAATGGCAAAAAAGACGTCTTTAAGATAAACCAATATAAAAAACATTGTGAATCATGAGACCACAGGACCATAGATCCTTTCCAGAATACTGTGACATTGCCATGAAGACTGACCAGAACTATGATACTAAAGCATATGAATTCAGATCTTTAAAATGATAAATGGTCGTCATGCTAAAAGGTTCAGAAGCCCAGACTAGACTGCCAACGAACACTGGGAATGATGAACATTAAACATGAATAGTATCTTAGCAAACTATGATTAAATCAAACAAATCAGTTCAAATATCAGCAACCATTTGTTGTGGTCTTTCTGAATATGATTGGTCCTTTGTAGGATAGATTTCAAAAGTCTAACTTCTAAAGTTAGGTATACCCCTTGACACTACACCAGCAATATTACTAGTATAAACACCCAACATATAATGGACACAAATGAATTAATCACAAGAGACAAAATTTGGTTTTTACACTTGTCCAACCAATTGATTTTATGCTGACGGATTTCCTTCATTATTCGTACCCCACTGTTCGCCACCTTCATTCCCATTAACAAGGACGGAGCTATCTGTAGAATCCTCTGCATCAATTTCAACAGCTTCTTGATGTTCCTCTTCTCCATTCTCTTCAGTTACCTGTAAATATATCAATGATAAAAAAATCTGAAACTGCAATAAGAATAATCTTAAAAGGAAAAGAGAAGACAATTCTGAGTTTTAAAGTTAGCCATGCTAATTTTACAAAGCAGGCATTGGTTGAATAAGAATAAGGGATTAAAGTTTGTAGGGCTAAAAGCTTCATTTGGAAAACCAATTTCCCCTTTTTAATGTGCACAACAAGCTGAACTAGAGACATTTCAGAATTAACTATTCTCAATTATCAAACTTATCCAGACGATTCACAAATCATCAAGCTGCATTCCAGTTCAACAAAATGATACCCACAATGTTCACTGTCACATCCCCGTAGATAAAACTAGCATGCTAACTCCTGTTATGAAAGACACACTTGTTAATCAGATCAAGGTTGCTGACACTTGAAGATATTTCCAAGTCAAAAATGAAATCATTTGATTTAGTGAAAATGAACTTGTGATGGCAAAACATTTGAGACAGTCGACATTGATCCGTATTGAGATTTCAGGAACCAAATTGGAACATAAATGGAACAAAATTACTACAATACAGAAATTTAAAGTACACTTGCAAAAACCTAATTACACAAGATAGTTTTCTAGGAATGGAAATGATTCATATATGAGATTGTTATGAAAATTATATGAGACATCTTCCACTCAAACTCTTAATTCTGATACCTGGGCCCACTAGTTATCTATTACAGTTACATTCAGACAATCAACAAAGTTAACGTTTCTGGTGCAAAGACCTTGAAAAACCAGGAAGTCTAACACACTTTCCCGAAACCATAATGCATAAATACCTTACAACTAAATTATCACAAAATTTGCAAACTCATCCTAAGTATCTAGTTTTAAAAGCCACAAGTACATTAAGCATATCAGGAAACAGCCTCTTGCAAGGTTGCGTACAATAGACCCAAGTGGTCCGACCCTTCCCCGAACCCCGCGCATACGGGAGCTTTGTAGCACCGGGCTGCCCTTTTTGCACAAGTACATTAAGCATATCATAGGCATGTAGAGCGCACCTCATGAGTAGTATCTCCATTTTCAAGTGGCAAATCATCTTCATCAACTTGCATGCTTTTGAAAGCTTCAACAAGGTTTATATTCGACTTCTCAGCATAGCTTAAGTATTCCTCAGCAGGTGGGTAACTGCCCCTGCTTGAAGAGGCAACCAATCAAACCATTAATGGAAATATACTTCTAGATCCAGGAGGTTTGTTAGCTTACAGAATTCCCCCAAGATATTCTTTTTGCTAAATTCTCACATTTTCCGCTATTTCTCTTTACCACATATCTTGATTTTATCATATAAAATAAGAAGGTTTCTAAAATTACCAAGCAGAAGGAAAACTAGAAGCAAGTAAAGAATCTAATGCCAAACAAGGATGTAATAACTTGCACTTTATCTAAGCACCCACATGCTTATCTCACAAACAAGTACAAGACAATTCTCTCTTTGTACATGGAGATAATATAAGGTTGCAATGGCATGAGAAACCTTGAAAGCTAAATCACATGGTTACTTAAATTGCTTCAATTATGTCAAAATAGTGACTGCAAAATAAATTGGAGACAGGAAAGCTCTATGCAAGTAAAACAGTATAAAATGAAAATAAAAAAAAGGACAGATAATGGCTGAATTCCAGGTACCTTTGATGGGCAAGATTAGACTCAACAGCAAGAGCAACCTGCCAGTCCTCAAATAAATTAGGATATTCTTCAGGATCAGCCAAAGACTCTGCAGCTTTAGGGTTAACCTTGAACAAAGCCAATAACAATTACAAATCAGGCAATTGAGAACACAACTATCAACTGCAGCAAAATGAAAGTAAGAAAATAAAGATAGGCAGGAAATTCTTTTAGCAATAAATGACCAGCCATCTCCATTTCCTTTAAATCTTCAAATGATTGAACAACCATGGCCATGAAAGTTGAGCAAACAAATAGGAACCTTGTTGAGATCATTTTTCCACACTGATACAATCTCAGTTACTTTGCTAGGAAGATAAGATCGTGCCATTAGTGCAGCTTCTGGTATACGATTACTGCAAAGCATATCAACATAATGATAACAGTGCCACAAAATCATACATTATATGCAAGTGAAAACAAAGATGGCTGATAAAGATTTTGCATCCAGAAATTAGTGTATGAAGACTCCACCTCTCCAACAAGAGTTGAAGGCAGTCTTCCAATTTGCCAAGCATAAACAGACAGAGGAAGGCAACATTGTTCTTTCCTTGCTCTTTAGCCAGAGATGCAAGTCTTGTAATTCCTTCAGCATCTCCAAGAGATGAGTAAAGCAGCAATAAGCCACTCAAATCCATGGCATGGGATAAACATTCTTCAGCCATTTCTAACTGCAAAGAAGAAAAACCACCATAAACAAATCTGCAACATGTTACTTATGAAAGTATTATCTATTAATCTAAGTCAAAACTCCTAATCTTGAATCAGAGAACTTCAGTTAGGCCTTTCCCAATCCCATTGTCATAAACTCAAATCCAAGTCATTTGATCATCATGATCTTCCTCTCATGATTTCTTATGTAAACAAAGTTTAGCAAAGTAATCACCAAATACAAATATAACACTAAAATACCTTTCCAATAGACATAGCCAGCTCACCCAACTGCTTCCACTTAGATTCACTCTGAACCTCAACAGCAATAGCCTGTGCAAAAAAAATTCTATGGTCAGGTGCAAACATACCAAAAATTTAGATTATTTACTTATGAAAGGCCAAAAAACACCTTTCATAAAACTCAAAGTTAATCAATAGACATACCTTCGCAATTTCTAGTTTCCCAAGCTGTACAGCTAGATCAAATCGGTAATTAGGATCTGTAGCTACTTCTAGAGCATCCTCTAGCATACCTCGGGATTCCAAAAAGTGGGCCACACTAGGATAAATTTTCACAAAGACAGATAAACCAAAAGAGATTAGAACAAAGGTTATGCAGTTCTCCAAACAAATAAGAAGTGGGCTACACTTCTGCAGAAATAGGCAAGAGAAGAGCATGAAAATAGTTTGATAATGGCTAACCTCTTCAATAATAGAAACCATACGTATAAAATTCCCTACCTTTTTTTTGTTCAGAATTATATACCTAGTACACTATTATTTCATATGTGTAGAGAGCACAACACACTGAAATGCATTAACTGTAAATAAATAGCCTAGATGATACTAAAGAAAAAGGAGATAATATATTATTGGTTATAGTGAAATTTTATGATAGTTCCGCTTAATTTAAGAAGGAAAAAGAGAATGAATTTACCTATTGTGATGCTCCTTAGGGATCGTCGGCAAAATTTCATTTGCATGGTCTAAATCACCACGCATTACTAGAGTTTTATACTCAATCAAACTAAGAAGCAATGTGTAACCCATTACACTGCAAAAGAAAAAGTTATCAACCATTAAATTCAGTAGTCCAGGTGTAGTCCAGGTGTTGATAACTTTATAAAGAAGCTTTCTTAGCGCACTTACTTAAACTCTTTGTCAATGAGATAAACACGACTTTGACTGGCAAGGTATCCCAACAAGTACATGGGCCGGTCCAAGTGAAACATGGTTGTGACCTACAACCAACAATTGAAATGTTTAAATAGCCATATTAGAGGAAAAAGATTAGATAGAACTTCTCCAACATACCTCCCCACCAACACAATAATTCAGTCGCCAAGAAGAGTTATTGTAGATAAAACAGTCTCCAACCCATATGCCTGTCCTGACCCTCTCATTCACTTCATGAAGAAGCTCAAATGAATCCTCAACACCTTGTTCATCCACAGGTTTTCCACTATCTAGAAAAGAAGAAACAACATCTCTCTGTAGAGAAAAACAAAAGGCAAACATGTTACTCTGCCAGTCAAATGACCTCACATCTGTGAGTGAGTGGTGCAAGAGAGACATTAATGTACCACACTTACAATTACATTCAAATAAAGAGCTAGCAGATATGCTGATGTAAAATGACTTGCGAGAGATTATACATAGATGTGATATGGTCAGTCCAGAAACTTACATTGTATTTTAGAATGTAAAATGATGTATCACTAGCAATCGCCACTAGATCACCACTATCTGCCCAATAAAGATTCTGAACAACCACCCATGAATAGATTAGTATTAGATGCCTGGAATAACTTGGCAACACAATGTATAACTAGTTGTACAACAAAGGTTAGACTCACCTTGACATTAACATCAATCCGACGTATTAATCTGCATTCGGCCCAATCATAAAAGCAAATGAAATCATTGGAGCACATTGCTAATAAAGTTCCCCCAAAAATGCGCTCTGCAGAGAATGTCGGTCGAATACTTTTCTTTTCCTGATGCACACCGCATACAACAAGCTAAGATACACATGCAAAACTGAATATAAACATTTTCACACATCAGCGAATATAGAAAAAAAATTGATGAGTAAAAGGATTGTATGTTTTCATGATGTGCAAATTTGTTGGAATGAAAAGACTTGAGCAAGAAGACCTCAAGCTCAATACTGTATTTAACCACATCCACAAAAGGCAGATTATCCTATGATCCTATCTGAATAGAGATTATGCTGAAACAAGGTCAGCAGGTGAAATATACTATAATCTAGGGCTTCCAGTTTGTTCACACTATTAACAATGATTTTGAGAGCATCATAAACAGACAGCTAGATAAGAAAGTTGATGCAGTTTCCCTCAGAGAGTCATTGCATGCTTGATTTCTGTTCATACTAAAGAATTCATAAGTTGACTTCTCCAGAAATTAATAAAATCAAAACCACCTGAGATAACAAATAGAAGTTCTTTATCATTCAACAGGCCTGATAAACTGTCAGGACTCAGGACAATTATTCACGCTGTGAAATAAACCAGATTTAAAGTTATGGTACCAGATAGACTTCACAAGGCAATTGGTCAAGTAAGCTTTAACTACCAAAGCACATCTCAATCCCAGAGAGGTAAATTGAAAACATAATGTGTTGTCATAAATGGAAATTAGATGCTCATTCACTAGATTTTTGTTCAAACATCTTAGACATATATAAACATAAAGAAGCATTAATCAAGAAATTT
This sequence comes from Dioscorea zingiberensis, assembly GCA_026586065.1. Taxonomy (NCBI): domain Eukaryota; kingdom Viridiplantae; phylum Streptophyta; class Magnoliopsida; order Dioscoreales; family Dioscoreaceae; genus Dioscorea; species Dioscorea zingiberensis. The sequence continues at coordinate 6,361,254 of CM048822.1, read as the reverse complement.
CACTGGTATCCAACTATTCCTGAATAGTATATAGTTGCAAGTCAAACCTGGAATGTTTTACTGAAAATCTTTATTCTTGATGTACTTTCTCTGACAGCATATTCTCCTTCTGATGACCACACAAACTCCAAAGCAGAGCCAAAAGACCTATTTCTCCATGCCAAAGCAGTGTATATGATGTATTCTCCATCTCCACATACAACAACAAATCTTCCATTTGGATTATGCTTCAAGCTCTGAATAAAAATATAGTGAATAAAATCAGCCCTTTTCATTCTAGAAAGCAAAAAATAATTCTGTTGCTAGAAACCTAAAAGAAACAAACAAGAGTGTCTTATGTTAGTCCATTCACTTATTTGACTTGCACAAACCCTAACATACAATTCTTGGCATTCTTGCTCAAAACACATCAAAAATTTTTGACATAGGACTAGCATGCCAGATAATCATATGAATATTCATCAGAGGAAATACACAATGAAAGAGAACATAAATGAAACGATGAAAACAAGCAACTTATCATCCTAATCAGCTTACTTGTGGATAAAGATCACAGCTCCCCAACTCCTTCACAGCCAAAGGCAATCTTTCTCCATCCGTTACCTAATAGATAGGGCAGAGTTTCCTGAATACCATGAATTTTTATGCAGAAATGGTTTTATAGCATGATGGCTGACAAACCTCATAGTCTGCTCCAACTGTCTTGATATTCACTGTTTGAATTTCATTATGTTTTGCCCATATAATTTTCCCACTGCTGTCCATACTAGCAACAGGTACTTCACGCCCAAGTTTTATCATTATTGTCCCTTCATCGTACCCTATTGCAACCCTGTTCAATACACAAGCAGATTTCGGGAAATGATTGAGAAAGCTCCAAACTTCCACCTTTTAGAGCTTAGGGCCTTCCCTCAATGTAGCATTTCCAAAATAAAATTATTGAATTCAAAGTGAAAAGGTAGACAACTTGCTGCAGCAGCAATAAAATAACACATGATTGCCAGATAGGATCAACATATATATAGGTAAAAATGCTGCTAGAAGAACAAAGACATAGGTCTAGACAGTGTAAAAACATAAATAATTGAGCAACTCTTTATCATTCAGCAAAAGACAGATACAACAGCAGCACAACACCAAAAATGAAAATTCCAATAAATTACCTAAAGTAACTGAGTTAGAATACACAGTGTGGAGCCAAAAAGTGGTATTCAACCACAACTGAGAGCATCTTACAATAGTTGAAGAGTTGAGAAAATGGCCACAATGGACCATCAGAACAAATGAAAAAGAAGTCATTATAACTATAAAAGGTGTAATGAATCAATAATAGCATCAGCTTCTATCAAGTTTATGGGCAGTGAAAAGATTTTATACATTCTAAATATAATTTAAGCAGTAAACATTACCTTCTTGATCCCTTCATGTATCCCAATGCCCAAACTCGTTCAAGACCATAATTTAGAGTATTCTCGAGCCTGTGTAGAAGAACAGAATCAGATGTGAAACTTGAGCTTAGAACATTAAATTATATCTTCAGTTGTAAAAAGGTTAAACAAAAAACCACATGGAAGAATACAATTTTGCCTTCAAATTTTGATCTTTCGAGTTCTACGCTGAGAGTATGTTCAGTATGTATAATAAATAAACCTATGATCATATCCAGAAATACATTCATTAACTATACAAAGATATTCTATTCCCATATTTACCAAGTTAAGCCGTACATCCTTTGAAAAATAATGCCATCCATAATTGGTTCTTACAAGAGTAAAACTATGTAAAATCATTTAGAAGATTAAAGAAAGATAAGAAGGTAAGAAGAAAACCTATAGGTTGTTGAATGCCAAATGCGAACAGTTCCATCCTCAGAACCTGTGATTATTATGGGAAGCTCTGGATGGAAACAGACAGCTGAAACATTGTGTGTATGGCCTTCAAGTGTTTGAACACAGCTCTTAGTTTGATAATCCCACACCTGGTTGCAAACAAATTATATACAATAAGGTATTGAAAGGAAAACAAAGATCTATAGAAAAGCTCATGAATGAAGAATAAAGACAAAGACCTTAGCAGTATGATCATCAGATCCAGTAATTAAGTATGGCCTATCACCTCCAGTGAAGTAATCCACACAATTCACTCCCTTTAGATGGGCATCCAATGTGAAATTTGGGTCTGGAGAACCAAGATTCCAGATCTGAAAATTTAATATGACAGAAAAATCAGATAAGCAGCTTTCTACTAACAAATGGTTAAGGAAAAACTACAATCAAACATCATTCATAGGGACAAAATAAGTACGGACCTTTATTGTGCGATCAAGGGAGGCACTTGCAAAAGTATTTGTGTCTTTGGGATTAAAAGTAACTTGCATCACATAATGAGAATGCCCCTCGAAAATCTGAGTACACATCCAGCCCTTGTCCCAATCCCAAAGCTTTATCAACATGTCATCAGATGATGACAGCACATATGGAAGAGTTGGATGCACAGCCACACACCTAATGTAATCCGTGTGCGCTTCAAAAACTTTGACCTTGTCCATTGTGTTATAATTGTACACACGTATGAACATATCATCTGCTCCAGCCACAACCCACTGTTTGCGTGAAATAAATTTTGCTGATCGCACTGAGAAACAACATTCAAACATCAAGATGTGTGCTTGACATTGAAAATGAAGCTATTTAAAAATCAAAACATACCAGGTAATTCAGTGACCTCAAATGACTTAGCCATAGTCTGTGATAATGAAATTATACGAATTAATTAGGATGAGCCCAAAAAAAAAAAAAAAAAATGTGCAACAAGCAAAAACAAATATACTTCCATCCCTTAAAGATAATGTTATACAAACTGTGGCCTTAACGAGCAAGCTTGAAATGAATTATTGTGAAAACAAATACACTGATCTAATTATGCTAAATTATATTTGTACAAATATATAACCTAAATTACAAAAAAAAAACATAGGTGGGCGAGTTAGTAGTGAATAATGAATACCAAAAGGGGGGTAATAAGAAAAAAAAAAGAGTATGGTAATTTTGTCCATAGATAAACATACAAAATTGACAACATGTGGTGTAGAAGGGTAGAAAAGGAACAAAACATATGTACTCACCTGAGTCTGGTAGTTCCAAATGCAGACACTTCCTGAGTAAAGACTTGCAAGAATCCTGTAGTGAGAAAATTGATACATGATTACATAATCTGGAAATCAATAACATGCATGGACCTTGAACACACATTACCAAATTTATGCATTTTTCCTTCCAGAGTACATATAATATTTGTTGACATTCTGTCTTCCATCCCAAATGAGACAACAAATTTATCCAAACAAATAAATTGCTCAATTACCATGGCTCTGTTGGATGCAGATCCAATGACTTAACTCTTTCAGACCTCTGGGCAAGTTTCCTCTGATTCGCACAAGAAACATCAAAGTTTTACAATCAAAATTATGAAAACACATTCACAATTGAAGGAATGCACAAGATCCAATCATCATTTACACAAAAACCAATCGCCCATACCTTAATTTCCAATCTGAGAGGCTGCACCAATTGTCACGAACCCAAACAGGAAAAAAGCAAAACAAACAAAAAGAAAAGAAATTCAGCATCAGCCATGATTCAAATACCAGATCTCTAAGATCCTAACATGTCACAATCTACATCAATGGAACAAATAAACCTAGGAATGCAAGGATTCACCATTGATCCGCTATCATGATAACAATACTCAATCAAACACCTCAAATCTCACAACTACAAGACCAGATCTAGCCTCTACCCACAATCAAAAGAAATAACAGCGAGAAAACGTACCATTTTCACACTCCGATGCGAGAACTAATCACAGCAAGATCGAAACCCTAGAGATCTATGGCAAGAGATGAACGAAAACGAGAATAGAAACCCTGAATCCACAGAATCCTCTCCGAGATCGCGACGATGGCGAAGACGAGGGGAGGGGGAAAGGGTTTGGATTCGCGATGTATAAACGAGGGGGAGAGAGAGAAGGGTCTGTTCGAAGGTTAACACTAGAGATGGATACTTGTGATTATAAAGAGGCATTCGATTTATCAAATTTACGAGAGTGCCATTCATTTCTTGTTTTAACACGTGTCCCCTTAAAAACAAAATTGTTATTTTCTTTTTTATAAAACATGAATGTTGTGATTATTTGAGCAACTATATGATAAAGCCGCCTTCATTTCCGAAAGTGTTCAGTAGTCTAAAAGTGGGTTAAAGTTCCATTTTGAGGTCATTTAGGGTTTGTTCTTGTATGAGAGGTAGAAGTGCGGAAATGGTTTACTTCCGGTATTACAGGTGTTCTTTTGCACAGAACTCTCATTTCGACCCACTTCAAAAAATGGCCACTTCCGTCAAAAATAATTTAGTCTGACTTGGGTCAATTTTAGACCAAAGTGGCTGAAGTGATCTTACTATATAAAGTCACTTTCGCCTACTTTCACTAGCACCCCAAACTCCCATCGATCTCGACTGAAAAGCCCCAAACTCCCGTGACCGACCTAATAATTGACTCGTGACTGTGACACCGTTGTCGCACAGCAACCTCCTTTCCAGCCATCTCCACCACTAGTGTGAGTTGGCCCTTTCTCTTTTTTCCTGTTTTTTTTCATTTTGTCTCGTGTCATCATTGTATGGCGGTTTTCGACAGGTCTGTTTGTTGATTCTTTTTCGATGTTCCCCGACTGCTCCCCACTCCTCCACACTCAGGTATAGGCCCTTCTCATGACAAGGGTTAGAAGACTTGGGACTTGTACCCTAGATGTTGATGTGTTGCCCTATATTATGGTTTCTTCGGGTGCTTTGATATTTTTTTCTTAATTTTTTTTTGGGTTTGCCTACTTGATGAAGTGGTGGGAAGTAGGAGAAGTGAGCTGATTTCCGCCACTTTTGACGTTCATTTGTCTTAAAGTGGGGGAAGTAGCACTTCTCCTGTCTTTGGGACTTCAAGCATTTGTTACCAACTCTACTTCAACTTTTTAAACACCCAAGTGAGTGAAGTGGGGGCTTATAAAAGGTCACTTTTGCCCACTTCACCCACCCCACATAAGTCCCATTTTCCCGATTTATTTCACAACCGACCTAATCAAGATTAAGATAGGAGCTTTGATGAGCTTCAATCACGATCCTCAAGGCGAACTTCATTTGGTGGGAAGATTCATTCAAGCTCGCAATCCTTAAGATTGCAAATCTGTAAATCCATTCAAGCTTCAATTCTAATAGGACCAAATTCGTTCAAGCTCGCAAATCCACCGACTCCGATCAAAATTTACAGTATGTTAAGATCTCATTCCTTCCCATGAATTTTGATCGGGGTCGGTGGATTTGTGAGCTTGAACATATATGGTCTTATGGTGATTGAAGCTTGAATAGATCTGCAGATCTGCGAGCTTGAATGGATCTTTCCGCCAATTGAAGCTCGCCTTGAAGATTGTGATTGAAACTCATCAAAGCTCCTCTCTTAATCTTGATTAGGTCGATTGTGAAATAAACAAGGGAAGTGGTCGGTGGATTTGTGAGCTTGAACATATATGGTCTTATGGTGATTGAAGCTTGAACAGACCTGCAGATCTGCGAGTTTGAATGGATCTTTCCGCCAATTGAAGCTCGCCTTGAAGATTTTGATTGAAACTCATCAAAGCTCCTCTCTTAATCTTGATTAGGTCGATTGTGAAAAAAACAAGGGAAGTGGGACTTTTTATGGGATAAGTGAAGTGGGCAAAAGTGATATTTTATAAGCCCTTCACTTCATCCACTTTGGTGTTTAAAAAGTCGAAATAGAGTTGGTAACAAATGCTTTGATGATATGGGACTCGACTTGCATGGTTCACCAATTGTGTTTTGACAATTGATGAACCAGGATGCTGCCACGTGGTGGGGAACAAATTCTTTTTAGGATTAGAACTTAAAGGCGGGAGTTGAAAATTTTCTTAGTGGATTGGGCTATATTCATTTGTACTCTTCTCACTGATGCCTTCGTGCTCGCGTTTTCCTCTCTCTCTCTGCTCCAATCGTTGTTGCCGGCAAGCTAAGAGGTATGTGCTACTCATCGGTTCCGGCGATGGAATGAGTGGAGATGGAAGAGAAAGCTTAGAGTTGTGCTCGCGTTTTCATCTCTCTCTCTGCTCTGATCGTCATCGCCAACGAGCCCGGCATCGGCATGATCCCGCTACAAGAGCAATGACTGCCGCAGGTGCAGGTGGAGAAGAGCTGGTGGGGGCCAAGGTCCTGGAGCTCGCAGTATCGTGGGGCCACGTTCTACCGTTGGCGGTGGGAATCACATATTTGTTATGTTTCCTTTTTTTCTCTTTCAAAATCTCTATTAAATTTGTCAAGTGTTTTTTATCTTACAAAAGTTTGGTGCTTGTTTGCAGGGATTAGATTGGGGTTTTGGTTTGGATTGGGATTTCAGGGGAGTTCAACACTGTTTATGCTGTTATAAGGTTGGATTTGTTCTTCTAATTCTATTGATTGTTCTAATTAGAAGTAGTTTTTAATTGGGATTGCAGGGCTTATGACAAGGTTCCCAAACCAGACAAGTCGGCTCCATCATCAGCGTTCTTATATTTGACTGCCACGTGTGGGCCTGACTATTTTTATATATAATTTCTTGTTCCGCTGTTCACAATTCTTGAAAAAAAATTCAAGATAGGTTTGCAAATACTCTTGATACATTGGAAAGGCACAATTTAACAGGGAAAATAATTGAGACAACAGGGATGAGACAATTACCTAAAATTACAGAAGAGAAAACAAAAAGAACCCTCAACTCCTGGGTTGTGAAGTTGGAATCGAACAACAGGTGAGTGGGTTGAAGTTTTGATAATTAGGAGAGAAGAGAAATTGGGTTAAATCAGCTCAGTCAGAAACATGGTACATTTTCCTTTGTCATGGTTAAGTTGCTTGTGGAGTAGATTGAAGCTGCAGCTGCTCTAACTGCACATTCACGCTCTAGTGCATCAGGTTTCTTTGGCCTGGTAGACAATGGAGTAACAATGTTAAATGGATATGAGAAACATATGCAATCAAATAAGAAAAATGAGCTGCTTATTAATGATGCAGTTTGAAACAGCATATATGGTGACAAAATTTAAGGAATCCTAACCTGGTATCTACCAATGGGTCAAATAGTCGGAAGCCATCTGAACTGGCATATTTCAGGCCTTTGTCACAATGCAATTGCATTTCTTGGACTTGCCTCAACCAGTTCTCCTGAAACAAACGGAGGGTGATGATCCCAAATCATTCAGCAAACTCGGAAATCCACTCTATGAACAAGCAGTGAGTATGGTATATTTAATGCAACTAGACATAAGAACAACAATCATGCTTAAAAAATGCACTTGGAACAGCCTGGTATAACCAACCATTCACAAAATAATGCTTTCGTTTATTTGATATCATTGAGATAATACACTCAATGAATGCCTATTTTACAGATTAGATACTTAGTTTTGACCATCAAGACATAATTGGAATAGGAAGGTAGAGTTCCACCAGAGGATTGACTTTCATCCTTAGGATATGGAAGAAAAGATCCCCACAGTTTGCAGATAAGATATGCCCATTGGATAGATGTTTTTAATCAGTATCAAAAATATTTTGTGCAGGATTCAGTCAAGAGTCACCATGATATGAAATCAGATAATTTAAAAGCTAACAGTAAACTCAACCAACTCAAATACTCACCATATATTTTCCCTCTTCAGTAAGAGCTCTATCCATCTGACTGAAAAGTGACTTCCATCGTCTCACATACATATTGTGAATGGTTGTTTTAGAATCACCTGCCTCATTGAATTGCTCAAAGCAGGGATTGTTTTCTTGGTTTGATGAGAATTCTGTTGACAACACGTAAGGCAATTCAATCTGGATCACATTTCTCACTCTCTTCTTACTTCGGTGCAGTGCTGCGACAACAAAAGTAAATGTATTAATAACTTATAATGGTAAATTGTATTCACAGTCAACACAAACAAAGAGAATATTACCAGCAAGACGCCCTTTGATATCCTGCTGAAGCAATTCCAGCCACTGAGAAGCAACAGAAGCAGCTGTAAAAGAAAAAAGAATCAAGATAGAACCCACAGGCTATGCAATGTAGTTCCAAATAGTGACTCATGGCATGCTCAAGTTTCTAAAGAGCACATAGTTGTTAGTTAAATGACTCAATGTTTTACTTTAATACCGCTGATAAATCTAAACTTCCTGTGAAAATATGATCAAATAGGCTTGAAATATTTAGTAAATTACCTTTTAGTGATAGAGAAGAAAGAACATCTAGGTTTTCTGAGGGATCATTAATAAAGCCACTGCTTCCATCCTCTGATTTCATAGTTACATTTGATGACAGTTTGCGTGTAAGTGGATCATCATTAAGTTCAGAGGTATGCTGAGAAAAACTAGACATGCTATAATCTGAGTTACTTGAGAAGGGATTTAATTGACTAGCTGAAACATTATGTGCGTGGTTCTGCTTTTCCCTTCTCTCAGCATTTTCCTTGTTTACGGTTCCTTCTTGGTCAGGAAATCTATTTTGGAGATGACCATCAAGCTTCTCAGACCGCACAATGGCTTCTATTATGGAGTGAACCTGTTTGCTATTCCTGACATGGTTTATGATCCCAGGGTTGAGTCCTGAAAGCAATCCACTTGGAGCAGCAATCTTCGTGAGCTTATTAGCCTGCTCTTTCTTTGCTGTCTCAGTCCTCTTCTTGCGATCATCATTTTTTTTCTTTCTAGACTGCCGACCACGTTGCTTTGGCATCGGTACGCCACCATGTGAAGATGAGAGAAAGCCATTCTGCTTCATCTCTTTCCACATTCTTAATGGTTCACTCTCCTCCAGAGGACCAGTAGTACTACCACATTCTGAGGCATCTGTTGATTTCAACTTTCCTAACTTTTTGTAGGGGTAAAATGGATTGTGTTCAACTGTTCTTGACGCATCAATAATACCCACCTTTGGGCCCACCAAGGTCCTTGTTAGGGAATGGCAGTCTGTATTGGATTTGGTGGGAAGATATGGTTCATGCATTTCTTCATGGTGTCTAGATGTAGCATTGCTTCCATGTTTTGCAGAAGGCTGGCACCCATCAGCATAGCCTAAACTTGAAATACGAACATTTGGCTCAAGAAATATATTGACTGCGGGCACATTTATTGGTACATCCAGATGCGTGGGCACATTTTCTTCTGTGATTTGGCTACTAGTTTCCACCCTTGCATGATTTCCCTGTCCTTGCCCATCGCACTTGCCTTCTAATATATTTGAGCATTCTGAGTTATAAGTTCTGGTTCCTGGAATAAAAAGTAGCTAAGGTGAAGAATTGTAGGATGATAACAAGGAGCAGAAGTCTATTAAAAAATTCTTGTCCTACACAAGTCATCATTATGGAATCAATAAAAAAGGGTTACATATAACATAAATCATTGAGATGTCTTTCTCAATATAAATGGTTTGTCCATCTTCTCTCATAAATAAACATATAAAATAAACAAAATCGATAGCTCAGAATTCAGATCATTAGCAAGGGAATGCACCCATGGTCAATGATATATGTAAGGAATTCACAAGTAGAACCCACATGATTGACAACAATCAGTCCTCAAAAGCATATAATCAAGATTTTCATTCACATATTTATGGTAACAACCTTCGAATTTCAATGTCTTAACAACACATTGTTTTGGGCATATAGTACCTCTATTGCACCTCAGATGCATTTATTTGTCCACTTAACATAAACTAAAAAACAATTATCACATAAATTAGTTAAAAAACTTCGCTTTCAGATGTCTGTTCATATACTCCCACTAGCAAGTGATCAAGGTTTTATGCGATAAAGAAGTGTACAGATCCAAAGGAAGTTAACAACCACCACTCTTTGTTCTCTCAAGAGCACCATGCAAACATGATCTTCAGAAGATCAAAATCTCATAGAAACATTATCAAAAGCAACACTTGGAAATCAGAAGATTCTGCTGCTGAAAATTTGGACAAGTATATGAGAGAATGATTGGCATATTAAGATGGTTAATAGGTGTAATTCTAGTGCCAATATTAGCTAAACATTTAGCGGCAGACTGTCAATGTCGTGGGAAATCCTCATGACACTGACTAAGTTCCGTACGCCAAATAGAGTTCCTGTCGAAAGACTTAGAGCTCATACGTACAGGTTTACGAGAGGCCAGCCAGCCCCTTATATTATATAAGTTCTTATATCGGCAATAGTTTGAACCGAGACAGTATAATAGCCATAAGTATGGATATTCCTCTCCATTTTCTTCTTTAAGAGAGAAAGGGATAAACCACACTAACATTACCAACAGATAAAAATAGTTAACAGCTTCACCATACAACTAAAAATTACTATAATAATGACACCAGTCCAAAATAAAAGAACATCAAAGCACAAAATAAAACGGAGTATGACAATAGGGAGGAAAAAAAGGAAAAAGAAAAATACCATCCAGGTCAGGTTCTAGTAAGACACCACAAAAGACCTTCAACATTCTTTCCTCTAAAAAAGCTCTAGTTTTGCCTTCGCTTTGTAATTGCAAATCATCAGTCAAACAATAATAAGTCCATGGAAGTAACAAACCACATGCATAATTCAGATTTATACTCAGGAATTTTCCAATAATGTTTTAGCCAGATTGACCAAGCCAACACCATTCTCACCAAAGCCGAACTAGATTCAAGTACTTAATAGTTGTATCCATCCTTTTGCAGCCCAAGGGTCCTAAACACCCAAATCAACAACCATCCCAAAAAATCATCTTTCACCAAACACCACTTCTAGGTTAGCCCAGAATATTTATTGAAAAGAGCTACAAGTCAGCTTTATAACTAGATAAAAATCCCCAAAAGAAATTGGAGTCAAAGTTCTAGGATCAGAACATCTAGACCTCAAGACACAACCATGATATACTGTACAAATAAAAGAATCCATATTAGTCTATCGTTTCCAATGCAGTTTAATAAAGTCAGAATTAGACTTCAAATTCTTATTTTTCTGTAGAGTATGGATCATGAGAGAAAAAAAATGACAGCTACACACATGGTCCTATAATCAAATCCATGATCATATTAATTCAACAACATACAGTTACAGATCAATCCACTACTTCCACAAAAGGAGACAACTTTGAAATGGAAAAGGAGGGAGCACTACCTTCGGACGCAGTCTCTGAATTTTCTACTCTCATCCGCTTCTCCCCATCCACCTCCCCCTCAAAACCCTCAAGAATCCGCTGACAAGCAGAAAGGTATAAACCACAGGCAAAAATGAATAACAAAAGGACATGTTAAAAACAAAAGGAAAGGGACCAAATCCAAACCTTGGGCCGCGATTCAACACCAGGGGCATCAGCCATTGAGATCCAGAAACCCTAACCCTGGATCTAAATTCGGAGAAATGGTGGAATGGGGGAATGGAGGGGTGAAAGAAGGACTCTTGGGAAACCTGACCCTAGGTCTGGAGGGAGAGAAATGGGTGCAAGATGGAGAAGAAGAGGGAGAGAGGGAGGAGGGAGGAAAGGAAGGATCTTGGAGTATAGGGTTGGAAGGAGGGAGAAGGGTGTTTCGATTAGATTCTTAGTTTTGAAATCGCTGGAGAGGCGCGGGTTATAACGAGATTGTTTGCCATGCTTGCCCTTTCGGGCAACGAAATCTCTGTTCAAATTTCAAATATAAACCTTTTGCACACTTTTAGGCTGTGTTTGATTGCAATATGGAAAATGAGTGAAAAAAAAAATAAAAAAATTTGGCATACAAACAGGAAAAATCACATATACAGATTTTTTTAAGTGTTAATGGAAAAGGAAACCTGGTGGTGAGACAATGAGCTCACACTGCTAGACGACTGCAACCCGGTGCTGACCAGCAAAGGAGACACAAAGTGGCAGACCGGTGTGACGGATCACACACTGCACGACTGTTTTGTTAATTTGGAAGCTAATGGGGAGTTTAGAGTGAAGCACTGGGGCGGTGATGTTCTATGGAGCAACGAGGTGTCTTCAGCCGTCCACGCGGAGTTCGTGCTCGTGCTCCAGGCAAATGTGAAGTGCACAATTCGGAATCACATATACAGTTTTTTTTAAGAGTGTTAATGGAAAAGAAGTCATCAACTTTTTAGTTTTTGAATGGTGATGTGATGGTTTTGAAAATGAGAGGTTTGTCATTTTGAAAAGTTCAGGGGTCCACATGAAAAGATGTCCACGTTTCTGCAATTTAATTGCCATTTCATTGTTTACTAACAGAGTGATAGAACCTTAGCCATGCCAAATAAAATATATAGTTAAAAGAAAAATAAGCAAATTCTGCAAACAGAGTGATAGAACCTTAGCCTTCCCCAAAACACACAATTATAGAACTGAGCCAATAATAATAGGAAGAAAAAAGAAAAATTTGGCATACAAACAGGAAAAATCAACAGATTGTTTCTGAATACAATCTTTGTCAGGAAAACAATCTGAATACAATCCTATACCACTACAATCCTAAAGTGCATCTCTCTTCACTAAAATCCATAGTGAAGGGTGTCGTTAGGGACATTAAAATCAGAGACCAAAGTGTTCTTCACAATATGGGCAGTTCGATACACTAATCAACAACTGACCAAGCAATGTAAATTTCCTAAAGTAGTTACTTCTTTAGGAAAAGGACACCTCCAACAAACAGAGGACACTCAAATAAATAGAGAGATGCTCTAGCACAAACATTATATCCACCAAGAATGAAAGCAACACAGCCATCCAAAACCACACTAACAAACAAATAATTTTCTAGGTCAATGAACAAACACCAAACAGTTTTGGGATCATCTCACCTAGGCTACCAAAACCATAAAATGGTTGGTCATCTGAAGTGTAAACAATATCTAGATCCCCTTAGAAAATCAAAACAAAAACATGAAATGGATATGCTACTTCACAGCATCAAACCATCCGACCTAAACAATAAACCACAAGAAACGCTAAATAAATAAACAAATAATTTCTATGCATCTGCAGGCAAATCCCTTACCTTGAGAACCAGCACGCGACTCATGATACGCAAAATCATCACCGGAAGCCATCACAAATTCTGCTCAAAAAACACAACGCAAACAATCAAAACAACAAAAACTCAAACATAAATCCCAAATCCCAGGTCACCGCATTTCAATATACGAAACCCTAAACCTCAAATAAGACCAATTAACCAGACCAATCAAGAAACAACTCAGAAAAGACAGAGCCGGAGGAACCAAGAACACTCCCCGTCTCAACACCAGAAGACAAAACAAAGGGAAAAGACGAACTTCATGAGTTCTCCGAACATAGAAACGGATCAACAGGACTACGATACAGCGGATCTAGAACGAAGCAAGAGATGAGAAGACAGGAGAGGGAGAGCGGGCTTACCAGCGCGACGATGGCGATCGACGGAGGAGCGGAGGATGCGAGGAGGGAAAGCAGGGAACTTGTTGCTGGTGTAGAAAGAGAGAACGACAAAAATCTCGCTGTTCCTTAGGCGGTGAGCACCGCGGAGAGGGAGTGAGGGAGAGAGAAGAGTTCGGCGGAGCTCGGCGGAGGTTTGGCGGGTGGGGAGGTCGGCGGAGGCTCGTATGGATTCTAGGACTCGTGGGCGGGTGTCGCGTGAGAGAGTGGAACCCGTGAGTTTTTTTATTTTGTTTTTTTTTTTTTTCAAAAATCTCCCTCTGTTTTCCATTTGAAAGAAAATTGCCATGTGATAGGATTTGTGAAAATAATAATAATAATAATAATACTAATAAATTTTCACAAGGACGTATAATAGAACTTTTAAATGAGACTAAAAGTAAAAATTTATTTAATAATCTACAATGACATGTTCCCCAATCATCAAAACCATAACACCGAAACATTTATTAAAATCAAAACTACACTTTGTTCTTTGCCTCTTTATTTTTCAAGATTCCAACCCAATTTTTTCGGGAAAAAAATATATATTTAAAACATATTTAAATTAAAAAAAAAAAAAGAAGTTTAAAATAAAGTTAAGTTGAACAACCCAATTTGGTTGAGCACAAACATGTCTTTGGACTTTATTCCAAAACAATGTAAATGGATTCCGAGTTCATGACCCTTTTTTTTTCCTACCTTTTAGCTTTGAATTTCACTTCTCCACTCAAACCAATCAGGCAATGCTATGCCTATGATTCATTACATAGAACCTAAGACAAATAAATAAATAAGTATATATATATATATATATATATATATATATATAGTGATCTATTCTATAAATTAATGCATTTGATTCTTTGGTTAAAATAAATACCTTCTAACATGAATCCATTGTTATAAATTAACAGATGACTTTACTCTTTTATTATTTTGAGTATTGGTTTCGTTATAAAGGGCCCGTTTGGATTAGCTTTTTGTTAATCCATAAATCTTTTTTTTATAAGTTAAGCACTTCTAGGTTCAAAAAACATCTGTTTGGATTAGTTTTTTTTGTAAAAAACAGAAGTTCCAAAGGAAGCTAAAACACTATTTTTTTTCAGAAGCTAGTCATGTGGTGCTTCTAAAAAAAACAGTTTTGGAGAAACAGTTTTAAAAAATGTATTTTTTTTTATATAAATTAAGTATTTTTTTTAAACTAATTCAAACAGGCCCTGAATGTTTTATTTTAAATTTGTTGCTTCTCCCGCTCGGATGTCTTCCTTCTGGATGGTTTAAATGAAGCAGTGAAGCCTTCTTTCTTTAATCTTTCCGCTACTGGTTTTTGTTGCCTTCCATTGTGTCGTATAACCGGTGCTTCTTTCTGGTGGTGATGATGTGTTTTTCCTACATCCTCCGAGGGGCCTCCTGCCTCCTTTCCTCCTGGCCCACTGGAGCGTCTGGTACCATGGCAGCTGATATGCCTTCTCATGTGGAGTAATCCATGTAATTCCATGTACCATGAATAAGTCTCCAATTGTGATTGGATAAATCCAGATCTGTCACCGGGCATGGAATGGGCAAATCTAATAATACCTTATCCTTCTCTTGTGTGAGATGGTCCTGGGATGTTGGGCTCTCCTCCATATGGGATTGTGGGCATGCTTTAGGATCTTCAAGGCTTTCTATGGTTCTGTCACTGGGCCTGAAATGCTCAACTCTAATAAGTTATCCTTCTCTTGTGTGAGATGTAGTAAATTTTGTGGATCCTTGAGAGTGTCGAGTTGGATGTTTCTCCTCCTTGCAAGTGTTGTTGGGAGGTAAACTAACGTCTCATTTTAGTACCATATCGGATGATGAGAGAAATGTGATATTTTGTCTTTATTAGACAAAGTCAGCAATTGCAACCTCATAGAAGTCAAAAATTGAAGCTATTGTGGCCGTGTGTTTTCTTGACTACACACATACATTCACTCAATGCTGATCCATTCCTTGTGCCTATATAAGGAGCTCCTCTCCTTCTGCAAGTGCACACCCCAAGCTTATTAAGTGTGAGAGTAAGAGAGTGTGTGAGAGAGTGAATTCCTTTTCTGTGAGAATTCTATTCTTTCTGTGTGTATAGTGTCACTGGGTGTAGTGTCACTATTTTGTAATTCCCACTTTTTGTCATTGTGAAATTCTTTCTTTGCCGCCGGTGGACGTAGACTGTTATAAGGCCGAACCACCTTAAATCTCTGATGTCATTTGCTGTTCATTTACTATTCATTCTTTGTTCCTATTCATAGTTCGTGGTTAATTCAGTTAAATAGCACTCGATCCTCAACAAGAAAAGTGAAGGGACATATAAGTGGTTGAACATATTTCATAGCAATGAGGCTTTTTGGGTAAAATGAAAAATAAAACCGTGAGGCAAGTAAAAACTTTTTAGAGTGTTCTTCCCAGCGATGCAGGATGCCGCCGTGCTCTGCCGTCCGTCGAAAGTCGCCCCGTCAACTCTCTTGAGAATCGCTCCTCCCTTGCACTTTTTAGTGGTGGTGTTGGAATAGTACCACATCGGTTGATGTGAGAGAATGAAATGTGTTTAAATATAATGAGGGCCTCCATATCTCACCTAAGTGCTTGGGTTTTGTAAGTGGTGGGCACCCTCATAAATACAAAATAAACACATATAGTTAATGAAAAATATAATTCTAACAGGTGGAGCTTTTATTAAATCAATGTAACATAAATTCTGCTAAATTTATAGTTTTTCTCGATCATCCAAGGAATTTTACTGCAGGTTAAAGAGCATAAACAAAAATATAGATAAAGATTAAAAAAAAATCTGAAAATGAAGATTAACTGATTTAATTCCACTGATATTGTATAAGATTGTTCAACAATCAGTAACTCTTCTGCAGGAATGGAGGGTAACTCTCACTGCTAAGTTTAATCTCTTATTTCAAACAAGCTTATGATCTTAATTTGTCACAGTTTTCGATCATTTGATGCATCATATTGGTATTTAAAAAAGATAGAGAAAATGAAGGTAATTTGTATGCTATATACATTGCAGAGCCAATTCGTCATCCAATTTAGTTCATAATATTATTACAGTTAATACAGTAACAATCAATAAGCTACACTCGGCCTGGTTTGCTTCTTGATTCTTGCAAAAGAAAATTACACGCCAAAACTGCTTCTTTGATGGAAAGAAACACCCATTCAGAGCCGATCAATTCAATAAAGTTTGATGTAACCAGTTTACCGACCACTTCGATCCTTGGATTCGTCAATGCCATCTGCCAAACATTTTGCAGCAAAAATTAATAAGAGCAAGTCTAAGACATTGTGTTTCGGAAATATTCTTGACTGGAACTTACATTGATCCCTTTTTTGTTCATACTCCTCCAAACTTCATGGAACATCCCGAGGCCTGAATTATCGATCGATGTCACTCCTATTGCAACAAAATTTCATGTATTGAGTATCTGAATGAAGAGATTAGCTTAATTAGCATTTCAATTAATAATCTAGACTTTACTCACCACTCATGTCAAAGATAACATACTGAAGATCAGACCCATTTTTATTATTAAGGCTCATTTCTTCTTCCACCCATCTAGAAATCCTGAAGTGATAACAAGATGAAGAGTCACTATCACCGTCTGATACGAATACACCAAAATTTCGCAAACAATAAGAGGGGAACCGAAGATTAATGGACTTCTCACCTCTCCCTTAAGTAGTTTGCATTGGCAAAGTAAATAGGTGAGCCAAGGTTGAGGATTAGAATTCCCGGATGGGACGACGTATCCGAGTACTGCTCAACATCTCGATACATATCACTTCCATCCAATTTACCGAGCTTGCAAGTTGTCGGTCTAGCTACGTGTAATAGAGCTCTAATCATCGATAAACCGATCTGAAAACATCAAGAACACTCACATAAGATTACTGTCTCAAATGGTTTACCAGATGAGAATGTGAAGAATATAATTATAGGATCATAGAATCTCACTGAGAGCATTATGCCTTTGAGCATGCTGAGAAAAGACACCCCAAACAATGCAACCATGCAAACGCAGAAGTCAAACTTGTCCACCTTGAAAAGACGATGCATTTCTTCGAATTCGATAAGACCTATCATCGCTACGATGATGATGGCTGCCAGAGCAACTAGAGGAGTGTACTTGAAGAGAGGAGCAAGGAACAAGAGCACCAGCATTATGATGATTGCTTGAACAACATTCGACATTGCTGTCTTGCAGCCCGCATGGAAGTTCACCGCCGATTTGGAAAAAGGGGCTGAAATTATCGAGCATAATTAGAGTATCAGAATTCAAAATTCTTTAGATGATATAACCAAAAAGGTGGTGTTTGTTCTTGGTTCTTTACCTGTTGTTAGATAACAAGAAGTGAAAGAGCCACCAATGTTCATTAGTCCAAATGCTATCATCTCCTTGTTTCCGTCTACGTGCTCATTCTTCAGTAACCCAAGACTCCTCCCAACTGCAATGCCTTCCTGAAAAACTAATATGAATCAATGAACCACAAGATGGAGCAATAGATCACTAATCAAAATTAATGAGCTTTAGTTTGTTGGTAATTTACTGCAAGAGCAATTAAGCCCGAGATCAAGCCGGCATTCACTGCATACTTGAGATGTGGAGAACTGAAAACTAAATCTCCAATGGAGATTGGATTAAGTCCTTTGTTCAATGGTCCTACCTGAATTCTCATTAACATAAGGATCAAATTAAGACAATGTTTTATGTGATTATATTTATTGAATTCGATGATTATATTCTGAAGAAGAACTTAACAATAGGAATGCCATGCTTCTCTCCATGAGTCAAGAAGGCAACCAATCCTCCAATTATCACCACCACAAGTGGAGAGATTGCTGACACCCAGAACAATCTTGGAACCTTGTTTTTCTGAAACATTGCAGGATGAACAAAAATAACAAATAAAAAATAAGTTGTAATTAAGAAAAACTAATTTGGATTAGAATTGATGAAATTCTCCACCTACCAAGTGTCTGGTGCTCAGTAAAAAGCTGAGAAAGCATAGTCCCATAACAAAACTTTGCCATCTCCACTGAAATTTGTGTCAGATTTGAACCAAATTAGAAGAAGAAGAAGAAGAAGAAGAAGAGATTCATGTGGAAAAAAATGGGAATTTAACAAATTAATTCTTAAAAAAAAAGAAAGGAAATTAATCAGAATACAAACATCAGCTCTGTACTGGAAGACGGAATGAAGAACAGAAACAATATCAGTGTTGGTGGTGAAGTGTTTCAGGCCAAGCATTCCCTTCAATTGCTGAAGAATGATAAGAATTGCTGTTCCTCCCATGAATCCAGTAATGGTGGATCTTGACAAGAAATCTACCAAAAAACCAAGCCTGGAGCAATATATCTCACAATCAAAACTCATCCATGATTATTATTCACCTGAAAGATCCATTGCCAACACCTGAGATTAACAACTCACCGGAAGATCCCCAAGGCAGTTTGAAAGACTCCGGTGAAGAAAGCCGCCGTGAAGAAGAGATGCAGATATAATTTCAGATCTTCGTCTGGCCGCACTGCTTGCTGAATCATAGATTGCAGTAACAATGACCCGGCAGCCACTGTCCCTACCGCCAAGTTCTTCGAGCTACCGAATACCGCGTAGATCAAAGGCGGCACAAAACATGAATCTATCCAAATGCAACTCATGTCATAAGTACTGCATGGCTTACAATGCACATGAACAAGAAGATGAATGAAGGAATTGTATTTCTAGAATGGTACATTCATTAAATGTACTCAAAAGATTAACTTTCCTTTTATTAAAAACTTTCCTTTTATCTTCTCCTCCATGATCCATGAATCAAAGCAAATCCTCATTGTTCATTGAATGGTGCATTAGTGGGTGAATGTAAAACATGAATGTAGACATGAATGTATGAATCTAGTGGAAAAGAAAAAAAAAATTGAAGATTAAAGAAGAACATACAAAGGCCAACAATGGGAGGGAGACTAGCAAGGCGAGCATAACTGATGCCTTGAGGGATGGCCATACTAGCAATGGTGATACCGGCGAGCAAATCTAACCGAAAATCAGAGAAGGTGTACTTAGAACCCCATTCAAATATTGGAACAAAGTATTTAAGGAATGCAAAAGCCTTGTGGTGAGGTGGGAGGCCCCGGAAATGGCGAAAAGGATCGTCGGGGAAGAAGGTCTCCTTGAGCTTTTGCCGGAAGACGGCACCAAAGTTTCGGTACTTGGAAAGGTTCACCTTGTGCTTGCCATCATCTGGTGATCCCATTGGTGATAAGCCTCAGAGGGATGAGCCAAGAGAATCAAGGAAAGGAGGAGGGTAGGAGGGGGAGGAGGGAGAGGAAGAGGGTGACGGTTAGAGTTGGTTGATATCCAAAGCTTGTGGGGCTCTTTCTTATTTATAGAGTTTTGAGGGGTGAATTTAGATAATGCCAAGGAATTACAACTTTTTTTTTACTTTTTTTGGAATTGGTGAATAGATTATCTCAAAATTAATGGCTATAAGTTATTTGTAGAAAGATAGTATTATTTTTAGCTTATATTATCTGGTTATTCCCTTAGATTGGAATTATTAAGGAAAAAAGACAGTCCGCTGATACAAAACATCCGCTATATAGAAGATCAGACCACTTGGGTCTATTTACACAGTTTTATCTTTTTTTTTAGGACAAATTATCTATAGGTCCCTGAAAATAGTAACTAGGGACCCATACACATTATTAGCTACACCCCCAAACCACACCCACCCTATGGATTTTTTGACCATTTGGGCACTATAGCATGGACTAATAATTAATAATTATTATTTTTAATTAATTTCTGATTTTTTATTTGATATTTTTTATATTTTTTTGAGTAATGTTATTTTTAGCCCAATTCATTGAAAAAAAATCTAAAGAGATAAAAAATAGTAATGGAAGTTTAAAGTTAAGTTGATTACTTGCTTCTCAGATCATGCCTCCCTTAGTTGAGCACAAACATGAGCCAATCTCTTTGGACTTTTATTCCAGGACAATGTAAATGGATTCCAGTTTCATGACCCCCCCTTTTTTTTTTTTTTTCCAACCTTAGCTTTGAATCACTTCTCCACTCAAATCAATCTGACAATGCTATGATTCATTGAATAGAACCAAAGATAAATAAATAAATAAGTATATATATAATGATCTTTTTTATAAATTCATGCATTTCATTCTTTGGTTAAAATTAATACTTTTAATATGAATCCATTGTTTTTCACGGCCCTTGTGTGCGCATTCTCTCACTTTGAGGTCGTGGGGGTTCGAAGATCCGATACTAATAGACCAAGAAGCCGTTGATATGAATCCATTATTATGAATAAACATATGAATTTACTCTTTTATACATAAAAACCTCTATAATTATATATTAATCTCTTTATTATTTTGTAAAGAGAATGCATGAATATTAATTTTGCTATTTCGGGTATCTATCCAAGAAACTTGAGCAAAGTATAGAAGTTATTATGATCACACTAAACAAAAAAGAGAAAGAGATATGGATGAAGGGAAACATATCCAAGTCTTTTTAGGGTTCAAACTTGGTAGGACTTAACAGATGGGGTAGCCATTGAAGACATTAGAAGCATCTGACATGTAATACTGTCAGCTTGATTTTCTCTGATTGTTCCGGGTCCAATGTTAATGAGCATGATTTTCTCTGATTGTTGCCAAATTGAAGTAGTTTTTTGGATTTAATTTATTGTGATCATGAAGATCTTAGAGCAGTCATCAATTCTAGTATTTTTAGTTTTCAAGAGTGTACTTTATATCAAAGTGAAGGAAATTGTGGTGTTTGTAACCCTAACCTTAAATCCTTATAGCAAAAGGAAAAGCTTTCTATTTTTATTTTTGTTATTTTGTATGTTAATATGTAAAGATACTGAACTCTCCCATCCAAATTTAGGATTTGAATTTTTAAAAATTAATTGATATAATTAATAATTATTGGTTATAAATATAATTTAATTATGATCAACTTTGGTCAACTTATTCTAAAATATTTTCTCTGAATCAAATTTTTTAAAAAATCAACCTCAAAACTTTAATTTTTCCAAACAATGAACATAACATTAAAAACCTTTTGTGAAAAATACATGCATTTAAAAAAAAAGGTTTTTACTTATCATCCCATGAAAAATAATAAAATCATTTGTCGTCTCTTTATTTTTCAATAATACCTCATAACCCTTATATTTTATTTTTACTCTATTTGTCACCCCTTGAGTTTGTTTTCCCAACCAAAAGCTTTAAATATTTTTTTAAAATAATTATTTAAAAATTCAAATAAAAGATAAAAATGACAAAAATATCCTCTTCTTTTAATGGTTGATATTTATTTATAATTAATAAATAATTAAAAATATTTTGAAATGGATTATAAGTAAATTATGATTTTATTAAAAGAGTTACAAATAAATTTATGTTTAATTTATAAACAAATAAAAATATGGAATTGATTTTTTATTTAATTTTTAATCACATGCATTAAGAAATAACAAAAATTGAAAGAAGGGATTAATTTTTATAAAAAATCAAAATGATCATTTTATATAATTATAAATTAAGATTTTGCATCAAATTTAAATTAAAACATTAGAGTTTGTTCAGACAAGTAAATGAAATAAAAATAAAACATGGGATTATGAAATATTTTTTTTTTAAAAGAAGTTATTTCTTTATTTTTAAGAGGATGTTAGGTAAAAAAACATTAAAAAAATATTAAAAAGAAAACATCAAATCAAGAAAGGAATCAAAGTTTGGGATTGGACAAAGTTTAAAAATTAGATTGGGAGGCTAATTGCACGTGTATTTGACCAATGTTTTCAACTTGGGGGAGGTTGTTTATGTTATGAAGGAGGTTCAAATGGACCAACAATTAATTCTTGGAGGTCGGTAGGTTGTGAAGTTGAGAGTGTTCAATAATTTAACTCAAAAATGGAGATTTGTCTATTCATACAAATCCCAATCAAGCAATAAAGGTGTTTTTTCCTTTTCTAAGTTCTCCTCCTTTCAAGGGAGAAATAAGCCAATGAAACAATAAAAGGTGTTTTCATTTTCCAAGTTGTTGTCCTCTTTTTATTTTTGTTTTAATTTATTTCTCACTGTTTGGACTTGCATTAGGGAGGTTTATTTGCCACGGATATTGACTTTTAAGACTTGAGAGTGGTTGAGTAGTACCTATATTGTATTATGTTCTCTTAGCTTCTCTCTCTCTCTCTCTCTCTCTCTCTCTCTCTCTCTCTGTTAGAACCAAATTAATTTTGACACCACTTCTCTCTCTCTCTCTCTCTCTCTCTCTCTCTCTCTCTATGTTAGAACCAAATTAATTTTGACACCATTGGTTATATATATATATATATATATATATATATGGAGTCGTCTCGTCTGATTCTAAAATCAGGGAAGACCTTGGTTCCAACCAATGGCAAAATGCCATGTGAATTTTGGGTTTTACTTTCACTTTAACTAGGTCAAAATTTATGTGTCAGTTCTTTATTGGATGTCATGTGAATTTTGACTTAGTTAAAAGTCCACATGGTATCTTATCATTAGCTGGAACGAAGGACTTCCATCAAATTTTTGAAGTGTTTATCCATTATATATGTCTTTGGCATCTCATTAGTCTTATAAAGCGATTAGCCCTCGTGTTATCCTTGATTGATATATAAGACATCTCCTTCTAGTGAGTGGGTCTGGGACAGGTTGAAACTAACAACTTTATCGTTGCACCAAGACTCATTTTCTTAAATTAATTAATAATTTAACATAGAATTGATAAAAATATTAAATTAGCAAGATACCCCAATATATTTTTAATTTTTTCCAGTTATAAATATTTTTATTTATTTTTTAATAATATAATGTTTGCAATACTTTCAAGGCCAAAATGTTTACAATTAGAGGTATCCACATAGATATATAAGTCTCCTCTTCTTAAATTAATTAATAATTTAACATAGAATTAATAAAAATATTAAATTAGGAAGATACCCCAATATATTTTTAATTTTTTCCAGTTATAAATATTTTTATTTCTTTTTTAATAATATAATGTTTGCAATACTTTCAAGGCCAAAATGTTTACAATTAGAGGTATCCACATAGATATATAGACAAAAAAACCCTAAAATTTCACCCAATATTTTCTTAAGTAGTATTTATAAAATAAATATTTTAAAATTAAAATTATATTAATATATTAATAATTAATAAAAAATCTAATAATTATATTTTAATTAGTTAAATTTTATATATAAAAAAAATTCCTGCATTAGGTTAAGTTCCTTGGAATAACTTGGTGCATTTTGTATAATTTTATATACAAAACACATCCTAACTATTAACCAGACATTTAATATACTTATTATATCATGAAGACAATCAATTTTGATATGTTCAGCTTGTAAACAAAATGAAACATACTCTAGTATATATATATAGCCCATGACCCAAAGGCAAACAAGAATGTAGAGAGAGAGAGTGTGTACAAAAACAATAGAGCTTGTCATTCAAGTATCATCTGAAGGGCAGTTCATACAAAAAGAAAACTGAATTTCATGGTTTGAATTGTTTATACAGACTTAACTGAGATTAGATCAAAGAATTATTGTAAACTTTCCTAGTAAACAAAACCCAGATATACTTCAAATGTAGTGAATGTGGGACATTTAACACAATTGAAGAGGCTGTGTAGTTTGTAAGGTCCCTTGTTTCACAGTTGTTCCTGATCTATTCTTTTTCCAACTGGCATAATTGTGTTTTACACTTCAAGAACTCTGATTTTGAATGAGAAAATCACGAATCAAATGCTAAAAACCAAAGCTCTTGTATCTTCTGTAATCAAACATCTGCAGATGAATATGACTTACATTAGTTACCTGGTTGAAACCGGCTGAAAGTTTCATAGAAAAATAAAGAGCATTTGAACTTATATAGCACAACAATTTGAGATACACAAACAGTAAGAGACAGAATTGTGTTTGAAATCAAACAGAGTGAATATTGGGAGTTCATATTCTCTTATAGATGATATTCAACCAGGTTTGCCACCAATGGACATACCAGACATGCAATCTAATTGTTAGAGAGTGGGGATAATATACGGAAAATTGCATGTTAGCAGCACAAAGAAAAAGTTACTCGACACATATAACCAAAAACTTAAATTAGAGTACCAGTCCACATGTTATAAAAGCTATCATCTGTTCCACAGTCCACACACATACATGATTATTGCTGTTTAAAAAAAAAAAAATTCATCACAAAGAATTAAGCTGAAGACCAACTTTGAGAAGGAGATTTGACATGTGTTAGTTTTCATTTTGCCGAAAATCATCTAAAATCTTATTTTGAGGAAGGTAAAAAGGGAGATTAACCTATATGTGACGGACATGTTTCCAGCAAGAAGAGTTTCACTATTGCTAGAATAACCAGGAAGAGACAAGACCATCTGCTATTTAAGCATGACTTAAGGAATTAGGACCATCAAAAGTCTCAAAAACAAAGAGTACACAAGTCTGTGAGCCAAAATGAAAGATGATACTTCTCCATCATCAAGTCTGAACATTTGGCAGAGGAAATCATAGTTCAAAAACAAATGGATCAGGGCTTCTACTGTATATGAATGCTGTTACAGTATTTGGTGGTTTTTGAAGAATAGAATCGTTTGTAAATCATGGAACGGGAAATTGTTAGAGTAGAATTCACAATTATAATACTTCTATAAAACAACTTATGGCATGGAGTTTTATTTTGAAAATACACTTTACTCTCAGGCTATGGCTCTCTGCCTTCTCAACTTTTGGCATTTGATATTAAGGCAGTATTCTAAGTGATACATGCTACTAAGGAAATGTAAAACCTTATAGACATTTTAAAGAGGACTTTCACAATGCCACAGAAGAGATCAATTTATTTCATAAAACAGTTGCAAATAAATAGCAAAAGTACAAACCAGAAGAGATCATAAAATCATGAATAAAGGATTGCTAACAAAAGATTTTCACATTGTTATACACAAATAATATGTAGAGAAAATTGCCAACCTATACATCCTTAGTTGAAGTATCTATGATAGAACTCTAACAGCAATAGGAAAAGGACTACTTACTAGAACGAAGACGAGTAATAGGGATTTCTCGCATTTCACGTCTAATGCATAACCACTCTCCAAGCAACGACATCAAAGCCACACCAGTAACATTTATGACCCACCATGTTATGGAAGATGGCCACCCACCATATATGATACATATAAAGAGGTGAATGATGTATAGTGTGGCTGAAAAGTCCAAGCACTTTTTGGCTCTTTCAACTAGATAAAACATGTAAACTGACCTGCTCAAGCAATAACTGAATGTTAAGAATGTTTGCATTTCTTGAAGCTTATATTCTTTGAGATATTATTAGTTCTTTAACTTTTAATCAAGATGATAATTATAAACACAAAATGATTAATGCAAGTAGGTGAATCTCATAAGTCGTAAATCATAAAACAGATACACAAGAGATTGTCGTCAACATAAACATGCAAGGGTGCGTGTACTTTTTTAAACAGTAGCATAGTAATTCTCTTTTCTACACAGTAAAAATCAATGCCTTATGGCTTTTATAGTGACCTCACCTCCAGAGAACTGAAAAATACTTCCATGGAACAAAGGAGTATGGATAGAGCAAGTGCCAAGAGGAAAATGGAGAAAGAAGGTACATCCGGAACAATCAGACTTGCAATTACAGAATTCTTGGCATTTCACATCCTAACTCAAATAACAAACCAAACAAATGGTTTTACCAGTACAACACTCAAATACTTAATAGCAAAGAATTCTTGCCATGCACATACCCACTTCAATAGAGCACAAGAACCAAACAGCAGGTGATGGCCAAAAAATGGGAATGAACATTATCATTCCAATAACCTTTCTTTTCCAATACAACTAATATTATTTCTCAAATGGCTGCTCAGAAAGGTCTTAAATGAAGTGTATAACAATGCAAATAGACATAAAAAACCCTAGCCCATATGTACACCAAACAAGAGAAGCAATTAGAATATAATATATTGGCGCATTTCTAACTAAAAACTGAAAATATTAACCCTAGAAAATCTAAGATGCATATATGAGCTAAACCAGATAGAATTAAATATATAATGCATTTTAAACTATAAGATAAAATTAATACATTCCAAAGTGAAAATTACAGCCCTAGCAAATCTAAGCTGCCCATATGAACAATTACAACAGACAAGCAGCTAGAATAGAATTTCGGCCTGTTTTACTCTCAATACATTAAAATTTCATATTAAAAAGTTAAAATTGAAATCTAACGATTATAAACCTAGATAACCTAAGCGGGCAGCATCAATAATTATAGGAGAAAAGGATTCCGTTACCCTGCGAGAGAGCTGAGAAGGAAGGAAACGATAAGGCACCATCCCGTGGCCGTGGAAGCAGTGAGGGTTGAGAAGTCGAAGAAGTAGACAAGGCTCATCCGAGAGACCCGGGTGCCGACGAGGATGGACATGAACAAGCCGAGAGAGAGGTAGTACAAGCACTGGAGACAGACGATCTGGGACAGGATGAGCCACGGATCCCATACCAAAGCTCCATAGAACATGGCTTCCCTTCCAATACGAAGCTCCACTCAATGCCTTCTTTGATTCGAATCACAACGCCGTGGCACTCCTCAAATCGAAGATCAAGCCCTTCCGATCCATGAAAACTCAACAAAATTTCTCCGATACTCGAGGCCCAAGACGGTGGATTTGGAAACGGCGATCGTCGAGCTTTTGAGGATTGGATTAGGGATTCGAGGAGGTAACAATTGGGGATTTTGGATGCTCTGAAATGACGGGGATCGATCTTCCGTTCGTCTACCGGAGTGTATGGTAGACTGCAATGACGGAAATAGGCTTAATTGTGTAGGGGGTTAAATATATTCTTAATAAATAATACATTTTTTCACTCTCAATACAATTGACCGCATAGCGCAGTGGATTAGCGCGTTTGACTTCGGATCAAAAGGTCGTGGGTTCGACTCCCACTGTGGTCGGGTATTTTTTTGTTTTTTACATAAAAAAGTTGGTCAATATTTCTACCATTATTGTCACTAAACACAAGCAGCTATTATAATTTTTAAAATTCTATAAAAAATTAAAAATTAAATTTTTTTAAAATAAAAAATTATGTATAAGCAATTCACTCCCACGTAATATAGATATATAATTTTTAAAATTTAAAAATCTAAAATTCTAAGATAATTCTAAGATAAATTTTTGATTGTTTCGAATTGTTTAAAATCAAAATTATGTACAACCTATTTACTCCCGCTAAGTAATATAGATATATAGCTACTTTTTTCAAATGGAAAAAAATCTATAATTTGAGTTTTTTTTTGTTTTTTAAAAAATTAAAATTAATATACTCCCATTTACTAATATAAATAGATTTCTTAAAATTAACAAAATTAAAACTTTGGGAAAATCTCAAAATCTCAACCTAATTTTTTGATTTTTTTTTTAAATTAAAATTAATATATTCTAGCTTAGTAATATATAGATATATATTTTATCAATTTAATAAATTCCAAAAATATGTTAGCGAGTAAAACTATAAAATACCCACTCCATGGCACACCATAGTTTTCCTATTAAAAACCATAGACGAACAAAATTTCTCTCCCATCTCCCTCTCAATTAACAAACAAAAAAGATTACCTATATATATTTGTATATATAAAACCTATATACAAATATAACCTCAACATTGAACATACTAACAAATAAATAAATTTTAAAAAAAAATCTTCTCAAAACTCCTCAGGGAACAACTCATCCTTGAGGGAAGGAGCAATCCACTGTATCTGAATATTAGTGACATCCCAAAGCTCATCCCCTTCCTTCTGCACCAATATCTCCTTCTCCTTCATCTCCAAAATCATCTTCTTCAACAGCTCCGGCACCAACTCCTGCAACGGTCCCCCCTCCGCCTCCACCTCGTCGCCTTCCGCCGCCGCCGCCTTCATGCACGTGTCCATCCTCCTCAACACTCCCAACCAGAACGTCCTAAACCCCGGGCTCTGCGCCAACGGCACCAACAACTTCAAGAACACCGAAACAAGAAGCTCCATGGCTTCTCTCAACGTCCCTTCCATGCTCCTCATCTCCTTCTCCGAGTTCTCTCTCCTAGAGTACTCCACCATCTTCTCGTGAAGATCATCCACCATAGCGAAGATAACAAAGTTAAAGCAAGCAATGCAGTTCGCCGGAGTGAACTCCAGCTCATCGGCCGCTGTGTCAAAGCACCGCCGGAGCTGCACCACGGCCTGGTTTCTTATCTCCTCTCGCCGGACTAAACTCGTCTTTCTCAGCGCTTCGGCTAGTTTTACAAACAAGTTCGCCGCAAGGCTGCCGGATTTAGGCTGATCGTCGGCTTGAGAAGAAGAAGAGCTAGAGATGCTGCTGTTGCTTGTGCTGCCAGGATCAGAATGCCCAGATTTGTGCCATTGTACCAGTAACTTCACAGAATCCGCCATTAAATCCAGCATTCTAGAGCTTATTTCCAGTGGACTGATCTTCAATGCTGCGAAGCCGAATGCAGCTTCAATGCAGTAGGAGTAGTTGTGTCTGGTGATGTGAGTACCTTCAGTCATTAGTTTAGTGATGGCTTCAACGGCCTGATCGAAGGTTTCTGGGTGGCGGCCGGTGACCGAAAGAAGATGAAAGAGTGTTTTCCACCCCATGGCGGTCTGTATATTGTCTGGGAAGTCTATCATGATCTTCGTTACCGATTCGGTGATCGTCTCGCAGCAAGTGTCTAGTATCTCCTTGTCAAGCTTCCAGATGAGGTTGATGGACTTGAAGAAGAGATCCTCTGGTTGATGCTTGTCAAGGCCAAATTGATTAGGAGGTGAAGAGAAGAGCTTGAGAGCTATCTTGAAGAGTGAAACAATGGCCTTTTCAGCAAAAGGGCAGGGGGAGAAGAGAGGGAACTGAGAGACAACAGTGAGGCAGTCATGGAACTGAGGCCAAAAGCTTGATAGTCTGTGGATGTTAGCAATGGTGATGGTGGCCAGGAGCTCCCAGCAAAACCCTACTGTTTCCTCTTCTTCAACTGAAGTGCTGAATTTCTGGCCTTTGCCACCTGCAGCAAAGATGAGTGATCTCCCCAAGTTCTGCAAAGAATCATCTGGCAGCTTTGAGCTCTCTCTGAATATACTTCCAATCCTGCATTGCTGAATGATCTTCAGGTTGTTCTCAAATTGGCTGCCCACATTGATCATGGAATCAGATTCAGTGTCCAGTGATAAGAACTGTGAGAATCTCCCAATTAAACCTGAGACTTGTTTGCTGTTGCTCAGTGCTTGGTGTGATGAAGGGAAGATGACACCGGATTCCGACCGGAGATGTGAAAGCTCGGTCTCGGAATAAGGGATGTCATCTGTTTCGATTACTGATTGAGGGATCAATCTGAGCCTCTTGAGCTTGAGCAGGCAATCAACCATGTTCTTCCATGCTCCTCTGATGGAGTCCCCAAACTTGTTGGCGATGGTGAACACTGCAAGTGTGGCCATTCTTGGTTTTACTTCATTGCTGAACACATAGAGTGTTTCCTCTGCTGTGGCATAAGGATTCAGGAGAGTTGTGAACTTGCAGAAACAAGAGAGAAGCTCATCAAGGATGTCTTCTAATCCATATCGCGCAATCCTTGCGATGTTTATCAAGCCTTCAACACACTCATGGAGAATTTCTTCGTCATCAGTTTGCTCAAAGATGGCGGAGAGAGTGGCGACAGAGGGGCCGGAGATGGACACGAAGACTTCTCGGCTTAGTTTATGCTTGAAGTCACAGAGGATGAATGGCTCGACAGTTCTCGATCTTCTGATGAGCTCAGACCATAGCATTGAGTTCATCTCGACGACAGTAGGGCCATTCTGGCCGACGAATGTGATAGCATGGGATGCAATTGAATGGAATAGCTCAGAGAGGTACTCTCTTGGAAGATCATTGCCACCATTGATAGCTCTGTTGTTCCTGATGAACTCCTCCTCAGTCATCTTCTTTTTCACCTGTGGACTGTGCTGATCAGTGTTGAGCATTATGAGAGAGTAGCAAATGATGAACACTGCATCCTTGCTAACAAAGATGTCAGATGACTGCTGCTCATAGAATCTCTCAGAAAAGGCTTCAAGAATCCTCTGAATCTTCTGAGATTCTCCCGGAAGCCGGAAAGTACCTAGATAAGTCCGGAGAGCTGTGTCGAGTATCACGCCGGAGAATTCAAAGGTATCAGCGAACTCCTTGAGGACTTTGATATTAAAATCATCAGGATCACCCAAGAAATCTCCGATCTTTGTCTTGTCTAACCCCGGCGTGTACCGGAAGAAGTAGGCGAAGCTCTGGGCGTCCGGCGGCGAAGGAACCAAGTGACATATCTTGAGGAAATCCAACCCCTTCTTCTCATCTCTGTTGTAATGGTTTGCGGCAATCATGATCTTCTTCTTCTTGAGCTTCCTCATCCTCACAAACTCAACCCAAGACTCCGGACTATCTTGAGAGTCATTCCTCTCAAGCCAGAATGGCTTGAATTCAGAAATTTCAATGTTGTAATCATCCTTATCAGGAGGATCGTCTAAATCGGTGCCGTCAGCGATTGTTCGGACAACGGCGGTGAGGCCTTCAAAGGCCTGAACTTGCATCCCTGACATAGGGGTGGCCCCCGGGAACGCCGTCTTGCAGAGCAGTTTCCCCACCTCCTCGAAGACATTGCCGCGGAGAGGATCACAGTCATAGTTCACATACATCTCGACGACGAATGTTGGTTGCTGGCAGAAGCTGACAATGGATTCCACAGCGACTTCTTGAAGCTGGACGCCATTGCCTCCGGTGGCGATCCTAAGAAGAACGTAGGTGAAGAATGCTTCTAGTTGGAGCCTCAGAGAGCTGAACACAATTAATGCAAATCATCAGAAAAAGAATGGAGACCATGCATAGAGAAATAATTAGAGTGGATGACCTGCGGAGAAAGTGATAGAGATTGAGGACAATGCTGCAAATCATAGAGAGGACCAAAGGGCTGCAGCGAGTGGCGTAGTGAATCAAATGGTGGAAGAGATCATCCTGGATCATTCGAAGGAGCTTGGGATGCCGGCCCATGCCTTCACCTCCCAACTCAATGGCGGAGTTAATGAGGACAAGAGCAAAGAGCTGCACGTCCTCGTCGGAGTTCATGGAGCCCAAGCCGTCGGCTGACTCGACGACCTCGCCGACGTTAAGCAGGGAGAGGAGGAAGTGGAAGATGTCGACCATGCAGCGGGCGCCGTAGCCCGAGATGATGCTTTCATCGTCGACGTCGGAGCCTGAGAAGGCGCCGTCGTTGGCGGAGTCGGGGGGCTTGATGAAAGGCAAGCGGGAGAAGATGGATTGGACGAGATCGTGCATGGCGTGTCGCGCGCTGCGCTGAAGGACGTCGCCGCGGTTGGCGGATTGCTGCACGACTTGGAAGCAAGTGTTGACCACGGTGCACACCGCGTGGTCAGTCAGCAGCACCGCCGCGCGTGCCTTCATCATCGTTACCAACACCTGCAATCCATTTCCAACCTCTTTCATGCTGCCAATCATGAAAACCATGCAAAATTATGAAGTTTCATGCACGTCAATACTTTTTGCAGATATACCCCTTGGAAAGTCTTGAATTACAAAGTCATCCGTATGAAGTTTTCCTTTCTTTTACGTTTCATATATTTATTATTATTATTATTTTATGTTGCTATAGTCCATTGTGCACTTTTAAGCCATTTAAAGTGTTTTAATGGAAACTTTAATATCATGTGAATTTTCATAATGCAAATCACATTTTTCTTCTAGTTTTTATTCTAATAAAGAAAGAAAATTAACCTTTGGAAATGAATCCTAGGTATTGATTTTATTAGAGTAACTAATTAATTGTATAATTAAAATACTAATTATATATATTTTAGCCATACATAACATTGGCTAATTTTGGTTTTATCATAGGTATGTACACAATAACAATACTTTACCGTTTAGGGGCATAGAAATGATTTCAACTCTTGATGGTACATAAGCAATAATGCATACAACTAAAGAAATATTTGTCAGGGTGGTCATTGTAATTAAAAGTTTTTGTAGAGATGTACATATAAAACATTTGAAATTATGGGAAACGATAGGGGTATATAAGTAAGAAAGTAAACCTGAAGGACGCGCATGAGGACGGTATCCTCGGAGGCGGAGTCGGTGCGCTCGAGACGGCAGTTAGTGACGGCGAAGATGACGGAGTGGATGGCGTCACGTGCGCCGGGCGTGCGCTCATCGAAGACATCGAGCTTGAGGATCTTGAGGACGG
Source organism: Dioscorea zingiberensis (assembly GCA_026586065.1). Classification (NCBI taxonomy): domain Eukaryota; kingdom Viridiplantae; phylum Streptophyta; class Magnoliopsida; order Dioscoreales; family Dioscoreaceae; genus Dioscorea; species Dioscorea zingiberensis. The sequence goes on along the minus strand of CM048822.1, from coordinate 6,328,387 downwards.
CGGAGAGGGCGACTGCGGTGGCGGTTGCGGGGATGTCGTCGCTCTGGACGACGGCGAGGAATGGGGAAAGGTAGGCGGAGGGGTCGAGGGAGCGCCAGTCGCAGTGGAAGATGAGGGATCGGAGGGATTTGAGGGATTGGAGGAGGGGGGAGGAGGGGTCGGAGGGGGAGGGGAGGAGGCCGGGGGAGTGGTCGGAGGGGCGGCGAATGACTGCCAGGACGGCGCCGACCTCGGTGTTGAGCATGCAGGAGAGGGAGGCGTCTTTTAGATGGGGGTCGCGCCGGCGGTGACGCTTTGGGGGCGCGGGGTCGCCTTCATCGGAGAAGGGTTTCATTTTCATTCCAGGGGATTTGGGGGGCGATTTGGGGGGGATTTTGGAGGATTAATGAGAGACAGAGCTTTTGGAGGAGAAGCTGTTAGAGAGAGAGAGAGAGAGAGTGGGAAGCGGATGAACAAGGGGTGCAGGGATGTCATACGTGGCACAGGGGTTGACGACGTTCAAACACACACAATCTCTCTATTTCTCTCTAGAATTTATAATTTTATTTTATATATATATATATATTGGTTTTTTATAAATTTAAAAAGGGCATTTTAACTTAAGGGAGAGATTATGATTTTCTGGTGAAGTGATGAGTAAATCTAGAGATAGAGGGAAATTTAATTAAAGAAAAGGAAAATAGAGATAAAATGGTTAAAGAAATAGTTGGGATGGGATGATATCTAAATAATTACAGCCAGTAGTAAACAAGGGAGCTCATGGTCTGTTTATAAACTTTAATTGGAAATTTAGTTTTTTAGTTTTCTATCTTCTAAATTATTAAGCAATAAGCTTTCTACAATTGAAAATTTATCTTAGAAATTTAGAAATAAAAACCAAACAAATATATAGAAACATGATATATTTTAGAGGTACATCATAACTAGATATTCAGAGGTGAATTTATTATTATTGAATAATTAAGGTATTATTAGCATGCAAAATAACTGCAAAAAAGATAATATTGGTTTTACACACATATAAACACACACATTCAAAAGAATGCAACAACATTTAGAATAATAGGAAAAATGTGTTCATACAACACTCTTAGATTCAATTTGTTAATCTACTGAAATTTTACAGAAGCCTTCACCACTTGAAAAGGCATTTATCACACACAGATGGCACAGAAAAAAACAAGAGACCAAAAATTACAAACCCTACACATCAATATCAAAGATTACAAGATTGAATTTTACACAAAATTTAACACTGGAAGCTGAGCTCTGCACCTACACCCTTCTTTCCTCTTTCTTCTTCTTGTTTTTACACAAGAGCTATAATTATTAGTCTTTCACCACAATGTTGGCCAACTCACGAATTAATTGATACCTAGACCTGATCCATCAACTCAATTCTGCAGCAGAAACTGAAAAAAATGTGAATTGCAATCACTAGTTTTGCTAATGTCTATCCGAAAGGATTTCCTCCGACGGGAGCAAATGAACTCGGAGTGCTCGGTAGGGAGCTCCTCACAGCTGACAGTTGATCCATGCCAAAAGGGTGAAAGGTTGCTCCCTGACCAGCAAAACCTCCACCTCCTTGATGTCTGCTTATCATAGAAAATATGAGTACCCATTAAGATTAAGACTGAATTATTTGATTATCAAGACAATGCTAAAGATGGAAGCTCAAACATGTTGAACAATAATAATTTCAGTCTTTGGAATCTCTTTTGATGTGAATGATAAAAATACAATTAAAATCTAAAGAAATTAGAATTAAAGAAAGCAGAAAGATATCAAGTAGCAATGTAAAAGGATAAATGACTTTTATCTTTAAAAAATGTCAGCTTTGAGATTCCCATGTCTCAATTTTATAATATCGTTGATCAGAATAAACCAAAAGGAGGAACAGTGTTCATCAGACAACTTACACTGGTGGAAACATATTTGTTGGTACTTGCTGCATACTCTGGCCCTGCTGTGCCATGTATGGACCTGGTGGTGTAAATTAGGAGTTAGCATCCTCATAAAGATAATCAAGTTAGAAAAAAGGAAAAAAGAAAATTTTCATCATTGTTACTTGGAGAGACAAATGAAGAGTAAGAGTGTGGTTGTGGGGACACCCATTGAGGCGCAGGGGTTTCCAAACTGGACGTCCGCATCAATGGCGAAGGATTATTCATGTTTGGCAATGCTCCGTGCAATGATGCCATCGATGGAAACTACAACATGCAGAAAAAGCAGAAACGCCAAGAAAACTGGTCAACAACTTGCTTCCTGTAAATCTGTCATGTATATATGTTGTGTATTGAAACTTTGAAAGATAAAGCAATAATCATAATTTATTCATGTACACATCTATATGCAGTAAACCAAAGGCTACATAGAAAGGCACATTAATACACATAAATCAATGTATTTATTAATTGTTACCATATAATAAGGGTGGCTCGGTAAGTAATTAGAAAGGGGGAGAGAAAAAGAGATAATATAGCAAATGGTATATATACTTCTGGCCAAAGGCATCAATATGGGAAAATAAAACATATGACCCAAAAGAGATGAGAAAGTTACATGGCTGGATTGACTATGAAGTTGTATGTCGGGTCTAACCCATCACCCTAAAACATAATGTTTCAGCTATCCCAACGAGATTAGACAAAGCTGAAGAGAATATATATATATATATATATATATATATAACGTGATATTACGCTGTCGACCGAAACACATTCGATTCCGTATTCTCGTTTTAGTACGGAGGCGTGTTTGAATGATTTCCAACCGTATGGATGGGAAGATCATCGTGAAAAATAAGGTAGTATGTCCATTTTCATATAATTTAAGAACCATTTGTTCCCTCTTAACGCTCTTATTTTATAGAAATCAAGCGATCCATAATTTCAACATTAAGTGGGAGGGCCAAACGATACCAAATTATATGAAAATGGACACGCCGGCTTATTTTTCACGATCTTCCCATCCGATGGGAAATCCTTCAAACATCTCATACTAAAAGCGTGGGAAAAATGCACAAGATCCGTACCGCATAATATATATATATATATATATATATATATATATATATATATATATATATATACTACATATAAATCACGTAATGATATAAGAAGATTTTTATACCTGAGGAGTACCGACTGGAATTGGCTCATTTTTGAAATCAAAAGGATTGGAAGATATTGATGAGTGAGTAAATGCAGGGACATTCTGAAGCACAAATATCAAAATACAAAACCAATAAGCAAGTGAGCAATTGAATTTTGAAGAATACACATAAGGCAAGGTTCCTACAACTGTAGCAGGATATTGCATGCCATAGCCCATGGCACTATGTGCACCTGGTTGCCAGGTCTGAACTGGAGCAGGTGTTGTTGGATAAAGTGCAGCAAAAAGATCCTGCAAATAAACTTAGTTCTCATAATCATCCCCAATAACATTATAAATCCAAGACAAAACAATAAGGGTAAAATCAAATACCTGTGGGAGTTCTTTTCTTCCAGTAGTTTTAGCCTCTGCAGTAGGCTGTGCTGAAGCAACAGTACTTCCTTGAGGTGGTCCACTTATGGCTTGAATTGGTTGTCCAGTAACACCAGTTGAAGCAGCCAGAGGCCTCTGCAAATTAAGCATGACTGATGAAGCCCATGGCCACAAAGCCTTGTTCATGAAAGTAATCTTGGCAGATAACCAATCTTGTATATCCATATTTCTGATGAACTAACTGAAATGTAATACCTCACTGTTTGTTGCTCCAATGACAGGGAAATTTGTTGGCATATTAGTAACATGACCACCAGTAGCTGGAAATAGAGAAAACAGATCCTGTTGTCCATCTGGAAAATGTGCTCCACTAATGGTTGTTGGAGATGAGTTTATTCCAGCACTAGGTATGTTTGGGAAGTTGCTTGCAGGTGGAGGAGCAGATCCAGGAGCTGATAAATCTGCCAGTACAGATTCCAAATGGCTACTTGAAACCACCTGAGGAACCTTTTGTTGGGTGGGAACATCAAAAGACGCCCAATTCTGATCACTAGCAGGTCCAGTAGTTATTTCTTGAGGTTGATGTGATGTGCCAGTCACAGAAGGCTCAGGATCTGCAGTGAAATCAATCAAACTTCCAAAGTTTACCTGCTTCAACTCCACTTGCTTTGAATCAGTGGAGTCCGTGCTAGTTGGAGATTTGAAGCTCTGTAATAATGAAGCCCTCAAGAAAAAATTAGTCATGCTAAACATCATAGTAAAAAATTACAGAAGAATAAATCATTTCAAGTTTCAAAGGCTTTTACTGAAGAGGCCTTTGTAGTAAAGCAATCTGAAATGTTAAATAAACCAATACTTGACAAAGCGCGTGCGAGCGCGCTCACACACACGAACACTTCTTTCATCAAGATATTGTGGAAGCCATGGTATGACTATCAATTAATCCTTTGTCATTGTAATGAGATGGAGTGTTGAAGCTCATGCTTGAAAGAAGTTGGTGGTATTGAAAACAGTTCTTTCTCATATAAGCATAGGATTCAAAGGAATGTTCCAAAATTGAATATAATCAGACATGGAAAACAGTAACCGACAGAATTCAAAAGATAGGTCATCAAAATACTAAAAAAATCACTACAGCATATACGGGCTGAAAACCATGATTTGGCTAGGTGCATTTCTCAGGCAGGGAGAAGACTTCAGGCCAGTTCATGCAGTTGAAAGATAACAGGCAAATTTAACATCCTAAAAAACGTCAAGCCATTTGATTCAAACTTCCTAACATGATTATATCACAAGAAGATACTCAGTGAATTACAATTCCAGAGATTGGAAAAAGGAGGTTAGAGGCTAAATTAAATGACAAATAAGTATAGCTAGACTAAGATGGACTGAAAATAAGAAATGCAAACATGTACAGTACCAATTTTGGAAATAAAAAATAAAAACCAAAAACAATTAGGTAAAGAGGGAAAATTTTCTTACATGTCCTTTAGAAGAACCATCAGAAGCCTTAACACCATTTACTTTTGGAGGATCAATCCGGGGAAGTGGAATACCAGTACTCATATTATCTCTAACAGAAGGTAGTGTGGGGGCACTGGATGGAACAACGCTTTTCTGATTATCAGGTGACATTACTTCTGGCTTTGGTATCCCATCTGCAGACCTACGGTCTTCAAATCTCCGATTTCGGTTTCCATTTCCATATTTGTCTTCCCGATATCCACCATCCACTGCATCAAACTGGCCAGGACTTCTCCCATAATCACCAGGATCTGAAGCAGGACTCCTGTCCCCGTTATTATATCGGAAATTTCTGTCATCATTTCTTCCACCAGAATTCGGCCGGTCTCCATAACGCCTTTCAAAATTATCCTCATATGGAGGACTTCTTGAGCCACTACGATATGTATTAGATTCATCTCCGTCTCCCTGCATGATTATAGATGAATTCTTTCATACAGGTAAAAAGAGCTTTTATAAATGAAAGCACAATAAGAGTAATATAGGAAGCTTCATATCATTTCTAGCAGCACATTTGAGAGAATAAACACTTTTAAATTTGAAGGACAAAACACCACCTTCACCCTAGGAGGCCTGTCAGTACTCCTCTCGCCTGTATATCTTCTATCCACATAGACATGTTTAATGAAGTCCCTGAGTCTATCCAGATTGCTGAAACAAAAGTTTTCAATCATTCTCCTGTTTCAATAAGCCAAACAGATGACAAACAAGGGATAAAAAAGAACCTGCTATCAGGTAACGAGTGCCGCTGTGGATCCCACTCCTTGAAGTAAATCTCTCTTGCACGCTGGAAAACCCAAATGAGTAAAGACCCTGAACTAAACAGAACTACAAACTTTCAAATAGTTTTCTGTCCAGGTGTACCTCATTTCCTCCTCCTTGAAGAGCATTAACTTCTTGTGAGGTAAACTTAGCCATCGAAATTGATTTCACACGGTGCGTGAACTCCCGACTGGCAACATAAACAATTCTAAGTCAGTCATGAGAGAAACAAGCCCATGCCAAATTATCGTCATAATTCCTAACAACCTTCCATTTCTAATATGGAGCTTCAACTACAAATCATGTCTCTATGAACTAAATACATAAACAAATGGAACTAAAGCAATTAAGGAAACAGTGCAGACGGATCAATCACTTACTGCAGCCCACTGCAATTTGTACAAATGAATGTCCAGAAATTTGTGCAAACATATTGCGGTCCCTGCCAGCATAAAGAGAGTGAATAACTAGCGATCTCATCAAAGCACACACAAGGCACAACATTCATTTAGAAAGATGGAAACTATACATTTCAATCCACCCATTAAGCAAGAATTCAAGAGAAACGCACCAGACTATTGCAGTTGATGCACCTCCTGTTCGCAGGGAGCTTCAGAAGCCCTCTGATGATCTTCTCGTTCTTCTCATCCTCCTTAATCCTGCTCGCCATTCCACTAGATCAAAAATCTCCCTCCTCCGCCCTAGAAACAATCCGAATTCCAGTTAAGATCCAGATCCAAACATGAAATCATGCATTCAGTATGAGATCTAAAACCCTAAACAAGAGTTCGAACAGGAATGAGAGCAAAGAGAAAGACCTTTCTCGATTGGAATCGAGGATCAAAACAACGCCAGTGCCCGGAGATGGAAGAGATCGAAGAGCTAAAGCTCTGATTCTTTTTTCCCCTTTTTATTCTTTTTTCAGTTCTTAAATCTTCTACTTGTTCTCGTTTTCCCGGTCAAAGTTGTGCTTGTCGCCGGTTTAACCGGTTGAAGACGGAGTTTATCCTTTCTCGATAGCATGAAATTCCTAAAATACCACTATATACTAAACTAAACCACCAAACTACCCCCTTCAAACTCAATAAGGTTAAGAGATTGTTTCCTCTTTCTGTTATTTTTAGATTTAAACAGGGGTGTTTCAGGAAAATCAAGGTCCACATGGGAGGTTCTGGAAGCACACCGTCTTGTTATGCCTTCTAGAAGGCGGCTTGGACTTCCACGGTAAGTTGACGTGGCATTCTTTCATTGGAGAAAGAATCTGTTCGCTGTTTGAACCAACTCAATGGTTCATTATATTGACGTGGCATCTTTTCATTGGTAAAAGATTCTGCTCGCTGTTTTAACCATCTCACTGTTGGTATGCGCGCCAAAGAGAAACCCCCGTTCACACTCTCTCCCGCTTCTCGCTCACAGGTAGTTCCCACTTAAGGGTTAGGGTTTTAGTTCTTGAATCCACAATCTCTCGCGCTTCGATTTGATCTTTGCTGACTGTTCTGCCTTCCGTTTGGTTTCAATATTTCTGTGAAATCTGCAATCTTTGTTGCTGTTTGATAGATTGGTTTCATTATCTGATGATCAGATTTGTGGCTATTGTTCTTGTTAATGTTCATTTGATTTTGAAATCTGATGATTTTTTGTGTATATGTGCTCGTATGATTGGTTTGATACATTGGTAGTGATGCTTATTAACATTTGGGGTGTGGTTTGAGCTGCATTTAGAAGGAAATTATATCTGAATACTAGTCTTGTTCTTCCTTCTTGTTTCAATATTTCTGTAAGATTTGCAATCTTTTCTGGCTGTTTGGTAGATTGATTTCATAATTGATGGCAAGGATTTGTGCCATTGTTCAGTTGATGTGAAAACTAATGTTGTTTATGTGCATATATGCTCATATTTTTGTTTTAATACATTCATATGACTATATGCCAAGGTTGTTAAAAGATCCTGTTTGGAGGGATTTGTGATCAGATTTCAGAATTGAATGGAGAACTTTAATAATGTACAAACTTTAAAATTAACTTCAAATTTGGGCGTAAATCTAAAATTGACATGTATTTAGTGTTGCTACTGGCAAATATTTTGAAGAATGACCCTTGGCACTTCATAAATCAAAGCCACAGAATTAATGTGTCAAGTTTCCTTTAAATCCTATTCAGGTTCTAACCAGAGAATATATTTTTAAGCTACCAGAGAAAAGCCAGTTGAATTTCTTTAGGGGCTACCATTTCATGCACATTCAAAACAACCCACACTTCTATTTGTTTGAACAATAATAGCAACTCTTGGGGGATTATTGTATAACAAAGTACATGATAGTAAGTCTCGATAGATTCAGTAGAATAAACACGATATAGAACTTTATGTAGTGAATTGGTTGTGGAAAATGTGTGAAGCAATGCAGAGGCCTAATAAGAAAACACCATTTTATCACATCAAAACCTTCAAAGCCTTTCTTCTTAGAGTTCTATCATGTTGGGCATTCTATGTCCAACCATTAGTTCCTTATTTGCTTTATGACTTGTTCCAGTTGTGACTCATGGAATGAAGTTTTACTGTTAACATAAACTTCAAGATGTGGCTGCTCTATCTTTCTGGGAGAACTTGTTTTTGTGATACTAGAGTTAGAGTTTATTAACTATTCAAGGGATAATGTACATACTAGTTTGGTCTGCTTTAATCTTATAGTCCAATTGACTCCTTACCATTACCAAAAAGGAAAAGAAAATGAACTAGGATGCAGATACTAGTTTTTTTTTTGGTAAATAAAGAGCTTCATTAGAAACTAAACCTGTCTACATTGAAGAGTCATATTACAAACAAAGTTTTTTAAATTCGTCTTAACTATTTGTGGCATATTGTCAAAAGTCCTGTAGATTTCACAATCTCCAGTTCTTCTGGCCCATTTGGCCAAGAAATCAGCTGCACCATTGTTGTTTCTTTGTATGTGCTGAATCTCCCAAGAGTGCAGCAAGGAGAGCAGAGCCTTGCATCTTCTCCCAGTGTCTCCTCCAACCACATTGTCTCTGTTTCCTTCTTTGAATTGCAGATACTAGTTTGCAATGCTTTGATGTTCTATTAACAGTTTACTGATGTTTTGGACAACATAAGAGGTTCATTGGCTGAGTTCATCACCATAGCTAGATTGCGATTCAACAGTATCCAGCTTCTGACTTGAAAGTCACCTTGTGTTCTAATCATCCCTGTATATCCTCTGTGCTTTCCAACTGAATCAAGTAGTACTGCGAATGAGTAATGTATCAATGACTAATAAGAGAACATGATTTTGACTGCTTATGAATTAAGAGTTTTAATCTGCATATCATTTAAATTGTTCTTCCCATGGCTATCTACCTTTTCTTGTATCATAGGTAATGTGTTTCAATCTAAGTTCGTTGAGCATTATGATTTTGAATTAACCTCATTGCTATTGGATCTTCCTTTTTAGCAATTGATCACTCTGAAGTTTGAACTTTGAAGAGCTATTGTGCTATTCATTTTTTTTTAATTAATATTTCACTCCTCATCTCTGTTTGTTCTCAAAAAGATTTCACAGGATGTTTTTTGACAGTCTGTCTTATGTCTTATGAACCAGAGTATTTAGAGGATGTTGGAGCAGCTAAGGCATTATGCACCACAGGGAACATTAGTATGGTGTTTTTCTCCTGTACCAAAAAAAAAAAAAAAAAAAAATCCTATGTTATCTCAATAGATACAAGAATAACAAGAGTACATTGGGCTGTGAAGAATGAAAAGTTCCTGGTAAATCCATGTCAGGCTAAAGCAGCAAATTATTTGTCACCAGCCAAAGGACAAAGACCATGTAATTGACAGCCTTAAACCAGGATTAGAAGGTAAATTTCTTTCTTTGCTGTCATGTCCATTAAGTCCTTTTGTATTTTGAGTACAGATTCACTTCATTGATCACAGGGCAATATCTTTCCTCCAAAGCCAAACTTGCTTGCATTTTGCGTGTTTTATTCTTGCTAAAATGATCTCAGTAACATCTCCACTTGTTTAAATTTGGTTATTCTTGTATTAGATTTTTCTGATCTTTGGGATCCTTGAATTCCTGTCCTAGATTGTTGTTAGAATCAAAACAACTACATAAAAGACAATGCTTTAATCAGATAGGATTTGTCGTCCTCTCTTTTTTTTGGGTAAAGGAATCTAGTTAATTTTTCAGTGTTATGACCCTCTTTCTCTCTCTCTCTATTCACAGATGAAAGGAATCATGGAAATCATAAAACACATGCATGAAACCATCAAGTTTATATGAACGTGCTCTCTCTACACTTCAGCAGAGGAACTGATGAAACTCGTAAAGCATGCATTAAGCCACCAACTTCCTCTAACTTTCCTTTTTTTTCTCTATATATATAGTTGATCAACTGATCAGTTGCCATGTATTGCAGAATGCACAGGATCAAGTGATTCACGTACACATCTCCAAGACCTCGCATTGAAGAACACCTTCAATCCGAATAGTCATGAGCATGCCAGCACAAGAGCATGAACACGCACCGGCCTAAGATGTAGAACCGCGTCTTCTGTTGCTTGACCATCATCAGACACCTTCGCCGGAGACTCAACCGCCCACAAGCCCGCCGTGAAGAGGCAGCCATTGCCATTGGAATGTTGCAAAGAAGAGTTTTGAGGAGTTGGAAGAGATTTGATTGAGCTTGAGGAGATGGCATGCAAAGCTGTTAAATAGGCCATTGTATTGCTAGACAAGGTGGTCCATTTGATAGTGATGTCTCAATTAAATGTGTTGTGCTTGATTAATGGATTCAATGGACTCTTGCCATCTTGGTCAGCATGCAATGGTGCCCTCTTTGTGTATTTAGGGGGTAGTGCATACATGATGATGAGGAGTCATTCATCACAACCAGAGTTTTCCTGGTTCCATACCTTAAAAAGAGGAAGTTAGAACCCTTTTAGATTGAAATTAACATTAGAGTTGGATCAAGTTATATCTAACATTAAATACATGCGAACTAAGTTTGAATAATATTTTTTGAGCTTGATATTATAAATTCAAGAATTTTGATTTTTGTTAATACTAATTATAGCTAATGGTCATATTAGTTTTATCAATAAGTAGAAATTTTATGTTTATTCTCATTATGTTGCTCTGATACATAAACAAAAAAAGAGAAAAAAAGGCAATTATGGCCAAAATAAAATTATCATAGAAATTAGAACTAGGATTGGATTTAGAATAGCAACCAAGGAACATATATATAGAATAATAAATCTTGATCTTATTCCTATTGCTCATTAAATATAATTCTTTTCCTTCCTAAAAATTTAATTATTTTTCTAATTCTCCAACCAAATGGGACCATAATATTAACGAAAATGATCTTCACATGCTCTAAATCTCATCCAAAACAGTAATATTAGAGATACTTCATTTTCACTCCTCTTTTACACTGCCACGTGGCGAAAACACATCCATCAGGTACGAAACACCCGACAGCCATCCGGGCCCACCTTATCTCCACAGTGGCCACGAAAGCGACCAACTCCCCCACCCAACTAATCAAACCTCAGCCGTCCATTCATAGATGGACGGTCATATTCAGCCTAGAGAGATTAAACTCGAATGTTGGATATTGAACTACACTCCTGGGCTAACCCCACACCATTATAGGAGGTGCAGGAATAAAAATAGGTTCAATTCATTTATTGACATTTCAACATGCACCTAATCACACTGTAATCCTCCGTTAGTTGCTAATGAAATGAGATTAGTGGGTTGAAGGATGAGTAATGATATACAAACTGAATAATTTACTGAATAAACTTACCGAATGTTTGATATCCATTCAAGTTATCTCGAGATAATGGTGTTGATGATCCCGGAAAAAATTTAATGGTTCCAGTCATTTGATAAGCATATTCAGTTTATATATCATTACTCTTAAAGGATAAGAAAATGTTCAATGATTGGGGGATTGAGAAGAGGGGGTTTAGGAGCAGTTGGGAGTTAGGAAACCCTAATGAAACTGGACTTTGAATGCATTCATAATTGAATGATTCATGGCCGGATGGGACCAGGCCGACCAACTAGTTTAGTTTGATCATCAGGAACAAACAAGGAACGAGTCATGGAGGACCCTCCAAAATACCTTTGTGGTTGTGGCCTTTTGTTGGTCATTTTCAAAACAAGACCTTTGCTTTCATTGGAGAGCCAAGCCAAGCCAAGTAGAAGAAAAAAAATCTAAGGGTTTAGAATAGTTTAATGCAAAATCAAAACCCCTATTAACATGGAAAAACCCTTTGCTTTCATTGGAAAGCCAATTCCATAGAAAGGCTTAGAAATAGAATAATTAGATGCAAAACAAAACCACTATTAGCATTTAAAAGAACTATTGCATGTTTGGTTATTGGTTATACAAAATATTCAGAAATTGATGATGGTTTCTGTAAATTAGGGTTTAGGGTTCAGAGTGTGCATATAAGCACAAACCCTCAATACTAGTGTTGCAAATAAGTTGCACAAGTTCTAAATGCTTAAAAACCAACTTGCTAAACATTCACTGTACCCTAAAAACCTAAGATGATCTCCATAGTTACTGATCAAAGTATACAATGGTTTAGGTACTTTCTAATGTTGCAAATAGGTCAAACTAGAATTGAGGTTGTCTTGGCACAAGTTTTAAATACTAAAACCAACTTGATAAATGTCCACTACATTTAAAAACAAAAGAGCCCCTCTAGAGTTTTCTAATATATGAGTCATCCCATCAAGATAGTTTTCAAATATCAGGACCATCAAAAACAAGACCAACCTTCATGTTCCCCTGCTATGCTCACAACATTCATTGCATGCCTCCAGCTTGAGCTCAGTTTTGGTTTAATTATCAACAAGAAACCTGTCTGTTGTTGCAGTTGCAGGGTGCTCCATCCAGATATGCAACTGAGCAACTGAAAGCGCTCCTGTTGGTCTATTTATAAGTTCAAATCACATAATAACTTCAATTCAGAAATTCTCAGGCAATATTAGCAGAAGCTAAGAATATCAAGTTTGTTATGCTTTGAGTTTAGAATTCAAAAATGTATTGAGATTGATTTGTTCTTCTTTCCAATTAAATGTCATGTTAACACTCCATATGAAGAAGTACTGAAACATAAAGAAAATAGACAACTAAAAGAAAGATCACATCAGCAAAGGATGAGAAAAGACCAAGCATTCACATGTGCTGTTGTCGATGGGAATGATAAACCAAAGGAATGGATAAAGTGTACATATTCTAATACTGGAAGCTCAGAATGTGAGTAGAATCTTCCAAATTTGAAGAATTTGTTAAATTCAGTTAAATATTATCATTAAATGGCTACATAATCTGCAATCATTCAAATAAAGAAGAGATGTACAATGCATACTTTCCTATAAGACTTGGTAATATTTGTCAAAAAGCATCTCAGAATGTTCTCCAAATGTAAGTGTTCCAGGATTTTATCGACCATGGAAGAACACAAAAGGGGAAAAAGACGTGAATAGGAGCAACATTCAGAAGTTTACTGTTGGTAATATTTGTCAACAAGCATCTCAGAATATTCTCCAAATGTAAGTGTTCCATTTGATGGTATCAACTGTAGTAGAACACAAAAGAAAAAACACATGAATAGGGGCAATGTTCAGAAACAAGAAACACATCATTGGTTTCTTTATTTTTTTTAATTTTAGAAGTAACCATTCAGAAGCAAAACTCTGCGGGTAACTGTTAGAAGTTTAAATTAGTCCACAACATACCTCTGTGTGATGATGTACTTCACTAGGAAACCTAAGGTTCTCATCCCTGGATGAAGTTTTTTGGAAAATTCAGAATTGAAAGAAATTTCTCTAGATCTTGTAATTATCACGCATAGTTATATTGCACATACCAGTCAGGCTGCATGAACAGAGCAAAAGTTGAACGCTCCACACCTGAGGCTTTCTCTCCTTCAGGTGCCTATTCAAAAATATTTATTACATTAATTTAGACAGGAAGATCCAAAGTTAAACAGAAGTTCAAATTGTGCCGGGCTTATCATTTAATCTTTCTGATTGTTGATGATTAGGCAACACGTGAAAGCTTAAGATAGAAAAAGGACTAGTACTGACTAGTTAAATTAAGTACTACTTTTCTCAAAAATAGAAGTAAATAATAAATTGAGCAACATCTGGCCATATTTAAAGATGTTCACTCTTAGGGTCCAAGGCATTCCAAATTTGTTCTTTAAAGTGCATTTCATGGAGAATTTTATATATAGAAGTTTACAAGAACCACAATGAAAATTTTATAGAAAATTTGAAAGATCTGATGACATCACAAAAAACACGGGTTACTTCAATATTGAACAAAATTTGCCCATGCATACAATTCTTCCCAACTTCTAGAAGGTTATATCAAAGAGAGCTCCAATAACTTACTCGTACACAGTGGGGAGTGGCGCAGAGGCGACCCCTTGTCAATATTTCAGTTGTTTCACCAATCTGATATGCCAATTGATCTTCACCAAATACAACCTAAGGCAAGAGATAAACAATTGGAAAGAAATACACAAAAGATTGGTTTCAGTAATAAAAACCTTTAACTAGTCATTGATTTTCTTTTTTGGACACATATCTTAAAACTTGCATGTGCCACATAAATTTAATCACATGACTGGGTATCATGTGAATAGATGAGTAAAAAGTTAAAATTAATGAAATGAATAACATTGCATTGCTTAATTTCGAGAAAAATATAGAAGTAGAAAATTACTTTGACAATTTGATCATTTCTTGTTTTAATATAGAGGCCAGCTGTGCTATCAGGACAAGCGATCCTTACACCGTTTCTCATGAACATGCCACAAGTAAGACCTACAAACAGACAAGAAGAATGATCTACTCATTAGAGCCATAGTGCCATAAACTCTTTAATAAGAAAAGCCATTCATAAGAAGAATTGTCTATTGTAAGCTTGTACTATAATGAATACTGGAAATTGGAAACTAAAAAGTATGATATAAAGTGAAACTATGTTAACTAGACGATACTCCAAAAGGGAAGACCTAATAAGTCCGGTACTTTAAATTAGGGATAGTAAGGAAACTATGAACATGAAAAACCATATGTGACTACAATAATAATCAGCCATAATAAGAGAGTACCTGTGAGAGAACCATGGTCTGTATGCCATCCACACCATGATGACATGGAACTTGTATCCTCCTTACGTTCACTGCAAGGTAATAATGATCTCCTTAATTTGTAATGCATACACAAAAATAGAACTTAGTTCACACTCATAACAGGACAGGGCTAAATTAATACCTCCACTGTCTTGGAAAGTAATACAGTAGGCGGCCTTTGTGACACCTAGAACGCTGAAGCATCTGCTCAAGGCCTTCATCATCATGCATTGTTATTTCTTTTGATACTATGCAATCAAGATAAAATGGACTTATCAATTTAAGATAAACAGCTGTTTCCACCACAAAGTTTGCTGAAAGTTGCATAAATAATTAGACAAGGATATTCACACACACAGTGACTGCTGATTATCATGATTATTACTCTACGGAGTTGTGTTAACAAAGACAAGCATATATACATTTCAGAACTAGCAAAACTACGTCAATGTCATTTGACCCTCTTTAATAATAATGGACAACATCGAAGAAGAGAGACTAATTATATTACCAAGGTTACATTAAGGGCATGTTTGTTTTCAGTAGAAGTGAAGGAAGTGGGAAGGTGAGGTAACGAGTGGGGAAGTTGGGATATAGTCACATTTGCTTTGAGGAAGTGACAAATTAAGGAAGGCAAAATTCACAAAGTAAAATCACTTCCCCTCACTTGGAAGGTTTTGGACAGAAGTCAGGCTAATAAAAAATAGGGTAGTGGCGACTTCCAAACTTCCTCCACTTCACCTGAAACAAACAAAACCTACACAGATGTACTATGCAAGGTATAAGAACAGATAAATCTTGATCATATCAAAGGTCAAAAGCTAATAACTCTGAATGTCAACACTTACCATAGCGGTCGCAATGATATGCCAACATCAGACCAACATCCAATATCAACTTTCCAAGAACTTTGAATGCTACAAGATCATAAACACCAACGGTGAACTTTCATTAAGAAAAAAAACTAATTTTCTATAACACTTGCCGCATAATAAATTCAGACAAAATTGAAACAAAGCAGTTTTTATAGAATATTCTCTACAGATGATATATCACACTTATATAAAAATCAAAGGAAGCAACAAAGTGGCATCAAATATCTAGAGACATGGAAACAAATAGTTCATTTATATGTCCCAAGCACTCTTCACCATGTCAAAAACTTGTGGATCATTTTAAGTTTCTATTAGACGGAAGCATAAACAAAGGTTAAGCAAATCCTGTTTGAGTGTATCTTCTGGTCATTAATAATCAAATCTGTAGTTTAGCAAGTTCACAGAGGCATGCTCACCAAAAAAGATTCGTGCTTACCAACTTCAAGCTCAGGCAAAGCATTGGATGGCCATTTATTTGCTCGACAATATGAAGGGTACCTACATCAACACAATTAGTACATCAGAAATTTCTTCAAACAACCACACCCTTTATTCTAACTATGAAAATTCACTAGAAAGCTCAATCATACAGTGAGAAAATTCAATAGCAATGGTCATAATCATATACATGCTTCAATACTCCAATCAAACTGAAGCAAAAACTGCATTTTTCTGAAAAGGCCTTATTTTCCACAGTTTGGACTAATTATTTGCCTGTATATAAGGAAAAACTTATAGCAAATCTTACTTGGTTACTGACTACCAGAGGTTATGTACAAATAAAAAGCAAGAAAGCATAGAAAATAAAAAATACTAAGAACATAGGAAAAAGCACATAGATAGAAAAAATGCCAAAATATCAATTTTATTTACTTAATTTTTCTTTGATAGTAATCACTATCCAGTGAAACAGTCGTGGAAGACAGTCTGAATCTGAATTGAAGGTGATAAAGCCTTAAAAGTTAGGTCAATGCATATTTGCCCAGTATGTGTGACACTTAAACATGTACAGAATAAAGCACAGAAAAATGCAGTAGTCAATAATAAACATAATGTAGAAGATTAGCATGGAATGGTCAGCTAAAGTAGGATTAGATAATTGATCCAATGTTGCATTGCAAAAATCTATACCGTTGCAAAAGGGAAACATCCGTGGTCGGTTCATCTAAAATTGGATTGCCGTAATAGGACCCTTTGAATGTATCTGAATTTAGAAAAGCAAAAACGAGTAAAACAGGATCCAAACGAGTAAAATCAAACAGTAGCATCACCAGGGAGTTTAATTTCTCAAAGGCAGGATCATGCCAAACCAATCTCCTGCCTTTAATGAAAAACAAAACATGTCTAACAGTCTAAGTGATAAGAAGACTTCAACTTCTGAACTTTTTTGATAGTATATCATGCTATGTTGCACATAATACAGATGATCATTAAAAAATAGTTTCATCAGTAAATAACCTGGAAGATGTGGAAGAAACAATGAAATTTTACTTTAAAAATTCAGAAACGTTTTTAAGTAGTGCATTCATTTTGACATAGACTTGACTTGGACTGGAAAGAAACTTACCTAGTTTACCAGATTCAAGCTTCTCTTTCCCATGACTCCACCCAAAGTTATACCTACAATATAAAAGAGAGGTTTTGACTAAAAAGAAAAGGAAAATACCTCCCCAAAGTTACTTAACAATTTAAGTATCCCTTCACCTAAAATAAAGGAATAAACCTAAAAAGCATGTAGATGGATACTGGAATAATATATTGAACTTATTCAGTAACAATAGTTGTTGAGTGCACGAGTTACATTCATATGGTTATCTGCATCAAATCAGCAAGCGGAAAGAACTTTTACCCTGAAATAGAGGGCCTGCTCCAAGCTGATAAATGGAGGGAATCCCATTTTTTTTATAGACATTATAATCTATTTAGGATATTCATGGGTTTTCAGCAGGAGTGCCATATAATGTGGATAGGGTGAAAACCCAAGGCAATGCCAGAGGTTCCATGAGCAGACACATCAACAGATCAAGTAAATATGGAAGTTGATAACTAACCCAGACACACTTTTCTTTGTTAAGCAATAAGTCTAGATAGGACAAAATAAAAACAACAACACTATTACCCTTTAGGAATTATGAATAGGGAGGTAGCGTAAACATACTCTAACAAGTTAGTTTTTTGGTTTGGTTTTGTTTTGTATTTTTTTTTTTTTCCGGCACGAATGCACATATAAAACTAAAATTAACATTCAATACCTGCTCTCTGGGTCTTCAAGATCTCTCTTGACATCTTCAGGAAGGGATGCTACCCTGAAAATGGATAAATTCATATATAAAGAATTAAGAGATTTACAATGGTGAACTGAAAATCATACCTTGGGGCGAGAATTAAAAGATTTTCACGCAAACTAGATAATCCAGGCACCTGCAACAACAAATAATAATAATAAATGCCAAGTAAAAATCAACAAAAGTGACATAAACTAGTGAAAATATTAACATTTCCCAGTAGAATCCTAAACGTCATACAACAAGATTCCAAGAGCAGTGATGATCAACAATGGTACAAAAACGGAAATAAATGCTTTCATATCTTACATCCGAGATTGAGAGGATCCCGAGCCCGTTAGGACCGAAGCCTTGCTCGATCGCAGCCGACAAATCGCTGTTCCTGTCCTGATTCCCAACAAATCAAATCATGATAGAGTAGAACCAGTAGATGATACTCAGAACCAGGGATTTAGAGGCGGACCTTGAGATCAGAGTAGGAGATGGTGATCGTTGGAAATTGTTGGGGGTTCGTGGACTCAGGAGACATCGGCAGAGACGAAGAAGCGCGGCAAGGTGAACACCGCCGGAGCTGCGGCGATCTCCGGGAAGCGGCGAATCGAGGGAGAAGAGAACGATAACTAAGATGGGGCGATAGCTTCATGCCTTCGTCGATGATCGATCGAAGCGAAGGATTAATAAAGGGCTTCTTCGACGGAGACGCGAATAAGCTACTCGTTTTGGCGGTTCATGCTTTTACAAAGAGCCCCTTCAGAAAGCGCTATTTATGAAAGGGTTTTATTTATAATAAATTTAAGGAGAAAATTCTAAATTATATGAAAATTAATGAAATTGGAGGCAATGGCCAATGGTAGTGATTTAATTCAGTAAAAAAAAAAATTAATATTTTTATTATTCATCTGTTCAATCCAAAATGAACGATCATGATCGGATTTGATTTCAAAAATTAGATTTTTTTTTTATGGGAAACTATTTTTTTTCATCTTGTATAAATTTTAAATTGGATATAATTTTTTGAAGATTTTATAGAATAAACTTTTGGTTTTGAAAAAGTTATTGTTAAATATCTTCATAGAATCTTTTATATTTATAGCAGAATATTATGTAAGATATATATTTTTTTTTGCCAACTTTTCTTAGTATTTTCTGATTGTTTCCTAGTTGTTGCAATTAAGAAATTATTTTTTTATAATTGTCTAGTTACCATATTTAGTCATCCTCTTGTATCTACAAAAGAGGATGAGGATTCTCTTCTTCTCTAATTGCAATGCTGCAATGTGACAACACTTAATTTGATCACACAAATGAAAATGTACATAAAACATGATAAATATTTTGAATCTAATCTCTCTTTACAACGATGAACTTGAAATAAGTGATCACAGCTTTTCAAAAAAAGTATCAGGAACAGTAGTCGATCGGATTAACTTTAGTTGATGCCTTTTTTCCTATTATGACTGTCATAAAATGTGACTGTGCTCAAGTTCTTCGAGCATATCATTGTCTCCTCAACCTCATGCTCTTCTTCTTCTCACTTATTGCGAAACGCCTAGCCATAGCAACATTGTAAAACTTCCTCATATGATCAGACAACCGATGAATCGCCCGAAGGTTGCCAATCTCCGACAATCGCATTAACAAAGCATCAAAACTTCGATACGGCAATTTCATTCCACGATCAATCAGCTCATCCAGAAGAAAACATGCATTGTCCATTCTCTCATGCCTCAACAACCCCTCGATCATAATACTGTAAGTATCTGCATTTCGCATACATCCTCTGTTATCAATCTCCTGCCACACACCAATGGCACTATCAGGTTGTCCCATTTCAAAGAACATAGTGATCAGCATGTTGTATGTATGAATGCTCGGCTCACAACCGAGTTCGATCATTCGCTCGCAGAGCCTCATTGCCTCCTCGGGCCTCTTCAAATTGCATAGCACATTGAGAAAACAGTTGTAAGTGAGTATATCAGCAGGATATCCTTTGTGGCCCATCTCTTCCAATACCTTGTAAGCATCATCAATCTTTCCAGCTAAACACAAGCCTTCAATCAAATCCTTGTAGGTTGAAACATCAGGGAGACAACCACACTCTATCATATCAGCAAGCAATCTAAAGCATTCCTCCATCTGATCAGCCTTTGCGAGCGCAACAATCATAATGCTGTAAGTCTTGGCGGTGGGCGAAGATATCGTTGATCCCCTGGTCCTCATGAACTCAAAGAGCTCCCTTGCCTCGGAAACCAATCCGGCGCTGCAGAACGCGTCGATAGCTGCATTGTAAGTGAAATTCTCCGGTGTATGTTTTCTCTGAAGCATTTCATCAAGCACCTTCATGGCATTCTTCGGGTCTCTCACGCGGCACCAACCAAAGAACAGAATGCTGTAGGTGTTCGCATCCGGCACTACCTTGCCCTTCATCCTGTGAAACAAGATCACAGCTTCTTCAACCAAGCTGCACTTGCACAGCGCGTCGAGAAGCAAGTTGAATGCATCCAATGCCGGCTCTGTCTTCAGCTTGATCTTCTTCTTCTTGGCGAACTTGCGCAAATGCATGAGATGCTTCTCAGTGTAGGCTCTCAAGACCGTCAGCAATGCATCAATGGGGACTGAATTGCTGCTCCTCCGCTTCATGTAATCCAAGACATCGCAGACAACGCCGAACTGTTTGTTCTTGTATTTGGTACTGGACAATACGTCGATCATGTCGTTGTAGGTCTGGCGTTCGTGCTGGTAGCCTTCCTGGTGTCCCGCCCAAGTGAAGAACCGAAAGGCGAGTTTTTCCTCGTAGCGGAGACGGTGAATGATATCGATCACAAGCTCAGTAGACAGCTCAATGCCGAGTGAATCAAGTGTTGTCTCCAAGCTCCGGCCAGCGCCGGAGTTTGACACGATAGCGTCGAACACTTGATCGGCAACAGGGAAACGAGCTTCGTCTTTGGATGTTAAGCTCGAGAAGGCTCTGGGATGAATGATTGAGGAATTCGTATAAAGAGATGGTGATTTCGTTTGAAAAAGAGATATAGATGAAGTGGTGGCATTGAATTGCGTGGATGAAATCCGATGGGAATTGAAGAAACGAATGGAGATCGAGAGAAATCGATGCAAACGCATTCGAGAATTTGGGATGTTAGAGAGATGGTTTAGTGTTTGTGGAAATGCGTGAGAGAGATGGGTATAAATCTCTCGAAATTGCATGCTACTCCTCTTCAATCATTATGTGAGTCCTTAGAAGAGATTTTTTTTATAGCATATATTGATGCAAAAATCAGTCAATCCTAGAGATGAGCACGGATCTAGATCAATGGTTATGATTTATAATTAGGAGAGATGTCAACGGCGGCCGGAGGAAGCACCTTGGAACTTTTTTGTTCCATCGAAGGTCTTCGACAGGATGATCCTGCTTTGAAAATAAAGCTGAGAGGGGGTTGGTCTCGTGCCTTAAGGTGGCTTCGATGTCCAAATTAGTTCAAAACCTGACTTAAGAGTGAGTGTAATTGTACATATACTTAAATATCCTCTTTTATATCCTCCTTCGCCACTCTATCCTCTTGATTTCTGCAAAACTGCAACCCCCATCCTTATCAGCATATATACGCCTTTAAAATTAATAATTGTTAATATGCTCATCTAGAGCCCAATTTTTTCATATAAACAAATGCTGTCGTTAATGAGTAAAATTCTTGGCTTTGGAAAGAGAACTTTTTAAAGAATGAGAAGTGTTAAACTTGGGACTAGTCATCCAATTACCATTCTTTCACAAGAAAAAGAAAAAGAAAAAGAACAAAAAAAACAAATATAGAAAGAAGAGGCTAATTTATGAAGAGTGGGGGTTAATAAACAATTTCAACTCCTGTTTTGTTCTGCCTGGGGTTGAAAAACAGAGATGCAGGTGCATAAAAACTTCCTGTAAAAGTTTATATGGGAGACAAACATCAAAGCCAAGCAGCCAAGAGTCATTTCCCAACATGAGGTAAATCAAGTTCAAATAAAGACAAAACCCGAAGAGGGGATTGAACTCCGAAGTTGAAGGCACTCTGATGAAGCACTGATCAGTGCTCAGTAACAGAGAGGGTGAAACCAGATTATGGAAGAGCAGCATGCACAACGACTTTTGGTGTATTCACAGGAGTTAACCTGATCACTGTTGCCAGACCTGTAATGCAATCTAATTCACATTATAATGCTTGTATTTGCAGATTTTTCTTCTTTTTTTTCGGGGCTCAAAAAAGAAACACTTACAGAGGGGCAAGCAAGGTTAATGAAGAGCCGCCTGGGCAACAAGATCAGCATATTCATCAGAGACAAATGACTTCACCTTCAGCTTTGGATTGCTTGGGGACGCATATTTCACTCCGATCACTGTTGCCAGACCTGAGACAGAATGATATTCAAGTTCTAATACTTTTATTTGTCAATCTTTTTTCTTATCAAGTGATAAAAACTGAATATCAGAAGGTTGCCAGTCATATAAGTAGGATGTGGTGAAGGTTGTGATGAAAGCAGCAGCATATGGAAGGGCACTTACTATCATGTACACGACCATATAAGAATCTCTCTCCACACCAGTACTGCAAAGGCCTTGACTTGATTCGTGTGCTACGCCTAACACCAGCATTCCAAGTTGTACCAGCTCCTGAAAAACCATCAATAGTTAGTATACAAGTATCAGATTTGAGAGATGTGAGATCTAAGTGAACTAGAGTAATTGTAACATAATTTGCACGATCATGCTACCAGAAGCTCAAAGGTCTGTAAAAATATAAGACCTGCAAGACTGTATCTCCTTGAAGAAGGATTTGGCTTCTTTTGTTTCTGAGAAGGTGCTTTGTGTTTTGCACCTCTGTTCGATGTCCCAGAATTTGGCGCGAGGTCTTGTTCCTATAAGCCAATGGAGAAATCCACTTGGAAAATAAATGTATGTACATGATCACATATTCCGATAAGCTATGACGGAAAAAACCAACCTCACTAGTCCCTTCTGGTATGGTGTGTGAAACTTCTGCATGTTCATCCGGTGGAACGATTGTTGCCTGAGTACCACTTGAGTTCTCTGTCAAAATACAGAAGAAATAAATTAAAACAGCATAAAAGCTCCAACAACAACATCATGATACAGAAATAAACAAACTTATTACATTACTGATACCTCTATGTTCTTATCCAATGCTACAATTCTTTATAATACAATTTCAATTATAGAGAATGCACACAACAAAGCTCTGTAAAAATATAAGACCTGCAAGACTGTATCTCCTTGAAGAATGATTTGGCTTCTTTTGTTTCTGAGAAGGTGCTTTGCGTTTTGCACCTCTGTTCGATGTCCCAGAACTTGGCGGAAGGTCTTGTTCCTATAAGGCAATGGAGAAATCCACTTGGAACATAAATGTATGTACATGATCATGTATTCTGATAAGCTATGACAGAAAGAACCAACCTCACTAGTCCCTTCTGGTATGGTGTGTGAAACTTCTGCATGTTCATCAGGTGGAACGATTGTTGCCTGAGTACCACTTGAGTTCTCTGTCAAAATACAATAGAAATAAATTAGAACAACATCATCATGATACAAAAATAAACGAACTTAGTACATTACTGATACCTCTATGTTCTTATCCAATGCTACAATTCTTTATAACACAATTTCAATTATAGAAAATGCACATAATAAAAAATAAAAATAGGCAGAAGAATGCTTAACATGTTAAACTTCTTCAGAAATAAATGAAATTTTTGGGTTATATAATTCAATTTAGACCCTAGAGTATAATCTAACAAAACAAGGATGCTAGCAGCATGCAGAAACCTAAAAAGATCCTTAATTATAAGTATTTGACATATTCCCAAGGGAAATGCAGACTCCATAGTTTCAAACACATGTAATAGTGAACAATCATGGAAGAAAAGCCTAAACCAAATCCTATGGTAAATGATAAGGTCATAATTGCAGATTGAGAAATGCAAAAAATCATGGCATTCAAGGCACAGAATGGATACCTTCTGGATGTTCTGGTGTATTGGATACTGGAGCTACTCCAGCCGTGTCATTTACCTGAAACATGCATAGAATGAGATATAATTTTCCCTAACTACAGTGACAGAAAAGAGGCTTCCTGTACATCTAGAAACGCTTACCTCGCCTTGGTAAGCATAATCATGTCTGACTGGACTAGCATCAACACTTTCCCCAAAACCTAAACCAGATTGTCCAACCAAGCAATCAGTTCCATTATTACTCAGGGGCTCAGAAGTCAGCTCTTCCTGCACAGGCTCTGGCTGTTCACATGGTGCAGCATCCACAATCACATTATTCACCTAAAAATACAAAATAACTGGATATCACTTATTGTGAATATCAGCAAATACAGCTTTTTCACACATATCTTGAATATGAAGCATCAAATACCCACCTCATCTTGCAAGCAGCTATCAAGTTCAGTTGGCATAACAACATTGCTGTTATTAGATCCGTTAGGAGGACAAGCAGTGGCTCTTTCAAGTACCAGACGGGTGTTTTCTGTGAGTGGTCCTTCTGATGCAGTCTTCTTGCCAATGCCTGTTTCTCCACCAAGAGCTGGCAATTTGTCATCGTCTTTTTGCCTCTCACCACTGGACCTAACTGGTGTAGATGCAATATCTGAAATTGAGCCGCCAATATCAGAGTGATCAATTCCAACAGGAGAATGTGACTGTCCCTGGCCTCGAATTATAGAAGAGCCTCCTGCATATTGTATGTTATCACTTGGATACATGGAGAAGGGATCTCTCACAGGACTTTTCAGCGGAATTCGCCTCTGCAAAAGTGAAATTGCAGCAAGTGGACTACTTAATAGGATCGGTGACGACATTGGCCGTAGAGAGCCTTCTGCTTTTCTTGCTATATTCTTCACTATTTCGGGGTCTTTTCTCTTAAAACTAGTCATCTCAGGAAGACGGATTTTTTCTACATCAATTGTTTTAATCTTCAACTTTTCTTGTAAAAATGCCACCTCTTCATTTCCATGTACATCTTTAAATGAAGAAAGGAGTTCATCTAAAATATGACCAATTTTTTCCTCCTCGGCTATAGAATCTGTCAAATGAAAGAAAATCATTCAGATACAGCAGGCGAAATCAAGAGGATTTGCATGCCCATCAAAATGCCTACATTAAACCACTGTCATCAGAATCAAAGAATTCACCTGAAATTGCCTCCCTGTCCACCACAGGCCCAGGTTCTTCAATTTCTCTAGGCTGCAAAACATTACCTGGGATTGTATCGACAGAGGTTTTGGGCGGGCTAGAAAGTGTTCTATCAGAAATTTCTTCCTGTGGAAGTGCTGCCACAGCATCGTTCTGAGATGGAAAATGATGCTTATAACTAGCTGTCTTCCTGGCATCAAAGTGAAGAATATTGCTTCAAGTAGAATCATTAGTAACCGACCGTATATTAGTTAATAAGCTTTAGCACTATGAAAAGCATATCAAATAATTATTATAAAATTTTAACAGTATCAAGTTTGCAAAACCTACACAGAAATCAACATTAATTTTCAGTTAGAAGGTTTTGACATGAAAAATTATAGTTCTAATAGCTGACCTAACTAGTAATTTCATGTGTTCCAAAGCTATCCACATAAGTTGATATCTTGCCTAAGCACTTCAAGGAAAGAACATTTAATCCGCAAATGCATCTAGAAAATGGAAAAAGGTTGTTTTATTAAAATTTAGCTTCCCTATTTCTCCATGCCCTATTTTATATGAGAATTATTGCTAATGAATTTCAGCAAGCTTACTTTTAGATTGACCAACATGAGCAAAACAACTAGTTTAATTTATGCACATTCGATATTGCCACACTGAACAAACAGGAAACAGTCTTTCCAAAGCAATGCATCACAGATCCTTCTTCATTTATTCATTATTCTTGTCTATGGTTTTACAGTTTAAATAAAATATTATACAATAAATGGTAATCCCCAACAAAAATATATAGTACATCTGTTTTTCATTCATGAGGATAAGAGGCAAAGGAAAAGATAGGAGCAGAAGAGATAAACAGCAGTCCACAGATAGCAAGGATTGACGCATAAGTTGCTTAAATTGTTGAGTATATACTTGGGAATTAAGTATGAACCAAAAGTAATGTTAAACATACCCCAAAATTCCAGGCCTACGATTACGAGTTGCTGGAGATGAATGATTTGGTAACAAATCATTAGAAACATCACCTCTTAATTTCTTTAACTCTTTACCAGCATCTACAAGTGAACATATGAACAAATGATCACAAAATTTATCTTCCATGGAAGATAATAATGCAGATACTGAAAGGACAGTCACTAGAAAGACGAGAAGATTACTTTCAAGCTTCTCAAATGCCAAGAAATACTCTTCTGGGTCTTCTATATGATCAATGCTTGAGTTGACATCAATACTTGGCAAAGAAGCACTGTATAAGAATGGTATTCAGAAACTTGGTTTTAAAAACAATCTTAACAAATCAGAAATGGAAAAAATAAACTGGGCAAATTACTTAATAATCAGACAAAAGATTCCTGCATCACAGCAAGAGTCCCTCAAAGTGAATAAACAAAATGCCAATGAGAAAATAATTAATAGACCTGGCTCATCCAGCCAAAAAGGAAAAACCCACGTCTTATGAGAAAAGGGTTAATAATCTCAACCAGGAGCAGGAAAGCGTGCTCATTTAGCATGCCAAGGCCTTAAAAATCATCATAGTAGCAACAAATAAGAAGCATGTCCATTTTTTAAACTGAGACTGATCAGGATGGGGGAATGATAAAACAATTAAAGACCACTTTACCTTGAATTAGACTTCAGAGAAAATTGAGCTCGTTTCCGGCCCAATGCCGGACGTCGAACTTGGGGTTGATCATTACCATTCTCAACAATGGCCTTATGCCCATCTTCTGAATACAGAGACAAAATGCTTGAGCTTGTTTTGTGTATCACTTGTGCCTGATCCAGAACCTCGTTTGAACCTTTGCCTACCTGATTAAATAAAAAAAAAAATAAAGGTTGACTATCTCATCTGGCATGATTATTGACAAAAGAGTGAAACATAGACACCACGGCTAAAAACTGATAAATTCATCAGCAGAGCTAAGTCGGTATATACATGACATGATTATTGAAAAAAAAAACTAATGAATTTTCGATTCAATAGCAAAACTAACTTCAAAAAAATTCCATAACAAGCGGAATAGAAACCCCAGGACTAATTCTCAACCTTCCCAGCCTCCCATTCATGAAACCAAACAATCAAATACCTTAAATTCACAAACTGATGATGCTGTAAAACGAAAATCTAAAGCCATTGTGAAACCTAAAGGAGTTATAATGAGGGTGGATCGGTACCTTAGATTTGATTAAAGCCCGGAAGGAATCCAGTTCATAAGTCTTCGGAGCATCGGTCGATTCCACGCACGGTGTGGTTCCCAGAGTGCGAGGGAGCAGCGAAAAGATTGAGGAGTCAGCGAAGGGGTCTTCGAGGTCGGAGTGCTCCAGCTCGAGCGCCATTCATGGCGGTTTGGGGGAGATTGGAAGGAACCCTAAAAATCGAGAGAGAATGTGGCTTCCGGCCAGTGATTCAAATTTTGTGAAGTACTTCCTCTCTTTGCTTTGAGTATGACAATGACTAAAATATCCTTCTAACCCTTGCCAGTAGGGAGAATTCTGTTCGGTTTTTAGGACAATTCAATTGCCCACTGACTGTTTTATTATTTTATATATCATATATTTTATATTTCTAAATATTAACTACAATTTATTCAAATAACCAGTTTCATTTTATTGATTATAAAATAGGGGAAATTTTAAAAAACTACCGCTCAATTCAGTCATTATGGTTCAAAATTGAACCACAAACACAATGTTCTTGGTTTTATCACTTTAAGTATCGTACGAATTACATTCGAGCGTTGTCTCGTTTGATTCTATAAGCGTGTTTGAAGGATTTATTATATGGATGAGAAGATCATCGTGAAAAGATCGTCGATTTTCATATAATTTGTAACCGTTTGGCCTCCCACTTAACGGTTGAAATTCAAGACCGCATTCCTATAAAATAAAGTAACCGATTAAGATGAAGGCACTATACAAATTCCCAAATTGTATGAAAATTGCCAAATTTTATTTTTCAATGATCTTCCCATCCATAATGTTAAAATCCTTCAAACATGCTCCAGGAGCCAAACGTGGCAATCAATCTGCTGATACAGATTAAAGTGATAAAGTGAAACCATATGCTTTAGCTCAATTTTGAACACTGACGAATTGAGAAAATGGCAAACCACTCGGTAGTTTTTTGAAATCTTTCCTATAAAATAAATCATTTACAAGAAATAAAAAAGCATAATCATTTTAAGATGCTAATAAGGGGGAAAAAATATTGAAAGGTATAATCATTCAAACATGTCCTCAAGTTCTTCTCCCGGGTCTGCATTGGGTGGTCTCTCCTGGAATTGGACGCTGGGAGCATGCTCAAGATTTGATAAGTTTTGCAAAACTGTTCTTTTGATATTGTGCAAGTCACAGATTGAATTCTTGTTGTCTCTGATCTCCCATACTTGTGGTGGAGCATGAAGGGTGTAAGTCGGCCCGTAGTAATCATAATAATCATTTTCGGGAAGATCATTATCTAGCTCCTCATCAAGAGCAACTGCAGTCTAAGAATACACAAATAATAGGAGGAAAAAAATCAACAAATAAGAAAATATTATATAAAATATAAACAAATATAAATATATAAATATATAAATATATTAAGATATATATACCTCATAGCACCAACATCTTGCAACATTTCTAAGGGTGTATCCACCACCACCAAGCAGTAACAAAGGGACATTGAAGGACCTGAGAAACTTGACACACTCTCCATGCCCTTTGATTGTGAGGTTGAAGCGGCCAAGACGATCATCAGCCAACGAGTCGGCTCCGCACTGGAGAACCACAGCTTCAGGCTGGTAAACCTCCATCACTTTCTTTATGATGGGCTTGAACATAAACTGATAGTTTTCATCGGTGATTCCTTCTTGTAAGGGGACGTTGACGGCGTAGTTCTTGCCGGCCAAGTCTCCGATGTTTCTGATATCCCCGGTCTCTGGAAAAATGTTCTGCTGGTGAAATGATACTGTCATCACTCTATTTGTTGTATAAAACGCTTCTTCTACTCCATCACCGTGGTGCACGTCTATGTCTACATATAACACTCGCTGCCATTCATCAATAATAATATTAGACAACAATAGTGAATCAGTGATAATAGAAAGATTTACAAATAGATATGTACATATATTTTGGAGTTAATATAGTCCCACATCGGATTGATGCGGAGACTATATATGCTTAAATATAAGAAGGAGCCCACCATCATTGTCTTAAGGTTTTGATGTGTTAATGGCTTCCTAAATTATATTTCACACTATCTATACTCCCAGGTGCTAATATAATGAAAAAAATTAAAATTTAACAATATATATACCTGGTGATGTTTAAGGAGCTCGAGAATGGCAAGAACAATATCATTGACATAGCAAAAGCCAGAAGCGCAGGAGCTCTTGGCGTGGTGCAAGCCTCCAGACCAGTTGATGGCGATGTCGCAACTGCCCTTGTTGAGTCTGGCGGCCGACGAGAGAGAGCCACCAGCGTAGGAGGAGCAGAAAGAGTACAAGCCATCGAAGACGGGACAATCTCCTCCTGTACTCAAGTTAAATTTCTTGCATTTATCAGAGAGCTTCTCGGCCATCTTCGGCGTGATGCTTTTCAAGAAGTCGATGTAGTCGTCAGTGTGGAACTTGGTGAGGTCTTCAATGGTGGCCATTCTGGGTTGGAAGACCTGCATTTTTGGTAGGAGATTGTATGCGTCGAGGAGTTTGTGAGTCATTCTAATCCGGTGAGGCTTCATCGAATGTTTGTAACCGTAGTAATAGTTTCCGATCTGTTGGTCGTAGTGGTATGTCACTCTTCTCTTCCGGCCATCTGCTCCAGAGGGAAGTGAATTACCACCGCTGTCCATCACGTCACGACGTCCTTCTGATGGGCACACCTCTGAGGAGAATAAGATCGATGAAGAAGACCTTGATTCCAATGTAGATCGGAAGAAGAAGACCTTCTATATATTTATATAGAATTGTATCCAAATCATAGTTGAATAAAGATAGATACCCGAATAGAAGTGATAGATAATATCATAATACTAGTAGAAGTCAAAGTAGTGAATATCTGAATCCTAATATAGGAATAAAAGATAGTATTATGGTTCATTTTTATTGGATAAATATTGATAAAGTATTATTGATTGAAAGAATTATAAAAAGTTAACCTTTTTTTAGACATATCAAACGGGCCTGACAGTTAAATAAATTGTCATACCACAACCTCGTCTTCTCAATAAAATACTTAGCAATTATTTAAAGATTTTTTTGGGTCTTTCAGTTGACCACATGAAAGCGTGTGTCAATATTATATTATATTATTTAGATAATTCACTATTCATCTCTTAAATAGTGTACTATTTGTCGTTTGGTCCCTAGGGTGGTTTGTTTATTATTGTGTATAATGCTTGTGTGTGTGTGAAACTCTAAGGTCCCTGCAAACAGTAGTAGGGACCAATAAATAATTTACCATATTATTTATTTATTTATTTTATAACATTGATTGGTTGGTTTTGAAATTTTGAATTTTGAATTTTGTTTGACCGAAAATAATATTTTAGATTGAAACTTTATATTTAATTTTATTATTTTTTAAATATCAATCCATATTTAGAATTAATTAGTTAGTAAATTAAATTTTATAAAAAGAATGATTTCTATTACCGGTTAATTCCAAGGTGGTAATCGGTTTGGAGAGACAGGAAGAGACTCATCACTAAAAAGAGTAATAGGGTACTAACAAGATCTATTTCAAATCTCCAAAACTTAATTAGATTACTAAGACGACTCTTATTACAGTATCTATCTAGATCATCATCATGATATTAGCATAGCACTAACTTATCATACAATATATAAAAGTGATAATAATATGAGTTTGTACTCATATTATCAAAAATTGTTGGGTATTACCAATGGCATTCAAGCCTATTGGTATTTGGGTCTTTTATTAAAGCGTGGAATTATCCTATGAATTGAATCCCCACTTTTACAAAATGAGGGTCGTGATTGTATCATATGAACTAACATAGGATCAAGTTGCTCCGCTTGTACACATCCTTCCCACATAGGGGTGCTTGTCGTCTTTGTCAAAAAAAATAATATTATATATATTATTTTCAGTCTAATTAAATAATAATATGCAAATTACCTATATTCATTAAAGGGTTCTTTTGTTAAAACATGGGATTATCCTATGGATCGAATCTCCACTCTTGCAAAGTGAGGGTCTTGATTGTATCATGTGGATTAACACATAATCAAATTGTTCCGTTTGTACACATCATTGATTTCTCACGTAGAGGTGCTTGTCGTCTTTGTCAAAAAAACAAAAAATACTGAGTTTTCTTCATAAATGTGCAAAAGTATGAGAATTTTTTAAAAATCAACCTTCTATATAATAAAATTAATTTTAAGAAACAATATGTATCCGGCCACTGCACTCAGTACCAATGTATTGGGGGAAGTGGGTGGAGAAGGAGATGAAATACAGTTGAAATCAAACTTAGTTTTTTTTTAAAAAATAAAAAATAAAAAATCCATCTCACACTTCTCTCATTTCTCTTAATTTATCCTCTTTGACACTAATTTCTCTTTGTTTGCTTTTCGCTCTCAAGGATTAAAAGAGCTAGAAGTGAACTTAAAATTTTCATTCTTTGAGTTAAATTTGACTGTAGAATATACATGCACAAATCCAAAGTTTCCTCTCATAAAAACCATCTTTTTCATTATTTATAAATCTCTCTCTGAAATCACTTTATAAAATTTTATAAAATTGGAAATTACTATGCTTCCCAGTATCTCTTATTCTCTTGCTTTTTTCTAATTTAAAAATATCTTTATTAAATTT
This sequence comes from Dioscorea zingiberensis, assembly GCA_026586065.1. Classification (NCBI taxonomy): domain Eukaryota; kingdom Viridiplantae; phylum Streptophyta; class Magnoliopsida; order Dioscoreales; family Dioscoreaceae; genus Dioscorea; species Dioscorea zingiberensis. The sequence continues at coordinate 6,296,270 of CM048822.1, read as the reverse complement.
AGATTTAAATTAACTGATGTAACAACAACGTTAAACAAATCATTCTATTATCAAACACTTGCAAATAACCAGCTTCATTTTATTGATTATAAAATAAATCAATTGCAAGAAATACAAGCCTAACTATTTTAAGGTGCTAATAAAACTCTTAAAGTTGAACAAAAAAGGGCACAAACATTGAAATCCATAATCATTCAAACGTATCCTCAAGTTCTTCTCCTGGTTCTGCATTCGATGGTCTCCTGAAATTGGACACTAGAAGCATGCTCAAGACTTTTAAAGGGGACATTTAGTAGTTGAATGGGAGATAAATTGACCCTCTTTGAACCTGGAGTATATGGCTGGAAAGGAATGGGAGAGATTTCGATTACAAACGTTGTGTTTTCAAGGAACTGATCCGCCACATCGACTTTTTTTTTCTATCATGGATCGAGGCTGCGCAAGCCACCAGGAGAACCCAAATGGAGGAGATGCACGCCGTCATCATGCAGAGCCTCAACCTCACCCAAGATGCCAAGTACCGAGGCTTGCTGGAGCGGACTTCGATGAGGAGCATCTATGGCAACCCCCCACCCCAGATGTAACACAATGACCATAAATGATTCCACATACTCCCTAATCAAAAAATTTGTACCCCACGCTCAACTATGAACTTCTAAAACTCAATAAATATGGTTTATCCACTTTCTTAAAAAAAAAAAATAATAATAATAATAAAAATAATAATAATAATGAAAGAAAGAAGGGTAGCCAAAAGATACATATTTTGTTTTGTTAGGTGTGCTAGCCAAAATTGCTAGCTAAGTGAGGGTGGTTCTTAATCCGTTTATATTAAATTTGTGATATTTGGAGATGTGAAGATGACTTTAATGCATCTACTTTAAGGCAAAATATATAGTTAATCAGTATTAGAATGAAAAATGTTAATATACATTTCATGATAATTTATTATTAAGTTAAATAGCCTAAAAATTCTCTCTTTCTCTAACCAGGAAGATATATGGTTTACACTACAGAATTTTATATATTAAAGAATGTTATAGTTTTCTAAGAATTAAAAGTTTATAAAGAAGATTTACAAAACATAGCTTGATTATTATCCGGGACGAGATGGACACTCCAATAGAGGATGATTTTAAGAACATCAGTCCAGTCCTCGAGACCACTAGCTAAGGAGGGGTAGCAGCATTAAGGGAACCAACTAAGAATCCCCATGACATAAAACTCTCTACTCATATTTTTATGCTTTTTGTTATGTACTATAAACTACTTTTATTCTATTAATAGATATAATTTATCTATTTTATTATAAAATTGATAAATAAGATTGATAAATGAGTTAATGTGACAATTAAATTAATTGTTGTGCCTCAAAGCCATCTCAATAAAACACTTAACAATTATTTAAAGGGGTTAAATATGCTTAAAAACAATAATACAAGCTATGGATTTATAGGATCTATGGGTGGGAAGTAAATGAGAGGGGAACAGGTGAAGTGTAGATCAACAGGGCACTTGATAGGGGTCATTGCATACTTACCCAAACAAATGTACACCTCATATAGTTGATATTTTGAGTTGCATCTGATCATTGGTTTTGCCCCAATCTCCTCTTCAATGGCTTTCTCTATGCTTTCATAGGAGTAGAGACTATACCTATACCTAATTAATGGTGTGATACCTGAAATTAATTAAATCAAAATTATTTATTGGTAAGCGAGATTTATCTTAACATCTTTATTTATAAGCAATGTTGTGAAAGACCAATGATTGTGAGTTAAATCATATAATAAACATTGTTTTAAACAAATTTTTTTATAATAATTATCATAGTTTGGTTTAATAATAGCGATGAACAATAAAAATCTTTGTTTTTTGTTTTTTTTTTATTTTTTGAAAAAAAACTTAAATCTATTATTTATTTTCTTAATAAGAAGTAGTCCTATAATATAACGAACACAGAAAGAGAAAGACCTTTCTTTATTAGGGTAGGAAGGAGTTTTACTGTATTTTTGAAGATGTAGTGTAGTTTTGAAATAACTAGCCTCTCCCAAACCGGAGCAAGTTCCATATATACTTTTCTCATGCTGACTTCCATGATGACATTACGTTATTGTTAGGACACCTTAAGTCGCTCCAATACAAGTTTAACTCCTTCTCCAATCTTTTCAACTATTTAATTAATTTAAGATCAATGGTGCTATGAACTATCCAAGATGGCAAAGAATACTAATAGATGTTGGTTTTTTGACAAACTGGAAGCTATGCCCAACAGAGTCAGAGAATTTGTTTTGAAAATTAGAAACTCTATGTAACTTTGTTCAGCTATCATAGCTATTTATTTTACCCAAAAAAAAACTATTTAATTAATTTAATAACCATAAAAATACAAAATCCGCTCATTAAAAAATTACATTTATGTATATTGCATATATTATTTTCACTCTAATTAAATAATAATATGCAAATTACCTTATATTTATTGAAGGGTTCCTTGTTATATTTGGTGATTGATTTTCCAGTGGTGGCATTAACAGGCCATAAGCCCATAAGCCTCTAATGAGAAAGTCATTAGCAAAAGCGCCACTTGTTGGACGACAACAATTAAACTGAGCGCAGTATGAACTCGGCCACTGCACTCAATACCCACAAACATATATATTTAGGAACATCGATCATCATCATCATTTGATAACAAAGTAAGTATATTCATTAAGGATGTATTTATGTTATTATTCTTAATAATACTCTTAGATCAGCTAATTATAAAATCACTCCATGATATATATATACCAGTGACTTAGTAAGAGAGAAAAATAAAACAAAAAAACAAAAGAAACCCTTTGCTCTATGCATTTTTAGAAAGAAGATATGAAAAGTTTTATATTAGTTTCTTAAATATGTGGCAAGGCATTTAAATTAACAAAACGGTCTTCTACTGTGAGTCCCAATCCATACAGCTAGTCCAATATACGAACATGAAGATGGTAACAAGGAGCCCAACCCGGAGGAAAGGTCACCCCATGGAGATCCACCAGACACACAACCACATACTCCTGAGAGTCTCAAGGGGAAAGAGCCCACTATCCATGGCCTGCAACCAGACATAGACCTATCCAACCATTCCTGGAAATTCATAAATGGGTCATGGAACTTCATGGCCAACTCAGCATGGGAAGGCATAATCGCAAGAAATACACTTGTGGGGCAAGGAGGCAGAGAGGAAGATAGGGAGGATATACGCCAACAAAGAAGAGAGCGAGCATGGGCACAAGCACAAAGCGACAATGCACCTCCCAAAGAAGACTGTCCAGTGGTGGAAGGGCGGTGATAAGCGATAGACTTGAGAAGGAAGGATTCATGGCTCCATCTACCTCCAAGCGAAAGCATCATGTAAGGTAATGATCACCTCCTTACACTGTTACCCTAACATTTTGATAGTTGGCAGACGGGGAACTCCTACATAATGTCTGCGGATGGTAGGGATGCGACCTTGGTCCCTCAGAAGAACACAAGAAGTCCTATGCCCAGCAACTACGGAGGCCGAGGAGAAGGAGCCGAGGGATGGGAATGGCAAAAATTCACTAGGTTTTACTGCTGACCCTTATACGAGGACAAGCGGGCCTACACAAGTTTTAATGAAAATTATCTCTTGGAATGTTGAAGGTTTGGGTAAAAGAAAGAAACACTACCTAGTCCGGGACCTCCTCCTCCCTACAAAGCGAGATATATGTTGCTATACGGAAACTAAGCTAGACAAAATAAGCAATGGCACCTAGAGAAGCATTGGAGGAAATACATTTGGACAAATGGGCGGAACTCGGCTATGAACACAAAGAGGAGGATGCTACATTGGATGGGCGGCTCGAAATACAATCTCCATAGATGCGACCGAGAGACCAATTGGCCATCACGGTCATCTTGGTGAAAAAACAAACCTAGCAATATCAAGAATGATTACTACGGTTTCACGCTCCATACCCGACCTTGAAAGTACTCTGTGGAATGAACTCAAGGAAATCGGAGGAAGATGGGATGGTCATAGCTAATTTGCGGGGACTTCAATACTACGAAGAATGGAAGAGGCCACCTCTTCCTCCCATGAGCTAAGGGAGAGGGAGGATTTTTGAAAGGATGATACAAGATCTCCTTCTTGTTGATCCACCCTCCTCGTGGGGAGAAGGTACACATGGACCAGCGGCGGGGAATCACTTGCGGCCTTTGCGAGGGCTAGGCAATTCCTTCTTTTCACTGAATGGGTCATTGAGTTCCCAGTATATGGCAGCGGCATTACCGAGTAGTAAGTTAGGACCACCGCTATGCCTTGGCGTAGAGTACACACCCTCATCCATCCCCTTTTCGATTCAACGGGGGTGGGGCAAGGAAGAAGGCTTCTAGGAGATGATCAAGGCAATTTGGCAGGTCACACTTATTGTGGGGAGGAGGCCTACATCACGCCAAAAATTGAAAGAAGGAGGGATATTCTTGAGGCCACTAAAACACTGGACATTTATAAAGAAACTAGGGAGCTCGAGGGAAGAATGGGAGGCGGGAATTGGAAGCAGTGAGAATATGAATGAATCATCTCGGAGGAGGAAGCTGTGGAGAGCGGTCTCCGGGTCAGCTAGGCTGCAACAAGGGAGACGAACACAAAGTTCTTCCACACCATCGCCCGATTAAAGAAGGAATATAAGCGGGATTACTCGGATCTAGGTTGAAGGAGTAACCATTCTTTGATCAACAAGAATCACCGAGAGTTATAAGCTTAGACATTTCCTTTGCTCGATAGGGACCAAGCGGGAGATGAGGTACAAAACCTCTTAGGATCGGTATTGAACACAAAAGGAGAGTGAATCGAACAACTGGATCAACCTTTTGGGAGGAGGAAATGGAATGGTCGGCCAGTGAGTTAAGAGCGGACAAAGCCCGGGGCGGGAACAGCTTCCCCATGACATTCTACTGACAAAGGGTGGAATATCATAAAGGAAGGCATATTGAGACTCTTTGATGACTTTTTCGAGCGGCAAACTTGGATCGCATAAATTGGGCACACATCCTCGATCCCGAAAAATGAAGCCCCGAGTCCATAAAGACTATAGACCCTGCTCCGGCTTGCTAAAATGCTCCATCAAGATCATCTCTAAAGTGTTGGCAATCGACTCAAAGGGAATCCACGGGAGACCTAGTAGATGACTCCCAAAGCGGCATTCATCCAAGGTAGGATGATACGAAAATATTATTGCGGTAGGAACTAATTCATTAAGATGAGGATGAAGCGGTTGGTGGGATCATTGTCCAGATAGACTTGGAGAAAGCCTTTGACACGGTGGGTGGGATTACCTCACGGGAGATCCTCCAGCGAGAGGAGTTTTGGGCCTAAATGGCTTACATGGATCACGGGCCCTACTATCTACCTCTAAAGCGAAGTTCCTAAATCAGCAGTACACATAGCGGGATATATTAGAAGTAAGAGGATTAAAGGCGAGGGATCCTTTGTCCCGCTACTCTTTGTTCTAGCCATGGGCGTACTACCCACGATGCTCTCGAGAACATCAGATCCAACATCACAGGAATCCGTCGGGTCTAATGGAGACAATCTGCGTCATGTCGCTACACACATGCGATAGCATCACGGTATTGCGGGGGAACATGGAGGCGAGAATTTTTGAAACTCATCTTCTACCTTTTGAAGGGTATGCGGATTAAAGATCAGCTATACCAGCGTCATTATCGATCAGAGCTCGAGCGGATCAAGACCTCGAACAAGTGCTAAAGCGTAGCGAGAGCTAATCTCTAATAAGATACTTGGGGGTACCATTATCGAGGAGGATGGCCAGAAGGGAAGCACGGAATAATCTTATAGAAAGGATCGGGGAAGATTAGGGTCACGGAAAGGGAAAGCTATATCGATAGGCGACTCACACTTCTAAACTTCGATCGTCTCCCACGATTCCAATTATTTTGTGCGGCTACGCCTCCTAGAATGGGTGATCAAAAAATTGACAACATTAGAAAGGAATTCTTATGGGGGAGGTAGACAAAGAAACAGTTTATGACCTTGTCAAATGGGAGAGATTATCTGGGGCCTAAAGAAAGCGGGAGGTTGGGGAATCACGAACCTCTGAACCTTTAATGGGGCCTTGTTGGGAAGTGGTGGTGGAGGATCCTCATAGGTAGTAGCGAGAATTTGCCAAAAGATCTTCCAAGAGGCTATTCCGGAAGAGGATATATCGATCCACACAAGCGATACTTGGTGAGCGTCCCCTTTTGGAAAGGTATTTCTTAGGAAGCCCTTGACATTAGCAAACATCGCAGATTGAGCAGGGATGGGTGATTTCACAACCTCTGGAGGAGGGATAATTGGTGGGAGGAAGCAGCGTTATGCATCTATCATGGACTACAAGAATTGTCTATTAGCGGCGCTAACCATCAGAAAGCAAGGACCAAATTACAAAGGAGCATATCCATCCACAAAAGTAGGGACCTCTTAGTGCGAAAGAGCGAGAAAGCGAGATGATAAAGCGAGGCAATCTGAATAATAGCCCATCCTCAAAACAAATGCACGATGGCGATGAGTGGAAACTTCACCATAAATAGACAATTCGCGGTGAAATCATTATACCGGTTGAGCTTATGGTGGTCTTGAAGTGATCTAAGTAGCGAGGTTTTGGAAACAACCATGTCGCTAAGGTAAAACTATTTGCATGTACATGAAGGAGGGCCAGGATCCTCGCACCTTAGACAACTTACATGCATGGCTGGAGAGAGCGCCTGAGATGCTACTATGCGCGAAGCAGATGAAGAATCGATGCTTAGCTTATTAATATCATGCGTACCCCGTAATGCAAATATGGTGTGACTTTAGAAACGTATTGGTCTACAAACAAGCCCGGAATTGGCATACATGCGCTCACGGGGATCTAGAGCCTCCTCATGGAGTGGACAATACCCTCGGGGAGGATGGGATCTTGTAGCCATGGGAATAAATGCAGGAGCATTTGGAGTGAAAGGAATGAAGCGATCTTTCAAGACAAGCGTTAGCGTTTGTTTAAGAGTATTAGTGCGTGATATAGCACTCCATGCAATTTCTTGGTTGAATCGACCTCTTTGTAAGCGGCTAAAATTTGAGCGGCGGGGCACTAGTGAAGCGCAGCCTTGAATTCACGCACTAACACGCGGTATTTGGCCGAGAGGCGGTGTGCGTTGAGGATGACCATCGCCCCAGGGCATGACTTGAGAGGCAAGGAGGATAGAGGGCATCTCAGGCAGTAGGGGAATGCAATGAACGATGTATTATTATTTACCACTGCATGGGCTATGTAACGAACTCTTTTAAGTTAATTAATAAATAAATTGTGGTTTATCCACTTCATAAAAAAAAAAAGATACATACAGTGATCTCCATATCACACAGATTCATAAATAAGGTCTAATATCCAAATTTGTTTCTCTATTATACCGAATCGGTCATTTTGGTCCATATATTATAATTTAAGCTCTTGGGATCCCCTACTTTTACGATTAAAAAATATCAGTCCCCCTTTTATCAATTTTAGGGGTTAAATAGGCCTTTAAATATGTTTTTAAGGACTGATATTTCTCAATCGTGAAAGTAGAAGGATCCAGAGCTCAAATTATAATAGAGTAACCAAAATGACCAATTCAGTATAATAGAGGGACTAATTTGAATATTACAACTAAATAGTTACAAATTAAAAGGAGAAAAAAAATGAAAAAGAGAGATTATTATACCATTAGAACTGATAGTAATCAAAGTTGGCGGCGTCCAAGGGAGAAGAAAGAAGCATCCCAAGTAGGAAGAGTAAAGCCATTGGAATAGTACAAGAAAACTCCATGTTCTTCCTACCAAAACTCATCACTAAAATGAAAGATAGAAGGAAAGATGAAGACTTTCTCATTGAGATGTACCTTATTTATGGACATATATGTGTATATATATCCCTTCAAGACTTCAAAGCATATATGCAATTCATCCATCAAATCGGAAAGCAGTGCGTGGGCTCACCTCTTCCACCAATTCATGCATGACAGGCATGCATGTCAGAGCTATCTTTGTTTTTCATTGATGAATTGGGCCATCTTTCTTTCTTCCACTTGTATTAATTTACTGCAACATGTGCCAGCTTTTTTTACTTTTATTTTAACAAAATTTAATATATCCCCTCTTTAGAGCACTAACACGCAATTGTCAAACCCGGCCCGGGGCATTGACCCGGTCAAACCCAAAGATCAAGGGTCAAAAATTCAACTAGGGTTCAACCAAAGTTAAACCGGGGTTAATAATAAAATATTTAAAAAATTAATAATAATTATAATGATGCTTTATGATATAAAACAAAATTATAATAATAAAAAATATGATTGATTAACTAAATTTGATATTTATATTTAGTCCATGCTCAAAGCAAACACATACTAAACAAAACAAATTAGTCAAAAATATTAAAATACACAATTAAAATATAATCATAGTTACTAAGTCTACAAATACAACTTTTTGGAAGCCCATCTCATTTTAGGCTGTATTATGGACTTGTTTTTAAAAGTATTGATTTCAAATATTCAAACTTTCAAAGACTTGGAAGTATTTAGTCCCACATTACTTATAAATAAAACTTTCACTCTCTTTAAATATGGTTTCATTCTATTAACCAATAGGCCCTGGTGGTGAAAAGGCTCTCTCATGTGCACGCAAGAGGGTGCAAATGTTGGCTTCGGTTTGCCATGGACGTACAAACTCATGTGTGGGCGCGTGGTGTGCGCACAAATGCCCCCTCAATTTGAGGCTCCCAAGATTTTTGTTTATTCAAATTTTCTTTTTCACTTCCATCAACCCTATAAAAAATTTTCCCTCAGGTCCGGTTCTAGGGACCTACTCGGCTCGGCCAACCCCTTGGTACCCGGTTTTTTCGATTCAACCGGTCGGGCCGAGTCTGACAACACTGCTTACATGTCCGATCAAAGTGCTCGATTTGTCTGTTTGAAAATAAATAAATAAATAAATTTACACCTCGTGACCTCCTGTCTGGGCAGATGGTAGGCCCCACTCGATCAGGCAAGCACCCAGGCAAAGGTTGCTCGAGCGCTTAACCGGGCAGATAAGAAAGTGGGGACCACATTTTAATATTTTAAAATTTTAAAATTTGTTTGTCAATCAGATAAAGTGAAGCAACGGTTAATTTATTTAAAAAATAAAACAAGGGATAGTTTTTAACGCATGGTTTTTTCTCACACATTTACATCAACAAAAAAAAAGCCATTAAAAAACTATCCATTAAAAACTATCCTATAAATACCCCACACCACTACATAATTTCCCACACATTCATATCAACAAAAACACATTTTACACTCTCATTCTTATTTTTTATTTATATTCGAGAAACATATAGTTTTTCGATCGCGTCTTTGGGTAGCTCATGGTCCATCGTCGAAGATGTTTTGTTGCGTCAATGTTGGGGTGAAGTTGCTCATAATTCGGTAATGGGGAATGAGATGAAAAATGCACAATTGTGGAACTTCATTCATGAAAGATTTATATCGAATGCACAGAATTCTTCTCCCACAGAAATGAGTCTTTCTAGTAGATGGAAAATGTTGAATAGATCGCTAGAATATTGGAGGGATGCTTTGAAAAAGGCATTGAAAAATTATCAAAGTAACACCAATCTTGGGGAAGAGGTAATTTAAATTTTTTAAAACACTTTATTTTTTTAAAATTGTAACTTCATTTTTTTATTTGATATACTTACTTAATTACTTATTTGTATTAGCAAATTCAAGCACAATGCTGGTACAATGCTACGACAAAGAAGGAATTTAAGCATTTTCAATGTTGGGAAGTTGTTAAGAGCTATCCAAGATTCACGATTATCCAAGAATTTCAGCCTGAACATATGACATCGACTAAATGTGCGTCAACATCCCAAGAACCAACAACATTTGATTCTCCTGGTAATGAGGGGACACAAACTGATGCTGCTACAGCATCACCATTCGTACGTAGGAGGGTGTCACAATTCGGTGGAGTGGTTAGACCGATAGGAAGAAAGAAGTCGAAGCAGGCCGTCGGTTTATATAATCCGGACACGACTAAGTATGTTAAGGAATTAGTTACAACGGGTAAATTCAACCTTGAAAGAAATAGAGAAAAAATATGTATTTGAAAGACATAGATTTGAGACACTTCAAAAAGATAAAGAATATGCCTGTTAACTATAGCAAGATCAAAGGGATCGAGAGATTATGGTCATGGATTGCTCGACATTTTCTCCTGATAGGAAAAAGTTTTGGAAAGCAGAACGTATGAAAATTATGAGGACAAGAAGCCTTTTTAATAAAGTCACCCCTAGCAATGTGGATGAAGATCATAGATCAACATATTAGTTTGATAGATGTCTTCCTACTTGTTTAGATTATCATGTTTAATTAATGTACTTTTCTTTAAATTTTAATTAATGTACTTACTTTGTTTTAATTAATGTTATTTGTTTTAACTAAGTTTATTGCAAATAAAAACAAACATTTAACCAACTAAAAATATAAAAAATATTTACAAATAATGATTGTCCGGGCAATTAAAGGTTTAGGGTGAAAGTTTTTTTTTTGGATGAGTGAATTACCATAATAATTATAGCCCGGACAATTGAAGGTTTGGGGTGCATTTATATCCCCAAACCACTTTTTGTCAGGATAAAAGTGGTCAGGTCAAGCAATATTTATTAAGAAGTGGATTGTCCTGTGGTAAAAAAAACTTTCATTCACTATTCTTTAAAAAGTGTAGATCCACAACTATATATATACCCTTAATTAGTAGAATTTTAATTTTAAAAATAATTCATAAAAATGAAAATATGTTTATAACGACCGTCTATATATATATATATATATATGAAAAAAATAGAGAGTTTACAAAAAAAAAATAGTGTTTTTGGATGGTAATTATAAAATTAGTTAATTCAATATTGGTCTCTGAAAGAGTGTTCTAATTGTCTTAAGATTTTTGGGGGTGTTTATTTATTATTTAATATTGTGAGTATATGTTTGACTTTAATGTCTCAGGAAATAATACCAGTGACTTATAGATAATTTTCACTTTAAAATTCTCAGAAGATGTACACCCAATTTCATATTTTTCTGGGGGTATTTATGTAATTTTATTTTGATTTTTTTTAACAGAAACTATTAAACAGATAGAAGCATTACGTGGCTTCATATCTACCTTTCATCAGTGCCAGAAGGGTTGCTTTCAAGTCTTTCACGTGATGTCTATGTCATAAAAACAAAAAAACAAAAGAAGTCTTCACGTGATGTGACTACTTGAAAAGTTTTATTTGTTTAAAAAACTTCTAACAATTTCCAAACAAATTTTAACAAAATGTTTATATTAATTACTACAAGGGTTTGAAGATTTATGGGTTAATCAGAACCTAAATCTAAATTGGCTAAATCTAATCAATTATAAATGTAATCTTACTTTATATATATAATGCAAGTATTTGATGATTAAAAAAAATTATAGTCTAGTAGATGCATAAGAAAAAGAATAATTTAGAAATTCTTAATTATTTTAAAAGTAATTTGTGTAATTATCATATTTTTCTTACACTTCATTTATTTCTTAATCGTGTGATTGTAGCACTCTTTATTTTAAGATAATAATATTTTAAAAACTTTTCAAATAACAAAATTATAATATTTGTGAATGAATATAACTGATTTTGATAGTTGACCTTTCTTTCTAGTTTATTACTTTTTCTCACCCTCATGTCAAAACCAATTTTCATACGGAGAGATTGAGAATTCAAATGACTTTTAGCAGTGTGTTTATAATGATTTATTTATATCTATTAAGAAATAAATAAAAACCAAACTTACAATATATATATATATATATATATATATATATATATAGAGAGAGAGAGAGAGAGAGAGAGAGAGAGAGTGCTGTTAGAGTCAAATAGACGACTATCTTGATTAGTACCATCCATTTCAAAGACTTAAAATATGTTTGAAGGATTCCGTCAAATGCAGGATGGGAAGATCGTAAAAAATAAAATTTAGCATATCCAGATTTTAAATACAATTTGGATTCGTTTAGTGCTTATGATTAACGGTTAAAATTCTGAACCGTTAAAATTTTCATAAAATAAGAAATGTTAAGTGATCGGACCAAACGGTAACCAAATCGTATGAAAATGAGCGTCTTAAACATTTTTCGATGATTTCCCATCCGCATTGAAATCCTTCAAATATCTTCCACATGTCGAAATGGGAAGCGAATTTGGATCGGCGTAGTGATCCAAAGTAGACTCTATCACGCGTGTGCGTATATATATATAATAGAGTACTAACTTATAACAAGATCGATTTTAATATATCTTGAAACTTAATTAATATTTAGATTACTAAGATGCATGCCATTACATTATTTAATTAATTGGATGATCATCATCATCATCGATCATCAAGCACAAACTTATGATCACTAGCAAACATGAGATGAGTCTGTGCTTGGCCCTTAAAGAACACAACATTCATGCATCTCTCGTACGTACGTAGTTCAATAGAGATCGATGGGCATTTTGATGAAGCTCGTCTCAGACTTGTTGAGCTTGTTGCCATCGAATTCCGGTAAGAAAATCCAAGGGGCACAAGTGAAATGTAGATCAAAAGGGCAATCGATTGGGGATTTTCCATACTTATCCATACAAATATACACCTCATAGATTTCATCTTTTGAGTTGCATCTGATCATTGCGCCTACCCCAATATTCTCTTTAATGGCTGTCAATACGTTTATGTAATTGTAGGGATAACCCTTTCTTGGTATGATACCTGAAAATTAATTAAATCATAATTAATTTTGATCACCCATATCGGAGAAATTAATAATAATCTATTTTATGCATGGTACAAGAGAGACATTTATAAACGAGACAATGTTTTAACCGATTTTTTTTTTTGTAATAATTATTATGTTTTAGTTTAATAATATAGCTCAAGATCGAGTTATGAAAATCTTTGTTTTAATTTATATAAACTTCTTCTTCTTATTATTTTTTTTTAAAAAAAAAAAACTTAAATCTATATAGCAAAGAGAAAGAGAAGAGAGAAGGACCTTCCTTCTCGAGGGCAGCAAGGACATCTACTTCTTTTCGAAGATTTAGTGCAAGTTCAAAATAATCTTTCTCTGCCTTGTTGGAGCAAGTTCCATAGGTTTTCCATGCTGACTTCCATGATGACATTCCATTGTTGCTAGGACACTTCAAGTTGCTCCAATACCAGGCTAACTGATACTCCAATTCTTCCAACTGTTCAATTAATTTTAATAACAATTTAGATGCAAATATATATATATATATTATTTCACTCTCTTTAAACAGCATCACCAACAACAATAATAATAATTGTATGCAAATTACCTCTTTTTTTATGAAGGGTTCTGAGCCACATTTGGTGACCACACTTTCAGTTGTGTAATTAACAGGCCATAAACCTCTTATGATAAAGTCATCTGGAGGAGGGCCAGTGGTTGGACGACAACATTTAGACTGAGAACAATATGTACCTGGCCACTACACTCAATAACCATGAACATATATGTTAGCGGCCATTATTAATAATGTTATTACATCAAATTAATAATAAAATCACTACCATTGACTTGGTGAAACATTGTGATTAACAAAATGGTCTTTGTTGCCGTAACATGTATTAAAAAGAAAAGAAAAAAAAATGAGAAAGATTATTATACCATTAGAACAAGATAATAGAAATCAAAGTCGGCGGAGGCCAAGGGAGAAGAAAGAAGCATCCCAAGCAGGAAGAGTGACATCAATGGAACACAAGAAGAAGAGTACTCCATGCTCTTCTTCTTCTTCTTATCCAAACTCATCACTATATAATAAGGAGAGAAAGAAAGAGAGAAATTAAGATGGAGACTTTCTCATTTACATGTTCCTTATTTATAGGCAAAATTTTACTTGGAGACTTGCACTTTTTAATGCCAGTAAAAATTTGAATAATAGGAAAATTAAGTAGTACGTGGCCTCATCTCTTCCATTAATTCATGCATGCATGCAATAATAGACCAGGCGAGGCAGACATGTTATCTTTCTTCATTGATGAATGGGGCCATCTTTCTTTTCCTTCACTGATTATTATTATTTTTCTAACGATGATAAAGTACATTTATTTATATGATGGTACAATGTTCACATGTTATATATATATAGAGGATTTCTTGGGGCCCGACCGATCCTGGTGAGTGGTGGCTCTTTATGATGCCTTGTATCCTGGTTGGCTTTGTCCTAATCTTTGTTTTCTAGTGTTAATAAGGTTGTGTCCTCATCTTCTGATATTTCTTTCATTGATTATTAATTTTACTGCAACACGTACCAGTTTTTTTTTTTTTCAAACAAAGTTTAATTTATCCTCTTTAATAATACCATTAGTTAGAATACAACAACAATCCCATATTAGATGAGATCGGCTACATGAATTTTTTGTCTCTTTGTAGCTTTGTCAAAGACAAGATTTGGATCAACATCTAATAAACGTAAGTCTTTAGACATTAGCTCTCTTCATGTACTTTTCGGTCTACCTCTATCCCTTTTTTTATTTTTTATTACCAAACTATCACATTTTCGAACCGGAGCACCTAAGGGTCTATGATGCACGTGTCCAAATCATCTTAAACGCCCTTCTCTTATTTTATCTCAAATTGGTGTGACATATATCTTTTGTCGGATGTGTTCAGTTCTAATCTTATTCAATCTTGTATGGTCACACATCCATCTTAACATTCTCATTTATGAAAAATCTAAAGATATGAGTTGGGTTTGTGTTTTTTGGAAAAAGTGATGTATTTATGAAATTAAAATTTTTAAATATTATTATTTTATGGTAAAATTTTAGAGAAATAGAGAAGTTGAAGGGACGTAAAAATAAATCAACACTATTTTTTTTAAAAAAAAATGGATAACTCATATTAATTAAAAGATTAAAAAAAGATAAGTTACAAAAGTTTCAGTATAATTAATATAGGGTTACATTGATTGTTAATACTATTTATTAATGTAATTAGGACTAAAAAATGTGAGCAAATCAACCAACTTTCTCATAAATTTTATATTTAAAGTGAATCGTAAAATTTTGATTTAGTTTTCGTTATGCTTTTAATCTATGGTCCCAAATTTTTGTTAAATTGAAAATATATTATATATATGGAACAATATTAATGTGAATGTAACTTGAGAAAATGTGGAGACCACACACCAAAAAAAAAATCAAGAAACCATATATGTCCAGAAAATCTTTATGGGAGCTTAATTCAAGTATTCTCTTATTTGGGTAAAAAATTAATTAAAATTTTGACCTTCATTTATTGAAGGGACGTCTTTTCCAAAAAATAAATTATTGAAGCGGACCTGTAGTGGTTGGAATGGGATGAATTTGAATGTCTTTAAAATGGGTAGCAAAAACACCAAAGCCCTATGGATCTGGTAGTACTAGGGTCCCTTGTTAAGGAGTTCATTCATAGGAAGGTCTCAAGTTCTAATCCCCCTACACGCGGTGAGGTCATTTGCTCGTGAGCCTTTGGGTGTTCCACGCCGTATGAGCCTTCGGGTGTTCCGTGCATGGATGTATGTCCCTGACGATATTCTCGGAAGGGTGCTTGTTGCCTTAGTCAAAAAAAAAAAAAAAAAAAAAAGCAAAAACATGCAATAAAATATTTGGGTGTGTAGTTAGCAACCCTGTCATAGTAGCCAATAAGGCTATCACCCTGGCTAAGGAATATCAGCAAAAGAAGGTTTTAATTAGAGGAAATTGAGGTGAACGTGGAAAGGGATTAATGGAACAGGGAATCATTCAAACACTTGTTCACATAACTAGCTGTGAAAGAAGGAATAAGAAGGCTAAAAGAAATGCACAGCCTCAGAGCACTGATCCATATTGATAATCAGGGGATATCTTGTTGGTTGGTGTTTGATCCATATATTTTGTTTGCTTGGTGGTTCATTAATGTGTTGTCCAAAATGTGATCGAGACACAATAGACAATTAGCACCACGTGATATTAGTAACATAATTAATTAGTAAACGAGTCATGCTTAGTCTTAATAAGATAAGACACAAATAAACATTTTTATAAAATATATAAACTCATTAATTTAGATGGGTGATTCGGTGAACACTATTATTATGACATGAAAATTTTCTTTCACAAGTAACCTATCTTATCTATGATAGGAAAATTTATGGTTGGATAACTTTTAAAATTATTAAAAAATATCAAAAAATATAAAAATATTTCAAACAAATATATTAAAATCTTATAACAAAAAAAAACAAAACAAAAAAAAAACAAAAAACAAATGTAGTCCACTGCTTTCTTCACAGCATTACAGCCCAACAATTGGGCCAGTGTGGACCGTGTCGTGTTGGGTACTAACCATGTCGGCTCATGGGTCGTTCCCCTCTGGCCCAATTTGAAAATGGGTTCGAGCTGGTACGGTCCAAAACCCAGTTTTTTTTTTTTTTTTTGATAAAAGTGGATAAACCACATTCTTTTATTTAATTTTAGATAAACGGTTACATGTGTGGCCTATGGATAGCCATGTTACATAAGATCACATGTTCCCTGAGTGCCCGGGGTGTGCTGTTCCGTTAGCCTTGTCCCTGCGTGTTCTCGAAGCCGTCCCGTGGGGAGTGTTGCACCTCTTCCTCCCGTGTGAACGCCAGACTCCTCTTGACAATGGATTCCATCGCGATGAGCTTCGGCTTTTTTGTTGCGTGAGCTGCATCAAACCAAGAGAGGGTTAGGAAGTCAATCTCACGAATCGTTTTCATGTAAACGCGTTGTTTGTCCTGAAAACATCTTTGGTTGGGTTCCGGCCACACTGTCCAGGTAATGGCCATTGTGAGGAGGTTCCAACTGTAACGATCCTCATTGGGGAGTATGTTAGCGATCGCCGTTCTTCCCCATAGGTCTTGTGTCCTTTGGGGAATAGGGCCCAGGTGAAAGAACTGTGCAAAGTTTCGCCAGATGTTTGTTGAGTAGTAGCAGCCCATTAGCAGGTGTTTGACCGTTTCATCCTCTTCGTTGCATAGGTAGCATAGATGTCTAGATCCCCTCCATCCTCGCCTTTGAAGGTTATCCAGGGTTAGGATTTTGTTATCCAAAGCGAGCCACATGAAGGCTTTCACTTTGTTAGGGCATGGTAGCTTCCAAAAACTCACACCAGTTTCCGGCCAAGTGCCCCGGTCCGATAAGAAGCGATAGAAGGAGTGTACTGAGAAGTCACCTTGGATGGTGAGCTTCCAGTGTCTCTGGTCTCTCTCTGTGTCCGACGAGGCATTGATGAGTCTAATCATTTGCTCCAGCTGTGTGCTTTCTTCTTGGGTTAGTGGGCCCTCAAGTAGCAATGGGATCCCGGACGCAAGCTGAATCTTTGCTTCCTGTATCGTGCTCCCGGGCTGTCGTGTAAATGGCATAGATGTTGATCCCAACTTCCTTGAAAGTCAAGTGAGCAAGCCCTCAACATGTCTTCTAAAGTTTGAATAGTGGATTCGATTGGCCAGATGCAATGCGTGGATGGTAGCGGTCTAAGGTTCAACCGTGTTTAAACATACGTAGACTCTTCGGAAGTTTGCCGTACATCTTGGATCTCGATCAGAAACAATTGATAGTGGCGCACCATGCAATCGTACGACTTCCTTGATGTAAAGTCGCGCTAATTGTTCTAAAGGAAAATCCTCTCGTATTGGAATAAAGTGAGCCGTCTTTGTTAATCTGTCAACTATTACCCAGATTGCATTATGCCCTTTTGTCGTCTTTGGTAGCCCTGTGACAAAATCCATTGTCACATTTTCCCACTTCCATACGGGTATTGGTAGTGGTTGTAAGACTCCCTTTGGTAATTGTCGTTCCGTTTTAACTTGTTGGCACACCAAACATCTAGATGTGAAATCAGCAATCTCTCTCTTCATATTATCCCACCAATAATGTTCTCTAAGATCCCTGTACATTTTAGTGCTGCCAGGGTGTATAGAGAACATCGAGTTATGTGCTTCTTCTAGCAATTCTCTCTTCAAATCAGGTGTAGACGGGACACATAGTCTCATGCCAAATCTCAGTACACCATCTTCGTCGATATTGAAGTCAGGAAGTTTATCGTTTCGTACAGCTTCAAATTTCCTTTGTAGACTATGGTCGTCTTCTTGGGCTTTCTTGATTCGATCTTGAAGTGAAGGTTGGGCGATTATTTGCGCTATATAGCTTTGTATCCCTGGCTTCACCACCTCCAAGTTCAATTTGTTCATGTCTTTTATTATGGACTTCTGTCCAGTTAACATCATTGCTAGAGTTCCCGTATGCTTTCTACTCAGCGCATCGGCCACCTTGTTGGCTTTTCCGGGGTGGTAGTGAATAGTACAATCGTAGTCTTTGAGTAGCTCCAACCACCTTCTTTGTCTCATATTCAACCCTTTTTGTGTGAATATATACTTTAGACTTTTATGGTCCGTGTATATATCACATCTTTCACCATAAAGGTAGTGACGCCATATTTTCAGGGCAAAAATTACCGCGGCTAACTCCAAGTCATGTGTAGGATAATTTTGCTCGTGTGTCTTAAGTTGGTGTGATGCATAAGCTATTACTTTTTCATTTTGCATCAACATACAACCCAGACCTTTCTTTGAGGCATCGCTATAGATTACAAATGTTCCACTTCTTGAAGGTAATGTTAGCACGGGTGCACTTACAAGCCTTTGCTTTAGCTCCCTGAAACTGTCTTCACATTCATCGGTCCATATAAAGTTAGCGCCCTTCCTTGTTAATTTCGTTAGTGGATTAGCCAGTCGAGCGAAGTTCTCCACGAACCGTCGATAGTAACCCGCAAGCCCAAGGAAACTGCAGATCTCCGTCACAGTTGTTGGTCTGGACCACTCCTCAATGACTTTTGTTTTTGCAGGGTCCACTGAGATCCCTTCACTAGTAACCACATGACCTAGAAATGCCACCTGTTGTAGCCAAAATTCACATTTACTAAACTTGGCATACAACTTCTTCTTTTTAAGTGTCTGCAACACAATCCTTAAATGGTCTTCGTGCTCCTTTTGGCTCTTCGAGTATATAAGAATATCATCAATAAAGACTACCACAAACTTGTCTAGGTAGTCATGGAAGACTCTATTCATTAAGTCCATAAATACTGCTGGAGCATTGGTTAGTCCAAAGGGCATCACTATAAACTCATAATGCCCATATCTTGTTCGAAATGCGGTTTTCGGAATATCCTCCCTTTTCACTTTCAGCTGATGGTATCCAGATCTAAGATCAATCTTAGAAAAGAATTGAGCACCTTGAAGTTGATCAAACAAGTCATCTATCCTTGGCAAAGGATACTTGTTTTTGATGGTGATGCCGTTAAGTTCTCGGTAGTCAATACAGAGTCGCATTGATCCATCCTTCTTTTTAACAAAGAGGACAGGTGCTCCCCAGGGTGACACACTTGGTCGAATGAATCCCTTGTCTAGCAATTCTTGTAACTGCTTCTTTAATTCTTCCAACTCCACTGGCGCCATTCGATATGGGCTTTTAGATATCGGCTTGGATCCAGGTATTAACTCTATAGCAAACTCTACTTCTCGATCGGGTGGAGGCCCAGGTAACTCTTCGGAAAATACCTCTGGATATTCTTGTACAACTAGCGTACTTTCCACTCTTGCACTTTCCTTTGTTGACTCGGTAATATGTGCGAGATAACCTTCACCACGCTTCCTTAATATCTTTCGTGCCTCAAGATAAGATATTAGAACCGGAGTTCTATTTATCTCTCGACATTTATATACTAGCTTTGGTTGATTCAAGAAGTTGAAGATGACTTCTTTCTTATGACAATTGATGGTTGCCCGATTGGTAGAGAGCCAATCCATGCCAAGAATAACGTCAAATTCAACTATCGGGAGTCTTACCAAATCGGCTGGTAAGGACCTTCCATAAATATTAATAGGGCACGCTCTATAGATTCTTGACGTAGTTATAACACCGCCATTTGGGGTTTTCACAAGATAATTCTACGCCCAATTTCTGATAAGGCATATCTATATGCTCGGCATATTTGTATGATATAAAAGAATGCGTGGAGCCAGAATCAAATAATGTATAAGCATCTTTTGAGCATATGGATAAGATACCTTTCACCACGTCATTTGCTTGTTCCACCTCAGCAGTCGTGATGGCAAATGTTCGTGCTTGCTCTTTTGGTCGTTGCGATTGCTGTTGTCGATTCCCTCCAGCCACCTTCAGTTTAGGACATTGGTTGGCATAATGTCCAATCTCATTGCAGTTGAAGCATTTTACTCCAAGTTGTGCATTTTGAAATTTTGGTCTTTGGGCCTGGTATTGGTTTTCTCCAAGCTTCGCGTCTCCCTGACAATCTCGTGCTTGGTGTCCTTCTTTTCCACACTTGAAGCATCTCCCTGAGCCAAGTAAACAGTCGCCAAGGTGTTTCTTCCCACACTTTTGGCACGTGGGGCGTGCTATCTTTTTCCCCTGGAGCTTACCTTCCTTTGAACTCCCAGACTGGTGTTCCATTTTCCTTTTCTTGTCATTGTGGTTTCGGGATTGTAGAAAGTTAATGTGTTCCAGTTCCACATTTGTTGCACACCTAACAATAGCTTCGTAGTTTGCAAATTCTAACATAGCTAATGACCTTCGTATTCCTGGCTTAAGACCTTGGTAGAAACGATGAATTTTCTTCTGCTCGGTAGTACATAAGTGTGGGGCATATCTTCCTAGTCTGGTGAAATTTGCCTCATACACCGCAACCCTTTCATCTTCCTTTTGTTTGAGGCCTAGGAATTCATCTCCCATTCTGATTCTCAAAGTCTCGGGAAAGTATTTATTCATAAATAGCGCCTTGAAATCTTCCCATCCCATGGTGTCAATTTCTTCTCTCGCCTTTGTATTTTTTATTAACGCCCACTACTGGTCAGCTTCCCCATCTAGCCGATAGATAGCTAACTTTGCCTTTTGGCGGTCCGAGCACCCCAGTACCGCAAAAATTTTCTCCAATGAGTTAATCCATCCCTCAGCTAGAATTGGGTCAGTTGATCCAATGAACGATGGAGGATGTTGCCTCATGAACTGCTCCACCGTGACCGTACCCGGTTGTGCTACCGTTGGTTGTTCCCTTTGATTTGAGTTTCCAGCCATGGCTTGTGCTAGCTGTGTTAAAATAGCTGAGATATTA
This sequence comes from Dioscorea zingiberensis, assembly GCA_026586065.1. Classification (NCBI taxonomy): domain Eukaryota; kingdom Viridiplantae; phylum Streptophyta; class Magnoliopsida; order Dioscoreales; family Dioscoreaceae; genus Dioscorea; species Dioscorea zingiberensis. The sequence continues at coordinate 6,274,987 of CM048822.1, read as the reverse complement.
TCCATTCCTTCCCCTGTCAGTATTGGTCGAACATTCGGCATAGGCACATCCCGAGTTTGTTCATCTGTAGATGATTGGTCGTTTGCCATTTCTTCCTAGGACACAATGAGTTAGCAAATTATCACATCCTTCCAAATTTTAGGAATAATCACTTAAAAACCTTATGCCATTTCTCTTAATAGCAAGCTCTATCTAGAAAATAGTTCCTTTCAACGTTCTACTTGCGTTATTCTATCCTAAATTCTAAACTATCTAAACTTTGCTCTGATACCAACTGTAACACCCCCAAATCCGGGAGCTCCAGATTGGGTGTGTTAATCCAAAAACATAACTTAAACATACATAATCCTTACATACTTTATTACATCCCAAGATCATAATGATCAAAGTTTAGAAGTTTAGGAGTTTAGGACACCATATACATTATTACAACCTTTTATACATAGGCAAATACTAAACACATAAACTTAAATTCTTGAGCAGCCTAGCGTCCTATTACGCCACTCTCCTCCTTAGACTTCTAGCTCACCTGGAGTGGGGAATCAAAGAAATAAAGGGGTGAGCTGAAATAGCCCAGTAAGGTAAACATGAACTGTGAGAGTAAAAACATGAACTGTGAAAGTAGAGTCATTGAAATAACAAAGTCATGGAGGTGCTAAACATCAAACATAAGCATTAAACAGGTGAAAAGATATCATGAATAGTCTGGATGTCATAAAACTTGTCAAGGCTAACCGCCGTGACTTCATTCTTATTTTTCAAAAATATGTCAGGGCTAAGCGCCATGACACCATACTTGTTATCCACTGGGTCTACCAATTCCAGGGATATGCTTTACCCAATGCATTGGAGGGCTGTATAATTCCGGGCCCACCCGTCAACATAACATTTATCCAGACTTAAAAAGCAGAAATAAAGCATTGAATCCCAAAGAAAATAAAGGATTTCAAATATTCCTTGTTCATAAGGAGGCCAGAAAATATAGCCATAGAGCACATATAAAGAATTCAACCATACAAAAGCTTCAAGGTTAACCCATAGAAATCAAAATACTGCAAGAAAAGGGTTAACTTTACCCCGTCAAAAAAGTGGATCCCTTACCTTAGCTCGTCTTTGTCTTGTCTTATTGTCAACCCCCTTGTGGATTTTCTACGGCCATAATAAAAGTGAGGTCATTGTCGTTTCAAATCTTTCATTCACTCGTATAGTTTAAAAGCATTTGTTCAAGCTATAGTAGTTTTTTTGTAGATTCCATATAAAAATTGATTTTAACCCTAAAATTCATGAAAATTTACCGGTATGTACTTATAACCATTAAGTACCATTCCAGGTTCGGATCTTGTGAATACGAATAGATCAAAGTGGTAAAAAAAAACGTATTCACAGCAGGTTCGTAAAACTGCGGCAGTCTTGGTAAAAGTTCAACACAAGTCTGAGGAAATGTCCAAAAATTCTGAAATTTTTGTATGTGGTAGATAACATCTTTTACTAAAACTTTATTATTTGTATCCAGTTCCAAAGATCACTGGATGGTCCCCAGAAATATGGTGACATGTCCAGTTTCCAGCAGAAGAACAGATCCAGCAGGCCCTTTTTGTAAAAATCATTAAAAATTGTATTTTTTATGAAAGTTTCTGAAATTTTGTAGACATAAAGGAAACATCAAGATATACAACCTTTGTTCACAAAGTTTTTGAAAAATAATTCGTCTATTACTCCAGAAAGAGATGACAAGATCTTATTTCCAGTAGCAAACTTGCACTAAAAACAGACCAGCAGTCCCTCTTTGGAAAATCATTAAAAACTGGATTTTTCATGAAAGATTCTGAAAATTTGCAGGCACGAAGGAGACATCATGATCTACAACCTTTGTATACAAAGTTTACAAAAAAGAATTCGTTTACTGCTCCAGAAAAGGGAAATACAGTAAGAATACGATTGATTGTTAAAACACATATATGTTCCTCTATGGAGATTAAAAACCTTTGTAAAACTCTTCATAACATTGGAAAACTCATTCATATGGATGGTTATGTGTGTAAGAGATGAAAAACCATTGTAAAACTCTTCATAACTCATTCTTATGGATGGTTATGGATGGTTATATGTATAAGTATCAAAGAAAGTTTGGTAAAAGGTTAATACTTGAAGACTAGTCTTGATCTTTGAAGACTCTTGAACTCTTGATTTCTGCAGGGCTTCACCAATGGAACTTGGAGGATGAAGAAGAGAGCAAGAGAGCAAGAGAGCAAGAGAATGAGAGTTATGAACATTTGAATAATTTTGAGAAGAGATGAGGGCAATTTAGCAAATAAACAAGAGAAGGGAACTCCCTGGAAGACTGAGCTGGCGGTTTAGGAAGAGATTTTTTGATATTTTGCAATTTAACCCCTATATTCAATTAAATCCCATTTTGTAATTTAACCCCTATATTCAATTAAATCCCAAACCTCCTTTACTTCATGAAATAAATAATTAGTATTAATTTCTACATTTCTTCTTTTCTTTTCTTCTTGTTTAATCTATCATTCCACCTTATTTTCATGATTTATTTAAGTCGAAAAAAAAATCAGGGTATTATATTGTAAATTAGTTCCTCGGCCGCCACGATATTATCATGTATGCATCTTCCTTTGATGAAGGCGGTCTGTATATGGTCCACCAGCTTGTCAATCACCTTTCTGAGTTTGTTTGCTAGCACTTTGGTGATGATTTTCATAGAGCAGTTCACCAGGCTAATTGGGCGGTAATCCTTAATGCTGGTAGGTGTGTTCATTTTGGGGATCAGAATGATGTTTGCCCAGTTCAATCTTTCTAAATCTGCGTTCCCATGGTATAGGTCGTTGAATGTCTGCATCAGGTCATCCTTTATCATGCTCCATCCCTGTTGGTACAGGGTCATAGGGAAACCGTATGGACCCGGGGCCTTATCCGCCTGGAGTTCCTTGACCGCTGCCCTTACTTCGTCAATGGTGAATGGGTTATCCAAATGGCTGAGGTTGATGTGCTCTTTATGGATAAATAGCCTGCTCCAGTTAGTTGAGAGTCTGTTTTCCCTTCTTGTGCCAAAGAGGTGTTTGAAGTGCGATGTGATGGCGGCCGCTATCTCATTTGGTCCCTCAATGACAGAGTCCCCTTCCTGTAGTCTGTGGATCCAATTCATGTTTCTTCTCTCATTTGTGGTTACATGGAAAAATTTTGTGTTCTGATCCCCTTCCTTCAGCCAGGTAATGCGGGAGCATTGCCTCCAATGAGCGTCCTCTATCGATATCAGGTCCTCATAGGTTTTGCGGGCAGCGATTCTTTCTTGTTCCTGGGCGTGGCTAAGTCTTCCTCCCTCCTCTTGTACTTCGAGGAGGTGGATTTTCCGCATCAGTTCCTCTTTTCTTTCTCCCGCTTCTCTCTGGTTTTGCTTGTTCCAGATTCTCAGTCTTTTGCGGATCAGAATGAGTTTTTTGGAGAGGAGAAACGCTCCACCTCCCTCGAAATGCTCACCTTCCCACCAGCCTCTCATCATCTCCCAGAAGCCATCTTTAGAAGCCCAATGCCAGTTGAATCTAAAATGGTAATGGTGGGAGCTATGTGCGCCGTATTCAAGTGTTATGGGGGCGTGGTCCGATCTGATCCTCGGTAGCGCTGTTTGCTAGACATGAGGAAATTCTGACGACCAGGAGGCAGAGAGTAGGAAACGGTCCAATCTGATTAGTCTTGGATTGTTTCTTCTATCAGACCAGGTATATTTCTGTCCAAGGAGTGGGGGGTCCCATAGCTGAAGATCATCGACCAATTGTAGGAACTCCTGCATGCTTCTTGTGCTACGGAGTGAGGAGTTGGTGTCGTTAGTTGACAGGGTGGCGTTGAAATCTCCTCCTATTATCCATAATCCCCTCTACCTGGATTTGATTAAGTGCAATTCTTCCCAGAAAGCCTGCCTTAGTCTCTGGTCACATGGCCCATAAACTGTGGTGAACATCCATTTTTTTCAGGTTTATGTGGTCTTCGAGTATTATGGAGATACTGAAGGTATCGATGTAGCTATTGATTAGATTAAATCTGTTACTATTCCATCCTATGCAGCAACCTCCTCTGGTACTTTCAGCTTGGAGGACCACCCGTTTGTCATAGAATGAACCTCCAATGCTCTTCCAAATGCCATTATCCATGTCAGCCAATTTTGTCTCTTGTAGACAAAATAGATCTGGCTTTTGCTTTCCCAAAAAATCCCTTACTAGGAAACGTTTTTTACGTTTCCCTAGTCCCCTCACATTCCAAGACATTAGCTTCATAAATAAACATAATTTGCCCTGGATAGATTGGGTATCAAGGATTGGGCTTAAATGTCGTCCTTGCCCTTCCCTGAACTTTCGGCGTCTTTTTCTTGTAATTGTTGTAAGTAGTTGTACATATCACCTTGTTGGTCTAGTTCAATCCCCAATTTTTATACGGAAGTGATCATTTCCCTGGTAGGCCAGTCAGCAAGGGTTAGTTGAATAGAGGATTGGGAGAGAGTAATACCTTCCGGGTCGATGCGCTCCAATCTACGTTCCTTGCATGTTGGTGGAGCCTCCTCTTCCGGTTCCTTCACCTTCTGGGGCCTACCACGTGGTTTGCTAGGTGCCCCTGAAGTATTTCCTTTGCTTTTTGTACCGGTACTTGCAGGAGGTTTTGTATAGATCTGTTGGCTCTCTGCACCCTGAGTTCGAGGTCCTGGTTGCTCTTTCTCATAGGCATTTGTTGTGTCTGAGATAATGTTCCAGCCTCCATTCTTATACATCAATGAAGTTTTGTTGAGGTCAATTATACCCCTATTAATTAGTTCAACAATATGTCTTCCTTGTGGGTTCAGATTCTCCACATGACAGAGTGGTCTTTGATACTTGTCTGTTTCAGGTTGGGTTGATACATTGCTTTGTGGAATGAGTTGAGGATTATTGATATTGTGATTTAATTGGGTTTCCACATTTGATGTAGGGAGTGGGCTAGTATCAATTGGGTTTGAGTCCATCAGGGGAATGAGGTCCATAGATTTAGATGGGCCTGATGTATCAAGTGGGTATGGCTCCATTAATTGATTTGGTTCTTGGAGTGACTCTCTTGGGCGCTTGCCCTTGTTATATGTCTCCACTGTTTGGGTCTGAGTTGGATTGTGACTTGGTTGAACCCGACTTGGTTCAATGAATTCAGGTGTGGGGTTAAGTGATGCCTCAACGGGCTCAGCTGTGAGAGGCGGGAGGCGCGCCCGAGTCAAGCCCGAGTCCATTCCCAGCTTTTCCTTGCCCTTGAAATTGCATGGATCCGGCTAAGTCAACTCATTCTTCTCCATCACATGCGACTCCGGAGGGATCGAAACGTGTCCCTGTGCGCCTGACAGCCGTGGTACGGATTTGGAATGAGATCCACGGCACGTCCCCTCCGCGCCGGCCTGGGTATGAGCCGCGCGAGGTTCCCGAGGAGGCCGTGCTACGGGCCGGTGCTGCTTGGATGCAGGACCGGTCCGGGCTTGTATTGCCCTCTGGTCGGAAGCCGTTCTCTGGTCTGCGCCCTGAGCATCACCTGTGGTCGTCCTCCCCGCCGGAGCTTCCCTGGTCGCCGGCGCTCTCCCGCTGTCGTAGTTGTTTTTTCGGTTCATCCAGGCCAGGGCTTCCGCTTCTAGATCATCTGTGATCACGCCGAAGTCTCCTCCGTTCCATGGCAGAGGGGCCTGCCCTCTCTCCATGCCGATGAGGATTCTGTCTTTGCGTGTGCCGATGTTGCACCATACTATGCAGGGTAACGTTCTTCCACGTCGAACCCTGACCGCAGCTCGTATGTCATCAGCCATGAAGCCTCCTCGTCGGTCTACGTACACGAGCTCACCCACAGTCTTCAGTATCTTGGCCGCTGAGTCTCTGTCCCAACAGAACATCGACATCCGTCGGATTTCCAGCCATCTCACCTCGCTGTCCGCGTCTTCCGGCCGCCATAGATCTAGGGTCCATGGTGCACATTTGAACGAGAACGCCAGGAGGTGGATCTCATCGGTTCGTTAAAGTTCTCTAGCTTCCTCCGGTGATCTGCAGCTGATCATCATCCTGCCATCCCTGAGCTCCTTCACCGGCCAGTCCCATTCCATTTCAAGGGCTTCCTTGAGTGCAGCTGAGAACTTGGAGTCTATCACGAAGCCTCCGTTTATCTTAGTTATCGTCACCACCGTGAAGGATTTCAGTTCTTCTTTCCCTCGCATCATCCTGCCATCTAACGCCAGTGATGTGTGATGTTCTGCAACTTTCCGGGTAGCCGTGGCAGCGGCATGCGTCATTGTCTGTACTGAGGCTGGTGGCGGTGCCCGTTCATCCTCCATCGGCCTTGGTGGATGCTCCTGCCTTCTAGGTGATGGTCTTCTATGTTCGTGGTCGTGGTTGTGGCGTTCCCAGTTGCGCCCTTCCCTGCCCGTTTCCGGTGGGCGTCGGCTGGTTTGACCTTTCTGTCTGCAGTTCCTTCTGCGATGTCCAACGCCGCCACAGACTTGGCATGTCATCGCTCGACGACATTCCGCGGCCATGTGCCCAGGTCGGAGGCACTGACCGCAAACTTCAATGACTCCTTCCGGCGTCTTGATGTATGGTGGCAATCCCTGACGTGGTGCAGTAGCTGGTGGAGAAGGTCTCTTCTCCGCCGGATTGGTGTGTTCTGGAGATCGTCGACGTCGTTTGAAATGCACGTCCTCCCATACCCTCTCGTCGTTAGAGCTGTGATTGTTGTGCTGGGGGCGAGGTGTGGTCAGGGATGCTGTGATGAAGGATTGATGTTGCTCGCCGACAAGAGCTTCTGAGTACCTGACGCCTTCCCTTCTCGAGCTTCCGTTTGTCCCTGCTGCTGCTGGGTGTTGCTGCGTGGCTGTCCACACCGGTTGCTGGGGGAGAGTGTCTTTTCCATATTTTCGCCATCGCCGCCCCTCGTCGGAAATCGCCTCCGCCCCACTCCTCAGAAGGCTTACCACAACCCACTTGTATGAATTTAAAATTTTTATTTTAACACCACATGTTCATTTTCATATAACTATGCAATTTAAAGTTCAAGCAAACATATACGGTGTATTAATACACCGATGAACTGTGATGGGACTTAATGAATTGTTAAACTTAACAATTTGTTTTGATTTATATTAGTGCATTGTTTAAGATTAAGAGTTAAAAAAAAAACTTTAGTAATAGTCCACTTGGGACTATGACTAGGAAAACAATGAAATTTCTTCAATTAGTTTATTATTTCACATCAAACAGTGTTTACAATGAATACGGCTTGGAGGTGTGAAAATTTAGAGGCAAATGGAGATAAATTTACTATTGCAAAAAGAGTGTTGGGTATAAATAGAGCAAAATGGTTAACAGCTAGTATATAACCGCTATCTTTCAATCAATAATTTACAACGGATATTTTTTTAAAAAAAAAACTCTAATGGCATGGTTAAAAGAATCCTGAACTTGACTCTGGGGCGCTCTTCCATGCTCGGCATCCTAAATCGAGAACGACTGACTCTAGGGCTCGCGCTCCGGCGCCTGACCACAGGGGTCAACACCGACTACGGCCCCACATGGGCGAGCGAGTCCCCACATTGACTATCTAATAAAAGCACCATTTGTTACACACATGTGATCTCTTAAAAGCTAGCCATTAAGAGGAGGATGCCCACCACATATATATGCACTACATCTTCTTTAATTAGTCGATGTGAGACTAAACTGTTATAGTAGTACTAGCTAAATCTTAGCACACAACATAAATGAGTGTGATTTATCCCCCCCCCCCCCCCCCCACAAAAAAAAAACTTGAGATCAAGTTATAAAGTGAAGTTATAAAATATTAATTTATATATATTGATGGGGTCGGGGTAAAAGTGGTGAGACTCATTGCGTTCATCCAAAACTGTCACGTGTCCAGATCATAGAGCTGCATATCTCACGATCCGCCCCTTTCCCTCCGAACACAGTCCAACCGTTCAAGGATGAGGGGCGGACAATCAACTCACCAGTTTTGTAGTGTCGAAGCCGTTCAACAGACAGCTCCTCGATCCCGGGCGGCCCATCAGTTTTCCCCGTTGAAGCGAGCCAGCTACAAAGAAAGTAGTGGTCAGTTCTCAAGCTCCGATCCAGAAGAACGACGGGCCCTTAGCTAAACGCCTAGTTGGCAAACACGTGTTCTAAATAGTGACTTACACCCCAAGAAATCCGGGCATATATAAGGAAGTTGCTACAATGCATTTAGGGCATTCCAATCTTAAGTTGGCAGGGACTCTACTATCTTGAGAAGGGCATCCAGATCAGGGCTCCATTTCCAACCTCATACTAAAATCCATGAGGAATCCTCTCTTTGTTTGTAAGAATGTATGTAAACACATTGATAATAGTGGATTCCTTTCCCCCATGGTTTTTTCTCCATCTTTAGGGGTTTTTCCACGTTAAATCTATATTTTTTTCTCTTTGATTGCTTGGATTATCTCTGATTTCCTATTACTGTTTGAGTCCTAATTTCTAAACAAATTCAACCGTTGATGCGAGATTGATTTTCGATCCAAAGCAAATCCGATTTCAGCATCAATATATATATATATATATATATATATATATATATATATATATATATATATATATATATATATATTATTACGGATATATTTGGTAAAACACGTGTCGCCTACCTAAACGACCACCTGTCACACACACAGGACTATGTTTCGTGGGCCACGTAGCAATATCGCCAAATATCCCATCACAATTCCGTTCGGCAAATAAGTCCAGGGTTTAACCCTGCAAACAAATCCGTCGGAATTACAGCAACCCCACACCGTCTCATAGAGGGCTTATAGCCACCAGGGTAAGAAAATATCTAACGCCTCTCTACAGTAAGTAGATCTTGTCCACTTGCCTCTACAGTGGGCAGATATTTTCTACTTACCTACGTAGTACTTACCTACGTAGCACCTATGTAATACCTACACAGTAGGCAGATATTTCTCACCGCCTCTTGAGATATTTATTAACCGCCTTAGGAGATATTTCAGGCGATATTCATTCACCGCCTTACTTACCGCCTTCCCCCACCACCTTTAAGGATATTTTTCCTAAACCGCCTTTGAATGGCTATAAAAGAAGAGCAACGATAGAAAGAAAGGGATCGGGAAAAATCCGAAAATCAGTACCCAAAGAACTAACTTAAGTCTATCCTCTTCTCACAAGTTTCTGACTTAAGTATCGGAGCTGAATCCGGGCAGAAAGGCTCAATTCCGATCACTCTTTTCTCCATTTACAGATCCATCAGCGGATAATTCCGATTGGATTTCTAAGGTGTTTTCTGTATTCCTTGTTCAGAAGCTGAAGTAAGCGTCCACACCAACTATAAATTTTAACCGTTTGTTGAAGGCTGAGACCAGATCACGAGGCAACAGTAGCCAAAGTGTGAGGTGGACCAGTTTTTGGCATCAACATATATATATATATATATATATATATATATATATATATATATATATATATATATATATATACGGGGCTGATACTAGGACTGGCAAACAATCAAACTGTTCGCGAGCAACTCGAATTCGATTCGATATTGGCTCGAGTTCGATTCGATTATTTTAATAACAAACTGAACTTGAACTCAAATTTGAGCTCGAAAAATAAGTGAATCGAATTCAAGCAAAAGTTAGCTCGTTTGAGTTTGGTTCGAAGTTCGAGTATATATATATATATATATATATATATATATATATATATATATATATATGTGAAACCCGAAAATTTTAGGTTATTAAAATTTTCTAGTTATTAGGTTAAGGTATAAAAGGCCTCAAGATTTGGGTGTAATTGAAGTATGCTTGGGAATAAAATTGTTCAATTTACCCTTTAAGTTAATTGCTAATTAAAGAAGGTGGTCATATATGGGGATAATTAGATTTGATATGAAAATTATTTTCTAATTATAGTTTTAGTAGATTTAAAACCCCAAGTTTGGATAAATTTGGTTTATGTTATTTGGTTTAAGATATACATCAAAATATAAATATTATTGGTGTGAGTTAGATTAGATAAAAATTTAATATATATATATATAAAGATTAATGGTTGTTTTTGCAAAAAAGGAGATATCTCTCATAAATCATGCAGCAGATGTTATATACTTATGTGTTATATTAAATATAATATAACATAAGAGTTTATAAAGATAAAGTTTTATATATATGTATATAAATGAATGTCAATCAGATCTTTGAATTCAAAAACAAGTTACGGATTTGATTTTATATGCTTAATAATATATATAGATAGATATATATATTTGTATTGTAGGAGATGGAGGTGCGTGATAATCATATTTAAATGTATATATATATATATATATATAGTAAAGGATAGATATATAGATAAAGGAATAAATATTTTTTTATTTCTTTGATTAATTAAAAGTGTTAGAAAAGACCTCACATTTGGAGTTTATTGTATTTTATGAAAATAGAATGGCTTAGATGCAAAGTGGCATAACTTAAAAACATCAGTAAATTATGAGCATTGGAGATTTAAATTAAAAAAAAACATGATTTAAAGCAAATTCTTGAGTATATATATATATATATATATATATATATAAATAATATCAAATATATGGTGTAATTGACGGATGAGGTAAGAAATTTGTTTGAAAGTTTATATATTGAGTGGATGAGGTTCATTGATGATTGATTTGATAGAATTTATAAAATATATGAGCTGTTGACAACCAGATAAGATGATTTGTGTGATATGAATATGAAGAATAGGATAAAATATTGTTGTGGATTCAATACCCACGTGAAATCACACCATGCACACCATGCACGAATGAACAAAAATGTGACCTACGGCTGAGATAAAAGCTAATAGAACAAAGGGGGCATCCGACGGCCAAGAGAGGGCACACATGGTGTTAAGATTCGGTTTGAAACTAGGTCAGATGAGGAAAACGTGCGAACATGAGAATTGACGCGGTTGACTCGCCACGCGGATTCACCCGCCGCTCGCCATCGCGGAGCTTCGCCTCATGGCGATTATCTGTTTCGCCAGATAAATACAAAATAAAATTTAAACGGAGAATTATCTTATCCGATTGAACGAAGTTCGTCCGGAAGCTTCCCCGCGAGGATCTATATATAAAGCAGTAGTCCACGAACCCTAATATCCATCGGAGACCAGCGCTGCCGCCGCGACCGACGGGAGCCACTCGAGCCGCTGTCTTTGGTAAGTCCTCGGTACCTGTGAAATAGTTAGAAGCATCAGTATATCTGTCGATCTACAACCAGAATACAAGGGTTAGTTAATAGTTTACAGGACCTGATCATAGTTGAGAGATAGTGATCATTGTTGTATTGAAATCTCATAACTAGCTTGGGGGTCATGAGAACATCCAAGTTTATGGTAGGTGTAATATTAGGCAACTGAATTGTGATTATACCTTGTTGTATATTGTGGAAGAATTCTAGCTGGGTTAGATCTGAATATAATGTACTTAATGGCATAAAGTTTGGTGATTTCTAGTTCAAGCCTTTGTAGTGTTGACAGGATTGGATGCTAATGGAGTGGATCATAAGGCAAATTGCATTGTGTAAAATACGATAATCAAATCTTGTAATGTAGAATATATCTATATCTTGGTTTGTTTTGCCTTCTTGTCAATCTCGTCAAACGGAGGAATTGGAAACGCTTGGATTTGAGATGACTCAGAACTATTAACAAGTCATTATCATCACTTACTTTCTTAAGTCAATGGAAGTTGGTCTGTTATGGGTTCTAGTACGTATGAGTTAATGGAGTAGATGACTCTGAGAATGAATGGGTTCTGGGAAAAATTATTAAAGTTATGTTGGGTTTCCAACAGGGATTTTGCTTGGTTTGGATGTTGGGTGAGCTGTTGTGTTAAGTAAGTTGATTTAATTTGTTTTAAACTCAACTTGGGTTTAGCCAAGTTCAGATTCATTAGTGTTGGGTTTGAATATTGGTTAAGTAGTTTGGTACCTGATCATTGGACACAAGTTAGGTTGGGGATGTTAAAGAAGTTGGGTTCAGTCATGTTAAGGTTGATCAAGTCTTTTGAGTTGGGTTTGGTAATGAGCCGGGCCCATTAGTTGGACATGCATCATAGAAATAAATATTCTTAAATACACGTGCGTATAGTGAGAATAGTTTTGTGATTACCAGATATCGACGAGAAGCGTGGAATCTCATCGGGACAGATATAGATCAATCGATTGGATTGCGAATAGAGGTAAGTATCCTTGCCTAGTCCCACTTGATGGGCGTTCTTGACTTTTTGATTCATGTTTCTTGTAAGTACACTTGCCTACTACCCCACTCTACGGAGTGTTCTTGACTTTTGTTGATTTCCATGATTTTGTAAGTACCCCTGCCTAGTTCCTACCCAGTAATGGGTTTCTTTGGCTTTTGATGATGCCTTGATTTAAGCATGTTCTTGATTCACGACTCCCTTGATTTCATACTTATGCACGTTTCCTCATGTTTGGGACCTTTGTTTGTTGATCTCATGCTTGTTGGCCCAATGGGGCATTGTTTTATTATTACTACGACTTGGTATTCTATTACTTTGATTTGCATATACATCTTGTGCTCCTGCTTTATTGAATTCCCATGTGGTGTATGCAAGTTGTTTTGTTAAGCTTCGTTGTAATCGCTGAACATGTCTACTCGCTTGGACCTAAGACAAGGCCGTGGCGAGCCTAAGTGAGCCTATGCTATGTCCGGGTAGACTTGCGTCAGCACTTCCGTGTGAAGATTCTCCCAATTAGTGCAGATTAAGATAAGTTAAGGGAGAGGTTCACCCGTCCTGGGATGGTTCATTTGGCCGCCAGATGCATTACATGTTGGGCGGCTCTCGGACTCTAGGGTCGACTTAAGATAAGATAAGATCTTTGCGCAGGAGATGACAAGAATTCTTTGGAATCCGTATTGTGTGCTTGTAGGATAGTGAACCATATGTGTATGACTTGACCTTGTTTTCTGTGATATGATATGTTCGAGTGGTTCACTATTTCTTGATATCTATGTCAAGTTCATTGCTTCCCTTGCAGGTATACTTACTGAGCTTTCCTTTCGAAAGCTCATCCCTTTCTATTTCCCTTCTTTCAGGTTTGAGGATTAGTCGACTCAGGTTCGGAAACATACGAGGGAACGGGATACTTTGCTGAGGATCGGACATCTTAAGAATTTTGTATGTGTGTGTGAGTTTTTACTCGACCCTGTATTGACCCTTGTAGGGTATTTTGAGACATGTAATTGTATCCGCTGTAAAACTCAATAATTATTTTATAGTTATTTTTATTAAGTATGTTATCTGCTTTTGATCTATTAGGCCTTGTATCCGAGTGGGACCCGTTTTCACTTGGAGTGCAGTACGGCTCTGATTGACGATGCAGAGGTCCTTAATCCGAATTGGGCGTTACAATATATATATATATATATATATATATATATATATATGTATGTATGTATGTATGTATATATGTATGTATGTATAATTATTTGAGTTGCATAATTTATTCTTGATTTTTATCTTATAAAATATAACTATAATGTAGTTATAATTATGTTTAGCATTTGTAATGTGAATTTTATTATAATTTTATAATTTTTTTAAATTTTGAGCTTTTTTTAATTGAACTCAAATTTTTATAAATATTATCGAGTCGAACTCGAGCCGAAAATTATAATTCGAACTCGAACCGAATTCGAACTGAATATTATAATTTCGAACTTCAGTTTTAACTTCGAAGCCAACAATGGAATTTCGAACCTCGAGGTTGGGCTCACTCATTCAAGTTCGCTCGCTTTCTAGCCCTAATGTGATACTATACGTACGTACTTATCAACGTCCAAGTGTCAAGTTATTACTTCGTTTTCTACCTACTTGCATAGTATTTTAAGGATTTTCAACCGTATGGATGGAAAGAACATCGAAAAATAAGCTAGCATGTCAATTTTCATACAATTTGGGAACTTGCAGAGTCTTCATCTTAAATGGTGAAATTTTGAACCGGTAAGATTTTTATAAATTTCCACCCGTTAAGATGAAGACCCAACAAGTTCCCAAATTGTATGAAAAATTCAATACGCTAAATTTTATTTTTCGATGTTCTTCCATCCATACGTTGAAAAATCCTTAAAATACTATGTAAGTGGCCAAAAGGGAGCGCTTACTTACTTTGCATAAGTAATCCTACTTACCTTACAATATCACCCCCGTATATATATATATATATATATATATATATATATATATATATATAGAGAGAGAGAGAGAGAGAGCGGTGATACAATCCTCCCGGCTGTATTACTGTGCAAGTTAGGCCGACTCCCATTTGGGTACTTGGAAAGTGTTTTAAGGATTTTTAACCGTACGGATGGAAAAATTATCGAAAAATAAGTTAGCATGTCCATTTCATATAATTTGATGACCGTTTGGTCCTCCTACATAATGATTTTTATTTTAGAAAAATTTTAACGGTTCAGAATTTCAATCATTAAGTGGCAAATTGTATGAAAATGGACATGCTAGCTTATTTTTCTATAATCTTCCCATCCGTACGGTTGAAAATCCTTAAAACATGCCCCAAGTGTCAAAATGGGATGCGACCGGATTGGAACAGTGTTTAGACCGGTCGCATAGTAACATGCCTCTCTCTCTCTCTCTCTCTCTCTCTCTCTCTATATATATATATATATATATATATATATATATATATAACATGTTATTGTCCAGTTGTCCTAACGAATGTGAAGAGCATAAAAAAGAATTTCACATATTATTTTCTCGATTAACTTTGCTTCGTACTTTAATTCTATGCTTCTTATATCATTGAATTAGCACATTATATAAAAATTTTGTTTGACTATATTTTTCAATTAAAATTTAAGCTAAAATTATATTTGATAAGAAATAAGCTCTTATCCGGGGTAAGACTTTCCCATTACAAAAACTTTAATCTTGATGAAAAATAATACTTTTAAATAAACTAATACCATGTTACACCGGTATTAAGTCATTTCATTGCTATATAATTCAATCAACTTAAATTTTAAAATAAAATTTAAAGGATCATGTTCTCATGTTCCTTTGTGCATGGACAAACAAGTTCTAGCCTTGAAACAAACATTGATTTAATGATTTAGTTAAATTAATTGTTGGATCACTTGAAGACTTATTAATCCCACATGATAATATGCTTTGGCTTTATAGTCAACTAGACATTTAGATCTTCTAAATGAACCACTTAATACCTAATCAAGTCAATAACCAACATTGTAGTAGTTGTTGTTATTAATATTTTTTTTGTTTTCAATATTTTAACTCTAAAACAAATTATATTTGTTTACATATTCCCAAAGTTTTGTGTTCTTTCCTCATTAATTTGATATAAATCCACCATAATAATCTTTTCAATAGATACAAAAGTAAGAAATTTAGAAATAGCACATGAATTAAGCCTGACATGTTTACATATATTTCCTAATTATTTTTTTAAAGATCTAATCAAGTCAATAAGTAGTTAGGGTTCTTTGAAATATATAGTATATACCTAAAAATATCATATTATTAGTTTGATACCATAACTTAAGTTTACCATTGTAATATTTATTTAGTAAATAAAAATTAAAAATTCTTAAACTCATCGTTAATAAAGTTTTTCACAGTATAGGGGCTCATTGGTCATTTCCTCAAATGTTTAGAGAGAACATTATTAATAACCTAAATAATTTAATTTAAAACATGATGCATAACAATTAGAATTAAACTCTATAAATTTTTTTGAAATATTTAAGTTAATATTCTTTTGCTTTTGTTTAAAATTTCCTACCCAAAATGCCCCTGAGCATTTTTCTCCCATAAATAATTATGCAATTTCCAAAAGAGGGCTTTTTACACTCATTGATTGACTGCCACGTGGCAATGTCGGCCATTAATCAAACCCATTGAATTATTAATTTATTAGTCAAGTGTGTTAAAAAAAGTCTTGCTTTTTCCCGACAACCCGCCAAAATTTATTTTTTATTTCTACTTTTATATTCCTCAAGAGCATATAAATATATAATTATGAATATTAATTTCCTCCACTTCGTTAATGTCACGACAACCTTTACTTTTTTGTCTCACCACTAATTTAACACCATGATTTCGGTTTTTTATTTTTATAAGAAATGATATTTTATTTTAATGTTTTTGGTTATCCAATGAGAACCAATAAACAATTATTAATGTATAAAATAGTTAATGGGTGATAAAATCTCACTTAAAATATATAATTATTAATGTATAATGTTGATGTTAAGATCTGCAACTCTTGGGGATCAGAACATATGTAGATCAATGGATGAGAGGTTGGTAATGATTCTACTGTTTCAGATGATTTTGAGGTAGAGATCGCCATATATAGATGATTTTTCGGGCAAAATTCTTCGTGTTTCACAAAATTATTGCTTCGTCAATAGACTAGCTTCCATGAGCCGCACCTCACTGAGAGAAGGAACTGTAAAGGAAGGGAGAGCGAGCGTTCGTGCTCTGGGGAAGCCTCCAATGCACAAGTCAGTATTGGTTCCAAATTGAGAAGCAAGCAAGAAGGAGAATGAGAGGAGTGTGGAAGAGATAGATGTTTAAGCCAACACTCAATCTCAGTGGAGTTCAAGGTCCCTAGTTCTTGTGTTATCTTCTTTGTGAGCCAAGGACCTCTTTATGTAGCCCTAAGGTTGTTAATTGATAGGCTAGAGATTGTTTTCCGGTTAGGAGACAACTGACTGCCAAGTGCTAGCTTAGAACAATTGGGCGTCAGCCTGGAGACAGTTAGTAAGTAGCCAGCTTTGGCCTTTTGTAATCTATCCTCCACTGTCAAATGATCAGACGGTTATGATGATAGTTGATCTCACGCTTACAATCATGCCACGTGTCCTCATATATTTTTTTCCCGTAACATAAAATAATCAATGAGTGATAAAAATTCCATTTAAAATAATGGATGATCAGACAATTACGATGATAGTTGATCTCCTATTAATTATTAAATAATTAATGGGTGATAAATTTTCACTTAAAATAATGAGGGTGGTTTTCTAAAGACATTATATATATTTACCAAAGGCTTCTTGGTCTAGCGATACCACTACTTTGCGTCAGACGGGTGTTCTCGGATTCGAGCGTCCACTCGCACAGGGTAGTGACAAGTTCCCTACTTAGAGGTATTTGGCATGTTGAGCTTGCTCCGTGGTAAAATCCTCCTCTACGTAAGGTAAGGGCGCAATGCATGCATTGAGCTGCACGCAGCACGATGAGCTTGCTCCTTGCAATTGTGCCCATCCTTTGAATCCCTAGTAAAAATAATAATAATAAAGACATTATAAATTTCAAAGAATATATTTTCTTATTAATTATTTCTAAACATCTAATTAATTCCCCTTTCAAGATTCTTAAATCTCTCTTTTAAGTCAACAAGCCGACAATGATCTATTTTATAGATTAAAAAATTATAAGGACTAGAAAAATCAATGCATTCTTCTGATAATTTGATTAATATTTTTATTAAATTTTCTAATCTTTATGTAATATTCGTAATCACAAACCACCATTAGTGTTTCTTTATTCTTCATTCCACCTAATTAGAACAAGCATTGATCAATTTCTATTATTTTTCTTTTTTTTATGTGATGAATTAAGAACAGGCCAAATGTATCAAAACAAAAGAGTTGAAAATTTAATCATGTTCATGGATGTATATAAATATCTTCATATTTTCAATATTTATTTTTAAAAATTAAGTTTCTGATAAATATTATTTTGCCGGTTACCTATAATTAGATGAGGAAGACATGAATATATATATATATATATATATATATATATATATATATATATATATATTTATAATACATGATTAATTAAAAGACATATATATGACTGATTCAATTAATTGAAAGGTTTAAGTTTGTCCATATGAAAAACACAAAGCATGAAAAGACTAGAGAAAGATTCTTATTAGCCAACTTTGACAAAACAAGAACAAAAGGATTAATTTTATAATGAGCAAATTAGGAAGTGGTCGGTGGCATTAATGATACCTCCATCCACTTAATTAACAATGGGTCCTACCACTTCCTTACCCCAAGCCCACTATAATTTTTAATCAATTAAATTATATATATATATATATAATTTATCTAACTTGACATGCAATTTTTTGCCTCATTGAGAATTTAAATTTATAAAAAAAATAATAAGAAAATGGGATGGGATACTTCTCTGAATTTCCCAAATTTTGTATTTTTTTACAATTATGCATATAAATCCTGAAAATGTTTGTAATTATAAACACACCCCATCATATATATATATATATATATATATATATATATATATATATATATATAAATTTCCCGTGAGACAAAAATTTGCATTTCAAGAATTCAGATAAATTTATATATATGAAAAATGAGATGTTTCTATGATTTTTCTCAACTTTTGTATTTTTTGATGATTATGCATATAGACCCTAACAATGTTTGTTGTTATGCGGAAAATATTAGAAGACACGAAGTCGCGTGGTATGATTATTTATAGGCACTGAGATGAAAGTCCAACTATCAAAATAAGTGTCTGATCATCCAACGGTAGAGCATGAATTCCAAATGGCATTAAAAGCTAGTTGATAACTATATCCGATCTTCGGGCTATAAAAGGAGTTCATCAGCTCACAGAGAAAAAGATACACAATACTCTAGATTTCACTAAAATCAAGCGCATATCTCTCTATGAATCCTCTCAAAGTTCTCTCTCTTTCTCATTTTTTCTCTTTTTCCATTTGGAACTAGGGTTGTAAATGGGTTGAGCTTGATCGGATTGGTCCCAGCTCAAATTCGACTCGAAATGGCCTAGCTCGAGCTCGAGCTCGTCTCGATTTTAATTTCGAAAGCTTAAGCTCAGCTCGATAGCTAGTAATTAAGAGCTTAATTATAATTTTACAATCTTGAGCTTGAAATTAAAAACTTAATTAAATTATATTTTTAATATTATATACTATAAATTAATATTAAATATTAAATATTATATTCATATATTATATGATATATTAATATTTATTAATATTGATTGATATTTATATTATATATTAATATATTAATATTAAATTTCAACTTGAGTTTGATTGAGCTCAACTCGGCTTGAGCTTGGCTCAAAATTAATTTTGAGCTTGAAATTCAAACTCTAGCTCGGCTCAAAAGCTCGAAATTCTCAGCTGACCTCGAGCTTTTACTGAGTTGATCTCGAGCTGCTCATAAATAGCTTGATTTTTTGACAGCCCTGTTTGGAGCTGAAGGAACAAAGCGTTTATTCAAAATTGTCAATCACAATTAATCTCTACTTCAAAATCAACTCCACCAACCCCTCTCAATATGCTATGATCTCTGAGAAGAGTAGAACCCTGCATCAACATTTGTAATTACCAATGCACCCCATAGTACCACCACAAATTAACCATAATCATTTGATCAACTAAGTCAACATTTTTTTTTTTAAAGAAAAACCTTCTTATCTTATAAAATTTTTATCTTAATAAACTTCAGAATGGAGGATATATATGGTCACATATATTTTTTTTTAAATTTTGTTTCTAAGAAATTTTTTATACTAGTTGATAAGTCTGGGGAGTTATATGTAAATACAACAAACAGATGGAAAGGTGTGGAAGATTTCAAGGGATTACTGGCTGGGGCGGTCGAGGGAAGGACAGGTGTAGGTGGATAGGAGACAGGACGCCGACAAAGGCCAACCGCGTCACATGCATGTCCCCTGGGACCAACTAAAAACGAGTTTGACGCATTCTACACCCCCAATATACGTTTCCCACTGGGGGAACTCATCCAGAAACGCGCTCTCTCCTATTTCAAATTATCTATCAATCCCTCAGTTCTACAAAAATTATTTGTTGACCCTTCTATTTGATTTTTGATGCGTGAAAATGTAATTTGTGGCGATAGGATATAAGACATATACTTGTGTTGGACAGGGGAATATCCCACTTGGGATTAGGAATAACTTTTGAAAAATTTTGAATTTTTTGGGGAAAAATTTTAAAGTAAAGGTATTAATGATAAGATAACTATGTGACTTCCATGCATTGGTGAGTGGGTTATTATTATATTCTTAAACTTAAATTAAAGTTTTTGGCGGAAAAAATTTTCATTGGGGAGTGTGTTGGGGATATCCCACTTGGGGATAAACATGAGTGAAAATTTTCATCATAGGCATATGAAAAAAAAGTAATAATAATAATTTATGGATTATTAGATTATACGTTTGTAACTCTCATGTGCTTATCATATATAAAAATTAATACTTAAAATTCACTTTAAAATAGATTTTTTTTTTACTTGAAAAGTATTTTAAAAGTTGTATAGTTTAAAAGCCTACCGAATTTCTTCTACATCTTTTCATCAGATCTAGAATCAATTGATTATTTTAATTAAAAAAATAAAATAGTAAAATATAAAAAAATACTATGATAGATCATCCGCAAAAAATGTAATAATAATAATTATAAATAGAGGTAATTATTTATTAGCCTCTGATACTATTTGGTACTATTTCTCCTTTAATTAAACTCCACCCAAAACTTTATTTACTTTACACCCCTACATCCCCCAAGAATCCCAAGAGGAAAAATAAACAGTGTCAGGAACCAATAATTCATTATCTATTATAAATATAACAATTTTATGATAGATTGGCCAAATGGAGGTTGCGTTGGTGCATCATGCATGTACACCTTGAAGAGTGTGTTTCTAGGTTATGTTATTATTTTAGAAATTTTTTTATAATATCTGTTTATCCATGTAAATATTTTAATTATTTATTTGATCGCTCAAAATATTATAATTATTTATATATTCCTTATAACTTCAAAATTTACTAGTTTATTATAAAAATAGCAGTGAGAAACCAATAAGACAACTTGTAAATTTTAGTTTCACCAGAAATTTAAATATTTTTATTTTTAGAGCTTCATTTATATTTATACCCCTACATATATGCAAATAAATAAATAAATAAATAAATAAATAAAAACTATGTGGTTTCACAGATTTGCATAATAGGAAAAGTGATTCTTTTTTGAAAAAAATCTTATGGTTTCTCCGACTAATAAAAAAAAGAAAAACCGTTAACTTCTATTAACGGTGTTAACCCATACTTAGTTGACGGGGCATTTTTGTTCATTTTTTGGTTTTGATCTCTCAAACTGATGGATATTTGAAAGAAATCCAATTTATGACAGTTTTTATATAACTTTGGCATCTATTTTATAAAATTTGATGAGAATACTTTTTTTTTTTTTTGTTAACTCAAGAAACCAAAAGGGATTTTTTTTTTCTGAAAAAAACACTTCCTCTGTTATGTAAATATGAGAAATTACATGGATTTTTTTTAATTCACCCAAAAAAACCGCCTAAAAACAATTACCTATCAATAATAATATCACGCAATCATAAAAAGAGAAGCGCGATTCATAAAGGTTAAAAAAATAAGGGAAACGAGAGCGTTGGAAGAGAGGGACAGGGTGGTCCCCAGCGACGGGGAAGCAGCCGTCCACCGCTCCCCTTGTCTGCTACCATCCCGCACGCTTGTATCTCCCTCTCCACACGTGTCACACTCCTATAAACTTCACCCTCTCCTTCTGATCAAACCCTAACCCTCGCGACCACGAGCACGACTACGACGACGATGTCCACCGACACGGCGAGGAGCTCAACGGAGTCCAACGTCTCCGGCCTCGACTACGAGGAGACCGAGCTCAAGCTCGCCCTCCCCGGCGCTTCCCGCACCCCCGCCGCCGACGCCGACCGCAAGCGGGGCTTCTCCGAGACAGTCGCCGATCTCTCCCTCGGAGCTTCTCGCACTGACTCGCGCGCTGGAGATTGCTCCGATGACTCCCAGGCCTCCGCCGCCGGCAAACCCCCCGCCGCCAAGTGAGTCTCTTTCTTTGGAGGATCTGGCGTTTGGGTATCCAAAGGGTTTTTTTGTCATTTCATTCCCGAAATACTCCTTCTGAACTTTAGTAACCTTTTCCGGGTTGCCCCTGGTATAGGGCTCAGGTGGTGGGGTGGCCGCCGGTGAGGAATTTCAGGAAGAACGTGCTGAAGAGCTGCACGTACGTGAAGGTGGCTGTTGATGGCGCGCCGTATCTCCGGAAGGTCGACCTTGAGACGTATGGAGGTTATGAGCAGCTTCTGGCTTCTCTCCAGGAGATGTTCTCCTGCTTCACCATTCGTATGCCACTGCTGGACTTTGGAGCTTGATCTCCTGTTGATTTGGTTCTTATGTGTTTGCTTGTTTGTAATGGTGGTTTGGTTGTGGTGGCATTTGCAGGCAAGTATCAGTCTGAGAGGAAGCTTGTGGATCCTGTGAATGGAACGGAGTATATGCCTACTTATGAGGACAAGGATGGCGACTGGATGCTCGTCGGTGATGTCCCATGGAAGTAAGTATTGTTCTCCTTGTTATATTGGATGTAAAGTTTGTATTTTTGTGATTTTTCTCCATGAGTTGGATTGCAAGTTTGTATTTTAGTGAATTTTCTCCATGATTTGGATTGCAAGTTATCATCTTTAGCTGACATGTAGATATGTTAATTTAGAGAGCCTTTGATTTCTCCTTGTTATATTGGATGAGATGTTTGAGATGATGATGATGATGATGTTTTGAGTATTAAAGATCAAAGAAACAAATTGGTGAGAATATCTAGTCTATCAACTAATTTTGAGGTTAATTAGGGAAGTATTTAGGTGAATTTCAGGATTCTGGCATTAGAGATGGAAGATATGTTGAAAATCTGAATTTTTTTAGGATCTGTTTGGAGTAAACATATGATAGATATAAGAATGCCTCTAAAACAATCAAAGAAAAAGGGATAGAGTTTGATCACTGATTTCATGTTCGAGTCTTGGCCAGTATTAAAATTAAGAGCTGGATGTCATGATCCAATGATATGATTTGATCAGGGAAGAAACCAATATCTCTTTTCTGATTGCAGTACTTTTTTGTTGATTGATAGGTATATATTTAAATTGCCAAGACTAGTCATCTGTTTCATGTTCCTGAACAATAAGGCTTCTGTAGTTCAATGGGGTCTTATAGATCTGATTCCACTTCTTTAGTTTGCATGATGTTCAGCACTGTGAGATCTATGATGTATGTTTACGACCATTTCATTTTACGCATAATTTAGCCAAAGAAATTACTCAGTTTGAAGCCTTCTGCAATCCTCCCTGACCATTTCTTCCCTAAATTAACTGTTTTGTCAATTGAAATGGTTATGCTGAAAGCCTAATATATCTACGCATTTCGGGCAATTCTGACCAATATTTATCATTCACAGAATGTTTGTTGCATCATGCAAGCGCATCCGGCTGATGAAAAGCTCTGAGGCTGTCAATTTAGGTAATCAAACTTCAAAACTTTCAATTTACTTGTTTTTCCTTGAACCAAAACGAAAATTGTGAGAACATGTATATTTAAATTTATAAACATGCCTTGGCAGACTCAAGATAGATGTTCCTACAACCCTTGATCATAACAATGTTCAGGTTTTGCGCAAACTTAGAAGCTTAGCACTAAAATTGAGCTTATTTAACACAATTTTTTCCTCAACTTTTTTCCATTATCTGTGATGAAATGACCATTTGTTCACAACATACTTGATTGTTGTTCATGCAGCTCCAAGAGAAACTACTGGATGCACAAGCACAAGATGAAATAGGAGCCATCCTCAACCGGTTCCGAGCCATATTGTACAGTGATTGTGCCTCCTTTTGTTTGTTTGTCGCTCGATTTTGTGGGGTTGGAAAATAAGCTGTTGTAGTTACCATAATTGTGTTTTGTCGATGAGAAATACAAATACATACCTTACAGTTAGTTGTGTGTGTGTGATCCATCCATAAATAAGAACAAGACTTATGTGTGGTCCAAGTGAAGTTACAATTTGTGTTCATCCTCATCTTTTTTTCAGTATTTCATTATTCTTTCCAGGTTAACTGTGCTTGTTATGTTTTTGTGGTTTGTTTACTTTCTTTTCTAATTGTCAATTAGCTTGTGTAATGACAAACTTGAGCCTCTTGTTCTCCGATTAAGCTTCTGATTATTTTTGGATTAAGATTCATGTATGTTAAGTTATATTAGTGAAATGCTTATATTAGTATCAAGAATCAATATGATTGACGAACTTGACATAAAGATGGAACATGCTTAAACTGAAAGTAAAAAAGCAAACTAATGGTTCTTATGAGACATGACAAATACATGGATTGAATGGAACCATCTGTAATATAGATAAGACCAGATCTCGAGGCAAATAGTGGAGAATGATCTCGAGACCACCTTATCTTTGCCAGGTGCTCACTCTTCTTTGAGTTTGAGGGTGATGGTTCACCGTACGGTTGGACCTACGTTAACATTACACTGATGGGACACCAAGACAAACAACCCCAACCAAAGACATTTATTCAAAAATACCCTTTGAAATACCTGAACGAATCACGTAAATGCGCTTCTAATAATGTATGAACTTTATGTAACTTTTATATTTCAAGGCAAGACCATTATTGCCAAAATGTAGTTTGTGAGGACCTACATATAATTTAGAGTTTTTTATTTATCAATCCTTCAAAAATAACCAAATCACTTGTCAATCCCTTACTTTTCAATAATATCCCATAACTCTCTCTTTTATTTTTGTTTTACTTACTACCTCTTGAGTTAGTTATCTCAACCAAAGATTTTGAATATTTTTTAAAAATTATTTAAAAAACAAAATAAAAGACAAAAACATCATTTCTTTTCATAATTATTGTTTAACCATGACTAATAAATAATTAAAAAATTCTGAAAAAAGTTATAAGTAAATTATTAGTTTATTAAGAGAGCTTAAATAAATTTATATTAAATTTATAGAAAAATATGATTAATATATATTTTTATTTAAATTTTAATAACATACATAAAAAAATTATTTGTAAGTTGAAATAATTAGATTTTTATTATATATATATATTAGAATGAAAAGAAAATAATAAATACATTTTTATCACCAACAAAATACATCTTTCAGAATTATTGAAAATAGAAAAGGTGAAAAAATTATAAAAAATAGTAATCAAAATATTATATTTAAAAGGGGTAAAATTATCAATTTACAGATATTATAACTTCGGTTTTATATTTAACCCAAGTTAAAGTATAAAACTTTAGTCAAGGAGGTCCCAAGTAAAATAAAAATAAAAGCGGGGGTTATAAGGTATTATTGAAAAGTGAGGGGATGGTAAGTGATTTGACTATTTTTGAGGGGTGGTAAATAAAAAAACTCTATAATTTATGGATATTTTGTAATTAAGATTTTTTCAGGGGTATAAATGCAAAAAGGAAAACGACAGCCAAATTAAAATTTAAATCATACCGATTGAGGACAACTCAACGGTCCAGATGTTGAAGGGCGGTGCCGGCGCACGATAGTTAACGTACACCACGGGGCGCCATTTTTATATTCTTGTTGTCGGGGAGTGAGTTCCGATGGGAACTCTGGTTTTCCGGTGAAAAAGTTGGAGGGAAGTAATTGGAAGACCACTTCCACTCCTCCCGAGAAGGAGCTCTTGAGATCTTTGTCTTTGAAGCCGATCTCGCCGGGTTGCTGATCGATTTCCAGCACTCACGATCTCGTTCAAATCTGGTGTTTTGATCGAGATTTCAGCAACGGATCCCCAGATCCATCCCTTTCTGGTGATTTCTAGGGTTTGGATTTCCTCCTTGTGATCTTAGCTTTTTAGTTTTTAGTTTTTCTTTTTGCTTGTTTTGGTTGTGTTATTAGATGGATGATAGAAAGTAGTGATTTTGTTTTTCTTGGTTTATTGCTTTGATTTCGCTGGCATTGCTGAAATCTAGGGTTTCTGGCTTGGATTCTGTCTTCGATTGGGGGTCTTGTGATTTTCAGCTTCGGAGTGGCTTGTTCCGTCATAGATTTCACTAAATATGTTAGCCTTATCTGTTCTTTGATGGTGTAGTTCTAGGGTTTATTTTCCTCATTTCCAGTTTTCCTTCAAGAAAAGGCTCAAACTTCTGCTACCATTAAACTCCGTACACGGCCGAAAGATCGGCTTTTAACTTTCTATTGTATTCTAAAATTTTGCTCTTTTTAAGGTACATTAAGGTTTTCTTCGGTCAAAATCATCATCCGTCTTGTAATATCTATACTAGTTTCTCTTCTTGCGGAGAAAGATCTAGGGTTTGAGTTTCGGAAATGCACTTCATCACATTAAATTTGTGAGTGCCAAGCATTCTGATGCTGCTTTAGGATTTCCCATCTATTTTGGACACAATGTGGAAGCAGTTTCTCAGCAAATTGCCTCATAAGTCTTCAAAATCCAACACCGCTTCAGATTCCACAAAAAATCATTTTGGCAGTAATGGCACAAATTCAGGAAGTTCGATCCAAAGGACAAGAAGCAGCGAGAATGCTGGTTCGGGCCGCGCAGCCGCCACCGTGAAGCGAATGTCTTCTGCCATCTTCCCATCAAGTGTGGTTGCTGGTATTGAACCTCTCCTTTCATTTAAAGATGTTCCCAACCATGAAAAGCCCAACCTTTTCATCAGCAAGTTGAATCTTTGCTGTGTCGTCTTTGACTTCTCTGACCCAAATAAGAACTCCGTTGAAAAAGATTTGAAACGCCAAACCCTTATGGATCTTGCTGAATATGTTAGTACCACGACCACTCGATTCACTGAGCCCATGATTGCTGCGAGCTGTAAGATGTTTGATGCCAACTTGTTCAGGGTTTTACCTCCAAGTAACCGCTCTAATTCATCTGGTGGTGGAGAAAATGAAGAGGAAGAGCCTATGTTTGATCCATCTTGGTTCCATTTGCAAGGTGTGTATGATTTGCTACTCAGGTTTATTGCATCCTCCTCCCTTGATGCAAAGGTTGGGAAGAAATATGTAGATCATTCTTTCATCTTGAGATTGCTTGAGCTCTTTGATTCAGAAGATCCAAGAGAAAGGGACTGCTTGAAAACAATCTTGCACAGGATTTATGGGAAGTTCATGGTCCACCGCCCATTTATCCGTAAGGCAGTAAGCAATATTTTCTATAGGTTCGTCTTTGAAACAGATAGACATAATGGGATTGCTGAGCTGCTGGAGGTTTTTGGAAGTGTTGTTAGTGGGTTTGCTTTGCCATTGAAGGAGGAACATAAAATCTTTCTATGGAGGACTTTGATACCTCTGCATAAACCAAGGTCACTAGGTGTCTACCTTCAGCAGCTGACTTATTGTGTTTCACAATTTGTAGAGAAGGAACCAAAACTAGCAAGTACTGTGATTATGGGTCTGTTGAAGTATTGGCCTGTGACAAATAGTCAGAAAGAGGTGATGTTCTTGAGTGAGTTAGAAGAAGTTTTAGAAGCTACCAATATGGCTGAATTTCAGAAATGTATGATTCCATTGTTTAGGCGGATTGGTTATTGTCTCAGCAGCTCCCATTTTCAGGTGATCTTTTTCTTCTCTTATTGTAATTACTTCACATCCCAGTGCATTTAGTAGAATCATTTCCTGCTGCATTTCTTTTTAGAAACTTGAGTTGATAGCTTGATAAGGTAGTCTATTTCCTTGAACTAACAAGTTATGTTTACCTGGTGGTTCTTCAGATAATATTGCATTTAGCTTTTCTTTTTACCACTATTGCTGTGATGATCAACCTTTTATGGGTTTTATTTGATAGTCTGGTTGATGATCTGTTTATGTGAAAGCTGACTAATAAAAAAATTGCAAGAGTATCTCTTATCTCCACCTACAAGTACTATGCTCTTTAACACATGATTGTAAAGGTTCCGGGAAGAAAGGAGATGATTTTGCATGGATACTTGTGTGATTGGATAAGACTAGAGGGTTACACCAAATATTCCTTTGGAGTTTTGATTGAGGAAGTAGAAGATAATTTGAGGTCGATGCATTCACCCATTGAGATATGGTTGAAAAACAGCACTGTAATTCAATGATTGGAGACAATAGCTAGTATGTGATGGTCACATTTTGAAGTTCAAAGTTTGAACAGAAACAGGTGATAACAGCTATACCCAAGGGTACGACTGGTATGTTCTTAGCTTTGCTCAGTTACAATGCTGAAGAGAGATCTCCATTACAGGATGATGAAAATAATTCTTGATTAGATTGATGATACTTATATAATTTGTATGTGCATATAGTGGGGATGCCAGACCCCATTAGTATGGGATTAAGGCTTAGTTGTTGTTGTTGTTGTTGTATTTAGTGGGGATGCCATTTGTAGTAGAGGCTATTTAATATGGTCCCAATGATTATTCCAGCTGGTCTAACATCTTATGAAAATTTTCATTCACATGAAGCAGTCTTTTTCTGTCAAAAGGTCACTTGAGTCTCCCGAGCTCATGTATGCATCATTTTGGCACCATGAAATGGCGGCATCAAACAAAAATATATAGGGTGGAAGAAAATAATATAAAATATCAAGCATGTTTTTTTGCCCATCTGCTATTAATTGAAATATGGAGGATGGAAAATTATTAAATTCAATTGGTGTGATGCTTGTTGCAAGCAGAAGGAATTGAGTGGCAATTAAATCTCATCTTCTGAGGTTCCTTACCTGGATTTGGTTGTTGTGTATTTTCCTTTTAAATAATTTTCTCCTATGCTTATTGATGGTTTAAATTTAATCACGGAAATGATTAAGAAGTCTTGAATGAAATATTGCGTACATCAGTTGATAGAAAGTTCATTGTGTCAAAGGTTGATCAATGGGAAGTTGCACCATAACTTATTATTTTCTTTGTTGAGTTTCTGATGACCACAGCTGTCTTTCAGGTTGCAGAACGGGCTTTATTCTTGTGGAACAACGACCATATAGTCAGTCTTGTTGCCCATAACCGACAAGTGATAATGCCCCTTATCTTCCCGGCTTTAGAGAGGAATGCTCAAACTCACTGGAACCAAGCAGTTGTAAATGTTACACTGAATGTGAAGAAGATGCTCTCCGAGATGGATGAGGAATTATTTTTAGTCTGCCAAAGGAAGTTTGAAGAGGAGGAAGACCAGGCAGTGTCATTGGAAGAAAAGCGGAGGATGGCTTGGGTACGATTGGAGACTGCTGCTGCCTCTCAGCCAGTGACTGGAAACACAGCTGTCCTGGTAATGCCCATCACCACTCCTCCAATTACATCCAGTTTTACTTAGTCATTGTGGTTTATCGCCATGTTGTCACAGATGCTGTATCCTCACTATTTAACAGTTTTGAGGTTACTCTGGGTTGATTTGGTAGAAGATAGATTTCACTCTTTAAGTTCTCCTTTCCTCTTTAATTTTCGTTGTTGTGGGGATTTCTTGTACTTACTGTGGGAATTTGCTACTGCTCTGAAGGCAAAGCATGTTGTAATCTGTATTTCCATCACCAATCAAATCTGTGCCATTTGCCACACCTTTCCATTGTGCCAAAGGTGCTCTTATTGAGTTGTTTTGATCATAGCTAACAAGTTTCTTTCTTGTTCTATGTATTGTACTGTTGATTTCCATTTTCAAGTTTCATTAGGGTGTGTTTGGTTGGATGAGTTTAAAGCATCAGGATTTCCATCTTCTTAGCTCGACTCAAATTTAATCTTTAATGTTTAGTTGTTAATTTTGATTTATGACCAATTCAGGAAATATTTTTTTTATCTAGCACAGCATTAGTGTCATCTATATCATGATGTATATTTTGATTAAATGTCTGTGTAAATTTGTAGTTTTTTTTAATCATATAATGTTAGTGATAACTCATAAAAGAAAAAGGAAGAAAAAGAAGTTTGGAAAGAGTTGGAACCATATGTATTTATCATCTTCAGTTTTTCTGATGTATGGAGAGATTGCTAAGATGGAAAGTAAGTTGTTCTCATTTGTGGTTAAAAATATTATAGTGTCACATTACATACAATGAAAAGATGGTCTCAAGAGACATGTTTTGATCTTTTGGATTGTGGGCAGTGAGCATTATACAAAGTGGGTCATGTAACTTGGTGCTTGTCCATTTCTCAGTGTCCATCTTCAAAGCTATTATGTGCCATTGGCCCAGTCTCCATCTTCTATTGCTTGTTTGTTTGTCTGTCTGTCTATCTTTTTATTATTATTATTATTATTTTAAATTTATATCTCTATTTTTTTCTTCAATATTTTTTATTAAAATTTGAAAAAACCAGTGATGCATTAAAGAAAAAATAATAATAATAATAATAAGTAGCTTTGAGAAATCTTCAGATCCAATTTTTCTTATTGCACATGCACTTAACACTTTTCCGAAAAACAAGGATATTTTTAGATTTGTCCCAAGACTATTCCAATTTTTAAGGTTTGCCACCCAAAAGGTATCAGATCTATTGAGGAAGAGACCAACCATAAAATTTAACTTTAAAGATTTTATTATTTTTCTCATGTCAAATAATTCAATGACTACAAATTTTTGTAGCTTGCAATTCAAATTGACCCTTAAACTTACATCATGAATGAACAATGTTAGAAAATCAGTTAAAAACATAATAAGTTATATATGATGTATCATTAACACACAAAAAAATAATGATTAATTAATTAATACTCATATATGATAAGATCCCAACCAAGTGTTCATTTAAGAATAATTTCAAAAAAAAAGAAGCTTTCCAAACTTTTCCAACTCAATGTGTACTTTCCCATCCATCCATCCTTCCTTTAATCATGAAAGAATTGATCAATGCTAGGCTTGATCCTCCATGAAGTCTCTCAAGCCATTATCATTCATTGGACACTTTGATGATCTATACTTTATGAGAAACTTTCTTTTTCAAGTTGATACATTTATAAATTAACATATCTTTAGGAATTATTAATTATTAACAAACCCCAAGGTATTGGAGTACCTAATCTAATCTAATCTAATCTAATCTGATTGTATTGCATGAAAGGGGACCTCCCATCCATCATCATCTTGTCACCTCCCTCAGTGAGCCATTATTGAGAATATTCTCCATGTCTCTCAACTCTTCATGCTTTCTTTCTAGTCTTCTTCACAACAACTTATAATGTTCCTTTTGAAACTTCATTTTTATTTTTATTTTTATTTTTTGCCTAAAAAGAAGTGTGTTTGTGATTTGATTGTATTAGATATAATAAATAATCATACTCATTAAAGATTATATTATTATTATTATTTTTTTGAAAAAAAATTATATTATTATTATTAGTGAAAGAAACCAAGGTTTTTCATGCTTTGAAGATCAATAAAGATCACTCATTTGTACCATATATGTTATATGACAAGCTAGCTCTTGAAATTTGAGCTAATGATACCACTCATATGTATATATATAATAACAATATCATCATTTTGTTGGAAGCTTTTGTTTTAGAGAGAGTTTTTAAAGCTAATGTACAAGTGGTAATTAGAAGATCCTTTGGGATTGTGTGATTAATAGAAAAAGTGAATTGGAGATCTATATATGCATGGTTTGATGGGTTTGAAAAGATTATCCAAGAGGAGGAAGTGGAAACACATGCATGGATTGGAAAAGGTATATAGTGCATGCATGAATGAATGGATTAAAAGTAGGATGAATTATGAAATGGAGTTCCAAGGAAACAATGATTCATTTTTGAACAGTTTGGACAATTATGCATGCCAAGAAAGGAGCACATCACCATCACCAAAGAAAGCTTCCCATTTTGTGCAAAAGCTTGTTCTTTCCCTTATTGCCATTTGGTTTTGGTTTTGGTTTCTAAAATTGTGTGTTTGTTTTGTGTTTTTTCCTTCTTGTTATTTCTAATATTTTTTCTTTATTATAAATCTTCTTGTTTGATAAATAACTATTTGTATATATGTTCAAGTTTCGCTTACTTGTTTGATAAATAATAAGTTGATTTTAGTGTAGATTTTATATCATAAAATTAATTTAACATAAACTTGTTACTTACTTGTTACTTCGAACTAAATAGGGTTTTAAAAATATTATAATATTAAAATATAGGACGTAGCTATTTGCATATTTCATGTTGAATTTGAGTTTTGAGTAAAAGTTAGATTATTAAGATAAACAAAACCTTGACTTACTTTTACCAAGAAAGTTGGTTAACTCATTCCTCTCAAGAAATTGAGGGTTCAAACCATAGTCTTGATATGTCGTGTTTCTAATGGTTCGTCCACGTTTATCAAAACAAGAGAAACAAAACTTTTATACATAACTTGAAAACACTTTAATTAATAAATAAACAAACATATATATGTTCTTTGAATTTAAACAAGGCTGATTTAAAGTGAATTTTTTTAAGTATATATATATATATATATATATATATATATATATATATAGAATATATATAGAACTGATTCAGTTCGGCCGGCCGCAATACTGTTCATTTGCGGTCGCATCGGATTTGACCCCCTGAAGCATGTTTTAAGAAAATCCAACCGTATGGATGGGAAGATCATCGAAAAATAAGCTAGTCTGTCAATTTTCATACAATTTGGGAACTTGTAGGGTCTTCATCTTAACGGATCAAAATTTATAGGAATCTGAACGGTCCAGAATTTCAACCGTTAAGTGGGAGGACTAAACGGTTACCAAATTGTATTTAAAATCGATGTGATAGCTTATTTTTAGCGATCTTCCCATCCATACAAAAAAATACTTCAAATATAATCCGGGTCAAATTGGTATTGATTGGGATCCTACCAAGTTATCAGAAGTCTATATATATATACATATATAGAGGAGGGGTTCGATTCCGAGACCTGTTCATGAAGATCGAGGCTCATTTCTTAATAAGAGAATACGATACCAATAGCCTATCATGGTCGTTGGTATTCTTCTTAAAATATTTCTTATATATATACAAATATAAGCCTAGGGATGATAGAGAATCTCACTATTTGTTAAAGTGGAGGATGACCAAGTTGCTTGGGGACAAGTAAACATGTTGGTGCATCTCATCTCATCCATTTGCAAATCAAATCACCAAAACCAAAAGATTGAGACCAATTTAAGACTTAAATTAACACATCCTCTTTGGATTGCATTAATGGGAAGGATTAAATTAATTGTGTGCTAATCATTGCTTATGGATGTCACCATATGATTTGCATCCCAAAACCAAGTGCTTTCTCTCAACCATGAATTACTTATTCTTCTTCTTTGTCTTGGACCATTTCATTTAATTTATGATTGGAATATATTCATTCATTTTGTTGTCTTATTTCAATTTGTTTTTTATGTAAGTGTGACAGCAAATTTACATATAATAATCTCTTTTTTTTATAAATAAAATTTTTTACATATAATAACAATTTTCTATGATTACAAATATATATATTTTATTTGATTTCAAAATTAATTAAAGAAAAGCAAGCAAACAAAAGCGAGTGCTTAGAAGCCACCAAGACGCGACCTTTTCATCTTTAAAGCCTCGGAGTCACTGAGATAAAGCCCTCTTTCGCTTCTCTCTCTCTCTCTCTCTCTCTCGCCATCATCGATCTCTTCTCTTCCCTTTGTGGGAATCCGAGCTCTGCTTCGTCCTCTGCCATCATGAGGAGGAAGAGGACCTGTTGCTTTGTATAAAGCACGGCGAAAGGGGGCGCCTTGGAGGGATCATGGCGGTTGTGATGATGGGCACTGGTGAGAAGGAGCCCATTTTTCATGATTTCTTGGGGATGAGCTGCGGCGAAGCTACGGGGACTGTTCCGGTGGACAAGGGTCGGGAGAACAAGGGCTCTGAGATGGAGGTCGATGCGTCTCTTGGGGCTTCCTCTGCTGGCCATGCTTTGCTATCTGGGAGCTCTGATCTGGGCTCAGGTTGTTGCCTTTTTTTCCTTTCCCTTGCTTTCTCTCTTTCTTTTCTTCTGATTTTTTGTTCGTCTTGGCTGATAAAGATTGTGTTTTTCTGTTCCGGTTGATTGTTAGAATCCCTTGTTTTTTTGGTTATTTATTCATTCATTCATTTATTTATTTATTTATTTATTAATCTTGTGATGGTTTTTGTTCTTCTGCATTTAAATTAGATGAATTTATTCCTCACAATAAGATATTCCTGTAGTTCTGTTTTTTCTTTTTTTTTTAGGGTTAACTTTTAGGATGAAGAATTTTTTGTTCTGATGTTGAAGTTTCCCATAGTTTTCTTGCAAGAAAACTATTAGCATTGAGAGTTTAATCTTTATGCCGGATCTTCTTTGAAGTTATCTCCGTCTGGTTTATACTGAAGCTATGCATGTATGATGCCTTCACACTCTGTGTTGCTGCTGTCATCTATCTCATGCCTCTAAACGATTGTGCCATGATCATCATTCTGTCTCTTATGCTCTGTATGTTTGGTGCTAATCAATGAACATTTAGTGGTCCTTATTGTTCCTGTTTTCTATACCATTTGCTACTAACTTCTACTAGCAGCATCCACTACATGTGCCTACTAACACCTCAGCTAACCTGTTGTTTCTCTTCTTTTATCATGATAATAAAATATGGATGCTATGCTTTGGAAATTCAAGACTCTGTGAAATGTCCTTTTCTATTCAATGTTTTCTCCTTTGGTTCTTATTAAATTATTGATGCTGACTAAATTGTTTTGTTATGTGTTCTATAAGAATATTTAATCCCTTTTCTTCTTCTCATATCTCTTGGTAGAGAGGCAGGGGGTGAACGCTTCTGAGGTTTTTCACTTTCATGGTAGGAAGAATGCAATGTCAGGGCCTGAGATGAGCACTACATTCTCTGGAAGAAAGAGGAGCAGCTCAGATTCGGCTTATATGGGTATAGTCAGTGATCGTGTTATCCCTGTAGGCTCTGATACGCTTGAGAACTCACGTCTTGTGAAGGTGTTTCCACACTCAATAATATTCCTTCAAACTTATGCACATCTGATTGACATATTTGTTCTGTTGTTGTTAATCAAAGTTTGAAAATGAAATTCAGATGCTCGGAAAAGATGTGGCTGGTGAAAGGTTGGGAAAACCACATGAAGATGAAACAGTGTTCTCGATGCAACCGCCACCAAGGCCGACTTCTCTTATATTACATCCACCTATGGGCAGCCGCCCTGA
The DNA here is from genome assembly GCA_026586065.1 of Dioscorea zingiberensis. Classification (NCBI taxonomy): domain Eukaryota; kingdom Viridiplantae; phylum Streptophyta; class Magnoliopsida; order Dioscoreales; family Dioscoreaceae; genus Dioscorea; species Dioscorea zingiberensis. The sequence goes on along the minus strand of CM048822.1, from coordinate 6,239,822 downwards.
TTCCCTTATTTACAAATGGGAACGATCAATGCCGTCAAACCCTGGGCAAATGGTGCATTACCCATCACGCTTTTCCCAAGCTAGCAATTATGGAGAGAAGCCTTCTTCTTCACATCCATATAGAGATGCTATCGTTACCGGAGCTTCTCTTATTTCTCAAGCTGCAGCTGATGAGGGTTCTAGAACTGGAATTAAAGGCTCTGGGGCTTTTAATGTTGCAAACCCGAGTAGTGGCATTGGTGAGAGAAACTCAGGTGCAGTGTTGCCTTGTAGTAGTAGACCAAAGGCTCCTCTAGTGACTGAACAAGAGCCTTCTAATGTGCCCAGGTAATTGCCTTATCACAGTTAAGTGCTTGTAGCTTGTAATTTTGCTTTAGGACTCTAATGAAAGATCAGTGCTTCTTAACCTTTTCTATCTGTTATTTTCAGTCGTCATACCATAGCATCTGCTAGTCGGCAAATGACCATATTTTATGCTGGCCAGGCGCATGTCTTTGATGATGTTCATCCAAACAAGGTCAGGTTAATTATCTTTGTTCAAACCACTAGATTACAGAGGCTTGAATAACATAACTAGGATAGGTTGAATGATCCTTTTGTCACAATGTTTTAATATTTATGCACATTTACTGCTGATAAAATTCTGAATCACATAGCTCAATGCATTATTTCCTCTTGTGTCATCGAAGTTATGATGAGCTGCTTTTTAGAAAGGGACTTTGTCTTCATTGTTTCTATTAACAATCATGCAACAAAGTCCCACTAGCCCAAGATCACTGGCCAAGATCTGAAGAAAGTCAATCAAACACTTGTGATTTCAACCTCCAAGAATCGATTAAGAGTGAACAGCTTAAGGTGTAAAATCATAGATCTTGTAGCTTTTCCTTCACATAATTTTGAGAGGAAGCCAATGTTCTTAATTATATGAACTTGGTGTACCTCCACTGCTTCTGCAACTTAAAATGGCATTCTACTCTTATGAGTTAATATTGATGTCGGATCACATCGATCCTATTACATTTATATCTTTCTTGAGATGGTAAAAACAACTTTACAAAGAACCTTGTTATTTGAGATTCTGAGATGAAAACAGGCAGATGTGATAATGGCTTTGGCTGGATCAAATGGAGTATCATGGTCAACCACTTACTCCACGAAGCCCGGTGGTGCACCTGCACCAGCTGCCGAAGCTAAACTCCAGAGCAGAGAGAATGAAATGCGCAGCGCCTTTGCAACATCCATCCAAGGCAATTCAGCTCGTCCACTCCCCGGCCAAGTAATTTCACGGGTTCCAGTTATTACTGATCATCCGAAACTTCCATCTGGTACTCAAAACTCACACCTTTCTGATTTATAAAACCTTCGCCTTATAATTCTTTGAGTCTTGTGGTTTCAATGCTCCGCAGCTGAGACAAGATCAGCAGCCGTTCCAGCTGCAGAAACCGATACTGAAGGCAAGTTCAGCATCAGAGATGGTTAATGGAGGTTTCAACACCTCAATTTCAATCAATCTTTTGTTGTGAGGGCAACAACTTCTCCTTTGTTGCAACTGTGGAAAAAAAAAATTCAAAAGAAAATCTAGCTAACATTTTGTAGTATCCGATTCTATTTTGCTGCCTTTTCCTGTCTGATGAATTGCCACCTTCTTTCTTTTAATAGAAATGCATGTTCTTCTTCACTTGTCTAAAGGTTTTTATACAAAATATTATGAAAGTTGGCTCATTTTCTTGATTGATTTGTTTTCCACTCATCATGTTTAGATATTATTATTATTATTATTATTATGCATACGTTTGTCTTCTCTTTGATATATTATGTTCATGCGTACCATGCACCTTCTTTCAGCCAGCCATCTAAATCGGGTCAAATTATGTGTATTTTTCTTTTATGTGGTTGAGAATTTAAGTCACCTAAAAAAAATAAGGAGATTTTTCAACATTAATCTCCTTGGTAAAGCATTAAAACATCAAATTAAATACGCACTTGTTATCATCAAAGTGTACATCAAGATGAAGATTAATGTGGACAAAATGTGTTCATATTTTTAAATGACCAAACTCTCAACCACATAAAATAAAATTAAAAAAAAAACTTTAATTATTGAGAAAAAAAATATTTTTTTTTATAAATGTAGACGAGCCTAGTTGAAACTCTCAACCTCCTTTTTTTTAAAAGAGAATGACTACCCATTTTTCTTGTGAAGATTAATAATATTATCAAAATACTTATAAATATTATTTAACATCGAGAATTTAATTTAAACAATCAGACCCAAATGATTCATCAATTTACTATTTCACCGATGCTTAAACATCAAATTAATATCTATATTGTGACATATATCCACTTATTAACATCGAGAACTTAAATCAAATAGTTTGACAAAAGGCACATAATATTCTTAATAGTATTTCCACTTGAGGTCTTTAGTGGCGTCTTTGTGTTGTAAGCTACCTAACCTTTGATGTGCCAAATAGATCAAACCGTACACAACGCAAGGTATGTCTCATCAACTCACCTTTTTTAAAAAAAATTTAATTTTTAAGGTTTTTGACAAATGCGCCCCTAAATAATATCAAAATTATGTATTTATCTATCAATAACACATAATTACTTACGTACCACCGAATAACAACTTTGATTGCATATAGACAAGTGTTAAAATCATAAGATTATTAACAAACAATAGACTTTAACACCAACTTTGATTTTTAAAATTGACATTATTATTATTATTATTATTATTATTATTATTATTATTATTATTATAAAATAGATTAACCACAAACCTATAAACCTCAGACGTTATCTTTAGAAGAAAATTACAAAAGACACAAAACGTAAGAATTAAAAAATTACAAAACAAAAAATAGACAACTGCCTTTTCATGGATCATAAAAGAATGACCAATCTTTCCAGATTTTCATTGCTACTCTAATACTTTGCTCTGTTTAGATAAATCTCAACAAATATAATTGTATATATATATTTTTTTAATCCAAACGTGACAGATGTCTTATTTATAAAGTTACAGGGAAACTATATACTTAAAACCATATTAATTTGTGCAACTATCAAATATTACATCAAATTGCCTATTTTTTTACTTTGATGAACCTTTTTGTTATAAATGGCACTACTAATATCAAATTTTAAAAGTAAACACAGCTAACAGGTAATACATCATTCTTGACAAGCCACTGGAAAATGAGATGCTATCTATCAATATATATATATAAGTTAATGAAAGAAAAAAAGATTAGCGGAAGAGAGAACTTAATTAAAAGGAAGAAGAGAAGGAACAACTCACGACTAGAAAACTTTCTTTTCCTCCTCAACTGAACCAACTTTACAAAAACTAACAGGATGTTAGAGGATTGATTTATTTCCAGAGCTTGACAAGTTTATCATGACTTGCAGATGCCACTGCACCAGTGGCGGTCGATACTGCCAATGCGGCGACAAGACCTTCATGAGCTGCAAGTGTCATGGTCTTGTTCTCTGACATGTCCCACAGCTCCAGGGACTGTATGAAATTTCAGACAAAAACGATGAATAAATTCCACTTCTCACATGAAAATGAAGTGTTGTTGTAACAAAGTTTGCTGGGATCATCCATGAGAAATGTTAAAATGACTTGCCTGATAACAGCCAATGATCAACACAGAAGAGTAGGTCGGGTGGAAAACGCAAGAGTGGAACTTGTTGCCACTGCAGCATAACTTGTGCACGCATTCACCTTCACTCCCAGAACCAAATGACCACACCCTGACAGAGTCTTCACTAACAGAGGCCAAGTAATTACCAGATGGATCCCAACATACAGAATCAATATGTTTTGTGTGTCCCTGTAGATTTATAAATCATGTTTGTAAAACAATAGCAGCATTTTTAAGCAGCAACCAAAGGTGCTGAACAGCAGTAAATTATTGCAAAATCAAAATGAAAGAGCAACATTGTATATGAGCAAGCAAATCAGAGTCCAAATAATGCAACCTCATTGATTGACAGAAGTGTTATTTATTGGGAATGTGTATGCTTCGTGATGTATTGAATAATAAAAGAAGATGGCTGTATCCCAACTGAAAAACTGAGATCAAAACCCTTTTACTGATTTCTATGAGATGTGATGAACTCTTAAAAATAGTTATGGGGGCATGGAAATGTTGCCAAGGTCGAAATTTAGTCTTGAACTCCAATTATACAACTGAAAAACAAAAGAACCTGTAAAGAATGCCGAATAGCCTGAGTCTCCACATCCAGGACTGAAACTGTGTTCTCAGCTGCAGCTGCAAGGTATCTACCCATACGAGGTTGAAATCTCATTTGGGTTGTGCCCCCCTGCATGATCTCAAAATAATAATAACAATACATTAATATTAATATTAATTAATTAATTAATTAACAGTAAAACGGATGAAGATGAAAAAGAATGCTGCATAAAACTTTATTCAAGCTATCACTTTGAGGTTCACATCAGATCAGGAAAGAGAAGTTCTTCTGCCAAAGCATACCTTAAAAACACTCACATAGCACCCATTATTTATGCTCCAATATCGTATTTCGCCATCACTATCACAAGAAGAAATAAGATCTTCCTTAATCGGGTGAAAATCTAGGGACACAACAGATGAAGAATGTCCCGTAAAAGTACGAAGAGAATATCCAGGCTGCACAAGGAGTTATCCATTTAAACAATTATTCAGAAAGTTGTCTTACAGGTAAGAGAATCAAATACACAAGATGAAAAATGATTTATGATGCAAAACGCTACAGAACAGAACAACAGTGTTCCCTTCATTATCTACTGTAACTTTAGAGACTCATACATCAAGGGCTGATATGACAGAATATTGTGTAATTATTCATTATTGGCAATATTCTACAGTTACAATATTTATTAAGGGGTGTTGACAAATAATGTTTACCATGCATTTCATAAATTATAAAAATCCATATGCAGAGCATCAGGTTGACAAAATCATGGGAAGTTATGATATTTATATTTATAAACAACTGCATCCCTAACCTACCATGAAGATCACATTTTAATTTTCAAGTAACCCCAGAAAAGAACAATATGTCATGCTTCAGATGGTACTTCATAGAATATAATTCATGATTTTTAAACCCTCAAAATTGATATGCTGATCTCAGAATCCAGTCAAGGCTTGACACATAAATGTAGTCTACCTTCTTGACAAATATGCTAAAATAAAGATGGTATTGAACAAAAGGGACAAATAATTCCAACCAGTAAACAAAGAAAAGCCACTGGAACACAGCATAGCAGAAAATTAGTGGGAAAATCATTACTGACATTATCAGCATCCCAAACTCTCACAGTTTTGTCAAATGATGATGTCGCCAGACGAGGCATGCTTGAGCTAAAACGAACATCAGTGATCAGCATAGAATGCTCTTCTAATGTGGACTTCAATTTTAAATTGTCAGCATGCCACAAAAAAGCCTGTAAAGCCAGATCAACAACAAACAGTATGGAACTCACTTCCTTTATAATCAACAAGCACCTCAATTAAGCAAACGATTGGTAAGAGATTCTCTCAGTTTGGTTTTGACCTTTTTATCATGGCCACCTGTAGCTAATAGCTTTCCATCAGATGAGAAGTGGCAACAGTCAACTTTATTTGTACTAGCCTGGACTGAGCAAATCTCTCTAAAAGTAAACCCTGGTACATCAACTTATAAATCATCAAGTACAAAGCAATAACTTACAGAAAATAAAAAGAAAACATTCCTTTTCTCCCTTCTCATTCTTTCATGAAGTATTCTTTCCTAGTGCTATTTTCAATTATATCAGCCAAAATCAGAGCACACCTTTGGTATCATCCATACAACGACCTACTGCATCCCTTGGATCAGGGTCATCATGAGACAAAAATGACTCCACATTATCATCTAGAGAACCATCCTCCACAAAATGATCCATGTCAACCTGAATTTCAATACATTTATCATACCACTGCTAAAATAGACTTCTTGTGAAAGATTATTCAAGAAACACTTGGATGATAACTTCCAGTTTTAGGAATAAAAGACAAGTAGGCACCATTTAATTGCACACTCACCAATGGGTTTGTCGGTGATGTTAGGGTTCCTGTGGCATCAGAAGCAAATACTATCAAAGGCTTGGAAGAGCCACTGTTGTGCTGCAATGATGGCATAGATACTACATCTCCCGGTGTATGAGTTGAGGGTGATGAGGGTGCTGAACTTGGTGAGGGTCCAGCTGTATTAGCAGTTCCTGAACTATTGGCAGGACCAGATGATGATACTGGTTGCTTCCGCTTGCGAGCATTTTGACTCTTTGAAGCCTAGAAAATAATAGAACACACAATAAACCACACAATGTTGGCAATGGAATTAAATACATAAGAGGATATAGTATCAAAGAGATACTTAACAGTACAATTGTCCAATAAGAAACACATGGTCTCACATATGAAAATGGGCATTTTGCATTAAAGCCCGGAAGAATCCATAATAGAATGTAGGCAAAACTATCTTTATGATTTTGGGTTGCTCAGGCTCAAGCTCAGCTCGTTTACAACCCTCCATGCAAAGTAGGATATGCATAGGTGCATAATGTAGATCTAGAACTAATTTGGAGACACACAGAACCTAGAAACGTAAGCATCTATTATGGATCAATAACAATTCATTGTACAAACAAAAGCCTAATAACATGGAAAGCTCAATCCAACACACCTGGTCAGTTCCCCGGTAGGAATTTGACATGCTTCCATCAACTGCTCCACTCCCAGTTCCTATTTTCTCTGGCTGATGAAGATGATGGTTTGAATTCTGCATCTGTTGGCTTGGTATAGCATTCTGCTGAAGCTGTTGCTGTTGGGTGCTACTCTGTTGGTGCTGCTGCTGATGTAGCTGAGCTATCTTATACTACATATAAACAAGAAATAATAACACAAAAGGCACTAGAATGAAAACTGAAAGCAGTTTCCAGATACCAAAAAAGTACTTTTGATAATAGAGAATGAATGCCAAGGAATTGCACCACAAAAGGCAATGTAAAGGACAAGCAGATCAAAATTTTACAGCACAAAAGCATGCATAATCCTCAATAAATATCCAAAACACAACTGGTAACAAAAAACATATCAAAGAAAAAAGACTTGCTCCTTCGGAAAGGCTTCTGAAAGTGTTTATCAGTTCGAAATAAAAACAGATTATTATAAATAACTAAATATCGGTATAATAGCTATGAAGAGTCATTAACTTCATAAAATTCATAAAGCTATATTTAGTATTACACATTAAATCCGAGCCCAACACTCCTTTGATTTGGGTCATTTGCCAAAAATGATGGTAGCAGCAAGTGATGCAGCAAAAATTGATAGATAGCTCTTCTGAGAAGTTCACTAAAAAGGAAATTCTTGCCTAGTTGAGCAGACCAATCCTGGGATACAGCACCAAGTAGGTGCAAGTTGAATGGCAACCATTAATTTGACATTTTTTGCATAGAAACCCTTGAATATTATATATACACACATTGGCGGAGCCACATGGAGGAGAAGGGGGAAATTGCCCCCCTTTGGATTTGAGATTTCATTATTTTATAATAGTATATCTTTTATCCTATTATATAATATTTTTTTAAAATTTTAATTGCCCCCCTTTTCCATTCTATTGTTTATGAGTTATAATAGGGACATTTCTATATTCACCTCTACAAAAGTGTATAATTGTATATACACCCTTAAAAAATTATATTTACATGTTCACCCCTACAAAACATCAATATTTATCTATAAACTCCTATGATCTAAAATTTTTTGAAATTCATATTTCAGCCTCACAAATTTTCCCTAATTAAAATGGAATTTGTTAAAAAAATATATTACTAGTTGTTCTTGACAATTGACCAAGCAAATATGACTTTTATGTGGTATATACATTTTACAAAATTTTATTTGCTCCCTTATCAACAATTTCTGGCTTCACCACTGTATACACACACAATAGACCCAAGTGGTCCGACACTTCTTCGGACCCGCACATGCGGGAGCTTTGTAGCGCTGCGCTGGGCTGCCCTTTTATATATATATATATATATATAGAGAGAGAGAGAGAGAGAGAGAGAGAATATCAAAAATATGGTTTTTTAATTTTATAGTTTTAAAGACATTTTATCTCACCCTAAAATATGTTATTTAGGAGTATATATGTAAAATAAACAACAGCTTTCTTTTAATAAAAAAAAACTTATGGTCCACTGGACCAGGTCTATGCAAGAATTTCCCTTGAATAGAGTCAGAATCATTGAAGAAACCCAGAGATCAGAGTAAATACAATTGAAGTATATTTCTTATATTAAAAGAAATGTCTTCATTCCCCAGCTAACAAAAACATGTTTTGGCCATCACTATCATGAACACTAAGATGTATTCTACAGTACTTTGAGAGAGAAACAAATGCATCAGGAAAACCAGAAGAAAAAAACAGCAAGCAAAATAGGAAAAAAGGAACGCACAACTATAAAGTAACCTTGAACATAAGCACAATAGTAATACTAACAAAAATCAATGAAAAGCAAGAACTTATTGTGAAGAATGGTCACACCTTCATCAGCAAATCAGCATCAGTACGAGGTAGAACAGGAACAGGACTTGCAGCTTGCATTGGAGAACCCACATTCGGAATAACATCACCGACAATGTTTTGCTGGCCATCTTTCCCAAGAACCATATTCCTATTGTGTAAAAGCATCTTTAGCCTCCTGCTGTCAGTGTCTCCAGTAGATGGAGATGTCAAACTTTGTGCCTGAAGAAGTTGTTGCTGTTGTGGACTCAAAAATTGAAGTTGTTGCAATGGATGGGGTGATTGCATGAATGACTTTGGTTGTAAGATTCCTGATCGAAGCTGATCAAACCCCTGAAATGTTGAAGAAAACTTCTGAAGACTAAGGAGCAATTTGGTCGAGTAGTCAAGTACAAATACCAACATACTAAAAGTTAAAACAATATATATTTTAGAAAGAGAGAGGTAAAGAACAAAAAAGAAATGATAAGAAATGCATGAATTAGGAAGATATGGTGCATTCAGTAAATCAGTGAACAGTGTTGATTTGGGGCTTAAGTTGGATGACTTGTTTTGCATTAGGCCCAGACCATCTTATATGGGCTGATTTTTATTTACTTGTTTGTGAGCCCATTGGTCAATTTTGGAAAAACTTAGGGTTTTTTATGAAACTTTTCCCTCATGTATTTGTGTGCTGCTCATCATCGTGAAATACAACGGTTTATTGCTGCTCCGTGTGTTAGAAATCAAACAAAGTCCCACATCGGTTGTTGAAGAAAAAATGTAGGGCTTAAGTAATAAAACATATCTCTTAGTAGTGAGGCCTTTTGGGTTAAGCCCAAGAACAAAACCGTGCGGGCTCAGGCCCAAAGCGGACAATATCACTACTAGTGTGGAGATGTGAACTAAGCCCGATAGTGGTTCTGGCTGGACCAGTAGGATCCAGCCCGTCCCACATCGGTTGTTGAAGAAAAAAATGTAGAGCTTAAGTAAGCATATCTCCATTAGTAGTGAGGCCTTTTGGGTTAAGCCCAAGAACAAAACCGTGCGGGCTCAGGCCCAAAGCGGACAATATCACTACTAGTGTGGAGATGTGAACTAGCCCGATAGTTGTTGGGGTTGGACCAGTTGGGTCCAGCCCAGAAAGATTTAACACCGTGGATGTAGGCTTAATGCAAAGCTGAACCACGTTAAATTTTGTGTTCTTGTGCATTTTCATTCTTGTTCATTCTCTAATTGCATATTCTCTGTTTGCTTCTGCACTACAAACAGTGGGTGAAGATCTTTAGATTCATACCCATCAATACAGGTTTTTTTTTTTTTGACAGAAAGAGCGGTTAGCCAAATGGCTAGCAACTAAGTCAAAGTTAAGGGGGTGCACAGTTCTCGTCATGAGATAGTGGAGGGTGGGGTACATGCACAGTGGGTAAGAAAGTCCCACTCACTGTGACTGTTCATATACTCAGAAAAGTGCCCTCACCCACGGTTCGAACTCGCGACCTCAACGAGGCGAAGCCCTTAGTGAGGACTTGAGTACCAATATGACCCAAGGGTCGTTGGTTACCCATCAATACAGTTGCTATATGGACGAAGTAAAGAGAAGACTTTATTCCTAATTTCAACATTACTAAGATGATGCCAATAAACCCCATAAATAGAAGATCAAGAGTGGCAATGAAGCATATTTTTGTAGCTAATTAAGTTGTAATCAGACAAAAATGATTCCAGCAGTACTTCAACATGTCATCACCAAGCAGAATTTCTGTTTCCCACCCTTGTCTATAGAATTAAATAGATTCTATAATATATCAATCAGAATCTTACTGTGAGAGGCCATCCTTTCAAAGTCAAGTTGTTGCCAGTTTGATTTGAGCCTGCCATAACCGAGGAGTTTCAATTTAATTTGATCCAAACAAATAGATGAAACTGCTACAGAATTAGCATAAGGCCTTAAATTAAATAGATTTGAAAAAATGGTAATCTCACTTCTTCTAATGTAATGACTGTAGAAAAGAGAAGGAAAAACAAAAAAAAAGATGAAACACCAACTCAAACACATACACACACAAAAAAAAAAGAAACAAACAAATTTCAATCTTCATAAACCTGGAATCCCAATCAATGACCCATCAGGAGCTGCAGCTCTAGAGTTTAATACTGGATTCATCTCAGGCTTAACATCCTGCAACAAAACTCAGTCAAACCACTAACAAAATGATAGACAACAGCAATAGCAGTATGCCAGGGAAACCCACAGCTGTTGGTCCAGGAAGTTGCTGATTCCTCTGCTGGGCTTGGAGCAAAGTCCCAGGAATACCACCAGCAGATCCATGCAAAACTTGCCTGAAATAGAGAAACAACATGAATTTAAGTGCCAATTTTTAGGCACTCTGTACATGTAACATCTAGTATGAGCAAACAAGCATGCTAGGATATATTATACATGTGCACTCATGCACACATCACATATAGACTGAATTTCAGAAAGAAAAACTGAGATCCTATCCACCTTGACAATGCTCAAAAATTCAATCCACAAAACATCAACTGATATAGCTTGGAAATTGGTAATCAATTCTAATGCAAAAAAGGAAAAATGCATATCTGAATAATATAGGAAAAGGATAAACTTAACAACATCATGCAATAATTTAATATTCCCTCATGCACTTAATCATGCACACATTAAATTATAGGACAATTTGCATTGATTAAAAAGTTAAAAACCTAATAAGGAAGTATACCCTGAAGATTGACCAGATGTTGCAGGTGACTTTAGCATTGAGGAATGGGATGAATCTAACAGCTGGCCGACATTTTCACCAAATCTTTGCTGTAATAAAATTTCCAAAGGAGAAAGATGAGCACTAGCACTGTAGAGCATACAGTTATATTGTCACGAATACCTTGATGGATGCTTCATCCAAGGAATCCCGTTGTAGAGGTAACTTAAATCGTTCCTCATACATCCTCGTTGCCAAGGCATTGGCAGTTCCAGGACTTGACCGCAATAAAGGCTCGCCACCAACAAGCCCATTTGCTGCACCATTCAGTAGATGAGGTCCATCTCTACGCTGCTGTTGCTGTTGCTGCTGCTGCTGCTGCTGTTGTTGCTGTACCTGCCTCTGTAACAATAGCTGTTGCATTTGAATTTGTTGTTGTTGTTGTTGTTGTTGTTGTTGTTGTTGTTGTTGCTGCTGCTGCTGCTGCTGCTGCTGCTGAGGCGGTTGTTGTTGTTGCTGCTGCTGCTGTGGAGGCAGCTGTTGTAATTGCTGTTGATGTTGCTGCTGTTGCTCCCGGGCTTTGATAAGCTGAGTCTGAAATCATAGATAACTAACAATGTCAATTTTAACTAGTATATGGCCAAATAAAAACAAATCAATGAGTAAGATGTCATTCATCATAACATGATATGTCTATAGAGATGGCAAATTGGACAAGAAAAGCCTTTTAAAAGGTTTATACTTTTAGCAAAAAGAATAGGAGGAACCAAACAAACATAGTGTAACCTTTACAAAATAGAAAACTTATTGCAACTCTATTCCTAGACAACTATTTGATGTTAAAACCGCTTTTGTCAAATTAATTAAGAAATCCACAAGACTGAATAAAAGAACAAACAGGAAAAGATAATAAGAGGAGTTTGACACTGTGAACAACTAAGAATGTCAATTTTGACAAAAATAAAGACAAATTGACACAAATTATTGAGTGAGATGTCATTGATCACCTCAACACATTTATTACTATAGATATTGAGCCTTGGACAAGAATTCCCCTTCCTATTTCTATATAGATGGCTAAAGGAAGAAACACAAAATATTTACCCGTTGATTGCACAAGTATCTTAGTTTAATCAAATCCCAAAAAACAATGAAACTCAGAAACTTCCATTTCAAAATTGAATACAAACCATCAAATATATACATACAAGTATTTCAACAAGGTGAAAAGATCTTCTAGTACATTAACCCAAGAGCACTCTTAAACTTGTACTGGTGACAATCCACTTAAAAGGTTAAGCAATCTTGTGCCATGAAATACTGGCAAAGAAACAAAGGGAATGATTTTGTCCCAACACACAATAATGTCAAATCAAGCTGTGAAGATGATCACAGAAGAAAAATGCAGTATAGAATTGCTCAAGCTTGCAGAGAAGAATATGAACAGAAACTAGTAACTTGCCTCTATGTAGGATGCAGCAACATCAGAGTGCTTTTCATTGGTCCTTGCAATGAAGATATCCCAAAATACAGACCACCACTCAAACAGAAAACCACCAGGAGCATCAATTGCTGAAAACACACAAGTACAAGAATTATAAGGAGCAGCAGACCAGAACAGCTCCAAAAATTAAGACAAGAAAGCATTCACCACTCACCAACAGGGTCCGAGGAGACCTTCCCTTCAGCCTGAAATGCCTTTGCAGTTGCTTGCAAATTCCTCTTAATAAAATAATCATATATGTACACATCTAGCCTGTGACAAGATAAGCTCAAATGATTAACTATCCAGCAACACAAAGCAACACTATCTGTTCAAATAACAAAACTAAAAGAAAAACAAATCCCACAAGCTTAAATCTTGCAAAGGCGAAATGTATTATCAATCCATCAACATTCTAAGCAAGCCATTTTTCTGTTAGTAAACCTAATCATGTTCTCTCAAACTAAAGAGAGAACAAAATGAGTTCTACAAGATCTCGAACCATGAATCAGTGAGTACTATGCTCAAAAGAATTATCTAAAAAAAATATCAGAGGAAACGATGAAGAAACTCTATGTGGGTGGTGGATAAGATCTCATCCATGGCGACATGGCTAGCAAAATCTCTGAATAAAATCCAGCATCTAAGATTTCCTTTTTTTAAAAACAAAAAGATCCTTTTTTACCATGAAAACAATCAAGACTACTAACCCGATCGAAAACCATCTAAAATCTGCTGATAAACCCTAAAAGTGATGACCACAATCTGATATCTCGCAGAATCAACATGAAAAACCAAATACAGCGCACGGCCAACCCAAACAAACAATTCCAAAAAGCCCAAACGCCACCAACGTAAAAAATACATATTATTAACAATAAACAAAAAAACAAAAACTTTCAATAAAACACCGCAAAAATCACAAATAAAGCTCACATTTTATCAGCTTCCCAGTTGGTCTGCGCCATATTCCCCCCAAAACCACAGGCAACTCAAACAATACCAAATCTCCTACTCAAATTAGATTCAAACAACGCCACCATGCGCGAAAATCCTCAAAACTCTCAGCTCAATCCCCGTCCAAAACCCTCTCAGAGCCCTATTAACGGAGCCGCAACAAGGATTCCGAAGTGGCGCAGAGAGAGAGAGAGAGCTGAAGAACAAAGCAAGAAAAAGAGAGAGAAATAAATATATAAAAAATACTAAATGCTCAATTTATTAAATAGAAAGAAAAGGAGCCCAGATGTTCTTACATCTTAGTGTGACCACATACGTGGCAGGTGGACAGTGGACAAACTGATGGTCACTTTGTTAATTTAAAAAACTAAAGAAATTTATAGGAATAATAACTAATTTTTCCCTATAATTTTTATTTTTAAAAATTTATATTCTCCAAACCGGTCTCGAGACAAGACATTCTCCTATATCGAGCCTAGGACTCGGGCGCGCTCTTCGTCTCTCTCTCTCTCTCTCTCTTGATTCTTTTATATGAAATGTTGACCGTCCGATCAAAATCGCCGCACGATGGACGGCTTATAAATAATACCATGAATGCCCGCACTACTGGCCCGTCAAGAACGCAAGCCCGAAACACGATTACAAAAGATCCGTTTAGAAGTCGGGTTCGGATTCTATGGAACCCGAAACCCTAAACTTTGGTTGCGCTGTGGGAAGTGGGGGTCCACTGATTTGACTGCTTGGATATGCGTGTCTTTTTTGGATTTGTTTAAGATTTTCCTCGGGACCGTACGATTCTATCAGAAGCGAGAAATGGACGGCTGAGATTCCTCTATACAGCGTTTCTTGGTGTGCAAGACCCTCATCGAAGATGGGAACCAATTGACTAAAATGGCCTTAACTTGAATTGAAATATCTCGAATGGTCCGCGTGTACGAGGTCATTTTGGTCATTAAATTCATCGATTCGAGAGCCTCTCAGCTTTTTTCAGGAAAATTACCAAAATGGCATTCTATCGGGCATCGCTTTTGGCCGTCAGATGAAGATCGGACAGTGCACAGACCATCACATTTGAAATGACAAAAATGCCCCTCGAATAGGACAAAACAACTGTGGGGGTATTTTGGTCATTTAGTTGAGTTTATTCGAAACTTTTGTACGCCGTCAAGGGATGTCAGGCGATTCCGCTGAAGCCCACGTGGAAGGGAATGACATCGAAGTCCTTCCACTATCAATAGTAATGGGCTTCAGCGAAGGGTACTCTGGTAAATCTATTTGGAGGCAAATAGAATCTAATGATTGGGACGCAATCGGAACCGTACATTAATTGGGCGGACATTATAGATCCTTGGAAACAAGATCATTGATGATTCGCGTATCTCACCGTCCAAAACAGTGGACCACGATAACGAAGAAAAACAATCCGAGATCTATTAGAACAAAAGAGCACCACGATGCCAAGATGGCCTTTTAAATGAATATCTATTGATATTATGTAAAAGTAAGTCTAATTTAAATTTTTTTAAATTTAAAAAAATTAAAAAATTAGGTTGGGATATTGAAAGTTTCTCATAATTTTATATTTTTAAAAATTTTAAAAATTTATCTTATATTACTTTGGATTTTTTAATTTTAAAAAATCTATCTATATTACCAAATGAGAGTATTTTTTAAATGGTTACATATAATTTTAATTTTTGAAAAAAAATCAAACAATAGTAATATGGAGTATTTTTTATTTAAAAAAGTTAGATATTGATTTCAAATTTGTTGAAATTTAAGTAATATGAAATAAATTTTAATATATAGTGGCAAAACCATTAAATTGTTTAAGATTTATTTATTTTTTAATTCTGAGCTACCATTTACTAGTATATATATATATATAAATATATATATAGCTCATGTAAAAAATCTAAAGTTTTATTATGTGTCCCCTTTTTATAAGTTTAACTTTATATTTATTGATTCAAAAACTATTACAAAAATCAGCTGAATGGTTGGTGATTAGATTTTTTTTGGTTTGTGTTCTGTCGAATCAGATTTTGACATTATTTGATTAAATTTAAACAAAGCATCACTCAATTCATAAATGTGTCAACAATCAACATAACATGACTTGAAAAAACTATTTTTAATTCACTGCTGAGTCCAACTCTTTAAGCAAGGCAGTTATTAATAAGTACTGTAGTTTTAAAGGTGGGTGGACCATGAGATGGAACATTAAAATTTTGTCAATACAATAAAATAAAACGGAACCTTGTTTACTTATTTTCACTGCACCATCTTTTGTAACAAGTTACTATTTGTAACATATTTTTATATATTTTAAATTAATGTGATTTATTTATTTTAATATATATATATATATATATATATATATATATATATTGATTCAGGTTGATTAGATTTGTTTGTATCTAATCCGATACTAATAACTTGTGTTAAGTTGGTGGGTCATGTCCAAAATTAACAAATATAAACTCTCTCGTAACAACCATGATGAACATGATTACTAGCATCAGTTTGAGTTCCAACTCATTAAACAAGCACTTTCTTTGCATCTTGAAAAAGTGGGTAAACCATGATTTATTTAAAATTAGTTTAAAATCAGTACAGATTTTAGTACAAGTGTCTTAGTCAAGGAAATTAAAAATACAAGTATGATTTTTTGCTACTTACTTTTGGGTCCTTGAGAGGGAAGGGGGAGTGGGTCCCTAGCAATAGTGTCGAAACAGTACCAATGACTTTTTGATAATTTTCCCTTAAAAATATGCAACATTAAAGTGGTATGGAATCCCTGACTGGATGGTTGTGTTCTCAGTTCTCTCCTTAAGCTACCATCGCGTCGTTTTTGAAGGCCTCGTCGCTCTTGTCCACCCATCCTTGTGTGTCCTTAGTGAACTCAAGGCTTCTTTTTACCAAGCTTAGTGCCACCTCTAGCTCATGTCATTTGGAAGTAGGAGTTGCATCCAATCAAAAGAGTATGAGAAGCAAAATATCACTAATGATTATTGAGAAAACACACTGTTTATCTTTGAAGCGTCATCTATTCCTTTCATCCCAAATACTCCACATGATTGCCAAGGTGGTGAGGTCAATCACATCCCCTCCGCAAGGTTTTGTCCACCCTAGGGATGGGGCCCTGATGCTCCGTATGGTTTGTAGGTCAACTATCCATGTCCGGATCCAAAAAATGTGGCAAAAGCGGTCCCAAATATTCACTTGAAATGGGCATGAGATGAGTAGGTGATTAACTGATTTGTCTTCTGCATCACATAGGTAACATTTTGTACACTCCCTTCTCTATTTCCTTTATGTAAATTATCTAGAGAGAGGATCCAGTTTTCCTTTGACAACCATGTAACTGGCTTGATCTTACGGGGGCACGGTTGCTTCCAAAAGCTCCTCTACACGTCCCTTCGAATACCCCCACCAAAACTGAAGATATATTAGGATTTAACTTTAAAGACCCTATTAGGTGTAAGCTTCCATTCCCTTGAGTCTTACCCCTAGGGGTTCGCGCTAGGCTCCAGGATTGTTCACACCAGAGCTATTAAATTGTTTGCCTCATTCTCCACTAGCGGTCACGATTTGAGCAATGGTTTGCCTCTTTGGAGCCTAACCCTAACCTTTTGGATGGTTATCCCTGTCTTGATTAATAGAGCATGTAGTTCTGGGTGGGAGTTATGCAATGCATTCCCCTCACCCCAATTATCCATCCAGAGGTTTGTTGTGTCTCCTATCCTTGCCTTAATTAACAAGTATGTTTGCCAGGGTGGGCATGCCTTCTCGGCATAATCCTTTCCAAAAGGGGGAAACACACCCCGAGGCCGCATTACGGGCATCTAGTGGACCACATCCTGAGTAGACTTCTCTGAGTATTTTCAGACTTATCCCCTCACCCCCCTTGAGAATCTACCACCACCATTTTCTTAGTAATGCTCCATATATTAAATTCTCGAAGATTCAAAATTCTCCATCCATCATTTTCCTTAGGTCGACATAGTCTATCCCCACCCACCACTTTCTCTGTTATGCTCCTCCATGACTTGGTTAACGCAATTGGAAAATATCCTATGGCATGTAGTTAATAATCAAAATTGTTAACACTTATTATGTGACATTCAACGTTTTACGGTCAAATCTATGTATCGATTCCTGGTCGATGAGAGAACAAGATGTGACATTCCGCGATCTTTTTGAAAAAGCTCATATCTTTTGAAGATTAAACTTTTCACTTGTCTAGCATGAGAATAAAATCCGCACATTAGCCGCAATGGAGGGGAACCTAAACGACTAGCTTCTCATGTGAGGATAAAGATGAATCCGTCCCACATATACTATTTCCATGTCTTTTCTCAAAAATATACGTGAACACTTTTGCAACCTCTTGGGGTCATTGGGCAACGTCAAACGATACAAGATCTTTGGGACCCCAACCCAAGTAACATCCGAGTGAACAAAACATCAAATATATATATATGGGATGTTAATTGGCCATAATGGTCATTGTTGGAACCTTTAGCCGGTTAGAGATATTTACAAAATAAACAATGTGTTTTCTTAAAATTAATTTGTAACTCTGAAATCTTCTTTGGTTTAATAAACCTCACATGTCCAAACGTTTAAATTAAGATAGGAGCGGCAGAATCACATATAAAGAAAAGTCTAATCTTTAGTTGGGATGACCCAATGCAGTGTACAAGAGACAAGACCTTCAAAAACGACACACTAGAGCAACTAGGACAGACTCTTAGGACATTTGTGTATTAGAGATCTATACTTTTATTTTCATATCTATGAAACTAAAACATTCATATTATATGTTAGAATCAGTACAAAATAGTAAAGTATTTGATGTTGGTGGATGCACAAAAAATCGAGAATGAAGTTTGCAACTTGATGATACAATTTGAACATATCTAGCTTAAAGCAATAAGTGCTTCTTGAAAGTCAGGGTGGGATAATGTGACATCCGTGTGTGCGTGCCATCATCTTGTGATCGTGGGATTTAAATCCAGGATTGTTCTAACTAACAAGATCGTACACAAAAATTTAATACTAATAGACCAAGAGGTCTTGAGTAATTTGCAAGTATGTAGTTGAAGGGTATCTTTCTCAGAAAAGAGGCTAGTCTTAGATAAAGAGATTGGTGAGCCACGCCTCGTAGCTCTTTGGGTTCTACGGGGCCATCACGTGTCAATTCCCTCATTCGAAATATCTCCAATGAGAACCACATTGTATTGCTTCATTGTCTGTACTACGATCAAATTTGTACTACAACATGAATTCCCAAGCATCAAATTTGTAGTACAATCACAGGTTTTACTTTCCTTTTCCTTCACTGTTGTTGTTCATTCTTTCTCATTGTACTCCCCTTCTATTGTACTATATCACTGCTAGTACAACCCATTAAAAAAAAAAAAAACTTTTGGAAGTATAACATATTTGTTTGACTGACAGAAAGATTAATTTCATGTTACATATCTGCTTGATTTAGGCTAAAACATGAAATACAAATGCATACATATGTACATTATTTTGAATAATTTGAATAATAATCAACTTCCGGTTCAACTGTTCTAGTGTTCTAAAGAGAGAAGCAGCCGCCGCCATTGGCTCTAACAAAGTCCAAGATCCTGGGAGCCGCCTGGAAGGAGAAGGAAGCACGGCCGTCGGATCGCAGGCTGCTGGACGGTCGAGGGAGATTCTCAGGGACGACGCTCTCCAATGAATTGGCATGCCATGGAGGACACCTCCTTTGATCACTCCATTTCACCAGCTTCCCCTCCAATGCTGTTTCCATTGCCGGCGGTGAGTTCTCGCTCACGCCGATGCTGTTCGCTTCACCGGCAAAGCCAATGGTGCCGGAGCTTATCACTATGCATGCCATGGTTGCCATGCATCTTCTCCTCCAGCTAATTTCCTCTTTGTTTGTCCCCCTGTTTGTTGATCATTAACACATAAATGAGAAGAGGCATGCATAGTATTGCAACTCTAATATAATCAAGTCCAAAACAATGAAATGGAGGGAAAGGACTAACTTACCATGATGAAGAGGAAAGGGTGGGTTGATTGGTAGTGAGATGAAGGTGGTTGTTTGGAGAAGTGGAAGGCTTGAGGAAGGAGGTGATGGAGATGGCCATTTCCTTGATAGTTTGTTTTAGGGATCAAACTGTTTGAAGATTTAAATAGGGAGAAGGAGAGGACAGCAAAGGTGGAAGTTAGTGAGAAGGCAGGAGGACATGGACCCTCAAACAATGGAGTTTCTCTCCATTGCTTGCCGTCTAGAATGACCAATAACGTGAGGTTATTTGGGAAGAGCTTTCATGGCTGAGATATTTTTGTCTGGCCTGTGAGGTTTGATCATCTTAGGACCATTGATTTAGGAACTGATGGTGCTGATCAAGGGATGTGGTTTTTGAAGTCAGAGAGATGCATGGAAAAGCAAAAGCAAACTTCTCTTTTTATTAATCTTTTGTGTGAAGACACGTATATATACATGCACTGTTTTTTTCTTGGTTAGTTTGGTGAGGAAGGTGTGAGAATAATGCTATAGTGTGACTAGTATCCAATCTAGTTGCTATCAGTTGTATCAAGTAGGACTTTGGATTTAGGTTTTCAGGTCATAAAAATTGAAAAAGGGGATACATAATTATGAAGATTTGTGTTCAAAGATTCAGACTATAGGAGAAGACTCTGCTAAAAATTGGAGAGAATTAGAAGGTTGACCTCTTTCTAGCCCTAATTCTAATTTGTCTAGTGAATTATATAAAAAGATAATATTTGTTGTAAATTGATTGTTGGAGATGGTGCTATGAACAGGAATAAGGTCAGTGAGGCGTGCAAGTGCACTGACAAAAAATAATTTCGCCTCTTCTGAGTGATTAACTCGGTGCAACAAGATAACAATGGTGATGTTCTCCTAGGATATATGTACTCTCAATTTAAAGGATGAGAGTCCACGAATAATAATACATAGAAAAAGAAAAATAAACAAAACCATGTCATGTGCAAAGTAAACAAACAAATTGGTGCAATTGTTTGCGCAACATGAGCACGGGCACGTAAGAGAGCATGTCCACTAAACAAACTTAACAAGTTACTAGAGTGGAACATATAAAAGGAGCATGCAAGGTTTATGAATATCTGATGTGGGACTTAAAGCTGTTTCATTGTATATAAATGTTTTGAAACCTATAAGAAAGCCCAAACTACATGGGATTCTAACGATATTTGCTCTAAGTGCATTAATTTTCTCATTGTTTTAGAGTTTCTGATTGATTTTGTTAAAGTGTGTGGTCAAGAGGAGTTGCTATAGGTTAATTAAGGGCATGTTGGTTCAAGCCAATCTTTTTATTTATTGTAAGTATTCCTTTTGGAAATGTTTATACTAATATGTCATCTCTACCAGAGCCTTAGATAGGGACAATAACTTGTGTGTGTATGATAAGTACTTTTGGAAATGTTTATACTAATAGGTCATCTCTACCAGAGTCTTAGATAGGGACAATAACTTTTTGAAGTATAAAACACAACCAAAATGTCAAATGAATTCTTATTTTGAAGACATAAATAAACTTACCAACCCTTTCTTGGCAATCAATGATAGGTGCTTCTGAAGGCATGATAAACATTCCAAATGTCCTGAGATGGCTGATGCAGTTTGGTTAGATTAATCTCATCCTCAACCCCCCTTTGATTTGCTGCTTTAAAAAAGGTGGTCAAAAACTTATTTATGAGTATGATGAGATCATGGAGATGATCCATTCAAGACTACTACTAGTTCAGAAAGAAAGTATAAATAGTCATGATTTTTTAAAAAAAAAAAAAAACAAAGAACAAATAAAATCATAATACTGCTGCTCATCTTTACAGAGCAATATTCTAATATCCATTGAACTGACATCAATCCATTCTTAGTGTCTTGTTTGTGGACAGGTCACTAGAACCACTACAGACGTGGTTGAAACCCTCAATCTTTCCTTGCGAAAGAGAATGGACTAGCCAATTTTCCTTGTGAAAGTTGATTGGTATATAATATTACATTAAGAGTCAGTGTTCATCTGCAAATCTTCAAATTCATCAGAGTTAGTGTTACCTTCATTGCAGTCCTTGTTCTGCCACTGAAGAACATACATTGAGCCTGCCCAGAGATGGTCTTTGCTTGTTTCTGTTTGTTCTCAAGGATAAGATAAATGACTTCAAACAGAACCATGCAATGCAACTATAATTTCAGCGCACATGCATGTGTGGATATTTTTCTCTCTTGTCCAAAGGGTTTTAGTCCAATTTTATCTCATACATGCAAGGATTAAGATGCAAACATCCAACATATTCCTTTGTTAAGAAAAGTATTAGAGTTAACGGATCCGGGTTAGCGGTAACGGATCCGGGTTATATGTATGTTTGTATATAAAGTGTTAGGGTTTGTAAAGTGTTAATTATGAGAATTAATGAAAAAACCTAGAATCAGCTAGTGTGGCTGATAGCTTGCTCATCCCGGCCACCTCTGTTCACCTCCGATCCGACTACTTTTCTACATGGTATCAGAACCATCACAGCTGTGCAGCAGAGGAGAAGGCTGCTGATCTCAGGATTCTTGGCGGAGGAGACTTCGTGGCCGATTTGCGCCCGGTCTGCGAAACACGAGGGAGAAGGAGGCCTTGAAGGGGAAGAAGGTCCGGCGGATCTGGCAGCGAGGAGAAGGAGAAGGAGCGAGTCAAGATCGCTCTGTCCCGTAGCTAGCAGGAGAAAGAGCGCAGAAGACGGATCGTCCACTTTGTCATAGTGAAGGATCATCTTCTCAGCGTCGCACTTTGTCAAGACCTTGAGAGAAGCAGCGTCTCTGCTTTGACCAAAAGTTCTTCTCTGCTTTGACCATTACATTCTGACTCAAGTAGGTGTTGTAAAGCTATTATTGTTGGCCGCTATTTGGCCGAGGAGACAAGATGCTGGCGGAGGGAGGACGAGGTGAAAGCGCGCTGACTGATCTGGCTGGCGCGTCTGGTGTCCTGTCTGGCCGCACCTTCTTCTCACCTCAAAGAAAATTTGCTTCGGGCGCCTCGAAATCTCAGCAGAGCTGGCGCCCCATTGACCCGCTTCGTGGCCAGGTTCGGCCCGAGACCAGCGCCAAGGCGCCCTCCGGACTCCGCGGCGTGATCAAGGTCGTCAGGTGGTGGTGTGGTGTTCTTGGTATTGACTTGGCGGCGTGGTGATGTAACTCCGGTCGCACTCATAATATGAAGAATCTTCTTGAGGAGGTTAGATTGAAGGTGATGGCAGGTGATACATCACCCCTCGCTCGATGCCGCATTGATCGTTCCCGCTCGCATTCGCGATTTGATAGAGTGCTAAGCTAACCGCGGAAGAAAGGGGCGTCATTCTGATTGCCCACAACCACGTAATCCCGTCGCGTGATGCGCGGAAGTGTAGGTAGAGAGCCTATAGAGGTGCGCGTGGAGGAGGCCGTGGTCGAGGTCGCGGCCGATTCACCGGGTGAGGGTCGTATTTGCCGAGATGTCTGGCGATGCATTGGCGAGTTGGAGGGATTGGGCGGCAGTTGAAGGAGAGATTGAGAGTTCCAAGTAGGGCCAAGCCACGCGGGATCTTGCTACCCCACCCGCTTTCGGTAACTTTGCTATGCCCTACGCAGCAATGTATTCAAAGCTGCGTGCACTTGCATCTACAAAGAAATCACATGTAGAATGGATTGTAGACTCGGGAGCATCTAGGCATATTATGCATGCATATAGTGAGTTTAAATCATATTCACCATATAGGCATACTCGTAATGAGATGGCCTTAAATCTAGCGATGGGACTTCTCAACCCATTAAAGGAATTGGCGATCACCAAATGCACTTCATCAATCACACTCATCTGTCTGCATGTTCCTCATTCCTCGTTAACCTTCTTTCGGTCCAAATTTATTATTGATCAATTAGGCCAAGGATTCTCGTTTGGACCGTGAATCAAATGTCTTTTTCGAGAGGCTAACCGGGAGGAGGCTTGGGGTGGCCGCATGATGGACTTTGGTACTTAGATCGGGGAGTGTTGATCTTTGCTCTTGCTGCTGTGTGGAGGAGTAGAGGCTGTCGCAGCTTTACTCCAACATTGTCGTTTGGGTCACTTATCTTTTGATAGCTTAAGTGGAAATGTAATTAATGGACAAGGTAGATAGGGTAAACTTGTGTGTGATGCTTGTGAGTTGTGCGCATATACACGCTCTACTTATTCTAGTATTGGTCTTCAAGTGTCAACCATTTGCTCTTATTCATTCGGATGTATGGGGACCTTGTCCGGTTGTTTTCATTAGCGGATTCAAGTGGTTTGTGACTTCTATCGATTGTTTATTCTCGCATTAGCGTGGATTTATTTGATAAACACTTAAGAATGAGGTGCCGGTGTTTTGAAGACTTTTGTGCACGTGTGAAGACTCCTACCAACGAAGGTTAGTTATGCGTTGGCAAATGGGCGAGTATGTTAATAGAGACTTTGCATCGTTCTATCTCGAGGATCTCGTGATTCAGACGTCTTACCCGGTCCTGCAGCCTAAAATGGGTTGGTCGAGCTTAAGAATAGACACTGGCCGGAGGTGCGCCTATCATGCTCAGCATGAATGCCCAAAGATCCTATGGAGTGAAGGCGATGATACCGCCATCCATCAACCGCGTGCCTTCACGAGTGTTGGGAATGAAGACACCATCGCTAAACGCTTCAGGGTGAGAACAAGTTTATCATCCCACCTAAGGTATTTGGTTGCGCTCCGCTGTCGAGAGATCATAGGCCTTCAAATTGCGGGAAGTTGGACCTCAGTGGCGTGTGTATTTGTTGGGTATTCTTCAGCCGAAGGGTTATAAATGCTGGTATTTGGCGTCGACTATTTGTGAGTATGGATGTGTGACCTTCTCGCGAGTCGAGCCTTTCTATGGTGAAGCGGCGGACTTGACATCTCTCGAGGATTCCTCTCCTAGCTTGCGGCCGGTCGAGAGGGGAGAATCAGAGATGTGGTTGGGAGCTTATACCGTGTCCTCAATGATATGGATCAGGAGCTTTGTTAAAATGGTCAAGATGAAAGCGTTGGAGTATGTCAAGATGAAAATGTTGAAAAAAAAAATGTTGAAAATGGTGATAGTAACCCATTACGAGGACAAGGAGAATTGAAGGTGTACAAAAGGAGGCAGGCAGGGTGTTGGGGAGCATGGAAACAACGTGGTGAAGGAGAATTGAAGGTGTACAAAAGGGAGGCAATAGGTGTCGGGGAGCGTGGAAGCGGCCAGAAGCAGTGTGATACTCCACGCTCCCTGATCGAGATTGATGACCAGCCGCGCCGCGTCCGGCATCTCCTGGTTCCTTCTTCTTCGTGTCCTTCCCCGCCTCCCTCCGAGTGGTGGTAATCTCTATTTCTCTTAATTTGCCTATTGCCCATCGTAGAGAACCTGAGCCAACGCCGAAAACCTCAGAAATTTAGTTTGCTTTGAGAATGATATTGCTAACTTTGTCTCTTATTCTTCATTATCTCCTGCGCATACAAAACTTTCATTGCAGATCATTACGAACAAGCCAATACCGAGGCTGGCGGTGCAAAGCAAGATCCTAAGTGGCAGGGAAAAGCATGCATGAGGAACTCCAAGCCTTGGAGAAGAATGAGACATGGAAATCCTTGTATCTCCCAACCCGAGGAAAAGGCGGCACGTAAGGAAGGTGTCTCTGTGAAGCAAACTCCTAAGGAAGATTGACAAGGCAAGGTTAGTTCTGAAGGGGTATAGCCAAACTTATGGGATTGACTATGATGAAACCTTTGCCCAAAGAGCAAAGATGAGCACGGTGAGGACTTTGATCTCATGTGCAAATAACTTTGGTTGGCCATTTACGTGGATGGACGCCAAAAATGCCTTCTTGCATGGAGATCTACAAGAGGAGGTGTATACGGAGATTCCTCGGCTTTACTACCCAGGCAGGTTGGGAAGGTGTGTAGGTTGAAGAAGTCCTTATATGGTCAAGCAATCACCAAGGGTAGTTTGTGAGTGTTCGACGCGAATGTGTGGTATAGGCTATATCATGTAGTGGGATCACATGCCTTTTACAAACACCCAAATCCCAGTATCCTGATGCGCCTACATGTAGACAGCTATTGTTATTAAGGAGATGATCTTGAGGAGATC
This sequence comes from Dioscorea zingiberensis, assembly GCA_026586065.1. Taxonomy (NCBI): domain Eukaryota; kingdom Viridiplantae; phylum Streptophyta; class Magnoliopsida; order Dioscoreales; family Dioscoreaceae; genus Dioscorea; species Dioscorea zingiberensis. Next base: position 6,213,931 of record CM048822.1, on the reverse strand, counting down.
TCTCACAAAAGCGAAATTTGGGTAAAGAGTTTGAAGTTAAGGATCGGGCCAACTAAGATATTTCCTTGGTATTGAGATTGCAAGGTCTCCCAAAGGAATAGTGCTTTCTCGAGGAAGTATGTTCGGACTTACTCAAAGCGAGGAATGTTAGGGGTCGCGGAAAGTAGCTTTGCCACCAATTGAAGCGTAATCACAAGTTGTGTGCCCTAACTGCGGTAACTTCGGTGAACAAGGAGCTTATCCGAGACTTGTTGGTACGCCTTTATCTACTTATGCCACACTTGAGACTGAGTATTGCATATCTTTGTGAGCGTGGTAGTAGGTATATGCATGATCCTAAGGTTGAGAGCATATGGGCGATCTGAGGATTCGAGATACTTGAAGGGAAGCCCGGAAGGCCTTTGGTCTGGGAGTCGTGGACACTTGGATGTAGAGGGATATTGCGTCTTGATTGCCGCTAATGCTTGGATGATAGGAGATCCACCTCTACTGTGTCTTTGTTGGGGGTAACCGTATCTTGGCGTAGTAAGAAACAAGAGGTGGTTTGCTCGGCCTACAACTGGGGCCGAAAATACTGGGCTATGGCAACTAGTCTATGTGAGATGCTTTGGATGCGGAGTTTGTTGTAGGAATTGCATACTATTTAGGCGATCGCATTGAAGCTTCCGTGTGACAAATACAATCCAATTAACATTGCTAACAATCCTGCATAAGCATGATCGCAAAAGCATGTTGAGATTGATCAGCTTCTGCATTAAGGAGAGATTGGATAATGGAGTTTAAAGGCTGAATCATGTTCATTCCGCTTAACAACTAAACGATTGCTTAAGCCCAAAGGATTAGGTCCTCAAGAGTGTGTTAAAGCATGTAACAAGATGGGAATGATTGATATCTATCGCCCATCTTGAGGGGGAGTGTTAAGAAAAGTATTAGAGTTAACGGATCCGGGTTAGCGGTAACGGATCCGGGTTATATGTATGTTTGTATATAAAGTGTTAGGGTTTGTAAAGTGTTAATTATGGGAATTAATGAAAAAACCTAGAATCAGCTAGTGTGGCTGATAGCCTGCTCATCCCGGCCACCTCTGTTCACCTCCGATCTGACTACTTTTCTACATCCTTGACCAGGTCTATTTGTTAAGAGTTTGGCAATGGAGTGTGCCCCTTTTTTATCTACTGACTAGTGTCCCTACCCTGCAATGAAACTTCAGAAGATAACAAACTTGAGTGTTTATTTGCTTGTGTGCAACTCTATATGAGAAGATGAGTGTGTGATATTATGATGCAAGAGGACTTCTGGCTGCCCTGCCATCCTATCACATTGATTTGGATGCCCTTCCTTCCTTGCTTACCTTGCAAGTATGACAATGTTTCCAGTACTATTCAATCGTTGGCTAATCAATTAACTTTATGGTTCCAAATTTTCAAACTCCAATTAATTCATTCCAGAGTAGCTTTAGAAAATACAAATCAAAGATGTTATTCAAAAAATCAAATATGCCTGGGAAAACTACTCACCATGCAGTCATGCACCTTCCACTGACAATGAAGACAGATTCTGTTTACCCCTAAAGCAGCTGCAAAACAAGAAAAATGGATGATATAAAATGGTAAAAATGAATCAACTCTACAAACATGCCAAACATTTTGAATTAAAGAAAGGCAAGACACAAGCACCAAACTTCCTTATCTGACCTCAGCTGCAGGCCAGACCATTTCTCAGTCTTCTGCTTCCCAATTGTACCAACTTCAGTACGGGTCAGTGGCCCACATCTACTCAGCTCCATGACTGGACCAGTTGACCGCACCAATCAGTAAAGTAGTACATGAATCAATTAAAAGCTTTCCCTATTCACAATACATGGAGCTGGAGATAAAGCTCCACACTATTCATCTTATCAAAATTATTTGACCATATGTCTCTCAATTAATTAAAAAAAAGATGAAAATGATTATTCAATCAATGTAATCTATTTATTTTTATAATTTGTTTAAATTTAGATATCTACACATGCAAACTAATTCAATTTCAATAAATAAATTTAAAAATTAAAGTCAATTTAAAATCATTACATACTCCAGAGCATCGCTGCCGTCCATGCAGCCTCCGGTCCACGCGGCATTCCATCGTGTGGTCACAGGGTGGCGCCCACTCCAACAACGACTCGTCGGGACCTGCAAACAAAAAGCTCAATTACCTCGTGACCTCCCTTCCTCCCATGTCCCCCCGTAACCAATGGCTTCTCCCTCTCCTCGTTTCATCTAGCCGAGCCGAACTCGGCAATGGCTCACACTCTCTTATCCGTACTAGTGTTTCTCTTCTTTATACGAGTTAGCTCTGCCGAGCCGGCTCGGGACCGCGCCGCGCTTCTGGACTTCATCGCCAAGACGCCGCACTCGGGGCGTCTCCGATGGAACTCAACGGAGTCCACGTGCGACTGGACGGGGGTCACGTGCGACGCTAACCGCTCCTCCGTTATTACTCTCCGCCTCCCCGGCGTTGGCCTCGTCGGCACCGTCCCCGCCGGAACCTTATCCCGCCTCTCCTCCCTCCGCGTCCTCTCACTCCGCTCTAACCGCCTCTCCGGCGCTCTCCCCACTGACTTCTCCTCCCTCGCCTCGCTCCGCCACCTCTACTTGCAGGAAAACCTCCTCTCCGGCGAGTTCCCCCAATGGATCCCCAAGATGGTGCGGCTCACCCGGCTAGATCTCTCCGGCAATGGCTTCTCCGGCGAGATCCCCTTCGCCGTAAACAACCTCACCCGCCTAACCGGGTTGTTCCTCCAACGCAATAACTTCTCCGGCGCCCTTCCCAGTATCGCGATCCCCACCCTAAACGCCTTCAATGTCTCCGATAACCATCTCAACGGGTCCATACCCGAAAGCCTCACAGTCTTCCCGGCGTCCTCCTTCGCCGGGAACATCCAACTCTGCGGTGGCCCATTGCAGCCCTGCAACCGCCCCTTCTTCCTGTCACCCTCTCCGGCTCCAGCCAGCGAACTGGTGACAAAGTCCAGGACCGGTAAGCTATCGACGGCGGCGATTGTGGTGATCGCGACGGCAGCGGCGGCGATGCTGTCCGCGTTACTAGTGATGCTAATCTGGTGCGCGGTGCGGCGGAGGGAGGAGAAGGGGAAGCCACCGAAAGCGCCGGCAAGCGTGGGGGCGAGGGGAATGGACCCGATGGGGACGGCATCGTCGTCGTCGAAGGATATGAGCAGCGGGGTGGGGGAAGCTGATAGGAACCGGCTGGTGTTCGTCGGAGAAGGGGGAGGGTATAGCTTCGATCTTGAAGATCTCCTCCGGGCGTCGGCGGAGGTGCTCGGAAAGGGGAGCTTGGGAACGTCGTACAAGGCGGTGCTGGAGGAGGGGACGACGGTGGTGGTGAAGAGGCTCAAGGACGTGGCGGCGAGCCGGAGAGAGTTCGAGGGACACCTGGACGCCTTAGGGAGAGTGGCGGACCACATCAACGTACTACCCCTCCGAGCTTACTACTACTCCAAGGACGAGAAGCTCGTCGTCTACGATCACCTCCCCGCCGGTAGCCTCACCGCAGTCCTCCACGGTTAGTGGGTCCCGCCTCTCCTATAATTGCAGAAATTAATTTCCCTTTTTTTTGTTAATTGAAAATATATGCATGAAAATTATCTTCTTTTTTTTTCAAAAAAAAGAACAAATGGTGATGGAAATTAGGATTATTTAGTCCCTGGTAACGCGGCATTGAGTTTGAGTTGGATATTTGATTTATTTATTTTTTTTAAAAAAGGGAATGGGAGCGGGAAATTAGGTTATAGTCCCTTGAAACGCGGGAAATTGGTGGTGGTATGCCCACTGCACGTCTCCAAAGTTCTTGTCTTTTTGTATGATATTTGAATATGTTTGGTAGAATGTCAACCTTGGCGCCTCTGGGATTCTACTCTATTATTACTTAATCAATGACAAACTAGTTAATTTGGTCTTTCCCTTGTGACTCGTTGCATTTATTTCAGCAGGGATGTGTGGATACTACTGTATTGTTGATTTAAGTCTTACCCTTCAATCTTAATTTTTAGATAATTGTATGTTTTGACTCATCATATGATTTACTTAAAAGCACTTTAGTCATTAGTGATGTGTATTGATAAGGATATGAAATATAATGACATATTAACTAATTAAGGACTGAAAACAACCTTTTTGATTCCAATTTATTATTTTTATTATGAGACAATTTTAGTCCTAGTGTAGAAATCAGTAGATAAAATGCTGTTTCAATCTATGGGTAGGGAGTAGAGGCTCCGGCCGGTCACTGCTGGACTGGGATAGCCGGTTGCGGGTGGCCCTTGCAGCAGGCCGTGGGCTATCACACCTTCACAACTCAGCCAAGATCCCCCATGGCAACATCAAGGCCTCCAACATCCTCCTCCGCAACGACCCTTCTTTGGCCGTGGTCTCGGATTTCGGCCTCACTCCCCTCTTCAGCTCTGCTGCGCAGCCTCCTACCCATGTTGCCGGATACCGTGCCCCAGAAGTGATTGAGATTCGTCGAGCTACATTTAAATCTGATGTGTACAGTTATGGTGTGCTGCTGCTGGAGATACTGACGGGGCGGGCACCAAACCAGACTTCGATTGGATCTGAAGAAGGCATTGATTTGCCACGGTGGGTGCAGTCTGTGGTGCGGGAGGAGTGGACGGCGGAGGTGTTCGATGCAGAGCTCATGCGGTATCCTGGTGTTGAGGAGGAGATGGTGCAACTGCTCCAGGTTGCAATGGCCTGCGTTGCCACCATGCCTGATTCCCGACCCGAGATCAGTGAGGTGGTGAGGATGATCGAGGATATCGTCAGCCGATCGGAGCCATTGCCCTCTGATGATCAAAGGTTGCCGGAGTCAGCTTGAGGTGAAGGTTTTGGACCTGGAGGAGAGGTGAGTACTGGTGGGGAGGCAATAGTTTAGATTCAAATTGTTCATTATGCTATTTATTTAGAAGTGATTGATGTTTTTTTTTCCACGATCTGATTTGATTTGGGGGTGGGCAATTGGCTGAAGGGTTCTATCACTAATGTATTCAATGGCTTATTGGAATTTAATTTATCAAGTGCTTCAGTTACTCTTCTCGTTGATCTCAAATGTGATTATCAGAGAACTATTTCATTTCAGTTAATTTAACATCTATTGGTAGGAATATTTACATATTATTAATTTCAGATTGGCTCAGAAGTGTAATATCAGACTGACAAAAATGATCTAACAATATGCATTATATATATATTTGAAAACTCAGATGACTTGATTACCAAAAAAAAAAAAAAAAAAATCAGGACCGGGTTTGTAAATTAATGGCTGAAGGAAATATTCTCTAGACAAACAGACCTAGGGTTAGGGTTTAGGCCCAGACATCTTGCTTCCATATCTTTTTTTTTTTTGTTTTTTTTTTTTTTGGCCAAGGGGATAAACCCCATTCTTATGTACCAATATAGGACGTGCGCAAGGATCGGACTATCACTTCGCTCAGGTGCGTCCTTACGCCATGGCCGCCGCCATGAGGAGTTTCACACTGCTTCTTTACCGCCCGTGACTACCGAACCCACGTGAAATTTATTCCAGTGTGCATGGGCCACACCCACTGGGTGACCCACGCCTTACGCACTCACCTTGTCACAGAGGAGAATCGAACCGTGGTCGTCATCTCGTGTGCAAGGGATCTTGCTTCAATATCATCTTGTCTTTTTTCTATTATAGGCTTTGTACTTACAGGGGGAGTGGGAGACATGCATTATGGGATCCACCGCCCTCTCTTCACGCGTGAGCAGAGCTAATCACTCCCATAACATACTTTCTTTGGTCAGCACATGCCATGCATTCAGATTTTCATTCATGCTGCTTTATGGTTATTATTAGTTCATACTTCAAAGAGAAATCCACATACCTCTTAAACTCTGAATTGTCCTGAAGATCAATTTTTGATCTAGTTTTTACACAAATACTCTTCTTCACTCCGATCATTATATGAGTTGCAAGAAGTATTCAAAGGTGTTATAATGCATATTGAATGGAGGAAATCAACCTGAAACCTTCCCTGAGAGGTGATTATCACAATCAGCAACTGTAGTTCAGTATCCAAGTGTGTCCAAGATTGAATTATTATGTTGACATGATGCATTCTATACTTCATTCACAAGTCGGATTCCGTTCCGTTCTGTTTACTATTGGTTCCTCGAAGCTAATATTCAACATCTTCAGTATCCCTAAGCAATATCTTGTCACCGAGATTGTTTATGCTAAATTGAAATTTTGTACATCCCAAGAGTTCAGGCATCTTCTTTCTTTCTTTCTTTCTTTCTTTCTTTCTTTCTTTCACTAAGAACAAACAGTTTCCAGCCAAATACAGAGATATTCCTGCTGTTGATGGTTGTAGATACACTTCCCATCAAAGAATAACAATTTCTCAGATACTATTGGCCTGGCTTGGGGTGATCAATCAATGACACTACTAACATTTGTAGTTCACTTCCTATTTGGATCCAAATTCACCCAGAATCTTTTCTAATCTCATTTACTTTCATTAGTTTTGCTATTCTTGAGGCTCCATGCCACCTTCCATAGGCTGCATGTATCTTGGAAAATGATATGTAGTTCACACAGTCTTCTGGTTCTGCCATGAACTTGTGTCTTGGCAAATCTTCTTCAACTAATTCAAGCTCACAATGTTCCTTACACAGAGCAAGTAACGATCTGATCACATGAGAATCTGGTTTGAAGGGCAGTGCAGATATAAACCGACATGCTTCTTCGAAGCTACCACAATGCACAAGCAAACTTACCATACAGTCATAATGCTCTTTTTGTGGTGTTATATGGTAAATAGAGACCATTTCAACAAAAACCTTCAGACCTTCATCTACAAGTTTTGCATGCCTACACGCTGAGAGTAGAGCAGTAAAGGTGGTCTCATCTGGCTTCATCCCAAAATGATGCATATATTGGTACAATTCTAGAGTTTCTCTGGCTTGCCCATGCAGCGCAAATCCAGATAGCATTGCATTGTACACAGGCAACTCCTTGTCTGAAACCATATTAAATATTTTCTTTGCAAGATCAATGCTTCCACATTTAGCATACATATCAATGAGAGACACCACGATAGATAGCGATGCTAAGAGCCCTTTTCTCATGATATACCCATGGATGACCTTTCCATGCCGCATTGAGACCCCACAAGTGCATGCTAGAAGAACTCCAACAATGATTATGGCACTTGGTCTGATGTTCATGGACAACATTTTCCCAAAGAGCCGAATTGCTTCATATCCGCATTCATTCTGAACTAAGCCAAAGATCAGTGTAGCCCATGTGATTAAGGTGGGCTTTACCCCAGTAAATTGCATCTGTGTGAACATATTGAGAGCCTCATTTACCTGCCTGTTCCGTAAAAGCCCTAAAATAACAGAATTCCATGAAACCACATTCGGAGAAAGGCCCTGCAACTGCATTTGATAGAAATGTTTCAATGCCTCCCCACTCAAGCCATACTGTGCATAAGCAAAGATCAATGTGTTCCACACCACCAAATCTCTCGACATTGCAACATCGAAGACTCTTTGTGCATGTTCCATCCTTCCACAACTTGCATATAAATCTATCATAGTGCTAGTGACGGCTAAATCAGAATCAAGATTATTTCTGATGCAAAAACCATGCCCAACTCTACCAAGTTCTATCTTACCAGAATCAACACAAGCTGCTATGATAGAAGACAGAGTCACACAATCAAATTTAAAATTCTCCCGCCTCATTTGATGACAAGTATGAAAGGCTTTCTCAATCTGTCCATCTTGCACATAACCCGAAATCAGCAAGTTCCATGTTACCACATCTCTACCAACTATGTGGGTGAAAACCGACTCCGCGTCTTCTACAAAGCCTACCTTGCAATAGAAATTCAAAAGAGAACTACCTAAAATGTTATCGAGATCCAACCCACTTGTCACTGCAATTGCATGAGCTTGCCTACCTTCATCTATAGCTTCTATATTGGCTGATGCAGATAAGAAGCTTGCAATACTAACTCGAGTTGGCAGCACACCATCAACTCTCATCTCAGAAAAGAGCTCCAACGTCTCCTCATCCAGGCCATTTTGAAGAAAACCTGCAAGCATTGAATTCCATGAAACCACATTTCTCTCAGGCATTTGCACAAACACCTTCCGTGAGTCCGCCAAAACCCCACATTTTCCATAGAAATCCACAAGACTACTAAGAACGTACACACAGCCACCAAAACCAATCTTCATGGCATACCCATGAATGCCTCTCCCAAGCCCAACCAATTGAAGAGCCGAGCAGGCTTTCAAAGCATTCGGAAAAACAAAATTATCGGGAAAAGCACCAACTTCAACCATTTCACAGAAACCCATCAGAGCCTTTTCGTGAAAACCTTTCCTGCAATGCAACCCAATCATGGCCGCCCATGAGAAAACATTCAGGCGCCTTTGCCGGACAAACAAGTCCCCAGCTTCCATCGAACAATCACACTTTGCATAGAAAACCAACAACTTGGTCACCAAGTACTCGTTTTCACTGAAAAAGGAGCCATTTTTAACGATTCTGGCATGAATTTGCTGACCTTCTTGGAGAGCTCTCTCATAAACACAACCTTGCAGCAACTCTCCGTAGATCTCTGGGCCAACAGGGATGTCATCAGCCTCCATTTGATTGAGAAGACGGAAAGCTTCTTGCTTGAGCCCTTTCTTAGCAAATGACGAGATTTGGTGGAGAAAAACGGTGCTTGAGATTCCACCATTGACGTTCCCCAGTGGTTTAGAGAGATTGCCTTCACGAATTTGGGTGGAACTCTCGGTTTTCATGGATTTCTTAGGCCCAAACAGAGGGTTTGCTTGTGTGGGGAGAGGAAGAGAAGCCATGAAAGCAATCCATTCAGAGAGGATAGGATCAGTATCTCACTCGCTCACTAACCACTTGGGCTGTATGGGCCGAGTTTGATCGGGCCATCCCACTCGAGCTTGGCTTGAAATTGTATAACACGAGCTCAAAATTAGCTCGAATAAATTTATTCAAGTTCAGCTTGATTTAGCTTGAAAACTTTGATTATAATTTTGAAAGCCCAAACTCAGTTTGATTTAACTCAAAATTTAAAACTTATTTATACATTAATATTTATTAATATTTATATTATATATTAATATATTTATATTAAATTTTGAGCTTGAAATTAAAGTTCGAGCCCGGTTCAAAGCTTCAAAATTCTAGACTGAGCTCAAGTTTTTACTGAGTTGTTTTCGAGCTGTTTGGAATAATTTGATCTTCAAAATCACTCAATATTATACCAGCGGAGAAACAAGTATCTATATATAATACTAAAGGAATAGAAGTCTAATTTTAATTTTAGAAAAATCTAAAAAAATCAGAAAATTAGAATGGGGTTTCAGAATTTTCTCAAAATTTTGGAATTATTAATTATAAAAAAACTATCTATCTATATTATTAAGTACGAATATATTTAATTTTAAAAGAGATCTATCAGTTTAAATATTTATGAAAGTCTAACACATAATTATAATTTTGAAAAATATTTTAAAGTTAATCTCTAAACTTCGGAAGTAGAAAAAAAAATAAAACGAATCCATAAAAATTAAGTTGAGATTTTAAAATTTTCTCATATCTTTGAATTTAAAATAATATAAATATCTAAAAATTTAATTAAATTGAGATTTCAAAATTCTATTATTATTGTGAATTTAAAATAATATAAATATCTCAAAATTTTATATTTTTAAATTTTTTTAAAAGTATCCATAATAATTAAATTGAGATTTTAAAATTTTCTCATAATTTTGAATTTAAAATAATATAAAGATCTCAAATTTTGGATTTTTAAAATTTTTTAAAAAGTATCCATAATAATAAAATTGAGATTTTAAAATTTTCTCATAATTTTAAAGTTATTCTCTAAATTTCGGAAGTAGAAAAAAAAAATTAAAACGAATCCATAAAAATTAAATTGAGATTTTAAAATTTTCTCATTGAATTTAAAATAATATAAATATCTCAAAAATTTGTATTTTTTAAAAAATTAAAAAGAATCCATAAAAATTAAATTGAGATTTTAAAATAGTTAATTAACTATTCATCCCTCAATAGTAAACTTATTCCCTATAGGTCCCTTGTTACTATTCATCTTTCCCACTAGGGTCCTTGTGTGGGGATTCTCATATCTTTGAATTTAAAATAATATAAATATCTAAAAATTTCATATTTTTAATTTTTTTTAAAAAGTATCCATAAATATTTAAATTGAAATTTATCTCTTTAAATATTTATGGAAGTCTAACACATAATTATAATTTTGAAAACAAATTTAAAAACAACCTAATTTAATTGAGATTATGAAATTTAATGGTAGTTTTCAATTTAAAATAATATAAACATCTTTTAAATTACTAATTTAGATTTTAAATGTATCTATACTAATTATGAGATTTTAAAATTTTCTGATAATTTTGAATTTAAAATAATATAAATATCTCAAAATTTCGTATTTTTAAAAATTTTTAAAAAGTGTCCATAATAATTAAATTGAGATTTTCAAATTTTCTCATAATTTTGAATTTAAAATAATATAAACATCTCAAATTTCGGATTTTTTAAAAAAAAATTAAAAAGTATCCATAATAATAAAATTGAGATTTTGAAATTTTCTCATAATATAGATAGATAGTTTTTTTATTATTTATTTAATTAACTCAGTTAAACAGCTTTTTATTAATAAAATTAGCCATAAGTGACATTTAGGCATTTAAAAAAAGTTGTGGGGTATGTTACATTCTTAAAAAAATTGAGGTGCCAAATTGAAAAAGGTGTAAAGTTGAGGTGGGTAAAAAAAAATTAACCATGCCAAATTTAAAGTTGAAAAAAATCTAAAATAACCAGAAAATTAGAATGTGGTTTTGTAATTTTCTCAAAATTTTAGAATTTTTAATTATAAAAAAATTTATCTACAATACTAAATACGAATAGATCTATTTTAAAAGAGATCTATCAATCTAAATATTTATGGAAGTCTATCACATAAATTAAATTTAATAAATTTAATTTTGAAAAAAAAATAAAAACTACAAAATTTAATTGAGATTTTGAAATTTTCTAATAATTTGAAATTTCAAATAATTTTGAATATAAATATCTCAAAATTTTGGATTTTTTTTAAATTTTCAAGTATAGCGAAAGAAAATGAGTGGGATAATTTTAATTTTGAAAAAAAAAATAAAAAAAAACTAGATAATTAAATTGAGATTTCAAAATTTTCTCATAATTTTGAATTTAAAATACTGGTAATGAATTATAAATCCCCCAAAGTTTTCGAAATGAACAAAAAGTCCCTCCAAAGTTTCCCTTTCCCAAACCATCCCTTCTTTTAGAAATAATGAATTATAAGACCCTCCTTCCACTAACTCTGTTACTTTTTATATTTTCTGACCAAAATGCCCTATGTGCAGTTATGATGACATGACCATTATACTTGGATTTGTATTTTTTATTTTCTGGCAAAAAGAGAATGGATGAACTTACCAAAATACCCCCATCTAGGGAAAATTTTAAAAGTTGTCAAGATAATTAGGTTGGGTTTTGGAATTTAATATATAGTGTATATATATAAGATATATGTATTTAGAAATAATTACTTAATTTAAAAAGGGTGCATGTGAAAAATTCATATTTAAAAAAATTCAAATTTTAAAAGTGGCAGGTAGATCATTATTTTACTAATTTAGATTTAATGACATAATCCATATTTAGAAATCTTAAGGAGTGTTTTTCTTTCTCTCATGAACTTTTGCTGAGAAGCCATAATCGCCGAAGAAGGAGGGATGTCGGCGTAGAGTCATCAACAAGGAAGAACATGTTTCAGGTTTTAGGTATCCTTTTTCTCTCCTTTTATTTATTTATTTGGTCCTTTCTATGTTTTAATTTAATAAGATACCATAGTTATAAATCTTTAGTAGAGAACTTTGAGGAGTGATTTTTTTTTCTCTCATGAATTTGCTGAGAAGCATTAACCGTTGGAGGAGGAGAGGCGTAGGCGTAGAGTCATCGACGAGGAAGAACATGATTCATGTATCTTTTTCTCTCCTTTTATTTATTTATTTGGTCCTTTCTATATATACTTTAGTTTTAATAACATAATAAATATAGTTATAAATCTTTGGTAGAGAACATTGAGTAGTGAATTTTTTTTCTCATGAATTTGCTCAAAAGCCTTAACCATCGGAGGAGGAGGGACGTTGCATAGAGTTATCGACAAAGAAGAACATGAATCAGTTATCCCTTTTTCTCTCATTTTATTTATTTATTTAGTCATTTCTATGCTTTAGTTTTAATGACATAATAAACATAGTTATAAATCTTTGGTAGAGAACTTTGAGGATATTTTTTTTTCATGAACTTGCTCAGAAGCCTTAATTACTGCAGGAGGAGGAGGGACGCCGATGTATAGAGTCATCGACAAGGAAGAACGGGATTCAGGTATCCCTTTTTCTCTCCTTTTATTTATTTATTTGATCCTTTTAGCTTTAGTTTTAATGACATTATAAACATAGTTATAAATCTTTGGTAGAGAACTTCTCATGAACTTGCTGAAAAGCCTTAACCGGTGGAGGAGGAGGAGGAGGAGGGACGTCGGCGTAGAGTTATCGACGGAGAAGAACATGATTCAGGTATCCCTTTTTCTCCCCTTTTATTTATTTGGTCATATTTTTATCTGCCTAGGAATTGATATAGAATTTGGTCTCAGTTTTACACTACTGATTGGCACCAACGAGATTCTAACAATCCCCTCGGTAATTTTTTATACTCATAATGCTTCTTATAGTTCTAGAGCTCCAAATTTTTTGGAGTGTCCATTCAATATACAAGATTTTGACAGTAAATAAGTGCATGTTGGGGTCTCTTTCTTCCTTTTTTTTTTGGGTAACTTATTGAGGTCTCTTGGTTATGTTTATATCTCTTTTCATTCGCATGTGAAAGTATATGTCAGTAGATGCGTCTATGTTAGCCCTACTCTTATACAATCCGTAGAGATGAGTGTAGGTAAAACCAAATGGAAGAAATTGAGATTGATACATTAGACATGTGAACTAATAATTATGTTTTTCATTTATGTTATTTCTAAATATGGATTTGTTTTCTTTGATTTATGTTTTATTTCTTATTTCTGTTTGTTTTTTCCCCTTCTTTTTTTATATATAATTTTTTCCCCGCAATGTATGTTGTTTAATTGTTCTTTCCTTTTTAAATATTCTCTATTCAATTTTTTATAAATAGGAGCCCTTCTTAAATAAAATTAATTAATTTAAATTTTAAATAATGAAATATAATTTTTTAGTTAAAAAAATTGGCTTCAATATGACATGGGATAAAATTTATAAAATTTATGATTTATAATACTCTTTATAAGATTTGTGAATCTACGTCCAAAGATATTATTTTCCTAATTTATATCCTCAATTATCGCAATGTTTTTTTATAAATAATTTAAAAATAATTTTAATCAGATCTTCAGTTATTTTATTTTACTTTTAAAATTAACTATTTGTTAAGTTTTTCTTTTAATTTTTTAAATATCTAAAATTTTGAAGTATCTACATCTATTGAAATCTAGGATTTTTTTTCCATAATGCTTTAAACAGTGGAAGAACTTTTGGCTATAGAAAAAAAATAATATTTGAAATACTTTTTTTTAATCTAAAATTAATATTTAAAGGTAAGAATATTAATCACTTTAGAAAATATATTAAAAAATTCAAACAAAAAAAATTAAAATTTCCACAATACTAAAAAAAAAATATAAATTTCAATTCTAATAAACCCTTCAAACCATATCAAAATCCTTTTAAAACAATACCAAAATTCTTTAATTAATATATTTAAAGAAGTTTAAAAAATATTATCCAAATAATAGAACCCTTCGTTCCAAATTATTCGTTTGAAAATTTATTTTTCAATACTTTAAAAATTAAAATATTTATTTTTTTTATTTCATTGAAACTAATTCTTAAAATCATTAATCAGTTTTGAAAAATTGTTTAAAAATCAAACCTTATATTATTTTCTTTAATCATTTGAAAATATATTATTTAATACTTTAAAACTTGAAGTATTTCATTTTTTATTTCGTCGAACACTTCATTCTATTCTTTTTTTTTAAAAAAAAATTTAATATGTAAAATCTTGAAATATTTAGAACTATTACTAATAAAGAGTTTCCCATAGTGCTTCAAACAGCTGAAGAACTTTTGGCTATAGAAATAAATAATTTGAAATATTTATTATTTAATTTAAAAATTAATTATTAAAATAAAGAATATTTAATTTCTTTAGAAAATCTATTATAAAGTGAAAAATAAAAATTTAAATTTCACATAAAAAAAATTATAATTTCTATAATAAAACCCCCTCAAACCTCATCAAAACCCTATTAAAAGCAATATAAAGATTTGGAAGCAATCTATCAAATGGTAATCTAACAAAAAAGGTACCGGCAAACAAGTGAAGAGGAGCTTAAGGAATGAAGAATTGTGACAAACTCCAATAGAGAAAATACAAGCATGTAATTTTTAATTATATTTGTTTCACATGTATACATTGTACTGCACATAATTTATTTACAAGTATATGACAATTGTGTATTTTTTTTTATCTAATTTAGAGCTTCTTTGGGTTTTATATATGTAAAAACGATATTTTGATAGTTGTATTGCTAATTTACAGAATATCTACATATATACATTTAAAAAATTGTGACTCTTTATATATTAATATCAAAAAGTTTATATCAAACCTAAAAAATTAATAATATTATTTTAAAAAATCTGAGCAACGCGAGGGCCTTTTGCTTGTAAATAAAACTAACCATTAATAAAGCATTTTTCCAATATAAATTTGAGCCAAAACGGAACATTTAACATAAAAGTGAACCAATTGTTGTACATAATTAATTGTCTGGAAAATTTGACATGACACACATACTTAGATAGGATTATTAATTACATACCAACAATAGATTATTTGTAAAGAATAAATACAATATGATCTTATAATAATAATAAGGTCTCCTATCTTTTCTGGAAGTTGAGCTGCCTGATTCCATATGCAAAGACCAAGGCAAAGAGAATAGGGAATCCAATCTGAGAAGCAGCAACTGCTCCTAAGAATGAATGCTTGTAACCAAAGTAATCCTCTACGAATTCCTTCACTGTCTTTACGCCGTTTCCGGTGTCCATTGGTGTATTAACGTCCCCAAATTGAGAAACTATCAAGCCATACAATGTCCATGCAACTGGGCATGCCCAGAAGTACCATCTCCACCAAATTGGAATTTTCTGCAGTAAAATGAAATCAATAAATTAAAAGTTTAATAGTTTCACATCCTATGAAAAACATCAAGTGTGAATAGCAGCACAAGTCCAATATATTAAAGTTTCGAAGAATTTTACCGGGCGAGGAATCAAGAATCCTGCAAAGACATTCCAGATGGCATAGAAAGCAGTGGAAACAATGGCAGCAATGTCCGAGTTCGGTGTCAATGCGACAGCCATCATTCCGTAGTATGTGAAGTAGAGGAAGGTGCAGAACATAATGAATATATACCACATGAACTTCGCGAAAGTCCAATCGAAGTTTATCATACTGTAAGTCAGAATCCCATAGAGCAATGTCTGGAACAATGTGTAGGGAATTTCAATTGCAACCTGTAAATGGAATTCATCAGTCAGTTTCAAATTCAAGATATAATAATATTTTTCTGAGTTTTTCTTTTTATCTGTTTGAATTAATTACCTGTGCAAATGCATACGGGAGAGCAGAGTACATCCCTGCAGCCTTCTCTCTGTAAAACACTGTTCTTTCGACATCTACAACAGGCTGCACAGTCTGAGAATTTTGGACTCCAATGAACAGAACTGCAGAATACAGAGCTCCCATGGCATTGAAGAGATCCTGTCTTCTTGATCTGCATGAGGTTTATGGGATAAAAAAATAAGATAAAATTGAAAGAGTTTATATATATTTTCGATTGAACAAAACAATAAACATACGTTTTCGATCCAAGTCTCCAGAAGATGGTGCCAAACATGAGGGCTGTAACAGTGGTGAAGAACATTCTGATGGCAGAGTAAGATGGATTTCTCCAGTAAGATTTGTACTGTTTCCAAAAGCAAGCCATGCATTGAACCACGAAATTCTGCGAGTATTTTGTTGGGAAATAGAGATCTTTGGTGTTTGGAGGAGGTGTGCTCAGCTCACTGATCAAAGCTTTGTTTCTCCTGCAGTATTGAAAAGCCGAATCAGATTTCTGAATCCATGAAGATCAAAGGAATTTATGTCAAGAAAACAAACAGTTAAACACACCGATAAAGGTCCGAGTTCTTGTATAGCTGTGCAAAGTCTACTCCCAAGATATCTTCTTGGCCTAATGAACTCACTTCCAACATCCATGTCGCTGGATTGTACCCATCCTTAATCTTACTGACACCATTTATACTCTGCAGAAAAGCAAAACATCAAATCCTTTAGCAATCGCCCAATAAAACAATAACCGACTACCCACACCAATTGATCATCATCATCATCATCATAATTTACCTCAAAGTACTTAATCAGCTCACAAGAATGGTGTCCCAATGGGCCAACATAAATCTCTTCTCCTCCTCTTTTCATCAGGAATAACTGCATGAAAATCTCAGTGAATCAACAGTGAAAACTCAGAAAAGAAAACCATGATTTTTTTTTTTTGTTCTGCATTGAATCTTAATTCACATCAAATTACCTCATCGAAAGCTTCAAAAATATCGATGCTAGGCTGATGAATGGTGCAAACAACTGTTCTTCCAGTATCCACGGTGTTCCTTACTGTCCTCATAACAATGGCAGCAGCTCTTGCATCCAATCCAGATGTAGGCTCATCCATGAATATAATGGATGGATTAGCAACAAGCTCAACAGCAATTGTCAACCTCTTTCTCTGCTCTGTTGATAGCCCACTCACTCCTGGCAATCCTACCAATGCATTCCTCAATGGTACCAACTCTACCAATTCCATCACCTCCTCGACAAACATCTGCAATTCATGCATTAACACTAACATCTTCCAAAAGGATCTAAATTTCTGAGTGTGCATATGTGTATATTCATATATACATACCTTTCTAGTTTTCGCATCGACTCCAGAGGGTAAACGGAGCCAAGCGGAGTAGACAAGTGATTCATAGACCGTAACAAAAGGAGAGTGTATGTCGTTTTGTTCGCAGTATCCGGATATTCTAGCAAATGTATCTTGTCTCTTAGGGTAGCCAGATATAGTGATATTGCCTTCTATATATCCTCCAGTTTTCCTTCCAGCCAACACATCCATTAGAGTTGTCTTACCAGCACCACTGACACCCATCAATGCAGTGAGCACTCCTGGCCTGAATGATCCACTGACACTTTTAAGCAGCAAAAGCCGATCTTCGGCCACACCTTGAGCTTTCATTGCCTGCAAGTTATGTACATCCATTTGCATTTCAGTAACGACTGTTAGAACATGTTCAATTGTTTATATATTCTAGGTGAGTTATTGTTATTAAACAGACTATTCTAATTCTCTAATTCTCAGATATACATTGTTTGTGACTGCATCTAGTTTACCTGTGGCATGTCCACTGCATACTTGACTTCGTCGAAGGTGAGTGAAAGTGGAGCAAATGGAAGCACCATTCCCTTCTTGTTCTGATTGTTCTGATTAGCATTAGCCTCATCTTCGATTTCTGCAAAATTTTTTGTTTGTAAATCTTTTCAGTAATTTACATCATCAGTGAAGATAGATAGACATTGAATACTTCACCTCGATGATTAGAATTCCCCCCTCTGGTTGAGAGTTCTGTGGCTTCTCCGGCTCCGTTATCAGGCTTTTCGTCTTCAGACATCGCTTGGCCCTTTCCAAGTGCTGCATTTCAGATTAAAATTTAGCCAAAATTGTTCATGAAGAAGATATTATATTTTTTGTGTGTCTGTATAAATATATACTTACGATCCAGATAAGTGAGAGCAAGAGTACAGAGAGCATTGAAAACAAGAACATATCCCAACAATCCGGCAACTCCAATCCAATACCATTTTGCTTCCGGAAAAACACCACGAGACTCCAACACAGAGACTCCAAGAAATTGTGGTTGTCCATCAGTTGAGTTAACAATAGCCTGAAGGAGAGAACAAGAATGAATTCTTTGCAGAAAAGGAAAAAAAAAAAAAAACATACAACTCTGAGAGAGAATGAGCATGAATGAGTTCTTACCTTTTTCCAACTATGTCCCAGAAATTCATTCACTGATACTGCATTCGCAGCATACATCAAGGGTGATGCCCAGTAACCCCAAATCCACCATTTCTTGACATCATCTGCGGAATGAAAATAAACAAAATTAGTGTTTGATTTCATGGATTTTATAGGTTAGTTAGATGGATTATATGTATACTTCGTGCAAGAATGAAGCCACTGAGAACAATGAGCATCAATTGCGCAAAAGAACCGAATGTATTGGCCACCACCCTTTCTCTCCCAAGTGCTGCAGTAAGTCTGAAGAGTCCAGAGGCCATCTGACTGACTAATGAGAATATCAGGAACTGCCTCAACATCCTGCAAATGAGTACACTTGTGGTTAATACTAATGGCATCTCACATTGACTAATTGACCACATACTGGTTTGAATATACAAGTACAGGTCTCTCCTCACCTCACTACACTGGGATCAAAGCCGATAACATAGTAAGTGACACCAACCCAGAGACCGCATTCAAGGAATGAAATAGGAATCTTGAGAACCCATCCAGGGAGAGAATATGCCCATGCTGGAAAGAAAAGGAGATCTCTCTGTTTGTAGAACACGGGGAGCTTTGCAATGGTCATTGCGAGCTCAGCCATGCCATTGAACATGTGAGAAAGGATACCCATGAAAAGTGCACCCATGTAAATCGGTCCAAATTCTGAATTCCGGTGCATCTTACTTCGCAAGAAGACGGTCATTGAGATGGAAGCAATCAGTAAAAGCTGAAATCAAGAACATGAATGTTAGTTAAGTCAGTAGAGATTCAAACATGATTGAGTATATCTTTTACTTAGTTTCTCACCTGGAAGAGTTTGAAGTAGTACACAAACGAGTTCCTCTTCATCAGGAGATACTCTCTTGCAATGCAGGCCTTGAGAAGCTCTTTCTTGCTGATACCGTATCTCGATGTCGTCAAAGCTGCAGGGTGGTTCTTGCTCCTGTCGAAAGGAACACTGAGTTCATACTCCAACCGACGACCAACATGGAAAGAGTGGAACGCATCAGCAAATTCTTTAACTGGAATGAATCGATACGGCTCATCTGCCCTATTCCAGTATTGCCTCTGATCCTTCTTTGATGTAACCTGTGAAGATGATGCAAATTATACACATTATCTATGTATATCTTGTTTCATTATTCGGTGTGGGACTATTAGGATCATTATCCGCGGTCTTACCTCTTGGAGAAAGTCCGCAACACCTTTCCTTTCAGGACATATGAACCCCATGGATTCGAAGAACTCGAGGACATGTTCTCGAGGACCTTGATAGACAATCTGGCCTTCGGCGACAAGGAAAATGTCATCAAAGAGGTCATACGTCTCAGGAGCAGGCTGAAGTAGAGCTATCAATGCAGTGCCGCCGAGGATATGAATAGTTTGCCTTAGAGAATTGACTATCTGGTATGTTGTTGAGCTGTCAAGGCCGGTTGATATCTCATCCATGAACAGAGCTCTCGCTGGACCGACAAGCATCTCGCCTAGAAACACACATTAAAAATAGATGATCAAGCCTTTTCTTTTTGTTTGCCTTGGGTTATCAACTGATAAGATCAAGTTGAAATGTACCTGTTGTGACTCTTTTCTTTTGGCCTCCTGAAATTCCTCTCAACATTGCATCACCTACCAGTGTATCAGCACATATGTCTAATCCTAATATCTGAATTTCAAGAAGAAGAATTATCAAATCCATGCATTCCTTTTAAACATGAAACATTATCTCTTGGAAAATCATGTGTGTGCATACACACACACACACACACACACACACACACATATATATATATACCTTAAGAATGTAATCTGTGACCACACTCTCTTGTCCTTCCAGTGAAGAAGCCTGTTGTTAATCAACAGATAATCAGAATCTAATATATTCAAACCGACAATTGTCCGTTTAATTCATCCAATATGAAACTATCCTCTCTAATACTGTGTTTACCTTCATGAAGATATCAATATCAGGATCTGGTTTAATACCAGCAGCCTTCTCTCTCCTAGCAAGCTCACTCAACATGTCTGTCAGACAACAGTAAAACAATCAGCAAGGTGCTAGATATAACCTATTCAAACTAAAATCTACAAAATTTTAAGATTCCTCTCAATCTCCATGAAACAGAGGCATACCGTAACGAGTTCCAACACCTTGGCATCTTGCAGAGAAGGCCAAGGTTTCTCTGACGGTCATCTCTCCAATATGCAAGTCATGCTGACTTATATAAGCAGAGGTTCTCTGTGGGACAAACTCTTGCATCCCATGCCCATTGTAAGTCACTCTCCCCGAAACCGAAAGACTCTGATCAAGCTTTCCAGCCAGAGCAAGCAGCAAACTTGTTTTCCCAGACCCTGGAGGACCTAAAAGCAATGCCATCCTACTCGGCTTCACAATCCCACTTATGTTATCAAGTATAGTTATCTGTTTCTTTCTACTCGGAAGAACATGAAGTGAGTTCAACACTTCCTGAAAAAACAAACAAAGCAGAACTCATCATCAAACACTAGCTAACTTATTGTTTGCAGTTTCTCATCATTGAAAATCAAGTACCTCAATCTTATTAACAAAGAAGTTCAAAACTGTGGGAACACCACTGCTCCCTATAAAAGCTTCTGTGCTGATCTCAAGGTTCTCGAACCGCACTTCGATTGTCGGATTTTCAATACCAACACTGAAACAACAACAACAACAACAACACTGTTTGATCACAGACAAAAACACACAAAACAAAACAAAACAAAACAAAACAAAAAAGAAGTTGAGGTTGATTACCGATCAAGTCTGTTCTTGAGCTTCAACAAGAACCTCTCGTTGTCTTCCTCTGCAACTCTAACAAGCCTTTCAAGTAGAGTCTTTTTATCCTGAAACCCAAGTTTCTCAATTTCAATCTCAGCGAGCTCACCGGTGACTCCGGTGAGCACACCCTTCCTCAACCTATCATAAGTTGGCAGCTTCTCCAGAGCCGCCCATTTCAAAGCTTCTTCATCGTCTTCATCCCGCGAAGACCGGGAAAATATCTCTGTTGCCGTGCGGCTTCCCCACGCCGAGCCACTCCGGCGCAAGCTCGAAACAAGATTGCTTGCTGCTCTCTCCATTCAACAAACTCTACTACTCTCTCTCTCTCTTTACAAACTCTCCTGCTAGCAATCTGTTAATTGGTTTTGCAACAGCCAGTAAGAGAAACTAGTACCAGAACTTGAAGATGAAGACTTGGCTGGCTCCAAGTTTAGAGGAGATTGGACATGAAGAAGCATGAGAGTTTTATAGATCAAGAACACTTATAATTAGACTCTGATGAATTAGGTGATTGCTTGGTTGGACCACCATCATGATTCATGAGAGACAAAGAGAGAGACAGATAAGATTTTCTATTCTAAAATCTTGGTGTCTGAACTTCAAACTTTTCTAGAAGCAATGGCAGGACTTGCTGCCACCCTACCATCCCCTCTTAGTCATGCATACAAATCAACGAGATGGACACCAACATCTAGAACAAGAATTCACGTGACTTTGGTAGTCTATATTGTCTGCTTAAACTAATGGTCTCAAATCCAATATAAGATAAATAAATTGAGCAAATAGGACTTGGTCTGTTCGTGCACTCAATTCATGGAACCTTCATTGAGTTTTATTTGAGCGGTTCACTAATGGAATTGGGAGAAGATTAAAAAGCCTTGAATTGGATCTTCAAAAATTTGGACATATTATTATCAAATATCTTTTGGATCACGTATTCTATTTATTATTGGACTTCTCGTGCTGGTCTTCTTCTAGGTTTCCAAAAAGTTGAAAACACATGTGTATTTCTTGGTCAACCAGTCTTGGTTTTTTGCACATATACCCTCAAATTTTTGTAATTGCAAAAGTGTAATTTTGATAGCATTTGACTAATTTCTTTTTTAGTTTACAAAGGCGACAAGCGCCCCCACAAGGGAAGTCAAGGATGAGGCCCAGGTGTAGAGCATGCTCAATGCACCTAAGTTTTCACTTTTGCAAGAGGGGGCTCAATCCCGAGTTCTTCTTGGGAGAATAGAACCTCTTAGCAAAGTAACCCGGTACCAATAGGTCATAGGCCTCTTATGTCATTGGTATAGCATTTGACTAATTTCACCAAAAAAAGTTGATTAGTCCATTCTCTCTCATAAGAAGAGCTTGAGGGTTCGAACCATGCCAGGTGGCTAGCACATTCTCTCTGGCAAGGAGAGGTTGAGGGTTTGAACAGGTCCGTAACATGCTATGCTTCTAGTGACTTGTCCACAATTATCAATATATATATATATATATATATATATATATATATATATATATATATATATATATATATATATGGTTGCATTTGGATAGAAAATACATGATGGATCAAGTATATTAGTTATGAATTAAAAGCCAAACAACCAGGTAGAATATTAATTTTTTGATCTTAATTTTTAAGATTAAGATTATCTTAATCTCAATTAAGCTAATCATTGTGGATTATGGAGTCTTCTTTTTGTATTTACAAATTTTTTTAATTATCTTTTACTTGTATGGATTAATAATTGAATAGACATTGCAGTATTAGATTATGTTTTTCTTATTAGTCTGTGACAATTTCCAAATTTATCTAAATAAAATTTAAATAATACATAATAAAAAATAAAATTGTTCAACATGAAACAATAATAACAGTTGTTCCAATTAGAATTGTCAAATGATTAAGCTGTTTGTGAACAGCTTGAGATCAGCACAGTAAAAGCTCAAGATCGGCTTGAAATTTCAAGCTTTCAAGTTAAGCTCGAGCATCAATTTCAAAGCTCCAAATTAATTTCGAGCTAAGCTTGAGAAGAGGCGACCTCAACTCAAGAGCTTGAAATTTAATATCAAGGTATTAATATATAATATAAATATTAATAAATATTAACTTATAAATAAGTTTTTAATTTCAAACCTAATTGAGCCGAGCTCGAGCTTTCAAAATTATAATTGAGCTTTTAATTTTGAGCTAAATCGAGCCGAGCACAAATATTCGAAATTGAAATCGAGCTGAACACGAGCTAATTTTGAGCTCGAGTCGAGCTTGAGTTTGAGCTAAGCAATTTCAAGTTGAGCTCGAGTTGGGTCCAACCTGATCAAGCTCGGCCTCTAAACAACCATAGTTCCAATATATTCTTATTTGGTTTCCCAATACTATTTATGTATCCTGTTGATATAGAGATCTGCTCATCCTGGGATCATAGTAGATTTGATCAACGGATGGGAGAGGTCAGTGAAGGTTAGAGTGCTTCAGGTAATTTTGAGGGAGAGATCATGTGTGATCGATGACTTATCTGCTTCATTCCTTCGGCTCTGCAAAATCAACGTATCATTCAAAAGATCAACCTCTAGGGATCGAATTTCACAAAAAGGAGTTGTGGAGAAAGAAGATCTGAGAACTTGTGCTTGGGGAAGCCTCCGATACTCAAGTCAGGAACTCCGAATGGAGAAAAAAGAGAGAATAGAGAGAAAGAGAGAGAGAACTCGGAGAGGACTCAACGTGATTTGCCATATTTCAGTGTCTTTTGGAATTTATCTTTTTTCGACAATTGGGTTCTCATTTTAGAGCGTGTTTGGATAACTGGCAGTCATGGTTTAATAATATATGGTATGGTATGGTTAATAAGCTATTTGTGCTTGTTTTGATGGTATGATATAGTTGTAGAAATAATAAAATGACTACAATACCCTCAAATACAAATTAATGTGAAATCATATTAAATTCAATGATTTAAATATTTAAATATTATATTCAATTAAAGTATAAAAAAATCTTATTGAAATCTTACAAAATATACATCAAACTGTTACCCATTAATTTATAGCTTTTATTAGGTGAAGATTAGGGTTGTGTTCTTTGATTGTTAGAGAAAAAAAGGGACTGAAATAAACTTGGTATTTACAAAAATTATTAGGGATATTATCGGCATAAAAAATTTAGAATCATGGAACCACCAAATCGATGGTTTGAAAAATCCATCAAAAACCATGTTTTTTTTT
This sequence comes from Dioscorea zingiberensis, assembly GCA_026586065.1. NCBI lineage: Eukaryota > Viridiplantae > Streptophyta > Magnoliopsida > Dioscoreales > Dioscoreaceae > Dioscorea > Dioscorea zingiberensis. The sequence continues at coordinate 6,189,566 of CM048822.1, read as the reverse complement.
ACTTAGGTCATAAAGACCCCCTATAGGTCAACCAGGGACGTGGACATGGGACTCGAGGAGTAAACTCACTCGAGCGCCCCTGACTCCTCACTGTGCGTGTACAAGACTTGAGGACTAAACTCCACTCAAGCTGCTCACCCCATTTATGGGGTCGGGCACTTGATCTCGGGATCACCCAGAAGAATTTTCCAACACACGGGATCCGAGATACCGCCAAACTAAGCGCCTTTTGGTAAAAACAATATCATCTAGATGGAAGTGAAAACAAACAACAAAGTAAATCATACTATATATTATAAAATCATGAGAAACCATAAAACAAACAAAATATTTAGTGTTTATGTTACCTGTTTTCAAAGATTTCTCCGAATAGCATATCCTAAAATCAAGATTGTCACAAAGTGATATGAACAATGTTGTCCTTATTGCTGGTCTTTGGTCAAGCTTGTCATTGTACCATGTCAACACAGGCGGTTTGGCATTCTTCCCACTATAAGAAGTCTGTGGTGGTGGAATTTACTAAGGAAGAAAAGAAAAAAGTTATATACCTAATTTCAATCAATGTGATCATTTTTCTATCTTATATTTAATTAATGGAATTGCACACTAAATTAAAAAAAAAATCTTTCATGACTTTCGAGCAATGGCATCATTCCACAGACTCATAACCTCACTAGTGACATCATCAAAGTTTTTCCATTTCGGAGCAGTTTTGGTTGAACAAAACAACTTCCCTGACTCGGTGCATTTATAATTATTGGTAGGGACTAATATTAAATAGTAACATGTGGGCACATTTGTTTATTAAAAAATGTTGTTTATATTTAATAATAATGATGATTATTATTATTAAAATAACGTTGGCTGGCTACCAGGAATGTGAAACATGCCTCTATAAAATAAAAATTAAAAAATGACCTATTCACATTTATTTAAGAAATAAATAAATACTATTAATTTAAGAATTTGATTGGACTGATATGAAACTAATCTAAAGATGATTAAAAAGAAAAAACCAAAGATTTGAGACTTTAACCAGGCCTTGTAGAAACCCTCTTAGGTTAGATATGCAATATTTTGACTTATAATTAAATCATCATTAGTAAAAATAGTCAGGCCTTCTAGAAACCCGATTAGGTTATAAATGCAACATTTTGACATAACTAAAGCCATCATAAGCCAAAAAATTATGCATTTGAATCTGTTAATATAATTTACCTAATTATCAGTCAAGTAAATTAATGAAGTCAAAAGTTTCAATTATCTATATATATAGCACCATTTATAAAATTTAAATAATTTAGGTAGAAATGTTTTTAGGATGGATATATTAACTACCCATAAACCAGAAATTTCAGCTCTGCAATCTAATGATTATTTATTATAAGAAAAAGGTTTTTTATTTACTTGTTTATTATATATATATATAAAATTTGGATTAAGAGTTGGATTGGTCCAACCAAACCAACTAAAGGAGGCTAAGTCCGGAGAAGCAGGAGGAGAGAGCAATGCCAGCCATGTTGAAGAATCCTTTGGACCTAGAGTCCGGGCCTGGGACCGGAACCCAAACCCAACGGCCTGAACCGTCTCTACCCAACCAAGTTATATCCCACGATCCCTCGAGATTCGAGACTAGGACGATTCTCAGCCGCATGATCACTCCCTCGTTCTCAGTCTCCTCCTCCATGCACCCCATCATTACCCCGAACGGCCTTCGAATCCTCTCTAACACCTCCTCCGGCACCGCCGCCACCATCTCCCACTCCCCGCCTCCGGCCGGCGCCAGTGCCACCCCCCACACCTCCACCCCGGTGACCACTCTTACCCCCATCCCCAACGCCGTTGATCTCACCACTGCCATCTTCCCATCCCCACCGTACACTCTTAAAGCCTCCTCTCCTTGCCTTGGGATCAGCGCGGCACTCAATCTGGGCCGTAGAATAACAGGGTGATCTTCATCCGACGGCCCGGCTCGCAGGATCACGCTTTCGTTCCCGAACTGGACCAGGTTGAACCAGACACCGCCACGTGTCGGTTGTAGAGAGTTGACGGCTTCGGATGACCGCCAGGTGCCGGTGGTGGAGCTGTACTCGAAGAGGAAGGGGCGATCGCCGACGAGCTCGGCGAAGAGGAAGCGAAAATGTGAGTCATCGGAGATGAGCTTCAGGCCAGATCGGCGCCAGGAGGAGGTGCGGCGGGGGCCGAGCGGGGGATCGGGGAGAGTGGTGATGGATCTGGAGGAGAGGTTGAGGGCGAGGAGCTCGCGGCGGGAGTTGGACGCGAAGAGGAGGTGATCGCCGGAGGCAGCGAGGAGATAGGGGTCGGCGGCGGAGGGGAGGAGGGCGGAGGGGAGGCAGAGCCAACGGGAGGAGGCAGCATGGAAGGCGCGGAGGAAGGCGTCGCGAGGGAAGCGCTTGGTGAGGACGAACAGGCAGGGGCCGGAGGAGGCGGGCGAGTAGAGACGGCGGAAGTCGGAGGAGGCAAGGAAAGAGGAGAGGGTCCGGGAGACGGCGCGGAGGAGGACAAGGTCGGGGAGGGAGAGTCGGAGAAGGATCTCGTGGATCAGCTCCGATGGAAGGAGGCACAGCCCCACGGCGGTGCTGCTCGGCGGCGCCGCCCGATCACCGTCCATTTGGGGCAGTGCTTCAGAACGTTTATGACCATTTTATAGATTCCTTCAATTGGATCACTTGACCAGGGATTTCAGGTCCGCTGTTTACCCCCAAACAGTAAACGGACTACAGGACTGATGTGGCCATATCCTATTGGTCCTTAAGAAACTTAAAAATGCTTAATTAATTATGATAAGTGCATTGGGGTATATTCCACCGCCCAACACATATAAATAAATGTGATATATTATCAGTAAAAAAAAGTTAGTATATCAAAAAATTAGAAAAAAAGTTTGGACATATTGGAAATGACAAGAAGGAAAAAGATAAACAATGAGTTAGATTATATCAAGGGGATGGATGACAGAGCAAGCATGCGCGGAGTTGATGGACAAGCATTAATTTAATTTGGGTGATGATTTTGAGTGATTTGTGACTGGATGAGCATGCAGTGTTGCAGGCGGGGTACCCTAATGTTAGTTGGTTTGATGATTTTTATAAGCTGGTTGACAAACCTTGACATTGACTTGATAAGCTATAGAATGAGATTTCAATGTTGTATGATGGAGTAATTGGAATCTTATTCTGTTTGTGCTTATATACTCACATGGGTGGAGCTTTGTTCTGCATCTCTTTCACAATGGTGATTCATTGAGAATGATGCCTGGTAAATTACTGCAACATTGGGGAACTTCAATCTGAAAACCATCCAAGAGAGCAGACAAAATATATTTAATAGATTGATAACAGTGTGATTCATTTATGAAATTAGGCAAGTATGATCGCGAGAAAAATGATCATAGAAGTAGGTATTATTGCCTTTAAACAACATCGGAAACTCCGAATACATGAACTAAAAATGTTCACACACTTTTTGCCGGCCATGTCGCTTGAGCTGACATGATAATCCCTACGATCACTCCAAACAACCCCAGAGCACTGCCAAAGATTTCAATGACCAAGATCTTAACAAAGAGCGAGGAGTTCTGAGCATCAGAAAGCGCACAGCTGCTACCGATTATTCCCACACAGAGACTGTCACAAAAAAAAAGAAGTAAATAAATAAATAAATAGATAATAATAACTCTGCTTTCAGAAACAGGTGGCTATCTTTTTCACAGCAATTGTGAAAGCAACTGGTACAGGAGGTAAAGTTTCGTCACATACCCACAAACCAGATTCGCAAAACCAACAATGATCCCAGAGGCAAAGATTGCATATCCTGCTCTGAGAGATTCTGCTGCATATATCTGAGATGATGGCACACTTTCAAGCTTTGTTTGTAAAATGATAGCTACAATGACTCCATATATGGCGACAGCTTCACAAAATATTACACTGTAAAATCAAAAGTAAAACAACAAAAGATGTTTACATAAGGTATTGCCTTAACTCAAGCAGGGGGCAAATTATAAAAAAGAATAACCATGCCAGTGTGGATAGGTAGAAACAAGGTTCGTATGATGTCCATCCATGATATAATGTTCATATGCATAGCATAGTTCATAAGAGAATAGGTAGTGTGGCCTAGAGTAAGTATTTTGTAAACTTCTTAAAAGAAAAACATGCTTCATGTGAGACAACCATATATTTGAAAAGAGAAGAAAGGTGAATTTCACTATCTTCCTACACCACTGCTTGATAGTTTACATGCAGAGATCATCATTAACACATCATATGACAAAATAAACTATAACCAGAACCATCAAGCCAAGCCCTAGCAATTTGGAGTTAGGCACATGACTCTTCATCACCAGTCATTTACATCATTCCAAGAGAGGCATACTAGCTTTACTTTTTAAGTTTTTTACTTTTCAAATTCTTGCAAAACGACTTCTAAACATCTCCAAGAATCACTTTTAACCCAAGTGCTTACATAAGCAAATTCTACATACCTCTTCCCTTAGCAATAAAACATAGAAAAGTTTTATTCATTGCCATGGTATAGTTCATATTATGTTATTAATTGTCATCACTTCTCACAGGTTAAGAAATAACCATGAGCAAAAACTACTCTAACATGGTTCGCCAACATCCTATTATAATACTTCAAGGATTGAGTAAAGAATGAAAGCTTAATCATAAGAAAGTTTTGCATGATTCGCGTTGAGATGTCCAACTAAAGGGTGGTGTGGAGGTAAATGGTTAGAAAGACCTAATCAAGGTGTCCACATTATATTGGCCAAGTCTATTTGTATTTGAAAGTTGAAACTTGGCATGTCATCAAGAGCCACGATGTGCCAACCAAATCTGACAAACAAAAAGTCCTTCAAAGCCACTTGGAAACAGTTTTACATGATCCTTTGCAGTTGAGGAAATTCAGAGGCTTTAAGAAGAACTGAAAGGAGATTCAGAAACATAGGAACCTTCAAAATATTCAGAAAATCTTTTGAAGTACCCAGGTTCCACCACAGCTTTCGATAACTTCTCTTCAGTGTTTTGCTTTCCCTTCTAAGAAAAGTCATCTAAATTCTAATCAATCACAAGTTCAATGCTTCTATTCATATAAGCGTTTCCGAACTATACTAAAAGGTGGCATTCAATCATATCTTAATAGATTCTACACATACAAAAGGCTCACTCTTTTCCTCATTTAGTCTCATGTTTTGTTTTTCAAGATAGTGAAGCAAAGTCTTGGTAAGATATAGAACTAGCCAAATCTCTCGTTACAACCAACAAGTCTCCATAGGTATCTCCACAGATGTTTGACCATTTTCTTTTATAGCACTCCCAAAATCTGGGCCACTAATGCCTACCAACTATCATTAGTCAAGGATTGTCACAGAGGAATGTAACAACATCCAACAACCTTATCTGTTCAAACTCCATTTTGAATCTGCTCAAATATCTGTTCCATAGGATTAGGAAGCATTTTCCAACTACCTTATCTTTTATGATTTCAAACATGTAATTGTCTGCCTGTATGTGTATTTATTTGACACTGATTTTATATGGAAATACAGAAATTGATTTTCTCAACTTGATATGGTATCAGTAGTCTAAGCCGATCCATCTTTAATTTGCTTTTCTTTCCCTTGATCTTCAGCACTCATGGCCACCAAATCCTGACCAATTCTACCCTAAACACCAATGAACCACACCACTCTCATCAAGAACAAAATTGGGCGTTCCTCAACCACAAGGCACGCCACAAACTACCAATCGGGCGCCCATCCTTCATCTCCACCAACCGGCCCACTTCCGCCTCCAGACCCTTCACAGGGCCCTCGGCCCTCCTCCCAGCCATATCTTGGTCACCGCCAAATTTGCGGATTCGTGGTCATATCGCCAAACGGTGTCCCTTCATTTACGCCTCATTGCATTCACAGCCCCAACTCGTGCTCTTCCCAACTGTGACCACCATGGCAAACCAAGCATACAAGCTCAACTTGCCACCCATCATTCAACTACGCCATCCCCGGCTTTTGGACAGTTGGAGCATCACACCATGTCACGCCCCACTGAAAGCAACCCTCTCCTTCCATGCTCCATACATTGGCACGATGATATCATAATCGAGATGGCTCCAATCTTCCCATTACCCACACCGGGTTCCACCTCACCCAAACTCCTCATCAAACCTTTCAATTAAATAATGTTCTCTCGTGTTCCATCTATGAAAAAGAATCTCATATCTATTTCCGCTTTTGCAGCTCTAACAATGTTTCCATGTAGTTCTTACCATCCACTTTTCTTGTGAAGGAACTTCAAACCGGGCAACGGCTAGCTGGCCGGACAAACTAAAAGATGGTGTATACGAAAGTGGCCAACCTCCTCTCCGTGATTGCCTTCTCCACAATAAAGACCACTTTCCTTCGACCGTGGCACCATCAGCTTAGGACATCCAGCCTTTTCCAATTCTCAAACATATTGTTTCTAGCAATCATTTAGGCTTATCTTCCTCTTTTATCTTCCTGATTTCACATACGATGCTTGTCTTTGCAATAAAAGCCACAAATTATCGCTTCCAACTCTACGCTGCTTTCTTCTAAACCTCTTGAAATCATATTTTCCATGTTTGGACCTCTCCCATTATGTCCCATAATGGCTTTAAATATTATGTAATCTTCTATGACCATTTTTCTAAATATATTTGGTTTTACCCTATCAAAAACAAATCGGATGTCAAAGAAGTCTTCATACCGATTCAAAGCCATTGTTGAAAAACACTTCAACTTAACCATCAAAACCTCTACTCGACAATGGTGGTGAGTACATCTCCCTAGCTAACTTTCTTTCCACCAATGGTATATCTCATCTCACCACTCCCCCACCTTTTTGAACACAATGAGCCAGAAGGCACGCGACCTTCATATCGTCAAACCGCCTTTGCCTCCTCACTCATGCTTCTTTACCCTCTCCTTACGGACTTATGCCTTGCCACGTAGCCTACCTCATCAATAGAATGCCTACACCGGCTTTAAATCTCTCCTCTCCTACCACAAAATTTTTGGATTACCAAACTACTCGAAGTTAAGGGTCTTTGGTCGCTTATGCGCTACCCTTGGCTCCGACTTACACCTCACACAAACTTGAATCACGGTCCCAAGCCATGTGTTTTCCTTGGGTACTCTCTCACCAAAGTATGCATTCATTGCCTCAATTCCCTTTAACCTCAACACTCTATATCTCAAGACATGTCAAATTTGTTGAATCTCGGTTTCCTATACTCTTCCCTCTCTCTTGTCATCTAGTTCTCCTCCCAATCTCATTTGCCACGTGGATTCCCGCACCCGATTAAAGTTCCCAACCCTCTACCCAACCGCCACTCACTATGCCATCCAAGTCATACCGCCCAAGAAGAACCTCCAAATGAAGCTCCCACACAAGTTCCAATCACCACCACATCCCAAACCATTACTTCCTTGCCATTCTCAACCAATCCCATCCCACAAATCCCACCATCACCTCCTCCCTAACCCACCCCAACCTCATCCCCTCTACCAACTCACTCAATGACCACAAGAGCTAAGAACCACATTCATAAAACCTATTACCAAGATGAACCTTCATACCCAACTCTCAACAACCAAATGACCTTAACCAACCATGCTGACTAAAGCCCTTCTAGATCCAAAGTGGCCAAGCCGTCTCAAGAGTATGATGCCTTGGTTAAAAATGGAACTTGGGAACTTGTTCCACCTAATTCTACACGTAATATCATGGGTGTAAATGGATTTTTTAGGACAAACGTGAACTCCATGGCTCTACATGTGTTCAAAGCGCCGCTTGGTCGAAAAGGATTTCATCAAAGACCGGAGTTGATTATTTAGACACTTTCACCAAGTTATAAAACCAACAACGATCCAGGTGTTGTCCTTAGCCTTGTTGTATCGGGTTGGTCCTTACGCCAACTCTGATGTCAACAACGCATTTCTCCAAGGCCACCTCTACCGAAAGCACGTATTACAACAACCACCGTGTTTTGTTGATCAAGATCATCCATCCTATGTTTGTAGAACTTCACAAGGCCATCTATGGCCTCAAACAAGCTACCGAGCATGGTACCATGAACTTCGTGACTTTTCTACACTCCTCGGCTTCAAGAACTCTCAATGTAGCCATACATCACTATTTGTTCTATCTATCACCGATGTAGACCGCTTATACTTGTCTACGTGGATGACTTTAATAATCACCGGTACTAATACTCGATGATTGACTCCTTTGTTGATGTTCTTGCTCATCGGTTCTCCGTTCATTAAAGATCTAGGACAGCTCTCATATTTTTTGGGTGTGCAGGTAGTCCCAAATAAGCAAAGGTATTTTACTCTCAAAGGCGTACATTTTGGATATTCTAGCTCGCACTCATATGATCGATGCCAAACCTATGCTCACTCCCATTCCAACAAGCCCACCTATGTTAAAATCTGCTCTGCTTTTGCGATCCTAATCGAAAGTGTGTGACAATTGTTGGCGATATCTCACATTACAAGGTCGGATCTTGCATTTGCAGCTACTAAGCTCTCAAGATACATACACTCCAACAAATGACCATTTGGAACGCTGTTAAACGCGTCTCCTACGCGTATCTACGTGGAATCAAGAATCTGAAGGTCTTCAAATACACGCCACCATTGACTTTTACATGCCTATTCGTGACACTGATCAAGTGTGACATAAGTGATGATTTTTCATCTACCGCTTATGTTATCTTTCTTGGTTGTAATCCGGTCTCACAGGTTCTAAAAAGCGTAAAACCATTACGATCTTCATCTTCAATTTAAATTCGTGTCACGCCAACGCACCGAACTCAACCGGGTCATGCTATCTCCTAACCCACCTTGGAGTTCAACTACCTTGTTGTCCGCCAAATTATATTGTGACAATGTTGGTGCTACCCAAGCTGCTCCAACCTGTTTCACTCGAATGAAACATGTTGCGATCGATTATCACTTCATCAGAGACCAAGTCCAAAATGGTGTCCTTCAGGTCGCTCGTGTCTCCTCACCATCAACTTGCGGATGCCACGACAAAGCCACTTCACCGCATCCGCTTTCTTGATCTCAAATCCAAGATTGGACTTCTCTCGCTCCATCCAGGGGCATATCATCAATCAAGGATTGTCCACGGTAGGAATGTAACAACATCCAAATAACCTTATCTGCTCAAACTCCATTTTGAATCAAGCCAAATATCTGTTCCATAGGATTAGGAAGCATTTTCCAACTACCTTATCTTTTATGATTTCAAACATGTAATTGTCTGCCTGTATGTGTATTTATTTGACACTGATTTTATATGGAAATACAGAAATTGATTTTCTCAACTTGATACCAACCTCTTCTGGAACACCAAAAGAATTCTTGACTTTAGTGCCCAGATGATCCTACCTCTTCAAAGGAGATAGTCACTGGTTGCAATTCTTCAATAGACCCACTAAGATACAAATCATACAATTATCGAGTGATGAAAATAACAAAAATTTCAACTTTCTTAAAAAAAACAACATATCCGCATATCAACACCGTGTAATGCATCCAACAGTAAAATCAAGCTATTAAATCCAAAAAATTATAAGAACTAAGCATCAAAGTAGCAAACCTGATGAGATTCTTGGAGGTGATTCTTGGGGCCTTGATCGCGGCTCCAATCAAGCTACTCCCAGTTATATAAATCCCCCTAAAATCAACCCAAAAAAGGGAACTTTTCAGGGAAAAAACACAAGGAAAAAAAAAAACAAAATCGAAAGGCAAATGAAGGCCGGGACATATATAATTACCACGCTGCGCCGAGAACGGAGACACCAATGGAGATGGCGATCCCGATAGAAGCAAAGGTATACGGCGAGATCCGCATCAACGCCTGCGACCACGAACTCGATCCCGCCATCGCCACTCCCTTGAGCTTCTCTCAGATCGATCTCCTTTCGAGAAACAGAGGCCAGTGATTGCAATGAATGTCATCAAATTTCAACCGTTAGATTCTAATCGGACGGGCGAACTGGTGACAGCCAGATGATAAGAGAAAGCCCCACAAAAGCCCATGGCCTTAAAGGCCCAATGTTCATGATCCACCTTGTATTTTTTTTTTAAATTATTACCAAGGTTCTGTTTTCTTGAAAAGAACAAGATCGAGCCCTCTTTTATAAATATTGGAACTTAGACACATTGAGTGTGTTTTGTGTCTGACTCCATTCTTGACGTCCCTCGTGGTTGTAAAAGCGCTTGTAAATATATATATATATATATATATATATATATATATATATATATATATATATATAATTTTAATTATTTGTCATTATTATTAAACTAATTATTTTTTCATCTAAATACCAATCAAATTTTGGTTGTTTGATTTCATAATATACCCACATCTATTACATGATATTTATTAAATATTTTGTTAAAAGTGTTAAAAAAAACACATAGTAACTAGGGTAATTGATGTACCCAATACTCACCCTAGATGTGCATATGAGTGGTTATTTAAATTCATACCTTTACAAAGAGCAAGCAAATAGTAAAAGATGTGACATAAATGTGATATGTGTCACAAAGTCACTAATAACAGGACATTATCCCCCAAATTCGTCATCAACATCATCATCAACAAAGAAAAAAAAAAAAGAGGAAAGGATAGGTTGACTGATTTGAAATGAAGATGATAACACAAGCACCAAGCTCAAATAATATTAAATAACATTTACTCCAATATAATTTTAAATAAATGTTTGTGACCAATATATATATATATATATATGGGTAATTATTTATTAGTCCTTCATACTATTTGATATTATTCCCTGTTATTTCTCTACACACTACTATACCCCATCCTTACAACACTCCTACCAATGAAATCTAGGGACTATTTGTTCATTATCAAACTATAGAGGGACTTTGTGTTTTTTATCTAATATATTATATATATATATATATATATATATATATATATATATTTTCTATTCTTCTTTAGAAGATTCTTTTTGGTTGGTTGGTTGATCACATGAAAGGGCAAATTTAGTCAAATCAACATGTTCTTGATGGATCTAGTAGACTATAATATCAACAAGAAGGTTTTATTTAATAATAATTAATTCACACAAAAAAATATTGATTAGTGTTTTCTTTTCAACCAGATAAGAGTCATCATGTCATCCATGACATCTTTTAAGAAAGCTTGAATTCCTTGCAGGACCATGAAAATACCTAGCTTTCTATTTGAGTTCCCTTTGACATAATCGGTATCGCATTTGAAAATCGAGAAAATAGCGGAACCTCAAGAAAACTAAAAAACAAAAAGATATTATCAAACATTTTAAATAGTCACATGAGGAAATATATGAGAACACATGGTATGGTATGGTATGATCACAAACGTCAAGATAAAATATCAACTGTCATCCTAACTGCTTGATCATTCGATGTTGGATAATGGATTCCATAAGGTATTGAAAGCTAACAACTAATTGTCTCTAGGTTGACAATTAATTTGTATCCACATTGTCAACTAACTATATTTTTGGATTATAAAATAAAGTTCTTATCTCACGAAAAAGATTATTATGATTATGAACCGATGTTATGATTCTATGGATCCTCTTTAATCTCTTTCCTACATTTGCTCTTTTTTCTCCTTTTTGAGTTCTTGACTATTGTAGACTCCTCTTAGTAAGAGTGCTTGAATCTTCTTTTTTTGTTGTTCTTTCTCCTAATGTAGTTCAATCCTTGAATATTAATATCTAAAGGAAACACTAATCCTACGAAGCAAAACAAATGAATCAGAGAAGTCATTGATCACAACCGATCTCTCTCTCATAATTAATTAAAGCAGTTTAATGTTCACCGATCGTTCTCAACGTTAATCAAAATATGTTCTGATCCCCATGAGAACTAATTGTTGCATTAACATAGTTTATTATCTGGTACATTGCATCCTAAAAAATTATTAGGCCAAGTTTTTTTTTTAAAAAAAAGAACAAACGCATATAATAATAATAAAAAATCAATGTTGTTGGGTCCTTTCCAAGCTAGACAAATCCAAATCTCAATCTCTTTAGTATAAAAAGATGGTCCATGACCACATGAAACATAAAACCAAGAATCCAAAGCTTGACAACACATGCATGATGGAGATTGATAGTTATTGATAGTTATTGTAGACTAGTTTCATTCAAGCAATCGAGAAAAAGATGGTTACTGTAGTTTCATTCAAGCAAGAGACAAACAACAATCAAGGTTTCCTTAATTAAGATATTAAACTATTGATTCAGCGAAGAGCATGATCCGAATTGTCCTTCAAATGATATCATTTGATATTACTAAAGCATCAATTTTATTTAATTATAGTACTAAATATAAAGTAAAAGAATAAATTGTGGTTTTTTATGTTTATAGAAATTTCATTTATTAAATAAAAACTACAATAAAATATGAGAACATTATCTTTCAAATTAAAAAACAAATATTATTAATTTAAAATCATCAAATATTCCCGAGGGTTAACATTAAAAAATCTCGGGTGGGTCTCAGGGACTCTTTCGTAATAATAGTGAAATGTGGACCATTTTGATAAAAGTTGTTCAGCTTTTTTCCCCTCTTCCCGCGTGGCCCATCACTCTCGTTAAAAAACCAACATCTGCAGTTGAGAAAATTCCCATCCTACCCTCGTCCTTTGACATCACGGGACCCATACAAGATTAATTTCCTATTTTATAATTTAATAAACCTAATTATCAGAATTATCGCATTGTAAGATTTTAATTATTTTTATTAAAATGAAATAGGATTTTTTTAAAACATTGATCTTATTTTTAAATATTTCTTTAAAAAACAGGCCATCTCATGGAGTCCCGGTGGCCTTTTTTCTCTTTCTCCACATGGGTAATGACATCACGGGGCTACAAGGGTATTATGGTCATTATTCAATGCCTCCCTTGTCGATTTAGTGGGTTTTTTTCGCAAATACCTCCCTCAGTTCTGTCTATTTTGTGCGAGTCTGAAATTTTCAACCAACAAAGTGCATAAAGGGTTTCATGAGAATATGTAATATTTCAGGGTGGAATCTGCAAAACTCCTGTGTACTTAAAGTAATATTACGTCCTAACGAAGAAGCCCTGGTTTTCAAAATCGTGGAAAAGAGCTGGAGCTTCGATCTCTCTTCGTTCTCGGCCCTCTTGTCTTCTCTCTCGAAACCCTAGCCATGGAGTCTCCGATCGAGGCTTCGCCGTAGCTCGTGTAAACCGCAACCCGAGATGGTTGGATCGCCGTTGATCGTGTTAAGAGTATCATTTCCGCACAACTATTTTCCGGCGGTTGTTGATCGAAGCTGATTGGTTTGGTTTTTGATGGCGGGCGGAGGGAAGGGGAACATGGAGAGGGTTCGGAGGGGGTTCCGGACGGTATTCTTCATGCTGGCGATGGTGGCGTCGCTGCTCCTGTTGTCCGTGCCAGTGCTCGTCGCGGTCGGGGACGTGTCTGTGTCGTTGGCCATGGCTTCGAGGTTCGCGTGCGCGAGGTGTTATGGACTGAGGGAACACTTGAGAAGATACGGGTTTAGAAGCTCGTTGATGGACATACCCGTCGTTTCCATTTTGAGATCGCTTATAATCACTTGTGAGATTCTTCCCCCAAATTCTATATTGAAAGCTTCTCCTTTTGTTGATTTTTCTTTCCATGGATTCGTATTTTGGAGATTTTGCCCCTTCCTTAATGTTTTGTTAACTAGTTTCTTTTATACTGTATGTTAGTTCTACCAGAATATGAGAGATTGTTCTTCAGTTTGGAAAATAATCATCCTTTCAAAATGCACACTTTTCAAACTGCAGGTGTTTATTTCTTGAGCGATGAACCTGGACTTTCTCATGGACCATATGTTGGATCTACAACCCTCTGTTCTTTCACTTCTATTGCCATTCTGTTGGTGAAAGCTTGTGTTTTTACTCCTATTTTAGAGGAAATGGACTCTGATGACGCTTTGGCCTCATTACCAAGAGTGAAGCTGAATGCAAGGATATCATTGGGAGTGCCTTTTCTTTTCCTTTCGTCCTTGGTGTTTGCTCTTGGCCATGTTGTGGTTGCTTATAGGACAAGCTGCAAAGCACGGCGAAAGCTTTTGTTCCACTGTGTGGACTCAGAATGGGTAGGTTCCCTTTTATGTTTTGGATCCTTTCATGCAACTATTGTACGAATTGTTCCATTTACGCTATTGTTTCAATCAAGCAGATGAAGGTGAAGCTTGTTTTTGTTGATTATTCCATAATGGCTTACCGTCCTTTATGTTCCAATTACACAGGCTATGTTTCATGGTTTCCCTTACCTTTGTAATCTTTTGTCTTAATTTTCTTCAATGAATCTGTGAATCAGCTTATGTCTTTTGGCTCATTTTGAACTCATTAAGCATGTTCAAGCTTGGTAAAGGTCATAGTCTGTGGATAGTGAGATTGAGTAAAGTTTATAATTCTGTTTTATATCTCTACTTGCAGGTCTTGCCCTACAAGAATCCCTTCACTGGATATCCCAAGGTTCCTCGATCTCCCACCCCCTGCAATGGAAAACATTCTAAAAGTGACAGCGAAATAAAAAGAAAAGCCAGCTTTCGTGATGAACGTGACCTCCCTATCAGTTTTCTTGCAGATAGTGACAGTTTATTCATGGCTTGTCAAGGGATTACAATCCATTACAAGCTCAGTTTGCCTGAATGGCCTTTGCCTCTTTCTTTATCTTTTTCCCCCTTTCTTGAACAGAGCCCCAATAATCGTCCGCCCAGTATTTCCTCTGGAAGGTTTAAACTGGAACGGCCCTTGACAGTTCCATCTAAAAGTCACTTCCACTTTGATAGGACTTTTAGCAATCAATTTCAAAATTCTTCTCTATATACTCCTTTATTGGCAGATTCTAGTGCTCCATCCACTTACTTATCAGGCCAAGTTCCAGCTCTGATTTTGGATGATGAAGATGGTGATGGCTGTTTACCTAATTCTCTGAACTTGGACATGGATTTAGAGGAAAAAGATCGGTTTGCTGTTATCTTGATACACGGATTTGGTGGAGGAGTTTTCTCATGGAGGCATGTGATGGAGGTCTTAGCTCAGCAGATTGGCTGTACAGTTGTTGCTTTTGATCGCCCTGGGTGGGGTTTAACATCTCGCCCACGCAGGAAGGACTGGGAAGGAAAGCAATTGCCTAATCCATATAAACTCGAGTCCCAGGTGATTTTCTCGCCTCTTATCTAAATTTCTTAATAGTTCGAGAGGTATAGATTTTTATATTTATATTGCGGTATTAAATGATAACAACACCAAGCCTCTTTATCTGCTTAAACAATAACTGTATGGTAGGTTTTTTCCTTGATGCTCAGTTGCTCACCTTTCTACTTTTGCGCAGCATTATTATCTCTCCAGATTGTGCTTAAACAATAACTCATTAGCTCAGGGGAATGATGTTATGATCTTTTCATATATGTAGGTTGATCTACTTACTTCTTTCTGCATGGAAATGGGCTTTTCGTCTGTGGTTCTCGTTGGCCATGATGATGGAGGCCTCCTTGCTTTGAAGGCTGCAGAGAAAATCCGTTCCTCTATGGAATCTGTCCATGTAAGTTATTAAAGTCAAATTTGCTTATATGGTGTTCAGGTTTAATGTATGATGTACTTACACTATGTTTTTAGTCAAAGTTCATTCTTCGAGGCTGCTAGGATACTAAATAGAAAAGCAACACACTTTTTTATCAAAATA
Source organism: Dioscorea zingiberensis (assembly GCA_026586065.1). Classification (NCBI taxonomy): domain Eukaryota; kingdom Viridiplantae; phylum Streptophyta; class Magnoliopsida; order Dioscoreales; family Dioscoreaceae; genus Dioscorea; species Dioscorea zingiberensis. Next base: position 6,173,773 of record CM048822.1, on the reverse strand, counting down.
TTTAATTTCCTCTAGCATTTGTAAAGATCTTAATATGCTAGGCTTGTGGTAAATTATCGGGACCAGGAGTCAGCAGATTAGCTGAATATGCAAACATCCTGTGTAAGGTAATGCCCAATATTAAAGATCCTTCTACATCAAACACAGGCAGTTGTACAATGAACATCCACTGAGAACTTAACTTGATTTCATCTTGGACAAAACCTCCTCTCTTTATGCAACAAATAGAAATTAATTAAATCGACCATCTTGATATCAACTTGAAATTTAATCAAAGACTTATGTTTTATTTACAAATATGGTTTTATCTAGTGATTATGAATTATCCTGAATTGCCAACCTTTTAGTTACTTTGTTCACTTGCTAATGTGTGTTCTAGATAGAGGTGAAGGGAGTGACACTTATCAGTGCCAGCTTGTCAAGAGAAGTCATTCCTGCCTTTGCTCGAATCCTCTTGCATACTTCTTTGCGGAAGAAACATATGGTTCGTCCTCTACTGCAGACGGAAATTACTCAAGTCATTAATCGCCGTGCATGGTATGATGCCACAAAACTAACAGGGGAGGTTATGAACCTTTACAAGGTAAATCTCATTTTCTACTACTCTAAAAGGAATCTATCATCTGTTATCCATGAGATGAATCTGGGAAGCAATTAGTTAATACAATAGTGACACCATAACAAACTTCTTTAGTGCATTTTTGTATTTTAAATAGCTTTTCAATGATTTTCTTTGGTGCTAAAAAATTTAGTTGGTCATATCTTCTTTTGGTAATTTTGTGGGTGGTGTTTAGTGGTTCCCAAATGTTTGAATATGAAATGTGAAAAAGATGCAGGATGGAGTTGCTTCTTATGCCTCAATCACACCTTGTTCGAGAGAAGACTAATTGAATACTGCCTCCTTTGTTAAATCCTAGTCATAGATACTCTATTTGTAATGTAATTCCAATTGTTGAATCGATTGGTCTACCAGCCTTAAATATGCAGCAATGTGTCTTTCTTTCAGGCACCTTTATCTGTGGAAGGCTGGGATGAAGCACTTCATGAGATTGGAAGGTTGTCTTTTGCAACTGTGCTCTCTCCAGAAAATGCTGCTGCTTTGTTGAAATCAGTGGAAGACCTTCCTGTCTTGATAGTCGCTGGTGCTGAAGATGCACTTGTATCATTGAAGTCAGCTCAAGCAATGGCTTCAAAACTAGTAAATTCTGTAAGTTCCTTAATGTTTCTCTTATCCATTTTCTGGAAATTTAGATGGTTTGAACTCAAATGAATCATGCTATCCAAACACAATTGCTGCTTATGATTCCTCAGTTATTCTCCTTATGAAAACAGTAAAAAGATCCACAATACTAACCAACCAAACAGTAAAAAGAAGAATACCTCTGTTTAAGCTATTCAATTTGTCAGCTTTCCTCGATCAATTCATTAATCTTTGTGTTGATATCTTTGTGTTGCAGAGTCTCATTGCAATCTCAGGATGCGGGCATCTTCCGCATGAGGAGTGTCCCAAGGCACTTCTTGCAGCTCTATCACCCTTCATAACCAGATTGCGATCATACCCCGATCATCCTCAAAGACACTAGCTTAATTATCTATCAGAATTTAGGTTGTTCATATCTGAAGGGCAGGGAGTTAATCCCTAACCTATCAATACATATACCTTCCTTTTCTTTTTTCTCCTCCTCATCTTCTGGTGTTTGGAGCCAGACCCAATTCTCAGGGTTACTAGAGCTCCCATCTTTTCCTGTTGTTCACCTTCCATCAAGTTGTAAAGTTTACTGCAAAAGCAATAGTGATATTCATGCGGTCAGTGTGGTTTGCAGTGAGCAGCTGTGACTGTTTGGTTTACTTGGTTTACTGTGAAAAGATAAATTACATGAGAGTTGTCATGTAATTTGTACAGTTTCAAAGTTGCACTCTTGGAAATGTAATTGCAAACCATTCCTATTAATTAATGATAACAATGGTTCTGTTCTAAAACATTAAAAAAAGGTGGGGGGAAAAAAAAAAAATCAAATTTCTATGCTAATTAATAAATATATTGTGGTTTATTCATTTTATCAAAAAAAAAAAAAAATCAAATTTCAAATCTTAGGTTTCCAGATTTTAATTCTTAAATTTCAAATTGCATTCTCTGTTATCTCTTTTTCTTAAGATAAGCTTTCTATCTAATGTTTTCTTGGAATTTTTTAAATTTGAATCTCACATTTAAATCATAATTTTAATTAAATAAAATTAGAAATTAAAATAAAATATAGCAAAAACTAAAAGACAAATTTATAAAAAATTATCACATCAAATGCACCTAACTATTATATCAAATGATTGCATGTAAATAAAAGAAAAAAAACTGATAATGTATCAATTAGGGCTATTATTAATTTGGAATATAATGTCCATGTTCATGAAATTGAGATGATTTTATAATTTGCAAAAAAAAGGAAAAAAAAAGGGGGATTATTTGAACCCCATCAAACCTTGTGTTGTAAAAACACCAGTGCTCTGTTTCCTCCCTCCCCTCCCCCTTCACCTCTTCGTCCCTTCGGCCGCTGCCTGCGAATCGCGCAACAAGCTCGTCGTGTGGCGGAGGCGGCGTGTGAACGGCGACGCGGTGGTTCAAACCCCCACTTTTGCGGTGTTGAACTCTCCATCCATTCTGCTCTAGTCCTCAGGTTCTACATCTCGCTCTCTCTCCTCTCATGCCCTCCTATTTGTTCCCATGGTTCTTGCCTTGATTTCTTTATATTGACGGTTTTTTTTGTGTGTGTTGTTGTGCAGGTTAAACTTGGTTATTGGAATCGGTTTTCATCCAAGGTGAGACGGCGTGGGGTTTGCTGCAAAGACTTCGTTTCCCTTCGGAAATGGTATCTCACCTTTCTAATATATGTTTTTTTTAGAGTTTTTCTTTCTATCTTTCCGATGATTCTTGTTTTATTTTTGTGCATGTTTGAGGGTTTTTGAAGTTTGGGTTTCTATTCTCTGTGAATTATCTCAGCGGAAACCTTTTCCTTTGTGCTTTTGCTTTGATTTCGTGTGATTATTAATGTTTCTGTGATGAACAAGGAGGGTTTTTTATCATGTATCTTTTTTTTCCTGATGTTTAGGTTTTTCGGGTTTTTTTCCTGTTGAACAAGGAGGGTTTTTGAAGTTTGGATTTTCTTGTTTTAATTTTGTGAATGTATGAGGTAATTTAAGCGCGGGTTTCTATTTTTGTGGATTATCTTGCAGTAAACTTTTTATTGTGTGTTTTTGCTCTCATTTTGTGTGATTGCTTATGTGTACATGATGAATTATGAAGTTTTTATTAGGTACCTGTGCTGCTTCAGCATTTTTTTTTTTGAATATTTTGTTCAGTTATTGTTTGATTGGTAATGGGTCATACACTTGTTGGATCTAGATTGTGTATATCATGCATGTTATCTATAATATTTGGTCTTGATATCCTCAAAGGGGAGCAGAAAGATTTATAGTGAAATTTTATTTGTGCTTGAAGTATTCTGGATGGTTTAGGGTGTGGATCCTCCCTGTCTTGTCAAGATATGCTTGGGAGTGTTCTGACCATAAATTATGTCTCTGCCATTCTCTTTAGATTTTTAAAAGTTTGATGTTGCAACATATATTAGCTTTTTCATACTATCATCATCATGTAACTGTCTTCTTGAGACATCTAGGGTCAAAGTCCTTGTTTTGCCAACATGTCTTTGGGATTATTTTGACCAGCAAGGGCCTCTAGTGAGGGAAGGACGAAGAGTCCTTGCCATGTTTAACTTGGAGATATTTCCTTTCTTACTGATAGGTCCAAATCTTTGGTAGTTGTAATCATTGATGAGGTCAATTGATTTTTTCCAAGAAAAAACCATCCCAAAGGAGAACTTTTGAAGCACATGAGTTTGGTAAACTGAACAGGATGCTTGTTTGCCACAAGTTAGAAATTATTTTGAAGGTGAATGGCTAAAGATTACCATCTATGTTCCTTTAATTTTTGTTTATGTTCATCTCTTTTTGTCTCGCTGTGATTCTATAGCTACAATAGATTTCTGTAAGAGAAAGCATGTGAATTTTAAAGTGAGTAGATGGATTGAATTGAAACAATAGTTTGGAAAACAACGAGATACATTTCAAATCTCAAATTAAATTATATTTGGGTAATTTTGTAGTATATATATTTTTTAAAATTTATTATTCTTTTAGCCCAAAAGGGAGCCTTTGTGCAATAGGAAAGTTGTCGCCATATGACCTGGAGGTCATGGGTTCGAGTTGTGGAAACAATCTCTTGTAAAAAAACAGGGTAAGGCGGCGTACAATATTTGACTCTTCCCCGAGCCCTGCGCATAGCGGAAGCTTAGTAGCACCCAGTTGCTTCTTTATTATTCTTTTAGCGCGAGTCATTTTATTTGTCAAAATGGCCTTGTGCTGCCTAGTAGTTAGCATTCAGGATGTTGACTAGATGCTGATTAGACAAAAAAAAAAAGATAACAAAACAAAAATGTTATAACGGTTTAAACTTTTACATTTTACGCTTTCTCCCCATTTTCCTCATGCTTCACTTTCTCAATCTCTCTCCCTCTTGCTTCTCTTTCCCCATCTTTCTCCCTTTTTCTCCCTCGTGCTCTTCATTTCTTGTCCTCTCTCTACCTTGTACTTCTCTTTGCCGATCTTTTTCCCTTTTTCTCCCTTGTGCTCTTCATCTTTCTCCCTTTCTCTCTCCCCCGTTTTTCTCCAAATTCCTCAAGCTCCCTTTCTCTCAAAATCATTATTCTTATTTGCAGAGCAAATGACAGTCAATCAATGTTTTATTTGGGTAATTGATCTCTTCCTTTTCATTAACACAATGGTTTATTCAAGAAGTTTTGTTTCTATGATAGCATCTATTTATGGGTTATTCAACAATTTTAGTAGAATCTCGTTATTTAGAGAAGAGCAAGAGGGAGAGAGGTCGAGTAAAAAAGAGGTAAGGGGTTGGTTAGAATGTAAAGTTTAACCTTTTCATCTAAGCCCTTATAACATTTTTAATTGTTTTTTGGTCCTAGTTAGCATCCAGTCAAATGCTGACCTGGCAACCCTAGGTGATTTTGACAAATAAAATGGCTCTGGGTCTAAAAAATAAAAATATATTTTTTAAATTATATTTGAAAATTGCTCATTATATTTGCTCAAATCAAAATCCTACTTTTTGCCTAACAAGGACTAACCATGGTTGAAGTCTTAAAAGCGTCGGAAGAAGATGGGACCTTGCTTATGAAGAACTTTTTTCACAATATGAACCCAACTCCTTTGAAAAGCTTATAGTAAAATCTATATTTGGGTTTTTGTTACCTAAAAGCTTTATCCTTGTTAATTTAAATTTTAGCTTTTAGAAAGATTTTGAAATTGCCAAATACTCATGTTATAGAATCAAAGAACTTTTAATGATTGAAAAAGTCTTGTAGAGGCTTGAAAAGTAACACAAAAAGAGCCTTTATTTTGTGAGATCAACAAGATGATAAGTTGGCCAAGAAGGTAAATGATTTTTATTTTTTATTTTTTATTTTTTATTTCATGTTGAGTACTACTTGAAATCCATCCTATGGTGTTATTGGTGTGCATTGCATTCTTTTGGCCTCATATTTTCAAATTTTCCAACACTTGGGGAGGAAAAGAGTTAGAAACAAGGCTGACTAGGAGATTCCATTGATTCCTTGCGCCAAGTGACTAGACCGACGATTCTTCTTATAGATCTTTATCTCTGATACCAATTAATGCACCGGGTTGCTGGAGAAGAGAGAAACCTGAGAAGCCAATATAGCAAAAGAGGGGAGCAAGCTCCAAGCAAAGAGAAAAGAAACTTGAACTCAAATTAATAATCTATAATTAAAAACCTATAGACTCCATATCAAGGGTTTATATGAGAAACCCTATAAAGATGAAAGACATAAATAACCCTATGAATCAAAATAATGACTACTAACATTAAAGTCCTAATGACATCACAATCTAAGTAAAACTAGGATATCAAGCCCTGCTTCTACGACTATAGATGCGCACATCTGCATCATCTACCTTCAGTTTTTTGATATTTTTAATTAAATTATGGTGTTATTAGGAATAAGTTTGGATAAGTTGGAATAAGGGTGTTCGAATTTGAATTTATGTTGGCGGGACAACTTTTATCCCCAGTCAATCCAAGTTATTATGAGCTTTAATTTGGTGAATACTGATTAATCGGTATTTTTACTATTACTTAATAATCTTATTAATTTAATTAATACTTTATAGTTATCCCTTTTCCAGGTTAGTCTAAGCTATGGTGGTTGGATAACTTGGAATAATTTGGAATAATTTGCAAGGATCAGGTTAGCCCAAGTTATTCTCCTACCATAGTGCACGTGTTTTTACATTAAGAGAATAGGTGGTAACTCACTTGCTTATGGCTAAAGTTGCATCCTAGTGTTTTGGTAATTTTTGTTAATTTTTTCTTATATTGTTGATCGCATCATCTAGATAAAATACATGGAATCCTGTGTTACTACTACATATAATATTCCATTTTATCAAAACCACTTATTTTTGTGAAAATATGAGCAATTAAAGCTTTGATTGTTTATACTAGGTTTATGGACTTATCGATTAAGGTTAAGTCCTTAAAAAACTTTTCTTTAGTGTATTTGCCTTTTGCCAGGAGATAGAAATCGTAAATGGATATATAACAATATTGTTTGATTTACATACATTTTTTTCTTGGAAGTATAAGTAGGATTTTTTTTTTTTTAAAAAACTCAAACTTATGTATATTGGTCTTGTATCCACTATGACCTAAAAATCATTTTTCTAATTTGAGCCATGACATTTTTTGTGCCATTTTGAATTTCCTATGTTGACTCAACTGGTCTTTTGGGATGGTTGTGTAACTTTTCTATCTTCCGAAGTGTCCACCTTACTTTCCTTTTTTACACTTATTTTAGGTATAATTAGCAATTGTCTAAATCTTGAACCTTTTGAAACTACCTCTCATTTGATGTGTGTGTGTGCGCCCGTACACTCATGCACCTTAGTTCTTTACTTCATTGTTACCTTTGATTAAACACTAGCAATTGATAGTGTCTTTTGCTATTTTTCTTATTCTTTCTTCTTGTTTTTAGGTTCTAAACTTCAAGTGACTTGAGCCTTATATGGTTTGAGAACAAACTATGTCTCTTTCGATCAAATTGGGTAAGGATGATCCTCAATTTCATTGGGGTAGGAAAAGAGGTATCGGTGGGCCAAAGAAGAATTTTCAATTTTATGAATCGTTCACATACGATAACATTGAGTACTCTTTATATGATTGTGTATACCTTTATAAGAAGGGCGAAGATGAGGCTTATATTGGAAAACTTGTGAAAATTTGGGAGCGACCCGATCACAGGAAAATAGTGAAGATCTTATGGTTTTTTCGTCCGAGCGAAGTTCAAAATTACTTAAGGGATTATGAAATATTGGAGAAGGAGATCTTCTTGGCCTCAGGCGAAGGTGTTGGCCTTACTAATTGCAATCCATTGGTAAGCATTTTTTATCTTTATATTTTTGGCCTTTAAACCTAGATTGCCCTTTATTCCTTTTTTTATTTATATTGATTTGAGATGATCATATGTGATTAGAAAGGGAAATTTTCAAGCACTTATGTACAAAGATTGCTTATGACATTGTTCAAATTTCTTCGGGAAAAGTGACTTTATTTGTATATATATATATATATATAGAGAGAGAGAGAGAGATTCTCTAAGCTGGATTATTCATATCTTCTAATCTCTCTTGCACAATATCTAATTCCATGTTTCTCTTTCCTTCCCTAGATCTACCTTTACCTCGACAATCTCATTCTATACTAAACCTGCCCTCTTCCCTCCCATGCATGTGTGTATATTAATATAGTCTTCAATTATTGGACACCCTTAGCAGTCTTTCTTATTCCTTCTACTTATCCACAAACTCTTGTGAGGCTGTTCTCCTCCTATATTGTGGATGATAAAAATAAATGAGATTTACCAGCAAATGATTAGAAGTACATTATGAATGTTTTGTTATCTTTTTTGGCTTATTCCCCCTTAGCCCAAACATATTCACTCTTTTGCATTCAGTCTCACATCACAAATAAATTTTCAATTTATGTTTAGTGGATTATATGTGCTTGAGAAGGTTGCTCTTCATTAATGCCTTTAATTTCTTACTATTTTCCTAATTTTGGCGTGCCTTTCTTTTGTATTGTTTTACTTATTTCAGGAAGCTATAGCTGGCAAATGCCATGTAGTCTGCACATCAATGGACAAGAGGAATCTGCAACCATCCTCTACAGAAGTGGAATTGGCTGACTATATCTTCTACCGCATATTCGACGTTGGGAACTATACAATATCTGATGTACTAGCAGATAAGATAGCTGGGATTGAAGGCATGTGCTTCATTATTTTACTTCATTATGCTTCTTGTCATTATAGCGTGCTTTTCTAACTTGTAGTCTTTGTGGCTGAATGTTTGCTCAGTGAAGTTTCTTCTAAATCAAAATAAAGATCTGAATTCAGCTTCTGGTTCAAAGGTTGATGCAAATGGGATCTTGCATGGTCAAAAAGATGCATCTGATGATTTTCTACTCAAGGACTCCAAATCAGAACCTCTGAAATCATTGGAGAATCAAATGAATAAAGACAGCCCTAGAACTGCAATTAATTCATTACCTATGGATGATGTAAATGAAGGCAATTATCCAGGTGAAGCAAAATCTTTTTCATTTGAGAAACCACCTCACAAATCGATTAGTGGTTGTATCGCTGATGGGACAGCTGTGGATGTTCTAGGCAGTTGTGATGAAAAGAAACCCAAATACTCTTCTAAAGACTTGGTAAATCCAACTTTATCTGACGAAAGACCATCAAAGAAAATAAGACTGATTGAGGATACATTTAATTCATCAAGTGCTATGCAGAGAGACATGATTGAGTTTGGTTTAAGGAAGCAAAAAGTAGAACATAATGATACCAATTCTTTTCAATCACAAAAAGGGCCTACTGAGAAGATCTGTGAGAAAAGTGCCAAGTTTTCTGATGAACCCCTGAAGAAAGCCTCTCCTGCTTGTTCAGCACAATGTGATGAAAAAGCTGACTCTCAAATATTCGAAGTAACTCGGAGGCCGGAAGTGGTATTATATAAATTTCTCATGACTTGTTTACTTATAGATTTTTCTTTTATTTTTTTTATTTTTTTATTTTATTTTTATAAAAGTGGATAAACCATATTCTTTATTTATTCATTGTTTACTTATAGATTATTCTTGTGATGCTTTCTCTTGTATTTTTCTCTGCTGTCATATTTATCTTTACATCTACTGATGTTGTGGTTTTAGATCACACTCATGATTGGCTTGCTTATTGATTATTCTTGATATGCTTTCTCTTGTATTTCTCCTGTTGTGTTTATCTTTACATCTACTTATATCAATGGTCAATGTGAGGAAAGTCTATATGCGTGTATAAGTCTGCTAGATTTTAACCCCCTGAGCCATTGCTTTACAATCTCTAGTTTAGTTAGCAATTTATTTTGCTTCAGAATCTGGAGTTATTTTTAATCTGACTCACATTGAAGATCCTAGTCATTGATGCTGAAATTGTCTTTTTGGCCTTCTATGACTGGCTTAGTATCAATTGTCTTGCAATTGTTGTTAAACCAGTAGCATGCACTGCTGGCTTGTTGTATGTGGAGTGTGTTTTCCCATTGATTATTCTCTTTGGTGCCTTGTGTGAATATTGTGTAAACAGTGGCTGACTGTCACAATAGTGTGGGTCTTTGCACTGGTATGACTATGGGTGAATGGGTCTGCTCAGGTGATGGTGTGACCTATGCCTATACTATATATTTCACAATGTCTGGAGAGGACACTGAAATCTAAAACTGTTTAATCTGTAATTTGGAATTGAATGTTTTTTAGTTGAGTTTCCTGCCCTTGAACCACATGTGCACATATCATATCATATGTTAAAGATCCATTGATTCTTATTGGGTATTAGTGAAACATCTTTGCCCTTTCTTTTACGTCATCGCAAATTGTACTATTTTTAAGTATCCTGCTATTGAAGTCAGATGATTCAAGGGTGATTTAGGCATATTATATGGTTGCTGAAATTGAGACTTGCTATGATGGCCTCTTTTAATCTGAAGTCCCAATAGTTAAGTTTTGTGGAGTGTAAATTGGTTTCCAAAATTAGATTCTCTTTGCTTTGTGGCCTCTTGTTGGCTATAGTGCACATAAGATGTTAGTTAACTTCATGGTATTTATAATTACTTTGACCTGCATTTGATCGATTTAACTATGATTGAATCACATACAAGTAAAAGCTTTGTTTATTTCTATAATTTGATTTGGTCATTTTGCAGCTCCTGATTGGATCTTAGTCTTACTTTTAAAAATGTATTCTCTTGTATTTTTAGACTTGCTGGATATATAACTAAAATTGTTATGCACATTATTGATTATACACATTGGTCAAACCTATTTGCAAGTGTAACTAGACTCAGTTTCAAGGATGCATCTGTTCTTATTTACAATTCTAGGTCACTGATTGTTTTGATTGCCCATTGTTATGGCTTATATACTTAGTTTGGTGGTGGGCTCCCTTTTTTGGTAGAACAAATTTTCTGTGCTACTATAGATGTTCTTCCCCTTTGTAGTTTCAGGTAAGTGTGGCATGCTTGTGCATGATAGCAAGCTGCAAGTCTTTCCTGAATATGATTTTCAAACTGCTGTATGTTTAATTTTTGTAATGGTATATTGTGTTTGAGAGAAATTAATTTTATTTTTACCTTTTTGGCTAGCATTCAGTATGAGTCATGTGATGTTGCTTTTCCTTGGGGATCATTGGATCATTTATTGTTTTCCTCTTTTTTGATAATTTCATGAAAAATCACACATTGAATGATTGATCTCTGTTCTATTCTTGGTATTTGACAGGATAGGAGCAAATGGTTCAAGGGACTTGTAAGTAGACTTCATCTTCATGTTCTCCTATTAAAATTTTCTCATGATTCATCTGCTCGAAAAATGCATATATTCACATTAATTTCCTTCTAGGTTCTCAAGTCAAAATTTACACATTGTCTTGTCTAAAAGTTTTATTTAATATAAATAAATTAAATTTTACACTTATATTTGCATGCTACTTTTTGATAAGGCTGACGTAGGTGACTAGATTATATTTATACCTAGAGCCAAAATTTCACATACCTACTTGGACAATCTTTGAATATAGAAAGTTAAAACATATGTAGCATTTTCTTAACTTTGTGTTCCCTTCTTGCGAAATCCCTATATTCTTTGGAAAATAATTGCTATTATTCCTCATATTCTCTTCAGACTTGGGATTCAAAAATTAAAAAAGCTAATGAGGCTGGAACACTTGTGTTTCTTGACAACGTGGATCCATCATATACATCAAAAGATATAGAGGTATGCTTCCTTTGCTTTGCTTTATATTAGTTTTTTAAGTTAATGTTGTATTCAGGCATTGCCATGGCCCCACTCTGCTTCTGCCACTTGTGTTTGCTTTCATTACAAGATAAATTTTTTTGTTGACTTTTTAGTTGAAATTAACTGCTAACTTTTTACCTGGGTAAGACTTGAAGAGGCTCTAGAAGTTGAAAATTTCATGGAAACTATTTAATCGACTGTTTAGATTACATTTTATAATTTATAGTATATTGGATGTTTATGTTCCTTGGTCAGACTTCCTAATACTTTACCAAGTTATGAAAACTGAATGTTAGTGGGTGATTGGTTGGGGTTCATAAGTTGCCTTGGGGGTTTTGAAGGTTAAATTGGTTTTGAAGGAAGACTTTGGACCCTACTTTGTAATTTAAATTATAATTTCCCAATTAATGATTGATATTTTAATAATTATTTTTAAAAAGTTATTAAATAAATGATTATATTTATTTAATTGATTAAATATTTATAAAAATAGTTATTCCTATCCCATGCTATGGGGTGTTGTTCTCCAACCAAACACCGCCATATGGTTCCTATCAGTTTTGTACTACACCCAAAGTTGCAAAAGAACAAGGAGTTTAGAGCATTCCAGATTCTGCAAAGACATAAAGACTGAGCCTAGGTTCTCCAAGATCGCAAGCAACCATGAAGAGAATAGTGAGTACTCAGATGTATTTAAGGGGAAGAAGATGAACAATCAACAAGGATGGCTGGTTAGGGGTGACATTGCATGAATAAGGTAGGAACAATCCAAAAGGATAGCAGGATATAACATGCTTTGTTGTTGTAATTTTTTGTCCAAACTTTCAGATTGTTATAGGCTGAGTAGCTTCACATAGGAATAGTGTTTGAGGGGCCAGAGAGAGGCAGGTAAGGTTTAAGAATTTTTTGAACTCAAGAACCCAAACTTTCCAAAGAGGAGAGTGGTCATTTTACCAATTTGTTTAGTTCAATTAACTAAGATATTTTGGGACCGGAAATAAAATAAATGATATGTGCAGATTGAAGGGTTTTTGTTTTGTTGAGAAAATAAAAAAATGATTAGGGTGGTTCTCAAGTAGTCATAAGACACAGGCTTATTAGATAATTGTAATAAAAACATAAAGGAGACCCTTAATGTGATGTGTCTTTATTCTAATTTCTTCTCAGATATTTGAAATCTTAATAAATTTCTTCTAGTGGCCGAATGGTATGACATATCTGGAACCATTGGTTTTGTGGTTTGAGGAATCAGCTTCAGGTCGATGATCATATATAGTGGAGCATATGAAAAGGGCCTGCTCATCTTAATCACAACTATTTCTTTAATTGAACTAGTAGAGGATATTCTTTTCCACGCATTGTTCTATCCCACCGGTCTTCAAGTTAGATTGGATGATCCTTGCCTTCAGTTTAATTCAGTAGAATGTTAAAGCAAGTTTACTAGTAGTGATTTGATTGTCATGAAAATCCAATTTGACTTCGATATCTGATCATGTGTGCAATTCAAGCATTTTGTTGTTATTTAATTCATATACTAGTGTATTTTCAAGTGGTCACCTTTCATATGTCCTCATGATTCCTGTAATCTGCATCTTTGTTTTCATATTCAGGGTATGATCTTTTTTGCCTTCAAACTAAATTGCACTGCCAAGGTTATCCCACAGACCGCGTTCCACGACCCAAATTATGGTATGATCCATTTAAATTTTCATCTAGTTACTGTGAGTGTCAATTTTAGTTGCTCCAAAACTATGATATAGTCTTTGATTCATTTAATGCTATTACCAAATGATACCTTGCTCTCTAGTAGTTAACTCTGTACTCTATGTCTATCTTGATAAAGCCTCTTAGCTATTTCTTGCACATGTTAGGTGAAGCTTATGTTGTGTTCAAGACAAGCGATATGGCAGATTTGGTTGTTCAAAAGATCAATGAAGGGTGTCTGATGCAAGAGAATGGAAGGTATTTTTCTTCTTGTTCTGCATATCCCAAAGATTCAAGAGTAGTAGTAGTAAGCACCACAGACTGTTTTGCGGCCATTGTTCGGTTCATGCAATTTGTTGTTCCTGCAGACCTCTCGTCTGCAGTAAAGGTATTCTGAAGATGCCATTGAAGTCATCATCTAAATTCACTGGCCATTTAGTAATTGACAAAGTCAGACGCCAAATGCAACGGGACGAGGTGGTGATTATATCTCCACTTTTTATGCTGGCCACATTTTTTTTTCATAATGTTATCATTGATGATCTTTCTTCTTCCAGGCAAAAGCTGTGTCAACATCACATTGCTCTCAGCCCAACACAATTGAGTATGAAATGGCCATGGAATGGATTCTTGCACAAGAAAGATCAGCCGCATCGCTGGGACTATTGAACAAGGTTTAAGCCACCATGATTTTGTCCTAATTATATTTAAACATCAACATACTAGCTGTACCACTTTATATTTCACTATCTAAATGAGCTTCCTATTTATTTACAGGAGCATAGCGATGAGATAAGGCAAGTTAAGAGGAGAGCTTAAAGGCCAAGTAAAGCGACCTTCATGAATACTTGACTTCTTGTTTCTCAGCCTTCCCATCATCCTTCTTCCCCAAGGTTTGACAATAAAAATTTTATCCTACGTTTTTGTTGACTTGAAATTTCAAAGCGCTCATTGTTTTAATTTCGTTAATTGTCTGGCAGGCGCTCATTAGAGGGCTGCTCTGTTTATAGTCTGTGCCCCGGGTAGGACTAGTTTTGAGGCATGATCAGCTGGTCTTATCTCAAGGAGGAGTTTGTTCTGCGGAAATCTACTTCGTATCCATCTCCTTGAGATGAATTTTTGTGTTATGAAGGATGGGCATGGAATCTAATTGTGGTAAAACATCTTGATCAATGATCATGTTTTGATTGAATGTTGGTGGGCATGGTGTGTTTTATATTCTCCATCTTTAATGATAACCATACCCATAATAACTAATTATAAAAATAAAATTAATGATATTAATAAGTTGATAACAGTAGTAATAACGTTAATAGTGAAAGTTAATAATACCAGTAATAGTAACAATCATAATGACGGTATAATAACTGTTATAATGATGGTAATATTAACTGTTATAATGACAATAATAATTACAGTAATAATTATAGTAAAAGTAACTAATAATAACAGTTATAATTACTCAATGTTAATATTAATAATAAATATAATAGTTCTAATAATAACAGTAATGATAATGATAATAATTACAGTAATAATAACTCAAATGATAACAGTATTAATATAATAATTTTATCATTATTACTATTAAAACTTGTTAGTAAACAAAAAAAAAACAATAATCACATTTTTTTGACTTCCAGTTCTTTCCGCTGGCCAATCATCCAAAGAAAGCTATACAAGCAAGGCATTAGATAATCACCCATATCATCTATAACAAATGCATTGCCAACAACATGAAATCAACACAGAGAACACATGCACACACCAATAAAAGAAGTTCCAAGGAGAATATCAGATCTACAGAAATGATACAAAATTTTGGCTGGTCTGCTTCCAAAATGGGATGACATGCTTATACATCCATGAAAATGGTGCTTACACACAAGTCAATTTGATCTCAAAATCTGCTCAAAACCATTGAACTACATCAAGAAACAACAGAATAATATTCTTTTTTCTCAGCCTGTATATCCTTGGCAATGCAGAAGCCCTCTGTTTTCATTGCTACTTCGTTAACCTAAATGTTTGCTAAACAACCATTTGCATTAAAACATCTCACCATCATCTGCAGCTGGACCAGTTTGCCATATTCTGATGGTCCCATCCTCAGAGCCAGAAGCATAGGATTCTCCACCCGGAGAAAATCGTACACAATGCACTGGTCCGTGGTGACCTTTGTTGCATGCTGCATCCAGAAAAAAAACTGACAATAGTGAACTTGATGCAGAAACTAAATATTGCTCATCATAGTGTGAGCTTTTATGATACTTGAATTTCTTTTTTTTTCTTTTGCATCTTAAGGTTAGTCAGGAAGAGGAGCTTTGATGCTACAGTAAAGTTGTTGTCATGTGATCAGGAGATCACAGGTTTGAGTCGTGGAGACAGTCTCTTGCAAAAAAACAAAAAACGGGGTAAAGCTGCATACAATAGACCCAAGTGGTCCGACCTTTTCCGAACTCCGTGCATAGCATGAGCTTCATAGCACCGGGTTTTTTTTTTTTTTAATCTTAAAATTAGTCAGATCAGATTGGTTATTGAAACTTACCAATTTCTTCACCAGAATTAAAACAAAAAACATGAACCCACATGTCCTCTCCTCCAGCAATGAATCTATTACCCAACTTGGGTTCAAGAGAAGCTGACTCCATAATGCATGGCATGCTGTAGCTCTTTATCAGTCCAAAACTGCACAACAGAGACATTTTGTTAAGAGAAAGAAATTGAATAGAAACCAAATGATCATTCAGCTGAAATGTTTACTTATTTGCATCCCAGAATTTGACAGTGGAACCATCAGCAGTTGTGATGTAACGACCATCTTGACTAACTTCAGCACTGGTAACAGGTGAATTAGTCTCAAGGGTCTGGACAATTTTTCCACTCCTTACATCCCACAATCTGCATGTTCCCCATCAAAATTTTAGAAGAGTAAAGAATTGAGGGAATGATATGTGCAGATTTCAGGCCTAATCACTGTAAAATGATAGTTGAATGAAATTTATTGAGTTGGGTCTTAAACATTAGGAACTAAAAATGAGTCAAATTTTGTGATGTAACGACCATCTTGACTAACTTCGGCACTGGTAACAGGTGAATTAGTCTTAAGGGTCTGGACAATTTTTCCACTCCTTACATCCCACAATCTGCATGATCCCCATCAAAATTTTAGAAGAGTAAAGAATCGAGGGAATGATATGTGCAGATTTCAGACCTAATCACTGTAAAATGAAAGTTGAATGAAATTTATTGAGTCGGGTCTTAAACATTAGGAACTAAAAATGAGTCAAATTTAGCTCATTCGGATTTGCATGCATGGTGTTCATATTTCAATGGCCAGCAAATACAGAAAGGGAGAAATAATGTCCACAAGGGCCGAATATCAGAAGGCAATAATTCAAGTAACTAGATGATGAACTGTTTGAAAGTTACATGGGTTTATGCAGCGATATGAGAAAATATTCTACTACCCTAAGACTACCTGCCTAGATCAAATACAACTGAGACCGAGTGTTTTTTCTCCAAGAGATTTCTCAACCAAATATCTATCCAGAATCACAAATGCTTATGAACAGCACTTTTATATGCACCAATCAAGCTCTGGAAGATACATTTAACCTCAAACACTAAGTTGGATAATACACACTCATGCAAATACAAAAACAAACAGAAGGCAGGTATTATATGAACTGCATATATGTTTAGAGAATGAATAGGGCATAAAGAAAGGAAAGCAGTATAGGCACCTCACACCCTCAAGATCAGTACAAGAACTTAATATTGTTTTGTCAACATGAAGCCAGGCAACAGTTCTTATTGAACCCGGTGATTTATCCACTTCTCTTGGGGGTGCCTCTGGTTTATTCAGATCAAATATACGTAATATTTTTTCAAAGCCCCCAGTTAGCAGTAAGTGTGTATCCTGCAGCCAATATTAGAAAGCAAAATCAGTGAAACTAATGTCTACATGCATACGTCAATTTTGCTCAGATAGGAATCCCAAACAAAGTCATTTTCAAATAAAGACACATAAATCTTCCTAAATTTTTACTATGTGATAGCTTGATAAAGGATCTCCTAAAGAATAAATTACTATTCCTGGATGAAATTTAGTAGGATCCTAGGCTGAAGAGTATTTTCTAATCTCGAAGAAGATGAAGGAGCCTCAGAGTCAGCCAAAAAAAGCCTGTCTAAGCTACCAAATGTTTTATGCTTGCTCAGAGATGGTTGGGTGTGAAGTGTGGACTTTCAATTGTTCACCAGCCTTAGCTCATGGTGTTATGATGTCTTGCCTGCAATGGGCTCGAAGGCATCAACAGACTATAATAGATTCTTAAATGCATTCTCTACATTCTAGCTAACAGTTCCAAAAGATAATGAAACATAATATAAGGGTGTAGCTTTGATTGATTGTAAATGCTTATCCACACTTTTGTGACTACAACAATCTGACAAAGAGCATACATCAAGCACCTGTGAAAAACAGAATTTATTCAAATGGGAAGAAAAAATCAAAATAATTAACAACTTTTACCAGATAAATAAGTGGAATACATGTTAATGTTGCCCCACGTAGAATTTCAAATATTGACCAACATCCAACTCCCAAATCAGTAGATTGACAAGGTAGATTTTAGTCAGAAGGAAAGCATAGATAAATATGCAAACAATTATGATGCCCATAAACTACTACCAAACAAAATCTTCAGCAAGCCTGGACTTTAATTATAACAACAAATTGTACAATACAGACAAGAGTTTAGTTTAAACAAAGAAGCCAACTTACAGAAACATATGAACCACGTGCTATATAAAAAAGACCTCATGTACCTCAGAGAAGGCACATGCACGGACGATGTGCTTGTGTTCAAAAGAGTGCAATTCATCCCCAGTCAATGCATCCCATATTTTCCTGAAATGAAGTGCATACAAAATACAATCATGTCTCACTAAACACTGAAATATCCTAGTTACAAGTAAAATGGCGAGATATTTTAATATCAAAATTTTGGGATTCAAATTTAAAATGATGCCATGCTCTTAAATGTGATTATATGCTGAATAATAATTCTATTGCCAATCCACTCCCTTGCGACAGTGGTTATTCCTTCTCTCAATCTCATATATCATACATGATGGCACAAATAATTAGAAGTTGCTATCAATCATTATATTATTTTGTTGAAATTACAAAAATCACATGTGGTTTAGGGGTGGTCCACTCTTCAACTCATGTTTCCAAAATTGTCGTGCCCCAATAGTGCCCCCCTGTGATTTCCATTAAATAAAACTAGTTACATCAAAATTTATCAAGTTTCTTTTGTAGCTAGTAAAATATTGAAATGGAAGATAAATAAGAAACTTTTGAAAGGCACACACGCCTCTCAAAATGTAGGTACACAAACCAAATAACATCTTGCAACTTGTATTTTATAGTTATGTAGTGCTTATTTATTTATTTATTTTCTACAGAATGATTTCTATTCAAGATAAGTTGCATACGCTGTAAAGTCAGCCGAGCCAGAAGCAGCACGCAAAGCATTTGTATCAAGGCAACAACTCCACACAGCACCCTTATGTCCCTCAAATGTTCCAATCCAATCTCCTGTTTCACCATTTCTAAGCATAGGACTAGAATCTGAGCACATGTGGAGATTATCATAAACAATATTAAGATGGAAGCATATGTTGATAATTACTTCTACATCTAAGAAAGGACAAATAAATGGTTTTGAAAATTACTTCTGCACAGAGTGACAATAATAGCAAAATCAAGGAATTGCAGACCATGATTCTCAGAAAAGAATTCTAAAATTACATAATCCAAAACCCAAAAGCGACAAATATAGCACAGAAGAACCTCGTGAGGGATGATCAAATAACTTCATCAAAAGGTAAACAAAGCAGGAGACGATAATTACATGCAAGGTACTATTTGCATGAATCATGTAAAGTCATTACAATAAAAGAAACCAATGACAGCATGGTTAATTTTGACAACTGGCTATAAAATGAAGAGTAATACATAATCAATTTGGTTCTCAGATCAAATAATTCCAGAAAACTAAATAAATAAGTGGAAGTCTAACACCATGAGCATACAGAACCAAGATCTCTGAAGGCCTTATCAATGCCTCCAAACATGATCTAGTTCATGAGATCAAGATTGATAAGCAAGGGGCATTAAATATTTTCAACAGTTATTTGAATAGATAAATCTAAGATAATGAAATCCAATCAAATGACTTGAGAACCGAACACAAAACCCTCACCATTTCATTGCATTTTCAGTTCCAAGAAAGCAACCCACACATTTCTAAAATCATGAACCCGCGATCTAAAGAACAATCCTAAATTAGAAACACACAATCCAATACCACAAGATCACTACTACAAATCCGTAGAACAACAACATCAATCATAGAAACGTTCTGAAAGATTTCAAACTAATAAGGAGGCAACGGGTGAGTTAGCAATGTGTCAGGAGTGATTCAGGTTAGAAATCGAACCCTTGCTGGCGCTGATGAGAAAGAACCCATCGGGAGTGACGGGGCTGTAGAATAAATCAACAACAGGCCGTGAGTGGCCATGGCAGACCAGAGGCACTGTCACCCTCTTCTTCACCATCGATTCCATTGCTAGCACAGATCCAAACCCTAGATCGATCGATCCCTGAATTCAAGTTTCCACGATAATAAAAACCCTAGCTCTAAACCTAATTCCCAATTTATAGCCCTCCTCTGGCTTCAAACCGTACCACTAATTATACACACACGAGAAAGCGCACGGACAAAAAAAAAGTGTATATATATATATATATATATAAATAATTATTTAAATATTTAAAAAAAGAGAAAATGAAGGGAAAAGGAAGAGAAGATGAGAGGAAACAGAGGGGTTTATAAGCAGAGGTGGAAGATGCCCGCACGGTACGACGCTTTGTGTCTGTTGATCAGGACAGTGGAAGAATCTCATCCATCCAACTATGGATCCGATGTTGATGAACACCTGGACGGTTCAGATGAGCTGGTGTGATTACGTGGCAAAGAGCTCATCTTTCTTAATTTTTATAAAATTGCAAATTAAGCTCAAATTCATGTAGTATTTCGCAATTAAATTTAATTAGTTTACATAATATCATGACCTGATTCATTGTAATACAGGGGAAATGGAGAGAATAATAAAGCTAACATTTCATTGAGGACAGGTAAAGAATGCAAAGCACACCCCCTGTTAAATTTCTCTTCAGACTTCAGCAGTGAAAATTGTACATTATGGAACAAAAGCATACAATTTAATGTTTTGAAAATATAGATAACAATTCATTCAACTTTATAATGGAACAACAACAACCACAACAATCGATACAAAACAATTGAATAATTTGGAATATTTAATGGAATTTGAGCTTCAAGAATATCCTTCCAGCATGATATACACAAACCCGTTCCGGGACGATGTTTTCCTGTGGTCAAAACATTTTGCATAAGGGATGAGTTTATGTCCATTAAACTTGTACCTTTTTTTCCATAGGAAATAAAGAGTGTTTCTAGAGCAACTACCTTGAAAATGGAAATTTTTGGTTTCCATGCTAACTAATGAGGGTTTGCTATAAATGCAACAATTTACTAAAACATCACCTAGAGAATAAACAACCAACAATGTTCGTAACTCATAGGCATCAAGGAGTGAATATGATTCAAGAGCACACCTCAACCTCTAAATTAACTAATATTTTGCCAGAGGCCATCCATGGGGAACGAAGATGCACAGTGTTGTTCAAGCATATATTTGAAGTGTTTGGAAGTCAAGAACCAAGTGCTAATTAAATGATTCTGCAACATGGCCAGTCATGTGTGAACCTTTTCTCATGATTGAAATTAAGTTTGCAAAAAATGTGGTGCTGATCTTATTTATTCAGTCATGAAACTCAATTCATAAAAAGGCAAAGCTAGACAAATCCTGAGAATGACCATTAAAATTGGAAGTAGGTTCAAAACTTCATTGTGCCAAGTTTTTAGGTGCATACGGAACAGTATCTATTAAATGTATCCTCATAGATGATAAAACTCTATACGAAGTGTGCCAAGAAATTTGAAATTTGGATAGACTAATTATCTATTCCTATCCTTCAACTCTTCTAGATTTTGAAGTTTTTTAGCCAACCTATTTAATTTTTTTGGTGGGGGGATAGAAGTATAGATCTATACACCTAGATCAATAAGTATGCATCATGCCCTATACTATATAATACGAATATGTATCCCGATCCGTTTCGATTAATTTGTATGAATAGCTATCCGGTATATTATTCGCGTGTCAGGAACCAGATTTGAACTGGTGACACGAGGATATTACTTCACCTATTCATACCTTTTGTAATAAGTATAACCTGCAAATCCAAGCGCTCCAATGGAGACAAGCCCAACAAGAACCAATAGAGAAACAAGCCATTTAGACATTCCATTATGCTTGTTTTCATCCAGATCATTGTTGCTGAAGTCTCCACAACTCATCAAATTGCAAGGCTCCTGCCTAACAGGCTGCGAGAAGAAACAATCCAACAGTAAGGAACAGACAAGTTTATACTTAACAATAAACACACTAGCGATGTGGAAGTCAAACAAGTCTTTGGAACAACAGTAAGGGCACTACTGTATGGTCATATGCCCCGAAACTCGTCTGACAAAAATAGAGAGGAACATGAAATTATCCAGCATGGACCACAATATTGAAAATTCCCAAACTTAAAAGAGCTATAAAAACTTTTTCTCACCATTTCTTCAGCAGAACACCTACTATCATCTACAGCATAATGTTTGATGGTCATATCTTCAATGCTCCCAAAGCAACCCACATCTCTATAACGAAAGCCGCCATCGCAGGGAGAGGAACATTTCATCCATGGCCCAGCAATCCACTTGAAAATTTCTGCAAGAGAGATGTACTATACATACAAATCATCTATTTCTTAAAAAGCTAATGCTTGTGTAGGTGAAAAAAATATTTCTATCCATGGAAAATTTAGTAAGCAATGCATACTGCATAGAACTATGACTAGAGAGCCCCATTCTCTCAAATAAATTAGCTGCTCTAAAGTAACTTCTCGTTACTGAGACATAGGGAGGATACAAGAGCCTGATGAATGTACACGGTGGTATACTGAAACAAGCAACCAGAAATGTAAGTGGTATGTGTCATTTGATCAATAATTATATATCTATATGATACCTTGTGGTTTCAACTGCATTGCCAACTCAGCACCTGTTTTACAATAACCCAATTTGCTGTTCTTGTCAATGAGGTAAGGATCAGAGCAATCAGTGCAGCATATGTACTCATCACCAAAGTCCATTTTGTTGTTACAACTTGAACATCTATCTGTTGACCTTGGGATTTCTGTATATGGAAAGTAGATCGCATTTACATTCATTAGTTTCTATGCATACACTATTGATTAGGTAATAAATGCTGTTGATTTTAAGCAGCCAGCAGTGGTTTTGAAAAACTTGTGATGATTAGTTGTATATGTGAGCAAACGGAGGTATGGTATTTACAATAAAATCAAAAAAGATGATTGCCAGTAATAGATAAAAGAAGAGGTCAACATGTTTTTTATCATTTAAGAGATATAATATAAAACAAGGGAGGGCAATGATACATAAAGAGAACTAATTACCATCAAAAGTTGGTCATAAAGTACAGTTGATTCAACCAGGTAACACAAGCAACACATGAAGCCCAGAAAAAAAAATCTTCCATAGACAAAAAAAGGTCTAGTATGAACTTTTCACCTTAATGCCACTTCCTCACCAACTAATGGCATCATACATACAAGTAAAAGAAAACATGGACAAAAGCTAAGACCATTGCAGAATGAAGGTTTGGTTGATTGGTCTAGCACACTTTTTAGATGTTCCTAGATTGCCTTAGGCATCTGTGGGTATTGACACAATGAGTGTGTTCTCTTTAGATCAGTAAATGGTAATTACTAGAATTGTATGAATGTGGAGCTTTAAGCTCAACCATCTTTGAATAGAATGATTTTTAACCCCATTGCCTGACAACAATACGTGCATGTTGGAAATTGAGTTCACTGGGTTAAATAAGCCGAAAATCGATCACATGAATTTAAGAATGCCGCTGATCTCTTTTCTATTTAACGTGCATGATAAAAAATCTCCACTTACCTGGTTTGCAGCAATGAAAATGTGTATGAAAGGGCAGGCATGGTGCATAGCTGGGCTCTCCACAAAGACCATTACAGTCATCCGACTGATCAGTGATAACATGATGGGCTCCACATCCTCCAAGCCATTTACTTTGGCAGGACTCAGTCCAATAGCATCCTACAAGTTAAAATACCATTAGAAAATGGGAAAATACAGTGTAAGGTTGCGTACAATAAAACAAATGGTCCGACCCTTCTTCAGACCCCACGTATAGCGGAAGCTTTGTAGTACCGGGCTGCCCTTTACCCATAATTAGTTATATAACATGATTGGAACTTCAGTTCCATTCAGAAATCGAAAAATGGGCGTTTATCAAAGAAAACTCCAAAAAATGTAAAATAAAATAACATAAGCACAAAATAACATCCTAGGATTAACTAGTAGAGAACATTTCTAGAGAAGCTAAATATGGGTTAATTAGACTAAGAAAGCATGCCTAGAATTAACTGAGTAAGCTTATAAAATGGGCATGTTTCTTAACGGATTATTGTGTTCCAATAATATACCAAGTTTGTATGGAGGTGAGTTTTGAGAACAAATAACTTGTGTGCCACTTGTCATTTTTTTGGCCCTATGAGTATTGCCAATCATCTAAGGTCGAGATCCTCCCCACAAAATTTTATCACAAATCCAGAAAAAGATGGCTTATAATACCCCCAATTTTATCATCCTCTTAAAATAAGGATTAGAAGAAATTAGTCTGAACTTCCCAGAGCTCCTAAATCAAACTTAAAGACTTACAAAACTGAAAACAAATATTTTTCCCCTTAGTGTTGATTCTCAATGAGTTCTTTGAACAAGTGATCCATTCTAAATGTACCTCCAAAAACCAGAACATAGAACAAAAGGTCTTATACTACATTCATGGAGATCCATGCGACACCTACACTAAAGAACACCCTCAGTTCAGTTGTCATATTTTCCTATACTGTTCGAATTCCCAGAAATAACCAACGTTTCAGCTGATTATATTATGAATAAAATCAACTTTTCCGTGACATCAGATAATATCCCCTTAATACATCAATCATTGACCAAAACGACATCAAAATTAGGATAAAAAACAAAAAAGGACGAAATAGAAACCCCAATCCATAAGCTCCAGATTTCCATCAGAACCGAGTGTAAGATTTCGCATTCAGGTCAGACAATTGATAGGATGAAATCAAGTGCTAAAGAAACGAGAAATTAGGGTTCAACGGATTACCAGCGGCAGCGAGATCGATGGAAGACGAAGTAGAGAAGGGAACGGAGAGGACAACGAGGAGTAGGAAGGGGAGCGGCCGCTCCGACCACGGCGCCATCTCCCACCCGCTCTGTACTCTGTTTCTCATCTTTCGTCGCCGTCCCTTTATTTATTTTTATTTTTTAGTTTCGACATTTTTGCAATAAACCCCCTCATTTCTTAAATTTTAATTTCTAATATTCGAATCAATCCTTTATGATATATCAATATTATCTTAAAAATAGTAATTATTAAATAAATATTTAAATGTATGAGCTATTTGCTTCATCATAAATGCCATGAAAACCAGAAGACTGGAACAAAACTTGCCATTTCCTTCTAAGAATTTATCAAATCTTTTTATATAGTTCGTATTATGTATCAATAGTTCATCTGCAATCAACAATTCTCCAAAAAAAAAAAAAAACCCTTTGACGAATGATTCTTTCCACTTTGAATTAGAATGGGAGTAGTACAAGCATTAAGCATTTGGACAAAAACTCCAGTTTATTATTTTTTTTCTGTGTTTACAATGTTAACATTGACCAATCTTCACAAGGAAAATTGGTAATTCATTGCTTTTTGAGACGTGTTCTAGTGACTTGTTCACATTTATCGAAAAAAAAAAACCAGCTTTGATCTCTGCTATCCTTCAACAGGAACCAGCTGCAGTGATTGTCGTGCAACCATCATCTTAAGAACACCTTCGGAAGATCACAAGGCTATCTATCTATCAAAGATTAAGAACTTCTCTCATATCATGTTGACATTGCATTCTCTCATCCATGATCCATTCATCACTGACCAGAAGAAGTTGATCACCGTCTCTTATGACATCTATATCATCAATTTCAGCTTTATCTTTTGTGAGGACTTTGGTAGGAATTAACCCGAATTTCTTCGTGCCAATTTCAAGCAACTCTTCGAGTGATCCAGGCAGTAGTACAAGTTTTGCTGCAAGTTCACTTCTCTCTGGACAACGAATAGTAATACGTGTTGGTTTGAGATGATTCTGATGATGGTGAACACCAGAAATGTTACCATATCTTGAATGTGCCATAGAAGGGAGCACACCTCCATTGTTATCAGAATTTGCAGCTGACATGATACCGAAAAGAGAATTATGGAAGCTGCTGGCCTTGCCTTTGCCTGCAGAAAACTCTCCAGATTGAGGAGTGCTTTCATGGTAGGAATGCTGGATTGAAGGCTCACTACTGAATTTTCCAACTAATCGGTAGATTGGTGATGAATTATTTGTAGGGAAGTCATAGTTATTGCTTGATTTTTCTGCTTCAAATAAAGCTTTTATTTCTTCATGGCCTTGTTGATCTGCCAGAGCCCTGGGAGTCCAACCATGGATGTCTGCCTTATCTATGTCAGCTCCTTGTTCTAATAAGAACTTGACTACGGGTACATTCCCTTCACAGACTGCAAGGTGAAGAGCAGTGGTGCTATCCTTCCTGGGAATGGTAACATCTCCTCCGTATTGAACTATATCCTTGAGTAGCTCTAAGTTGTTCTGCTCAGCAGCTTTGCATGCAAATTGGCCAATGTCACCGGCTGATATATCTGCACCATTGTCTATCAGTAACCTGATGACTGCGTTGTGCTGCCCAAGCATGGCTTCCCACAAGGGAACACTACCTTCTGAATCTGTGAATTTCAATGTAGACAATTTATTTGACATTTTTAACATTGCAAGATGAAGATTAAATTAGTAAATCATTTCTCAAAGTGTCATGTGGGCTCCTGTAGACTATGGATGCTTATGAGCTTGGAATCTGGTTGTTAAAGTATCACAAAAATAACAGCATCGGGAGAAAGATCGGCATATTTTTCATGAATAGAAGTTATATACTTTATGAAGTCTTGCCTTTGATTTCTGTAGTCTGATGATTAGATTACTCCTGGTATAAGGTTCAACAAGATTCACTTAATCATCAAGTGATGGCACAATTCTCATAGTTTTATTGTCAAAGGTTAATCTAAATAAACAAATAATGGAGAGCAGAAACTCTAAGTTGAATATGAAATTACCAAAAAATTGATGAAACTAGAGACCTTACAATCATGGATTTAAGAAAATTCAATGATTAGTAAAAGTATTTCTTTTTATTAGTCAGCCATTTGAAAAACAAAATTTACTGAACAGCTCTTCAGAAAGATGAGCTAACCTAAAGAACACAGTAAAATGTTAAAATTCAAAGTCAGAAATCGCTGTGTGAAGAGCAGTCATCAAACAATGGTGAAATTCAGAGGCAGGATTTCAGGTGTAAAAGATTTGCAAAAGTTGGATGCATACCCTTGCTGTTAGGATCCGCCCCATAATCTAGCAGGAGAAGAACACAGTTCTCACTTCCTTTAGAAGATGCTATATGCTGGAAATGGTGAGCAAAACAATGTCACAGTCAAGTAAGTATTTCGTTCACATGAAAATAAGTTGAGGTACAAGAAAGAGTTCCTAACCAATGCCGTGCGCCCATTGTTTTCTGATTCATTTGCATCTAAGCCTCGTCTGAGAAGCTGATTTAACAAGAGATCATCTCCTCTTGTTGCAGCAAAACATAGGGTCAAAGGCAAGTCCAACCGGCCCCGAGCAAGCATGTTTTCAGTTTCTCTCAAGACTCCTTCCATTACAGGGTCCCTCTGATCTTTCAAATACTGTCAACATAGAAGATGTAAAAACCATCAATAAGCACAGACCATGAGAACATTAAACAAAAAAAAAATGGTGGACAAAGCAAAATGATCAGGGAGAACATAACAGAGAAATTAGAATCAAGTCATGCTATATACCTGAAGAAGATTGTTCATGATTATAGTTCCATCTTTAACATTTGATTGAATAATGCTTAGGAATGTCGTACGATTTAACCGCAACAGCTGACATAATTTTTTGGTCCGGATTGTAAATAATTGTGGCCTATAGCAAAGTACCCCAATCTCTCCAATAAGGTCACCTGTCCCCGCCTCGCGAACAACCTGCAAGACATCCAATAGTTAAAAGAAAAGTTTCATGTCCCTGTTTGCATGTCTGGAGTATTACTTGAGGAATGCTCAAAATGCTGTAACAATTCAGACTTGCTTGCCTGTTCAATTCCATTCTTCTCATCAATAAAATCCTGCAAAGGTTGAAGAGCAGGTTTAAGACTGTGAAGAAGTCCAGTAGAAATCAAAAGAAATAATAGGTAAGATTCAAAGAATTTTTAGTACCACACTGCCTGTCACCAGAATATAGAAGTCTGTTGGTGCTTCATTCTGCAAGATTACATCTTCCCTTGGAGGGAAATACTCAGCTTTCATCTCAGACACCTTTTAAGGATATTCACAAACAGTAAGATGTCAAGGAGAGGCACTCAAAAAATGGAAGGCAAGCCAAGCTGAAAAAAAGGATAAAAATTGGACGCCTTACAAGTTGGAAGAGTAGATCATCTGAAACACCCCTGAACAAGTAGACCTTGAGGACACGAGAATAAAACAGGAAATGAGAAATGCTGGACCTAATGGCTTTAGGAAGAGCATCAAGAGTCTCTTGTTGTTGAAGACCCTCTGAGTCGGTCCTAAACTTCAAGCACAAGTGTGCTAGCATCTGATCTTGTAGCCGAATCGGGAGCTGGTTTCTTTGTGCAAAACTTGAGGCAGCTTGAATTGTGTCCCTCTGCACAGAAGAACACAAAATGAGCAATAGTCATATGCAAAGTTATGTATCTCTTCGGTTTACTTTGAAGGAACTCACAAATTTCCTAGTTCTGCTAGTCCCATGGACGACCAAGTTAGTCATATTTCCGATCAAATATGCTGTCAATCCAAGATTGAAGAGCATGTAGACAATGTCAAAAATCATCTCCCTTGTATTTTGAGCGTGCAAATCTCCATAACCAACTGTAGTCAGAGTGGTGATTGACCAATACATCGCTGTTACATATCGAATCCACAAGCTTCTCTCAAGAAAATCAGGCATTGAAGCTCCAATCCATGTCAAATGAGGATCATGATACCTCGCTGCAAGAAGATAATAGAAGCACCCAGCACAGTGAACAGCAAATAAGGTCACCTACAGAATCACCAAAACCAAATGAACAAGGTGTGCCTACTAAAACAAGAACATGGACACAAACAAACTGTTAGTTAGAAATTACTTACACAAACAAGTTTTGCACATCTGACCCAGAAGTAGTTAAAATGCCTGTCTTTCTCCAATCTGTCAATTCGATGGCCAGGAGTAAGGATATGTTTCAGATTTGTTTCATTGAAATAGATCACAGAATTATTGTTGCTCAGTCAAAGTTAGGATGCCGAACCATAGATAGAAAACACCATATATGAAAGTAAAGAGTATCTTCATCAAGAACAAAAAGAAAATGCCACAACAAACCACATCAGCGAAAACTACTAAGAGCCACAATATTGTCATTTTAGATGAATCAATCATATTGAAAATCTTCACCAAGAAAAAGGGAGAAGAGTCATACCGAGCAAAGAGAGAGCTGACTCTTCGGAGGCGCCAAAGCCGAAGCATATTAAAGAATCCATATTTCCTGAGCTTTGGAGGCAGAACCTTGCGAGCAAACTCTGAAGGAATTGTCGAGGCAACATCCAAAAGAAACCAGCTGCTAGTGTACTTCCAAGCAATCTTTTTTGGGCTGTCTATGAGAAGATAAGTTGTTCTATCCAGATAGGCCACAAAGAAGGTCAGGATAATATCGATCGCAAAGAATCCATTGACAACATTGTCTGCAATAGCAAGACCTCCCTTTGGCTCCTCAATGAACCCAAATTCGAATGGAGATACCCATGAAGAATAGAAGACCAAAAGAATCAGGAAAGTCTCCCAGGCTCTGCAAAATTATTCAAATCATTGATTCCGTCAAAACAATGCTTAACATTGTTCTTTTTCAGTTATCATACACTAAAAAGAAGTTGAAAGAAAATTACAAAAAGAGAGAGAGAAATCAGTGAATATACTCCCCAAAGCTCAAGCTTTCGGAGCAATTCATGTCCAAGTTCTAGTTTTTTTTGTAATTATACTACAAATTATTGTAAAATAACAAAAGAGAACCTGAATCAAACAGCGAGGCATCATATAAAGAAGCTCTGTTTTTCACTTACCATAATAAGTTTAGAGAGAAAAAGAGAAAGAGAGAACAATAACTACTCCAAATTAGCACTTCCGTTGCCGTTAAAACAAAACAGAGAACACTAAAAATCAAAACTTTCTTAAAACAATGTCGAAATAGAAGAAGAAAATAAGGAGGAAAAACACCTGTAACGGCGATCATAAGGGGAAACGATGGACTTGCGGAGCTTGATTCTGCGATTGCTCTTGGCCCCAAGGGAAGGCAAAAGCCCACTAGAGAGGCTGTAATGGCTTCCATCCCGAGAAAGCTCCGTCTCCAAATCACGCCCGCACATCACCGGCACATTGAACATCCTTCTCTTCCTCTCCTCCATCCCCAATCCCTCTCAATCTCTCCTCTTCAATCCCAACAACAGGCCCCTAAATAACAACAACAACAACACGGAGGATAGCACCAAAGAAACCCAACCTGGCATTCCTATCCGTCATCGCCGAAGCAGCGCTAGAGAACACCAAGTATCCATCTTGGTCTCCTCTCCCCCACTGCTACTGCTCGCACACTCTCGTGGTTTATATATGCTGCTTCCACGAGCTTGCTTAGTGTAGACTTTAAAATACGAATTTACCCCTTGGAATTCGGTGGTATGGCGGTTGATAGTGAGGGTATTTTAGTCAAACAGAGAATAGTTTGTTGAATACTCACGCACCCAAACCAATAAGGGCAGGGCACTGAATCCGAAAGTAATAAAACACCTCAGAATCTTTATATTATTTTTTGTCCTTGGAAGTCAACAATATTGTACTGGATTTGAAAAAAAAAATATATATATTTTTTTAAGAAATTTCAGAGTTCGAGATTTATCCAGATTTTTTATTAACAGAACTTTTTATTTATTTACCATATATATTTTTTGGTCTGCCCAAAGAAAATTCATAATTTTTAATTCTTAATTATAAATCAAAAAATAATTTTATTAATTATAAAAAAAATAGATGGTTTTGCCTATGATTGATAGTGAATTTAGGTAGAAAGTTTGTGACATACCTCGGATCTCACCATCCATGCGTCAACATCCCCGCACCCTCCATTAATGTGGCATAGACCTTGAGAGGAGCCACCATGTCTTTATAAGGTGAGATCCCTCCCACCTCAGGGGCAGAAGGGTGCCCCATGCACTACCTCTTATGATGACCAACAAGACGGCTAAAAGGGTGATGTGATGGGGCCCGAGTCCCAAGGAATGAGAGAGCTCCAAAAGAGGTGGAGGATGCTGGAGCCAGGCTAAGCTCATTCGGAACAAGGGACTCTCGATCTCTCTTCGGCTACTCCCTCTCCTCCTCTCCTCCCCAGCGATCTCCCAACTAACTTAACTGTCGGAGCGGGTTTGGGCAGCAAAACCCTCCCCCCTTTCATCGGTGCTTGTTCTTGTCTCTTTTCAGGTGAACTCTTCGAGAGGACACCTTCGACATCATCTTCAACCAGAGAAGACTTTATCCATTGGTCTGAATCGGAGATAGCCTTAACCCAAACTGATTTTTTAGCTAACAGTCTATATTATAACTAAATTTTTTTAAAAAAATTATAGTTTAATTGAAAAAATCTTAAAAATATGAATAATTTCTATGTTTAAGTTTCAAATCCAACTCTAGTCTAAATATATGGATAGATTCATATGGACCCTTCGCTTCTAGTCTTCATCTCACAAAAATCTAAACTTTTTTTTCTTTTCTATGGTCCAATTAACCACTTGTTGCAAAACCTAGTGTTGTTCGATCAACATCTATCAATCTAGTTGGATTTTTTTGTTAGTTGTTGGGTGTTGATATTGGGTGCATGGGGTCTATTTACTCATGTTTTGAGTGAAGTCAAATCGTAATTAACTTGTTGGCTATGTTAGTAATTTACTCATGCATATTTTCAACATAAGACTAAGTTTGATCTAAAGATTGAGAATAACTCATATTCATTCAAGCTTAGTCCTACTCTAATGATGATTTAATCATGGGGTTTTAGTTCTACTCTAATCATGATTAGAAATAGATACTTTAATCAAGTTGGTTTAGAAATATTCAATCATGTTTCTATCAGAACATGAGTTATAAATAAAGTTCTAGTATTTTTAACTGTAGATATAGAGGATAAAAGAGAAAAGTCAGAAGAAAAGAGAGCTTTTTCTTAGTAGTTAGAGAGAGTTTTGTTTTTGTTATTTTGAAGGGAGCAAATCTTTGGGGTTTTGTTTATTCCTTGTCTACTCCAAACGTTGAAATTTTCTTGTTTGTGAATTCTTATATTGAAGGTGAAAGCTTTCCTCTTGTAATTGCAATCTCTAAATATCAATAAAAATCGGCATTATTCTCCGGTGTATATAATCCTCAAGTTTAGTCGAATCACTTAAATTCCCTATTCATGAGATTATCGTATTCATCATTCTAGATTAATTATTTCTAACATTGGGTACTCTTATTCTCTTTTATTCTATCAATTTTTATTTTAATCTAAATGATAATATTTTTTACTTAAAAGTAAAATGATCATTACTTCTCACAATGGATGAATTTGTCACATACTTATGGTTTGAACTTTGAATTATTGAGGACCTACATTCACATCACCAACAATGACTTCATTAGAGGAATATGTAATTATGATCTATGGGGATTAATTTGTTTTTATACCACAAAACAAAACACTCCATAAACATTGTCTTACCGACAACATTAGCTTAATGGAAGGATATGTGGGAACATCTATCATAGAGAGTTGAACGATGAGGGTTCAAAGTTTTTGATAACTAAAGTGGTTTGTCACCAACGGCCATGTGACCTATTGATATCGGGTCCCTTGTTAAGAGATGAGATTCTCATGTGGATGACATGAGGTCGAATCCCACTTCTTGCAAGGTGAGAGTCAAAGGTGTCCGGATTTTTGTTCATATGCGAGCTACCGAACCCCAAAATCGGGTGCACAGATCTACCTCCGCGTTGAGCTATCGAGCTTGTGCACATTTTTAACATCCTTTTGGAAAATAAATAAATAAATAATAAAGTGGTTTGACAAGATTCATGAATATTATTCTTTTGGTGGGAGAGAATATGCTGAAAGTTGGAAATAGATAGGTGGGAAATTTTGAATCATATGTAAAACATGGGAACATTGGGAAGTCAAATGTTTATAATGGTGCACTTAATTTGCTTGACTTGCACCTTGGTTGATTAATATAATCCTGTGTTTCTTCATTAGATTCAGTGGGTAGCTTTTCACTTTAGTTTTAATTTCTATCTGCCAAAATAAAATATAAAATTTATAATGTCAAACATTGTGGTTGCTTGGATTAATGGATGAGTTATGTAAGCCATCCTTTTGAACTATGGAGGAAAATGTCTTGAATTTCATTATCATGTTGTTTATTTATTACCAAGGGTCAGTAGTGATGAGAAAAAGTTTCTCTATGATTGTGTGTGAATGTGTGGTTCTTATATTAAACACTGATTGTGATTTGTGAGTGAAGATTATGTTTTTGTGGTTCTCCACAAATATTGGAAAATAATATTAATTAATAGTCATTTATAATATATAAAAAAAGTAAATGTTATGATCAGATTTAAATGGCATGGAGTAGAAGATTCACAATATGTGTAACCACAAAAACAACGATACTAAGAAAAAGTTTTGTGTTTTTTTATTTTTATTTTTTGGCAAAGGCGACAAGCACCTTCCATTCAGGGGCGGACAATGTGTCGAACACATGCGCCCTCACTTTGAGGTCACGACGGGATGTCGAACTCGGGATCTCTTCTAACCAGCAACACTTATACATAGGACCCGATAAGAATAGGTCAAGAAGCCGTTAGTATATTTTGTTTTGTTTTGTTTTGTCTTTTGTGCCTAGTTTGACACATCCAATTTATTTTTTTCTTCGTCATAAACTTTTTTTTATTGTGGACCATAGTATAAATGAACATATTTTTCGTTTGGATGTAATTGTATCATGCTCTAAGCATCTTTTGATCCAAGAAACTCAACAACTTACCTACAAATCGATTTAAATGAAAAACTTGAAAGATTGTTGAATTTGTGCTCAATGAGAAAGAAACCCATATATGGAAACATCGCGTTTGAGACAAACTTCTTAATGTGGCTTAGAACTCGCTACCACTTGATTTAAATGAAAATTTTAACCATTTGAAGCCATGGTATCCAAAATATACCAAGAAGCCAACTTCTAGGGTTTTGAAGATCTCATATCTTTATATAGGAACTCCTCAACCAACAATTCTACATCATCATCAATTGTTTAGAATTATAGCCTATAATATATATATCATCCACATTTGGTTGTTGCAATAAATTCTCAACTTGTATTGCTTACTAGTAATGGAAAAAAATTTCATACACATTTAAGTTCAAGATTTTTTATTAAACCACAAGATATATTGAGAAAGATTAAAAGTCCGCAAAGATATAATCACAACCTAAAGCATATATACAACACGCATGTGATGGTCACTATAGATTAAAAAAGACAAAATAGTGAGCACGGGAAGTCTCTAAAATAATTTTTCGGGTCATATTTTCTATCTTTTGAAATTCTAAAGAAAAGCAAAAGAATCAGAGAATGATCTTTGTCTCCAATTGAAACCGTGACAAAGATTATGTTGAAACATTATTGCAAGACTTATCGGGAGCCTCATGTGCCTTTGTCGCGACTTGGAAAGATACTTGACCTTTGTCACTAAAAGACATAGAATGAGATAGGATTGAACAACCACACGGAAAGGGTGATCTTGTGGTTGTGGAAATTGATCCTAAGAGATGCATGATAAGGGTTTAAGGTTTAGGTTTAGGGTTTAGAATTCTTTCCCTACACCAAAATGCCTTTTAACTAGTGATGATCTCATGGTCGTAGAAAATAATTCTAAGACATACATGATTGATCATGTCCCAAATTTAAAAACATTCATGGTCGTATAAAATAATTCGAAGACATGCATGATTGATCATGTCCCAAATTTAAAAACATGGTGACCATGTGTGCTTGTTTTGTAATAGAAAAGAGAAGAGGAAAAGTTCATTGTGGTCTTTTTTTTTTTTTTCTTAATGATACCACAACATCTCTAATGCAGCTCATGTGGGATGATTAATTAAATATAGTGAAATATTCAATGGATTCCAGGGTTACTCAACACTCCTCACATCCATATATTTTGTGTTGTTAGCATTACATCTTTGATGTTATCATTATTAATATTTTAAGTGGTTGAGTGATGAATTTTATCAACTAATTATAATATGATCTATAGTCTCATCTTCTTTTATATTATTATTTGTGTTCTTAGTATTTTTTTTTTGATAAATATAAACAAATCACTAGAAGTACATCATAGGTGTGCAGGTTCAAACTCTCAACCTCTTTTTATGAGAGAGAATAAATTACTAACTTTTCTTGTGAAGACTG
Organism: Dioscorea zingiberensis; assembly: GCA_026586065.1. NCBI lineage: Eukaryota > Viridiplantae > Streptophyta > Magnoliopsida > Dioscoreales > Dioscoreaceae > Dioscorea > Dioscorea zingiberensis. The sequence continues at coordinate 6,138,606 of CM048822.1, read as the reverse complement.
GTTGTTCTTAGCATTGTTTCGGCGATAGTCTGGTATTGAGTTGGCACTTCAAAGTACATAATTGAATTAAAAAATATATAAATTTAAAAATTAATGAAAGACTTGGGCTAAAGTATAATGCAAAGAAAGTAATTTATCTCAAAAAATAATACTTATATAAAAAATAGAGTAAAAATAGAATAAATGAGTAAGTATCCACTTTGACCACCTCTTTGATATATTGATCTTCATTGTGTGGAGATCTTGACAGGTGGTCATAATCTACAAACAGAAATCTTGAAGTCCATTCAAATGTTGACAAATATGAGAAGTAATATTTGAATTGGCTGCCATTTTATGTAGATTTTCTTTGATTAGATCTTTAGAGAAGCTTCATTGAAAGGAGATTTTACAGTTTCATTGTTGAGGTTTAGCCCCACTTGTCCTTTAAAGTCAAAAGGGTGATTTAGTCTGGCTAACAACCAAGTCCATGAACTTGAACTTTGATGTAAAAACAGCTTTAAATTTTTTTCAATTTCTTGCTAGTGACTTTTTATGGTTATTTTCCTGATTTCTATTTTTATTGTAATTGTTAATGTATATAAGTATGCAAGGGTAATTTACTCTCTTCTCATGTATAAGGCTATATTTGTCTTCTTTCAATGAGGTGGACACCAGTTGATTAGGGTTTACCAGACAGGAAAGGAAAGCAACCGCTTTTCTTAAGCTTTGGAGCATCGGGCTTTGGACTTCTTAGTTATGTTTGCAAGATTACTGTCATATTCAGAGAAATAAGGCTTTCAAGTTCTTAGTTTTGTTTGCAGAATTACTGTCAGATTCAGAGAAACAGGGCTTTCTTAATTATGTTTGCAGGATTATTGTCAGATTCAGAGGTACAACAATCACAACAATACTTCATATATATATATATATATATATATATATATATATATATAAGTTATGTTGATGTTGAGATCTATCCCTCGTAGAGATATGGACTTATTAATACATAAAACATAATATGTATGTATGTAAAAATAGAGCATCAAACAACAAACTAAAGTAAAACCCGATTATAGTAACGTTGGTCCAAAGAAGGGTTCGTCATTATCATTGGCCCGCCTCATCCTTTACATTTACATAGCTACATGATTGTTAGGTGTTAAAGAAAACTCTTTCAATGTGTTTTAAATTCAAAACATTTAGACATTGAAAAAACTACAATTCACAATTAAAATGGATGGTATATAGTGGATGGATATTTTATATGTTTATACACATATTTTGTTTACTTTTATTTATTTATTTCTAAACAATGGGGGCTCTTTCTTCTGTGGCTAAGTCTCTTGAAATGATAAAATTAGAGGTATGGTTTTGTGTTTAAATTTCCTTAACTCATTAAAGAAGAACAGAGGACTCTCCAAATCATTGTATGTTTTATTTTTTAATATGAAGCCATCCATGGTTGGAAGGAGGAAAATGGAAAGGAGAAAGGAAGTAATGCGCTAGACATAAAAGAGTATTTTTCAATAAGAATATAATTTTAAAATATAGGATATTATTTACAAATAAATAAAACTAAATTACATTCAGTAAAACATACTTTGATATAAAGGATCAAAATCTAAGTAGTGCTCTAATGGTCTAACCTCTCAAATTCCAGAGTATAACAGGCCTTTTTTATTGTCTTGTTAGCCCAATGCATCATGCGCCCATGGGCCTGGGCTACCTCTCTTTATATATATATATATATATATAATCATTCATTAACTTTTTTTTTAATACAAGTGGATAATGGATGTTTTATTTTATTAATTTGAGTGATTTATTACATATGCTCAGCCAGAAAAATGATAAAAAAAAAAAAAAACATTTGGTGGACTATCCTGGCTAAGTCACCAGTGCCTTAGGCCCTCTCTCTTCTCGCAGTTGTGTCTTCTTCGAAGGCCTCATCGCCCTCGGCAGCTAGGGTTGGACATGGGTTGGGTTGGGCCGGGTCTGGACTGGACTAGACTCAAAAAACTAGCCCATGCTTTTGGATTGGGCTGGGCTGGGCTACTTTCGGGTCAAATTTTGTTAGCCCAAACCCAACCCATCAGAATTTTGTTCGGCCCAGGCCCAACCTAGTCCAACCCAAAAATATAATAATTATATTTTTTTTTACTAATAATGCAAATAATTAAATAAAACATATATTAGACTATTATATAAATAAGCAGAACATAAATAACACAAGTGGTTCAAATAAGTACTACACAAATATTACATCAAAAACAAGTTCAACATTCTCCATAAACCACTAATTGTTCCATAAACAAATACTAGGGTTTTGGTCAGGTTAACATTATATATATATTATTTTTACATATATATATTTTTTTTATTTTATTTATTTATTCGGGTCGGGTCGGGCTGGGCTGGGCCAAAATCTATATAACCCAAGCCTAGCCCGAAATATAATTGGGCCTGCTTGGTTTAGCCCAACCCAGCCCTTTGGGTCATTTTCTAAACCCAGACCCTGTTTTTTTCGGGTTGGGTTCGGGCCAGCCCATGGGCCACCCGGCCCATGTCCACCCCTATCGGCAGCCTGTCCAGACGTCTTTCTAGAGAATTCTAGGCTTCGTTTCATCAAATTTTGGGTCCCTCCAGCCTTGGTCTCTTGAAAATGATAGTTACATCCAACCAAGATAATATGAGAAAAAATATTGATATTGCATATATGTCTCTAAAAAATTATAATTATGGATATATCCTTAGGTTTCTTGTTTTATTCTATATATATCCCTAGGTTAACATTAGATAATAAATTGTAGCCCTGTGAAAAGACCATTGTATCTTTTGTAAAAATACTTATGAAAATCCATTTGACTATAAATTTACAAATATGAACTTGAAAAGTATGAAATTAAAAATAATTGAAATGTTTCTCAAGGGTATAAGAGGTATTTTTTATCTATGGTTTGTATTTAAGTTTTTGGGTTGACAACTATTCATTGATTTCAACAACAAAGTATATGCGCAATCAAATGGGAAACTTGAGAGTATACATGTAATTATGGTTTTCTAGAGATATATACGCAGGTACAATAGTTTTAAGGGGTTCACATGCAATTTTCTGCAAATATATAGCAAAACCATTCATTAACCAAGCATCGGAATTAAACATTTGATTACTTTCAGTCTCTCTTTAAATCACAAAAGATGAAAGAAAAATACCACAAACCATAAAATAAAAATTATAACCTAAACAAATTTCGAGTCAAACTCAAATATATGTCACAGTGTTTGTATTTGGTTTTATAATAGTCAAGTTTAGTATGTACCATGACATAAATACATATAATTAATTTTAGTTTTTGAGTTGAGTTGTCGCTTAATCTTTTTATGTAAAACAGAGAAATAAATATTATTCTTTCTTTTTTTTTAATCTTTTTGTTAAAAAGTTTTCTAAATCACCATCCATTTGAATATACTAAAAGTCCAAAAAGCTTAATGTGAACTGATTTACATATCAAAATATGGCTCACTACTTGTGATTGAGCTCTATATATTTAATGAAATTTATTTACCTATTTATCCATTCTAAACCTATGTATTTACTAAATAAACAGAATAGGTGATGATAAAAGAGGATTTAATTTACAAATAGTAAAAATGAGATTTAAAGGCCTCAACCGAAATTATTGGACGAAAAACATCGAATATGCGTCATGTGACAATGTTTTATTATAAGAGTCATTTAGATATAAAAATTAGGCCTCATAAGCCAATCATTGAGTTAACAAGTGTTATTAATCCATCCTAAAATTAAGACAATTTGTTGCTAATTAAGAAATCACTTTCTCATGTTTCCACATCAAAACCAAACAATGTTATTAATCAAAGAGTTATCTTGATATATCTGGACACCAACCCAGTGGTCAGTTCAATGCATGTGGAACACTTGATTTAAAATCAGTCCTTTTAGCTCTGCATGTTCATGTGCCTGGACACACCATGTGCCACCTTAATAACCATCCTCTTATCATTCCAGAAACCATGCTACTAATGTCACATGGATTGCTCCTTTCTAAGTTATAACTCATTTATTTATTTAAAAAATAAATGAATTAACTGGGATTTGAAAAAAGAAAAAAACCAAGACCATAAAAATGAAACATCAAATAATCAATGATAAAACAGAGAAGATGTCACATAATTAAATAAAGGATTGAAGAGAGATTTGAGAGAGAGACATAGGAGATGTTTGTCTCTAATAAAAAATTTATTAGATAACACGGTGGAAAAGAAGAAAGGTAAGGACGATGAAGAGAAGTTGTCGAGTTAAATGCTACCTGTGTGACCGGGAGGATGAAACAACAATGCAACTGCTAGTGTAATGCACGTATACTGCTCGGATATAGGAACACTTCTGCCACCCATATGACCTACAAGAAACACCCAATCATATTGGGCTCATTTAAGGCAACAACTCTCTTTCCAAATGAATGGAGGACACTAGGCCGGGTTAGAATCTATTGGGGATAGCAATCACTTGAAGCTTATGGATGGAACGAAACATGAGATGTTTTTCAAGACAAATAACTTGTTTTCACGAAACTTATCTGTGTTATTAATTTCCTCATACTTTCTTGGTTTGATGCAACTCACAACTCCAAAAAGCCAAAGCTAATGCCCGTAGAGCTAATTATAAAATGAAGTCTGGAATTCATAAGCGAGGTGAAGGAAGAGCATCAACGCCCAACTGGAGCAGACTTTGATGATGATGAACCTACGAGGTGAGCCCACTCCTATGGAGTAACAAGCCACTAAGGACGGTTCAGCAAGACCCATACATGGAACTCTCGAAGGAACATGGCATACAATCATGTGCTACCAATGACATACAATACCTTTATTATTGTAAATTCCAAGCATTATCAATGAAAGTGGTTTATCCACTATTATCAAAAATAGAAGAGAAGTTGTCAATCAACTTTCACAATGAAAGTTGGCTAGTCCATTCCTCAAGGAAAGGTTAAGGGTTCAAACCACATTTGTGGTAGCCAATGACATCTCAGTCTGACGGTACCAGGTTTCAGTGCCTCGCACCCCGTCGCGGGTTCGAGTGACGCTTGGGGGTCCTCCTGTGGCGATTTGTGCACTCGTGGTGGGGGCCAGTCTTCGGATGGCATTATTCCCCACACGTTGCTTGCCGTATTCGATCCCGGGTTGACCCGTCCTTTTGGTTCTTTACTAGCACTAGCCTAGCCAGTTGCTCCTAACGTCCAAAAAAAAAAAACCTACATTTGTGGTATGTTTCTTGTGGTTTGTCTTCATTTATATATATAAACATTTTTTATGAGAAAAAGTTCATTAGCTCATTCTCGAGGTTGAGTGTTCAAATAACACCAATAACTTTTACACATTAAAAAAAAAAATCAATTTTCACAAGAAAAATTTTCTACGCCATTTATTCTCACAAGGGTAAATTATCTAAATAATCACCCAACTATTCAATTATTCCTATTTGAGTCACCAAACTATAAAAAATTTCAATTGGGTACCCCAACTTTAGAATTTCGTTCAATTGGGTCACCCAAGTTTAATTAGGGTGTTAGGTTTTGTTAATTAGAGTTTTGTAAAGTAAGTAATAGTTGTATTATTTGTTATGTTGTTTAGAATTACATTGATCCAACCCACTTATATTATTTTTTTAAAAATAATAACATAATTAATGAATTAACAACTAACCTAATTAATGTTAATTACAATCAAATAACATACCATTGAAGGTTAATTTTTTTAATAAATAACATAATCATATCCAAACAACATAAAAAAATAATACAACTAAGGGGGCGTTTGGTTCGAGATATGAGATATGACCATGGTAAAGTGATATGCCTGGGAATGGAGTCGGGAATGCTATATGCCTGGGAATGTTGTGGTAATGTGATATAACCATGTTTGGTTCATGTTTGGTTGGTTAAGGTAATCAACTTAGTAATGTTCTAAATTTCACAAAATACCCTTCTATATAAAATTTTGAGTAAATTTAAATTTAAATTAAAATAAAATTTTAAATTAAATTAATTAAATTTTAATACTAAAAATTAATTATTGCACATTTTTTTGAAATTAACTTGCATCTAAAATTTTGATCAAATATCAAATAATAATAATAATAATTATTATTATTATTATTATTATTATTATTATTATTATTATTATTATAGTAATTAGTAATAATAAATATTAATTAATTAATTAATAATAATAATAATAATAATAATAATAATAATAATATGGTAAAAGGATGGAGGGCAATATGGGGATCCACATTACCATCAACTTGGTAATGTGGATAGACACCTATTTTGGTGGTAATCCATATTACCACCAATGTGGTAATGTGGAGTAAGTTGGTAATGTGGATTACCAACTTATTCCCACTACCACCTTTGCCAAACGTGGTAATGTTTTCACATTACCGCCTCATTTCTGGGAATGTGAAAATATTACCCCCAACCAAACGCCCCCTAAATATTACTTACATTACAAAACCATAATTAGCAAAACCTAACACCCTAATTAAAAGTGAGTGACCCAATTGAACGTAATTTTAAAGTTGGGGTACCCAATTGAAATTTTTAATAGTTTGATGATTTAAATAGAAATACTCTAATAGTTGGGTGATTACTCAAGTAGTTCACCCTTCTCACAATAAAAGATTGAGAGTTCAAACTATGTTTATGGTGTGCTTTTTAATGATTTGTCCACACTTATCTCAAACAAAAAAAAAATTAATAATAATAATAAAAAGATAAGTTTTCCATATTTATTTGCCTGTCATTGTCAAAGTGATTTGGATGCTAAGTGATCTTTCACTAGATATGGATGTTCTCAATTTATGATAAGGATGATTCTATGATGTACTATAAAAAAAGAAAACAAATATGTGAGAACTTGGAAGTTTGAAGTTCATTCAGGCGTAAAAAAAAAACAAATGTTAGGAAAAAGTTGGAAGTTTTAGAGTTTGTTTGTGGGACCTCTGCCATTGAAGAATAGTTTTATTGGTGCAGTAAAAGTTCAAATTGTCTGTTGGTTTGGATGAAATTATGGTACTATGAATGTGCCTTCACATTATTGGGTGTGTCTGCACTGAAGAAACATAAATTTTTTTCTCTCTCTGAGTTTAATTCTCATAAAATTTTCACATTTAATATTTATTCATTTTTAATCAACATAATCTCAAATTAACAGTTCTATGAAATATAAAGATAATAAAATGAAATCCAAATTTCACTTGAATTTCTTGATTTTGTTTTAATATATTAGTAAATGAATGGAAATATAATGTTACACCGCAAATTTTGATCTCTATATGTCAAGGCCTTTATACGGCTCATAAAACACAGATCCCAAAGGACGCCACCATATATCCCTCCGATGTCAATTACTGTCACCAATCATCATCTCCCAGTGGTAGAAAGGGCTCTTGGACCATCTCATATGATGATGGATGAGACCCCTGAAAAAGTGATGGGACGGAACCGTTTCCCAAAAAGCATCAAGAACATAAAGAGAGAAGGTTTGAAAGAGGAAGGGGTAAGATTATTCTGAACAAGGAATTAGACTTCTCTTATGGGATTCCATGCTCCCTCCTCAAAAATTCTCATGCTAACTTGACTATCGGATCAGGTTTAGGCATCTAATCCCTTCCCCCTTTCACCAGTGCCTATTCATGTCCCATTTCATGTGAACCTACCACAAGGTCACCTTCCACACTCTCTTCAACTGAAAGAGAAAACAACGGTAAACCTGAGCTGGAAGCCACCACAACCCAACCAGTTTTTTTGTTAACATATAACATTAAGATAATTTATTTTATATATATTTATATAATATAAGAAATTCAGCCTCTGCTTGTATGGATTGGAGAAGCTGAGATTAAGACAATAACTCCTTGGAAAAGGAAAGGTCATTAGTTTTTTTTTTTTTTTTTGGATTCCTATCCTGTTTGTTATTCTTGCAATCATTCTAAACTTTAGATTATAAAATAAATTATTTTATTCGTCTCATAAAATAAAACACAAATATTCAAGAGATTCAATTCAACAACTTCAGCCAGACGAGGTCGGCAGATACGTCCAAAAAGGAAGAGGCTACGCCGAAGCTGTGCATGCTAGTGGGCCCACGAATCGGAGGGCTCTGATTGGATTGGGCCCACAAGTTGGGCCCAATTAAGAGGCGAATAAGGCCATTAGGTAGTTTTAAGGCCCAAGGCCCACTGAAGGGACCGGGCCGCGAAGAGAGGGCGGTTTTGGTCGGATCGAATCACTATGGATCCAAACCCCACATCGTGGGCTGTTCCCCGACCACCCGCCCCTTCTCCAACTGCCTCTTGTCCTGTTCCTCTCCACATTCATAGCTATTTTCGTCATTTCACTATTTTATTTTTTTAGATACTGATTATTTTTTTAAAAAAATACTAGTTTGTTTGATTCAATAAATATTTTTTTCATATAATTTTTTTTGTTGAAATTAGCTGACCCACAAGAGATTCAAAGGACATGCACAACTGCACAGAATAAGCTTAACGTGTCGAACATCTCTATGTAGAAAATTTGTCACTATTTTGTGTGAGTGGATGCTTAAACATGAGACTATCCATCTCATGTAAATAGTGATATCGTTATACCAAGAGATCTTTGGTTACAATCTATTTTTAGATTTCCATAATCAAAACAATCAAAACAATCAAAACACAGGCATTAATTGAAATCTTAGCCAAATATGACTTTATTATCTGGCAAGATATTAAAGGTCACATCCAAATCCAATCAATCTAAAAATTTGTTTCTTACATCACATCAGAAGTGTACCTTAAAGAGGATCACTTATCCAAATTAAGAACTTATTATTATTATTATTATTCGATTTTTTATAGAGCTAGAAACATTTGCATGTTGGGCAACAGAAAAGCACATGATCCTTAACTCATGTGAGACCCCTTGATTCCCACCAAACAGTCTCTCCAATTTGTTTAAATACTAACACATTGTTTACTAATTCTATTTGAATAATTAGAAGCACAAGCATGCTTGTCATTGTTGTTACTTTCAAGCCTATATGGATTCTTCCTTGAACCTTAATCCAACTGCCTTGAAGTATTTTCTTATTAGCATTTAATAATATTTGTTAATATAAATATAAAATAGTTTAAATAATTAGAAGCATGCTTGTGATCTGTTCCGATTTCACAATATTGTTTTACGTTAAAATCAAATGCAACTGAAAAACCTTCAAAAGTTATCAAGATCTTACTGAAAGGATGTGAGCTAATCAGGAGCGGCTCAAGAGAGTTGGAGGCCTAAAGCAAAATTTTAAAATGAGACTTTTAATTATTTAATATAAATTAATTTTTATTAATTTTTCTAACAAACACTTATATGAGATATAAAGTAAATTTTAATAAATTTTTTAACAAACACTTATACAGGTTCTATTGTTAAATCATTAGTTTATTATCTTTTATTTTAAAAAGTTAGTTGATAAAAGATATATAATTGATTAGATATTAAATTAAAAATATTAAATATACCTATATTATAATAAATAATAATAATTATTAGCATGATAAATTTGAAAAAAATTTAAAGTTCAAATATAGTAGGGGGCTCCAACAAATTATAAATTAAAAATTTTAAATATTAATTTATCATACAAATAATTATTATAAGTTTATAACTACAATGATAAGCTTTTAAAAAAAAATTTAAGGTTTAAACTTTGTATGAGGTCTCCAATAGATATTAAAATTAAAATTAAAATTTTTAAATATCAATTTATTATAATAATCTATTATTATAGTTATGATAATAATATTTTTTAAAAAAATATTATAATATAAATAGTAAATATGAGGCCTTTAAAATTTGGAGGCCTAAAGCGATCGCATCACCAGCTTTACCATTGAGCCGCCCCTAGAGCTAATAATTATAGTTGTTATATGGATCTTATGGAGAAAAAGCAATAGTCGATACTTTCAAGATAAACAACATATTACTGGCAAATCATTCGTGACATTAATTTTCTCCTATTTTCTTGATTTGATGCAATGTATCTATCAAAATAGCCAAATTACAAGAGACATAAAACATGGTCAAAATGAGCCTACATTTTTTTTTTTTTGACGAGAAGAGTCACGTAGTGACTATATATTAAAAAGCAAAAGAGAAGATTACACCATCATCAGGTAATTAAAAGCTTGTAGAGCCATAACACAAACATGCTAAACAGAACATGAAAAAAAACAACAGAGGATAATAGCATAACACTCAATCGAACATCAGTCATCAAGCATCTCAAGAGCCCTTTCCTCCAGCCTTCTTCTTCTGAACTTTTGAGAGGATTTGCACCCCTTTGCGATCTCGGATTCCCTTCTTCATTACATTTGACACTAAACTTTGCACATGAGGCTATGGGTGATGAGGTCCAGGAGAAGGAATCATGATCATGAAGGAAGAGAATACCTGTCTTTTTGTCATTTTATCTATGTAGACATAGGAGTGATTATATCACAATTTTATCTAGTGTCATAAATAAATGTGTTTTATTTATATTTTTTTTAGAAAAACATAAAAGGTCAAAAACCAAAAAAAAATATAAATTAGGCGAGTTTATGCTTACATGTAATGTTAGTAATTATTATGGAAAATGGGATGTGAGATGGACCAGATTATATACATATATATGTATATATACTGTTTCATTGATGGAGAAAATGACGGATTTGCCCAAGAGGAGGATAACGCCAAGGAGGAAGAGAGCTGGCCGAACCCGCCGAGGGATTCGAATGCCTTTTGCCGGAAAGCGAGGAAGCGGTAACCCTCGTAACAGCGACGTCGAGGAGGCTCCACGTGATGCTGGGTAGCTTTTGTCCCTGACCGACGGGGGTATCACCGTCATTTCACCGTTATAATTCAAATTCTCGGAGGCCGTAGACACGTGGCAGGTGCTGAGAGAGCGAAAGCAGCAGAGCTCTTCAATACCCGTTCTCCGCGTGGCATTTACGTCATTTAAAGCAAACCCAAGGGGAGTTATGTTAAGCTCCTTCCTTATAACCAATGCCCATGCCCCTCCTCCATTCGACCCACCGCGCTCTCCTTCCCTCTCGAGCTCGAGTTCTCTTGAATCTCTTCTCTTCTTCTCCTTCTTCGTTTCAAGTGGAAACGATGGTGAAGCTTCGCTTCACTGCTTCGATCCTTTTGCTTCTATCCGCTATTGCTAATGTGGCGCTCGCTGCCACTGTTAAGGACGGTGAGATCCTCGGCATCATTCCCTAGATTTTCACTCTTTGTTCACTTGCAACTGTTTTTCCTGCCATTTTTGAGTTTTCCGGATTTTAGTTGCCGTTTTTCGTGATATTTTGTTGATTTTTCGGGTTAGTATTCATAAAAGTTGGTGGTTTTAAGCCCCCATGCAGTGAGCTTGTGGGTGGTGGTTGGAGTTTAATGATGTTTATTCCTTTCCTTTTTTCCCAGATCTCACGATTGCATTCGAATTCCAGATTTTGCTTTTTTCTATTTTGCCTTTTTGATTTATTAATTGAAACTGATTTCACTACTGGAAGTGTAGTAGGAGTTGCATAAATTAAATTTTCAGCCTGGGATTTAATGACCGCAGTGCTGGATCTGTTCATTTTTATGAGGAACATATGTTTCCTCATTTATTTCTCTTGTGTTGTCATGTGCTGCAACAGAGCATATGGTCCATAGGAAAGTAACTACTGCCTAGAGTAGAGACATGAAAAAGCTGTTATTTTTGGAGTACTTGTGATAGTTTGGCCTGCATAGAGTTGCAAGTTGCAACGGAGTTTATTTTTTATAAAACAGTAACTCCTGCGGAGTGACTGGAAAAAGTTAACAGCTTTGAGTGTTTGTCATAGTTTGATCCCCTTTTTACTATTTTTCATCTCCTTAGAGAAGGGTTTATATATAGTTCATTTGGATGAGTTGTTGTCTCTCCTGTGGAAAGTACCTTAAAAAGTTATTTATGGCTTTTGTATTTTGCTTGTATACCTTTGCCAAGCATAGGATTGGGTTCAATTACTGTTATATACCTCCCTCACAAAGGTATTCAGAAATATTAATGACATGGGATTTGGTTGGAATGGCTCATGCTTCAATGCTCAACTACACAGTGATGGTCCAAATTTTCTTACCATAAAAGCAATTGGTGTCCTTTATTTCACTGTCATGTTTCCTGTTACAGGACATAAGCACATGAGGCCAGATGGACTATAGCGCACAAACTTCTTATCATTGTCTTGTTTCAGTTCCAACTTTAGTTATAAATCTATGCATGCACCTAGTAATCAGCTGGAAAAAAGTTCTTAGAATTAAATCCGTATGATCCCATGTTCGATTTGTATAGAAGGCCAGCAGGTCTTTTAGGCAATATTTTGCTCACGAGATGAAAAGCATAGGGTACTGTTAAGAGTTGGAATGAATCATGATACTCTTCACCAACTTTGAATCTGGAGATTCCTGGGCTGGTGTCCATTAACTTTTTGCATAGTCTGTCTTTTATATTGAAAGCCTCTGTGGATAAAGAACTTTTGTTTTGTTGAACACACTAGACTTAGCTATAGATAATCTAAGTTGGGTGAGGAGATTGAACTATTTATGAGCACGGTGAGCTTTCATGAAGGAGACACTCACATGCCTTAATAGGCATTATAACAGCTCACTTGCTTTAATAGTCAGACAGATACAAGGACTTGTCAATCCATGATCATTTCTTTTGTTTTAATTTTGAGCCAAAAAATAGTACATGACTATGCTGGAACTAAACCAAAGTTAGGTTCAAGTAACAAGGTTATACAGTATGTGGTTGATGAGTTGATTTCTTTCTTTATGACTGAGATTTCTGCCACCTATTTTTGTCTTTTGAGGGTCCCTATCTTATCTTGTTTCCATTTTTTTTATTAGTCATTCACCTACTGTTCACCCTTCTTTTATTAATAGCTGCAATTCCTGTTGAATGACATTCATGGCCAGTGCTTTTCTTTCCGAGGAGCCTACTGATTGAAGTTGCTGTCTTTATACATATTCCTGCTTGTTACTTTCTCAACTTGTTTCACTTTTTCTACATGCAATTGTTCTTGCAAATCCTTTCTACTGTATCATCATAATCTGAGATGAGATCATTAATGGAATCAAACAATTCAAATCAATAGAAAAGTGTGCAATTCTAATGTCCCCTGAAGCTTTCTAATGGAACAACAAACCATATTTCATTCATTCAGGTTTGTTGCCCAATGGCAACTTTGAGCTAGGCCCGAAGAAATCCGAACTAAAAGGCACGGAAGTGATTGGCCGGCATGCCATACCAAATTGGGAGGTTTCTGGCTTTGTGGAGTACATAGAGTCAGGGCACAAGCAGGGGGACATGCTGCTGGTGGTTCCGGAGGGGTACTATGCCGTGCGCCTGGGCAATGAGGCCTCTATCAAGCAGAGGTTGAATGTCACAAAGGGAATGTACTACTCCATCACCTTCAGTGCCGCCCGGACATGCGCTCAAGAGGAAGCGCTCAATGTGTCTGTCACCCCTGACTCGGGTGTGCTTCCAATGCAGACCATGTATGGCAGCGATGGCTGGGACTGGTATGCATGGGCTTTTCAGGCTGAGTTTGAGGTTGTAGATGTTGTTATCCACAACCCCGGTGTCGAGGAGGACCCTGCATGCGGACCTCTCATCGACTCTGTTGCCATTAAGATACTCTATCCTCCCAAAATGACCAGCAGTGAGACTTCTTCCTTCCTCTTTACTGCATAAACATAATCTGTTTGTTATCCAAAATATAGACATACAAGTTCATGAACTGCAAATGCAGGATACAAGACCAATTTTGTATGTCTTGGTCTCTATAGATCAAGTCCATCTAACATGTCTTGAAAAATTGATGCAACAGAAAACCTGCTGAAGAATGGAGACTATGAGGAGGGTCCATACATGCCCAACACTACATGGGGGGTTCTGATTCCTCCCAACATTGAGGATGATCACTCTCCTCTCCCTGGCTGGATGGTGGAGTCTCTCAAGGCAGTCAAATACATTGATTCTGATCACTTCTCTGTCCCCCATGGCAAGCGGGCAATCGAGCTTGTTGCCGGAAAAGAGAGTGCTCTTGCCCAGACAGTCCGCACCATACCCGGAAAACAATACACTCTCACATTCTCTGTTGGAGATGCTGGCAATGCCTGCATTGGCTCAATGGTTGTAGAGGCTTTCGCGGCCCATGGCACAGCGAAGATCCCCTATGAATCAAAAGGCACCGGTGGCTACAAGCGTGCCGTGCTCAAGTTCACCGCAGAGGCTACACGCACCCGTGTTGTCTTCCTGAGCACCTTCTATCACACCCGCACCGATGGCTCACTCTGCGGGCCAGTGATCGACGATGTGACGCTGCTCAGCGTCCGCAGCCCACTGCGCCTGTGATTCTTCTGTCACTCATTATGTGTGCCAGAGATGGCGAGAAGAGACAATGTCCAAGAGAATTCAATCTGCAGGCTCTATACTCAGTAATTAATTTATGTGTGCGAGAATGTGTAATCTAATCTATGTTGTGAGATCAATAGCTTTGCTTTGTCATGTTAATGTTCTCCTCCCGTGTGAGTGAGTTAGTAGATGGTCTTGTGTACCACAGCTTCCTCTGCTGTGCTTTTACCTCTGTTCTATATGAAGAAGGTTTTATTATATACCATATCTTTCTTTAGATTCTCTTCTGTCCATGTTTTATTTACTTTAGAGTAATTATTAAAAATAAAAAAAATATGAATTAAGTTACTGACTGACTATGTTAATATTATAAAAATGAAGAACCTCATAACGAGTCATGTTTATATGTTCATGAGGATTTTTTATTTAAATTATGGATGCTATTAGTCCAAGTTTTTCTCCATGTAAATCATGTAAAAGAGATTTTTTTTTACTGGTAATGAATTAAAAGTCCCCCAAACTTTGCAAAATGAACAAAAAGTCCCTTCAAAGTTTGACTTTCTCAAACCATCCCTCCTTTTACAACTAATGAACTATAAGTCCCTCCATCCACTAACTCTGTTAACTTTTACATTTTTTGACCAAAATGCCCTTTGTCTTTGCTTTGTCTGCGATTATCATGGCTTATGACGTTTTTATTTTCCGACCAAAATAAAGCGCCGAACTTACCAAAATGCCCTCATCTAATGAAGTGGCCGGTAGGCGGATTCCACTCCTGAGACTGACGCCCATCTTCTCAAGCGGTGGAGAAAACTACGTCTTCTCAAGCGGACTTCCCGGCGTTACGATTTCCAAATGGCTAGCGCCTTCGACTTCTACGCCTGCTTTTTACGAAACTTCCGACCACCATAGCACTCCGGCTACCGCGCCGTTTGCCCGCTCCCAGGAGATCAAAGTCATTTCTTGTAAGCTATCGCTACATTTTCTAGGGTTTAGGCTCGTTATGGGTTTATCCATGATTTTTACGAGTTTATGCTTATTTATTATGCTTTGTATGCACTTGCGTGATGGAAGAACGCATTGGTGATGATTTTGGGTTTAGGGTTCAGGGGAATTTGCAAGAAGAAATGTATGGTTTACTGGTTTGAATTGCAATGTCTTTTCTGATTTAGTGTAGATGATATGTTTGTTATTTAATCGTACGAATTATATGTACTAGTATTCCAGTTTTTTCCATTTAATAGGCGGTTTTTCATTTTATTCTTCTTAATTCCTACTTAATCGTTGTAGAATCCACCGTAATAACTCTCTTTTGATGGGATAAGGAAATATACGCGAACCTTGTCAGCGGTAGGGGCTTGCTACTTGAATTGCTGAGTGGAGACAATTGCTTAGAGTTGAAGCCTCAAATGGCCGATAGGCATTGGGCACTCATTAGGAAGACACCTTTTGCGATTTGATGGAGATTGAACTCTGCTCGCAGAAAGGGGCCCTGCTCGATGCCTTTATTACATAGGTTTGATGGAGCGCGACTAACAAATTGAGGACCTGAGAGAGCATCGCGCACCCAAAGGCGTTGCTCATCCTTGGCCTCCACATTTGTGATGGGGGAGGGTGGTATCTAAGAAACAAAACACAATCAGCCGAAGACAAATATCCTGGGCAAAGTATAATGAGACACAAAGATGCATCCGTGAAAAAATCTTCTCCAGGCTTCGTTGCAAGAAAGGAGGGAAGAATAAAACTTCGTGAAGCCTAGGTGGCATACCTGTTGGTCGGTCTCTTCCCTAACTCCTGCGTATGCGGTTCTAATTGGATTGCATACTATCGGACAACTTAGCCGCGCTGCATATCATGGTATGGCGAAGCCGCTACAAGTAGCTTGGATGGCGATCCCCTAAGATACCCGTAATGCCGTCCAGGGTCTCCGGAGAACACACTGGGATTTGAGAGGGTGCACATGCGCCCTCAACATATGGTTTTATGAGATCACGAGGGGAAAGAAGTGCGATTTGGCGGACACCAAGGATTTGAACTATGGGGAGAATAGCTTGAGAAAGCAAAAGCGTCCCTTGGTCCTCTCCCAAATTCACTCCATGGAAAGGAGGTACTCCACATTCTACTTAATCTTAGCCATGTTTTACTTTAAGTTTTGTAGTTTTCAGCAATATATTGCGTTTGTGTGGTACATATACATATGTTTTAGTTTAATATAAAGCACTCGTTTAAATCTGTCATCTGTGCTCAGCGATTCGAACTTCGTTCCCCCACGACACACGGGAAGGAAGAATTCATTGTACAAGCCTTGAAGCGGGAAGAACAACGCGTCACATCCCAAACGAAAATTAGATATACGTACTCGGTACCCCATCCCGGGGAAGGTGAGCGATGAAAAGTGCGAGCACGCCCCATCAAGAAGCTGGTAATACCAGCCGCTCTTCCAGCTGCAAGTCCGCAGAGAAGGCCAAAAAGGATGATGGCGTTGCAACCCGCGTGAGAAGCGATAAGATGATGGCAAATGACATTGGCGGCAGATCGTCCCGACTTGACCAACGACTTGAGTTTGAGCAGCGTGCCGACCGACAGCGACAGTTCGCATACGGAGAAAACGAGCACCGCAAAAACTGGCGGGAGGAGGCCACATTATCATCCCTCCTTGAAGAAACGGGACGAAGAGCCCATTGCCGCCCCGGTTAAGTGTCGTGTGACCCGGCTCACAGCGGGCCGTGATCTCTCGATGCGAGGTCAGCTTCTCCAAAGACATCCCGTATAAGATGAACAAGCATAGGAAAATATCAAAAGCGATACAACCCGTGTTAGCCGATGTTGATAACGACATCGGTTCTTAGCGCTGTTGAATCGGCTACGCAAAACGAAGAATGAAGAGCGTATTCCTTTGTACGCATATCGGCAATAATGACCTTAATGATGCCGAATGTCGGCGCCAGCTAACTACCGCACACTACCTACCGAGGGTCGTACTATTTGCACCGTTGCGGGAACATCGACGCAAGCAACCATCGGCCGTCCGAGAACCGGCAAACCACCCGTGACGCATGAATTTTTGCGTCCACAAAGATCCATCACCGACCACGTCGTTCAAATCAATCCACCGAGTCAAAAATGACTACCGGCCAGAAAGATGAATGTACAAATTTGGTCTCGGTCGGTGAATCCAAACATCCCGCCGGATCAAAAAATGTACAAGTGCTTAATTCGACATCCGCCGGAACAAATTCTTGATGTACCAACGGATCCTGGTCACCGACAAGGCCGAGACGCATTGATCCTCGCAGAGCCTATGGAATACGGGACCCGGCCGGTGGAGGAACTTTATGGCTAAGAATAAGCGTCCCGCAGTTACCATGAGGTTGAACAAATTGAACTGTGATTAAGTGTATACGGCTATAGAATTGATAGTAAGTCCTCCGTTGTTTTTTTTGCAAATGTTTTCCGTTTGGTTTATTTATTTTGTTTTTGTTTAATTCTTATATTTCTAGTTTAATTTTTTTATTTTTTGCTTAATATTTATATATCCGTTTAATATTTTTACTTTTGCTTATTTTACTAGTTTATGTTTAATATTTATATTTCCGTTTAAATGTTTCACTTTTGCTTAAGATTAATAGTTTGGCGTAATATTTTGTGTTTCCATTTAATTTAGCGGTTTCACATTTAATATGTTGCTAGGACCATCGTCATTATGGAAAAATAAATGGTCTTTTCACGCGGGACCATTTATACACGCCGAGGAAAGAATATGGTTCCGGATGATGTCTTCGATGCGTTTGTCCCATCCTCCTTGAAGCCATGAGCTCGACTCCATATCCATACAAGAAGCTGGGCCACGGTTACTAGGCCAGGCTGGCGCTAAATTCTACGTCGAAGAGAATGGATCGAAAATTCTTAGCTCGATGAAGTGACGCGTTTGTCGCGTTCCACCAAGTCTGATTGGTCCTTATGCCCATAATTCTCAATGGACACTATCACCTTCGTCCTCGATGGGGAAAATAAGGAGTATGTGCATTATACATCAAAAAGCCCTTATATATGGCGCACGGCCTTAAAGCAAATGGTAATATTCCTCAAGCTTGACTTATACTTTTTGTATTGATTTTCTCTAAGTGGTTCTTATTCGGATAACAAATGAAAGCAGCTTTTGATTCATGCCTCCAAATTGAGCTTGGGAAAGGAAATGAAACAATGGCGATACCTATTTAGAATCGAAAGCAAGTGCCTGTGATAGCAAGTGCGAGCCTCGATTACCCACAGTATATGTTATGAGGTTCATTGAACAAATTCTTGATCTTTGAAACTCCACCTCCCAAGACGGACGCATCTCTATTAGCGTTTGCTTACGCCGCATAGTAATGGGCGAGCATAAAGCGTGTAGCGCGTCCCAATAGCGAAGAAGAGACGTTGTAGCAAAGATTACATTAAGAGCGGAATTACGAAGATTGTACACGTTTAACAAATTTTATGCAGATTAACTCTTATGGTTTTCTCACATTTGGATAACATTTATGTTTAACAAGCATATTACATATAAATAGACATGCTTTCAAGCAATGATCGGTGCATGATCTCTATTGTGGCTAACCTAAATGGCGGCCAGCCTTGAATCGCATACGCATTCTGGATTCTATCCTCTTAGTCTTCGACGACCGCGGCCTCTTTGTACATGGGGGCCGCAGCGCCACCGGTTTGCATGGTCCGGTTTGTCATTATCTGGAACGGGATAAATAGCCCTTGATATGCCATCCGGTAAGCTTCAAATCGCTAAGTACTTCTACTGTGCGGTGGGTGCTGGTGTACATCCGACGATTATATGCATGTTTGCAAGGTAGACCGAGTATACCGCCACCTTCGACATGAACATGTCCTTGAAACTGCCAGCCCGGAGTTGCTATTTTGTTCGGCAACCTCGAAATAATCCGTCGGGCGTCCGACAAGTAGGCTACGACTTTCTTCAACAATGTCCCTCAAGCTTCTGTTGTGTATGAGGGCATAGGTGGGTCTCCATCGTAGAGAATGCTCATGCGTGTACACATCATGTTCATGAGCTTGAACCTTTATTAGATAAAGCGATACAACATGTGATGCAAGAATCCAATTTGATATTAATTAGAAACTTGTCGTATTAAAATGAAAACACTAGAAAATAAGTAGAAGCAACACATATTTTAAGCGAAAACACGAAAAATAAATAAGAACATCTTATATTAAATAGGAAAGTTATATATTAAATTAAAAACACTGTATATTAGCGTTAATAACGGAATCAAGTATAACAAAGGGATTTAATTGAAATACGGCACTATAAATAGAGCTTTTGCTTACCTTATGGAATCTACCATATTAAATCTGCGGGGAGGTTGCCTCCTTGATCGGGCGTTGAATGAACGACTACGCCGCGTTGGAATACATCTCCCCATCTTTCACCCCTTGAACATATAGTTACAAATGTAAACGCCAGTTTACGAAGTAGCGTGATGTCGGCCACCGTCACGGCTAGCAAATCGGCTGATAAATGCATATTCCCTGAGGTAATGCGATACAATTCTTGTAATGATGGACCAACACTCCTCCTTTAGTACTTTCCCTAAGTCTAACATTTCCTTCATGAAGTTCGATTCCAGTGTCAGAAGCAATATGCATGTGATTAGAGGGAAAACCTTTATGCGGCGAGCGGATGCAGGCCGCCGACCTCCGAGCAGAATGTAATAATCTTCGTGATAAATTCGCTATCCCCATACAACGCATCTCCAAGCTCGGGGAACCCGCGTCCGGTTAGGCCGGTTATCATTGTCACAATAGCTTAACGACATGAAGCCCTCGGTTCCCATCTTTACCCGTCGCTCCCAGCAGAGTGCCCCCGTATTTCCCAAGCAAATGAGTTCCATCAACAAACAACAACGGCACGCAACCTTTTTGAAACCAACAATATGGTGCACGAAAGGAAAAAGGCGCTACGCTAAACCGCTTCACTTTCCTCCACAAATCGCAATCGCTACCGTGGTTCGTCTCCACCACCTTGTTTGTGTACCATAAAGCAAGTCATACCACACTGACTCCCATGGAAGTATCCACACCTCTTTCCCCAACCAAGCCCTGCTTTACTGGCAGATTAATACCTACGATCACGCGATAAAGATATCAATAGGTCTATATACAGGGCTATCCTTCAACTTTGTACCACATGCCTACCCATTTCTTCGAGCTTTCGGATGCGGCGTATTTCACGCTTGTGCCGCATACATGTGTAGGATGCATGTCTTGATTGTAAATGCCCAAGATTACATTCTCGATCCGCGGATACAGCCACTCGCTGCTCCACCAGACATTTGATAGCTGATTCTCTCGCCCAGCCGTTCTTTATGAAAGTAAAGTCAAAATTCCGTTTTATAAGCGAAATGCGAAGTGAATCCTTGAAGTACCATCCATCACGAAACCGGTCCTACTCTTTTGGCAATTCATTCTCAGTGAGTACAAATGGCTAAGGTCCCCTCAAGATCCTTGTTGGGATCTTAGATAAGTTATCCAGAATGAATCCCTCCTGTTGGTTCATATATCACAAGTGAGAAAATAATAACTTAAAATGTATTATTATATTAAGGTGAAGATAGAATGGTAAATAGAAACAACGGAAAATAAATCTAAATCAGTATTGCAGCGAAAACTACAAATGTTAAGCGAATTTGAATAAACTAAGCGAAAACCCATATGTTTAAAGCGGAAACCCGAGATACAGCGTAATACAAGGAATTACAAATGGAGGATTGACAAGTTGGCGGGTTGGTTTGTTCGATCAAGGGAAGGAATTATTTCACGGTAATGATGAACCGGAGGGGGCACATCCAGGGTCTTGAAACGGATTTGACAATAATGAGGTCGACGTATTATTAACATGTGGTATATGTGACATACGTTGGAAAGTCAACCTCGGTATCAATTGGGCAAGCAGTTTCGGATCCGGGGTGACAAACTTCACGCCTCTTACGGAAAGTTCAAGATCCTATCACGGCGTATATCTCTGCTAGTCTTCGACTCCTAAGAGCTCAAGACGGTAAGCAACACTCGCCCCTCCCTTATATTCGCAACTAGCGAAGGTTTCCATTGCCAACCCGCAGCAGTGAGAATAATCGGCGTACGATTTTAAACTATACGAGATATGAAAAACCTTTTCGAAAAAATGAGGAAAGGAACTCACGTCCGCGGTGAAGGTGTATGTTTCTTCGACTAGCTTTTGGTGGCATGACTCACCGAAGCAGGATAGTCCTTGAGAGCTCGTCGCCCGATTCGCGAAAAGAGACAAATTTATTCTCACATTTGGATGGAAACCAAGGAGCGTAAATGTGAGCGGGTTGAAAGAGACAAATTTCTCGGGCGGTTGGAAACAAAAGAGACGAAACAAAGTAGAGACAAAGTTCTATCTCACGCCAGATTGAAAACAAAGGGGCGAGGAATGGATTGAGGAAGAAGAAGGTCCGAAAAGCCAAAGGTACAAAGTTAGTGGAAAGTTACCAAAAAGGTGGATGATGTGATGGCTTCAGCGCTTAGTTTTAAAATTCTGACATACGAGCGAAACAACTTCACCATTATAGGGAGGCGATTGTGGTATTTAGAAAAATATGACTGTTGAGTGGCCTCTTGAGGGACTGGAAAGTCACTGAAAAGGAGGTACTGCAGGCAAATACTTATGTAGTATGCAGGAAGTTTGCAAACTTTCAGGGACCTAAAAATAATTTTCCCTTTTTTTTATATATATCTTAAATGTAATTTTGCATATTTTTCTAGAATATAATTCAAGGAATATAGGTTATTTTAAAGATGAGATGCTCCGGGATACTCACAAAGAGCAACGGCGGATCTACAGCCACGTTTACAATCCAGATGAGATGCTTCGGGATAGGCGTTATCTGATCCAACGGTTTGGAGAGCGTGCGTTAGATGAAAGCCAATGCCACCTGCTATAAATTGTATTTCTCCCCATCTCTCTTCTTCTCCCTTTTCTAGACCCTCGCTGAAGTTAATTTGTGAGAAGAGAGCCGCCACCAAGCTCGTTGCAGCCATCGCTATTGATGGTACTTTGATTCCCCTTCTTCTTCCGTTTTCTAGGGTTTTACGTTTCCGATCTTGGTGATTTGATGCTGTCATGAGGGTTTCGATCGGGCTTCTGATGTTTGTGTGTTTGATTTCGATTGCAGGCACTCCCTAACCAGCAGACTGTGGA
This sequence comes from Dioscorea zingiberensis, assembly GCA_026586065.1. Lineage (NCBI taxonomy): Eukaryota > Viridiplantae > Streptophyta > Magnoliopsida > Dioscoreales > Dioscoreaceae > Dioscorea > Dioscorea zingiberensis. The sequence continues at coordinate 6,115,907 of CM048822.1, read as the reverse complement.
TTACCCTAGCTTCAAGCTCGTGATCGTCGGGGATGGTGGCACAGGTGTTGTAGCGATTCTCGTCTTCATATTCGATCCAATTGTAGAAGATTTTTGGTTTTTAGGGTTTTGGCTGTTCAAAGGTTGTGCTGACGTTGTTTTGTTGATTGTATTTCAGGCAAGACGACCTTCGTGAAGAGGCATCTCACCGGAGAATTCGAGAAGAAATATGAACGTAGTCATCTGTTTTATGGCTTATTTTCTCTTGAGTTTTTATTTTATTTATTTATTTATTTATTTTGCTGATTATGGGTGTTTCTAATGCTGTTCAGCGACCATTGGTGTAGAAGTCCATCCATTGGATTTCTTCACGAACTGTGGGAAGATCAGGTTCTACTGCTGGGATACTGCAGGGCAGGAGAAATTTGGTGGCTTGAGAGATGGATACTAGTGAGTCACATGCTGGCTTTTTACCTTGTTTATTGTTGTTGAGATATGTGCTATAATCTTTGTATTGCATATTTTCATGCGTGTATAGCTAGTGGGTATGTTATTTTAGGATTACACTAATCTATAGGTCAATTAGCCATTCAATTGTTCTCTTGTCTTTGACAACATGTTTGAGAACTAAATGGGAGTGATGTGATAAGGAGACCCATTATGTTTATATTTATATTATTTGTGCATTATAACATGTAACATAGGTACTGCTAGTTAGCTTTTTGCTGTTGATGTTTAAAAAAATTGTGTGTTGATGCCTGCATATCTAACTTAATGGTTTTAACATTGCCTGCCTACAATCAAAACTTTCCATAATTGTGTTGATAGCTTTAATCAGGATTCATAATAATCTTGTTATTTCAGAAATCTCATTAATTGATGTCTGAAATAACAAGATTTAGAAGCCATATCATAGACGATATAGATGTTTCCAATGTATTCTATTATGAATCCTGATTCAAGCTATCAACACAATTATGGAAAGTTTTGATTGTAGGCAATGTTGAAACCATTTAGTTAGATATGCAGGCATCAACACACCATTTTTTTAAACATCAACCGCAAAAAGCTAACTAGCAGGACCTATATTTTTCACTCCCTCCCTTAGGTTATAATTTGAGCCTTTTTAGTCCCTATAGAGACTGAAATTTCTCAATCGTGAAAAATATAGAGATTACAATGGCTCAAATTATAATAGAGGGACCTAAAATCACAAATCGGTATAGTAGAGGGACTAAATTGAGTATTTGATCTTTTTTTTAATAGTAGTATATAGCATATTTCCAGACTAGTTAGCATCTATCAGGTTTATTAGAATTTGTTGTATGTTCCTTCAATGTATTAACCCTTGTCTACTTTTGGTTTTGCGATTATAAGCTCTATTACTGCCATAGGATATGTTCTGCCAATTACTTTTGGCTTGGCATAGGATATCCAGTCATAATTTTTAAGGTTGTGACACTATACATATAAGCATTTAGCTATATGTCGGATTTCATGTTCCATCTTCAGATAAAAGTAATTATATTCCTCATTCATTTACTGTTTAGTTTGAAGTTCACTTCTCACCTATTATTTTAAAGAATCCATCTAACAGATTGAACCTTTACTTTTTTTTTCTCTTGTTTTGGCGCTTATGTTTATAACCATTCTCAACTATTGCATCTGTTTATTAATAGTTATCTTCATTCAACATTTCATTGCATGAGTATATAGGTATATATGTGACATGAAGAGTTCTTTGTAGTTTTACTTTAGCAATTCAAGTATCTTTTATTTATTTTTTTATGTGGCTATTTTGCATCCCTTCGTGCTTCTTAATTTTTTTTTTTGGCGGTAAATCTGAACATTTTGTCATGGCTTCAGCATCCACGGGCAATGTGCTATTATCATGTTTGATGTTACTGCACGGCTTACGTACAAGAATGTTCCAACATGGCATCGGGACCTATGCAGGTTAGCTTTATAGTTTTGAGAAGTCTGATTGTTTGGTTGCTAGTACCTTGATCCAATTTCAGAGCTGATTGCTATATCCTGGTTTCTGTGGGTATCAGGGTTTGTGAGAATATTCCCATTGTTCTCTGCGGCAACAAGGTTGATGTGAAGAACAGGCAGGTTAAGGCTAAGATGGTTACATTCCACAGGAAGAAGAACCTGCAGTATTATGAAATCTCTGCCAAGAGTAACTACAATTTTGAGAAGCCATTCCTCTATTTGGCTAGAAAGCTTGCTGGGTAGATGACTAATTCCTTCCCATTTTCTTTGTGTAGTTAACATCTTTGCTTGATACTCATAATAATTGAAAACCATCTTATAACAGGGATCCTAATCTCCACTTTGTTGAGTCACCTGCACTTGCTCCTCCTGAAGTTGCAATCGATCTGGTTGCTCAACAACAGTAAGTGAAACCTGACCTTACCCATCTTCAAGCCCCCTGGTAGAATTAGTTCCTATTGTGCACTTGGTTCAAAATGTTTTTGAGTGTGCTGGATGGTACAATTGTTTGATGTTCTTGTTGGAGATTCAGTATATAGACCAGACATGACCTTTCTATTTACAAATGTGTATTGTGTTTTGCAGGTATGAGGCTGAAATAGCAGCCGCCGCAGCACAACCACTGCCAGATGACGATGATGATGCCTTTGAGTAGAGAGATGGGAGGCTCTTTGCTTTTGGTTCTCTAATTAGTCTGGACGTCACCAGCAAATTCATAGTAGTTTTATTAGGTGTCTTGAGTTTTTGCTTTGGTTTGGTTTGGTCTGGTCTATATGGCGGCTGATTTGGTTTATGAAGGGTAGTGAAGTGCATCAGCGATGTGTAATCATAAAGCAGTGACCAAATGTGTCCACATCTTCCAAATGTTCTTTAAACCATTCAAATCTTTGAGTTTATTTATAAATTTGTTATCACTAGTAATCTATCTTATCTACGTTGGCCGCTTCCTGTTAGAAAATTCTTCTTTTCCAGAATCCAGAAGCTGTCTACCATCATTACTCTGTTTTCAGTTTATGGAAATTGTAGTGTTTGTATAAATTTTTCTTTTTCTTATTTTATAATTACAAACAATATTACTTCTTTTTTAAACTCATGCAAAGAAGGTTGGCACTGAAAAGAAAAACACCAATATCAACAACAAAATCTTACTCACAATATGATGTACCCATGACAAGAAAGGTGTACTTTTAAAATCAGTCATTTTCTAATAAATGTGAGCAAAATATTATGAGATGATCATGTTGTCACATTAGCTCACTCAACAATTAAGCTGATATGGTGATATGTTTGTCATGCTTCACCAAAAACATGAGAACAACACTCCTGATGATTGATGACTATACACCAACTGCCTATATGAACATGACTGGCAAAATCTTACTGAAGATAAGACCACCAGCTCATATCACCCACAATACTAAAAATAGAATAATTATTCAGATATTGGTGTATCAACAATTTAAAACTATGATTATTGCAAGAAGTATGGTAAATAGATTTTAGAAGAAAATAACAGAAGGTTAAATGAATGCTGATTCTCTTGTTATCGAAGTCATGGAATGTGGCAGAGAGTGAAAATAGAAGAATCACTACCTTAATTCGGTACACTTAAACTACCTTGCCACCATTTTCTAGTCTGCATTAATGGAAGGAAAATCTACCTATTGTGTTTCACTAATTATTCGCCCATACATAAAGAAGAGCCATCAGTGTGATGATAAGCAAAAATTTGTTCCAATTCACTGTGGTAATCAAAGTGATGAATGAAAAATAATATTAAGTCTACAAATCAACGCAAATTGGCAACATCTATTTTATTCAACAATTTATCTTCTAGCTTGATTTACTGATTGGACACAAGTTCTATTGTAAGACCCTAAACCCTCTGTGAAATAGATACTTTGTGAGGCCTCGAATAAAACGAGTCAAAACAAACAATTCAGGTCATTACATTTATTGTGATGGCTGGTTCAACCATTTTCAGTGAACCACTTAAGAAAAGAAAAGAAGGAAGATCACCAGAGATTATAAATAGCATGACAAAAAGCATAGTTTTCATTACCATATCAAAAAATTCATCCAATTCAGGCAACTGTTTTACAGTAAAGACATCTATAACACTGGCAGGTGAAAGATATAACAATTCATTCTGCACCCTTGAATCGCTATAATGCTTGAGAATCAATCCTGATGATGGGAGCTAAATGACTTCTTCTCATTTGAGGTTTATATGTGTGATGTATCTTTGTGAAAGTAATTAGCTCACCAACAGCTTCAATTTTAAGAAATTTTGAATCAGTGATCACTTACCTACTCTAAAATTCCATTAAAGACCAATTGGAACATTTAATTAATTTGTTTTCAACAATAAGCACAGGAATACATTTTCCGATGCTAAACTTACTAACTTCCTAACTGGTTCTACAAGTCATCGACATAAAATAATTAAATAATATAATCTCAATCTAACATCGAAAAAACTAATTAGTACTAACCCTCATTTATAATGAAAAATAATCACAAAACGGATTGATCCTAGCAACTTTAGGTAAGGTCGAAACAAGCTTGATTATGCTTCATAATGTAGCAAAAGTATCATAGGCAACAGTATGAAATACAAACACGGTACCCAAATGGTCTAAGCAACAATTTAAAGAAACTGCAGTAATTTAAAACAGAGCCATACCTTAGGCAGATTTGGGGAAAAGATAAATCAATTAGGCTATGAGAGAAATAAACCATAGTATCTAGCTATGCACAAAATTGATCAGCTATCATTTGATCAAGCTAATCAATTGTAAAAAAGAGCATGTGAGGGTATCATCGGATTTGTTTCTAAATGAATTTTATCTTGGTAAACCCACAAGCACTTCAACAATTTTGTATGCCTCAGTAAAACTGATTTACTTCAACAGCAGAGGATACAATCAAATTAAATCCAGAGTCACAACAAAGCCAAAATTGTTATAAAGAAAAACCTTTCAATGCTTTATTACAATTAAGAACATGTTAATTACAAGTTTTCCTCCTTTCAGGAATTCACAGCCTAAACCACTACTTTTGGTACTGAAGAATAATTACAAGCTTGCTCCCAAAGGGAAGTTCACCAAAAAATAAAACTAGAAGAAAAGGATACCACTAAATAGGAAACACTACAATGCCACTGAAATAGCTTCCCGCAAACTAAGCCTGCTCCTTGTTTCGGGTGACACAAAATGCTTTAATTCTGACAAGTGTTCATCATTTGATATATGAAGCGCGAGACGGAGATTTGTCAATGAAGTTTCATCTTCCCAGCTCAAGGGCCCGGACGCATGTAAAGCTGTCATGGCGTATCTGTAGGCTACTAACTCTTGATGGTGGTCTTTGGTGGCCAATTTTACTTTAGAAGAGAGACCAGGATCACCTCCTGATCTAAAAGGAGCTTCAGCATCATCATCTTGGGCATTGAAATCATGGTAAGGCATTCTTTTTTGATGATTGGTGGACAATTGCAAACCATTATTAATACTGCAGCTACCAACAGACTCCGAGTCGTCTTCATTAGGTCTTGTCCAGTCTCTGTCAGCTTCAAGATCTCCAGTTGGCACATTGTTGTTCAAGGAAGCCTGCCTGCATTTCGCACCGAGCACTTTAGGCGGTGAAGCAACGGCACGTGGCCTTTCCCCTTCCATAGCAATTCTAATCTTCCTGCTGGCTCCAGAGCAATCCTCATCCGGTGGCAGACACATGCGCGGCCTTTTGCTTATCCCCTTCCTTACCAAGCTGACATCATCAAAATCACGGGCACCCTTTCTGAAAGATGGGTCACTTGAGCAGATTCTTGACTCCATTGTTGCAATACTGAAAGATAAGCGTTTGCTCAAGTCTGCTGGTTCTGTCTGTCGTTGCCTGACTACATTGTTGCATTCCATCGGCTCCTGCAATCAAATTAAAATTTATTAGACACCATGTAAGGGAAGAAGCCAAAACTAAATTGATGAAAGGTCAACAATTCATTCAGTGGATTTATACATAAACGAATGTGACCTATATCAGATAAACTATTTGCTCGTAAGGGAAAACACACTGGTATAATAAAAATGAAAAACCTAACAACTCATGATCAACCGTAATCAGATAATTAAATCACCAAGTAATTAATTATAAATTAATTAAAATTTAAGAAAGAAGAAAGATGGCATCACCTTATGAATCATAACCCATCTGTTGTCCTCCCATGAACGTGGCAACCTGAAATCAGATATACGGGTTCCAAAAACCCTAGTAGTTCCAAGGATTCTTACGAGGGCGAAGTTCTGACCACGCAAATCCAGCACTTCTGCATGCGCCCATGAGTCATTCACAAAGGCATCCACAGTATCACCAACCATCCACGTCTTTGAACACCCCATTGGAGGAGGATGAGGCCTAATGGCCGTCCTCGGTACTCTTTCCTCGTCTCCAGAACTGCAATATTTAACTTGATATGTACGTCCATTTCCTGAGATGATCACAGCTGGTCGCCAGAAGCTTGAGGACATATCCTTCCGGTTCAGGACCTCCACTCCTTTTCCCTTCGACAGTCTCATCATGATCAAATTCACACAAAAACCTGCAATCCTAGTAAAGATAGAGGAAAAGAAAATCAGTTTGATATCATGCAACCAAATCAAATACCGAAAAGAAAATCAAAGAATATTGTAAAGCTTTAGATTATCCCTGCACAATTACATGAACACTGGTGAATCAAAGAACTTGATACAATGTGAGGATATCAAAGTCTCTTTTGACATGCCTACGTACCAAACACTGATTAATCTAAGAAAATAGAGAGAATATGAGCAGATTAAAGCCTATTTAGACATGTCCTATTTTAAACAAGAATTTAACACAGATAATCCACTGAAGAAACAACCAATTGATCTGCCCCAAATCACCTATTCACAATTCTTAAAAAAAAAATCAATGATTCAATTCCACACGCATCACTAATCTGACAAAAATAAATAAGTGAATATTATCTACACAAAACACAAGCCCAGATAACATCGATCACAATTCACAAGAACTTTATTCTGTTCCGAAAGGTTTATTTTATTCAAACTTCTCCCGATCATCAAAACCTACAGAATATGAGTTCCGGGACACCAACACTAGCTTCCGATCATCAAAACACAAATAAAGCAAGATATCACACCAAACAAATCGAGAAACAAAAGAAAAGAATGAAAATAAACATCATAGCTCATCAAAACCCAACAAAAAAGCATCTCAGATCATTTGGTCCGTCAGGAGACACACCAATGCGATCAAAACCACGAATCGAACAACAAAACAACAACGCCAGAGAACAACAGACGGATCGAAATGCAGAAGAAAACATCACTCACCGGCGACAATCGGAGAGCAGTCTCCGATTCGGAGAGAATGATCTCAAACCGAAAAAGGGTTAGTAGATTCTTTACCGCTCCTCGCCGGAGAAATTCACCAAAAATCAAATAGAAATCAGTGAAAAATAGAACGGAAGTTTAAATAAAATTAGATTTCGACTTCGAGCATGTTTATGAAATCCATCAAGTCCCTCAGAACCGTTGGATTGAACGGTCAATAAACAGGGATATGATGGATGGTTGAGATGGATTCTCAAAGTTTAGCTCAACAATGACCAGGATACCCTTCATTAAGAAGTATGCATATATTGTTTTTTTTTTCAAAACCAACTCAAATTAGAAATAATGAAAATTAAAAAATCTGCAAATAATTAGTATTTTTTTAAATAATAATTAATTCTATAATAATTTTAAAATATTGAGTAGTGAATATATGAATTAAATTTTAAATTTTGAAAATTGAAAAGTTAATATGAGAGTAATAGCGCCAAATAAACATGGCCTAAACTTTTTATTATATGTAATCCAAATCTTTTTGAGAAAATTAAAAAATATGTGCATGAGATTGTTTAATTCATTTCTTTTATTTCAAATGTCAATGTGAAATTAGTACCATGTGCTAACTGCTATTATTAATAAATTATTGTTTATTTAATTTTTTTTAAATTAAAAAATGGTACCACGAGCATCTACTTGATTTATTCTCAAACTAATTCATACCATACATTGAAAAAATTTAATAAATTAATCAAAAAAGAAGCCAAACAAAAATCATAATATATGTATGAGACTGATAGATATCAAAACAATACCCTAAATGTGAATTCAATTCACGGTAAAAGAGTAGAGGGATTTAAAATTTTTGTTTTTCAAAATAAAAAACGTGTTTATTTAAAATTTATTTATAATATATTTATTTTTTATGTTATATTAGTTTTGACATCTTTGACAAAGCGTCCAAAGTTGGAGACAGCCCAAAAATTGATGAAGCGGAGTCTGAAGTTTTTAAGGGAGACCTCGCTACAACTTAATGAAGACGACTAGACTTTTGAAAAACATAACCTCTTCGGAGAGGCAATATAGGGTTTGCTCATACAACCAGGAGACTGAACTTCTTTTCCTTTTATACTCTATTTTGTATCCTAGTTGTGAAATATGTACTCAAACTTTTAAATCTAAATAAATTATATGTGGTTTATCCACTTAATCAAAAAATAAAAAACAAAAATTTTAAATAAAAATAAACATCATAACTCATCAAATACTGTTTGGTTCAAGTTTTGGGATATTACCATGGGAATGTGACATTCTTGGTAATGTAGTCGGGAATGCTACATTCCCGGGAATGTTGTGGGAATGTTGCATTACCATGTTTGGTTCATAGTTGCTTGATCATGGTAATCAACTTGGTAATGTTCAAATTTTCCAAAATACCCTTGTATATAAAATTTTGAACAATTAAAATTAAAATTAAATATTAGATTAAAATTAATTAAATTTTAATACCAAAAAATAATTATGCCACATTTTCCCAAAACACCCTTGCATTTAAAATTTTGATCAAATATCAAATAATAATAATAATTGTAGTAATAGTAATAATAATAATAGAAATAATAATAGTAATAGAAATAATAATAATAATAATAATAATAATAATAATAATAATAATAGAAATAATAATAATAATAATAATAATAATAATAATAATAATAATAGAAATAATAATAATAATAATAATAATATGAGGGCAAAATGGGTATTCACATACCCAACAACTCGGGAATCCATTTTGGTGTCTTTCTGGATTCCCGAGTTAGTGGGAATGTTGGATAAGTTGGGAATGTGCATTCCCACCACATACCCACTACTACAGTAACCAAACGGGGGAATGTGATCACATTCCCCCAACCAAACAGCCCCTAAGAAAAAAAAAATTCAAATATCATTCTAATCACAAGGGCACAACACGAATGCAGATAAAAAAAATAAGAACATCGCAGGAGAACAACAACCAACCAATGAATCCTAATGCAAAATAAACTATCATTTACCTTCAACTATCATTTATCCACTTAATCAAAAAATAAAAAACAAAAATTTTAAATAAAAATAAACATCATAACTCATCAAAACACTAAAAAAAAGATCAAATATCATTGTGATCACCAAGGCACAACACCGATGCAATTAAAAAAGAAAGAAAAAGAACATCGCAGGAGAACATCAACCAACCAATGAATCGTAATGCAGAATAAACTATCATTTACCTTCAACGATCGCAGAACTTTCCCCAATACCGCTAGACCCGATCGATGAAGAAGAAAAATGTTCTGAAGATTCACAGCTCCTCACTAAACTTCTCTGAAAATTCAATGGAAATTTGAGTTTAGAAAAAAATAGAAGTTGAGAATAAATAGACTGAGGATGCATGTGTTTGTTAGGGTGGATAAGGAGTTATATCCATGGATGAGAATGTGTTAATTCAAAAAAAAATTAAATTTTTTTGTTTGTTTGGCTCCCTCCTATCCATAGATAAGGATGTGACCATCCACAATATTAAATGATCACATCCTGCCATCCAATCTCTTTAACTCCCCATCCATTTTAAATCTCTTCATCCTGCCCCTTCTCTTTTTAATAATTTAAATTCTATATTTTAAATCATTTTAAATTATATATTTTAATAATTGATTTTTTGGAGTTACTATTATTTTTAGTCAATTTTATGGTTTTATGTTAATCATTATAATTAATTATTTAATTAAATATTATTATAATTAATAAATTAATAAAATTTAATATTATTATAATAAATTAATAAAAATTAATATTATTATAATTAATAAATTAATAAAAATTAGTAAGTTTTTAATAAAATTATCAATTTTAATAATTGATTTTTTGGAGTTATCATTACTTTCAGTCAATTTCATGGTTTTATATTAATCATTATAATTAATTAATTAATTAATTAATATTAATATATTAATAAAAATTAGTAAGTTTTTAATAAAATTATCGAATTGTTTTTCTACCAAATTATTTAATTAATGATTTTTTCTAATAAACAAATAAAATTTCAAATATCAATTTTTTATATTTATATAAATAAAAGTTTAAACCATATTAATAAATAAGGGGTAATCTCATCACTAATCATCTACTAAAATTATTTTACAAACAAACACAAAAAATGCACACCCACATTCACATCCATATCCTTTTTTTTTTCTTTATAAAAGCATCTATATCTTTTTACACAACAAAACATAAAAAGTGTATATCCAACACTTTTTCCTCAATCAAACCAAACACACAACTATAATTCTTCATCTTGATCTACATTAGTGTTTGGTTGTTTGTAACTCTTCATCCACGGATAGGGAGTTACACAGATGAGAGTTACAGGATGAGGAGTTGTAATTGTGTGTTTGGTTGGATAAAATAAAAAAGGATTGAATGTATACTTTTTATGTTTGGTTGTTTAAAAAGTGATGGATGTAGAAGTTGATAGAGGGATGTAATTACCCATTTTATGAGTAGTGATGTTACTCTTTTTAAAAAATTAAATATATTTAAATCTTTTTAAATGAAACTAATGAATGAATAGTTTTAAATATTTTAAAATAAAAGATAATACATGTTATATTTAAATTAAAATATTTTGATTAATTTAAAATATTCAAAATTAATATATTTTAATTTAGTATATATAATATTATTTTCAAATAAATTTTAAAATAAAAATAATATATTTTGATTAATTTAAAATATTTAAAATTAATATATTTTAATTTAGTATATATAATATACAAAGGGTTGGATGAAAAATAAAAGGAAAGTTTGGATTATTTCTGATTATATATATATATATATCTGAAAAGAAAAAAAAGTTTGGAGGAGAGCGGCTGTAACTCCCCATATCCGGCCTTTTTTGAATGTAAGTGGCCATCCAATATTTTTGGATGGGCACTTTACTATAAAAAAAGGAAAATCTAACCAAACAAAAGTTCTGGATGGGGAGTTCTTCAACACTGGATGTAACTCCCCATTAAGTCATCCAAACACCACTAGGTGGATGAAGAATAACATCAGGTCAATATATTAGCACATAATTATGATTTTCAAGTGTTCAAGTGACAATTTTCTAACCTGGACCTGCTAACCGCCCAACTGACTCTACTAGTTATCAACTTAAAAATAGTTAAATGATATACTTTTTTCTTTTCTTAATGTAACATAGTAAAAAGAAATCAGTATTTACCCTAATTGATAATGAAAAATAATCACCAAACGGAATGGTCTCAGCGACTTTAGGCAAGGTCCAAATAAGCTTCAGTAGAGAGAGTATCATTAATACAAACTTGTGCCCCAGATGGCCTAAGCAACAATTTAAAGAAACCACCCAAATTTCTAACAGAGTTTGAAATGCTTTTATATAAAGGATCATACCCTAACATGCTTTGGGGAGGAGATAATCAATTAGATAATGAGATAAATAAACCATAGCATCTGGCTTCATATCTTCAGATCTTTCTAAGTGAATTTCGTCTTGGTAAACCCATAAGCACTTCAACAACATTCTCTGCCTCAAATTAAAGCCACAGTCAGAAAAAAGCCAAAATTGTTTAATAAAAAACCTTGCAACACTTTATTAAAAAGAAAAGGTCAATTTCAAGATTTCCCACTGGAATTCAGTCTCAACCACTACTTTTGGGACTGAACGTTAATTACATGCTTGTTCCCATAGGAAACACTAAATAAAACAAGAAGAAAAAGATATCACTAAATAGGAAACACTACAATGCCACAGACATAGCTTCCCGCAAACTAAGCCTGCTCCGTGTTTCGGGTGACACAAAATGCTTCAACTCTGATAAGTGTTCATCATTTGATATATGAAGTGCGAGACGGAGATTTGTCAACGAAGTTTCATCTTCCCACTTCAAGGGCCCGGATGCATGTAAAGCTGTCATGGCGTATCTGTAGGCAACTAACTCTGGACGTCGGTCTTTGACGGTCAATATAGAAGAAACACAAGGATTGACTCCCAATCTAAAAGGAGATTCAGCATCATCATCTTGAATATTGAAATCATGGGAAGGCATGCTTGTTTGATGGTTAGGCGACGGATGCAAACCGTTATTAATACTGCAGCTACCAACAGATTCCAAGTCTATGTCAGCTTCAAGACATCCAGTTGTCACGTTGTTCTTCAAGGAAGCATGCCTGCATTTCTCACTGAGCACTTTATGTGGTTGATGCTTTTTCCCTTCTTTAACAATTCTTAACTTCCTGCTGGCTCCAGAGCAATCTGCACCAGGTGGCAGACGCATACGTGGCTTTTTACTTATCCCCTTCCTTACCAAGTTGACATCACCAAAATCACGGGCACCCTTTCTGAAAGATGGGTCACTTGAGGATTCCATTGTTGAAATACTGAAAGACGGGAAAGAGCTGGAGTCCGCTGGTGCTGTCTGTCTTTCCCTGTCTACATTGTTGCATGCCCTCATCTTCTGCAGTCAAATGAAAATTTATTAGACACCACAAAAGGGAAGAAACCAAAACTAAATTGATGAAAGATCAACGATTCATTCAGTGGATTTATACACAGAGAAGATAATAATTTGCTTAAAAAGGAAAACCCACTGGTATAATAAAAAAGAAACACCTGACAACTAATTGTCAACTATACTTGGATAATTAGATCATCGAGTAATTAACTATAACATAATCTTCAAGAAAAGGAAAAAGATGGCACCACCTTATGAATCATAACCCATTTGTTGTCCTCCCATGACTGTGGCAACCTGAAATCAGTTATACGGGTTCCGAAAACTCTAGTAGTTCCAAGGATTCTGACAAAGGCAAAGTTCCGACCTTCCAACTCCAGCACTTCTGCATGCACCCATGAGTCATTCACAAAGGCATCCACAATATCACCAACCATCCAAACCTTTGAACACCCCATTGGAGGAGGATGAGGCCTAATGACCTTCCTCGGTACTCTTTCCTCTTCTCCAGAACTGCAATATTTAATTTGATATGTACGTCCATTTCCTGAGATGATCACAGCTGGTTGCCAGAAGCTTGAGGACGTATCCTTCCGGTTCAAGACCTCCACTCCTTTTCCCTTCGTCAGTCTCATCATGATCAAATTTACACCAAAACCTACAATCCTCGTAAAGATTGAGAAAAAGAAAATCAGTTCGATATCGTGCAACCAAATCAAAAAAGGGCAGCCCAGTGCTACAAAGCACTTGCTATGCGCATGTAGGTTGAAAAGTATCTACCACTATACCTATCAGACGCTAGCCTTACCTTAATTTTTTAAGAGATCAAGTTTCCACAACTTCAACTCCACGACCTCCGCGCCACATGACGCATTAACTTTACCTATTGCGCCGCCTCTTCAAAATACCGAAACGAAAATCAAAGAAAATTGCAAAAATTTAGATTATCCCCACACAATTACATGAAACTGATCAATGGAAGAACTTGATACAATGGAAGCATATCAAGTCCTCTTTTGACATACCTACGTACCAAAGACTCATCAATCTAAGAATATAGAGCAAATATGAGCAGATTAAAGCCTAATTTGACATATCCTATCTTAAACAAGAATTTAACAAAGACAATCCACTGAAGAAACAACCAAATTATTTGCCCCAAATCACCTATTCACAATTCTTAAGAAAACAACCACACGCATCACGAATCTGACAAAAATAAATAAGTGAATATTATCCACGCAAAACGCAAGCCCAGATAAGATCGATCAAAATTTACAAGAATTTCATCCTGTTCCAGAAGGCTTATTCAAACTTCTCCCGATGATCGAAACCTACAGAAGATGAGTTCCGAGACACAACACTCGCTTCCGATCATCAAAACATAAACAAGCAAGATATCACACCAAACAAATCGAGAAACAAAATTAAAAAAAAAAAAATCATAGCATGTCAAAACACAACAAAAAAGGCATCTCAGATCATTTGGACTATCAGGACACACACCAAGGCGATCAAAACCACGAATCGAGCAACAAACCAACAACGCCAAAGAACAAAAGATGGATCGAAATGCAGAAGAAAACATCACTCACCGGCGACAATCGCAGAGCTCTTTCTGATATGGGGAGATTGATAGAACTGCGGATTGGCGAGGAGATTCTTTACTGCTCCTCAACCTCGCTGAAGAAATTCACCGAAAATCGAATGATAATTTAGTGAAAAATAGAACGGGAGTTTAAATAGACTGGGAAATAGAATTAGACTTCGAGAAAGCTTCTGAAATCCATCAAAGCCGTCAGGACCGTCAGATTGACCAGTCACCAAAACAAAGATATGATGGATGGTTAAGATGAATTCTCAAGTTTGCTCAATCAAAAAAAAAGTTTTTTTTGGGTGGGGGTGGGTATTTTATATACCAGCTGAAATTCAAATTACAAATAATAAAAATTAAATAAAATTTGGGCGGTCCTATTCTTTTTATTTAGTTCAATTGAAATTTTAACCCTTTTATTTAAATAAAACAAACATAATTTTATTCCATTATTTATCCAAAATATTTATCTATTTATCAAAACCATCAGGGTTCAAACGTACAAATGGGGAAAAACAGATATTTTCCAACTTTAGGATTTCTTGGAACAATTCTTTCTTAACAAGAAGGATTACAAAGAATATATTTACATAAATATTTTTTGTTTAACTTAATTTCTTGAAATTATCTTTGCATTTTTATAAGGTCAAAGCTACTAGTATTATGTAGACAAATTTTTTTTTTTTTAAATAAGTGAATAAATCACATTCATTAGTGATTTAAAGATAAGTTACATAAAAGAAAAACAAAGTTCTACGGTACATTTTCCGTCTAAGGTAAAGTGGAGAGTTAGTGATAGATAATAGGGAGCTTGGTTGCTTCCTACTACTATGCTCCTCCTGACATCAAAGTGCTCGTAGATTGTCTTTGAAGTCATCACCCTCCAATACTTCTTGTGGGTGCGCCTAGGGTTGCTCCACCTCCCTGCACCCCTATTGAAAGCCAAGCTCCACTTCGCAATGGACTCTATTTGCATTAGCTTTAGTCTCTTGGTCATATTTGCTTCATCAAACTAAGACAACATTAGGAATGCAATATCATAGATAGCCTTTGTGAATATGTTGTGTTTATTCCGAAAGCATCGTTGATTGCGTTCCATCCATGTGGTCCAGGTGATTGCCATAACCGTTACGTTTCAACCCCTTCTTTCCTCCTTATGGAGTTTCTTGTTGAAGTTATTGTAACCCCAAGATCTTGTATTGGTTGAGTTGTTCCTTCTACTTGGAACATGGCTCCAGAGTGTGCCCAGATCGCCCCGGCGTAGGTGTATTGCATTAACAGGTGTTCCACTGTTTCATTTTTCATCTCACACAAGTAGTAGGTGGTGTGGTTTCCTTTCCACCTTTTTTTAATTAGATTGTCCAGATTCAGCGTTTTGTTTTCCTATGTCAACCATGCAAATGATTTCACCTTGAGTGAGCATGGTACTCTCCAAAAGTTTTCCATGATAGGACTTTGTAGTCCCCTATCCACCAGCAGCATATAGAGCAACTTGATCAAAAATTTCCCCCTACACCCATGGACCAGGTTCTGTCATCCTTGGATTGTTCATTGCTTTCCTGTATCGTCTATGTGATGGTATCCAACGTTTCCATATCTTCTAAGGCAAGGGGCCTAGGCTTCAAGAGAGATCGCCCTCTTTGTAAGTAGGCCTTCACTTGGAGCAATGAGATCTCCTCATCCATCTGTCATGCCAAAAATTGGTTGTGCTCCCCTCTCTTGCCTTTACAATAATTCCTTGAAGAGGTGCGTCGCGGTGATGGTTAATACCCTTCCAGAAGAAGGATGCTCAGTTTGAAACTTTTTAGTAGGGCTTGAGGAAGGAGTTTATGAAGTATGCCTTCCTGAGTATTCGCATGCATATTCCAACTTCCCTTGCTAGTGTTCTCCACCACCACTTTCCAAGCATAGCCGCATTGAAGTTGCGAAGATCCATGATCCCCCACCCGCCATGTTCCTTTTTGGCTTGCATAGTTTGTTCCATGCCACCAATCTGTATGTATTAGCATTGAAGTCGCCAGAGAAAGTCTCTCCTTAGAGCATCGATGCGATTTATGACCCATTCTAGTAGCTTATAAATTGTAAACCAATAATTTGGGATTGTTGTGAGCACCGAATTTATGAGTTTGATTCTCCCTTCCAAGTGATAGCAGTTTACCCTTCCATGCACCTATCCGTTTCTTTATTTTATCAATGAGCCTTAGCTAGTCTTCCTTTTTTGGCTTTATGCCCTATATAGGTAATCCAAAGTAGTGATTGGTAGGTTAGCTGTATTGCAGTTGAAAATGTTGGCTAATACCTCTGTTGGGTGTTGGCATTTTATAGGTATTAAGGCACTCTTTCGGTAGTTTATGCGGAGTCCCGATAATCCTTCATATAGGTAGAAAATGAGCTTGAGGAATCTGAGATCTTCGAGCCTCCCAATACAAAATATGAGGAAGTCATTTGTATATTAAAGGGAGTTAATATCATCCTCTCGATTTTCATTGCATCATATTCCCCTATAAAGATTTTATCTGGTTGCCTTTTTTAGCATAGTATTGAGAACATCAGTGGCAAGAATGAATAGTAGTAGAGATAGAGGGTCGCCATGTCGTAGCCCCGATGTTGCTGCATGTACCCGAGGAAATTCCACTGATGAGGAAATTTGCCTTCGAGGTTTGGAGTATCACCCTGACCCAATTGATCCATCTAGTACCAAATCCCCTAGCCTTCATGACCTCGATCAAGAAGTCTCAGTCCAGCATGTCAAAGGTTTTTTCAAAGTCTATTTTGAGCAATATCCCCCTTGCATTGCTTCTCTTCAGGCTATGGATGATTTCTTCAGTTGTAATGATGTTATCTTGGATGTATCGCCCTTTGATGAAAACAGTCTGGGATTCATCGATAAGGGAGATGATCACTGTTTGGAATCTGTTTGTTATCACCTTTGTGATTATCTTCATTGAGCAATTTATTAGACTTATTGGCCTGTTGTCCCGAAGTGTAGTTGCCCCTTCCCCTTTGGGGATTAGTAGAATGTGCGCTCAGTTGATTCTTTCCAACTAAGCTTTTCCCTCATAAAAATCCTCCATGAGTTGGATAATGTCTTTGCCTAGACACTCACGTCCCGGTTGATATAGGGTCATGGGGAATCCATCCGGTCCCGGCGCCTTGTCCGCGCTTAGCTCCCATACAACGCCCCATATTTCTTCTCTAATGAATTTCTGTTCCAAGGGTTTCAAATTGATTTTGGGCCTCTAGTCGAACATCTCATTCCAATTGGTTGTGTATTTGAGGGCTCTCTTGGTCCCTATGAGCTCCATGAAGTATGAAGAGATAACGCAGGTGATGCCCTCTTGAGATTCCACAGTATCACCTTGTTGTTCCAATTTGTGGATCCAGTTGAGGTTTCTTCATTGATTCGCAATAGTGTGAAAGAAACTTGTGTTGTTATCTCCTTCTTGCAGCCATGTAATTCTTGATCTTTGTCGCCATTGAGCGCCTCCACAGTTCATATAATATTTTCATACTCTCTTTGTATTGTATTTTTTTATTTTATTTTATTTTTATTTTTTTACTCTCTTTGTATTGTTAGGAGCTCCTGTTGTTCTTCAGTTGACAACACCCTTGCTTCTAGTGTTTTGTGAAAGTTGTGCAGCTTCTGTAGATGCTTTCACCAGCGGTCGCTGCTTTCCATTTCTGCAGTCTTTGCCGTAATATGGTCATTTTCTTGGACAGTATATATGCCCCGTCTCCTGTGAAAGTCATCCAATTCCACCACTCCTGGATCATTGCCCAAAACCCCTCTATGTTCCCCCATGTAAGATGCAAGAGAGGGCTGCGACAGGGAGACCCACTATCCCCGCTACTATTTGTCCTGGCTATGGACGTCCTTCCAACGATGCTATCAAATGCCATTCATGCAGGAATCTACCATGGAGTTCCTGTTGGGGACAATCGAGAAGACACCATCGCCATGCTGTACATCGCCACATATAACCGCCTTTTCTGCATCGGAGGACTAGTAGAGCCGTAACAATCAAGGGTTAATTTTTTATCTCTTGGAGGGCCTTTCGGGGCTAAAAATAAATTACTCAAAAAGTGTTATCATCCCGATAAAAACAATCGATTATAACATCGAGGAGTTTGCGCAGGTGCTCAACTGTGAAATAGGTAACCTCCCAATGAAATACCTGGGAGTGTCAGTTATTCTGGGCCGCCTGTAAAAGGAAGACTGGGAACTGCTCATTGAGAAAATTAGAGGAAGGCTGCAGTCGTGGAAAGGGAAATTACTCTCGATGGGAGGACGCCTGACTATGCTAAACTCAGTCATATCAACCATGCCAATACATTGGATGTCTGTCTTCCGTCTCCCAGAGTGGGTGATTAAGAAGATTGATGGGATCAGACAAAACTTTCTCTGGAGAGGGGTGGACAAGGAAACACATAGCTATCACCTAGTGAACTGGGGGAGGATATGTAGACCGAAAGATAATGGGGGCTGGGGGATCCTAAACCTCCAAGACTTTTAATGGGCCCTCAAGCAGTGAAATGCAGCTGAGAATCCTAACAGAAAGGCGCATATGTCGTAGAAAATATTCCACGATGCATACTCAAGGAGAGGCCACATCGACCCCCACAGACTCGGCTCCTGACGCATCCACTTCTGAAGAATATATGCCGAAGCTCCCTCAAAAAGGCTAAAATAGGTGTAGAACCCCGGATCCGGGCACACACAAACTTCTCGGAAGGATAACCGTGGGAGGGACAATCATTGATAAACCTCTATCCCGGGATGCAAGAGCTAGCTACATCGGGACACCCGACGCATCCAGAAGCAAGAATCGGGACGAGAGGGGCTCCCCATCCTTAAGCCGACCCTTTGTCACCGAGAATTGGAAGGGCTTTGAAATAATACGCTCTGGATAATCGACAAACCCGACATAGCGCCCGTGCCCGCCATCGAGCCGTGAGGCTCACAAACACCGTGGATCTCTACCGCTAAATCATTATACCGATTTATGATCGACGGGAGGATCGTATAACCTCAAGTGTGGGTTCCGAAGCAACCATGCCCCTCAAGGCGAAGCTCTTTTGCATGGTTGGCGAGAAAACCAATTCTAACTCCTCGGACAACCCACAAACGGAAGTGGAAAGGCGAACGACTAATCTGCTAATATTCGTGAGGCGAGACGAATGGTAATCTGCAATAACACATTCTATCCTCCTATACGTGAGACACATTTGGGACCATTCAGACATTATTTGGGGCACAAACGAGAGAGAGGTGGAACTCCGAGATTTGGGGAACTGTGGGCACTTCCTCTGGGAGTGGACAATACTCTAAGAGGAGGATAGACATCACGTAATGGCAATTACACTCGAGTATATACTGGGAGAAAGAAATAGACGCGTTTTCAAGAAAACAACGCTGCTTTTCTTACAACTCATTCGAGATATCTCTTCCCTCATTCTCTCTGGTTTGCTCACGCAGCCTCCACCGCAAAAAGACAAAAAGATGTAAGGCAAAGAAACTTGTGAAAAGGAGCTTGGAATTCACCTCCAACATACCAGGGAGCGCAGCAGAAGAAGGGGAACCATCCGGGGAGGAGCTAGGCCCTGCCTAGATCAAGAAAAGGAAAAGATCGGGACACATTGGTGGCAGATAGGATTGAACTAAACGAATGTACTTTCTTCTAATTCTGTCGAAGCAATGTAATTGTAACCCCACTAAAACTTCTTAAATAAATACATGGTTTATCCACCTTATCAAAAAAAAAAAAAGATTACCACATTCCAACATCAATGGGGTATGATCTGATAGTATTCTAGGTAGGGCTTTTTGCCCATACATGAGCAAACAAATACACACAGCATCAATAGAGAAATTGAACTGTGTTTCTATTCAAATCCAAATTTATTCATCCAAAGTAAGCAATGAATACTACTTGATTGCGAAGCTAATCAGAGACGACGTTATCTTAAAGTGTAGCTCAAACTAGTTAGAAAAATGCTGCTGATAAGAAAACTATCAGTAAGATATCATGCTGTTTGCCAGGAAGCAAGAAGCTTCCATTTCTCTCCATGGAAGTAGAGGTATCAGAAGAAGTCCTTTCTCATAGAAGTACTTTGTTCTCCAGAACACTTCCAGTTTGTTCAACACCGGAAGCATTGATCGGATCCAAACTCTCAAGGCTCATTGCCATTGACGAGACATTCCAGTTGCTATAGCCATCTATTGTCAAGTTCTTGATTCTGGCAAGAATGGCATCATCCTTGCTTGCCAAATCAATATCTGCAGAAAAATAGTAAAGAATATGAAATTCTGCAATCAAGAAAAGGAGCATAGGAAAAATTAGTTGTTAGATCTTATGCTTCATCACTTAAAAGTTTAGAAATAAATCAAGGATCTCCTTGACAGTATATATCCTAGAAGTTCATCCTCAAAGTCGTAAACAGGGGTCAAATGCTGGTAAGAGTTATTCTAACTGAAAAAAAAGAAACCAATTAACAGTAAGAAATTAACAAGTCCTCATCAAGATTACAACAGATAGAAATAGTTATTCTAATAGAAGTCCAACTATTTGAATGTAGAGTCATTTAATAAACAGGGCCAAAAACATGGTCTTTTCTTTTCTTTTCTTCTAGTTTTCTCCCAGAATTTAGATTACTCATTAAGCCTACAGTAAATCACAATAAATAAAAAAACATGAATCTAAACAACTCGACTTAAAAATACAAAAATAAAATAAAATAAACAAGAAAAGAATTTCCTTCTAAGCTGGAAAAGAAAAAGGAAGAAAAAAAAATGAATTTAACGAAGGGAAACAAACAATAAGAACAACAAAGAACCATCTCAGCTAAAGACTAAATCAAAAGAACAAAGCAAGACCATCCAATAAACATTTCATCAAACAACTAAAAGCTTTCTGCCAAGATGAGGGAACGAAGGGGAAGTACCTGGGTTGGAGAAGAACCAGAGGACCAAGGCGCAGAAGATGAGAACCAACGGAATGAGATGGACCATGTTCTGGGCGAAGCGAGCCCGGAGAATCTCCTTCTTGGCGGCCTCCGACTGGGGGTCATAGGTCGGCAGCTGGTCCATCTCCATCACCGACCTCGAACCACCTTGGGCCATGCTCACAAGGTATTCGTCCGAAGCTCGCGTAGTGCTCGCAGACCGATGCATCGTTGAGCAGAGAATAGAGATCACGAAGACGCCGTTCGAATGGTGAACGATGATCTTTGTTCGGGGATATGGTGGCGGATTCGGATGCAGATCACGATAAGGATCCGGATCCGCAAAGAGAGCTAACTCCAAGAGATGTGGAGAACTGGCCATTTGTCTTTCAGATCCGAGTCCTTTGCATGATACCTCCGAGCCCAACCGATTTAACAGAATCCAGGCCCGCACCTGATAGCGGGACCCAACCAGCTATATTGTATTTTTTTTTTTTGAAAAAATAGATAAACCACACTTTATTTAAAATTGGATAATAGGTTACATAGATTTCTCAAGCTTGAAAACAGGAGGACAAGAAACATCAACATGCTCCACCAAATACTAGATTTTTTTTTCACCTGGGCTCTAGATACAATAAAATATTTTTGAAATATAAAATATAATTTGATAGGCCATTGAAACTCTTAATTTATCTGGCACTAGAATCCTTCTACACTGCAAACTATTGCTAGTAGTAGCATGATCAAGTTGTCCAATATAACAAAATCCTTTCGCTGACCTCCCATCCTTTGTGGCTAATTGGTTGCCGCATGACTTGCTGTGTATCAATTGATCATGAAGGCAGAATGGTGTCTTGCTCATCCTGAAATAAACAATCTTTAGATAGTGAGTTTTATCAATAATTTTGAAAAACTAAAAACTTGGGAAGTGATTACCAAGATACAAGGAAATGATAAAGTCGACATAATAAATCTGAACATATTAACCTTTGCGGATCAGGAGGTAAGATTGTTAAAAAAGCTTTAGTGCACACAGTCCATATTTCTGAAGGTTCCAGACAAGCAGTGTTTCCCAACAACTGGAGGTCTGATGTGCAGCTATGAAGGTTCAGTGAACATATACCGGAGTAAGGGAGCCACAACTGCTACACTTAGACTGTTTCCCAACAGAGCATACCTATCAAAACAAAATGAAGTGATTAATGAATCAAGGGGTGTATTTGATGATAAAAACACACAACTATCTACAATCCCTGCATATACACATAAATTTTATAAATAAGGAGTTTGGCACCAAAGACTTGGTGACGCTCAATCAAAGACTTTTAAGTATTTTAATTCTAAGGATGTTCATTGGGAATTGAAGAGGGGAGAACGAGCAGACATTTCATGTATTTCTTTTAATGAGCAGTTTGATGAATAGAATAGTTCCAGAATATTAGCGTTGACTCTCAGATATCCCCAACCACATCATAAAGCCTTTAAGTACTTACTGTTGTCTAAGGCTGATGTGCGAGGGAAAGTGGAAATCCCTTGGGAAAGAGTGCATATTGGCAACCTGAAATATTAGACCAAAGAAGGTGATAAAACAGAGGCTATAAGATTGATTGCTAGCTGGTAGAATGTAGTAGGGCATTTACCTCTTGTGGTGTAAAATACCGAAGACCCAGCTCTTTTAAAGAGGAAACCTCAGAATTGTTGGTTGATTTTGAGTACATACTCTATCATATGTGGTAATTAGTGAATAGAGAAAAAGTATAAATACATGAAATACATGTAAAATTAAAATCAACTTGCAAGAACAGGACCCTACTTCAACAGTGGACAATAAGGAGCCTGTGCCCTTCACGTAGCGATGATAGCTTTTGGTGAAACAACAACAGCGCTTTGAATCAGGGTACACAATATCTGTTGCTTGTGAAGGTTCCACTCAGAAAAAGAACATACAACAAACAAGTGTAGCTAAATGCAAACAACCAATATTATTGATATGAAATAAAGGATACCCATGGCATTTCCCCATCTCTCAATCAAACTCAGTGGGACACTATACTTGTCCAAAGAATTCTGTTGGTCATTGTTTCCTTGAAAGTCTTCTATGGTTTCATCAGAGCTGCTGTTATCACGTACTTCAAATCTGCAGCCATTAATTGAAGTTCCATTAGTAATGTATTTATTATCCACTATCAAGTTGTTATATTCATAGAATGGATTGAAGTCGGCATACTCCAGCTTATGATTGTATGAAGTCTTTGTCTCCAGAAAGTTTCTTATTGGTTCACAATATTCTTCCAGCACTCCATCATGGTAAGTGTGTCCATCCATTGCAACCGTATTGCCAGATACAAGGAGTGGAATGGGTGTCGAAAGCAGTTGGTTATTGAAAGCTGGATTTGCAAAGGAAAAGGGTTTCTTTTTTGCCTGTCACAAAACAACACAAACAAAATAACGTTACAGAATAAGAATGAAAAAATATTAGATATGTGCATGATACTAGAAATTTTCAATTAAGGAGCAGCAGAGAATCCAAGTTTGAAAAGAGAACTGATCAATTAACCTATAATATGAAAAAAGCAAGCAAGATGAGTGAACACACAGGGCAGAATAATTTTTATAAACTATGTGTTCCAAGCAGAATAGAGAAAACCAGAAAGGCAGACTACCATACTCAAACAATGTGTATCCTTCTGAAATCACAAGCCCAAACAAAATGAATAGGCTGCTTAATTTGAAAACCAGGAGATGGCACAGTATGTATTAACCATGTAACAGGGGAAAAAAGGTCAACAGAGAGCTGGGAAGAATGCCTACAAGGCAAAAGTAGCGAGGCCTAGAATATGGAACTCCAAATTGCAAAGGACTCAATATAAATTCTTGTGCAACAAATCCAATTTCAGACAAAATTCCAACCATCTTCTCATGAGTATCAGAAGTCTGCAACCAGAAAATGACAACATTAGATCAAAGCATTATCACGATGGAAGGACTGACAGATCCATAAAATTCAACACTTTTTACAAACCTCAAAACCAACCACATTCTCCACGAATATCATCATGGGAGGCTGAAGCATGCCACAGATAAGCTCAATGATCTTCACAAAAGAGAATGCCCGTGGATCAGCTGAGTGTTTCTGAAGACCTAATAAAGGGAACACTTTCAGGCTTTGAGCAACAAGAAAACATGAATAAACAAACCAACTAAAAAAAAGAGAAAAACCAATTGCATGGCCTGTAGAAAAACACCTTGCCGTGTATATGGTTGACATGGGGGAGAAAGAAGCCATGCGTGAGCTCTATACTTATCTAAGTCAGAAGCAGTGAGACTTTGAATATTTCCCTACACCAACCCAGAAAACCAATAAAGTTGCAAAATTTCAACTTGAAATCGAAGTCATAAACTTTATGAAAGCAATCTAAGTAGATATACTGATACATTTAAGCTCATCCTTGCAGGAATGATTGAGTAGCTCTATTGAATTAAGACAAAGAACAGAAGAGTGATAATGAACGAGACAAACCTGAAAAGGGCGATGGCCGAAGTTGTGTTGGTAGACATCGTTGGCAGTGTTGTTGATATCGAAAGCTTCAACAATCTCCGCTCGGATCCCAGATTTTATCAGCGAGTATCTCTGCAAATTGGATCATGAGAGAGAACAAATGCCAAGAGAGGGATTGTGGGGCGATTGGATTAGAAATGAAAAGCGTACCATTCCGCCAATGCCGCTGTAGAACTCGAGGATTCTCCAGGGCTCCCCCATCGTTGTCCTCGAGCTCCTCCCTTCCAAAGAATCCAAACCCTAGTAGTAGTGTGCGCCTTTCTTCGGTTCGGGTTCTGATTTTTATTTCTAATTTTGGTTAATTATGTCCAGTGTAATATTTTAAAATTTTTTATTTTTTAAAAATGTACCTTACCGTGGTTTGACCGTTTGAGGTAGCGTTTGGTCATCAGGATATTATATCCCATAGATGAAGATATCCATGAATGTTTGGTTGGTGGGATGAGAAGCGGAGATAAAGATTTTTTGATGTTAGGATGGATGGATAAGGATAAAAATAATATTAATTATTTATAATTGATTAATTAATAACATTTATATTAATTAATATATAATAATTTTTAACTCTAAAATAATATTATCTTGTATTTATTATTAATATATAATTATTATGTATTTAATAACATTTTCTAAAAATAATTTATATAATCTTTATTTCAAATTATAAAATTATTATAAACATTTAAATTTAATAAAATTAAATATTTAAATGAATATAATATATAATGATAGGGATGAAAATGGTAGGACACGTGGCTTTCATCTAAAAACCCATGTGTCAATATCATATGATCTCCTACGTGCTGATCGGGACTCTTCTCAACCCATTCCAAGGTCCTGGCAGTTTACCCGTTCTACCGTGTCAGACGATCCAGAACAGTCCATCCGTTCTACGGTATCAGACGGTCCATCTGTTCTATGACTAGAGATCTTATAACCATTCTTCGGTCTCATACAGTCTAATCATTCCCTAGTTTAGTTAAATATACACTCGTTCTTCAGTCCAAAACTATTCATCGGATCCCTCAAGCCTAAATAGCTTATTGATTCTTCGACTTAAGACAAGCTTTCGCTCTTCGACCCAAAGAAATCTACACTTGTTCTTCGACTCAGACCTTCTAGAAGAGCTACAGCTGTTGCCAACCTGGCTCTAGCTGGTTGCTTAGCTGGCATCGAGTTAGATGCTCAGCTGAAGACAGGCCGGCAAACATGTTAAACACGTGGAGGAATTCCAAACTTGCGTCCAAGCTTCTGAAACCTATAAAAGGCAACAAACGGAGCTCATTTAGGATATTCGAATTTTCAAACACCGAAACTCTGCCTCTATGAATACTCCCCCATTTCCTCTTATGAAATTTTGAACATTTCCTTTTTCCATTATCGATCCAGATATCTGTAAATTAACATGATGATCATAATGGAATTTCTCTCCCGTGGTTTTTTTCCCAATTTCTGAGGGTTTTTCCACGTAAATCTGTCTCTATTTGTTCTTCCTATGTTCTCTGATTGATTTTCCCCTGATCTAGCTACCCAAATCAAACAAATTCAATTGTTGAGGTGAAATTAGGGTTTCACCCTGATTTTGCATCAACATATAATATATAATTATTTTAATTTAAAATTATTGATTTATATTTAATTAATATTTAAATAATAAAATATTGTTAAAAAGTACAATGTCCCTCCAATTTGGAGGGACGCTACCCATCCAATCTTGAGGGATGGGCCCATCCCTCTTTATCAGGGTGTTCAAACACCTGGATGATACTGTAGCCCGGGATATCCCAACCTTATCTCGGGATATCCCGGCTACCAAACACCCCTGTCAATAAATTAGGAATTATTATTTTATAATAAATAATCTTATTTAAGATTTTTTTTTTTAAAAAAAAACCATGATTTTATTAAACAAGACATGGTACTAAATTGAGGGTGAGAGTGTGGAATTTTTAAGTACCGGTTTAATCATGCATGATGATTACCTATGAAAAATTAAGATATACAATATATACCATTGATGTCGAGATATGTTCATTTTGTGAATTAAAACAAATCTGGATCAACGGATGAGAGAAGTTAATGACGATTATAAAGTTTCAGACATTTGGAGGTAAAGATCAACTGTGGAGGATGACTCCTCGAATGAACTCCTCCTTTATGCTCATAGAATCATCAACTTCTCCAAAGATTGGACCGTCAAGGATTGTGCCTCGCGAGGAGAAGGATCTGCATAGCAAGGAAGGCTAGGCGCTCATGTCCTGAGGTAGTCTTCGACGCTCAAGTCAGAGAGGCTCAAAATGGAAGAGAGAGAAGGAGAGTGACAAAGAGTGGCAGAGAGCAGAGAGGATTCCAAATGCGAGTGATGCATAAGTTGACAATCAGTCTAAGTCGAATTAAATTAGATACCCATCGGTAATCCGAGGTCCTCTTTATACAGTTATGAGATCTTGGTCGGCTATGAGACAATTGATTGTCAGCTCGGATACAGCAGGGCGGCAGCTCAAATACAACTCGGCACTAGGTTGGAGATAATTAGTTGTCAGCTTTTAGAACTTTTTGGGGGCCTTCTGAAGAGCTATTCTCCACTATTAAATGCTCAGATAGTTAGACTCTTTGAGTCCTCATGTGAGTGTTTACAATCATACCACCTTTATTTTTGATATTTTCACACCACAGCATAAACTATTTCAATCTCAAGCTAGCTTTCATCATCTTTCTAATAAACCTATCAAAAACCAAGTTGTTCAAAGCAGAGTGCATTTATTATGTCTTCTCCCCCAATCCATTCTAAATATTTCATCACTTCAAATTATTTGAATAATTCCTGCATTCGCTCAGCAATTTGATTTGTTCAACTTCAATCCTCTTATCATAAATTCCACTTTGCGAACTAGACACTGTCTCTATTTAAAGCCTTATATTTTACGAATTTCTGACTTTTATCATTTGACCTGAAAGGCTGAAATCCCATTCTTTTTCTTGTTTTAATTTTTCCATCACTGTCAATCCAGAAACCCGTGCCCGCTAAAACGTGTACAAGCCATCCTTTCACCACCCATTCAACTTTAAGTACTTAACCAAACCCATTTCTTTGACCTCTGGTGAACCAAAACAGCTAATGGAGCTCTCTATACGAGCTAAGATGATCCTCACCGCCGGCACCCTCACAGGCGTCTTCATTGCCATGCTGGTCCTCTGGCTTTGTCTCGGGCAATCATTGATCTTCTTCATTCTCGCCGGCGTCTCACTCGCCGGAATCGTCTCCATCTCCATCTGGGTCCTCATCCAACACAGCTCATCACACCACTGGAGAAGAAGACTCTCCTTATCTTCCCAAACTCCCGATGGAACCGATCTCCGTCTCGAGTACAGCTTCCTCCGCAAAGTCGCCGGTTTGCCGGCCAAATTCCGGTACCAAGACCTCCAAGTTGCAACCGATGACTTCCATGCTCTGCTCGGCCGCGGTGCTTCCGCCTCCGTGTTCAAAGGTACTACTTGCCAGTTGCCATACATATAATTAATATATTTATAAGCCTTTTTTTTAATATATTCAATCGATCAGGTATTTTGGATGACGGGACTCAGGTAGCAGTGAAACGGATCGAGCTGGGAGCGGAGCAAGCCGACACCGAGTTCCGGTCGGAAGTGTCGGCCATCGCCAGCGTACAGCACGTGAACCTAGTGCGCATACTCGGCTATTGCCTGGTGCCCAACGGGACACGCTTCCTCGTCTACGACTACGTCCCGAATGGATCGCTAGACAAATGGATCTTTCCCAAAGACAAGGAGGATTCTCCATGCTTGCCGTGGCCGTTGAGGTACAAGGTCGCCATTGAAGTAGCCAAAGCTCTGGCTTATCTCCATCAGGATTGCAGGTCTCGAGTGCTGCACCTTGATATCAAACCGGAGAACATACTGCTAGACGATGGATTCCGGGCGGTGGTCTCGGACTTTGGGCTCTCGAAACTGATGAGCAGGGACCAGAGCAGGATAGTGACCACCGTTAGAGGTACGAGAGGGTACTTGGCTCCGGAATGGTTCTTGGAGAATGGTGTGTCGGAGAAGAGTGATGTGTATAGTTATGGGATGGTGTTGATGGAGATTGTGGGTGGGAGGAGGAATGTGATGGTGATTGGAGATGAGAGAAGATGGTCGTACTTTCCGAAGGTGGTTGCGGAGAAGGTGAGGGAAGGGAAGTTCATGGAGGTGGTGGATGAGAGGGTGAGGGGTGGAGTGGAGGAGAGGGAGGTGAGGGCGCTGGCGTGCGTGGCGCTGTGGTGCGCGCAGGAGGAACCGAAGCTACGGCCGAGCATGGCGAGAGTGGTGGACATGCTGGAAGGGCGCGTAAGTGTTGAGACTCCGCCGGAGACGGACATGATCATGTTGGACCTCTTGTATATGAATGCCATGAGTAATCCTGCTGGTTATAATAATAACCAGGCTGATCATCCTGATCCTGATGTTGTTGGATCTGTGACTTGTTCTTTCTCTTTTCTGTCAGGTCGCTGACTAGCTAGCTAGCACTTGTCTGTCTCGCAGGATCTATGTATGACTTGTTATAACAAGCCTGATGTTTTTTAAATTACTTGATGTTATTATTCTGGGAGAAAAACATGTGAAAATATTTAATGAGGATGAGCTTGAAATGAAGTTGAGGTTTCAACCTCCTCAACTACACTACATTCATGGCTGTACAAGTGTCACCAGATGGCTTGAAAGCTTGGAAAAGTCCTGGGAGTTCTGTGGTTGAAGTGTGTTAATTTAATTATGATGTGTTCGAGCAACCGCGACAATGGCCTATTGATATTGGGTTATCTTATTAATAAGAGATGAGTCTCGATTTTTATGGACGGTGAGATTAAACCCCCTTTATTGTAAAATACGGGTGCAGTTGTGTTGAACAAGTTCCATATTTATTGTCTATTCTTAATTTTTTTTTTGAGGGGGCTTATTATATTTGTAAAAAATAAAAATAAATTATGATGTGTCTGGTTCTGACCAGATTGGCTGCTTGTGACTTGTGAGGGGGTTATATGATTATAAAAAATAAAAGTGAAGAAATAATATGCTTACATTGTATTAGTATTTTTTAAAATAAATATCAACAAATAATTAAAATTACACAAGAATCCTTCATTTTTTGTTTATTGTGAGAGAAAATAAATTAGTCAAATTTTCTTATAAAGTATCTTAAATTAGCATATTAAGTTGAATCACTTGCACAATTTTTTTTTGTTAGAGATTGCTTGATTGCTTGCGCTTCTGTCTTTATAGAGATTGATGAGGCACTTGACTCATGGAAGTTGATGAAAAATTAAATAATTACATATACTTCCTGACATCATCAATCTCTTATCCTACAGCTTCCGGACTTGAAGTGGTATCTAATAAATTCTTCTCAATTAATTTATATATATATATAAAGGAAAATTATTTTTCAGTCCCTGAATGTTTACTTTCTGACTTTTCAGTCCCTCTGACCAAAAGGTATACTATTCAGTCCCTGCTTTTTAATTTACTTACTTTTAGGTCCCTGGCGTCACATTTCCCTTTTTTTTGTTTTAACCCCAAAATACCCTTCCCGGTACCCACCCAAAATTCACCTTTTGGCTGAAAAGACAGGAGCAGGAAGCAGTCTTGTCACCTACAGTGTACTTGCATTCAGAGAAGCCACTCTTCTTCTACATCGTATCCACCGTAGTATTTGCCTTAAGTCTTTAGTATCCACCGTAGTTGTTTAGTATTGCTCTTATCTACTTTATATGAATAGTAAAGACTTTAAAAGGATGTAAACTAAGATTATAAAGTGCCTTTTATATCTTGATTTACAAATATAAAATCAAGATTAAATGTATACTTGATAATCCATAATTAAAAAGGAGAGAAACCGGCTTAAAGATAAAATAAGAAAAACACGGAAAAATAACAAATAAAAACAAAGATGATTTTGTTATTATCTTATCAGGATCTTATCTAAGTAATAAGATAAAATAAAGTTGTTATAATCAGTTATTTTTTTAAAAAAAAAGTTGTTTCACAATTATTTTAAAAAAATATACTAATTTTCACAAGAAAAATTGGCTAAAGAGATTAGGGTTCAAGACGTGGTATGATTTATCCATATTTATAAAAAAAATTATGCAAAATTCAGATATTATGAGTGTGCCCCAAGATCAAATAAAATAAAATTTGTTATAAATTTCTTTTAAATCTAAACTAATTATATAATAAAATCTAAAAAGACTCAACAAACTAACAATCATTTTTCTTTTTTTATTATAAATAATTATATATTTTTTTATAAATATAAATAAACCATATTCATTAAGATGGTGTTCCATTAGGCTAAAGTCTTTAGTATTACGCTAAAGTCTTTACTATTCATATAAAGTCTTTAGTATCGGCTGTAAACATTTAGTATTACGTTAAAGTCTTTACAATTTTCCTAAAGTCTTTATTATTAGTTGTAAACATTTAATATTACGATAAAGTCTTTACTATTATGCTAAAGTCTTTATTATCGTCTAAAGTTTTTGTAATATTGTCTCATAGTTCCCCGACCTCGTACCAACCAATACAAAACAACAATCCACAACGAAACAAATTGAGTAAATCACACAACCAGAAGCACATGAACAACACACTGGTGTAAATGGCTCCATTGGATTACTGTTACACATGAGAAAGAGTAAATCCTGGGAAACCCTAAACCCTAAATGGCCACAATACGAATGCAATCCACATGCACAAATTGCAATCCACATCCACAATACGAAAAAAGAAAAGAATATAACACTAAATAACAAACAAAGCTTGAGAAATCGAAAACCGGGTGCGAAGCCCCAATCTCTCCATATACTTTGGTTTAGGGTTGCGGCGTGGTGGCTACCTCGTTGGCGAACTCCGGCTGAACTGACGCAAACGGGTAAGTAAGAGAAGACAAAGGTAGCTCCGGCTGAACCGACGACGTGGTGGTTGGTTTCACAACGAGGAGAAGAACGGTTTGCTGAAAATATAAAGGAAGTTTTTCAAACAAAATACAAATACAAATCGACAGAATGGAAAACAGGTGGGGAGGAGAGAGGATGTTCAGGGGGCAGCAGGGTCTTTTCCTTCGCACGTGGCTGACATGGGCGGTGTGGCAGAGTGGTTTTTAAAAGCAGGGGCAGCAGCGTCTTTTCACCCCAAATCTCACCCCGTTTGCAGCCGTTTGGATTGAATAGTAAGTCCTGTATAAAGGGAGGACTAAATAGGGATATTGAAACTTGCAGGGATGTTATGGGGATTTCAGAAGTTTTGGGGGATTATTTGTTACTTATCTCTATATATAATAAAATAAAAAATAAAAATAAAGTTCAAACCAACTTTAACCATGAAAGATCGCCACACTTTTTATTGAATAAGGTGAGGGTTATGTTTTTGGTTTGGTTATAATATGATCTTCTGCTAAAATAAACATTGCTGTTATTTAGGTTATAAGAGGTTCATACAACAACTACAATGAATCACGCTGCATTTTGTAAGACTTTATTCTTTAAAAGGAGTTCAGTAACAAAACTATATATATATATATATATATATTGTTCAGGAATCAGAAGCAGCAGCACTCCTCCAGAGCACAGCAGCAGCAAAAGGCAGCCAAGCTGAACCAAAGAAAATAATAACATTATAACAAATATTAAAGGAAAAAAAAATATATATTTTTTTTTAAATCAATATATAAAACATTCTAGCAATTAACTTGTTACTCTATATTATATAATTCTTTTATTTACCACTAATTTCCATTTTTTAACACAAAAGCCTTTGTAAAGAGTTTTCATGTAAAACCTATTGCATAGATCTTCGACTTAAAAAGCTCAATCTCTTCATTAATTTTTATGCTTTTAAAAAACTTTCTTTATTGTCAAACATTCATTTTATCTAATGTTAACAATTGGTAAAGATGCAAAACTTCTTTAATTAAACCATTCTAAAAGCAACTCCAAATAACATACAAACAATTTATATATATATATATATATATATATATATATATATATATATATATATATATAAATACTCTATTTAGTCCCTCTATTATTACAATTTATCCCTTTGGGTCCCTCTAATATAAAATATGTCTTTTTGGTCCCTTTAATTTTACGTTTGTGTCTTTTAAATCCTTCCATGGCTTTTTGGCCCCTTTATTTATGTTTTTAAGTGCTTTTGGTCCCTATAAACTTCAAGGAGAGGATTTAAAAGACACAAACGTAAAATTAAAACAAAAAAGCATGTTTTATATTAGTGACCCAGTGACAAATCAGAATAATATGACTAAATAGGGTATTTGACCATATATATATATACTTGTTCTTTGATTAAGGAACAAAATTAGAGTTCAAACTGTATGCAAGAACAGTAAACTATCTGGCCCATCTTCAACATATATATTTACTCTTACGGAGAATAAATCAGAAGAATGTGATGAACTGATCGAAATAAAGAAAAACACATAAAAAAACATACCATCCTTTCAAGAATGAGATGCAAGAACCACCATGTTCATGCCTGTGATAATACATCTGAGCTGGAGAAGAAGAAGGTGGTGGTGGTGGAGGGTAATCATCACTGAAGTAACCCTGATAGCCATGAGATGGTGGTGGTGGTGGTGCAGGTGAAGGTCCAGGATATGGATATCCGTAGCCTGCAAATCAAAACAACAAAACCAAACATTACATAAACCCTAAACCTTTAAAGCATTTCAAGATGATATTGATCAAACAAGTAGAATATATATAACCAAAGAAAATGATAGCATAACGCAGTGAATAAGAATCCATGTTTGCCTGGAGGAGGGTAGTAGGCGTCTTGGGGAGGAGGTTGATGGTGTTGTTGGTAGCTCATTCTCTTATTTCTTTCCTTTCTTTCTCACTGCTGAATGATTGTTTAGATGTAGCTAGATATATGATCGATGATTGAGAGTTGTGTTATTGAAGGGATCCTATGTTGGTTCTTGTTATTACTTATTATTATTCTATAGGTTTAATTTACAATTTTACAGGCTAGTAGATGATGTTATCAGTATGGATGGAAAAGGACAAAGATTGTTGTACATTGTGGAAAATCATGGAATACGTACACTGTTCAGCCACCGAAGAAAACCTGGCATGTCCATATATACACGTATATATGGAGAGATAAACACAAAGACACAAATTAACTTGTGAATTGAATTATTTAGAAAATCTCTTGCACACCTGTACAAGTTACAACGAAGAGGATTAATGGATGAAGATGAAGGCTCCAGTACCGCTTGACAGAGTATAGACACGTAGCATCCCATGCATCAGCCACGTGTGTTGCATGCGTGTGCATGCATGACAAATTGACAATTAAGCATCCATGGCCTTCTAATTAGAGTAACACCATTAATAGCCATGCTATACATCCCGACGTGTTTTCCCCGACACCGATGATCCCATCTTGGGATCATCAACATCACGATCCCAAGATGGGATCAATCGGTGTCGGACGCAATCCCATCTGGGGATCATCAACATCACGATCCCGAGCATGGTGTTGCGTGCAGTGAAGACGGGTCTATCGAAGGAGGAGGTTGCATGTGGCAGAAGTTGAAGCTGAGTGTGAAGGCGATCAGAAAAGGAGGGTTTGAATCACTGTACAAACAAACCTTCCCCCTCTGAACCCAACTGAGAAACTCAAGGACTCATTCACTTGCTATCTCTCGACCACCACCGGCCCCGTCGCTGGAACTCTCTTCATATCCAACTTCCACATCGCGCCCTTTCTCCCTCAACGCTCCTTCCGGGCAACAACTTTGATCTGGTCTTATTACAAGGTGCATGCATGCATGCATGTGTTTATATATATATATATATATATATATATATAGAGGGGGATGATACTGTGCGGCCGGCCGGAATACTGTTCATTTCCGGTCGGCCACCCATTTGGCCCCCCTGGAGTATCTTTTTTATGGATGGGAAGATCTGCTAAAAATAAGTTCTACTCGTTTTATACAATTTGATAACCGATTCTGGCCCTCCCACTTATTTACACAAATTTCAATCGCTCAAATTCCTATAAGTTTTCGATCCATTAAGATGAAGCACCCTACAAGCTCCCAAATTGTATGAAAATTGACAAGCTAACTTATTTTTTGATGATCTTTCTATCCATATGGCAATGAAAATTGCTCAAACACGCCCAAGTAGAATCAGTAATTTAATTCTGAAATATATAATTTCCGGCCGGTCTGATGTAATCAAACCCCTATATATATATATATATATATATATATATATATATATATATATATTTGTGAATATTCATAATTACTTGCTTTGGAATTGAATCTACCAGTAATTAACAGGTTAATTGTTTGCATGTTATCTGTCTTCAAGATTATGATTCCTTCGAGGAGAATAATTTCAAGTGTGAGTCCAGTGACACTGGAGGGGAATACGGCGCCAGAAAAGTACATATGCATAGAGATTGATACAGTAGATGGGCATGAGTTCTGGTTACATGCATGAACGCCCTGCATCAGGTTTGTTTTAAATTTCTGTCAACATAGGACTAATTGTTGAGGATTGACTGTTATTTAAC
The DNA here is from genome assembly GCA_026586065.1 of Dioscorea zingiberensis. Taxonomy (NCBI): domain Eukaryota; kingdom Viridiplantae; phylum Streptophyta; class Magnoliopsida; order Dioscoreales; family Dioscoreaceae; genus Dioscorea; species Dioscorea zingiberensis. The sequence continues at coordinate 6,080,336 of CM048822.1, read as the reverse complement.
TGAATTAATCATAAAATATGGATGAGGAGTTAATCAGCTCATGAATAGTAACAAGGAAAAAAAATAGTAAATAAACAATAAATAACATCAAGGATTTAAGGTAATTCGATCTTCACCGGCGGGAGAGGAGAAGTTTCACAATAGAAGTTATGATAAAAGGTGGGAATTGTAAAATAATGACATTAGTCACACTCCTTGAGACTCACCGTCTCTCCCACTATAAGAAAGAAATTCTCAAAGAGAACTCTCTTTCACTAACAAATCTCACTCTCACACTGACTGAATTTTTGAGGAGTGATGCTCCTTATATAGGCAAGTGGCATGGGTCATGCATGTGTGTGAATGCAAGAAAGGATGCAAGCCACACACTTGATTTCTTTGGCTGCAACTTTTGACTTTGTCTAATAAAGACAAAATTTCACAGTTGTAACATTTATTATCCATTATTTTTATAAAAAAGACAAGACTTACGGGAAAATACTAGTACCCATGTTTGGTTGGGGGATATTTTATTCAACATTCATAAAAAGTTTTTAAAACTTAATTAAGATTTAAAAATATAACCCACCAATACATAAACGATACATCACTATCTTATCATTAATACCTTGCTTTTATAAAATCCCTCCAAAACAATTCAAAATTTCAACTATTTATGGGATAACCAACCAAACACAAGTATATAAATCATCAATTATTGGACAAGGATATGAATTAATGCATCATATATATATATATATATATATATATATATATATATATATATATATATATGTTACATACACATGTGTATGCTGGTATGTTTATATGTTTATATCTATCTTTGATCTTTGATTCTTTATGTATATATATATATATGTCTCTGTATATATATATTAATATATATATATATATATATATATATAGTGTAGACTAGTTGTGTGTATGAAGTTGATTGTGGATGAGTGAGTTGAAATCTGTGTTGTACATTACTGTCATGAGTTTTTATTTTCCTTCTTTCTAATAAAGAGTCTACATATTAAAATGTTACTATCAATCTTAATAGTTTACATGTATATATGTAGCTTCAATGAAATTATATATATATATATATATATATATATATATATATATATATATAGCAGTGATGCAGTCCGGCCGGCCGCACTTACGGCCGGCCCACTTTATCACTGTTGTATATGGGCGGGCCTTTATAGGCCTGAGGCCCGGCTCATTTAGCTAGGGATATGATAATATATATATATATATATATATATATATATATATATATATATATATATATATATATATATTGGTGGTAAGAGTCCATGGCCTATGGGCTAAAGGAACAATATATATTTTTTAACGGAAGATTTTTCCTCTATTTGCTTTTATATTGGCATTTAATCAACTATAATAAACACTATGATGATTTTTATCATGCCCGTGACAAATTGACGAACCCACCATCACATATTGTTAAAAATGGTATGGTTTGATTGAAACAAAGAAAGAAATAAATCAATATATATATATATATATATATATATATATATATATATATATATATATATATTGGAGATTAAAAAATAGACTTGTGATGTGTTTCTAGTTGCTTATTCTCATTTATAATAAAAAAAGGTAATAAAATTAAAAAATTACATATAAAATAACTCATATATATAACTCAAATGAATAAATAAAAAATGACATATTTCTACTCAATTATACAAGTCTAGATTTCTCTGATCCCTTTACTTTTAACTCGGATAGAATCCATCTAATCAAGAACAAGAATGACTGAGAAATTAATTGCATCACTTTTCATTTATTCTCAAAGACAAGGATCAAAATGCAACTGCTTTCATAAAAGCATAATCTTAGATCCGATTTCTTACACACTTGGCCAGCTTTGGAGACAAATTAATGTTCAATCTGGCATTACCTAGTAATTAAAATCTTTAAAAGCTAATAATGCTTCACCATTTGCAGTTAACAATTGAGAATTCCTCTGAAGGTTCAAATTGCACATCAATTCTGCTCATAAAACCAAATTATAAAACAAGCATTCTATATATATATATATATAAATAAGCAAAGAAACAAAGAAAGAAAAGAATCATATTCTCATGCAAAAATGCCTTTTTACCTAGGAAAAGCTAATTAATATATATTAAAGTAAAGCCATGTTCTTCTAAATGTAGAGAGAGCTTGGCCTAAAACTTCTATTTTGGTGAAAGCATTGAACCTTGCTCTTAATCTTTGTTTAAGTTTAAACTCCGACAAGGAGCATAGAAGAGAGAAAGCTTCTCATCAAACAAACCTAAATAATATTCTTGTGATTGTGATTCCCCACAACACAAGCTTTTCATTTATATATAAATATATATATGTGTGTGTATATATATTCTTTCTCTGGGCTTTAGCTTGAGAGTGGGAGAAAGATGGTATATTGACCTGAGATTTATTTGTTAGTTATCAAAGTTTGCATGCTAGCTAGTAGTGTTAGTGTTCCACTTCCACCTACCATTCATGTCCTAAAAGGTCCATAGAAAGTGGAATTTAGAAAAAAGATATCTGGCTTTCTCCATCAATGAACACTGTCCATTCAATCAACGGCCATCTTTCCTAGTTAAGCAAGACAAGATAAGGCCAAAGTGTAAGGTTGGCATACAAGACCTGTGATTCTCTATCTCTATCATAGGAAGAGTGACAGATCATTGTTTAGAAAAGTTAAGGACCAGTAATTGGTGTTTTTTGTATTAATATTGTCCTGATTTAATGCAGTTCACAGATTCAAGAGGTCGAAACTGGTGACAATGGAGTCGATCATAAAGAGGAGCTTTGCTTTTAAAAAGGAAGAGGACCTGCAGCTCTCACCAGGGAGGTGTTAAATCTTTTCAAGGCTGGACCCTACTTGTTCAGCCCAACAACTATCGGACTTAGTCTAAATCTCCACATTAGTAGTGATATTGTCCGCTTTGGGCCCGAGCCCTCACGGTTTGTTTTTGGGCTTAACCCAAAAGGCCTCGCTACTAAGATATATGCTTTATTACTTAAGCTCTACACTTTTTTCTTCAACAACCGATGTGGGACTTTGTTTGATTTCTAACAGGAGGGACTTCGAGGATACTCAGCCTGAGTAAGGGGCTTTGAAGAGGTGCTCCCGAGGATTGACATGAGTTCATGGGGATTCCGAGAGATATCACATCTCTATATATCAAACCCAATAAGGGTCTAATTTATGTTAACGTTATAGAACCCAATTGGGGGAACCCAATTGGGGTTCAAGTTATGTTAACGCTATATTTTTATAATAAAAGAATGTGATTTATCTATTTTTTTTTTTTAAAAAAAATACCTAATATGTATGATGGTTCATATGTCATATTTTTATTAATCCCAATGCAAAAGCTGAGCTTGTAAGGTGGTATTTTTTGGGATTAGAAATTGTTTGCCTGTTGCAGGCTTCAGACTATATTATTGCTCAGTCTGGCATGTGAATTTCAGATGCTTCAAACTTCTTATGATGGACTGTTCCTCATCATCACTCCATTGAAAATGCATTCCTTTGTGATATGTCTGTCTGTGAGTGTGAGAGGGGAGCATGTTCATGTAAACGTGCCATTTGTTTCATTTGCTTTTAATAGATGCCATGGTTATTGAGATTTGAGAGCATGTTTACAAGTCTTGGAGTTTTATGTAATAAAAAAATTCATGTTTGATGAGTTATTACTGAATATATTCCTGGCTTGCTGTTGCTTCCACCTCCACCAGTGCTTCTTAGGCATTGATTCTTCCTTGCTAGTCCTGGCACTAGTCTCTTTCTTCACTACTTCTTTTGATACTTTCTTTTGTGTTCTCTGTTTCTGTCTCTAATGCATGCAAGTGTTGGTGTGTCATCCCTTCACAGATTCTCTCCATAGAGAGAAGAAAAAGAAAAAAAGAAAAAAGAAAAAGAGTCTATGCTTTACACCCTACCTTCACCTTTCCATATTGGGTGCTGTTGCAAGTAGTGGGATTCAGATTCAGCTTGGTATAAATAGAGGCTCAGTTGAGCGTTTCTTCATTGCAGAGCTAGTTGGTGGGTGTTCAGAGATGAACTATGGCAGCAGCTCTCGTGGACTTGGTTTTGGCCCTCTTTCTCCTTTACACGTACTAATGTTTTCTAGCATTTTTTTATTTAATTAACAGCCATGTCTTAATGTGTTCAATGTGTAGATTTAGGTAACAAGACTGGCAGAAAGCTTTTTGAGTTTGGGAGGACTCATGTGGTAAAACCTAAGGGAAGGCACCAGGCCACCATTGTCTGGCTTCATGGTCTTGGTGATAATGGAGCAAGGTATCGGATTCAACTCTCTTCTCTCTTATCATTTGTGTTTTTTTTTTTTTTTGGATAACTGTGGACAAGCAACTAGAAGCACGTCACAGGCATAGTTCGAACCCTCAACCTCTTCTTGTGAGAGAGGAAATGTGCTAGCCAATAGCCAACTTTCCTCATGAATGATGGTTCTCGCTTGATCTTCTTTGTTTCTAGCTTTCTTTGTGTTTCAGAGTTCAATATGGTTCTTTTTTGGGTGGTACCATGACTTTATTTCCTAATACGATTAACAAAGTTCCTCTTATTCCTAGTATTGCTAGATGCTAAACAGTTTATTATGTAATGAGGAACTGGAGAATGTCAATCTCTTGTTTTAAACAATGTGGAAAGCATGGCTATTTCTTGCAAGATTCCATTCTGATTGATTCGATAGGGGAGGGAACTACAACCATTAACCGAATAAAATAACATTCCAGTAGCTTTCATTTGTAATTCTCTATCAATTCTTTGAGGGTTGGCTATGAATCAGAAAAGTGCATATGGGACCACTTGTTCACTCTTGATTTACTGTGAATTTCCTGTTCCTTTGTTCCAATAGCTTATATTAAAACAATAGTTGAATCATTCATAAGGGTCTTATATTAAGTCTTGAATTTATAATATGAAATAATGTTTATGATGATATGTCTATCACTGCAACCATCTTTGCCAATTCTTTCTCATTTTCGTATTTCAATCTAAACTTCACTTATGAGTCCTACAATCTGTCGACTGAATTGTCAATGGATCATATCATAATTTCGGAATGAATAGAAATTCTTACTGTCATCAGACTATTATCATTCTTCTTTTTTTCTAGATATCATATTTGCTTTGTCGCGTTGAACCTATATGTTTGATTTTTCACTAGAGTAACTTTGTTTTTCCTTGCAGCTGGTCTCAGATTTTGGAAACCCTTCCTCTTCCAAATGTAAGCATAGAATTCTGTTTCTATTCTTTTTTTAGTTATTTTTTGCTGTTGTATGTCCAAAATACCTTTGACATCTCTTGGTGTTATATTATAAGTTACAGTAGCTAATTTCTAGTGAATCATATAAATTGCAGATAAAATGGATATGCCCGACTGCTCCAACTCGACCTGTAGCAATCTTTGGTGGATTCCCCTGCACTGCTTGTAAGTTTGTGCTTGTGCTAATGTTATTGTATTTTTTTCTTCTTCTTTTTTCCATTTGGAAACTTACAAGCAGAAAAATCTTTATCTTGTTACTTAGGGTTTGATGCCGGGGACCTTTTAGAAGAAGGCCCCGATGATATTGAAGGCCTGGATGCTTCAGCTGCACATGTTGCGACTTTGTTGTCAACTGAGCCTACTAATAGTATGTCTTAGAAATGCAAGATTGCTTTTATTTAGCGATTACTTTCTCTAAGATTCATAATATAAAAGAAATGATAAAATAGCTGCAGTTTAATTCATTGTGTATACTAAAAAATGATTTTTATCCTCTCAATTCTGCAGTAAAACTTGGTATCGGGGGATTCAGTATGGGTGCTGCAGTTGCTTTGTACTCTGCTACTTGCTGCATATACGGGAAATACGGAAATGGCAATCGATATCCAATCAATTTAAGTGCCATTATAGGTTTCAGTGGCTGGCTCCCATGTTACAGGTTAGCGATGTTTGCCTGATTTATTTGTGCATTTAATTTTCATATTTGAGCTAATTCTACAGGTCAACATTACACATTTTACCTGTTTATTTCCAGGAGCTTAAAGAGCAAGGTGGAAATCTCACAAGACTCAATAAGACAGGCTGCAGCCTTACCAATTTTACTTTGTCATGGAAGGGGTATTTAACTGCTGATGATTCATTTAAAATAAAGTAACTTATACTTGTTCTGATTAAATTTCTTTTCATAAAAATTTGTTACAGGAGATGATGTTGTGTTGTATGAACATGGAGAGAAGTCTGCAGAGGTCTTAAGATCAGCTGGGTTCCGAAATCTCTCTTTCAAAACTTATAATGGGTATTATATATATATACACACACACCCGCGAACTCTAGCTTATACTAAAATGCTTGATATCAATTTAAACTGGTTTTCCCTGATGAACAATTTGGAACCTTGCAGGCTTGGCCATTACACATTCCCTGAGGAGATGGATGATTTCTGCAAGTGGCTGAGGATGAAATTGGGACTCGATGGTTCCCGCTCTTATTAAGAGAGCCTAGCTTAAGTTTTGAGATCATATAAGTATAAAATAGAAAAATATATCTATGCATATGGGTTATTTAAGGTGATTGCTGTTTGAAAATATAGTTCCCTTCTTTGTTTGATCCTCTGTGTTCCTGAACTTTATAGTTGCAATACTCTGTTGTATAAGTGATGATGATATATGGAATTGGCTCATATGAATAGTAAGCTGTTTTATTTCATTTCCAACGATATTTCAAGTTAGATGGGGATAAACTAAATAGTGTCAAAGAAATGAAGAATCCTCTAAATTCAAACTTGAGAACACATTAATCTGCTCCTACTAAAAACTTCTAATTTCTATAAAAGAACTATGGTTATTATTTCAAGAAACATCAAACATTCAAATCATAGCAGTATGCCTAGAGAACCATATGGGCCAGAACACTATTTACTATTCATAATGGATATCCAAGAGTAGAGTGTTGGTAGCTGCTGAATATGTTGAACTAGAGCTGTACTCTCTCTTGTTTCATTGCTTATTAAACTGCCATTTGTCAACATTCCGAGGATCTGGGATGTGTGTATCCAAAACGTTATACTGTTGTTGCTGTGGTGCATGATATTGAAATTGCATGTTGTTGCTGCAGAAAAATAGAATAAGATCAAAACTGACACGAAGATTTCAAGAATTTGTGTCTATTTGAGCTTACATGAATTGGATGGTGGGCAAATTTCCTGCCATATTAGCATGGTCCATCTGGTTATTCTCCAATAGCGACGGTGGCATTCTATTATCAATAACAATTATGCCTTCACCAACGGTCTCTTGGTCTATTGGTATTGGGTCCCTTGTGTAAGGCTTCCTTGGTTGGAACAATCTCATGTTCGCGTTTGCATGGGTGCTGTGTTGTCCGCCTCCGACCAGGAGATGCTTGTCGCCTTTGTCCAAAAAAAAAAAGGAACAATTATGCCTTCAATTTATCTTTGTATTTTGATACAAGAGCATATGAATGAGCCAGTTTCCAAATTTGTAATCACCTCTGGATCCATTATTAGGGTTCTTACAGCCTTGACATTTGCAATTATCATAACATCCAACCCTAGCCTCCAACAATGATGGACGAAAAATCAGCACCAGATGATAACAAGAAAACAAGTTTTTTTTTTTAAAAAATACTAATTGATAAACTAACCTTTAAACAAACACAGTACCCCTTTGAGCATTGAGACTGCTTACAATTGCATCCTTTTCTATGTCTCGGTGGTAGTACTATCATTCCCGTTCCATTAACAAATCGAGTTTCCAGGGGAATAACTTTAGGTTCAAATGCATCCGCAGTGCGAGACATAGCCACCTCTCGGGCTTTATTCACATCATCTTTATGTTCAGGAGTGTTTCCACAGTCCTCGCAGTTGCAATCTTGGCAATACTCTTGTCTTCCAAAGCATTCACAGTATCTGTTGAGAAACAAATATTGAAAAGGATTAAAATTCAAAAACAACATCAAGCAAGCATGAGAAGTAGAAATCAATCAGAAAAACACACACAATTGCAAGCATTTTGAGTTTTTACAATTGCACGGCTTTTTGCTTTCACTGATTCCTTTGTCCTCCCTGGATTTGTAAAATCAGAGGTTAAAAAGAGAAAAAGAAACAAACACACACATATATAAACATATTAATATTACACCATAACTTAAAGACCCAGCTACCTTTTTCCATTCTCTTGAGAATTCTGTCTTGTGGTAGACACTGCATTGGATTGATAGTTACTGTTGCCACTACCGTCTCCCACGCACTCAAATAAAAAAAACACAAACATTCAAAATAAATATATATATATAAAAAAAAGACACCCCGGTACTACAAAATTTTACCGTTGTATCAAAACTAAATAAATTTATTGGAATTAAAATTCACTGTACAAAAAAAAAGGAAAAAGAACTACCACTAGTCCATTGGCTGAGCCTGAGTACTGGAAGCGAGGATCCGCCATAGTTTTAGTCTCAGTATTCTAATATAATTTTTTTTAAGTTTCTCACTATATATATATACACACGAAGGAGCGGAGATATAGCTGATAACAAGGGATAAATACAAACTTAAACTCGGAGATCTTGTACTTTTCTTATTATCTAATGTTTTTTGAATTTTAAAAATAATCATCTAGAAGCTTTAGCTAAAACTTTATGAATATCAAATATTTAATGAATTAGATAATTATCACACAATTATCACATAAAAACAGGGATAGGGCCAGTTAAATATTTGTTTAAGTTACAGGATTTAACGATGAATATGTATTATATATTAATAACTTTTTTGTTTATAATTTTTGTTAAACTAATTAAAAATTAAAGATATAGAGATGCTTTTGGGGATTTGGGTTTGAAAAGACACTCCTTGTCAATTACTTCCACTCCCTGGTTCCAGCGTTCATGTATGGATCCCGCCCTCAGATATGTTCCGCCGAGATTTGTGCACGTCTTTGGTATCTTATAGCGTCTTGCCATTCATATTTAAGTTGAATTTTTTACCTTATGTGGAATAATCATGTGGCAACTCACATTCCAAGCCCTACAGATTAGTGAATTTAATTTCTTGCAGCAGAATTTAGATTCATATGATTTAATTTAATCCAAGCACATCTGCTGATTTAACTTAATCTTGGTATAAGTCTCACCACTTTATTATTATTATTATTATTATTATTATTTTTTATAAGGGCCTATTTGGATGCACCCATATTCCATAATAATGACTCTCATTACTATGGAATGTAACATTACCATGAAATTTTTATTTTGACCCGTTTGGTTACACTTTTTATGGGGAAAATATAACTATGGAATTCAAGGATTCCATAATAATATGTAAAAAAGGTTTGACCTTTTTTTTTGTGCTATATGTGTTTTTCGTGAGCTATTTTTAAAAAACTCTTAACATATATTTTTTTAAGTATTAAAAGAGTTTTTTTACTTTCCACCCCCTCAAAAATAGTTAAATCACTTATCACCCCTCTCACTTTTCAATAATACCCCATAATAATAATTTATTTTTATTTTACTTATCACCCCTGGACCAAAGATTTATGCTTTAACTTTGATTAAATGTAAAACATAGGGTTATAATATATGTAAAGTGACAGTTTTACCTTTTTTAAAAAAAATATATGATATCATTTTCAATGAATTTTCTCACATTTCTTATTTTCCAAACATTAAAAAACTTCAATTTATCAGCTCAAAAGATTTACAATGTACTCATTTTAGTTTTTGATGTATTTTATATGTTTTAATGAAAAGCTAATTATTATTATTTTTTTACTTTGAATATCTTACAAATATTTTTAATATATATTGTTAAAATTGAAATAAAAATATAGGTTAATCAATTTTTTTTAAAAAAATTAAACATAAATTTACTTGTAGGCCCCTTAATAAAATCATAATTTACATATAACCCCTTTTAGAATTTCTCAATTGCTTATTAGTAATGAGCAATATCATGAAAAGAAGAGGGTATTTTTGTCTTTTACTTTGTTTCTAAAATTATTCAAAACTTTGGTTGGGAGAACAAACTCAAGGGTGACAAGTGAAATAAAAAAAAAATGAGGGAGTTGTGGGGTATTATTGAAATGTGAGGGGATAATAAGTGATTTGACTATTTTGGAGGGGGTGACGAGTAAAAAACTCATATTAAAATTATAGTAAATTTAAAAAAAATCCATGGTTTCACACATTTACAAAATAGGGAAAGGGGTTTTTTTCCAAAAAAAAACTTGTGGTTTCTCAAGTGAACAAAAAAAAAAGGAAAAGCCGTTAACTCCTACTAACGTTGTTAAGTTGGTTGGGGTATTTTCGTCAAATTTTGTAAAATAGATGCCAAAAATTGCATGAAAATTGTCCTAAATTGGATTTCATTCAAATCTTTATTTGTTTAAGAGATAAAAAAAACCCAAAAAAATTGACAAAAATACCCAACCAACCAACTAAAGGTTAACGTCGTTAATGGGAGTTAACGAAACCACTTTTCTTATTGTGCAAATCTGTAAAACCACATTGATTTTTTTTAAAAATTTACCCATAAAATTATTTCATAAATTTTTATTATCGTGTATAGCCAAACACTCATTCCGTATGAATTTTTCCTATATTTTTTCCCATAGGATTCATCTCCACATCCTATAAAATAAAATTCCTATAGAAAAAATTCCTATCCATCCAAACAGGCTGTAAATATGAAGAAGCCGTTTTTAATGTTTCAGGCATAAGGCAAAGGTCAAACCACTTTTTTGAGTGTTTTTTTTTTGGTAAGGCGTGTTTTTTTTTTTTTTTAATATTTATTTTATTTTATTTATTTTATTTTAATATATATATATTTTTGGTCTTTATGTTTCTCTTTATTATGCCAATATTATCATAAACATGAGATATTTCTACCATAAACATCTTGTTTTCAAAAAATTAACATGTAGTATTCATCTCATTATACTCTCTTGGATTAACACAGCTCCTAGAGCTCAACGGCCAAAGCAACGAACTTGGAGAATGTGGAGCCCTGAGCACATTAGTCGGAGCGGTCGGCAAGCAAAGGCATCTACAAACCGCTCCGTTGAGTCATACCAAAACGCCTTATGTACCACTATGTAACATTGAAACAATTTGGCATTGTATTGGAAACTCTTTATGCTTTTTTGACAATGGCCATAAAGACCAAGAGGGGCGAGGCCAAGGCGACGCGTCAGCTTTCCCCATCACCTTGTAAGGAGATAGACTCGAACCCGCGTCGCACCCGTGCAAACACGCAAGTCGAGGCCAACACCTTAACAGTTTTAACCCTGCACTAATGTAATTCGTGGTTGGCCAACGCCTTAACAAGGAAACTCTTAATGCTTAGAGTGGTTTATCCACATTTTCAAAAAAAAAATATAATAATAATAATAAAACAAAACAAAAATAAAAATCATTTTCAAATATTATTCATCATAAATAAAACTAAAGCACCACACTGAGCATCTATTGTTTCAATTCCACAAATGCAATACCATATTATGTTCTACTACTATTACTATCCTTTGATGTATCAGAGTTTTTATCAACTTCTCATGATCAAAGAATTGACAAAGGATTTGAAATATATATCCTTGCTAATTCTGGGGATGAGGGGGGGCCATATATCCAGCGCTTGTGCCGGTTTGGTGCAGGTGATTGAGATGAAGGCAAGACATTCCTGAAGTGGAAAAACACAATTAGTATGAGCTAAAATTTTCAATTCCTCTTAAGCTGTGTAAAATTCCAAACTTATGGGAGATCATATACTAATTACTGTTTCCATCTCTGCAGAGCCAGGCAGCTGCTCATTATTTGGTGTTTGATTTGCGTGCACATTTGTTGAAATTACTGTTGGATTGATTCCACTGTTCTTCTCACTACACTCTGTATTACCGTAGTTGTGGCTGTTGTTTGAAGAACCAGTTAAACTGTGCAAAACATATATAGAAAAAGTTAAGATTTTTATTTTTGAAGACATGTAGAATGTAGATGAACAGAAGATATATTCTTACTCTTTATTGGGTAAGTTTTCTGCATATATAGACCATTGGTACTTATTAGTGCCGTGAGGGTTCCTGCATGTTGTACAGTTGCATTCAATGCTGCATGAAACAAGAGACTTTTGGAACAAACAATACATTAATAGTCACAATCAAAATTAGACGAAAGAATACAGAAAAAAAGAAAAAAGAGAAAATGATCAATGAGAACCTGGTGGCACACACAGTATACTTTCTCACAACTGGTCTTCTGGCAACTGCATCCTTTCCTGAAACTGAAACTACGCACCTCTATCACATGCTCAACACCCTGCATGCATTTTGTTACAAATTAGCAAAACTACCTTTTTCCCCTATTTTGAGAATCCTGTCTTGTGGTAGCAACTGCATTGGAGTCAGTAGCGGACCTGAGGGGGGTCTAGGGGGGTCGGCCGACCCCCCTACCCCCCTACCCACCCACCCCCTACCCCCCACCCCCATGGCCCACCACCCCTTAATTCCCTCACACAACCAATCTGATGCAATTATGTGTGCAATTCCCTCTTTCCATGTGTGCAATTTCCATGATTTCCATCAGTCCCGTTCATCTCAAGCTCTTCGCCTCTTCGCCTTCTTCCTCTCCCGAGTCTTCCTCTCCCACCTCCACGCCACCCCTCCGCCTTCTTTGACTTTCTGCAGTACAGACCCCGGCGCTTAAATGTATGATTTTCAAATTTCAACCAATTGGTTTTATCTTTCAGAACCAAAGCACAAGAGAAGACCCATTGTGATGTGGTTTGTTATCTATTTCACTATTTCAAGATCAGGTTATGATAAAGTTCATAAAACATCTGAGAAGGTAGTGGATTAATCACAAGATTCACAACTTGAAGCATGTCATGACTAATTGTTTACTTATTTATTTATTCAAAACTTTGTTGTATTGAATGTATGAATTGTTTTAAACTCAAGAAAATTAACTGCACCATTTTTTCTGTAAAAGTTTGGGAATAAAATTATAGCATGAACTGGAGGCATGTTAATGGTTGTCATTTTTTAATACAAGTTAATGTTTTGTACCTGCAAATTAATAGAATAGTTGCTCTTCAGGCTTCAAGGATGAATTAAAAGCCTGTTTGGATGTAATCTACCTGGGAAACTTGGATCTTTTTATTTTTTAAAAGTTAAGTTTAGTTTTTTTTAAAAAAAATGGAGTAGTTACCATAGCCTTGTCATCAACATATTGTCATTTTGATTTATAACTCAAAGATCTCAGCAGTTTATTTAAAAAAATTATTATAAATGCTAGTTGCATATTTTTTAAAATAGTTTAAATAGCCATTTTAAAAATAAACTGCGTAGGACTAATAAAGAAGAGAAACCTCAACCAGTAAAAGAACCAAGTATTTTCTAAGTTTAAGCTTCTATGTTCAGACACCCCAAATTTTTGGGGCCGCGTCCGCCACTGATTGGAGTGATGGTCAGTGTTGCCACCACCATTTCCAACGCCCTCAGATCAAAGAACACAAACATTCAAAATAAAATTTTATATATATATATATATATACACGAAATAATTTTATCAGGAATCTTTAATTTTTCTCTCAAACTTATAAATTCACCATCCAAAAAAATGAAGAAAAAGAAGTACCCCTAGTTCATTGTCTGAGTCTGAGCCTGAGTGCTGCAAGGGAACATCTGCCATAGTTTTAGTCTCAGTATTCTAATGTACTTTTTTTTTGAAGTTTCTCACTATATATATATATATATATATATATATACAAAGTAGCGTAGATATAGCTGATAACCAGGGAGAAATACAAATACTTTTCTTATTATCTAATTTTTTTGAATTTTTAAAAATAATCATCTAGAAGATTTAGTTTAGTTGACATTTTATAAATATGGAATATTTAATGAATTAGATAATTATCACATAATTATCATATCCAAATATGGTAATTTGAACTCACATTAGATAGCCACACGACCCAAGAAAACAAGGATAGGGCCAGTTAAATATTTGTTTAAGTTACAGGATTTAATGATGAATATGTATTATATTTTAATAACTTTTTTGTTTGTGATTTTTGATAAATTAATTAAAAATTTAAAATCCCAATATAAATTTGTTTATGATTTTTAATTGTGAAAAATATAAAATTATGAGAAAATTTAAAACCCCGATATATATATATATATATATATATATATATATTAAAATTATCTATAATCTATATACTCCCTATACACTCCACCTTAGTAATATAGATAAATAGATATTTTTTAAAATTATAAATACTTCTTTTTGAAATTTGTCTGCCCATAGAAGATAGATTTTTTAAAATTTTTAAAAAATCCAAAGTTCTAGAAAATTTCAAAATCCCAATCTATTTTTTATTTTTTACACTACACCCCTACACCCCTACACCCCCCAAGGACCTATAGGTAATTTGGGCACTATTCAAAGGACCTATAATTAATTACTAGTTAAAAATATAGATAATTCACTATTCATCCCTTGAATAGTGCCCAAATTGCCAAATGGTCCTTGGGTAGGGGTGTTTGGGGATCTAAAGTGAATAGGGTTTTGGGTGTGTAGTATGTAAAGGTGAAATAGTCCCAAATAGTGTCAAAGACTAATAAATTACGCTTATATATATATATAGAGAGAGAGAGAGATTTTTAAAATTTAAAAAAATATAAAATTATGTAAAAATTTCAAAACCCCAACCTAATTTTCTTATTTTTTTTTTTTTGAATTTTCTAAAGATTAAAATTACACTCACTTTTGTTTAATAATATACTAGTAAATAGCCCTTCGCATTCCTTAGGATTTAAAAATAAATAAATCCTAACAAATGTGATGGTTTTGCAACTAAATATTAAAATTCAATTTATAATGCCTAAATTTCAGCGATCTTGAAATCAATGACAGAAAATCAATCTTAAATAAGTTTCAACAAACCCTAAATTTCAAAATCAATTGAAAAAACCAAAAAAAAATCCTTTGAAAAATTAAAAATAATTTGTTTAGTAATATAAATATAGTTTTTAAAATTAAAACATTTTGAGAAACCTTCAAAATACCAAAAAATTAAAATTCGATATAACTAATAGACCCCTACAAACAGTACAAGGGACCTCCCCAGTCCCCACACACTGTAGCTACACCCCCAACACTCACCTACCCAAAGACCAAATAGGAAGTTGGGCATTGTAACATGGACCTATAGTTAGTTATCCTTAAATATATTGATAAATAGATACTTTGAAAATTAAAAATATTTATGCTTAGTAATGTAGATTGATTTTTTTGAAGTTAAAAAAAATCCAAAATTTTGATAATATTTCATAATCTCAATCTTTTTTTTTGAATTTTTTAAATTTCTTTGAATTTTTTTAAAAAATTAAAATTAGATGTAACTAATAGACTCCTATAAATATATTGATTAATATATACTTTTAAAATTAAAATTACTAAATAGTAATGTAGATATATTTTTTAAAATTAAAAAAATCTAAAATTATGAGAAAATTCCAAAATCTCAACCTATTTTTTTTTGGATTTTCTAAAAATTAAAAGTAAACTCATTTTTTGCTAAATAATATATAGATATAGATATTCCGTTGCTCTCTCTCTCAATAAAAACAAACAATGTAAACTCAACTTATAACTACAATGAGCTTCAGTAACAACAATTTTCAAATATTATTCATCAACTAAAGAACCACCACATACAATTACCTTGGTGAGCATTGAGCATCTATATATTGTTTCCACAAATGCAATACCATATTATGTTCTACTACTATTACATACTATCCTTTGATGAATCAGAGGTTTTATCCACTTCTACTAATCAAAGAATTAACCAAGGATTAATTTGAAATATCCTTGCTAATTCTGGGGATGAGGGGGGGCAGTCTAGAGGTTGTGCCGGTTTGGTGCATGTGATTGAGATGAAGGCAAGACATTCCTGAAGTGGAAAAACACAAGTATGAGCTAAAATTTTCAATTCCTCTTAAGCTGTGTAAAATTCCAAACTCATGGGAGATCATATACTTACTCTGAGTTTTGTAGTGGAGCAGATTCCATCTCTGCAGAGGGAGGCTGCTGCTCATTATTTGGTGTCTGATTTGCTTGCACATTTGTTGAAATTACTGTTGGATTGATTCCAATGTTGTTCTCACTGCGATCTGTATTTCCGTTGTTGTGGTTGTTGTTTGAAGAACCAGTTAAGCTGTGCAAAACATAGAAAAAGTTCAGATTTATATTTCTGAAGACATGTAGAATGTAGATGAACAGAAGATATATTCTTACTCATTGGGTAAGTTTTCTGCATAGGTAGGCCATTGCTGAGTGCTTGGAGCTCCGTTAACGTGCAAATCTGCTGGCATTCGACCATGGTTTGCTCCATTCATCTCATTGAAAAGAATATTGCTGTTGCCGTTTCCGTTGGTTGTCATAAAGAAATTAAATGAACTTAAAAAAAACAAGGAATTAGACAAAGATTTCCATTTCTGAACATAAAAAAGAAATCTAAATGTCATGGATATGCACAGGAGATGTTCTTATACTGGATAGCTGTTTTCACTAAAGTTATAGGTTAGATTATCTGATATAAACTACAAATATAATAAGAAATATCAGATAAAGATTTTTATTTCTGAAGTTAAAAAATTTCCAAAACTTTCATACTTTGAGGCTTGTGATGGAGCAGTATGGGGAATGTTCCTTCCAACATCCTGAGGCTGATTTGCTTGCAAAGGTGGATGAACCAATCCATAATCCTCATTGTTTGTTGTACTGATGTTGCTGTAGATTGAGGAATTAGACAAACATTCATACTCCTGAAGGTAAAAGAGTTGTGCACATGCATGTATAGGCAATATACTTACTTTGAGCTTCCTACTTGAATGGTAGGTTGTGATAGTGGAAGCGGAGGCTGCTTTTGGTACTTACTGCCGAAACGGTTCCCGCATGTTGTACAATTGCACATAATGTTGCATGGAAGATGAGCCTTTTGGTACAAACAGAACATTAATAGTCACAATCAAGATGAGATGAAAGAATAAAGAATAAAAAGAGAAAATCAATGAGAACCTGGTTGCAATGACAGTATGCTTTCTCACAACTGCTGATCTTGCACTTACATCTAATCCTTGGAATAGACACCTCTTTCACATGCTCAACACCCTGCATTTTGTTAAAAATTAGCAAAACTATACCATTCAAATTTATGAATGGATACACAGTATGAAATGCCCATTACCTCATCGTCAATAACCACCTCAGTTTTGTTATGTACAACCATGGAACTAAATGCATCAGCATTCCGACTTAATACTTTTTTTCGGGCATCAGCTACAGCATGTTCATTTTCAACTGTATTTTCACAATTCTGGCATTTACAGTCTAAGCAATATTGTTCATGTTTGAAGCAAGTACAGTACCTGTAGAAAAAAAAAGAAGATAGAATCAAGCAAGGCTCAAGATATAGGAAACATGAATTGATGCATGATCATCAGACAGTAGTAATACTCACAGATTCAAGCATCCTGTTTTCTTACAAGAGCATTCCTTGAGCTCTATACCTTCTGGTGGCAACCTATATTGTAATAGTTAGATGAAAATCAAGAAGAAAATAAAACAAATGTGAAGTTAAGCAAAATGCACCATGGCCCCGTTGAAACATGCCGGCAGTTTGATTCAACATCACTTCTCATATTGTTTATGCCAGAACCATTAGGCCTTGACTGTGGAATATCATGTGAGCTAAATCCATGTTCTTCCGATGCACCTAAACTGATATTTGGTTGAAACATAGGCTGTGAACTCATTATTACTTCACTTGCTGAAGTAGTTCTTGGGTCAAGATTAGGCCTGAACTGCTGACCTGCTGATCCAGAAGGATATTCTTGAGGCCAGTTTGATAGAGGACGAAAGATTGATCCAACATTATTAGTGCTTGTGCTTGCAACTGCAGAAATATTTCTGTGGTAATTAATAGTCCAAATTTGCTCAGGTGTTGATGTAGATGGATGATCATGTGTGAGATTTGATCCAAGATGATGGTTTGATAATCTCTGTTGATTAATGCTAATACCTCCAAAACCAGATACAAGAGAAGTTCTTGTTCTCGATGATGATTGTGTGGATTCATCCAAACCCTCACGATCTGGCCTTTTTGCCTTCCTAACATCTCCATTATCCTTTCAAAGCAAAACACAAAGTTAATTTCAGACATGCAATTGTTTGATGAAAGATAGACGGTAGAATAACTAATTACCTGGTTGTTGGGCCGCTCCATTGTTTCTTTCTTCCCTCCTTTTCACTTGTTCTTTCAAAGCAAAACACACAGTTTATTTACTTGAAGTTCTAAACATGCAAGCAGGGGAATAATAAATTTAATTCACGTCTCTTGGATATGTTCTAAATCCTACACAGAATCATGTATATCCGAGAGTAAATATAGGGGTTTCGGATTTGTCTAAATTATCTTCTTTTTTTTAATAATTATCCACATTATCTGCATCAAACTCTTTAAAAACTAAGCCTTATATTTGAATCCAATTTGAACAAGGAAACCAAAAAGAATTGTTTCTAAATTCAACTCATTCAATGCAATTCACACAAGGAAAATAAAAATAAAAAATAAATAAAAATTTTAAAACACCATAAAAAACCTGAAAATTCAGCAATTAGACTTTTTGAATTTTAAAATTCTTCCAACTATTCCTTCCGTGCAATTCACACAAAGACAATAAAAAAAAACTTAATTTTTTAAAAAACACCATAAAAAACCTGAGAATTTAGAAATTAGACTTTGAATTCGAAATTCTTCTCTCTCTGCTCCTTCAATGCAATTCACATAGGATGATAAAGAAATACCTTAAATAATTATCTTAATAAAACCTAAAAATTAAACAGTTAGACTTTGAATTTGGATAAACCACTTTTTATTAAAATTTGCTCCTGCAGGTTGAGCTAGATTACATATGGTTCCATATGTTTTGTCATGAAAGGGCTTGTTGGTCCGTTTCCGGACCTTGTATTACAGTTTGGGTGGTGGTGTGTCCAGTTGGGGATTTTTATTGGACATTCAACTCACGATTTATTGGGAAAAAAATATAAACAAGTTTGGAACTTAAAAGATTAAGAATAACATTAATCATGATATATATATATATATATATATATATATATATATATATATATATATATATTGTCACATAAATTAGAGTGAAGCTAAGCTGATGAATTGAGATAACAGTATTGCCAGCCACTGCTATACATCCGCAGAAATTAATTAAGAAACATCTTCTAGTTTTTTTTTTTCTTTTTTTTTAAGTGAACTCTAAAAAGAAAAATAAAAACATATATAAACCATAAACTGATTTATTCTTTGGGCGGAACTAGAACGTGGGTGTAACGACAAAGTGGACAAGAGGTTCTTTTGTAAACCAACGAAGGATGCAGTCGCCATGAAATCGATGGGAGCATGGCAGACGCTCCACATCCACGCGCCCATTGAGCTCTTCCAAACAGATCATGCATTCTTCGGTCTCAGCATCCGGACGACCGTCACCCAACATCACATGCACCTTTCTAGTGACAACTAACACAAAGGAGATGAGAGCAACATCTTGGGGTACGCTCTGTTAGTGCAATGGCACTAGGATGGCATCATTTGACACAACAAATCAAGGTGGTCGATGTCCGTGACTCAAGTGATTTGGAGACCACATCAAGGTGCAGCCCAAGGAGATGCAGATTCGGGTCAAGCCATTGAGAGAATCAGGTGCATCAACATTAAAGGAGGCTGATTAGGCTATGCGGATTGAGAGAGATTGATTGAAGATTCATTGAAGATGCCATGCAGATAAAATAGGCAGCTTCATCAAAAGTGGCCATGCATTAATGAGTTGTCATGCATGAGAATGGATGCAAATGGGCTACAAAATCTCAGCTGATTGGTGATTGATGAGAAAGCACATGCAGCTGATTGATGACAGATTTGGCGCATGAAGATTGATTCTCAAGGTGCTTAATTGAAGCCAAATCAAGACCATATTTGGTAAGCAAATATGGAGAAGCATAACAGGCCAAACCAGATTTGGAAGGTGATTGGTGGAGCCAATCAACAGCTCAACCTTGCATGAAGATGAAGGTTGAATGATGGGTGCGCGCTATGGTAGAGTGCGACCGTGAAGGCTGAGTACGCGACGGAGAGGTGGATCGGCTAGTTGCGTGTCGGGATCGGGAGGATCTGACGTAGTAGACTCGGGACTCAACCAGGAGGGTTGGAGGTGCGTCGAAGTCGAAGATGTGCGATGGATGCTGTAGCCTTGGTCAAGTTCTTCAGCCGGGTCATGTTGCAACTCATGTTACAACTAAAGTTACCTTGTGCAGTGGAAGGAGTCTAATTCTGGAAAGCCGCGGAGAATTCTGAAGGTGGAGGATGTGCTGTGATGGCGTGAAGACAGGGAGGACGTGTCTATATAAGACCAGGACTCTGAGGATTAGGGTGAGCCGACGAGAGTAGTCCATTAGGGTGAGCCGACGAGAGTAGTCCCTTGGGAGGAAGGGTGATCGTGGTCACTTGTTGTAATCAAGGAGTGGAGGTGCTTATGTGGTGAGAGAGTGAGGAACTCTTGTACCTCTGTCTTTCCTACACTTTTAGTGGATTGTCTTCTCCGGGCATGGCCCCCTAGATATAGGCATTGTTGGCCGAACTGGGTAACCAACTCTTCTGTCTCCTTGTTGTCTTGTGTGTGTGTGAGTGCCAAGGAAAACTTCAGTGAGCTGAGTGTTACAACGTGTGTTACAACATCAGTTACAACAAGCAGACAACCCGTCCAGAACTTACACGCTCTTGAGCCATATTGGTATTCTGGTTCCCACATAAGGCTTCCGCCTCGTTGAAGGCGTAGGTTCGAATCGTGGGTGAGGGCCTTTGTTCTGAGAGTTCGTACAGGAACGTGAGGTGGATGTAGCCATTGAGCATTTAATCCCCCGTTGCTGGTCGAACTGAGGACCTAGGCACGCCCCTGACTTCTTAGCGAGCCGGTCTGACTGGTTGGCTCATCTTGTCCAAAATAAAACATCTTGGGGTACACTGCATATATAGGAGACCATGTCAAAGATACATGCGGCGATGTCATGGACCACCGGGGCACGCCAAATGGAGGGATCGAACCACCAAGGAGGAGTTGAGAAGAACATCTCATCGATGGCACTCTCAGCGGACCGAGCATCACAAAAAACACTGGCATCCTTCCTGTAAACAACTGATTTGGTATCCAATTGGCCTACAAGTGATGGCCATCTGAAAGGGTGAAAGCATGGTTAATTATTACCGGTGTAGTGAATAAGTGCAAAAGATATCAACGCAGCATCAAAGCTTTTAATAGTTCTAAATATCCGATATATTTTGAGTAGAATTAATTCTGTATTATATTCCAAGTTGAATTCTACTTGGAATTAATACGTGTGTGTACGTACGTCTCTGAGGAAGTGGAGGAGATGTAGTTCGAAGGAGATAAACATATATAAGACCAAATTAAACTTAACATTAAGTCAAGATAATGAAATTAACAACCCTACTCATATGTAGCGCTGACAAATATATAATCAAATTGTTGGCGAGTTTGGTTTGATTACCTGGTTGTTGGGCCTCTCCATTGTTTTCTTCTTAATTTTCTTTTCTTTTTTTTTTTGAATTTTTTAAAAATTAAAATTACACTCATTTTTACTTAATAATATACTACTTAAAAAATAGACCTGGGAATTGTTCAAGATTTAAAAATAAATAAATTCTAAACAATGTGATGGTTTTTCTACTAAATATTAAAATTTGAATTATAACTTAAATTTCAGCAATCTTGAAATCAATGTCAGCAAATCAATATTAAATAAGTTTAAACCCTAAATTTCAAAATCAAACCAAAAAACCAAAAAAATACTTTGAAAAATTAAAATAATCCATTTAGTAAAATAAATATAATTTTTAAAATTAAAACATCAAAATTTTTAAAATTTTTTGAAATACCAATTATATATATACTTTTTAAAATTAAAAATACTCCAATTTAGTAATATAGATAGATTTTTTTTAAAAAAATTACAAAATCTAAAATTCTAAAAAAAAAATCCAAAATTCCAACTTAATTTTCTTTTTTTTGGATGTTCTAAAAATTTAAAATTAGACCCATTTTGTCTAAATAATATAAATAGATATAGATATTCTGTTGCCCGCTCTCTCTCTCTCTCTCAATAAAAAAAAAACCAATGTAAACTCAAATTATAACCAAGCATTCAATGAGCTTCAGTAACAACAATTTACAAATATTATTCCTCAACTAAAGAACCACCGCATACTATTACTATCCTTTAATGTATCAGAGGTTTTATCCACTTCTACTAATCAAACAATTTTCAAACATTTAGCGCTTGTGCAGTTTTGGTGCAGGTGATTGAGATGATGGCAAGACATTCCTGAAGTGGTAAAACACAATTAGTATGAGCTAAAATTTTCAATTCCTCAAGCTGTCAAAAATTGCAAATTCATGGGAGATCATATACTAATTACTCTGAGTTTTGTAGTGGAGCAGTTTCCATCTCTGTAGAGCCAAGCAGCTGCTCATTATTTGGTGTTTGATTTGTCTGCCCATTTGTTGAAATTACTGTACAATTGATTCCATTGTTCTTCTCACTGCGCTCTGTATTACCATTGATTCCATTGGTGGTGATTGCAACTCGACTAGGGACCAATCGGATAGGAACTCAACACCCGGAAGCACACAAGACCAATAAGGTTTCAACGACCTCATTGCCGACCTACAGTTGTTCGACCCACCACTGAACGGTAGGAAATTCATTTGGACAAATGGCAGAAGATCACCAGCCATGATCCGCCTGGATAGATTCCTTCTATCCCCAGAATGGCTATCGGCACACCCCCGCTTCTGGCAAACCGCTTTACCACGTATCCGCTAGGACCACGTCCCATTAGCCTTGGATTGCGGACGTTTCGAGCCCAAACAATACCCTTTCCGCTTCAACAGGGGGTGGGGAAAGATTGATGGTTTCTGGGACATGGTAAAAGAATGGTGGACCCAAAATGATTATACAGGCACAGGAGCCTATCGGTGGGCCAAAAAACTCAAACTCCTGAGAGGCAAATTGCGCACATGGAATAAGGAAGTACAACAGGCACAACGGCAGAGGAAGGACGAGCTCCTCAACAACATAGAGCAACTGGACATCAGATGTGAACAACAACAACTTTCAGCTTCGGAGGAAGTGCGTCTCCAAACATACAGAAATGAATACGACAGCATAATCCGACTAGAGGAAGACCTTTGGAGGCAATGCTCCAGAATTACATGGCTCAAGGAAGGGGATAGGAACACAAAGTTCTTCCACTCCATCGCCAACCAACGACGGAACAAAAATTGAATCCATCAGCTCACCGAAGAGGGGCAAACGCTGACCACACCAGCCGACATCGCTAAAGTGGTACAAGAACATTTCACCACCGCTTTCGGTACGAGAAGGACAACCAGATACCGCCCTGAATGGATACAGATGTTCACCGGCCCCCCCCAGCAGACTTGTCTCAGCTTGACAACCCATTCACAGTGCAGGAAATACACGCAGCGGTACATGAACTCAACCCGGAGAAAGCACCTGGACCTGATGGCTTCCCGTTGAATTTCTACCAGCAAGGTTGGAACTTCACGAAGGAAGACCTATTACACACCTTTCAAGGACTATACCAGGGCACCGAAGATTTGGAAAGACTAAATTGGGCTCACATCCTCCTACTTCCAAAGAAGAACACTGCGTCCTCTATCAAGGACTACCGCCCGATTAGTTTACTAAACTGCTCCATCAAGATCATTACTAAGGTCTTAGCAAATCGACTACAATCGGTTATCTCGGATCTAGTCAATGAAAACCAAACTGCTTTTATCAAAGGCCGATGTATCCAAGACAGCATAGTAGCCACTGAGGAAATCATCCACAACATGAAAAGGAGACAAGGCGTGCTGCTCAAAGTTGATTTCGAGAAGGCATTCGATACCGTAGACTGGGAATTCCTCCTCGAAATCTTGCAGGCAAGGGGTTTTGGACCAGGATGGATTGGTTGGATCAGGATGATCCTCCATTCATCTAAATCCAAATTCCTAATTAATGGCACCCCTATGGGATACGTTCGACACCAACGGGGATTACGACAAGGAGACCTACTCTCACAGCTCCTTTTCATACTTGCAATAGATGTCTTCACCACAATGGTGACGCGCGCGATGCGTGAGAACATCTATGAGGGCTACCGAATAGGAGTAGCTGGGGAACAAATTCCTGCTCTGCTATATGCGGATGACCTCCTCATACTTAGCTCCGGAAGGAGGAATGACTTCAGAACATTAAAGCTCATTTTCTACCTTTTTGAAGGGCTCTCCGGCCTAAGAATCAATTTCAACAAGAGCGCACTCATACCTATCCGGATGCCAGAGGAGGAGGTGGGTTTTCTGGCCTCAACAATGGGTTGCCGTGTGAGCCCCCTCCCTATTGAATATCTAGGCATCCCGCTTGCTGGGAGTCGACCAAGGAGGAAGGATTGGAACAAACTAATTCAAAAAGTCAGGAACAAGCTGGCAACGTGGAAAGGGCGACTGTTGTCTCTAGGGGGACGCCTCACCTTGCTAAACACGGCACTCTCGGCAATCCTGAACCATTGGATGACTATGTACATGCTACCTAAGTGGGTGATTCGGCGCATTGAAGGTATACGAAGAGACTTTCTATGGAGAGGAGCCAACCCTGACTCCAAGGCCTACCGCCTAGTAAAATGGGACACCCTAACTAGACCCAAAGAGTTAGGGGGCTGGGGAATTCTTAACTTGAAGGCCTTCAATGAAGCACTCATCGGTAAATGGTGGTGGAGACTCCTGAAAGGACAGACCGGCCCATGTGGAAGAATCATCACTCAAGCCTATTTTAAAAACTCGAAGGTGAATCCATACAAACCGGCACCCACTAGGGCCTCGTTCTTTTGGAAAGGGGTGGCAACACAACGTGACCTCACCATGGCTAACATAACAGCAACTCCGGGAATAGGGGAATCAATCAGGATTTGGTTCGACAGGTGGCTCGAGGGAAATAGCCCATGCGGCTCCTTCCCAGAACTCCAAACTCTAGTCTTGAGGGCAGAACACACTATACAGGAGGCACGTCAATTAAAGGAAGGGGGAAGGCCGATCCTAAAACCGGGGCCCCTCTCACAAGGGGCGATGGCGTTGTTCCAAGGGCTACAAGAGCACTTGGCGCACCCGACAACTCAACAAGAGGACACAAGGCAATGGACACTCACACCCAACCAGGACTTTTCAGTCAAATCGCTGTACCAGTTTCGGATCAACAGGGGCATCAGAAGTCCCTTCCCATTATCCTTCTGGAAGCAAATATCCCACTTAAAGGTTAAACATTTTTCCTGGTTGGCGTTGGAAGACAAGCTTCCTACACTCCAAAACCTAACCAAACGGCAATAGCAAGGGGAAAGGACTCAATGCTATCTTTGCAACACACAAGAGGAAACGACTGACCACCTATTCACCCAATGCCATTATACATCAGGTATCTGGGCCCACTACACGCGATTACTTGGAATGACAACCCCCCCCCCCCCCACACACACACACACACACACAAAAAAAAAGATACAAGATCTATGGGGGGAAACATCCATCGGCAAGAACTTAGAAAAGGATCTTCGCAAGGGGTGGCAACTGCTCGCGATGGCGATCACATGGAATCTCTGGTTGGAAAGGAACAGGCGTTGTTTCAATGACAAACGACGCGTTTGCTTGAGTCTCATCCGCCAAACTGACTTCCTCATCCTCTCGTGGGTCGACGGTGCCCACACCACCAAGCAGATAAAGCTCCAGGCCATGATCGCCCTCATCCGCTACAGCCTCACCCTCACTAGGGATGAACACCCGCCAAGACCTCCCACAGAGGACTTCGAAGAGGAAGAAACAGGACAGAATGCCGACCACCCTCCTTCCCAAGCCCACACAGACTCGACTCAATCCACGCCTCCTAGTGCACTTCGGCCCACCATGGGACCATTGTAACACCGTTAACTCGGTTATGTGGTTTTATCTCTCACTTGCTTTTACTTCTCATCAATAAATGAATGTGGTTTATCCACTTTATCAAAAAAAAAAAAAAAAGAACCAGTTAAGTTGTAGACATGTAGAATGTAGATGAACATGAGATATATTCTTACTCATTGGGTAAGTTTTCTGCATATGTACTAGGCCAATAAGAAAAGAAAACAACAAGTAATTAGACAAAGATTTCCATTTCTGAAGATAAAAAAGAAATCTAAATGTCATGGATATGCACAGGAGATGTTCTTACCCTGGATAGCTGTTTTCACTGAAGTTATAGGCCAGATTATCTGATAAACTATAAATATAATAAGAAATATCAGACAAAGATTTTTATTTCTGAACTTAAAAAAATCCAAAACTTTCATACTTCAAGGCTTGTGATGGAGTAGTATGGGGAATGTTCCCTGGTGCCATCAAAGGGAGGATGTTTCAAAGTTTAGAAAAAAAAAACCAAAGAAATTATGCAAAAATAAACTAAATATAAATAAAACAATAAATTTACGGGAAGACCATGATCAAATTATATCAATATGCATGCTATTTATTGAAATGTTTAGTTTTCTCCGATGTCCTAACATTTTGTATCAATAAAAATTTATCTAATATTTTTGTATTGCAATCACACATTCTTTGAGAACAAATCACTGAGTCACCATGATAAATAGAAACAAAAAAACATGTTTCTTGTAACCAAAATTGTGTGTGGTCATGAGAATATCATGTTTAAATCTTCAACTAATATTTTTAAATTATGATAATAAAAATTTATTTTATTCTTCAAAGTGTTTTAAAACTAACACTATATATATATATATATATAACCCACCCTTGGGTGAGCTAAAATTTTCAATTCCTCAAGCTGTCAAAAATTCCAAATTCATGGGAGATCATATACTAATTACTCTGAGTTTTGTAGTGGAGCAGTTTCCATCTCTGCAGAGCCAAGCAGCTGCTCATTATTTGGTGTTTGATTTGTCTGCCCATTTGTTGAAATTACTGTAGAATTGATTCAATTGTTCTTCTCACTGCTCTCTGTATTACCGTTGTTGTGGTTGTTGTTTGAAGAACCAGTTAAGTTGTGCAAAACATATATAGAGAAAGTTAAGATTCCTATTTCTGCAGACTTGTAGAATGTAGATGAACAGGAGATATATTTTTACTCATTGGGTAAGTTTTCTGCATATGTACTAGGCCAATATTGCTGAGTGCTTGGAGCTCTGTTAACGTGCAAATCTGCTGGCATTCCACCATGGTTTGCTCCATTAATCTCATTGTTGCCATTGCCGTTGCTTCTCATTAAGAAGTCAAGTAAACTGCAATCACATGGAGTATTTGGGGGAAAGAAATAAACGATATTTTCAAGATAAACAACTCGTTTTTTCTAGAATTATTCGGGATATTTCTTTCCTCATCATATCTTGGTTGAATACAGCTCCGTTGGAGAAAAGAGCTAAACTGGAGGCAGCAGGGAACTTGGTAAAGCGAAGCCTGGAATTCGCAGTAGACACGTCAGGGCAAGGTGAAGAAGAAGGGGACCAACCGGGGGAAGACCCAACCCAAGCATGAGCTAGAGAGAAGATCAGGGAGATTGCTGGCAGAAAGGATGAATACTTTCAACTATGTTTTTTTTTAATGCCTTACTTGTCAAGCAATGTAACAAACTATCTTGACTAATTTAAATAAATAAAAGGTTAAGTAAACTTAGAAAAGAAAACAACGACGAATTAGGCAAAGATTTCCATTTCTGAAGATAAAAAAGAAAACTAAATGTCATGGATACGCACGGAGATGTTATGGATAGCTGTTTTCACTTAAGTTATAGGCCATATTATCTGATAAACTATAAATATAATAAGAAATATCAGACAAAGATTTTTATTTCTGAAGTTAAAAAAATCCCAAAACTTTCATACTTCACGGCTTGTGATGGAGTAGTGTGGGGAATGTTCCCTCCAACTTGCTGAGGCTGATTTGCTAATTGCAAAAGAGGATGAACCAATCCATAATTCTCACTGTTTGTTGTACTGATGTTGCTGTAGATCGAGGAATTAGACAAACATTCAAACTCCTGAAGGTAAAAGAATTGTGCACATGCATGTATGGATAATATACTTACATCGAGCTTCCTACTTGAATGGTAGGTTGTGATATTGGAAGCGGACGCTTCTGATCAAGTTGAGACCTTGGCCTTTGTCTCCGCACATTCTCAGACATATTAACATGACTAACTTGATTATTCCCATCCTCTTCTGGAGCCATTATTTTTCAGTAACATGCACATCAGTTACAAATTCAGTAAAATGAGCAGGAATACATCATGAACAATGCTTTTGATACTTACTGCCGAGAGGGTTCCTGCATGTTGTACAGTTGCACATAATATTATGTTGCATGGAAGATGAGCCTTTTGGTACAAACAAAACATTAATACACAATCAAGAAGACCATGATCAAATTATATCAATATGCATGCTATTTATTGAAATGTTTAGTTTTCTCCAATGTCCTAACATTTTGTATTAATAAAAATTTATCTAATATTTTTGTATTCCAAATTTCCAATCACACATCCTTTGAGAACAAATCACTGAATCACCATGATAAATAGAAACAAAAAAACATGTTTCTTGTAACCAAAATTGTGTAATATCATGTTTAAATCTTCAACTAATATTTTTAAATTATGATAATAAAAATTTATTTTATACTTCAAAGTGTTTTAAAACTAAAACTATTATATATATAAAATCCACCCTTGGGTGAGTGATAGAGTGGGTCGGCCGCAAATGTGGCCGGTCTCACTCTATCATTCTTATATATCAATCATGTTAGAGTGAGGCCGGCCGCAAATGCGGCCAGCCCACTCTAACACCCAAATCCTACACAGAGTCATGTATATCCGAGAGTAAATATAGGGGGTTTCGGATTTGTCTAAATTATCTTTTTTTTTTTTTAATAATTATCCACATTATCTCCATCAAACTCTTTAAAATCTGAGCCTTATATTTGAATCCAACTTGAACAAGGAAACCAAAAAGAATTGTTTCTAAATTCAACTCCTTCAATGCAATTCACACAAGGAAAATAAAAAATTAAAATTTTAAAACACCATCAATAACCTCAAAAATCAGCAATTAGACTTTTTGAATTTGAAATTCTTCTACTACTCCTTTGCATGCAGTTCACACATGTGGAAAATGAAAAAAAGTATAAACTTAAATTTTTTTTTAAAAAAAAAGCACCATAAAAAACCTGAGAATTCCGCGTTTAGACTTTGAATTCAAAATTCCTCTCTCTACTCCTTCCATGCAATTCACACAAAGACTATAAAAAAAAACTTAAAAAATAAAAAAATTCATAAAAAACCTGAAAATTAAGAGGTTAGACTTTGAATTTGAAATTCTTCTCCAGATGCAAATTTAATGGTGTTATATAAAACACTACATAGCTGAAAATATCAAGAAAAGAGATATATGATAATTTCTGTCAATCCACCTAACATTCACAAGTAAAGTTGGTTAGTCCACCCACCCTCACAAACAGAGAATAAGGGTACATATGGAGGATGTTTATAGTGGCTTGTCCACATTTCTCATAAAGAACAATATCTGTCAACCCAACTTTAACTTGCAGAAATTATGACAGCTTACAGTAACATTGTCACTGATAACATCAAAACAATTTATTGGACAAAAATAACATCTATGACAACCTTGTGAGGATTTCTAAAGCTTCATAATATGAAGAGATTCAGCCTGTCAATGGGATGCAACTGACGCAGCTATGTCTTGTTACTCCTTTGTGTCATCATCTTCAATGTCCTTAAGCAAGACCTTGAGCTCACCGCTCTGCAAAGAAAACATAACCACAAAATTCAGCAAGAAATAGGATGAGCTACGTCTGCACTCGGCAATACATCAGAATCTACCTGATGCATTTTAAGCACGATATCAGATCCACCAATAAGGTCCCCCTTAATAAATATTTGTGGAAATGTTGGCCAATTGCTGCAGAAATAGACAATAGAACTTCAGATATGGCTAGAACAAGCATGAAAAAGTTGAAACCATTGGTTCAAATGTTGATTGCAGCTGATACAAGTGAAGTTTGAATCATATAACATTTACTACAACACTGTCACTGTGTAATGTCATGGTAATTGCTATCTAAAGCAGTGCACTAAAAAAGTAGAATAACATGAATAGCTCATCACCACACTACACTAATGGTACAAAAGAACTGGAAAATCATAACTTACAAGCCCTTGAGCTTAACACCCATGTCCTGATTGATTGTCTATGACAGAACTCAATTTACACTTTTTGGAACCAACACCATTCTACATTATATATTAAAGGTCAGAATTAGGAAAATTAGTCTGGGAAGAATAAATGATGTCCAATTTTGCGATAATTATCCAATTTCATACTTTTAACAACCATCTCTTCAAAGTTGGCTGACAGTTATTTAGAAAAGAAATAGAAACTAAGAATAACAAGAAACTCCTTGCAAACTCAGTGCAAATTAGGATAAGATAATTTCAGGGGAAAAATGAAAGAAGTCAAGAACTGCCACAAAGAAGATTAAAAATCTACTTACGTTAAGGATTTGACAGCATCTTTGAGCTCAGAACTTTCCAAAATATTTCTTGCAGTGATTGGAACTCCTGCATTGGCATACTAAAAAATTTAGAGAACTAAACATTTCCAGAAACTACACATACACCAGAAATAACTTGAGGAATATCTGAAAATGATAGCCATGGAACTGGCATGCCGTGACTTACGATATTGTTGCAGGACCTTCACTGCCAATGCACTGAACCCACAGCGAGGAGCATCTGGATGGCCTTTCATGTAAACCATGACCGGGTTTTCCTTAATATCCTACAATAAAATAAAGCATAGAACACCCATAAAACAAAGAATGACAGTGATTTAACACATTTCCAACATAAAACAAAAAGAGGAAAACCTGTTGAACAATATCAGTCAGAGAAGTCCTAGAATCCTCAAGATTGTCAGTGGGCCTGAAGTCCTCATGAGTATCAGAATCACCGCTTATCCTTGTAGTATAATCCAGGCCTTGCCAGAGAACAGCTCTCGACGACTAGTCCCATGATTAAGGCAATAACAGAGAAGCATAAAGCAATGAATCAAAGGTGAATGGAATGAAAAAAAAATGAATATTGAGATAAATGAAGGGAATTGGAGAGACTGGAGAAATGAACTAAAAGAACCAACTTTACCTTGAAGTTGAATGAAGGGGTAGTAGACCTGAGAAAATTCTTCAGCATCATGCCTGACAATGATCTAGCCATGCTTTTAGAGACTGGAAGGTGACGATTAATGAATCAAATTACAAGCTTTGATCCCTTCGAGAAAGGGGAAAGATAAACAAAAACGAAACGAAATGATATGAAAAAGAAAACTAAAAACATCAAGAACGCTTGCTTGGGTGATCATTATCGTCAAGCGAATCAAAGAAGAGTAGAGAAAATTGGAGGTGAGGGGGAGATGCATACACGAACCGAGAGGAAGAGGAAGGGACTTTCCTTCCTTCTCGCGGAGGCGGTGCCAAATCTTGTTTTTCTTCGACCGCACTGTCCGCACGCATCCAAACTATTTGATCTCCTAGCCGAATCACCGTTGGATTTGATCAATTTTGTCCCTTCCATCAATTATATTACAGAGGAATTTTGTTTATATTTTAGAAGTTGCGTAGCTCTAAAATTTTTATTTTTATTTTTATTTTTATATAATTTAATATTAGTTAAAAACCAGTAAATGTCATTTCCCATATTACTCAGGATTTAAAAATACTGTTGCCATATACACTCAGCATAAATATTTTTAAAATTTAAAAATACTGCAACTTGGGAGTAAAGTGGTAAGTTAGACTTTTGAGTGGGACTAAAAGATGTAGTGGCCAACTTATAGATATATTTTTTTTAAATTTAAACATCTAAAATTTTAAGAAATTTTTAAAATCTCAATCTAGTTTTTTTTTAATTTTATTAAAATTAAAAATTAAAATGATATGTAACTAATAGAGTCCCATAAATATATAGATAGATATTTTTAAAAGTAATATAGATAGATTTTTTAAAATTAAAAAATTCAAAATTTTGAAAAAATTTCAAAATCCTAATCTATGTATTTTTTTAATCTAACTGATAGTAGATAGATACCTTTTAAAATTAAAAATACTTTCACTTGATAATACAAATAGATTTTTTTAAATTTAAAATAAATCTCAAATTATGAGAAAATTCTAAAATCTTATTTTATTTTTTAGATTTTCTAAAAATTAAAATTAGACTCACTTTTACTAATATAAGACTGCAAAGAACTTGAATCTAGGAAAAAAAACATAACCAAATATAAAACCGTGAATAACTTTTATCTTGATTTTATCTCCCCCCACTTTTGAAATTTTAAACAAACAAGAATAAGCTGGTAAACGAATTAAACTCGAGAAAAGAAAATCAAGTTTATATCAAACAGAAAAATAATAATACGAATTTCAGACACTAAAGATGAAAAATCAAGCACAGTTACATGATAGTAGAGAAACCACGAATTAATATTATACCCCCAAAAATAAACAATACTTTGAGATAAAGAAAACAAACATTACATCTTAATTAAAAACTAACACAGAACAATCACAGAACTTGCATACAGAAAACTAAGCTTTCTCATGGCACAATCCAAGAAAGATGCCATCAGGAGCATCCACAGGTCACAAGCTCATAAACCATCAAATAAAGAGGAAGCACATATCATATCTAGAGCTGTGAAGTTCATTGCCAGCAGCTCTAGATAATCAACAAGGAAGAACAGAATTTGCTACAGCATTTATAATTTCATCACCCTTTGTATCAAATTAAGATGCGGAAAATGACAAATTGTAGGAGAATCATATTCTCATTATCCCCCAGACCACCCAAAACACAAATGGAATATTTGTGCATGACCAACTATTAAGTTCAAGCAAAGCAACCAAACATTTTCAAACGCACAGCATGATGCAGTGGCCACCCTTCTCTTACTCTCCCCTGCATGCTGAAAATATATGCATTGCCTGCAGTGCAGAAACTGAGCCCCCTCAACTGCAAAAAGATGAATAAACAGAACATTAGAAAATAGCTTAAGACAGTGTGTATAAAGCTATTAGAGAAGGGGGCTCGCCTTAATTACAATCCAGAAACTTACAAACTCCAACCAGCTCTATGATGCTGCATGAACAGCACCAGAGCTATTGGAGGGATTGCTAACTAGTCATAACACCTCATCCTCATCATCTGACATCCTCAACTGCCGACGTGGCCTTCCCTGGCCTCTTGATGGAGCAGAGACTTCTTCAGATCTGCCATCATCACCATCATCCGAATCATTGCTTATAGTGGATGATGGCCCACTATAGGCCACCTGTTCAGGGTGATGCTGAGGAGATCGATGGTTTTCCGCACCCGAATGCTGACGAACACGCAGCACAAAATAGACGGCGACTGATGGAAAGGTAAACAAATTCTCCTCATATTCATCATCTCTTTCACCAGCCCCCCTTTGACCAACTGCAGTCATCAGTGTGCTGAGCAAGTCCCCGAAATCCCGCTGTTGTTCCATTCTCCTCCAATCACGTTCACGTGCTGGATCAACAACTGATGGACGAACAGAAGGGTGCTTCACTCTTGCATGCTTCCTCAACTCCCCATAGACACCAGTGAAATCACATGTCTCTGTGGAGCAGCTGCGAGACTTCGCATTCATATAATGACGAGCAGGCTCCACGACTGTCCAGCCACTAACGCATCCACGGCACAAGGGGCATGAAAGCTCTGTTGGAAGCTGCTCTTTGCGGTTGTCCTGAGAGGCGCAGGATGACGCAAAAGCCTTACGGAACTGATCAAGGCAGTTAGAATGGCGATAGCTTGTATCACACATGAATGGCCGACAACCTTTATCATGGGAGGAACATAAAAGGAGAACTGCATTGTGAGGATGTTCCATGCACACTGGACACCTAACCTCCTCCCATTCTTTGATGTCCTTGGCTGCAGGTGTTCTTGATGGAGATCCAGGCGGGCTCCTGGAAGAGGAAGGACGATGTCTTTGGCAATTAGATGAGTTACTTTGGAAAGGAGATCCACGAGAATGGCGTTCAAAGGACACAGAACGGGCTTTTCTTTCCTTCGGCATAATACTCAATTCAATACAATCTGATTAACTCTGAACTTGGAACTTCTAAATTGAACTAGCAAACACTGAAGAGCTTAACTCTGAACTTGGAACTTCTAAATTGAACTAGCAAACACTGAAGAGCTTAAACAAAACATGAATAAATCAGCCAGTCAAACAAGATTCCAAGCTAAAAAATTATTTCAAGAAAAAATCTTGATTCAAACATAAACACTTATTTTGAAACAACTTAACAGGTTACCAATGATAAGCTAAACCTTAAAAGGTTTGACGGAAAAAATTAACACCAAGATTTGCACTACAGCCAACTAGTAAAACTTATACAGACAAATATCCTACAAAATATTGAAACTTCAAGAATATAACAAAGATATGTACAATAGCATGGAATCATCTCATTTCAAACTTCTCTAAAGACATAACATAGCAAGGCTAGAAACTCTACACAATATCAAAGCAAAATATCAAACAAAAAGGCACAGAGCACAAGAAAGCACGGATATAACCAGAGATTGAAGATGAAAACCTAGTGTGGAATTATCTCATGCACCCAAATCACAATGGTACCTCATCAAAATTCATCTCTGATGTAAACCAGTACACAGCAAGTGAATCAAAGTCTGAGAATCAATTTTCACATATTAGTAGAATCATCTAGAATACTTCCAAGAGAAATAGCTCTATCTGATACAGAATTCAAAGAAAACAAACATTTATCTCGTCCATCCTGAACTGAAGAGAATAAAATTACAAAACTGAACACTTTTAATGTGAAACTTCTTTTAAAGCACGCAAACCAATTTAGTCAGCTTCAAAGTCAAAACAGCAGGATAACAAAAAGAAAAGGCACCCGCTGACGAGATCACCATAACCAAGAAAAAAACTCAACAACATCATGAACTAAATATACGCAAGACGAAACGAAAGAATCAGATCTGCAGAAAAACAATTCATAATTCTCGAAAACAGCACAGAAAGACTAATCCTCGAGCACCAAACCCTCAATCAAAGAATCCGCAATTTCAAGTCGGTCCCAGAACTGCGCGGTTTAGTCATCAAATCAGCATTTATGCCAAGACTCATGGCTATAGTCCTTCCCGAAAACAACACAGATCAAGAAGCAATCACGATAAAAAAAAAGGAAAATAAGAAACAGTCAAGCAAGAGAGATTTGCTGCAAGGGATCGGAGATCCGAGCTTACGCTGGAGATACGAGTACCCGATTCTCCTCCCTCTGAGTAGCGATTGCGATCCCGACGCCTACGTTGAGATAAGGATGATCGAAACCCTAATCTCTCGTTGAGAGAGAGAAAGGAGAGAGAGAATGCTGGATGCGAATGAGAAGGTGCGGCTGCGGCTGATTTTATTAATTTAGATATACAAAAAATAATTAATAAAATTTTATACGGCGTCAGGCGTGCTAAACGGTGACGTGGACGGCTGAGGCCTTTCAAATATCGAACGGTGTTCAATGTCGGCTAAGTTTCGTGGACTCTCGAAACCACATCTCGAGGTAGCGATTAATGGTAATTTGCCATTGGATCTAAGAAGACGGGAATCTTAACAGGATGATTAGTCGGTGCGACGAGCCCAAAGAAATTACCCGGAAAAGAAAGTAACCCTTTTTTTTTTCCAGTCTTGCTTGTAAGTTCAGCTGGTTTCTAGAAAAGAACCAAGAAATTCACCTTATTATTATTAGTTTATTAATGTAATAAAAATTAATATAATTGAGGAATAAATCGGAGCCTTTTTTGAGTCAAACTCTATGATAGTTGAGTAAATGATCTCAATGTACACAAAACTTGTGAACTATCCTTCCACCTGTATTATTAACATCCATACATCATGGGATACCTATTGAAGCCTCTGGGAACCAACCAACAAGGAGGACCCTATGAAGAAATCAATCAAAAAATGCCATCAAGTAAGTTTATCACGAGCCAAGAGAGTAAAATTTTCTTAATATGAAAAGGTCACTTATTACAAAAGCCAAGAAAGTGGCCACATTCTGTGACTTCCATCCCTTGGCCCTGGTTACAACTTACAACTACTGGAAACAACCTAGATATGTGTTCTTCAAACAGCATCGAATTTCGTTTTACCGCACCATCTCAAAGGTGGTGTAGAGCAAAGCAAGTCACTCTACTGCAGATAACACTGGATGGCCGATCAAAATCATATTTACAGCCAAAACCCTTCTTGTATGTTGTTGCCGATTATATGGCAGTGTTGATAACAACACCTCACATGGTTTTTCTTTTGTATAAACTGTCCTATTTTATGTTCAGAGATGCTGCAATGGCACGCAGTTCCTTGGCTACTTCCGAGAAAGCTGGTCTTGAACAAGGATCAGATGACCAGCATCTCTCCATCAATGATCTCCAGACAGGATCACACCAGGTAGGGATCTCTGGTCGCAGATCCCCCTTAATGATGCCAGCTGAAAGAATCCACAAATCAATAACATTTGAGTGGTTGACGGCATAAGGCCTCAATGCTAGTTCATGAATTATCTGTGCAAGACATTTTCTTGCCCATACATTTATGAAATTAAGTGAATCGACAGAAAAAGAAGGTTACCTATGATATCCTCAGACCGCATATTCTCATAAGGTTCTTCACCAGTTAAAAGCTCCCACATGACAATACCAAATGAATATACATCAACCTATCAAAAGAAAGCCATTCGGTGTCAGAAATTTCACATACAATGGCAAGATTGTGAATAGGAAAAGTAAGCACCTTCTCTGTAACCATGTTGCTTTTACTATTTATTAGCTCGGGTGCCATCCAAGGAATAGTTCCTCGAACCCCACCAGAAACCAGTGTCCTCCGCTTTACCTTTGACAAACCTAAATCACCAATCTGCACACAACCAATTATTCATGAAGTACAAGCAAATTAGTGAAGCAATAGCCTAAAGCTTAACTCAGAAAGCAATAGTAGAAATGAACAAAAAGTTCATTCCCTAATATATATTATTAGGATCATGATACTGAACGAATTC
The DNA here is from genome assembly GCA_026586065.1 of Dioscorea zingiberensis. Classification (NCBI taxonomy): domain Eukaryota; kingdom Viridiplantae; phylum Streptophyta; class Magnoliopsida; order Dioscoreales; family Dioscoreaceae; genus Dioscorea; species Dioscorea zingiberensis. The sequence continues at coordinate 6,042,907 of CM048822.1, read as the reverse complement.
TGGCATATAAGCACAAAAGCTTTCTGCAATCAGGTCTCTTCATCACAACAATCATGCCCTTTATATGTGAAAACCCAAGATATGCAAAGAAAAAAGCCTTTCACTGATCAACTCACCACAATTATAATCTATTACTAGCAAAGTTTTTCCCAGATAACATTCTGATCTTCACCAAGTTCACAACAAAGTTACGCAATAGTTTCAGAATGTAACATAGGATCACAGGTTCCAGCTTTTATACACACAATAAGCAAAGATAAGCAAGTGCAAGCTCATAATGTCCCACAAAATATATTGAAAGATGCAAGAAAAAATGACAGAATATCACTGCTTATCTACCTTGCAAATTGGTCGCTGAGGATCCTTCATATTTACCAAGAAATTGTGTGACTTCAGATCAAAATGAACAATATTTTTCTCATGAAGATACTCCATACCAAATGCTGCATCCATTGCTATAATCAGCCTCTTACGGCGATCAATGGTCCTGTGAATAATAATCTAATCAGTTAAGAGTGTGAATGATGCTGACAAAAAACAAATTGAAAAATATGAAAGCGTTTGCTATGACTTTGAGGTATGACACCGATACATCAAGCATCATGACACAAATGTAGTAGACAAGAATGGAATCTCAAGGTACTAATGACTCCAAGAGGAAAAATCAGATTCAGGAAGGACTCTTCAGGAAAGATGCAACATGAGTCATGGCTTTTTAGCAAATTTTTTATGTAAGTTATTATTCCATTTTTATGGAAGAATATTTATTGAACATGTCGCCTAGAACAGGAGAAATTTACAGAATTTACATGTCAACAAACACTGGTAATGTGACAAACAGCTTATTTTCAATACAGATAGATACTTGTTATTCACCTTAAATTTAAATAGCTTTTCTCGAGAATATAAGAAAGTAGAAGTTAATGGAGAATACCTATCTTTCCTTTGCAGAACTTGTTTGAGAGAACCACTGGCCATGTACTCTGTGACTGTAGCCAAATTTGTCACCGGTCCATCTGAAACCACACCATAGAGTGCCACGACATTTGGATGGTGAAGCTGACCCAACAAGCAAGCTTCCTTCCAAAAATCTGTGACCTACAAAAAGAATTGGAAAAGTTCATGAGAAATTTTTGGCAAACAGTTCACATAGCAGTATGAGACATTAGGCCTCAATTTAAAAGGAAAGTCTTTGTAACAGACTATAGTGAAAAAGAAAAGAAGGAACGAATAATCACCAAGCGATCCTCTCCAGATTCACCTCCACTGAAGCAACTTGGCCTCAAACGCTTGATTGCAACATCAGAGCCCCTCCATTTTCCATAGAAAACAGTTCCATATGTGCCTGAGCCAAGCTCCCGTATTTCTTCAAGATCAGAACTTTTTATTGTCTGCAAGATGAGTGTGAAATGAATCTAAAAAAATTTGCAAGCAAAGGATTGTATAAACAACCTGAAAACATCAAGTGCAAAAAGATATCCATTGGAGTTCAAGGATGTGTAGTTCACCTGTAGTTCTTGACTGACTAAATGTGAATAAATTACCGGAAAACTAGAGGCGTTTTCTCCAGCTTCTTTCAAGTCATTACTTTTTTTCCCAACCACACTAACCTGAGAAACCAATAAAAACATAAAAATTTGAGCACATGAAACAAATGTAACTAAAAATCATCAAGATAGATAAAAGGATTACATTCTCTTGCAAATTCGAAGTGTTTGGCAATGACTCCTGGTTCTTCACATCACTAGAAAGCTCTTTCTCAGTACCCAGAGATACTTCCATTGAAATCTTTGGAGGTTGCAGCACTTCCTTATGTAACCTCAACTTCAAAGCATCCCCAAAAGGATGTATGGCATTCGAAATATTACGATCAATCCCTCCAGAAGAGTCAGAAATGACCAGTGTGCTTTTTAAGAAAACATTCTCCATACTAGCACCTTCACTTTGATGAATCCCTGAGTTATTTCTTGAAAGTGGAGTATTTCCACAACGGTCAGGTTCAGGCAGCCTAGTAGTATCAAGAGAAGAATGGGCAATTGTTGAACAAACTTCGGCTGCGGAGGATAATGACAGTTTATAGATGGAAATATCTAAGGGAGACTTGGAGCCTTGTACATCGATGCCACTGCTACTGCTGCTTAACGTGCCGACTGCTTCACAGAGGTGATCCAACTGGTCAGCAAGGCCAGATTCAGGAAATCTGTTGACAATTCTCGAATTTGCATCAAATTTATGTACATCATCGCTTGTTATATCACATGAAGAGTCCAGAGTCGAGAATACTGTCCGCATATTGCCTCTTGGTGCTGATTCCCCCAAAGCACATTCCTTGGCACTTGGATCATATGAGATGCATCCATTTTTTTTAGCAAGATGCTTGCTCTCATCACCCTTGGTAGGCAACTCCAAGGTGAAACTGACAGAACTGTGAATTGAGTGGGGCTCAGGGCCACGAAAGAACATAGAATCCTCTACAGTGATTGGTGTGCCTAAACCACTAACTGGCTTACCAGAATGTTCAGAAAGCGAGCAGGAACAGACACAGTTTGATGCAGACTTCTCATTGAACCACTGATCTCCACATACCATACCTGTATGACTGACCAGACTTCTTTCTTCAGATGGCTGCCAGATCCGATGTCCAAATACTGAGAATTGGTTCTGATATGATCTACCCTGCCCAAGCTTTGAAATATTTGACCTTGGCCTCAGCCCAGTATAGTGTTTAACAACACAGAGCCTGCTGCCATCATATGATCGTTGCATCCCAGAATCACTCATGGCACTCAAATAGCTACGAGCATCATATGCACCCCCACGAAGGTATCTTATATCACTAGTTCCACCAAATTTATGATATTTACTCTTGTACTGAAGGCTGCTTGGCGTCCTTAAATGTCCACCAAAGAACTTAGATGAAACCCCCCTCTTATTCACTACCCCGCTGAAGAAAGCTGGGTCAATTAAAGTTCCCATCATCCTGTGATTCCAAGGAATAGTATTCTCTCTGTTCATGTTTCTAAACGACGAGCGCTGATTGTATTCTTGGCTGACATTGCGGGAAAGCCCAGCAACCCCCAAAGCAGCATCTTTCCTAAATACCCTCATTACAGACTCACCACGAACACCAAGATTGCCTGACGCTAAACAAGTGCCCGAATAACCATTGCATGGAATCCCATTCCTATGGAGAGATGGAATATGGGCCCCCGAAACCCTTCTACCGGACAAATCACTAGCATTATGAACTTCACTCAAAAGTGTCCTCACAATCGGATCCCCTAATGCCAATTCCTTCTTCAAGATCCCGTTTTGGAGATGGTTATAATGCCCTAATTGAGAAGAGAAAGCAGTAGCATCAGCGTACCCGGAGAGAGACGACGTCGCGTCGCAAATAAAAAGCCGAAGCCGAGAAACCCTCCCCATAGTGACGAGCCGATCGTGATCCTCAACCATCCGGCGAACATCGTCATCAGTCTCAATCAAGATCAGCCTTGGCGGGGCTTCATCGGGACTGTCAGAAGTAGGTTCCGGGAACTGGTAGCATAGGGGGAAGGTGCAATTAGGGCCGATATCTGAAAGTCTCGATCGGAGTTTTGAGAGATTGATACCACGTCGGTCGACGGAGATGATGCGGGTCTCGCCCCCTGAGTAACGGAGCTCGCCGGAGGGCTGTCGGGGCGCAAAGGAGCCCCCAAAGCTACATAGGAGCTTCAGCTTCTGGTGCGATGGCGGCTTCTTGGGTCGAGGTAGAGCTGGGCCTTTCATGGCGGAGATGAGAGACAGCTGCGAATAGAGATGAGTCTCGTGAAGAGGCGAGAAAGAAAACGAAGGTGGGGGTCTACTCCTAGTGATATTTATAGGGTTGGCCTCTGTTAGAGAGATTCCATTCTTTGGCCTCTTATTTCACTTTATTAACGAGAATACCCCTCAGCAACTTGGGTGAAATCAGGACCATCCGTGACGATGATCTGAGAATCGTGCGGTTCTCAACTCGGCTCTCGACAATCAATCTTCAGGTGTACTACTACTATGGTTTGATTCAATCACGTTGCTATCAAGTGCCTCTTATTATAATTAAATGTATATTTTTAAAATTTTAGGAAGATAAATACAAGTGTGCTGCTGTGTTTTTTCTGTTTATGATAAATAATAATAATAATTTTAAAAATATTATTTATAATTTATATGCGAATAAAAAAATATAATAGGGGAAGGAGTGGTCTAGTGGGAAGGAGAAGGGGTCCAGTTTTAGAAAAGCAAGGCTGATAATGTTCTTCAGTCATCACACGGTGGATATTCTTGTAATATTGGGAGCCGTGACGACTGGGAAAACCTTTTATTTGTTCTTTATTTTAATGATTAATTGTTATTATTCATTTCCTTTAATGATTTGATAGTAATAAATAGACCATTTTCAGATGTAAAATATATATATATATATATAGATGATTGCTGCTTGTCTGACACACTGGATTTTTTTCTATAGAAATATTTTACTGGTAAATATTATATCAAGTTGTTGTCTGTTATCAGGAGAGCAATGGAATAGAATTGAGAAAATCTGGTTGTTCCTTTAGTTTGCAACACGTAACATGGGAATGATTTTTAGGTAGAATGTCTTCTGCCTATAAATTAGGAACATCTTGATAAAATTTTAAGACCTGTTCTTATTTGTTAAACTTTTCATTAGTTAACATGACACGGGTTGTATTTCGACCTCCAAATTTGTGTAAAATGTAATTTTTTGGGTTGACATTAGTTAAAATAATATCTATCTGTATTATTTAGCAAAAGTGAGTCTAATTTTAATTTTTAAAAAAATCTAAAAAAATAAGAAAATTATATTGAGATTTTTGAATTTTTCTCATAATTTCATATATTTTTTATTTTAAAAATCTATTTATATTATTAAATAAGAGTATTTTTAATTTTAAAAAATATCTATCAATTTATATATTTATGGGAGTCTATTGATTATAGATAATTTTAATTTTTTAAAAAATAGATTGGGATTTTGAAACTTTATCAAAATTTTAAATTTTTTAATTTGAAAAATCTATCTACATTACTTTTTTTTATTAAAGTAGATAAACTATATTCATTTATTAAATATCTATCTACATTACTAAGTGGGAGTATTTTTAATTTTTAAAAATATCTGTCTGTTTTTTTTTATAAAGTGCAAAACCACACTCAATTTATATCATAATAGGTTCCTGGTCGAACCATAAGTACAAATGTTCATGGTTTGCAGAGAAACCAATACAGTGCTAGCAGTTACAAACTTGTGTGTGGAGAGAGAGGAGGCGGGGGACCCTCTTTTATGCAGGTACTCATCAAAATTAGCATGTACTCTTGTTGCTAAAATGCTTCTATAAGAGATTTAGACTCCGGAAAAGAGTATCTATCTATCTATATATTTATATTTATGGGAGTTTATTGGTTACATTTAATTTTAATTTTTTAAAATTCAAAAAAACTAGATTGAGATTTTGAAATTTTCTAAAAAATTTGCATGTTTTTAATTTGAAAAAATCTATAATAAGCGGGAGTATATGGCATGAGTATTTCTAAATCCTGAGCAATGCGAAGGGCAATTTACTAGTCTATATTACTAAGCAAAAGTGAGTATAATTTTAATTTAAAAAAAAAACCAAAAAAACTAGAAAATTAGATTGGGATTTTAGATTTTTCTCATAATTTTAGCTATTTTAATTTTAATTTTTTACCTTTATTACTAAGTTGGAGTATTTTTTATTTTAAAAAGTATCTATCTATCTATATATTTATGAGAGTTTATCATTTACAGATAATTTTAATTTAAAAAAAATAAAAAAAATAAATAAATTGGGATTTTGAAATTTTATCAAAATTTTGGATTTTTTTAATTTTAAAATATTTATCTAGGTTACTAAGTGGGAGTATTTTTAATTTTAAAAAATATATCTATATATTTATAGGAGTCTATTTGTTAGAGATAAAATTAATTTAAAAATAAATAAATTTAGATTTTGAATTTTTATTAAAATTTTGGTTCTTTTTAATTTTAAAAAATCCATCTACATTATTAAGTGGGAGTATTTTTCATTTTAAAAAATATCTATCTATCTATAAATTTATGGAAGTCTATGGTTTACATATAAATTTTTTTATTATTATTTTTTAAAAAAAATAGATTGAGATTTTAAAATTTTCTCATAAATTTGGATGTTTTAATTTTAAAAAAATATATCTATATTATTAAGTGGGATTGAGCGGCCACTCCTGTACACATCTTTAGTCCATGTGTTTATCATCTTATTCAAAAATAAATAAATAAAAAACTATTAACAAGTTATTTTGGATAATCGATTGCACACCACCAACACAACTGGATCACAATCCGAGTTAGAGCAGACCACCTGGATTCAATCTGAGTTGAGTGGAGACTCGAGTTTTGGTTTTCGACCAAAACCCACAATCAAACAAAAGAAGAGAAGCGCGCGAGACTCACGTGACCACAAGTAGAAAGGCTGGGGCGCTCTCACCAGCGAACAAGATCCAGCGAAGAAGCCAAACCTCAAAGGCTCAAACCCTGAAACCCTTCCACCAAACTCTCTCTTTCTCTCTCGCTCTCTCTCCGCTCGAGAGCGAAGGAAACCATGTCGTTGACGGGGGTGAAGATGTCGGAGGAGGTCTGGCTCACTTGTCTCACCCACGCATTGAGCACCGAGACCGAGGAGATCATGGGTCTTCTCCTGGGTGACATCCAAGTACAGTACAATCCCTTTTCCCCTTCTGTTATCCTACTTTGTTGTTTCTCTCTTAATCGAATGACCATCGGGTTTTAGATCGATTTCTGGTGAGAATCGGGGGGAAGTTCTGATTATGATTAGTTTGTTCTGGGAGGTGGAATTTTGTAATTTGAGATATTGTGGGATGGTTGTTGGCTTCTCTGATGCCAAAGTGCAGATTTTCGAGTTTGGGATCGTTGGTTTTTTTCTATAACGCTCAGTTTTTGAATTTGGGTTTCTGATTTGCTCAGTAGTTCGTATTGGATCGTGAGGTCCTTTTTCCGGGTATATGAATTCTTTTGAATTGGTGGTTCCTTGCGTTCTGAGTTACTTGGGAAATGCATTCCGTAATGGTTCCTTTTAGGCGTTATGTTTGTATGATGTTTGTAAATTGATCATGAGACAGGTTGGCTGCTGCTTGGGACATGATTAAACCCAATGTTTGGGCGTGCGTATGTGAGAAAGTCATTATTTGGCTACCTCCTGATTGCAATCCTTGCATTTTCAAGGAATTCATTAGATTGTTTACATTCATTTGTATGGTTGTCTGTGAACTGTATATTTTTTTTTTTATTATTATTATTATTTTTTTTGAAGAACTGTGAACTGCATTTCAGGAAGCTAGATTTCTTCCTCTATGATTGTACTGCTGCTTTCTGTCCACTAACATTTTATTTGACCTTCTTCTCCATGCATTCCTTCTTTGCTTCATGACTTTCTTTTATTGATGACTACAGCAGGGCAAAGTTTCTTTGTCATTGTGATCTTATCGCATGATTTCTAAGGCCCTTAGACTGTTTATGATCCTCAGTCCTGAAAGAGCTCAATTACAAGTGCCCATTGACTTTGGGATTGAATTGACAAGGAAACAAATGAGTTTTAGTTTTTTCAGGTCTTTAATGGGCCATGTGTAGCAGTTCAGTAAGATGAGTTGATAAAATTTTCCGAGTCCTGACAAAATTTACCAAACATAGACCTTAGCTGTTTTTTATTTAGTATTAGTAGTTTTTTTTTTTTTTTTTTGACAAAGGAGACAAGCGCCGCTACGAGGGAAGTTAAGGATGGGGCCTAGGCGCAGAGCACGCTCGATACACCTGAGTTCCCACTTTTGCAAAAGAGGGGGGGGCTCGACCTCGAGTTCTCAAGAGAGTGGAACCTCTCAACAAAGTAACCCGGTACCAATAGGCCATTTATGCCGTTGGTATTTGGTATTAGTAGTTAAGCATGATTAGTTGAGGGGATGCTCTTGAGAAGATTACACCACTTGGGGTCTTTCATGTTTCGTAAAAACTTTGTTGAAATCGAGGGTAACCCTAGTGTTTTCGTACGGAATTGTCTTGTTAAAATCGAGGGTAAAAACTTCATTTACAAATCGAGTGAGAAACAACTCACAATCTCGGTACCAGCTAAGGCGAAGATAAATATCTTAGGCAAAGATTTTCATGGAAACCCTAATGTATAGGGAATTGTCTTGTTGAAATCAAGGGTAAAAACTCGTTTGCGAACCGAGCGAGAAACAACTCACAATCTCGGTAGCAGCATGTTTTATGCTTAATTGTTATTCATGCAATTGCCATGAAGCCAGAGGCTACCACCAGATAACTTCACTTTATGTAATTTGGCCACTTCCGGTGAGTTTGCAACCTGGCATACTCAAGAATGGTGATTTTTTTTTGCAAGAAATTGGAAGAATCATTTACTAAATGCAACCTGTGGATCACCAAATATCTTATTCTTTTGAGGATGATGTGTTTTTTGTATTATGAAGCATCCCAACTTTGAAGTTATTATATCTACCTCTGGCAAGAGTTATTTTTACTGCAAAATAGCAAGCAATTCATGACTTCTGTGAATTCCAGTTCTGAATGGAAAGTCAATAGTTCACTCTTGCAAGTTTTTACTAAAAAGTGCCATGCTGAGATGCCTAATCATAACTTTTCCTTATATACCTCACATGTTCGAAGTGTGGGATCTCGGGTTCAGTGCGTATTTTTATTTTTTATTTTTAACTGTTCACTGCTATTTCCGGGGAACCTATATCCTCACATATGGCTATAATTATCAAGTCGAAAAAGTTTTAATTTGGATGGATGTTTTATCAAAGTAGGCAGCTTTGTTATTTGATCTCAATCATAAAAGCTTTCTTTCGAAGGGAGCCTTGGTGCAATGCTAAAAGTTGTCACTATGTGACATTCAAGTCGTGGAAACAGTCTCTTGCAAAAATGCAAGGGAAAGTTGCATACAATAGACCTAAGTGGTCTGACCCTTCCACTAAGCTTTGTAGCACCGGACTGCCCATTATAGTTTTCTTTCCATTTTTTAAAGTTGTATTATTTGTAATATGACTCAGGTGTGAAATTTAAATTCGAACAGTGCTACATACTTTTAATTCTTTTTTTAAGGATATTGTTTTATGTGTATCAATGTAGTTAAAATAACTATTGGAATTGAAAGGTATTTTTGCTACACATCTTATAATGCTTTTAATATCATTTTATTTTTGTAAATTTTGCAGTACTCAAATGGTGGCAATGCAACGGCTTTAATCTGGGGTGCATCCCCACAGATGCGGTCCGAACGTCGGAAAGATCGAGTTGAGACTAACCCTGAACAGTTGGCTGCAGCATCTGCACAGGCCGAGATATCCATGATTTTGGCTGCACTATCTATATCTGATCTGCATTTTGTTGCATGTTGATTTTATTTTTAAGTTTTCAACTTGACTCTTTAGCACAAGATGACACTGACAACAGGACGGACCACAAGAGTGATAGGATGGTACCACTCTCATCCTCACATCACTGTGTTTCCATCACATGTAGGTAAGCAGATGATGGTGATCAACAGCTAAGGTGCTTTTGCCCTGATTTCTCCTTTATTTCTGGATGATACAACCATTTATGTTCATTTACAATCCAATTGTATATTGTAATTAACTTCATAGATGCCTCACTGATGAAACATACAAGCATTGAGTTAGCAGGATATTGACATTCAAAAGTTCAATGCATTTCTCCTGGTTGTGAGGTTTGAACTTTATTCTATGGATTGCTGATTGAGTCCTTGTACTTTTATGTAGTAGATGGTCTATTCACTTTTCGGAGCAAAGAACTGTATAAACTGTAATTGAGGTCCAACTATTGATTACAACTTTGACAATTTATCTATATGGCTGCTCATGTCTTGGTTGCTAGTTTTAAGCACTTCCCTTACTATGATATTTTTGCTACAATAGTAATTGCTGTTTGACTGATCCAATAATATGTTCAACTTTTTTTTATCAATGCAGATTTCAGCTATTAGATATATTATTATAATAATAATAATAATAATAATAATAATAATTATTATTATTATTATTATTATTATTATTATTTCTTTTTAACTGGATATATATGGTTTAGTTGCATTTCATATATAAAGATTGCTTCTTTCATTTTTTTTTTTAATGTCTACTATTATTCTTTTCGGCCATGGTCTCAGAAGCACTTTAATTATGGATAATGGATAAGCCATTGGTTTTGTAGGTACTATGGGTTAAGTATGGTCTGTGCTTTTGAAGTAGGAGTTTCTGATCAAGTTTCTGTATGAGATTAGGTTTGAAACTTACATTTCAACCGTGGTTGTACAGATGTTCGTACTCAGGCAATGTATCAACTGCTGGATTCTGGTTTCATTGGGCTGATATTTTCTTGCTTTAGTGAAGATGCTCAGAAAGTTCGTCCTAGTCTTATATAATTCTTTGCAACTCAGACTAACATTGCTGTCATGCTAAGGGTGGAAATTCCCTGTGTTTTCCAGGTTGGAAGAATTCAGGTCATTGCATTTCAATCTTTGGATGGAAAAGAGAGGAATGCTACTCCTTTTAACACTGGTTCGATCATAGAGGTAGATTCATCTCGGAGTTCCACTGTGAATACGCCCAGGTCTGGTTCCTCATTCATTCAATTCTTTGAACAGGACACTGCAGATTCAAGAGAGTCCAAATCTATAAAGGTGTGTTATTATCATAAATTGTTGAGTGAGTTTGGTTGTGAAATGTTCTGGTTTTTCTTTGAAGATACGAGAAGATTGAAAATCCCCTTGAAATAGTAAACACCTGAAACTCTAGCTTGACCTAATTGTCTACTTCCACATGCCTCATTATGTGCTCACACACAGCTTAATGTGTGCACAACAGAAATTCAGTCTTAAATCCCAATGGTTGAAGTTTGATGCTAATAGACCAGTCATAGTTTGAGATTAGGAGGATTCTAGTTGGTCTATGCTTCTGGAAATTAAACATGGTGCATTTATATTATGAGTGTAGATATTTACAGCACAATATGTGCGTGATGTTGCGATATCATCATTACTGTATAACAGGTTCCAGATCTGTTTGGGCTGAATGATGGTTCTCCAGTCTGTGAAGTTCTCCTTCATTGCACATTATTGACCTGACCATGTCTCCTAGAAGTTTAGAAATAGACAATTATGGTTGCAGTTGAGATTCATGCATACTAAGATAGCTCAGTGGCTATTCTTTTAAATTAATGTTTAGGTTTTGAATGCCCTTATTGAGTGCTTGATTCTGAAGAATTCTACATGTGCATATTCCATTAAAACCAAGGGTTACCTGCTGTAGTATGACTAGAGATGTCATTTGTTGTTTAGGTTGGAGGAGGGTCTTCAAAATTGGAGGAGTCTTTTTCTCATTCCGACGGTAATTATTTAGGGAAGCAGACAAACAGAGGAAACTCTCTTGTAACATATGGTGGTGATAGCACATTTGACTCGTTAATTGATACAGATTCTATGGACATGACTCAAAGTATGCAGGAGGCTTTACACCGTTCTAATCTGGACATGAGGTGGGTTTGTCTGATGATTCGCACTACTTTCTTGTTGAACTAAAGCTATGTTCTAGGATTGATTTGTTTATTGGTGTTAGTCTGCCGAATGAAATGATAAAAAACTCAATAAAATTCATTTAAAACCAATCTGTTTATTCAAAACCATATTAGATATAGATTTATACCTACTGATCAATATCTATTATTGCTGGAAGAAAGGTAACAAAATAAGTTCAATTTGACAGAGCAATTACAAATTGCCTTCTTTTTTTTTGGGGGGGGGAGATTGGCATAAACTAACTTTCGTAGATTGCCTTTTAATCTGAGAGAATGGAAACAAACAGGTTTTCCCAATGCCGATTGATGATTTTCAGAAGAAGCAATGTGGTCTGGAATGTGTTAGCGAATGAAATATGGTTATTGGTGGTTATAATAGTGATTGATTGATTGGTTATATGAAACCATGGGATTTTATCTCAATATCTTTTCAGCTGTGGCAATCCCATCCTTGCTAAATCTTCTTTGCTATCTTCATCTCTTCATGAAATTTGTCTCTGTACTAGACATATGTCCATATCCCTAGTATGCTGCCTCCTCATACTTCAATCCTTTTCAACCAAATTCTCTCTGTTTTTTTTCCTCTCAGTATGATCTGGAAATTAGGCTATATATCAAAGACCACCATTGTTACTGAGATGTGCACCACTCTGTGATCTGGGTATATAGTTTAGAAATATTTATCAAAAGCTGGTTAGAATGTTGATTGCCGGTAGCAATTAATGAGTACATTTGTTAGATTTGTCTAATGTTTCTCTGCTTAACATGCTTTGGTTTGCAGTGGTGCAGAGTATGTTAGAAAAGAAGTACCACTGAAAGTTGTGCCAGCTAATTCTCTGCTAAAGCTTGAACATCCTTTAAACTCATTCACAGATATGCAACAAGTATTGTTCGAAGAGGAACTAGCAGCATGTAAAGAAGCTATTTCACAGAACATACGGTAACCAGCAGCGGTCTTTTGCTTTCACTATATAAACTCCAATTTTTCTGTGACATTCTTCTGTTGTTTTTCATTCACTGTGATCAGGGATGGGAAAATACACCCTCTTAGTTTCATCCATCACAATTCCACCTACCAGGCCACACTCTGCAAGTTGATGGAATATTGGTGAGAAACAAATATTCTAGTGTTCTTATACTTCTGGTCAACATCACTTCTAGAACTGACACCAGCTAATCCATCATCTTGCAGTTTGAACCCTGCAATAAGGGCACTGGAGGACTCTTTGAAGGGAAACGAAATCCGGGTATTTGTTGTTTTGTACCACCATGTCCTAATTTTCTAGTCATATATAGTAACAGTCTTAATCTAATAAAATGCACTCTCTTTCTCCCGATCAAACCAGTTATCCATGCTGATGAAGGAGGCCAAGTCCTTGGACAGTGAAGTCCATGGCCGGGAGAACGAGTTGAGCTCTGGATCTCCCCAGCGTGGTGGCCGGAGGAAGGCTTGTTGATCCATCTATAGAAGTCAATAAGACGTTAATCTCTTGTATAAGGTGTTTTTTTGGTGTTAAGAGCACAAATCTGCTACAGTTCCCTTCTAACATGCAAAACTTAACTAATTCTCTGATCTCCCCCTGCTGCCATTCCTGCATCTGCTTTTGTCCATATGTGATCGATCTTGCCTCTTCTGCCAGCGTGTCAGCTAGCATATTCTGACCTCTGGGAATATGTTTAATCTCCCAAACCTCCGGTTTTCCGAGTTCTTTTTGGCATTCTCCAGTTGTAGCTGAATCCTCCAGGTCAGGCCTTATAATTGCTGTCCCATAAGTCTTGCTAATGGCTGATAATCTCTTCTATAAGTTGATCTGATCTTCCAGCCAGTTCACCACTGCTTCTCCTGTCGCCTATTCATTAGGTTCTCCTTGGTGCAGTTGATCTCAAGCATGGAATGGGAATGCATTGCTTTATAAGGTTTTGCTGTATGTGGTTTTAGCGAGCATATATATATATATATATATATATATATATATATATATATATATTATTGAGAGTATGACCTATAACAATAGTTATTGTTACCAAAACAAAAGCTTACCTGATGGTTTTTAATATGGGCAAATTTTCTATTAGTCTGGTATTATTTGACACTATTCTTCACCCAAAACATACGCAAAATACTATTACATTACACTCCTACACCTTAATAATCTATAGGTAATTTGGGCACTATTTAAAGAATGAATAGTTAATTATTACTTTCAATATTTAATATTCTCTATAATATCAAAGCTATTTTTTAAAATTCATGTAGTCACAAAGCTTTTTTTTCTTTCTTCTTTTTCTGTTTATCTATTGAAGTTAATCTAAATGAATGATATTAATAATTATTGTAAAACAGTATGATAAAGATTTAAAAACCATGAATTTTAACTCATATACGTTAAATTAATTACGCGGGTCTCCAGTCAGCAAGAACAGGACATCATCTTCCAGTCAACTAATGTCATTTTAGCATCTTGAAGCATAAAATTGGAGGCTCATAATCAAAGTTTGAACCGGCCAAGACTGGGTTCAGCCTACAACCACAACATATAACCCACATCAATGGATCTAATCCTTCATCTTCAAGATGGTTAACCCATGAAACAACACAGGAGAGACTGACTGACTATATATAAGAGAAAAAAGTTTACAGAATTTTGGACCTTATTGGTTTATCTTAAATCATAGGTGATATTGTTCTCCAAATAGACAAATACGATGCTTCTAGAAGCTACAATGATAACAATGATGATTGATGATCTTAATTAAATGGGAATGGAGCCCATTAGTAAGCTGCAGGACATACAGTAGCTAATTATATATAATTAAGGATAATAAGCACTAAACCCAAACAAAAAATTATCAACAGAAAAGGCCTTATTCAAACATCTTCAGTAAATCTTCAATCCTAAAGTACAAATTGTCTCAGACTTCTTGCTGCTCCGGGTGTTCAGAAAATCTTCACAGACAAATAATAAATCTGTATTATATAGAATTTGGTGTCTGTATGAAGCTTTTAAAAGGTAAAATAAAGCAGAACACGAATAAACTGACGGTTGGAACCGGTAATCAACAATAGAGTATTAATCATATAATATTCAGATAGATAAATATGCTGCCAAAATTTAAAAAGAATCTTAAGCAAGATTGACCAACTTTTGGCTAGTCTATATCTTTTCAAAAGAAAGGTTGAGGGTTCGAATGAGATATGTGGCGTGTTTCTAGTGATTTATCCATATTTATTAAAAAAATAAAAATCTCTATTCACAAATGTTATTCTCTAGAAGAAATACAGGTTTCTGCTTCTGGTGGCAACAAACAGTATTGATTTGATCCTATAAACGGGACCGTCACCCAATAACATGTTGCCACTAGAGAATCTCCTAACTGTTTCAAGCAACTAAAAAGAGATTCTTTAATTAGAAAGAATTCAGTTTAGATGTAGGATACCTATATAGAAGTTTTCGCAACTCAATCATGTATGATGGAATCATCAAAGATTTGATCTTTTCTAACTCGATCAAATGTTAGGCGTAGCTGGTGTATTCCGCATGGGTCAATTACTTAGAAGCACGTTTTGTGTAACAGTACACTTTAATGACATTAAAAATTAATTAATTTTTTTTTAAAAAAAAAAAACAGCAGAAAGAGGATTGATCAAATTCTATTGAGTTACTCAAGAATTTCTTCCTCCAAGAGAGAACTTTTGGCAAAGTTGTTGCTTTTAATGGACGGTGTGGTAGCAAAGAGAGAGTGCGGAACCGCCGGAGTTCCAGGTCTCTGACCTTTCCAACGTTGAGCTGGAAGTGCATGTGTCCTCTTGGCACCACGAAAACCCCACCTCGGTCCACCACTCTCGAGTAGAACCAGTTCTCGCTGTTCCCACCCTGCTCAGCAGCTTGCCATGGACCACGCAAACGACCTCCATGGTGAGTGGGTGAGTGTGTGTCACGGCACGTTCATCCTGCCGGGACGCAAGTAGAGCTGAGCCACGCTCATGCCGACGCACAGTGCTGAAGGTGACGATATGAGGAGAAGGCACAGGAGGCTGAAGAACAATGCCATTTGAGTCTTGATGATTGATCTTTAGAACACCGGCATGAGTGCATCAATAAACAAGAAAAAAAAAAAGTGAAGAATTCACTAGTGTTTCTTCGCTACCCATGCATGTACTTTTGAATTTTGGCATTAATAAGATACAAACATTTTAGAAAAAAAAAAAAGAAAATCTTACTGACTTGTTGTTTGAGAGCAAGGAGACAATGCACAGCGTTGCTAGTTACCTACTTAATTTAATTAAAGTGTGCCTGAATATGATGTAAGAGAGGGACATCGGAGGTATCTTTTACGTGTATCCTGAAGAGATTCAGTCTTGCTTTGCAGTCATCAATTTTTCTTTTTTTCCATATAAATGTGAACAAGCCACCGGAATCATACTTAGCCATGCTTCTTCGAACTCTCAATTTCTCTTTGTGGGAGCAATTGAGATAGTCGAAAAGTTGTTTGCAATATTAAACTATTTTCATTTCAGAAGTAGAACATGAAAAAAGAAAATGCAGTGGTATGTTCTGTATGGGGACTGGAGTGGTTATTAAATTTGAGTTGATGAGAAAAGTGGGCAAGGCTTTTCGGGGTGTGGAATATTCATCTGGTCTGGTTGAGAATGAATGCATGAGTTTGGTTGCTTTGTTTTGAGTTCTGGGTCCCGGTTCCTTCTTATCTAACCCGGGGTCAAAGCAAGAAAGTGAGCACCTAAAACCATATATGTCTTTCAAGTAAGTAGTGTGAGTCTTTTTATCCACAATAATGAAGCAGCAGAGAAGCTAGCTAGTTTTGAGCATCTGAATTTATCACCACTTCCTTCCTTTTGGCATCTCAAACTCTCACCCCATGAGCACTTGTCTCCTTACTGAGTCTTCATCCTTCTCCATTAATATTACCAAGTGGTCGTGGCCCTAACCAATTAGATTTTGTCATCTAACGAATTATTTTATAAAAACTAAGCCACCTAACAAACAAAAATCTGTCACTTCCATCTCCCCAGCATGCGAGCATCCTTCTCAAAGCCTTTTCTTTCAATTCAATTCACTTGAATTATTCCTTAATGATAATTTTTTTTTTGAAACAGTGTGAATAAACCACGTTTATTCATAATAACAGCGTTGTTACATTGTTGGTTGTTGTTACATGACTGATGTAAATATTACAACATGACAAGTTAGGTTCTTTCATGTAATGACCAACTTTAATTTGTCATAGTTCTCATCTCTCCGTCTAGTCGTGTGTTGGAGGATTATTCTCGGGGCTTCATCGACCTCGTCAGTACTACTCCCCTGAGGATAATCCATTTTGTTGAAGTCAATGTTCTTCTTGATCAGCTCTTTCACAACCTCCAATCATGGACGTTTCGAGTTATTCACTGTAAAAAAAAATCAATATAGTATTAGAAAATCGATGTCATGGATTAGTTTTAAGAAAACGTGACGTTTGTCTTGAAAACATTGTCTGCTCCTCTCGATCCAAATATTTCATGTGATTGCAAAGGTGGTCATGTCTCATCCCCATCGTAGGGTTTTGTCCATCTATGACGATATGTTGGGTGGTTTGGGGTGATGCAAGGAGCCCGAAGAGATCTTTATAGTACATCCAAATGGTTGAGGCTAGGAGGCATGAGAAGAGTAGGTGGTCGATAGTCTCGTTTTTATTTCGCACACGTAGCATGTCGTCCGGGTGTCATTCCGATGTCTCTTGTGTATGTTGTCCAAGATAAGGATTTTGTTATTCTTTGCCAACCATGCAAAAAGCTTGAGTTTGACGGGATGGACATGGGCATTTCCAGAATCCTTTTGTCAAGTTGCTCTGGATGTTTTTGTATATCCTGAATTTGTAGTATGACTTGACTGTGAAGCCCTATAAAGTTGTGAGTTTTCATGTTCTTTTGTCCATTCCCTACTCGCAGATTTGAAGGAGATGGTGGCCTAGTTGTTTTAGTCCCCCCTCTTATTATGTGGTTAGTGGCCTTGGCATGAGGATGTTGTCCCCTCAGGAAAATTTTCATTGTGTGAGCTAAACTATTTTTTTATATGTGAGGTGATGTAGCAAGGGTCATAGGATCTCCAGAGCTTGCTTGCCCCTCGATCCAGCTGTCTCTCTAGGCGTGTATATCTTGACCAAGGCTGAGGGAGGAGATGTTAGAGAGGACCACCGCATGTTCTTGGTATATTCCTTTTCAGAAGTAGGATACTCTGATTCTTAGTGGTTGATGGGTCCTCTTCGGGAGTAGAGGACCGTTAAGATTTTTCCACATATCCATTGTGTCTTGTGAGGGAGGCACCATTTACCTAATAAAGCCCATTAAAGTGTCAAAGGTGCAATATCCCCCAATCTCCCTGTTCTTTTGGCCTGTAGATCCTTTCCTAGTTAACCATGCGGTATACATTATAGGATGAGTCTGCTCCTTTCTAAAGGAAGTCCCTTTTGATTCTGTTGATTTTCTTGATGACCCATTCTTGGAGTCGATAAATGGACATCTAGTGTGTTGGGATGAAGGAGAGTATAGAGTTGATCAGGACAACGTTGTCTCCTAGTGAGAGTGATTTCCCTTTCTAGGTGGAGAGTCTCTTCTGTATTTTGTTTATAAGGCCTTACCAATCCTCTTTTATAGGTTTTTCTCCTAAGATAGAAACTCCCAAGTATATGATTGGTATTGCTTAGGTTGAGTAGTTGATTGTTTGGGCAAGTATCTCGGGGAGCGGATTGTTTGTCACTATAGGTATGATTGTGCTTTTGTTGAAGTTGATTTGTAAGGCGACAACCCCTCGAATAGGTAGAATATTAGTTTGCGGATTTTGAACTACTCCGCTCCCCCTTACAGAAAACGAGGAGGTAATCTGCATATTACAGGGTAGTGATTTCCTCGTCCATGTTGGGTGATATCTTGATTCCGTTGTATATGTTTGTTTGGATGACCTCCCTGAAAATCGTTGAGAGTATGTCCATGGCTAGTAGCCTAGTACCAATAACAACGATGAGAGGGGTCTCCTTGTCTGTGTCTTACAAAGTTAGCTTAGGATGTTTATTTTGGTAAATATGGACAAGCTACTATAAGCATGTCATTGGTGTGGTTAGAACCCTCAACCTCTCATTGTGAGAGAAAATGAGTTACTAACTTTTCTCGTAAAAGTTGGTTTGGCCTAGGATGTTTGGAGGAGTGACGTGATCCAAGATACCCATTTTGGACTGAATCCTCTTGCTTGTAAAATTTCCAACAAAAACTCTCAGTCAACCATATCGAAAGCTTTCTCGAAGTCGACTTTGATCAGAATCCCCCACTGTGTTATTTGTCTTCATCATATGTATTAGTTTGAAGGGAGCCTTGGTGCAATGGTAAAGTTATCGCCATGTGACATGGAAGTCACAAGTTTGAGTTGTGGAAACAACCTCTTGCAAAAAAAATAAGATAAGACTGTGTACAATAGACCCAAGTAGTTCGACCATTCGCTGAACCCACACATAGCAGGAGCTTTGTAGCACCGAGCTGCCCTTTTTATATGTATTAGCTCATCCTGTGGATGAGTCTTCATATGATAAAAGCTATTTGTGAGGTGTCAATTAGAATATCATCCATCACCATCCTTAGCCTATTGGCTAGGACATTGGACACTATTTTGATGGACCAGTTAAGGAGACTAATTGGTATGTAGTCCCCAACCCTGGAGGACGTGTTGTTCTTTAGGATGGTTAATATTGTACCCAGTTTATCCTTTTGAGGTTTGTGTTCCCTTGGTATAAATCTTCGAAGAACATCATGATGTCTCTTGTCACTTAATAAGTCACATTTGATTCCAAAACAGAGAAAGAACATCCCAGTGACGGGCCGCCACCAGTCGAAACCAATGGAACATTGATAGATTCTCTATTATTGAGAAGCTTTCCAACAAGCATAAAAGCCAGCAGCCAGCCACCATCCTCCATTGCAAAACCAGAACAACAACCAATACAACAAGAACAAAAACAAGAAGAAGAACAACAAGAAGAAGATGAGTGGTATTAATAATGGCGTTGGGAGTGGAAGTAAAGGATCCACAGAGAGAGCAGGGGACTGGTATTGCATATCATGTGGCAGTAGAGTTCACAACTTCGCCTGGCGCTCAGCCTGCATCAACTGCGGCTCTCTCCGGAGCAGCTCGCAAATGTTAGACGCCGCCATGCGCCCGGCCTGGAAAACCGGCGACTGGATTTGCATTGTGTATGCTTTTCCATTCTGCCATGCATGCGTGCTTATTCAATGTGTGTTAATTTAATTATACTGCTATTCATTTATCTTATGTATTTTAACAGGCCTGGGTGCAATGAGCACAACTATGCTCGCAGGACAGAGTGCATCAGATGCAATACTCCCCGGGAGTATAGGCATTGATCCAATTAACACTTATCATAATGAATTCTGTCTTTTTTGCTTGTTTCAGGCACTGAATTGAGCCGATTATATGTAACCATGCATCATGCATGCTATATATATATATATATATATATATACTGTCCAACTTTTGCTTACTCTTGCATTGTGCAATGTGTTTGAATGGAGATGTTAAAATCTCTATGAATTCATATTTTAATTTATATCTAAATTGAACAATGAGAACAAAGTTTGATTCTTAAATGGAGTTAATTACAGTGGTATAGAAGCAAACATTCACTGTGAAAGTGAGTTTGGAACCTTGGAAAGTGGTGATTGCGTTATGGGCAACAAGCACCGACTTCAATAATGCCTAAAAAATATTACTGAGTGTAGGAATAAAGAAAAAATTCTCCAGATAGTCAGATAGATGCCGAAAACTGCGTATATATATTGCCACTTTTTTTAGAACCAGCAAAATCAATTATGTATAACAAAATCTTAAGCATATGTGTCCACCTTTGTGGAAGGTTAAAAATGAAATGAAGAGTTGGCCTGTCTGATTTATGACAAAAAAGGTTAATTAATATTATATCGGCTGTTTTATCAAAAATATATTATAGTGGCCGTAATTATAATAGACATACTGCTTTTAATAAAAGGTACTAATTTTACCAAAAATGTTTGACAATGATAAATTGGATGGAAATTCCATTTTCTAGATAGAGTGGTTGGAAGTGGAAAAATTATCGTGATAGTGACAATGTTCCTTTCGAATAAAGTAGAAAGGCACCAAAATGTACAGAAGTGAGTTTTTATATGTTAAAGTTCATTTAATCTATTTTAATGATAAAAAACCAAACTAAATCTAAGTTAAAAACATGGATGTGCCAAAATGGGGGAAGTGTTTATGAAAATGAACAAATGAATTATAAGAGAAAATCAAGCCACTTCAATATCTTTTGTCACTTTCAGTAGAATGAACATACTAAAATTAAAAAATCAAAGCAACAATAATTAAATCAGACAATTCTACATAAATTTCATAAAAATTAAAAGGGTCATTTCTTTAAACCTAATAAAAAAAATGGGAAATAATTCCATTGGGAACTTATTTAGTTATATATATATATATATATATATATATATATATATATATATATATATATATATATATATAATTTATTTAGTTTGGGATTATAGATGAAATAAATTTTGAAAATTTTTAATTATTTGAGAATATATTTAATTAGTGGAATTCTTTTTTAAAACAAGAATATTTGAAAGTTATCTTTTTTTTTCTTTACCAAGCACTCCCATGAGGGAAGTCAAGGATATGGCCAAGAGCGAGCAAGCTCAATACTCCTGAATTCCCACTTTTATAAGAGAGGAACTTGATCCCGAGTTTTTCTCGAGAGAGTGAAACCTTTTAATAAAGTAACTCGGTACCAATAAGCCCCTTATATTGTTGATAGAGTTATCTAATTTAATATCTATGATTTTTTTTTCAAACAAAAACTTGAGACGGATCAACTTGACAAGTAATTAGAATTTTTAAAAATTTATATTTATCTAAAATTTTCAGTCAAACAAATCACTTAAATCATCTTAATTTTTCTATTTTTTAATTGATTTTTACAATAACAAACCTAAAACCAAAACCTCAAATAGAAAAAAACTAAAATGAAATCCACAGTGACAAATTATTCCCAGCTTATGTTTGGGTTGTAATGTATCATGATACTATAACAAGTTGGGAAGAGGGGAAGTACAATTCACAATCTACCAAACTTCTATACCGCAAGAATCTCTTCAAACATTCACTTGAATGTTGGAATTTGCTCAAACATGCAATCCTCTTGGTTGAACTACATATGATCAGCATTGGATTTAAGAACCTGCCCACATATTTCAATTCACAGCAGCACGAAAAAGGCCATCAGTTTTTTTTTGAAAGTTTTACAGGCTACAAAACAACTGAACTTTGGCCGGGTCTAAAAAAAAATTAATTTAAACTAGTGCACAAGATCATAGCACTTGGCTTCGGTTTCTCCGGCGGAGTAAACCTTTTGGGCGAAAGAACTACAAATTCCAAATGCATCACAAAGGAAAATATTTTAACACCATGACTACCACCCCGTTTACTTGAGTTTTGACTTTACTGAGCTCTGCAGTGGTTTTGCAATAGGTCGTGCCTGGCTTTTTGCTACTGCCTTTTTCACATTATACTTCACTGAGGAGACGGCACATATTACCGCAACTAACATAGTTGGGTATACATAAACTGCTGTTGTTGGATCTGTATTAACTGGCTTTCCAAGAAGCCCTTCTTTCACAAGACCCCATACCACCAACAAAGTTCCGAACATGCTCATCCTCCCAGGATTGATCAGACCAGCAAGTGCTCCTGCAACTGCGAAATAGCTCCCAGCAAGAACCTGGAGAATGACAAGGAACATTAGCTATACTCTGCCAACATCCAAAACCAAAATTGATCAACTTTAGAATTAGTTGACATGTATATTATAGAGGTAGAGGAAACCTCAAGCCGTTGGAGATCAACTACTGCTGATGCATTTTTAGCTCCAGTAAGGTTGTACATGTCGAACAGATCGTTCCATCTTGGAATGGTCATGTTGGTATAGAGTCCATTTGCAATTGCTCCAGGGAATAGAAGAGCCTTCACCATTGCTGGCGGGAATATTTCATTTGCAACTAATTGTGAAGATGTGACCTGTATTGGTGTTGTGCACATCCCAGACCTGCAAGCAACCCTGAAATGACAGAAAACTATGAGAAAGTGCAATTAACAAAACTCTAAGCATGTTGAAAGGTCCACCCTTAAGGGGTAGATGGCTTTTGCCTTTTTTACAGTAATTTAAAAGCTCTTGTACTAACTGGCTTTAAAGCTTTTCATAAGGCTGTAGCTGAGGCTTTTTTTTTTTTTTTAACTTCATAATCAGAGTTCATAAGCGATTAGAACTGTGATGCTATTTGAAAACATAAATGGTGGGATTAGGAACAACTACATTGACAGTAGATTGTACTTGAAAAGCTGCAGATGAGCAAAGATGGCAGAAAACAGAACAAACATACCAAGTTCTGAAAAACAGCATTTGGTTCTCTTTAAATGAGTTCATACTTCACAGATGTGAAGTAACAAATAAAAACAATAACCACTAGTTAGGATCTTCACATTTGGGGAACTACTGAGATAGATGGTGTAAGATTTAAAGGACAAGCACTTAAATGACAATAATAGTTGGCATTGTTTGGGATCATACACACAACTATGTGTATTATGTTCATAAGATGTCTACATTGTTGCAATAAGTGTATACACAACATTTGATCTATGCGTGCTGTACAGCTTGATGACCCTCTTTTGTAGGAATGATAATGAGAATTAGCAGGAAAGGAGGAGCATCTAATTAACTTAATTAAAAAACATGAAACCATATAGAATATATGGAAAAGACAATTTTTTGTCTAAAAATCATACAAACAAAACAGTTATCTCTATCAACACAAATTGGCTCATGATGCCTCATATTCTGTCAGTTGAAAACTACATAGAGATCTACACCAGTATCAGAGGAGTAGCATGACACAGACATTGGAGTTATGCTCTGAAGGTCCATGTTTCTACTCCCAAGACACTCAAATGATCAAGAAGCGGGACAGAGGTCCCTTGGTTCAGGGTTTACCGTGCAAATGGGTTCCTCCTTAGAAAACATGGATGGAGAGTTTGACACAGAACATAGGGAAGAACAAAAATTTCAAGGGTGTTTTGCTGAAGACCACATCATGTGATGAAAAAGGTAAAGTTTTGAGCTTGAGTGACCTAATCAATCCAATTGCCCATACAATAAGCGGGAGATGAACATGAATCTTAGCATCATGAATGAATTGCAAGGAAAAAGAAACAAACAACATATAATTGGAAAATAAGGGGAAAAAAGGATCTAAATCTGAAGAATAATACCTGAAGAGGGGAACTTGTAGGATGATGAGGAGGAAATAGACGCGAGCGGCGATGGAAGTCCAGTTCTTGGATGATGAAAATGGAGGACGAGCCATTGGAGAGGGAGGCCTCTTCTCTCTTCTCGCCTTCCTTCCGCTCTTCTTTATTTAATCCTTGGATCCCATTATGATCGTCTCCTTCTCCTAGGACCGGCCGATGCTTTTGCTGAGTTGCTTTGGCCTTTCAGAGAATGACTCTAATACCCCTCATTTTTTTATTTTTTTATTTTTTTATTTTTTTATTATTTATATATTTATTTGGGCCCTCCTTCCATTCCATTCCACTCCACTACACATTGATAGCATAACCATTAAAACACTCTAATAATTGTTTGTTTGGATGATTGTTTTTTTTACCAAAAACACTTTCAGAATAAATTAAACGTTTATGAGACAAATAATACGTTTGGATGATTTTTTTTTTTAAGAAAAAATAAAATCTGTAAAATAAAAAAATTTTGAAAATAATTTTTTTTCAAAAACTAATGATTTATAGTTTCTGAAAAAACTGTTCTATAAAAATTATTTTTGAAAATATCAATTATCAAAACACATCTCTTAAAAAAAATTTAAAATTATTTTAAAAAATGTCAATTATCAAAACACACTTTATTATTATTATAATTATTTATTTATTTATTTATTATTATTATTATTATAAAATAACTTTTGGATTAATCATCCCAAATACAAAAATAACAAAATGGCTTAACTTACTCTACTCTTATCAGAACTTTTTTAGAAATCCTTATATTAAACTTAAAAAAAATATATTTTTCTAAAAAACAATCCAAACAAGCCCTAAAAATACTTGGAGTGATGAATTAGAAGGCTTCATTTGTGAATGATGTTGAAATAAATATGATCACCATGTGAGCTTATTTGGGTAGATAATAGATCCCAAAGATTTATTGGAGAAAAAATTAATAAATAATTAAATGAGATTTAAAATAAATGTAAATAATTTAATACTAATTAACACAATCAAATATAAAAAATATGGTTATTTCATATTAGCTTTTTTTTAAAAAAAATATATATCAAATTGAGAATTCCATTCTCTTTGTAGCCGTAGAAATTACAGGTGTCACACACCATCTCTCTCTGGATTTGCCCCTTGGGCTTCCCAAGCGTTCAGATTTCTATTGACAGTGGCAGTGGGCCAGATCCATCCAATGGACCAGATCCAAAGTTGCCATCAAAGTCCCACACCAATCATTCACTGCGTTCCAATCGATAATATCCAACCAAAAGCTTCATCTCCAACTCCGCCAGCCAACTCCCAAGTCTCCAAGCAAAGCAAGAATGTGGAATGAGCTCCCTGGAGACCTCCTCGCCCAAGTCTTCTCCTATCTCTCACCGGCTTCCCTGGCCCGCGCCATGTCCGCCTGCACGCACTGGCAAGCCTGCGCGCGCTACCCCTTGCCCGCCTCTGCCTCGCACCCACCTTGGTTCCTCGCCGTGCCCGCGCGCGGCTCCCCACACTGCTGCTACGCCCTCGACCCTGCCCTCCAGCGATGGCACTGCCTTCCTCTCCGCTTCATCCCCCACCCTATCCGCCTACTCGCCCCCGTCGGCGCCGGACTCATCCTCTGCAAGCTCGCCACCACGGCGTGCTCCCTCCGCCTCGCCCTCTGCAACCCTTTCTCCAAACAATTCCACCTCCTCCCTTCCCTCACCAAGCCCCGCTCCAACCCCGCCGTCGGGCTCATCCCGTCAGAAGATTCCTCCAGCTTCCGCGTCTTCGTCGCCGGCGGCACGTCCGGTGCCTGCTGCGACGAGCCCACACTGGAGGTTTACGACTCGAGGGACCGCGACTGGCGGTCCGCGGGCGCAATGCCGGTGGAGTTTGCAGTGCGGCTGACTGTCTGGACGCCGAACGAGAGCGTGCACGCGGGCGGGACTATCTACTGGATGACGTCCGCCAGGGCGTACAGCGTCGTGGGGTTCGATGTGGAGCGGGGCTCGTGGAGGGAAGTGCGCGCGCCGATGGCGGACAGGCTCGAGTGGGCGGCGCTCGTCCAGACGAGGGACGCGGGGAGAATCGGTCTGGTCGGGGGCGCGTGTGAGGGGGAAGCGTGCGTTTGGGAGCTCACTGACGGGGATGAGTGGGCGCTGGTCGGAGAGGTGCCGGCGGAGCTGGGGAGGAGGTTCTGGAATCGAAAGGGAAGTTGGGGGGCCACTCGCTGCGTGGGGAGTGATAAAGCTCTCTACTTGTTCAGGGATCTGGGTTCTGAGGTGCTGGTTTGGAGAGAAGGGAAACGTGGATGGGAGTGGGTTTTGGTTCAAGGATGTTGTGGAGACGGAGAAGCTCTGATCCCAAAGCACAACATTCCCATTAGAGCAGTGCTCCTGCCACCAGTTTTGACTTGATTACATGTGCTGCATATCAAAGACAAACAATCTCCAGCTCAATTTGTTGTTGATTTGTGCATTTGTGGTAGTGATTTTTGTTAAATTTTTTCGAGCTGCATCCTGTTTGGCAGTCAGGATTATTATTGGGTTAGTACATATTTCCACATTAATATAATATTATTTATTTTAGATCCGAATTTTTATGATTTTATTTTTAAGTTTAACTTAAAAGACATCATAGCAATGAAGATGTGTACATTTCTTATAAACCTTTTTACTTTACTTTTTTTTAACAATTTTGAGAAATGCGGAATTGCATTCTTTTCAGATCATCACTGGATATATATATATATCTGCTGTGACGATCGGAATCTAGTGATTAATTGAACGAGCCACATCTGTATGTGAATAGTGCCGCTTGGAAGGTTGGTATCGGTCGGATGGAAGTGAACCTGGTGTTGTGGTTTTGCTGGCAAAAGGAAATAGCCTCATTTAATTAGTAGATTGGGTAAATAATGGTTGAAGTTTTAACTAACTAAATCTATCATGTGTTGTGTTGAAGGTCAACACCTTTTTAACGAGTAAAATGAGACTTTTCTTAATGAAGCATTGAAGCGAATGAACTTCTACGATTATGCTAAAAAAAGTATTGATTTAAAATTTTGTCATCCAAGGTATTGGTATTGTTGTGCACGTTTGACCATCGCATTCTAAAGATTGAAGCATATTTCCGTTACATAAAAATTAATTTATTTATATTTATAAGAAAAAATATATAAAATCTTGATGCCGAAACAGTGTAACTACAGTCAAACAGTCAAATTGTAAATTCACTAGATAAAAAGTTTATTATTTCATTTGAATAATAGGGAATACCTTTTCAATTTTTTAACACTGCCTTTCAAGCAGGGGCGGAGCCAGAATATGCAATAAGGGGCGAGCTACAAGTTAAAAAAAAAAAAATCATGTATAACAAAATTTTTATAAATTAAAAATTCAAAATCATACATTAACAATAATATTTTAAAATACAAAATAAAATCAAAAGTATAGCTTCCACCGGCAATCGAGAGATGAATGAAGAATTGCTCATGTAAGCAGTGCGTCGGTCTTTGGTAGAGTAGGAGGGAAGGGGATGGTAGGACTGACTAAATAGGGAAAGGGAGCCATGTGAAAAGGGGGCGGCCTAGGCGGAGGAAGGGGGGCGGAGGGTATCTCGAACAACGGGGTCCACTGACCTCACCGGCGACAGGGGGGGCGGTCCCCTGCCCCCCTATCCCTCCGCCCCTGCTTTCAAGCATTGAAGCAGAGGAAGTAAACTTTGAAGATCTTTCATCTGTTGTGAGGTAGTGGTTTTTATTTAATCATAAAGAGACTTTAAATCTTTTTTTTTTAAACTTCCTCTTCTCGGGGCAAATTAATGAGAGCTACTTTCCTTAGGTTCATACTTTTTATCTGCATGAGTTTGTGTTTTTATTTATTTATATATTTATGGTACAGAAAACCCAGATTGTTGTGTGAACGAAGCGCAAAACAAGTGCGGTAATCCATCGAACACTTGATGTGCAACTTCACATACACCTAGCAATAGCACAATAGATAGACAATACAAAAAGGATATACAAGCATACACTCAAGAACAAAATAAGACACCAAATTTTATGTGGTTCGGCCAAGAAAAACTTACATCTATAAGAGGACAATATTTCACAATATTTTGAGAAATTACAAGAGTAACAAGGAGAAAAAAATGGCTTAAATCAAGCCGCAAGAGATTTACAAGAGTCACCACTTTTCTCTCACCTCCAAACATCAAGGAATTTACCTTATAAGATCTACGGTTTCTGCACCTTCACATTCTTCTTTTGCTCTTCACACACCTCCTTTAAATCTGGACAGTTAGAACAACAGAGATGCATATTTGACTACATCCCCATTATCAGACAACTATAAGATTTACAAGAGTCACCACTTTTCTCTCACCTCCAAACATCAAGGAATTTATCTTATAAGATCTAGGGTTTCTGCACCTTCACATTCTTCTTTTGCTCTTCACACACCTCTTCTTTAAATCTGGACCGTTAGAATAACAGAGATGCATATTTGACTACATCCCAATTATCAGACAACTATTAACAGTCTAGCAATCTCGCAGTTTATCAACAAGTGTTTTCCTCCCTAGATATTTGATTCATATCTCAGTTCTCTATCATCTTGAGCGTTTCTTTGCATTCTATTGTCACTTCCCTTGTCCTTTTACTGGAATAGTTTTTTTTTTTTGTTGGACAGGATTTGGTGGAGTAGTTTTGAAATGTATTAGTTGTCAGTATGAATATAGCGCTTCCCATCTCTATTAGCGTCCGAATTCCTTCATAAAACCTGTAACATGACACCTAAATTGTCAAACATTCATTAAAGAGGGTTGAAACTCTCCAGTATTCCAAAAAGTTTTTCAAAAGTCTCCAATCCGAGTCAAATATCTTAGGCATCATAAAAAACTGGAAACTGGTTCAACTCAATTGACCACAAAAAGTTCGTAACCATCTGTGAACTTTCATCGCTTGCTCATTAATTACCATGTTAACCTTACGGAGCAATGAACGGGTCCAACAACTTCAATGGAGAGAAGACTTTTCCCATTCCAAGACAGACAGAAACCAAGAAGCTTGGTTGCAGCAATCCTTAATAATTGCTGAAAACCAAAAGTAATAAGTTCGGTTTTGGCAATTGTTGTTTTTAAAAAACATAATAGCCAACACCTGCAAACTGGTACCTACTCTCTTCTCTTGTTCTTACCGCGAGTCACAATCAAGCTACCATCCTCTCCATGTTCCAACTTTGTCTCTTGTCTCGTCTCTTCTTCATATAAGTAACAACTATTCTTTGTGTTCTTTTAAGACATTTGTTTAGAGGGATAGAGAGAGATAGAGAGGGATGGCTGGTCTGCAGAGATCTGTGGAGACGTTCAGGAGGTCAGGGTCATCAGGGTTGGTGTGGGAGGATAGGTTCTTAGAAGAGATGGATAACAGCAGTAAAGAGAAGCAGCAGAAGAAGGAGGCAGAGGAAGGCTTGGAGCTGAGGCGATCTCGGAGCGTGGGATCCGGCGGAGTGATGGAACGGAGCCAGTCCAACGGTGGGCGTGGGCGTGGCTACCGCACCGGCAGTGTCTCGCCTGCGCTGGATCCCCCTTCTCCCAAAGTCTCCGCCTGTGGCTTCTGTGGAGTTTTTGGGAAGTCTGGGCCTTCAAAGAAACCCAAGACTGGTAAGCGCACCAAGTGAATATTCTTCCTTCTTTCCTTGCTGGAATGGATGTTCCAATTCCTTTTAGTTTGTTCAGTGCTCTGTTTCATCAGACATTCAGCCAAACAGAGAAAGATCTACATCTACATCTACATACACTTGTTAGTTTGCATCCAAAAACCTTGTAGCACACAACACACAACTTCTTTCTTTCTTTCTTACTTTTTTTTTTTGGATAGAGCTGTGTAAATGGTTTGTGTGTTTGTAAGTTTGGGAAATTGGAATTCTATCTCTTTGGAGAAATTGTGGTGAATTAAAAGCGGCTTGATTTGATTGTGCCATTGTGGGATCATTCATTCATTCATTCTCTGGCATGTTTATACATGTTTCTGTTGAATATGTGGTCATCTTGCTCTCTCCTCTCTTTGTTTCTCTGTTTAATTTCTCCTGTTGTGATGATTGAGTGCCAATGAATTGCTGTTGTTGCTGATAAGATTAATGATGTTGCTTAATTGTTGCTTCTTGTTATGAATGGCTTTGATTGACTTGCATTTTTGTCCCTATTGGTATGTGGACACCTATGGTCTCTGGATTGTTCAACCAACCATGTTTCATGATGGGAGAAGACATTTTTATTATTAAAGTATTAATTAGTGTTCTCTGAAAACTACTACCATGGAAGTGCTGTGCATGATATTTAAACTACCTGCCAACCTTTGCCATCACAGTTAATTAGTGTACAAGTTCAAGTAGAAGTAGAACTTCACTGCAGACAAAATTAGTACATAATTCCCTTCAAATTGCGGAGCTTTTCAATGTCAAAAGCTTAAGAAATTTGCTATTTTTCGTTGTTGAAACGCAGCCATTCTGTTAATGGGCATCTAATTTTAAATTATGGCGAAGAAACGTGGTCAGCTTCAAACTAAATAATTAAGTTTTATTTCTCCTATTTGTAATTCCTTTCCAGGGTCGCGCCCATCTTCTCTGACTGTTCAACAAGGACCAAGAGTAAAAACATGAACACTAGTAAGCCCTGCAGCTGAATCTGTTGAACTGTTGCTTTCAAACAAATAATAATATTTATAAGTTAAGATAGAGGTGTTTGAACATTGAATTGGTTCATGAGGTATCTGAAAGCACAACAATTCAGAGGGTTTCATCTTCTCTTCTCACTGTCCATGTCGTAGATATCTCCTCCATGGTCAACTCCTACATGCTATATATATATGATCAATGATCCAGGTAAATTTATATGAGACGAGATCATAGGATTCTTATTCAATCACAATGTCTGCAGACATAGAGAGACAGAAACAAACAGGGTACTCGCAATACTGTATGTACACTTGCAGATCAACAGACGGTGCATGGATGCAAATAATACAGGCTGACAGGCTCAGTTGTCGTGTTTCTGACATCTATGCGTCACAAAGTTAAGTTGGTCTCTCAATCTGGGAAAATCCAAACTCCTCTGGGTTTTGAATGTAAGACAAAGGACGTTGGAACACTCTGTAAAACATTGTGCATGATCATAAACAAGAGACATATAGTACTATAGCCTAAGATGATGCCACTGCTGGGGTTTGAGTCCTAAACAACATGACAAGTATTTTCTCCACTGAGAAATAAAGAAAACAGCCTGTAGTGTGCGTCACAAAAGACCCATAACTGGTCCCAACAACACAATGCCATGTAGCCCCATACACCTTATCGAATTCCTGTCATTAATCCCCAATTAGCTAGAACTTATTGCTGATTTTGAAGAAACAAACAATTAGGAGCTAAATCAGTGAATGAATTAATGAGTGAATTTACCTTCTTAATGTCATGGGCCATCTTCTTAGAGCTGAACTTTTCAATGAGCACATCATCATAAACTCTTCTGGCGCATCTGAAGGCATGAACTTGCATGAACTCAGGCATGTCAGCAGCCATCACCTTCACGCCGAGAAATGTAGCCACGCTCGCGGCATTGAACTCTAAGGCAGACATTGACTTCCTCCCCTGTGTCACGCTCATTCTCGTAGCGGCGTCGGTCCCTTCTTGACAACATGCTTTCGACTTCTTGTCGCCACGTCCTGCATGATTTCTCATCATCATCATCACTTTCTGACGAGCAGTTGCAGTGGCGCCTTCTTTGGAGCTGCATGTGGTGAGGGTGGTGATAGACTTCTTGTTTGTTTTTGGCCTCTCTTGTTTCTCCATGGATTCCATCATTGCAAGCATTGAAATGAAGAAGTTGTAGTTTATATGAGTGGGAGAAAGAAAAAGGACATCCAGACCATACATGCATGCATGGGTCATTTCTCACACTGAATCAAGACAGCCTATTAATTAACTTGGAATATGAATAACTTAACCAGCCGACCATGTGTGATTGCCTGTCGCACAGCGATTAAAATTCATCCTCAAAAGAGCTGGTGGGTAGGGATCTGATTCATTTCTGTTAAGCAATCAATTTATCACCTAGCTAGTGGCTAGCATATAGTAACAGTAGTAGACTAGTAGTTGTTCTTGAGGTGGTGGCGGTGTGGCAGAGTGGGTGCTGTTCATGGGCATCAAAATAACTTATTTATCTGTCTGCTGTTCTGTTCTTCGTGCAGCCAATGAATGCCAGCACCTTTGGAGCCCACCAGTGATACAAACAAAGAGGAACAGTACTGTGTTGTCAGTTAAATGATAAGGAGCAGAAGACTTTATCAGGAAGTCTTGAAAGAAAGGAAGACTACCCAACGTGCTCTGCAGGATGTTCAGCTTGTATTCATCGACACTGGTTGAAGCTGTGGGTCATGTTACCATTGTTGAGCATGATGAGCTAGAGCTTGAGCTTTCCCTTCTCGTCTTCTGTTCTCCAACCACCACTCACTGAGAGGTCTCATCATCCCTGACACATGATATCGGATAATGCTGTCTTGATTGCAAGGATTTGGAATCACCTATGTGCACTGTCTATGGATGACTTGTTCAACGTTCTGGCCACATTAGAGAGAATACTCTATGCTATGAAACCAGAGGAGACATGTCTTGAGATTATTAGATTCTTCAGTCCTAATTGCACATGCTCTTTTGGTACTAATTGATACAAGAATGCATTTCTCATCTCTTTAGACCAAGAGATATGGGTGTAAGTTAAGTACTTTTGAATTAAAAAATAAAAAAATCTATGGTTTGGAGTACTCTTCTCATTATTTTCATTAACAGCATGTGATGCCGAATGGTGTTTTGGATCTTGTGAATGAAAAGAAATCTCAGAGCACTATCAGATTTACTAACATTGAAGTAAAATTACATTTGAAGCAAAAAAAATAAGCAGAAATTAAATTGAATCCTTTCTAGCTATGTGAGTTAGGAAATTGGCATTGCAGTACTGGAACAGTGGGAGCTTGACATTGCACCATTTGTTTCTGCTGTTTTTTTATGCTGGCGATCCTGCAGAGCTTGATGGGGTCTTCGTTGAGCAGTGGGATGACAGGGAGATTATCACAGTTGCAAATCTCAATCATAAGACCATCCGGATCATGGAAGAACAGCTGCTCCACATAAACTCCACCATCCTCCACCTGCCTCTGTATGTAGCTTATGCCCATCTCCTTCAGCTTTCTCTCCACCATGCTCATGCTCTCACACTATTTACATATAGAATAGTAATAAATGGATGTATATAAGGTGGTGTCCGGTTGTACGTAGTTCATGCATGCACGTACCTGGAAAGAAATATGATTGTCCTTGGGATTGATCTCTGTTTTCTTAGGTAGTCTTGCAGGGTCCTCTGCTTGCAGGAGATGAATACCAAACCCATAGTCACTGAACAGCCTGTATATACAACGTGAGAATAAATAGTTGTTAGGTAGTGGCAATAATCTATGAAAGATTGCATATGTGCATATATACTAAGTACCATGCGCCATCAAAATTGAAGGAAGCTGGCCTCTTGATAAGGAAGAAGCCAAGGACTTTCTGGTAGAACTGGAGTGATTTATCCAGGGAGCTGCAGAGTATGGAAATGTGGTTCAGGGAAGTGAGAGGTAAAGCACTACTAGTGTTATTATCTCTTTTCTGAAACATCTTCATTCTTGGATTGAAGTTGAAGTTGAATTAATGGGGTGTAGTTTGTTCCTTTATATATGGGGATTGATTTTAATCGTGAGACTGAAGTTTCTGAGTTTATTTTTGAACGTGGAGCAACTGCTGCCCTGGGAATAGAAACGACGAAGAGAGCTTTAAGTTGGTAAAAGACGCTGGATGAGAATAATCAGGAATCGAGTTTAGTTTGTTTGACCTGCTTCATTCAATTGGATTTGGGCAAAAGGTTCCAAGGCTTGCGTTCAATTGAATCATAGGATAGTCCATGCAAATGCGTCACGCTAAAAGTAAATGATACTAAATTTCTCGTTGACCCTTCACCAAACCGTGGGAGTTCAAGTGGCTCGTCATATTTATTATATATTATCAGAAAACACTCAGTTACTGCCTGTTAATTTGTCAAGATCTTTTGTGTAATATTTATTTAAAAATTGCATGACCTCAAGACAAACGCCCGTTTAAAGGAAGTCAGGGACTGGCATATGTATGGATCTCACCTCAACACATATAAACGATTAAACCCTCACCTGTGTGAATGGAGATTCAAACTTATTTTGTTTGAGAGAACACACTCTATGTAAGAACTCGATACCAATACGCCAAGAGTCTGATGGTTAAAAAAGGAAACTATGCTAATTGTTAATATTGAAGTTAGTGTGCTTTATTATATTTTTTTATAAAAAATTAATGAATCACATTCATTAACTAAGAAAATCTATTGACTAATACTAAATTATTCTTAATCAAAGTGAGTTATGTTTCCACGCTAGCAAGCACTTGCGGACATAGCTTATAATCAATTCAGAGCTAAATTAGAGAAGTAAGCATCCTTTGTAATCGTAAAGAATGAATCTATTTAATTTTATGATAGGTGACAGTAACAACAATAACCAAGCCTTAATCCTATATTAGATGAGGTCTATTATATGGATTCTCTATCTTCATATCCTTCGGTCGCAAAATCTAATATACGTATGTCCTTAGACGCTATTTCTCTCCACTTAATTCTAAACCTACTTCTACCTTTCTTCTTACATTCTATTACTAAACTATCATATTTTCAAACTGGGGCACCTTAAAATCTATAACGCACGTGTTTAAATCATCTTAAACATCCTTCTCTTATTTCATCTTCAGTTCTATGACGGGTGAAAAGCAAAAAATCTTTTAATATTAGTTTAGCTCGTTTGAACCCAAGATTAAATTAATTTTCTTTGAATGAGGTTGATTCCAACGAACAAGACAAGAGAAAAATTAAACACCAACTTAATTAGGAATGGGCTTTAAAAGGTGGGCCCATTGCAGCCCAGTCCAATGGGATGGGCTCTAATTGGACCATATAGGCGAGGGTAAGCCTGAATCTTAACCCGAAGCCAGACTTCTTCTCCAGCGTCGACGCTCTACTCCGCTCCTCTTCCAATTTGATTGGATTTGAGCATGAAGATCGATCTGGACAAGCTCCCTCTCAAGCGCTTGGACGCCATCGATGACTCCGGCAACGAGCAATTCCCCCCGTAGCCACTCCCACCATATCCTCCTTCTCCCGGCGATTCATGCTTGCATTCATCGATTGATTTGTGTTTGTGTTTTTGTGTGCACAGGGAGATGGGGAATGAGGAGAAGCGCCTGGATATGATCAGGCGCATTGATTTCTCTTCAATCATCGAACAGAAGGATGCCAAGAAGCAAAAAACCTCAAAAGACTCCTCCTCAATCGCGCCGGCCGCGCCGCCAGCGTGGCCGTGGCAAGGTTTTGTGGAGAACCTCCGCCTCGCTCACGAGGAGCTCTCCATCATCCTTGATCTCATCAACACTGTATGTGTTCTTCCTTTTACTCTTCAAATTTGCAATCTTTTTCCCCTTCCTATTAGTACTATACTAGCAAAACGGTACAAGTATCACCTTTAGTCTGTTCTTATTTCATCTTTGTGTAGGTTGAGGCGAACGATGCTGTGACCGTGGCTGGGATGCAAAGACCCAAGCAATTGCCAAACGAAAATCTCTCGGACATTGCAATCTCTGCAGCAACTAAACTACAAAGACTTCGGGTAATAGTATTATTACTTTCTTTTAAGTGTGTTTTCAAATGAGTCTTATCATCTTCGATTCATTCCTAGTACTGTTTGTATGCTGTGTGAGGAGCTGCCTCGTAGTCTCCTATCTAGTATGATCGTGATAGTCAAACAAGTTAATAAATATTGGTTTTTGTTCAAAGAATAAATTTTTAAGTGTTTTCTGAAGATATAATGATGGCTAGTTGCAATATAGCTTAAGTTGCGAATGTTGCTCCTGACTGTAGATTACTGATGATGTCAAAGAGTTATTCTCTGGTAAAATATGGTATTTGTGGTATGGCATTAATAATTTTCTTCTCTGAACTCACTTTTGGCGGTATCCAAGTCTTTCTACCAGACGATTCTGTTACAGTTTTCTAGAACATTTAGTTAACACTTATATTCAAAATTAAGCACTCAATCAAAGGTCATTGTGCAAGACCAACTGTTTATGTATCTGACATAAGTGGACAGTAGCTTCTTAAATTTTCTTCAGTTCATATATGCATCGCATGAGAGCTTGGTGGATTCTTGCAGATGTGGATTTTTCCTATCACTTTTATGTCCAGTTCTTCTCTTGGTTATTTGGCATATTTTACTATCTTGTATGGTTAATAGATGCTAAGCAAGCGCCAGTTTTTCATATCCATGTTCAGCAACTTGGTAGGTATTTTAAGCAATCTTCCAAAGCATTAGAGCAGCAAGTTGCAAGGGAGGCGAGATTTTATGGTTCATTGATCAGGTATGTGTTCACACTAATGGTGCCAACAGTGCTGTTCACCAATAGCATCTTGGCTTCACACCATATTCACTGACAGGTTGCAGCAGAATTGGAAGGTAAAACGGCAACGTCTTGCGGCAGCTGGTCCAGGCAATGAGGGTTTTACCATTGATCTGCTAGACAGTTCATTGCTAGACTTTACAGCTTCTGCTCGATCATATTCTCCATCTACAATACGCATTGATCATGATTCTGCCGGGAATCTGGCCGTGCAATTGCCCCAAAAGTCATGCCGTACTCTATGTCTAAGTTTTCTTGGAGCACATCCAAATTACGTGCCAAGAAGCTTTGTAAAATTTACTATGTATGGTTCAGTTGAGCATGTTTCTCATGGAAGCAAGAAAGAGATTTTGACTGATGAAGATGTCAATGAATGCGTCAAAAATGCACATAGTATATTACGAGAGATTCGTCGCTCAATTTTTGAAGAGCAGGTATTTCTGTCGGATGATTTACCATCTTTTCTTTGCTTTTTATTACTGACGTCTGAATGGATCATCCAATACAGGTTTTTGATATGGTGAACCAAGAGAGCTCCAATTCATCACCAGTAGTGAATGTGACTGGGATGCGGGAAGATTTTCTACAGTTACGCATTGGTCAAGAAACTTCTGTGTGTCTATGCCTTGTTCCCTCTGGGAAAGAAGACAATAATCAGGCAACTGACTCCAGCGGTCAGCCTCAAAATGGGGAAAATGGGAATTTGCATTCTGATTCATTAGATATGATGGTGTTGGATGAGAAGCATGATACTAGAAATTTACCGGGATTTCCAAGTCCAGTCAGTTTAGAAATTTACTTGCAAGATATGTTCCATCAAAATGTTGTTGCTAGAGTTAAGGATAGGCGCCCTTTTGCTCCTCGACATCCCCTATCCAGTCCGCATTTTGCTGATGGAAGTGGTCTCCTGGGTCATTTCTGTATGACAGTTTCTCATAGAATCTTCTCTAACAAAGTGCTATCTGAGCTTGAATGTCTGGTAGAGAGTCTCTCTTATCTTATAAAAACAAAGGTGTGGAGTGATATCTTTGATTGTGATCTCATTCTTTTCATGCATGCAGGTGAGCAGGGTTCCATACCTTCATTTGTTATCCCATCCTACCTGGCATTCACGGACATCTTCATGGTCGCTCTCATTGAAGGTTCCTCAGTCAATCCTTCGTTCTGGGGGACAATCGAAGTCTTTAGATTCTTGTGAGATAAAGAGTGGATTTAGGTCACAATTCTATACAAAGGTCATGGTGAATGATGACCGGATCAGTGTAAGTGGAGAAGGTTCATCTAGCATCATTGGTTCATTCAGAAGCAATTCTGTCGACGTATGTTCAGTGAACTGTTATAGCTGTGACCTGGAAGATCTCTCAATGATCCTGCTGCAGCAGGTATGCCGATGTTTATTGCTTCCAGTTTTGGTTCTGTTTTTCATTGTTGTCTTTTCTTTAATTTTTCTGGACTTTAGATGAATTATTCTTGCGATAGAGAGTAGAGACAGTATTGTTAAAGCCTGTAAGTATTTTGTGGGTATGATTAGTGTTGTAGCATTTAAGTATCTTGGTATAAGCAGGCTCCTCCATTCAAACAGCCTGTAGTTTTTCTAATATTGACTTTAAAAACATTAGAGTTCTATACATAAGCTATTGATGCAGAAACAAGCACTCTTTTTAACAGGTTGCAGGCCAGGTTATTCGATGGCTCCATGAGGAAGCCTTAGTGGTTGGAATGAAGGTGAGCAGGGACTTCTTGTGCTTATATTTTGACCTCGATCAGGGTGAGACACTTGGCCTAGTAGCACATGTGGATCCCCATGATACTCGTGGATGCATTTCATGGTGGGTTGTACTGGACGATGGTTCAGTAGATGACGGAAATCTCTCCGCAGGCAATGATGACCATGAAAACAAACGATGTTTAGGCCATTTGTCTTTAGAAGCATTGTATTCTGCATTAATGGATCTAGTCAACTTGTGCAGTACTGGTGGTGGTCATTGATGGTTTTGAAGTTCTAGCACATTGATAGTTCAACTAACCTTCATCATCAGGTCAATAGTTCTGGCAGGAAAACATCCCACCTTTCAAGGCATTGGCACCAGTGGAGTTGGAAAGAAGATGCTGATATGGTTTTACTTTTTCTGTATGTGCTCTAAATTATCTCTCCTTTGTGTACCATTTTTTTTGTTGGGACTAGGAAATGCTATTCGTAGCTCTTATTATCATTGTAAAAATCTCTGGCTACAATATGTAATTTTTATGAGCTTGTTTAATATTAAATGGAAGCATCTTTGGTTGCACATATTATGGATTAATGGATCAGGTTGGAACCCGCAATCCAATCTATTCGTCTCTTTTCTCATATTCCATCACCCATGAATCTATTAATTAATCATCGTGGTTTGTTTGGGTCTACTTTGCCTGCTCCCCACTCACTTGTGCGACAAATACATCAAGACAGACAAAGTGATCACAGAGGGAGGTGGAAAGAGGAACAAGAGCAGAGAACTAAATTAATATGCACACATCCTTCTCCAAGTTCCACTTCTTGAACGCAACTCCACTTTCCAATCTCTAGGAAACAAAGACAGATCATATTATTGTTAAATTTTACTAATGAGTTCTTTTTTCTTTTTTTTTTATGGCTCACAACTCAAAAGCACAACAAGAAGCATCATTAATTAAATAAAAAGAGACAGAAAGAGAATAGATTCCCCTTCATCCTCTCTTCCTAATGGTCTTTTTAAGTTTTGGAATTTAGATTTTATTAACTAGTAAACACAGGCCTGCTATGAGATTGCCACGTAGTTGTGTTTAGATTTTTTTTTTTTTAAAAAAAAGAAAAATAAAAGAAGGTGGGCTTTGCTTTTCTAAAGCTGGCAGCCTGCACAAGACTGACAAGAGTGGACTCTCAATTAAAATGCCATGCATGCTCTCTTTATTTGCTATCATTTGTGTCTTAGTTCTTGGGCCCGCAAAGAGTTGTGTTAATTTGCTCTCAATTTTTCTCCG
This sequence comes from Dioscorea zingiberensis, assembly GCA_026586065.1. Taxonomy (NCBI): domain Eukaryota; kingdom Viridiplantae; phylum Streptophyta; class Magnoliopsida; order Dioscoreales; family Dioscoreaceae; genus Dioscorea; species Dioscorea zingiberensis. The sequence continues at coordinate 6,003,320 of CM048822.1, read as the reverse complement.
TTCCATTACACCACCTCCACTTCCCTCCTTTTCTTCTCTCTTTGATTTTCCCTTTGAGGGTTTGTTTGGGTTCTCAACGGCATCGTTGCTCAAGGAAATGGCTGCTTTTAATACTTGTTCAAAGTTAGGAGTGGAGTTGTGGGGGTTGGCCTGAAGACTGGAAGATGGAGGACAGGAGAAGGCAGCCACCTTTGGTATCTTCTTCTTCTTCTTCTCTCTGAGTTCTCATTGATGAACCATTTTCTTTCTGTCGATCAAAATTTCATCTTTCTTCTTCCTCTTCCCAGACTCTTCATTCCCATTCTTTCAAATTTTTATTATTTTTATGTCCTTCTAACTATTTTGTTCTGAATGCTTTCTGTGCTTTTTGTACACAATATCCTTTTTTCATCATTCTGAATTTTATCAATTTCGTTTAGTTTGGATTCCTTGACATCGAAAAGGATCGAAGGGACAAGGCAGCACCTTGAATTTTCAAGTTATTTGGAAAAAGAAAAGAATGTGAATATCTCTCTCTAGGAGAAACTGTAACAATAGTTACTTTAGTTGATGCTTATCATCTCTTTGATACCATCAGCTGCATCCATATGATTCTATGAAGATGGCTTCTTTTTTATTCTCTGATACATGTTTATTATAGCTCTTCAACTGAGCTAAAACTTAATCATATATTTTTCTTAATTTTCTGTTGAGTTGGTATTTCTTCAACTGTCTGTCACACATGACAGGTTGATTCTACAGCATGTCTCTGTAGAGTGGATGCAGGGGCCAAGAAATTTGTCCCAGGATCAAAGCTCTGCGTTCAGTCCGATGCAATCCAGCCATCACCTCTCCACCAATCCAAGCACAAGACACCGGCAGCTTCTTCAGGAGCTCTGCTGCCCGGCCTCCCTGATGACCTGGCCATTGCGTGCCTGGTGCGCGTCCCACGCACAGCGCACCACAAACTAAGACTGGTTAGCAAGGGATGGCGGCGTCTTCTCGCCGGAAACTACTTCTACTCTCTCCGCCAGAGCCTCGGCATCACGGAGGAATGGATTTACATCATCAAGAGAGACAGAGACGGCCGCATTTCATGGGATGCATTCGACCCCATAACTCAGCAATGGCAGTCTCTTCCTCCCATCCCGGTGGAGTACTCTGAAGCTCTTGGGTTCGGGTGTGCAGTGCTAGGTGGTCACCAGCTCTACGTGTTTGGAGGCAGGGATCCAGTGAGAGGGTCCATGAGGAGAGTCATATACTACAGCGCCAGGACCAACAGATGGCACCGGGCTCCGGATATGCTACGCCGTCGGCATTTGTTCGGCTCGTGTGTGCTGAACAACAGGCTGTACGTGGCCGGCGGGGAGACCGAAGGAGCAGAGCAGTCTCTCAGGTCTGCAGAAGTGTATGATCCCAACAAGAACAGGTGGTCACTCATTGCGGACATGAGCACGTCAATGATTCCCTTCATTGGTGTAGTCTATAAAGGGAGGTGGTTTCTCAAAGGGCTGGGACCTCATCGCCAGGTCCTCAGCGAGGTTTACATCCCCGAAGTGAACGCTTGGTTCCCGGTCTTTGACGGCATGGTGAGCGGATGGCGCAACCCGTGCGCCTGCGTGGACGGGCGTCTCTACGCGCTGGAGTGCAAGGACGGGTGCAAGCTGAGAGTGTACGACGGGGGCACGGACTCTTGGAGCAAGCACATGGATAGCAAGGTCCATCTCGGGAGCTCTCGGGCGCTGGAGGCCGCTGCGCTCTTTCCGCTCAATGGGAAGATGTGCATCGTGCGTAACAACATGAGTATTTCTTGGGTTGATGTCGTTGGACCTCGTGATGGTAAGTGTAACTGGGAGACTCTGGCTGGTCAAGGCCCTGTCAAGACGTTTGTGACAAATCTCTGGTCGAGTCTGGCTGGGCGTAGGCACCTGAGGAGCCACATTGTTCACTGCCAGGTTCTGAAAGTTTAGTAAATGTATTAACATGTTATGGAGTAGTAAGTAACAGGGAAAATGTATTAACATAGTTGATTTTTCTTTTTTGCTAATGGAGTTTATTTATACAAACCAGCCAACCAGTGTTGCAATCATAATGTTGCTTTTACTCAATGCTTTTGGCAGCATAACTCATCTGCGATTCTGCATAATGAGTTTATTTTTAGAATATTGCTGAAGTTTCAAATGGAATGGCCAGAGAAATTTCCCATTTTACACATTGAACCAGAAAGATGATTGCTTCAGGCCTTCCACAAGTAGGCAGTGTTGACACCTGGTGGAGTACTCTGAACAATCTGTTCAGACACAGCTGGAAAGCCTCCAAATAAATAAAGATAAAGATAATGGTATGTGAAAGGCTTGCTAAAATGGCCCGCAAGAAGATGGAGTAGGTTTTGTTGTTGCAGAATGACTCAATAGATGTGGTCCGTTGTGCTGAAAGAAAGGATGGTACAGTTGGACTCCTTCAACATATAAGGGTGTTTGCATTTCAATTAGGCGTGAAACCTGCACAAAGAGCTCTCAGGCATGATTTTCACAGACAAAACTAGTATCGCACATTGTATCTACAGCAATAATTAACAGAGAGAACAGTGATAGTAAAGATTTTTTTTTAAAAATAAAATAATAATTCATCAATTATTGCACACTTGAACTTATATTGACCAGGAATAAGCTTATTTATGGCCCCTAAAGAAATTATTACCTCTCAAGTAAAAATATATCTGCCAATTAAGGAACAAATGATACCAACCTTCCGAGTGATGTTCCGAGTGGCTAAGTTAGGTTATGCTTGTGTGTATGTCGCACAAACATTTGGCATATATATTTGCATGTTGCAGGCCAAGTTTTCAAATTCTATCCAAAACTAGTTTTTGTTGTCTGAGACATCTAATGAATTCTGAGGGGAAAAAATCATAAACAAAAGGAATGCATTGCAACTAGATACTTACTGCTCGGCGAAAGGCAAACATTTCTTCCTGACCAGATAATAACGATACTATTCCAAGTGCAGGACCTGTGCCAACACTACCTGTGGCTAAAACATCACGCCGTAGTTTTCCACCTTCTGTCTCGGTTTCAAACTGGAAACTGCATATGTATAACTGAAGTAAGTTGAACTAACCCAACAGTCAATCAATAATAAATGATTCAAATATTCCAATCTCTTATACATAAATGTAGACATCTGGTAATAACATAATTCAGGGTAGAAAATACAGATTAAAGTATAATTCAACACAAGCAAACAATCCCCAAACATTTAAGAGGGCAAGCAAATACTATAATTGAGGGGTATAAATTCTAGTTGATAATTGACAAGCAAACATAAACTGAGAAATAAGTACAGGATGCAGATTCTGATTAGAACTAGAGTGATTTTCAACAATTTGTGTTATGATTGCAAAACTTGAAATGTTTATTCTACCAGAAAGAGCTAGTACATTAACTAGATTTCATGGGCACATGTTTTTACAAAAGACAGAAGAAATATATACCACACATCTATGAGATAAAAGGCACATTAACATAGTCAATTAACAATGCAAAGGGGCAAACTGAGCTCATTATCCAGGTCCTTAAAGTTACTTTTACAGCGTCAATATAAATTACCTCTCCAAATCAAAAAGTGTTCCCTCATCAGTTCCTTGAAATAGATTTTCAATAGAAGATGCTGCTGAACAAAAAAGGCAGCAGTGGTGATTGTACAATTCATCAATAAGGGTGATAAACCTCCGTGCCTGAGAAATAAAAAATAAAAAAAAGGTTAATAGTAAAAGCAGTGATTTCATTATTATAAAAAAAAATGAGGGTATTTAGGTCTTCCATCAGACTAAAAGTAACAAAGAGTGAAGCTTCATATTATTGTAATCTTGCTGTCCACACAACCATGAACCTTCATACTACAGTCCAATTTAGACCACTGTAAGTAACTTGTGTAGATGCAAGGATGGAAAAGGTTCTAGAAGTTGTGGTTTTCATACAGACAGTACTATTTTAAGAATTGTCGATTATTATTCTTAAAACAAAGTTAAAGAAAAACCAGATGGCTGATCCATGTAATGATGATCCTGATATGATTCAAGATGGATTGGAACTCAAACAGCTCAACAGAATAGCATAAAACCCTAATGAAGAAAACACAAGGCTATTTGATTGAATACCCAGTACAAATCTCTCCACAAACCCCTTCAACGCCCAGACCAGGCAATCACTAAACGAGAAAGACTACACTACTAACAACAAGCGAACTCTATATCAAGGCCATCCACAGAGAACACCAACGGCAACCTCAAGAGCTATTCGAGAGGCTCCCTACTCTCCCACCACACTCCACCTTCTCCTCCCCTCCCCTGCTGCCCTCTCCCTCCTCCCTTTTGTTCTCCAGCCTCCCTGCCTTTTGTTCCCAAATTGCCCCTGACAGCAGAATCTGCAGCCCAACTGATTCCAGCGCGCTTGCCCGTTCTGTCCCCCCTGCAGCTTGGTCCCCCACCACCTCATGTGCAATGCTCCTGCTGTTCCTGCTCACGTGCTGGGCATGCCTACCTCTCCTCACATAGGTGCGCTTAATGGGCGGTATATCATTGCTTCCCGCCCAAAGAGTCACCTTGTCCTCAAGGTGAAAAGAGGGAAATTGAGCTTGAATCAGCGGATAGGGCTCCCATGTAGCTTCAAACTCTTCCAGGCCCTTCCATTTAATCAACACTTCGAATTCTGAACCGATCTCCTGGCCCCGACGATAGCCCAGCACCTGTTCTGGTTCAACCCGTAACTCCATATCACCGGTCAGTTGGGGAGGAATCTCCGTTGCTGCTGAGTGTTCGCCAACCGCCTTCTTCAACTGCGACACATGAAAAACAGGGTGGATAGATGCCGAATCTGGTAGTTGGAGTCGATAGGCCACCGCTCCAACTCTTGCCACAATCGGGTAGGGACCAAAAAACCGTGGTGCCAGCTTTTCGTTAGCGACGAGCGCACTGGGCCATGTAAGTGGGCTAACTTCAGATAAACCAGGTCCCGACAGCTTAACGCATTTCCGCCTATGAGTGTCACTGTCTTCTTCATCTTCCTCATGCCATGAAGCGTACCGCAGCTCCTCTAGCATCTGATCACGCTCCACCAACAACCGATCCACTTCAGAATTAGGAGTGGCTCCTGCAGTAACACGAAGTAAAGGAGGTGGATCCCGGCCATAGACCACCCGGAAAGGAGTAGTGTGGGTGGCCGTGTGATACGAGGTGTTATACCAATACTCGGCCCAAGGAAGAAAGCGTGCCCATGACTTCGGTTTGGCATTGGCGAAGCAACGGAGATATGTCTCAAGACAGCGGTTGACAACTTCCGTTTGGCCATCGGTTTGGGGGTGGTATGCGGAGCTGTGTGCCAACGACGTGCCTTGTAGCCTAAATAGCTCGCTCCAAAAATGACTCATGAAAATGCGGTCTCGATCAGAAACAATTGACCGTGGCATCCCGTGCAGGCGTACCACCTCCCGAACAAAAATCACTGCCACTGATCGAGCTGTGTATGGATGCTTCAGTCCAACAAAGTGACCAAACTTGCTCAGCCTGTCGATCACCACCAAGACGGAGTCATACCCTTCGGACAGCGGCAGCCCCTCTATGAAGTCCATTGACAAGTCATCCCACACCAGCTCAGGGATAGGAAGCGGCTGTAATAACCCTCCCGGAGTTAAGGTAGAATACTTATTCCTTTGGCATACCTCACACTGGGCCACATATTGCTGGACATCTCGTCTCATTCCTTCCCAAAGACAAGCAGCCTACCCTTTTCAGCCGCCTTCAAGACACCAACGCCCCCAATGTGGTCGTTGACACTCGTAGAATCGGCCGCTTAAAAGGGGAATTAGAGGGTATAACAACCCGGCCCTTGTACAACAGTTTGCCTTGCACTAGCTGATACCCCTCGGGAGTGCTTGAATCTGTCTGCAGTTTGTGTATAATTTCCTGTAGGTGGGGGTCTTCAACTCGGCGCCGTGAGTCTCCAAAATCCAATGTAATGTGGAATCGATAATGGCAACAAGGAAGCCGGCTCGGTGTCCTTCGCGGATAATGCATCACCGCCTTTGTTTTCCGCATCGGGCTTGTACGGATGTACCGAATCAACCCCAAGAGTTTGGTTAGCCATTTCTGATGTTCCATACTAACCAACCGCTGCTCCAGGAGGAACTTAAGACTCCGCTGATCGGTCCGGACAGTAAACTTCCTTCCTACCAAGTAGTGACGTTTTACCTTTCAGACCGCTAACACAATGGCTATAAGCTCGGCCATACAATGCATTTTGTTGTGCCTGCATTGTGGTTTCAAATAGGCAATCGCCTTGGTTCTCGGTGATCAATACCGCCCCAACCCCGAGCCGATGCATCCGATTCCCAAAGATAAAAGGTCATGAAATCGGGAAGAGCTAATACAGGAACTGAAGACATGGCTGATTTTAATGCTTGGAAAGCTTGTTCAGCCTCTTCTCCCCAACAGAAATTGTCTCGTCGCAACTGATCGGTCAATGGTCGTGCCAAGTTACCGTAATTGCGGACGAACCTCCGATAATAACCCGTCAAGCCCAGAAATCCACGGAGCTCTCGTATGGTTTGCGGTGTAGGCCACTCCATCATTGCTTTCACCTTGCTACCATCGGCTGCCACACCTTGCGCGGAGATGATGTGCCCCAAGTACTCCAAACGCTCTTGACCGAAGTGGCACTTCTTGCGGTTGGCATACAGTTGATGAGATGCCAGGATGCCCAGGACTTGCTCCAGATGCTTCACATGGTCCTCCATGGTCCTGCTGTATACGAGGATGTCATCAAAAAATACCAAGACAAACTTCCTCATACCTTCCCGAAAAACCTGGTTCATCAATGCTTGGAAGGTCGCCGGGGCGTTCGTCAAGCCGAAGGGCATTACGAGGAACTCGTAATGGCCCTCGTGGGTTCGGAAGGCCGTTTTGGGGACGTCTTCAGCCTTTACCCGAATCTGGTGGTACCCTGAACGCAGGTCCAGTTTGGAGAAGATTGTGGCTCCCTGCAGCTCGTCCAGCAACTCGTCGATCATAGGAATTGGAAACTTGTCTGCCACGGTCGCCTTGTTCAGTGCACGATAGTCTACACAGAAGCGCCAGCTGCCATCTTTTTTCTTCACTAACAGCACTGGACTGGAGAACGGGCTGACACTGGGTTGTATTATCCCCGCCGCAAGCATGTCTTGGACCAGCCGCTCGATTTCCTCCTTCTGAGCATGGGGGTACCTGTATGGTCTCACACTAATAGGTGGCGTACCTGGGACTAATGTGATTGCGCCGGGTCCTCTCCTAATCCGGGGTAGAGAATCGGGATTCGCTAACACCCCGCAAGCTGGCCGTAGAGCTCCCCGGAGCCGCGGTACATCCTCTTCCACGTTTTCCCGAGTCGCTACAATGTTGCTGAATTCCAACAGGATGCCTTCGCCCTTGTCCCTGAAAGCCCGTAACATTGCCTTCAGAGATACGAGCGAGTTGCACAGACTTGGGTCTCCTTGTAGGGTCACCTCCTTGCTGCCCACCTTGAAGCGCATGGTGAGTGCCTTCCAGTTCACCCTCATTCCTCCCACAGACATGAGCCATTGCATGCCCAGAATCACATCGGCACTCCCACGCTCGAAAGGCAAGAAATCGTCGATGATTTCGACGTTTGGTAGGGACAGACGCCTCACCGCATATCCCTCCCTTTCACCTGCGGTATCCCATTCCCCAAAGCTCGATTCCCCACCGTAATCGAAATTCCTACTGCTCACGAAGCTCCAATGAGATGAAGTCGGACGCCCATACCAATCATTACCACCACCTCTTGCCCAAATGGGACGCCTCTGGATCTTCACAAATTCTCAAGCGTGATAGCCCTACTCACAGAGTCGAGTAAAGCTCTGCAACTTCTTCATTGGCTGGGTTGTCCTCCTCTTCCAGTTCCTCTCCTCCCTGGGAGCCGGGTTCTTCTCCCTCGATTTCTCCTCTTTCCTCGCCCACCAACAGACGCATCTCCTCATGGAACACCGCCCCTGATCGGTACTTTTCGCCGAAATGAAGACAAGCCTTCTCCTCCTCGATCAGACATTCTCGGACAACCGCTTGAATTGGGGATTTGGATGGTGAGGCGGTGCCCTAGTTCCTGACTGAACAGCCCCGGTTTTGGGAGGAATTGGGCCGGTTCTTTGGTTAGCTGGCTGGAAATGAACCCGTTGGCCCATGGGGCCCCCCTGGTTGAGTCCGGTCCCAGCTGGATTCCTCACCTGTCCACCAACTTGCCCGCCCCCTGATGCGACCTTGTAATTGTGTCCCGGGTTTTTAATAGCCCAACTGGTCCCGCCTAACTGGGTTGACCCCCCTCCTGTATTGCTCCTGGGGATCCCCTGTTTGGTCTCACCTGGTGCATGGCCTGTGTGGCCCATCCCAATGGCCCAGTTCCTCTCCTCCACCCGTTGGGAGTAATCCATAATCTCATCTAATCGGCGAGGCATAATCAACCTAACTTCTGCTCTGATTTCTGGTTTAAGCCCATTTATAAAGGTGCTGATTAGCACGTGCTCAGGGACATCATACACCGTCGCCGCGTGCGTCTCGAAAGCCCGCCGGAACTCCCTCACCGTCCCTTCCTGGCTATAGCAAGGGAATCTCTCACCTGTTTAGCCATCTTCAGGTTCTGTCGAAACGGGCCGAGTAGCGCGACTTCAATTCCGGCCAACTCCCCATCTCAAGGGTCCTCCCATTGGCCAGCTAACGCTTCCGGCCGAAGCTCACCGCCGCCAAGATCCGCCTTTTCCCACTCACAACCGGGACATGGCGTACCTTCTCTCGCCTAAGGTCCATCCCTCCGGATTCCACCCATCAAACAGCGGCATCTCCAAGCGCCGTCCTGTGAGCTCCAAGCGCACGGCCTCCTCCGGTCTCCGATTCACGGTGTGGATTTCACCCCCTTGCCCGTAACGCCTGCCCGGATCCCATCCTTCACCTGCCTCATGCTGCTACTGGCTGGGTCGACCGCTTCCTTTCCACCATGGCTCCGCGGCCCCGTGGATGTTCGCTCTCCGAAGGAAATCTCACCATCGGCTCCGGCTGGACCTGATCCTGCATCTCCTTTCACTGGATTCGCCTCCCCTAACGCCGCCTCCTCTTCCTCTCGCGCAAAGATCCGGGTCCATTCGATCGAGTATCGTCATCTTCTCCAGCAGGGTACCCACGTTCCTTTCCAGAGATCCCAGCTTCTGCAGCTCATCCCTAATACCCCCCATCTCGCCTTGGACTTCCCCCATCTTCTCCTCCAAAGAGTCCAGCCGGCTCTCTGCCTTCTTAGCGGCCATCCCCCCCTTGGAATCGACCGTCTCTGATACCAGTTTGATATGATTCAAGATGGATTGGAACTCAAACAGCTCAACAGAATAGCATAAAACCCTAATGAAGAAAACACCAGGCTATTTGATTGAATACCCAGTACAAATTCCTCCACAAACCCCTTCAACACCCAGACCAGGCCATCACTAAATGAGAAAGACTACACTAATAACAACCAGCAAACTCTATATCCAGATCATCCACCTAGAACACCAACGGCAACAACCAGAGCTCTTCGAGAGGCTCTCTTCTCTCCCTTTCACACTCCACCTTCCGCCTCCCCCCTGCTGCCCTCTCCCTTTCCCTTTTTGTTCCCCAGTCTCCCTGCCCTTTGTTCCCAAATTGCCCCTGACAGCAGAATCTGCAGCCCAACTGATTCCAGCGCGCTTGCCCCTTCTGTCCCCCCTGCAGCTTGGTCCCCCACCACCTCATGTGCAATGCTCCTGCTGTTCCTGCTCACGTGCTGGGCATGCTTACCTCTTCTCACATAGGTGCGCTTAATGGGCGGTTTATCAGATCCAAGATCAAGGAAGATCCAATTATCCTAGAGAACCTGAATCCATTATAAGATGCACTCTACAGAGGAGGTATTTCTCAAATAACTGGCACAATTGGTGCTTGATCCAAGACAGATATCCATGAATTGGTTCACCATACCTCTATCTATAAGCATTATGATGAGGAATTAGAACCCTAGATAATGCACATGCATTCTGCATGCACAGAACATAGAAGAAATCATCACCACAGTGCCCAAATTTAATAATTAGCCTCAAGAAAGAAGCTTACCTTGTCACGAATGCGCATACTCATTACAGGAATATCTGATATAAACACTGTATGATAGGTCCTTGCTATTGCAATATAATCTGCTGACCCAACCTGAAAAATTTAAACATTCAGAAGAATGAGCTGATAATAGCTTTTTTGCTAAGTGAATTGTCTGATCTCTCAATATGTGTTTCATGAACTTATGCTAAAATTATGCTTGTCCCTTGTGTGTGTGCACGCGCACGTGTATTATGCTTGGCTGCCTAAATCATACAAATAAATTCTCTCCACTTTTTAGCTCCTCCCAAACAAAAGCCCCTAATGCAAAGCCTTCTGTTCTGCTTCAAAATTTTGTTAATATATGAGGTATATTATTATAACGGAAAATGAACAAACCTATACTGTTGAATGATTCAATGGACAAAAGAATACAACAACAACAACAACAACAACTAAGCCTTAATCCCATACTAGATGGGGTCGGCTATATGGATTCTTTGTTTTCATGTCGCTCTCAAATATGAAATAAAAATAAAATAAAATAAAATGAAATGAAATAAACTGAGATAAAATGAAATAAAATTAAAAAAAAATACACAAATAAATAATAATAACAACAGATAATTCTATGAAAGATTGGGATGACAAAAGAATAACAATAGTAAATTGACTTATTTGAGCATAGAATACATGGATATCAGACTTTAAATATACACTGGATAAAGCGAAGAATAGTACCGGTCGACCACATAAATACTCAAAATCAAATCTTGCAATCCCATTACAACTTTCAGGTACTTCCAGGGATCTGTTTTGAACTATCAGAAGATCATTTAAAAAATTAACCAATGCCAAAGGAAAATAAAGGTACTGCACATACTAACCGCCCAAACATCACAGGAATAGTTTCAGAAATAATTACTCCTCCAGATTTTGTGATGATATCACACCACATTTTCTCAAATTTACTTTGAAAGTCCAAATCATCAGGGGAAAAGTAATAAACCTGAATGATGAAAAGCATTATGAACCAGTAACAAGCTTATAAAGAAAATAGTTTAAGCATTAACCGTTTTATACAAGAGAAAGAGAAACATCACCCCAGTTATAAGAGAGGAAAAAATTTATCTAAACTGCAAAACAATGAGAGCATTTCTTTTAGCTAGTTTGAGAGCTAAGAGGAACTCTATAAATCAATGTGAGTGTTTCAAAGCATATAGTTATATATCTAAAATAACTTCCACTGAAGAAGGAGGTTATCAGCCAGCAAGCTTTATGATCAAGCAACTAAAGGCAATACTGAAAAAATGATTGAAGAATGCCTAGTGGTAGTTGGTAGGTTTGCCAACTTGAATTAAGATTGGAATGAATTCAGCTTCCTGTGCAGCTGAGAAATATGGAAAAGGGTCAAGGTAACATACAAGGGAAGTAGCAACGTTCACAGAGTATATAGCAAACAAGATCAGGTAATAAGACCCACATTGTCGGTATCAAGTAGAACATATGGGAATCTAGGTTATGAAGATGATTGATAGGCAAAGCTGATCAGAAACTATTGATGAATAAAACTATGATAATCAAGCACATTCATGTATCTATAAAAATTAGCAAAAGTCATGTTTAAGGCACAGAAAAGAATTTATAAAAAACTTGCTCAACTCACTTGGTCTGTTTTTCTGTTGGGGATAAGGCGACGATAGTCAACCTCACTTCCAACAAGAATATTTGCACAATTCTTTCCTAAATTGGATACAAACTTTGCAAAGATTTCCTTTTGCATTCCATCCTGCAAGCTCAAATGCAAACATGAATATTACTAACAGCACTAAACAAGTTGTCTTGCATGAAGTTCTGATTCTACAATTTTAAATAACCATTGATTACAGTTAATAACCTGGAATATAGCATCCGCATTTTATTCCATTTCAATATATTTTGGTGGAGAGAATAGTGCCATTTTCACTTTTAATAATGAAAATCTGAGCATACTTATAATTTCAAGAATAAAAATTCCAAATGTGCATCTTTACCATTAAATTAAACAAGAAGATAATCACTTGCAGTCCAAGTGAGAGGTTAGGAGTTCCGAGTGGTTGTTCTTTAAAAAAATGTGGCTAGTCCACATGTCTCAATATATATATATATATAAACAAAAAACAAAAAATATGAAAAATAATAATTCATAGTTTAGTAATAAAAATTGATCAATTATATTCTTAATTTTAGGAGCAGATTGTGACTGAAGTCGCCAAAACAACCAAACTGATTTTATTTTAACATGGATATAAGACTGAAACTGAATTTAGAATTCATGAAATACACAGCTTGAGTGATTAAATCAAATGTAGAGAGGTACTCTAAGTATAACAGAAATTAGAATAATAGCAAAATTAAAATTCGAAGTTAAAAAGCTTGTCAGAAGCTACCTGATTCAAATCCTCAGGTGCTCTGTTACTTGTAGCCACAAGTACTGTCCCGGTGCTTAATAATCTACTTACAATTCCAGATAGGGCCACAATAGCAAATACATCAACAGTCTGCAAAAATGATACCCGTCAAGCTTTGGTAATCATAAAAAGAAATAAACAACACACCAAAATTTTCTCCATCACTTTTATGAATTTATTGACACACTATGATATCAAGAATTTGTCCTTGATTAGTTTAATACATATGGAGTAAAGTTTGCCATTTAAGATTAGTAGTTTGATTATGTGTTATGAGTTATTTATTGCTATTGTTTCCACGTTTAAATCTGTTGTATTTACTTATTTGCCCTTGATGCATTAATAAATATGGTGTACACATTGAAGGTTATAACAACAAACCCTAAATAATGTCTCTTTTTTCTTCCTGCTGCATTCTCCAAGCCTCCAACAAACAACAACTACAAGTATAGAGACATCAAAGACTTTATAAGCAAATGCTATTGTATCAAGATTTGTTAAGGAACAGTGATTTTTGAAAGCATTATCCACTTTCCCTGCTAATGTGAATTTGATGCACATAATAAATGGTCAAGAAAGTTGTTTAACTTTTCTACAAGATTCAAGGATAGAGCCATATACATAAAGAAATTCAGAAATGAGAAACCGAGGGCCACACTTATAACAGTAACATTTCTCTTGAAATGGCAAAAAAAAAAGAACAGACTAGACATGAAAATCCATAGATGGATCTTCAGCAGAAAACAGCAAAAACAAGATCACTGCAGCAAACATGTTGAAAAAGAACATTCTGATGTTGCCTGACCTGTATTTCATCAAAGCAAAGAAGGCTGGCCCCTCTCTTATCAGCATGCCGGTCAACAAGAAATTTGTCTGCTACAGCGGGAAGGATATGATTCAGTTGTGCCTCTTGCTTATATCTCTCTTCTCCAATCAACCATTCTTTCACTTTCATATCAAAAGGAAGATTATCCACCCAACTAAAAATACTTGAGGATGCAGTCCTATCTTCAACCTGGTTTTTCCATACATCATGCATATGTTCATGTATTTCAAGCATTGCCTGCAAATAGTTAAGAACGATATCACAGTAAATTTTCCCAGTTCTGCAAATAAATTAGATGTTTGTTATGCTCAAAGAGGATACGTGGTGAAAGAAAACTCACAACTGCTCCCCCTTCAAGTAAGAAGTTGAGGGTTCAAAAGTGTACCATTTCCAAAACAAAAAGAAAAAAGGAAAAAAAAAGGCACATAAACTTGATTTGATGCCATCAGCAAGAATATCAAATTTGTGCATATTCAATAAAACATGCATATAACTACTAAAGCTAGATTCAAAACAAGCAACAAGACATACACCTCATGAAAGTGAAATCGTCGCCGATGCCTGACAACACCTTCAGTGGCTTTATAAAACATGTCCATTAGCATAGTCTTCCCTGCATGAGACGAATAAACTTCTGTAAAATGTACCTAAACATCTGGTGTGTAAGAATGTCCAAACTGGCCTTAAGACCAGTTTGTTATAGCTAATTTACAATGCTAAAGAGAAGATAAGAGATAAACTACAGATATAAATGAAAGTACAAAGTGTATTCTAAAGTTATGTGTAGCAACATGTTTGAAGAATGAAACATACAGTTAAAGATGGAATATAGTTGTTCAGATTCTTGGTAAAATAACTATGTGCTTATGTATTGCGCACCAGTTCCAACATTTCCATACAAATATATTCCTTTTGGGGCCACAGGTGTAACTGGCCGACGACCAACTATTGAATCCAATTTCTTCTCTCTATTAAGATATGAGACCATCTTTCCAACTCCAGGCTCTACATTCCCTCGTCTTCTCCTGAGTCATCAAATCAGGTGTATGTAAAAAACAATAAGAATTAAGATTTGCCTCAAAATTATCTTGAAGTGACACACAGCCATATGTTATATATAGAAAATGTAATTCAGGATCAGCCTCCTGTTATCCTGTTATAGGTTGCTGAACATTAACAAAGAGCAAATGTGTCCACTAGACTTTTGACTTCAGCTTATAAACCCCTTAGTAGCACACCGAACAAATATGGTTGAGAAAAAAGTCCGAAAAGCCATATACCATGCGACTATTTGTGGGGATGGTAAAGTTCATAATAGTTAATAGGATCACTGTTGTGAGTTTGAAACATTTAACTTTATGGAGGTCCAATACAAATTAATAGGTGCAGCAGAGAAATAGCATCCCCAAACATGGTTAAGAGAATAGTATGGTAGCTCCAAACATAGTAATAGAAGATCCTTTTCCTTAATGTAGTCAATGAACCTACAATCTAATGATCTCTAGCATTTAATGATTCTTGAGCATGAAGTTGCTTCCTTTTGTATAATTGTAAGTCTCTCATGCCTATAAAGGAGCAAAAAAAAAAAGTTTTTTAGACTTGCAATATGACAAAAATGTGTTTTCATCACTCAAGGTTTCCAACAAAATGAGGCTGGTAATGAAGCACAAATCTGAAATGAAGAATCAATTAGAACCTTGTGACAAGCAACTTAAGATATCCCCACAAAAATTATGATAGTATATATTACATAAAAGTAAATATGAAAACTGTGCAAAGAAACATAAGTATAGCTTAGGGAAAAAGGAGAGTAATTCACAGTTTAAACACATCATAAGCTAAAAAGGCTCTTACCGTGGAAGCCATTTATCAAGAAATCTACTTCCACCGCTATTAGTTTCTCCCCACACACCACTCTGTTGTTTAAGTTCAGCTTCCTCAAACAGAAGCTTCCGCCTCTCAGTCTCTCTATTCTTTTCCCAATTGGCCAAGTTGATCTATAATTTAGATAACAGGAGATCAATTGTTGAAGTGACAAACAACACTGGGATTTCCACTTCGTTTTAATGACAGACAGATTGTCTCAGAGGACATACATGGTACTCCTCCATGTCCTTCTCATACTGCCCCAGCTTCACAAGCAAGTCTTCCAATTCGAACGCCACATTTTCTTGATAAACATCATGTTGAAGTTTCCCTTGCTTAACCATGCTCCTATAAAGAGCAAGTGGACCTTCAGAGAACAAAATAAGCAAAAGAAATCAAACAGGACTCAGAACAAAATGCAACATTCTTTATAAGCGAACATTTTACCAAAGCTAAAAGTTCCCTACAAATCCAATAGATAAGGAAATCAGGAATAAAAACAGAGAAAGAAGTGGCATTAATTCTAAAGCGCAAGCATTCACTGATCAACATGAAGATGAAGCATGGTAAAGATTCAACGAATGAAAGAAAGAAAGAAAGAAACCCAAGGATTGGGATGATCATAACCTGGGAGACGCTGATCTTGCGCAGAATGTTGATGATTCGACGGTGGATCGCTGGTGTAGCAGCGAAGATTGATAAGCGGAATTGGTGGAGATGCACGGCGGGAGAGGAGGAAGGAGGACGCCCGAAGAAAACCCTTGTTCATCTTAGATCTAGAGAAGAGAGGAATCACGGCAGTGGTTCTGGGATCAAAGCAAATGAAGGGTCTCGAGACTCAAGGATCGAAGAAGGCACGGCATTGTAGAAAGAACAGGAGGAAGCGGGACGACGTGGGTTCTTTGCTCACCGTTTGCTCATCGTTCATGTGTCGGGTTGGGCCAGGCATTGACTCTTGGCCCAACCCAACAAGAAGTTGGGCTTGGTCTGGTGAACCGCCTGCATGATTGATTTTTAACTATTTAATATATTTCAGCTGTTAATCAATTTCTAGTTTTAAAAACTTTAGGGCCCGTTTGTTTCTGATATTTCAAATAACAATGCAAGTGGAATTACATGATACAAAGTTGTTTGGTTTTCTATAAATGGAAATGTTGTATTTAGTTTTTTATTATTTGGTTTGATTTAAGTTGAGTGATACAATCACCTTGTAAACTAAATGGTGAGCTTGCCCCATTATCAAACTTTTTTTATTATGCTTATATTTAATTTATAGTTATAATTATAATTTTTAAATTTTATTGGAAACAAGAATGAATTTTTATGGTTATTAATTCATTTGTTTTTGTAATAATTTATAATATTAATTTAATGTTGTATCTTATGCAACTAAAAAATTATGAATTCATAATATAATTTTAAGTTTTCAACTTTGTATTTGATAAGATACTTTTAACAAATATAAATAAATAATGGAAGCATTATACTTCTCTTCTCTATATATCTATAAAGTTGCAACATATATGTGAAGGAGAATAAATTTTTAATATTTTTTAATGTTAATCCTAAGTTTTTAAAAATAAAAACAAGTACATTAAATACACCCATAAAAAACATTCCATGAAAAAGACCAAGAAGGAAAAGAGATAGAGACATTGATGATGGTGATGACACTCAAACTTTTACATGAGATTCAACTTACAACAAATTTGATTGTAAATTAAATTACAACAACAATACAACTTCAGTCTTCATGTAAGTGGTTTAAGTTCTTTTTTCACAACAAATCAAATAGGGAGAAATGTAACTTACATGTAAAACTTTATCACAGCTACTTACTACAAACCAAACATTATTTAAAGAATATGTGACTTTTTATAATTATCAATTATTTTTCATTTATCATGTAATGTTCTCATGTTTCTTTGAATATATCCAATAGATTTATAAATTAAGTGATAATTGTTGTTAGAGTTATATAGAAATGGCCGTGTGATTTGGAGGAGAAACTAATTGGTTTCAATAACTTGAAAAACAGAGTGGCTTCTCTCCAATTCTCTCCACTAATGAGACTGCTAAATGAACAGTGATTAATATCAAGACACAGTTCCATCAATCTCAAGCTGATTGCACTTCCCTTCACAAAATTTACAGAAAGATTCGTACATCAGTGTCGTCAGTAAACATTGGCCAAATCCTTCAAACCCCAAGAAAACAATCCTTCAACCACAAGAAGCTAACAGTTGGTGTCCGATCTGTTTAAACTATATTACTGATCAGGCATCACTTGCAGTCCTTTAACCAAGAACAACCTGATAGCATGTGGAGTACTTAACCTAGTAGCTCATGGAAAAGTATTCCAGTCTCTTCATGATCTTAGAGACAAGCCACCATTTTCCTCTCTAAAAGCAGCAAGAAAAGACATTGAGCAATGAGAAAAAGCAGATTGCTCTCAACTTGAAAAGAACATGACATTGAGGAAAGCGATAACCTGAAATTCTTCATGCAATGGTCTGGGAGTTTACGTCCACTGCTGAAAAATCCCACAACATAAGCTATAGTTTTGACTTTGGAGAAAAAAGTTGAGAGAAGGCACTCTTAAATCTGAAAATTATCATACAAAGGTTCAAATGATCACATCAAACAAGAGAAAACATAGATTTCAGAAAAAAGAATCGTAAAAATGAAATTCTCCTACTCACGGACATGAAAGGAGGGAGAGCATTACCCATAAATTAAGAGGAGGAGAGATACAAACCAAAGGAAATACTGATATAGTTTGTACTTTGGTTTCACGCGCTTCATATCATAACCTGGAGGGATGTGCTTGCGATTGACCCATCCAAACTGAGGACGCATTAGAAGAACAAAGCCAAGAAGAAAACCTGAAATGAATCCTCCAATATGAGCAGAACTGTCGACATGAGGAAGCAATCCGACGGCCAAATTCATCGCAATCACAAGTATCAGACTAGACAGTGCTGCACACTATATAAGAAGAGGAGCCATCTGATCATGAATGAGTACTTAAAAACCATGCATTGGAGGCATTTTACTGAGGACAAGGAAGGTATCATCTCAATCTACCTTATGGTCATATATAGTCCAATTAGTGATGAGCTCTGAAAGCATAGCCCCAAGTAATCCAAACAATGCACCTGATGCACCAACTGAGATCTCCCTTTGAGAAAGACAAGACATCAAGCTCCCTCCCAATCCAGAAATCGTGTACAGAATGCCAATTTTCACTGCAAGGTTATATACCATCATAAAGACCCTGCTCTGTAAAGTACCAGTAGAATACTTTAAATCCATGAGATTAAGCAAGTCATGAAAAGTTCAAGCGCATGTCAGCATGCATATGAGATTTCTTTTTGACAAAGGCGACAAGCGCCCTCCAAAGGAAGTTAAGGATGGGTAACAGGTGTAGAACCCGTTCAACGCAACTGTTGAAACTCTTAACGGGTCGGGTTTGCACTTTACCCGAATCCGATATAAATTGTATATATATACTTGTATAATGTTAGGGTTATGTGAGTTTTTGAATTGAAAAAAGAGAGTTCAGCCGCCATTGAAGGCCTGCATTTGTCTCTCATCCTTCATCTCCATCTATCTTCATTCTTCAACTTGGTATCAGAACCTTGTGAAGGTCCGACTGGCAGCTTCGGCGATTTAACCTGGCCTTCTACTTCAAGAAAGGGGATAAGCAACCACCTATCCACACTGCTTTGGGGTTCAAGCTGTGTTGAAGATCCGAGCAAGGGAGCGACCTGGCCGAGATCCGAGTTCCGCTTTGTTTTAGTTTCAATCGCTTTTTCTGGTGATTTTTCGGGGGGCTATTTGCTTTGCTTGGGTTTACACCACCAAGTGTCCCGGCTCCTAGCTGCCACGGGCTATGGCATGGATTTGGGTGCCCGATGTCACGCTTTGCCGTTACGGCGATCTACCTCCCATACCAGCGTGCTACCGGGTATTGTTGTTGCTCCCATCGTACTCGCCGGAGCTTAAAGAAGTCAAGAAAGGTGCCGCTACTTTGATCCGAACATTGAAGCCGCTTAGGCCGCATCAAGCTTGAAGAAGCTGGCCGGAGAGAAAATGACGAAAGACGGGAACATCCTTGAATGCATCCGCATCTAAGACCTAGTACCTGATTTATTCAAGTAATGCGAGCCGCCAAAATTTGAATAGAGTTGTCACATCAATCTTATCATCATCTCATTAAATTGGTTGCCGTGTGACAAAAAGAAAAAAAAACAAAACTTATTGTGTTATTCTTAATTATCATGGGCGATCAATGCCTCGGTGATGCTCCCAGTTGTTCTTCAATCGGAGAGTTCCGTTTTAATATTGGGTTAATTTTGGATAGAAAGGGAACTATGACTTGTGGGCTCCGCTCATGGAGATGCATATTGCCGGGCGAGGAAGATGGGATATCTTCGGGGGAGCGGTTAAAGCCCCACCGAAGGCGATCCGAAAGCTATGCGAGGGACCCGGTTTTCCGAGGATCGAAGTTAAGAGTTGGCTTCTCTTCCCGAAGCTGAAATCATGAAGCGCTACCTCACCAACCGAGAAGGAGATTTGGGATGCCTTGAAGAGGCAGAGCCTTCTTTGATGAGAATGATGAAGTGAGGGTGTATACCTGAATGAGAAGGCCTACCGTCCTGCATAAATACGGCGGTGGTATCTATCTACTTTGGAGGATTAGTGAAATTTTCCAAGAGCTGGATCACTACAACAAGATTACCATGTCTTGTGACAAAGACCCTCAAGATCTACATGGAATCCAAGGAGACACAATGAGTCTATTTGTTTTGGGTGGTCTTGATGATGAGTATGAACAAGTCCGGTGAAATTCTCCGTAAGGGATCCCCCCACTTGGTCTACCGGTCCTCCTATGCTTATATTCGACGTGAGTCATAGGAAGGAAGCTATGAAGGCGAGGAGACAAGGCCGAAGCAATGGTTGCTCGCAACCGTACTCTACAAGGTCGTGAGGCTCATCTACTGCCGCCCTAGTCGTCAGCCAGCCTCTCGCGATATGCGCGTGTGAGCATTGTGGAAGATCAAGTACCCCAAGCAGGTGTTTTGAACTTATTATGGGTACCGGCTGGGACAAGGGGTGCGTAATCGCGTTCCAACAAGAACCGAAGCTTAAGATTCAGCGATGCCCAAGATGATCCAAAACTTGAAGCTGAGAGCGCAACCGCCCTTGTTTCCACTGCAGGTAAAACGGGTAAGGCTTTAAAGGTTTCTGCTTCTATTATGAATAGTACATGGTTAATTGATTCGGGTGCTACAACACATATGACGTTTGATTCTAACCTGGTTAAATCCTTAAATCCTTCTACTCAAACTATTGTGACATCACCTGTGACTTGAGATAAACTCTGCTCCCGTTATTGGGGAAGGCACCATTTCTCTTACTAACAACCTCCATCTTGATACTGCCCTTGTTTTTCCTTCCCTTGACTATAACCTGTTATCTATTTCCAAAATAACTGCTGCTCTTAATTGTGTTGTCATTTTCTGGCCCTCTTCCTGTGTGTTTAAGGATATCCAAACTCGGAAGACGATTGGTTATGGCACTAAAAGAGATCAACTGCCGGACTTATGACTTGCAAGCCATGCGATGTCCGGCGGTTGTCTGCAAGCCCTTTCGGTTGGAAGTCCGATGGTGCGAAGCCCAGTGTTGTTTTGAGATGTTGGTTATGGCATCGTCGACGAGGACATACCTCTTTTGGATACTTGCAGAAACTATTTCCTGGTTTATTTTCAAAATGTAATGTTTCTCAATTTAAGTGTGTTGTTTGTGAACTGACCCACAGTTATCGTAGTACTTTTTCTCCAACTTTCGCATTAAAAGTTCTCCTTTATATGGTGCGTATTCGATGTGTGGGGTCCATCTAAAATTGCTACCCTCGGTGGTGCACATTGGTTTGTGACTTTTATTGATGATTGTACTGGTATGACTTGGGTGTCCCTTTTGAAATCGAAGAATGAAGTGACTTCTGCCTTTCAAAAATTTCACAAAATGGTTTCTGTTCACTATAAAACGCCGATCCAAGTTCTCCGTAGTGATAACGGGCGTGAGTATGTGAATTCCGATCTCCGTGGGTTTCTCGCTCATCATGGGATTACTCATCAAACAACTTGTCCATATACCCCCCAACAAAATGGGGCGCTTACGGAAGAATCGCCACCTTCTCAATGTAGTTCCGGCCTCCTTAATTGAGGCGCATGCACCACTATCCTTTTTGGGTGAGCTCTTGTCTGCGGCTTACTTGATCAACCGTGTACCCTCCGACGGTGAATTTTAGACACCATATTGCGCTTCTCGTTTCTTATTGCTCACCACCTAGTTCCAATTTGCCTCTCGTGTTTTCGGATGCGCGCCTTTGTTCATCTTATCCCCACGCCATGGAACAGTGTTAGAACCCCGTGCTTTTGAGATGCGTGTTTGTTGGGTATGCATTACACCGTAAAGGGTATTTATGCCCGCCTTCTAGGGAGGACGATTGTTCTATGGATGTGACCTTCCATGAGTGTGATATGTATTATTCACACCCGAGCCTTCACTTGAGGAGAGGCAAGAAGTTGAACTTTGGACTATAGTGAAGTCCCGAACTATTTGTAGATCTTGGTGATATATCGAATGAGACTAATGGTGATGCACACGAGAATGACATCGAACGAGAGAGCTGCTGACACAGAGGCAATTTAATGCATACAAATTTGCAAATTGAAGAATCATCCGACAACAAGGCATTGCTAATGATAACCAATGCGTCTCGGGCACGGACATCCCACCACCAATTGCGTCTTCCTCCACGTCATAAATCGAGGTATACCCAAACCCAACTATGAGCTGATCCAAAAATAGAGTGAAATATCCTATGAGTAATTATGTGTCTACCGATCACCCCGGAATCAAACAAGTCATTTACCCATCAATTATCCACACTATCTATTCCTACCGCTTTGTGGAAGCTTTGGTGACCCCAAATGGCGTGGGCAATGAATGAGGAGTCGAGCTCACTTAAGAAGAATGCCACTGGGAGATCGTTGACTTAGGTTGGTAAGAAACCCGTAAAGGGTGTAGATGGGTTTATTACGTGAAGTATAAAAGCGATGGTACTATCGACGCTATAAAGCGAGGTCAGGCAAAAAGGTACTCACAAACTTATGGGATCGAATTATACTGAGACATTTCTTAAGTGGCCAAGAGATCAATACAATACGGTGATGTCCCGCCTCTAGCGACCAACCTAGACAAGCCCTTGCATCAAGCTGGATGTAAAGAATGCTTCCTACATGGAGACCTCGCTGAGGGAAGCGTAATGGACTTCCACCGGATACAATGTTTTGCTTCTACCGGATCAAGAAGGTTTGTAGACTACATAAGTCCTTGTATGGACTCAAACAATCTCAGAGCTTTAGGTTTTAGTAGATTCTGGATGCTATGAGGAAGTTTGGATATGGCGAATTAGCAATTCCTATGCTACAACCGCTTATAAACTAAAAGGGAGCAAAAACCGCGACTCATTGTATATGTTGATGATATGGCGGTTACTTGGGAATGATGCGTAAGAAGAACATTTTGGCACTTCAAAAATATTTATCGGCTGAGTTTGAGATGAAGAATCTAGAAGTTACGAAGTATTTCTTGGGAATTGAAGTCTCGGGACGGTAAATACGAAATTTTCTTATCCCAAAAGAAAATATATATTAGATTTGTTACGGAGACGAGCGTATTTGTCAACGGATACGCCATTGGAGGAGGGCCCCTGAAGCTTGGAGTGAATTCAGACGGTACCCGATGGACAAAGGGGAGATATCGAGAGGTTAGTGACTAATGTACTTGCACATACCCAGGCACTGATCCTAGCACATGCCTTGGGAGTGGTTAGCCGCCCATGCATAATCACGGAGAAACGACACATGAATGCGGTGATGAGGAATCTTTGCGATATCTCAAACGAAGTCCGTGACAAGGGATACTATTCAAGAAGAATAACCATCTCGTGAGTGGGGATATCATGGTCGTGATTGGGCGGGAGCGATTGATGACCGGCGTTCTACATCAGTTACTTTACCTTCGTGGAGGTAATTTGTTGCATGGAGAAGCAAGAAACAAAATGTGCCTGTCGCCGCTGGAGGCCAGCATCGTGGAATGGCATTGGGAATGCGTGAAGTGTTATGGATCAAGAATCTATCAAGGATCTGGGTTTCAGAACAGGCAACCGATGAAGTTGTTTTGTGACAATCAAGCCGCTTCGTAACATTGCACAATAACCTGCTCAACACGATCGAACAAAACATGTAGAAGTTGATCGATTCTTCATCAAAGAAAAGATCGATGAGAAAAATCATTGTTGTGCCACCAATGAGCAGCAGGGGACCAAGGCATATACCACCAAAGCGGTGGCGGGACAAGTGTTCTCAAAATTTTGTATCCAAGTTGGGCATGTGTGATATACGCACCAACTTGAGGGATGTTGAAACTCTTAACGGGTGAGGTTTGCACTTTACGAATCCGATATAAATTGTATATATATATACTTGTATAATGTTAGGGTTATGTGAGTTTTGAATTGAAAAAGAGAGTTATACATTGAAGGGCTCATTTGTCTCATCCTTCATCTCCATCTATCTTCATTCTTCAACTGCAACTGCGTTCACATCTTATAAGAGGAGGGGCTCGATCCCGAGACCGGTCCACAAAGATCAAAAGCCACCTCTTAGTAAGAAAACCTGATACCAATAAGCCATCATGGCCGTTGGTGCATGCATATGAGATTTTGAACAAGTGAAAATTCAGGAATTGTGGGGAGGGAGGCACAGGCAGTTACCAAACCCAAACTCCTGCTCCAGACGAACACCTATGAACAAAAGGCTCAACATATTAGCAAACAAGTGGATGACTCCGGCATGCAGCCACATGCAAGCCATAAGCCGCCATTCTTCTCTGTTCACCACTACCTTGTAGTAGTCCAGAGCTCCCAGTTTATCCAATCTGCATAAACATGTATAGAAAAAGATAGATAATTGGAATGAAACAATGCATGCTACTGAAAAAGAGAGAGAGTTGGTGACGGACGTGGAGCGGGTGGGGCCGAGGAGGAAGTTGACGGAGAGGGGCTCGAAAGAGAAACGGCCGAGAGAGGGGAATATGCAGTCGGACGGGGGGTGGGAGGAGGACGAGGGGCAGTCATTCACGTAGAGAGAGTAAGCGAAGACCGCCGTGTTGGCCAATGCAGACAATGGGATCAGCCATGGCACCCATAATTGCTGCTGCGGCGGAGGAGGGGGAGGAGGAGGAGGAGGAACTACCCACACAGCCACGGCCGCCTCCACGTCCCTCCGCTCCGCCGGAGGGCCCTTCTTACACATCTTCTCGCCCTTCCGTCCGAGAGAGAAGGGTGGATGTTTTGTTTGGTTTGGTTGTTTCATGTTTGGTTGGGTTGGTTGGTTTGGAGAGGCTGAGAGACATGCCAGGAACAATGACTATTTTTGGCCTATGTCTCTCTTCCCAAGACAAAGGTTTCATTTTACAAACAAATGCATATTATCACACTGATTAGAATACTGCAGAAATGCTAACAAAGGTTATTCTACAACAAAAAACTAAAACTCTCCTGGTGCTGGAGGGGGAGATTATTATTTATTAGGTTCAAGACCCAATCTAGTCTGGCCCAGGTATAATCAGAAATTTAGAAAAACTTTGAGGGTTCTTCTGAAAAAGAAATATTGATACTCAGTAATTAAGAAAGACTTAGAGGGGCTTTCAACAAAATAATCCAGTTTGAAGGGCAGAGAAAGGCAGGGTAAATTCTAAGAGACCTTGGGTTATAGCCCAAGGCATATTTGTCTTGCCCTACACACCCATACAAATTAGGGGTAGATGTAGGGTTTGGGTTATAGTATTTGGGTGTAGGGTAGGGAAAGGCAACATGCCTCATAAGGCATCATAGAGGGCATCGAAAGACAGAGGGCAAGAGGGTTACTTGTTGAGAAAGAAAACCCCGTTTGAAAGGCAGAGGGCAGCAAGGGGATCTGGTTAGTTAGTTAAAATCTTGTTGTTGTGTGTAGGATTACATACAAGTAACAGTTTAAATTGAGAGGTGAAATCAAGTTTGTGATTTCTCTCATCTTGGTCTTTCCTCTTCGTGTCATCGAGATAAGATTAATCGGAAGTTGGTGATTTGACTTGTCTATGAAAAAGGTTTCTGTTGTATTCTCTTGGATGTTAAATTCTTTTAAACTCTGGACAAAGATTTAAGAAAAATCATATCTGTAATTGGTGATTAATAGTGGATTATTTTTTTATGGTATTTGCCCAGTGATTTTTCCCTCTACACAAGAGGGTTTTTCATGTAAAATCATGGTGTCTTTTGTTTTTGTTGATACTTGTTGATTTGTTTTATTTTGGGTTGGATTACATTGTGTTGCTTAAGTTTTACCTGTAGTTTATAAAGAACTACTGTTCTGTACCTGTTTTTGGTTTGTTAAAAAGAAAAGCAGTCCAGTCAAGTCTGCATAATCCCTACATATTATCACCTTGGTTACCAATTGTTCTCTTATACTTGCTTGTACAGTGCTGGTAGCCATACATGGTGCTTGAGCCACTTGACCGCCACCGTCCATTGCTGCAAGATGAGACTTTTCTAGTTGGTGATTTGACATATGAGAAACTAACAATCGGTGGCCAACCTCCTCCACTACTCTCGCAAACATATCTACCATGTAATGTCCTTGTCCGTGCTCAAAAGCAATATGACTGCTAGAAATGTCACTTTTCTATATAAAAAGATTTTTTACACTTCGTAAAACATTGCTAATTCAGCAGTACTAACGCGTAACTACGTAACGAACACATGTGCAGCATTGGATTCTTCCAAAGCGAGTAGCGTTTGGACAGGGGGACCGGCACAGGCTCCTGGAACAATCATTTTTAAAACATCCAATGGCTTCCTACAATCAAGAGCAACTCGTTTGGCTTCTAACCATCCAATACGACGCTGACTCATCATGATCTAACCCCAAATTATCTATGTCATTGTTTAATTAATATATTATAACAATCCAAGCATCATGTTCCTGTTCTTTTTTCCAGACTAATGGAGGAATACAGGGGCATTTGTTGAAAGATTTGTGAGTCGTGTTGTTCCGTCTGAACTTGGAGACAGGGTGGGGTGAGAGGTGTCGAGTCAATAAAATTGACAAAATTACAAATCTCGAAAAGAAAAAGTTGCATTAGAAAAAGGAGGAGAAGAGATATGGTATTATTCATCATATAAGTGCGGGAGGACACAATGTGCCAGCGCGCATATGCACCAGACCCCCCACACCGTCTTTAGAGCAGAGTGACTTCTCATCTCCAGCACCGAGCTTCTTACCTTTGCGATGGAGGAGATGATGGTTGTGGTCGGTGAGACGTATTGCGGCGCCGAGGAGAGGCAGCTGACCGTGCGGAAGACTTCAGTCTTCTATCCTGGTGATGGATTCGCGGCCTACGACCACCCCACAGGAGAACTCGTCTTCAGGGTGGACACATACGGCCGCGGCCCAGCTCTCGCCACCGATCTCGTCCTCATGGACCCATCCGGCGCATCCATCCTCACCCTTCGCAAGAAGGTACTGCTACCTATTATTGAGTCTCCTTGTGAACTTATTCATTGAATTCTTTTAATCCTTGGGTGATGAAAAAACATTAATATTAACGAGTTTAATTAATGTAGTTTATTGTGTCAAATTTGACTTGGCGTGGGCGTGGCCTCTCATGTATGTTAGCATGAGTAATCTGTTTAAATACTGTTTGATTAATTTGCTTGGTGTTCTTTCTCTCCTAACTCTGTGGGATTCACAATTTTGCAAGCATTTTAGTTTGAGTTCCACCGGTTGATTTCATGTGTTTCTCTGAAAACCGCGTTGATGTCTTGATGGGTTGTGTGACCCATGATGTTGGGCGTGATGGGTTGGGGAAACAGGGGCCTGGAGGCCTCTGGAGAATGAAGTTCACCAAACTTCTAGTTTCCTAAATAATGAATTAGAGCTATTTCGTATTGTTAGCCGATGTCTGAAACACTGAGGACTGTTACTTTAAAAAAAACATGTAAAAAAATGTGACTGACTCAGATGGATATTACTTATATTAGGTGAACCATGTTAAATATCATGTCTCTTTGATTTTTTTATTTTTTTGAGATTTCGCTGTTGGTTGGTACGATTCCAACATCATTTTAATGTACATTAATTCCGAAATCAGGGAGCTTGTCAGCATTAAACCAATTTGGTAGTGTCAAGATTCCAGTATGAAATCCATTAATGAGTTGTTTTTTAAGTTTTAGTTGAGTATGTCTGGTATGGTTACTCTTGGCTACCTAAATTTGTTATAGGATCAGACAATATGTTGACAATAATATAGCAAATTGAAATTAATCAAAACGTTCATGGTCGGAATCTGCAACCAGTGTTTGTGTTGTTCAATTAGTTATTCTTCTTCACCAGAGACTTAAACATGTATATGTGCTTGATTTATTTTCAGTGGCCGAGCCTGCACCAGCGATGGGAAGGGTACCTCGGGGATAGGATGGAGGGGCAAAAGCCTCTCTTCACAGTGAAGAGGTCCTCTATCTTCGGCGGAGAGCGTGCAGGTGTCTCTGTGGAGGTCCACGACACTGAAAACAGCAAAGGAACAGAGTACCGTATAGAGGGGTCCTTCGCGCAGAGGTGCTGTCGGGTTTTGTACTTGGACAACAGGCCTGTCGAAGATGGGGATGAAGATGGTACCAGCGGTAAAGACAGGGGAGGGGTTGTTGTAGCGGCAGAGATCAAGCGCAAAGTGGATGAGCACGCGCATGTGGTGTTGAGCAGGGATGTGTTCTGCCTTGATGTCAGGCCACACTTTGATGCTGCATTTGCCATGGGCCTCATTCTTGTCCTTGATCAGATCAGCAGCGACGATGATGATGCTGATGACATCTCTGCTCAGCCTGATGACAATCACGATACCCATTCCCCATCATAATAAGAAACTGATGTTCCGATCTCTCTCTGTAGTATTTCTTATGTGTTGCTTGCTTGTGTTGGTATTAATATAGCTAGCGTATACATACTGCTTTTGTTCTGAATGTGGACAGTATTAGCTCAGTATGCAAGGAAGGACAGACAATAGGTTCAAAGTTGTACCATGACCGGTCGTGGTGCCGGTGAGCAGTCCACCTCCATTCTACTTCTTCACAGCAAGACAACCCACGTGGATCTGCTGGGCAGGCACAGTCTGGGCATGAATTAGGTCTGTGTGGGCTCGCAGCACGGTCACATCGACATAACATTAGCTGGTCATATTTGATTGCGGGGGCCCCTATCTCGACCCTATCAACAAGTCGGATCACGTGTATCTCTCTGCATCACTTACGCTCCCATCACCAACCCCACTTCAATCAATCACGTCGTCCTTTCCATACCCTTTTCATCCTTGTTTCAATATTTTTACTAAACTGACATCAAACGACCCATCTCTGCTTGCGCGTGCGTGCGTGTGTGTGCGCGTGTATAAAAAAACAACAAAATATTTATGTAGCCAAGGTGCTTATCCTCAGAGCATGCGGGTATAGATGACACCTGGTGGTGCCCGTGCTTAGGAATCAGGACTCGTGCTTGTGTGTCTGTGTGTGGGGGAGGGGCAAGGAGACCAGTAGTGACGCATTAACTCCGAAACAGTCGGACCTTTCCCTTCTCCAAACCCAACCCCAACCCCCCATTTCCCCTTCGCCATTCGAGTACCTTCTTCTCCCGCTCAGCTGGCTTGATAGATCATAAGATAGATTGATAGAAAATTAGAAAGAGAGAGAGCGATGCCGAGGCCCGGGCCAAGGCCGTACGAGTGTGTGAGACGAGCATGGCACAGCGACAGACATCAGCCCATGCGCGGATCCCTCATCCAGGAGATCTTCAGGTCCTCTCTTCTCTTCCTCTTCGTCTGTTTCTTCGATTTGTAGGGGCCTCACCTCCTCACCTTGTCGTCTGTTTGTGTGCTTTGCGATGGGGATTTGGCAGGGTGGTGAACGAGGCGCACAGCCCTGCCACACGCCGCAACAGGGAATGGCAGGATAAGCTCCCTTGCGTCGTCCTCAGGGCCGAGGAGATCATCTACTCCAAAGCCAACTCTGAGGTCGTCTCTTCTTGCTCCCATTTTCCTCTGACCCCAACCCCTCCACATCCTTCACCTTTTTCCGTGGATGAAATTGAATGTCCTTCTTGTTGTTCGCCCGCACTGCAGGCTGAGTACATGGACCCCAAAACGCTCTGGAGCCGGGCCATTGATGCCATCGACACCATCATCCGCAGGGATGACGCCAACGAGAGCCAAGACCTTCTCCAGCCCTGCATTGAAGGTACACTCTCTCTCTCTCTCTCTCTCTCTTTCTCACTCCCATCTGTTACTTGTTAGTGATCCATGAATGGTTTGTTTGTATGATTTATATGTATGTGTGTGTTGTGTGTGCTTGTGTGTGCGGGCATGTGTATGCTATTCAACTAGATGATCCCACACACATATTCACAAACAAGCTTCCATAGAAGGAAGAGATTGCTCAATGCAATGATGTTTCATTCTCTTCTTTGATCCTCCTCCCTCAGCTGCCCTTAATCTGGGCTGCACTCCCAGAAGAGCTTCCAGGAGCCAGCGGCACAGCAATCCAGGGTGCTATCTCAGCTTCAGTGGCTCGCGGGATGGCTCTAATGTTCCTCATAAAATCACTGACCAGAGCAAGGTCCATCATCTTGGCTCTTCTGCCACTTTGTTGCCGCCTATGCCTTCTCATTCCACCGACCTTCAGAATTCCTCTTCCCAACTCTACTCCTCATTGATCACATCTTCTACACCCAATTTGGCCTGCCGAGAGGTTGAAACTTTTGCTGTAAATGCTTCATCTGAGCTCAAAGATTGCCCCACAAACTCTATACATGAGTACCCTTTTCCCTCCAACAGCTCCCTGCTCACTTGGCAACCTGCTGGTTTATATACTCCTGTAGAGACCTGCACCTGGCCAAGCTATGGACGTGTGTATCCACTGTTCTATGGTGAGCCCCAAATTAGGACAGGCGATGAACAATGTGCTCAAAAGCCTCATGATGTCACTTATAATTCGGCTACTACTGTGGATCCTTCTATACTGCCGGTCCGACTGGTGGAAATGGATTTCTTGCACAACTTTCTTGGCAGTAGCCCCACCACAGATGCGAAAAGCAGAGCTTCAAAAATTGAAGAGCATTCTACGCGCCTGCCTAATACTTCATGCAGCTTGTCCCTGGGCTTAGGGTTGCCGGTACCTTCTGCATTGGCTGCAGAAAATGCATGGGCTCATAGGTTTGAGGACATGGCTTCAGATGATTCTTATGAAGGTAAAAGTTCATGCTACTGATTACCTTCTTGAATCCTGCTACGAGAGGGAGGGTATATTGTGTTCTGAGGCATCTGATAGAATGCCAGAGGCAAGAAGCTATGTTTGGTACTTCTGTTGCTCCTCTTTTGTCTACCTTGAGTGGCATATGCCATCAGAACATGAGCATCACCATTGTTATACCCTTCTGAATCTATTGCAAAGTTGTAACATGTTAGTCTTTGGAGACAGCAAATTGTAATTTTGCTAGTTAAGACAAGCTAGGCTTTTCTGACAAATTTTTTGAATGCTTAGATCACTGAATGGTTTATCTTAGATTCTGAATCTTCTCAGGTTCCTCATTGACTACTATTTCTTTTTCCAATCATCTACTTAAAATCTTTCAGAGGGGTCAATAAGCAACTTTTTGTTTGTCAAGTATTCTCGACTTCATTGATGTAATTGAATTAGATGCGTAAGAAAGTAGTTGTTCATTTTTTTTTTAAGAGAAAATTGTATGCTGCCCAGTAGAAAGTTTTTTGGCAGTTATTTATTTGAGATATTCCCTTATTTGATAAGATGTATGCCAATTCAATTAGGAAAATCCACTTTCTCTTTGTGTACTTTGTGCAGCATTATCTTCTCCAAATTGATTTGGTCAGTGTAAGACAAATAGCACGGCAATATTTTCTCCAAAATGATTTGGTCAGTGTAAGATCGATAGTGTTGTGCTTTCATATATGTTTTATCGCATCTTGCTTGCCTTTATCGAAGATTTGGTATTTTCAGATTCCATCAAATTAATCATCATTAGGATCTTAGTCTCATGCTCAGGCCTTCAACTGATGTTAGTCTTTAAACATAGAAATCTCAGTCACGTCTATTTGCCTCAATACCACTCTACTAATTCACTAGGTACTCGTCGTTTAAATATAGTGGTCTCAGACCACACCATTACAAACACTTTGGTTCTTGTTCAATAAAATCAGTGCAAATTATTTTTCTGTTCAATGAACATCTGGTGAATGTGCATTCATCTTCCATTCAATCAACTTTTGGTTCATCTCTTCTACTTCGGTCACCAGGAACTTATCAGGCCTTTTCTATTTCTAACAGTTCAATTTTCTATGGCACCTTGATCATCCAACTCTCTTGAATTCCAGATCATCCAACTCTCTTGAATTCCAGATATGGTTTATGCTATAGTTGTAGAAGGTATGTTAAATATGAAATGTAAAGCCATGGTGGTTAACAGAGGTGTTGTCTTAACAAACAGGCCTCGGTGCTAGTATTTTGTTGTTGAGGCTTGCTGAATACTAGAAAACTTTGTTACACAGGGTTGAGGGCTATAATAACACATGTTTTCTCCCGAACACACCTTTTTTTTTTTTCAGAAGAATGCACATCAGTAACATATGAAGTTGTTGTTTACTGGTGTAATTTCTCAGTTTTATGTGTAGCAGTGAGTGCATTCATCTCACTCTTGCTTGTTTCTTTAATAGAGCATATGTTTTTAATTTTCTTATGATACATGAATTGCTGTGGGATCAATACTAATTTTCTGCAATCACCGAGCTTCATTCATAAACTTCAAGGTGGACCAGAGTAAATTATAGCTGATGTTATTTTTCTGAAATTGAACTGGTTGTAAGTTATGATGGTGTTTGTAGGCCCTCTGGTTGAAAGTGGCTGATGACTGCTGTGGCTCCATTAATTTCTGACGCAATTGTAGAGATATATGAGCTCATCAATAGTTTATTGTAATGAGTGGACATTATTTATATCATAAGGACATACAGGTAATCTAGATTGTTGTCATCGCCTGGGAAGAATGACGTGATGAAGATCCAAATCTTTTAATTTTTCCTCTTATTTATGCTTCATCCGTGATGTATTTTGGTGTTAGTTACAACTGACAAAAGCTCTACTTTTTTTTTAGAGATTAGTTAGTTTAGTTCTAGGTTATTTGGTGTATTACTCCATTAATTCTTGATGGTCATGTTTCTTCTTTTAATATCTGAATGGACATCCCCGGTTCGGTTTCACCAGTCTTCAGCAAGGGTTTGGGCAATGATAATGTCCCGGTGAAAATGACACTTGGTGTGATTATTGCGTTTAAATCATTTTTATGATTCCTTATCATATGAATAATGGAGAAACTCCTAGAAAAAAAATTAATAATTCGTATAAATTACATCCTGTTGTCGCTTTCATCTCCATTTGTCCTTTGTGACTGTCGGATGGTTTCCTTCATGTTTCAATTCAGTTCACTGTAGTTCAAGCAAATCCTTTCTTGGTTGTCTTAGAGCTTTTGTTCATTTTATTCTCTTATTTAGATTTAAATATAAATTCAAGTATCCTTTATAACTATAAGGAAAACCAAAAGGTTCAAGTAATGTATTTTTTATTTTTTTTTAAAAAAATAAATAAGTCATATTTTATTTATTATAATTTGGATGGTTTGATACATTCATTCTTATGTTACAACAATTATGACAATAAAAATAGTAATTCAGGTATGGATGAATCATCAGTTGTGTTTTTCCTATCTCTAAGGTGTCTTTAGGAGCCATCACCTCCCAGTTCCTTATGAAGGTGTTCTTTTATGAACTCAATGTTTCTTTTGAATAGGTTTTGTGCCCTGTTTCTTTAACTAATATGTTACATCAAACCAGACAATAAAAAAAAATTAGTGTTTGTGAATGATTTTTAAAAAATTATATTATTTATGCATGTTTTTATCAATCCATATGATACGGGTTAAAATGGTCAAGCCTATGAGACGCCGACACGTGGCACATCCAAGACCAAGTCAAAGACTTAAGGGCTAAGTCATGAAGACCAAAGTCCAAAACTTAATGGCCAAGTTATGAAAGGCTAAAGGCGGTGGAAGCTGAAAGCGGTGGAGGGCTAACAACTTATAAATAGAGAAGTTCTTGGACCAAAAGGAGGAGGCCTCAAGAGACTCTATTTCTTTCTCCCACAAAAGAAGGACATCTCTCTCTCTCCAAGCCTCCAAGAAAAGAAGAGCAACCCTCAGGAAAGAAGAGCAAATCTCAGTGAATCTTTTCTCTTTCTTGGCCAAGGTCAATTCCGACCCCAAGGTCAATTCCGACCTCAAGGTTAATTCCGACCCCAAGATGAATTCCGACCCCAAGATTAATTCCGACCCCAAGGTCAATTCCGACCCCAAGATTAATTCCGATCTCAAGGTTAATTCCGACCCCAAGTTACTTCAGACCCCAAGTTAATGCCAAGTCAATTCCGACCCAAGTCAAATCCGACCGACTGAATGGAGTGCTCCAAATCCGATCATCTTCAAGGCCAAGCCAAATTGCACTCCCTCTTTGGTGAATTCCGATGATGTATATTCCAGTCTTCTTTTATTTCTTCGATAGCTCCGTACGGTAGTAGCCTCTGGTTTTTCTAAATTATTGTATTCCTCTCCAAGAGGACCCTAAATATTGTGCCCAACTCATGCATAGTGAATTGCCTCGGCGTGGTATTTTTTCAGGATTTATGAGGTTTTCCACGTAAAATAGGCGTGTCTTATATTTCTGTCTTGAATAATTAACTCTCCTACGATCTGAGTCCCTTAAATATAAATTCTTAACAGTTCGGCTAGATCGGTGTCGATCCTAATGGCGAGCCAGTTTTTAGCCGTAACACCATATATTTCATGTGATGGTTATTGTTGTAAGCTCTCATTCATGCCTCAAAATCTTGTGCATCGCATCTTAAGAGTAATGGGTTTGGCGCCCTCTCCAAAATGTTTTGTGCAACTGAGCATATGAAAGAAGAGTTGCGAGACAATCTTATTGTTGGACTCGCATAAAAAATGTAAGCATGACCTTCCAAATTTTTCCTGCCTAGATCGTTTAGTATGAGTATTTTGTTTTTTCAAATGAGTAGCTTGCTTGATCTTTAAGGGCGACTGCAATGGTTTCCAAGCCGGGTAAGTTTCCACGCTCTTTGGTCCTCCCCTGACACCTGAATCCCGGTCATGTGTTTTAAAGTAGGTTTTTATAGAGGTTGCTCAAGACCAGAATGATTCTCAGCGCTAATGAATGAATGCTCAGGACCAGCGATCAACTCTTTGGACTAATTAAGATCGGATGGCCAACCATAGAGGTTGACTAACAAGTCAGATGAACATCAGTAGCAAGTAGCAAGTAGCAAGTAGCAATATGATTATCACAGTGTATATATTAGCACAATAATGTATATCTCACCCTACTCAATCGCTCAGCTGACAAAAGGAGACAAAGGAAATACCGGAACAAACAAATGAGAAGACTAGAAAAGCCCTCACAACTACAAAGTAATAGCTAATAATACTACATCTAGATCAAGGAGGCGAAGGCCAGCGAGAAGAAGGCTACTAAGCAGCCGCCAGTGAGTGTTGCTGCGGCCGAGTTGGGACCCTGGGGCGCGGGGGCAGAGGGTCCAGTAGCGGGCGCAGGTGTGGAGGGTGGTGTTGTCCCTGCTGACCCCGCTGGCGCGGGACCGCCGGAAGCCGGTGCAGGCGTTGGTTCCGTTGACGCAGAGCCTGTGACGGTGATGGAGACCTTCTGGCCCGCGGTGCAGTGGCCACCGACGCCGCAGAGGTAGTAGTGCTGGCCACCAGAGGGGATAGTCACGGTCGCAGGCCCGTTGCTAAGGGTCGCACCTATCTGATTCTTAGTCGTGCAAGCGTCGTAGTCCGACTTGGGTACCTTTATCACGTTGTGAATCCCCGTAGGAAAGTTGAAAACTACACACCAAGAACACAAGGACGAAATAAGCATGGACGGAGGACAAAGAAAGATGGACAGAGTCACAGAATTGAAAGAGTTTGTTAGTTAATTACCAAGAGAGTCACCAACAGCGAAGGTCTGAGAGGCTGACCACTCAGAGTAGAAGGTGGTGTTAGGAGGGATGGTCCAACCGGTGGCCGTGCCTCCCACGACGTGCTTCGTCGCCGCCGTCGCCGCTGCCACCATGCCCACTATCACCACGGTAAACAACAACATGTCTGTTGTTCTAGCAGCCATCTTCAATATGTTCTTCAGGTCACCCCTGTTCTCTTCTTCCTCTTTTGGTTGTGCAAGAACTAGAAGAGCAGAAGAGTTGTGGGTTGGATGGGAGGAGATAGATAGGGTTTTTAAAGTTTGAATGGTGGTGGTGTTGGTGGTGGGCCATTTTGAATGGGTTCGGTCGTGGTTGGCTGACCAGAACCCAACCTAACATGGACCGACGCGATTAGAAGACTCCATCTCCCCTATCTACAAGTGTGAACCATTAGGTCGAACTTTCTATTTGGGTGGGTCGGTGTGTGTGCTGAATTTTCTTATCTTTTGACGCCCTCATCCTCATTTATTCCCATGTTGCGAGTCTCTTTACGGGGCTTTATTTCCGGCGCTGACTATGGACTTTAGGGACTCGCAACGCCCCGAGTCCCACGACGGGGTTACTTTGACGTCATTAGGTTATTCGTGCGGACCCCACAAAACCATACTCTGTTCGCACTACACCAAACTCGAGAACGTGGCGTGGGACACGTGGCATGGGAAACAGAGCTCACGTGGCGAGTTGGGGAACTGGGTAACCTTCTTACGTAGTAAAATTAAGTTTACTTGTTTAAAAAATCCGAAAATTCGAGTGAGAGGAGCATGTGAAGTGTGATCGGAATTCCTGAAAATTTTGAATCTATGCATTAAAATATAGGTTTTTTCTTAGATGGATGTGACGCGTGAGCTTCCTTTCAGTTCATTAAATATAGCTCTGTGACCTCGGTCTTTCTACGCTTTCCTAACCTGTGTCCTTGCTATGAATATATTTTAATGAGTTGTTGTCTTAAAAACCTCCTCCTTTCATCCATTTGTTGTTGTCTAGACTCGTCGTCCGCGAACCACGCAACTTCAATCATTTTTAATAGTTTACATGAAACAAGAGTGAAGGAATCCTATTTAAAATTTTAAATTCTCACGCTCTTCATTTTCGAAATTGTGTTGATTGGTTTATATATGTTGTTGGGTCCGACCATGTTCTCATGTATATATTTGTTATCTTAAATATATTTATTGAGTTTATATTTAAAAACCGCTTACATGTGGTGATATTGTTATTAAAAAGTATCCTCCACCAAGGAGTTAATGGGGCATGATATATACTCTTGTATAAATTTAGTTTCGAGAATGGCATATAAATCAACAATGGCAGAAACAAAAGCAGTTTTGATAATTCGGGTTGCATTTTATATCATCAATGGATTCATTGCTTTGAAGATTGGACTTCATTAATATTGAAAGTGGAACACAAGTAATGGCCACTGGAAAAGACATTGGGATGGATTTGCTGAAGCAAATAGAATGATTAGCATATTTGACAAATTTCAGAAGAATAATCCAAAGAATCAACAAATGAGCAATGTCAGACATCTGTAACAAGAACATATAGCCATGAACCAATGTACTTTTGCTTGCTTTAACAACAACAAGCTGACATTTTAGATTTATAAAGTTGTCAAGACCATTAGGAGGGCAGCTGTACAAACTGAAAGAGCAAAGGAGTATGGCACTAGCCAGCCTTGAGATCCAATGCCCTGCAACCATTATCACCAAAAATTGAAGTAAATAAAATGATACAATATCAAGTTTCAAAAACCCTATCAAAAGGAAATGGATATTATTGCAGATTGAGATCTGCATCTACCGGACAAAAATCCAATGGCAAAAGCATGGTTCACTTCATGATACTATAATGTAAGTGGTTTGTGTCATCTATTTGAAATTCAAATGGCATTATGTTCACTTGATCAATCAAAATTGGCATTGAAAAGTGTGATAGGGCTTGTTTCAATTGATAGAGCCTCTATCTACGATATCTAGACAGAAAGCGGTTACCACTCATGGGTGAACTATTTGTGAGATAAATTCATATACTAATCAATGAAATGTACATTTATAGACATTGTTATAATAGATGCTGATATTTGAATTACTCAGAGTGTTTTTAAGGTTATTAGCCTAAGTTCATCAAAATTTTCCCGTACAAGAAAACATTCCCTATCAAAATCTCATGCCTAGGTTATTCGTGGGATAGACTTTTTATTGCTTTCTTGGTTTGATGCAGCTAGAGTGGCCAAGAAGCAAAAGTTGGTGCCAATGGAGGCCATTGTCAAGCGAAGCCTTGCCCAATGCTTCAACGAGGAGGAAGAACCCAGGGTAGGGGGAGATGATTTCGAGGAAGAGGATCCAGAAATCGGAGACAATTCAGAGTAAGAAGCTACCCTTATTCCAGTGGGGCCATGCGGCGAAAATGATGTAACATTTGGCCATGTATTGACCCGGTTTCCATAGTCAACATGTATCCGGCTACCATAGCCAATATGTATCTTTTATAAATAAATGAATGTGGTTTATCCACTTTTTTTCAAAAAAAAAAACATTCAAACTTGAAAGTTATTTATCGAGTATGACAGAAGGGAAATTAACTCAATGCAATAAAAAATGTCCTAGAACTTAGGTTTTGTAGAGACGTAATATATTTACAATATGACCTCCAACATGTGCCTGTCTAAAAGCATGAGATGATGTTATTCAGGAATGCTTCAAGCATTCCATCAAGATTTGATACCACCCTTTGTTGCATTCAGCAACAATACTGAAAGTAGGATTTAATTTACATTTCTCTTTTCCAAAACTACTGCAGGGAATGAGCAGGATTATCACAAAATCATATTGCTTCAACAGAGATTTACAAATCAGAAGTAATAGTTTCGATTTTTTTTACTATATATTGCAATAAATAGAGGTGAAAGTTCATGAAGCATCTTGCAGATTAAATTGTTTCAAAAAAAATAAAAATAAAAAATACAGGCAGTCATTTACATGCATTTCTATTAGAGTTGCAGTAATCACCTTTCGTTTAGCACAGACAAGTTCTCTCTTTCTATTGCGAGGAGTTTAGCACAAAAAAGATCGCAAAATTCAAAATAGATAGAAGCGAAAATGAATTTAGCAGTACTACCTTAAGAGACAAGTGAGATGATGATCCATGTGAAGACCTCAGACCAGTAAATCCCATATCATATGCAACGCTCCCATCAGCCTTGAACAATCCAAAGTGCCTCTCAGAAGCTGGACCAGGCTTCAAATTCTCATTGAACAATGCAAATATGAACGCTTTTAGTTGAATTTTTGGTCTGAGGGGGGTTCCTTTCTTCTTGAGAAGGCGCTTATACAGATTAAAGTTGTAAGTGCGAGCATTATGAGCATTAGCTCCTGCTTCATTTTCATCCCCTTCAGAAGGCCAGCCTGTCTCTGAAATCCTTACTTCCATTTTCTCATAGCCTACGGATTCCAAAGCAGCATAAACGGCATCTACCTCAGCATCGAGCATATTATCATAGTGTAGATCAGTCTTTGCATCATAAACTCCAGGGTTTGACTGGAACATAGCGTATTTGATGTCAATATGCTCGGGGTCACTTTTGTAAGCGAAGTAGGGATATATGTTTATGTAGAAATTAGAGCCAATCTTTGAAGAGAACTCCAAGAGTGGCAGCATCATGGGAAGAACAGTTTCCTTGAAAGTACTGGATGACGGGGGGTACGTAGTGGCGAATACACCCTGTGAATGTGGTGTTAAGACCTCAATACTACCCGCCAATTGAAGCCTATCAAGGGAGCTATACACATTTTTGAAAGCACCAACCAGAGCTTCTGCAATACTCTGATCCCCGTCCCCTCCCAATATTTCATTCCCAACAGCAATCCCTCTGATATGCGTGTCAGGCAGAAAGGGCTGCACATTTACCTTGATCCACTCCAAGGCCCGCTCTTCATTCACACTAAAATCTATCAAATTCTCATTGGGAATGCAGACAATTACGTCAATTCCAGACCCTTTCAATGCCTGAAGAACATTATGATCAGCATCATAGATCTTGACATTCCTTATTTTTGCAGCTTTCAGAAGTGTCACAGCACCTTCAGGTGAAGGAATGTTATCAGCAACCCTTCCATAATTAACCCCAAAAGTTCCAATAAATCCCTGAACCATCGTCACACGGCCTGCAAAACAGCAGAACAGAAACAGTGACTATTGCTAGAGCTATATTTACATGCAGATATGCATCAATGAATCAAAGGCCTTACTCTTCTACCACAATTAATTTGTAAATGTTTATAGTTTCACATCCCACATATGAATTTGTATTTGATTTGATGAATGATTTGTGGTTTATCCACATTCAATCAAAACAAAGAAAATACAGAAAACCTAGAATAACAGTGTGCAAAAGCCATTCTTTTTGGGTTTCAAGCACCATCATCCACTGCACTGCAATTAAGAATCAATAGGAAAGGAAGTTGAGAGCCATATAATACCTCCAATTCCAAAAGAAAGGATGAAGGAGAGGCAGCAGAAGCAGAGGAAAGTCATGACAGACTCCATCTCTGGCCAGCTTCCAGGAGAGGGGTGTGAGACAAGAACAAATGAGAGAAGAAAGAGGGCGGGGATTCCGAGGGATTTGAAGGGGAGTAATGACGGCTGGGGAGGAGAAGGGTCGCTTCTGGGTTGGGGCAATGCAAATATGCAATGCCATGGCATCGGAGACGTGGATTCTTGCCCCGACCCGGACGCACCCACAAGAGAACAACCCCAATCCCATCCAGCAAGGAAAGAGGATGGCGTAGGAGCAGTAGTAGCATTAGAAGAAGAAGAAGAAGAGGGAGGAAGCAAGGATCGATGGAAGGACGGAGAACATCTCTAGTCTTCTCCCCCTCTCCTACATTTCCTTGCCACGGGGAAGGGAAGCATAACTCCGCCAACAATCAATCTATCTATCTTCTTCCTAAACGTTGAATCAATGAGACCAACTTCACAGTACTCCTCCTTCCTCATCACATCAATCTTTTTCTTTTCTTCCAACGCTGAGGTGTATTGTATCGCCTGTCCTGTGATCACTCCCAATCTCCTTTCTGTCTGGCGAGAAAATATATGCAAAAATAAAAAATAAAAATAAAAAACTAATAAATAAATAAAATGATTATGTCTTTGTTTGGCTTAACTATGATTAAATATAAAAATATGGATCTTTTATCTGAAGATATATTTTAATTATTTTAAATTTATATTTTTCAAAAATATATTTATAAATTTGTAATTAAATAAAAAAAATTATAATTATATTCATAAAATGTATAATGGTTTTTCCATAAAGTTATAGTTTACATTTGAAATTAAAAGGTTCATATAAATCAAAGATATATGATGTTGATACCAAGATCTTTCTTTTTAGAGATCAAAACAGATCCAGGTTAATGGATAAGAGTGGTCGATGACCATTGTGAAGTTTTAATGATTTAAAGGGAAAAATCGGCTATGCAAATGACATCTCGGATGAAGTCTCACTAATAAGGTAAGCTTCTTCAGAGATTAGACCTCCAAGGATTGCACCTAGTATGAAAAAAAAATTTGTAGAAAGAGGGGGTCAAGGGCTCATATCTTAAGTAGCCTCCGACGCTCAAATCAGAGAAGCTCCAAATGAAAGGAGAATGAGAGAGTGGAAGAGAGTCGAGAAGATTCCAAGTCTCAGTGAAATCAGAATAGTGTACCATATATCATATACTAGATGGCATTGTTGTAAGCCGAGATCTTCCTTATATAATCTCGAGTTAGTTAGCTAGTAGTTAGTTGACTGCTAAAGGCTGTTAGGTACCACTTTTCAAAAAAATTTGGAGTCTTCTGGAGAGCTGATCTTCACCATCAGATGACTAGATGGCTAAGCTGATGGATCGCGTCATAGACTCATATGTACTTTAATATATTTCACCCCATAATATATAATAATTATGAATTTTCTATTATCAATATTTCAAGAGTATATAAAACAGAGTCAATCAAACACATAATTGATGATGTATAATATAAGAGTGCACATCATCTAGGGATGTCCCTAGATTTCAAATCCAGGGACGTCCCAATATCGTTGGATTTACATCCAACGGCTATGTTATTGTGTGTACAGCGCCAAACAATGATGAACAATAGCAAATAGTAAAAAATGAATAATATCAAACAATGATAGCCGTTAAATGGTGATCTAAAGACTATCATCAGACGTCCCAAGAGAACAATACTCTAGGGACGTCCTAAGATGACTTAAACCCATATTATAACTTTTGGATAATTTAAAAAAAAAATTAATTAAAAAAAAATCCTTGAAAATAAATAATAGGTTAGAAAATAGAAAGAGCAAATAGCAAATAAGCAATGGTTGGTCCGCTGATGCGGATCATATCTTATCCTGACTCCTGAGTCTCTTGTGGGGACTGGAACTGAAGAAAGAACTGGGCAGGCGGTGAGGCGGGAGAGACTGAGATTGGTAGTGAGATGTTGAAAATGGCGGTGGCTCGTGCTCCATCTGTCACCACAACCACATCATCCCCTCATCATTCTGCATTCCTAACCAGAAAACAAGCCATAATCTCCTGTTCCTCCGCCATTGATCCTCCTCCTCCTCCTCCCCTCCTCCTTGGCAGGCGCCACTCCATCACCGCCCTCACCCTCTCCGCCACCGGCCTCCTCTTCCCTCCCGCCCAGGCTGCTATCCTCGAGGCCGATGACGACGAGGAGCTCCTCGAGCGTGTCAAGAAGGACCGGCAGAAGCGGATCCAGCGCCAGGGTTTCATCAACTCCTCTAACAAGGAGACTGGTATTCACTCACTCGTTCATCCTTCTCACCAGATACCATCTTGTAGTTATTAGATTTAGATCTCAAGGAATTGAATTTTGAAAAAAGCGCTTTTTCAGTTTGATAGAACTATTTTTGAAAAAAAGTGATTCTCTAAATTAGTTAACCAGTTCTATTATTTTTGTTTTTGGATTGATTAATACAGAAATAGTTTTATAATAATAATAATAAATAAAAATAAATAAATAATAATAATAATAATAAATAGTGTTTTTAATAATTAACATTTTTTAAAATAACTTTAATTATTTTTTGAGAGGAGTGTTTTGATAATTAACATTTTTTGAAACAGCTTATTAAAAAAAAACAGTTTTTCAGCCGTTTTTTTTTATATTTTTTTGAAAAAGCTAATCCAAATATATTATTTTATCATAAAAACGCTTAACTTACTCTAGAAAATAA
The DNA here is from genome assembly GCA_026586065.1 of Dioscorea zingiberensis. Taxonomy (NCBI): domain Eukaryota; kingdom Viridiplantae; phylum Streptophyta; class Magnoliopsida; order Dioscoreales; family Dioscoreaceae; genus Dioscorea; species Dioscorea zingiberensis. The sequence continues at coordinate 5,960,534 of CM048822.1, read as the reverse complement.
AAAACAATCCAAACAAGGCATGAATTAAGTTAGTTATATAGTCAGTCTCACTCGCTCCACCATTGATTGGTATCAGGATACCTTCAAGAGCTGATCTATAAGTTGAGCAAAGTGGGACAAGCTATTGAAAAAAGTGATCTCTCTGCTGCAAGTTCAGTTCTAGGCTCAAAGACAAATGCTGATTGGGTGCAAAATGCCAACACTGCTTTCACCAAGGTTTCTTTACATATCCAATCCTGTTTACTTTAGTTATATATCTTCAATGATCTGCTCACATTATGGATGATGATGTTTCCATTCTCAGCTTAGTTCGAGTCCTGAGGAGATCACTGAGGTTGATACATTTCAGTCTTCGCTGTCGTCTTTGTTTTCATCAGGTGCAGTTAGTTGCTCAAAATTGGTACCATTTCCCTTCGTTTGGTTCCATCTTGATTTTGTTGTGCTTTGTTTTGGCATGCAGTGGCTAAACAGGATGTTGAATCCTCCAAAGTGGCCTTTGTATCATCTGCTACTGCATTGGAGAAATGGATAAGCCTAACTGGTTTGGTTGGTCAGCTCAAAGGCCTTTAGCTACTACAACTGTTGGCTGCCTGGAGCCTAACCCCAGGACAAATGGATTTCATCATACTAAACTGCAACCCTTTCTATTTATTTGTTGATCAATTTGTATGTTCATTTCTTTTGAAGACAATGAGCTGTTTAGATCTCATCATCGGATATTCATATGAATTCAGCATTCCAAACAACATGAATGAAGAGGATATGGTTTTCGTGTAAACTTAGACTCGTATTCGTACAATATTTAACCCTACTTTTACCAAACACTAGTGTTTACAACTTTATATCAAGGTCGGGGCATCAAATTCTTTAATATTTTGTTATAATGACACCTGAACATCATCAATCTGGTTATTGAAAAACATCACCTACTATCCATCACAGCATACAGTTAATCAAATTTCACAAGCACTGTATACAGCAAGCAATAAATAATCCAAATAATTAGCAAGAGTCAAAGCCTGCTTCGTGCATCTAACTACACTGGAAACTACAACATAACAAAATTGAAATGTAATATGTGCAGGATCTTTATAGGCCGTGGTACAAGGGAGTTCCTTTCAAATGAGTGCAGGATGAATTACAAGCCTCCATTTAAGTATTGATTTAATTCCTATATGTTCTTCCATGAAACACCTAAATCAACAAGTTTAGCGTAGGCGTATTTAAAATCATTGAAGAACCTAGCCTCATCAACTGCATAAATTGAAATCCACCTGCAGGCAGGGAAATTCCTTTTGGCATGATAATTTCTATGCTAAATTTTATAAATATGGTGGGAGAACAAAGAAAAACCTTGAACATTCATCATCTTCCACAAGTGCTCGATCTGTAGGAAGCCCTATCATGTTTGACATACCAGCTGTATAAAAGATCTATAATGAACATGTTGTTTTCCAATATGGTCAACAGAAAAACAAAAATTAACATAAAAAAAAGACCGGCTGTACTATAGAAGTTTCACATGAGAAAATAGGCAACATTTTCAATAAGAACTTGGACAACACCAAGACTGTCATAATTTACTCCTAAAGCCTTTGAAAGAGAAAAATTGGTTATCATTATGCACCAAGGTTTAAGAAAATGAAAAGCATCAAATTATGCACCAAGACTGTCATAATTTACTCTTAAGGGGATGCTTGTTTTGGAGAAACAGATAAGCAGGATTACAGGTACAAAACTGAACAATATTTTCCATCCAAAACCAGAATCAAGAACATTGGACAAATCATGAAAATTAACCTAAAAAAATATCAGAGTATGGTAACATTAGCGATAATTTTTTTTTAAAAAGAAACACTCTCTTATCTTCAATAAAGAACATGATCTAAATTGGGAAAAAGGTCTGAAAAAAAATACTTGAATTAATTTTTTTTAGTTCTAGAGAAAATTATGAGTAACAACTTAGAGAATCACCTCTTCTGTTTAAAGTTGCAAAAAGAGAAGACAAGCAGTTCAGGTGAAAGCAAGTTGGAAAAAACTGAATCCAATGTACTTGCATGCTCATGGCATTATAATCTCAGTCCAGATAATGCAACTGACTTAGATTGGTCTGGTTTTCATATAAGCAAGAATTAAATGTATGATCAATTGAATCATGAACCATTCACCTGAAGATGCCCATGGTTTTTCGAGGAGTATCTTAAAGTAGGCATTGTCGAAAACATTGGGGTTTCCAAATCCTTTGCCTCCTAGTGTATGTGCTCCAGACAATGCAACAAGTTCTTTTGTGCTAAAATAATTAAAAGTATTCAATAAACTCAATCAAAGGAACAAGATAGAAGATAAACACAAAACATGTGATCAATAATAGAATATACAATTCTTTACTAGACACTTAGGACTTGCTGGTATGATGCATTTACATCAAGCCTAACCTTGTACTTACATATTAGTCAATATGTTCATGTTGATTAGGAAATATGGAGTACAGGGCCGGCTTTTCCATTAAGAAATTGGGCACATGTTCTGATAAAGGAGAAGATAGAAACAGACATGCACATGTTAGTTTATACAATTTGGATGTGGGAGTAGGGGTCACAATGGAAGTGGTATCTCCTGGTTTTGATCTCCAAAATGAAACTAATAGAGCCATCAGTTATGACAGGGATCCTAAAATTATACCAGATGAGTCATCTCTTTCTATGCAGACAGAATAGTGAAACTAGTAAGACTCAAGTTTTGGAAATAACTTTTAAAATGTCATTCAGAATTGTTCCTATTCTATAATGGACATCAGAACAATTGATAGGAAATAAAAAAATAAGAGATATAGTTAGCAATATTTGTAAAAATATAGATTGCCTTGAAGAAGAGAAAGGCCTGCTCACTCTTAAATGCCTAAGAGTGTGTCTGTGTGTGTGTGCACGCCTGTCTCTGTTCCCTCTCACTCTTACACTCAATATTCTTGACTGTGTTCCCAAGGTACAAGAGGCTAAACCTTGCCTTTGCAAGTGTGTAGGGATCATGCTTTTACTGGAACTAAGCCAACCAAATGCAAGTATTCATCACAAAGGAGATAATATATCAATATTAGTTATTTTTAATAAAACACATATATCTGATGATAATATGTGGCATGTATTTTTATCTAAATTCCTTTCTGCCCCCACTTTTAGTGTCATAATCTTTGACGAAAGGAAAGAAAACTAAGCAGAGCTGTCATGAGAGTGCAAAACTTACGAGAAGCCTTTCCGTAGGAAGCATTTCTTTAGACCAGATGCATCAAGTGATTCTTCAGGTAGTTTTCCTTGAGGATCTGGTTCTCTACAGGACAAGTGAGAAGCTTATCAGCACAAAGAACATTCAAAGATGATGCCCAAGGACATGCATCCAAATATCATCAAGAAATGATCTACGAAAAACTACAAGCCAAAAAAAGTCAAGGCAAACCATTCCAATGACTTGCATAGAAGTAAAGAAAGTCAGTTGACTTGCCTTATCACAGGTTACATACCGCATTGAATAAGTTATACAATGACTGTTCTAAAAGCTTAACAGATTTATAGATATGAAGATGCACCTTGCATCTAGCCTGCCTAATTTAATAGGAATGGTAGGGCCACCACAAAGTGCCACTGCTTCTGCACCAGCCACAGAAATCAAGTCTGCCCATGATACTGCAAGCAAAAACACATGAAAAGTAGGCAAATTGATTTTTACTAGAAGCTGAGAGACTGAATGACATATGTATGTATGTTTGTACCATGCTGAATGCCATCGATCTCACTCTTTGCTTTATCTAAAATCTAAAAACAATCCACCCATCAAATATTAAAGAGGTCAGTAAAATTGAACACTATATGAAAGGAGCACAACCCAAGCCTAAACAATGTCAAATAATTACATCATGCATGTGGTTGCCTCCACAATATGTTTATGGAAATAAATGGTGTTCTTGCAAAATAATATGGATAGCATGCATGATCTACTTATATGCTTGACACACATGCAATATCAACATACTATATCGCGCACAAGCATGTTAACAGTAATTCTATTGACTCAGGAATCACAAAAGAAAGGGGGCAAAGGAACCTTTACGGATTTACTAAGACCAGCATTCTCAGGTCTATCAAGTTCATATACAATAGAACCATTCATTCCCCCTGCAGCAATTTATATGCAGAGATTTTATTAAAGAAAAAAAAAATACTATACTTATCAAATGGAAAGAAATTGAGAACAAACAAGCATGCATTTATCTCTATTCCATCAGTATATTGCACTCTATTATGTGATTTTTTTTTCACTTTAGTTATTGCAAGTGATTTCGATAGTATATATCAAACAGAAAACCACACAAAAATTCATTACTAAAAAAAAAGGAAAACCTGAATTATCGTACAAATCGAATGTTCCTGCATCATGGAAAGCAAGGCGAAGAATTCCAGCTGCCTTAGATTTTGACAAAACTTTCCTTACCGCGCTTTGAATTACCAATAAGTCACTTGCTTCTGACCTTACAATGTTAATAAATAACATAAAAAATAAATGTTAAAGCATGCATAATAACCATATGACTTTGTTTTTCCATAGCAATGAACAAAGAACAACGGTTGCCAACCAAAATATTCATAATCGCAAATCTTCTTTTAAATTGTAAAGAAGCATGATTAAATCAGGCATTCTTGTTGGTTTTTAACGATGCAAAGAATCGCCAAATTCTGGGCAAATAGAACAAGTCCTAAAAGTTTGCAAACATGATTCTTGAAAGAGTAAAGCTCAAAACTGGCAAATAAATGGGAAGCAAGACTTACGCTTGTCCCAATTGTTGTGGAGTTGGCATAAAAGGCACTGCCAACATAAACGTAAGCTCTCTCCTCAGATACGCTGGAGAAAAGTTGAAACCATCTGCATTGCATTTAGACAAATAACCGATCATGTCCTACAAACAGGATACTGGGAGATTGAAGCTTGCAAACAAAAACATATAGAACTTCAATAACAAATTGGATGACGAGTTATTAGCGTATTCACCGTTCGTGGAAGGGGAGATAGAGCCAGAGGGGCGAAGCACATGTCTGGTTCTTTTATGATCATGGTTTGACTTGTTCAGCTGCCGCGCGGACCTAAACTCCGACAAGACCACCAACTGCTTCACTGCTCCGCCCATCTCCGACCGACCTCTTCCGAGTCTTCTTCCTTGTGACTTTGTGAGCAGAGACCAATCTTTTCAAGTCTTGTTCAGAGAATTACTGATCATTCAGAGGAGGATAAAGCGCCTGAAAAGACATATTTTATTATTTTAATTCCTAAATATTTTATGTTTGTTTATACTGTTATTCACGGAATAATCATGGATGTTGATGGGCCAGAATGGCACAGATGAAGGCCGGGGCCCAACCAAATTTGAAGTGAATTATTTTCATCAAATGGTTATTTGAAACTTGCCCCCCGGGGTAGCACTGTCAAAACGGGCCGGCTGCCTACCAAAACCCATGATTTGGCTGGGCGGGGAGGGCCGTCTCATCATTTTGGCGGGCTGGCAAAATGCCAACCTAGCCCAACCCATCTTGGGTTGTGGGCTGGGTGGGCCAGCCCGTTAGAAATATAAAAAAAAAAAATTAAAAAAATTATTATCAATAGTTCTTATATAACATATATATTATCCTTCATATTTAGCTAAATAGACTCTTAACATAACATATAATATATAAAAAATTAACAAAATCCAAAAAAACTAAACATGGTTTTGTTATTGGATTTAACCTAATAAACCTCACAACTAATAAAATGTGTTCATCTATTTAATCACTTCTCGCTTTTCTCAATAATGTGGGACTATGTTTGCACACCCAACTGTTGTAGAGTTACCACAGAGTCAAGCATCTCGTTATTTCTACAGTAATTATTTAATTATTTATTTATAATATTTCTACAGTAACCACCTCTCCCTGGCTTCAAAAATGAACTCAAGAGAAAGTTTAAAAAGACAGTATTTTATTGATTTATTTTATTTTATTTTTAAATTGACCGTTGAAGTTATATGCTGCTGCAGTGTAGTATGATAGGTATGGTGGGTAGTCTTGTTTGCTAACTGTACTATTAGCTAATTAATAAAAAACCAAGGAAAGAACGTAACAAAATCAAGCCGTAAACTTAAGACAAGTCATTCAAGAAGAATTAATATATCTCATTCCGCAACACATACATGCATGCAACTTAAGCTTGAAAACTCGACGACAACTTTCAGGTGGTTCCTTGAAAGTTAGAGTTGGGCAGCTAACTAGACAAGCAACAACTATTCTTCTACTCCCGAACGATCTACCAAACCACAAGAGGAGCAAGCCATTGTCAGTTCATCATCATGCGTTGGAACTCACTGTAGTCGAGGACGCCATTGCCGTCCAGATCATAAGCCCGTATCATGGCCACACACTCCTCGTACGACGTGACATCCCCCAGCCGGCTCAGCATCCTCTGCAATCCATCGGCGGTGATGCAACCAGCGCCCTTCTCCGCCACAAACATCTCAAAAGCCCTCTTCAAGTCCTCGTCGCCGCCACCGCTGCTCCGGTCCGACTCCATCAGCCGGACAAAGTCCTCGTAGTCCATCAACCCATCTCCATCCGAGTCGAAGTCTCTCATGGCGGCCTCCGCACCCTGACGGCTCACGTCCTCGCCCGCCCAAGCGAGGAAAGACCTCAGCTCCTCGCTGGAGATCTTTCCATCTCCGTCCGCGTCGAAGCGCCTGAACGCTTCGCGGAACTCGTTGGCTCTGCGGCTGGTCTTGCGTTCCAGCTGGTGCGCTGAAGAAGCCATTGGGGTGCTGCTGTTCTTGGGGTGGCGCAGCCGGTGGAGGCTTTGCTTCAATCCCTTGTTGGAGAACCACTTGGATGGCGGCTTTGTCGAACCGCTAGTGTTACTGGCCATGACTGCACTACTACTGTATACTACTAGCTACAACTGAGTGTGTTTGTGTGTGTGTCTATGAGAAGCTGCAAGCTCACTGGTGGTTTATATAGAGGAATTAAGTAGTAAAGCATGGAGTTGGCGTTAAGAATTTGGAAGTTGCATGGGGGCTTCCAGTTGAGCAGCTTTTGAGAAAAACGGGGATATAGAGAGAGCATTGCCATTGGTCCATTGGATGGATAACTGGTAGGGGTTTTGCCTGGAAAGACCTGCTAGTATGGAAGGTGTCTAATCTCTGGTGGTTTTCAGAAAAAAGGGTGGTTTGGAATTCATGTTAAATTAGGAGTGTCATGTACGTAATGAGTGCAGACCTGGGAGAAACGGAAAGCATGATGGGGGCTATGTTGTTATATAGCTAGCCTGTTTCCTATACTACTTCCTGATGGCTCTTGCAAGAGAGCTAGCTGGTGGCAATGGCATGAGAAAATATAAAATCATGTGAATTAAGAACTGAAAAACTCCTGAATCCTGAAGCTACGAGAAATTCCATTTGAATGTGGTTGGAGAGTGTGTTTGGATTTATTGAAATGGGGGAACATGGACGTTGTTTTGTTTTCTTGTGTTGTTTGTTTCTTCAATATATATAATAAATTCATACTATACTATACTATATTATAGTGCTACAGATGTACTGAAAAACGATGTAATCGATCTTATACATAGAACATTGTCATTAATTAATTACCTCGAGAAAAAAAAATAAAGGTGTCATTGCAAGTAAATCAAAAGGACTGGTTTAAAGAAAAGAGGCTTTTCTTTTTTTAAGTTGGAAAAGGAAATCAGGTTGTAAAAAAGTCATACAGACAGTGTGCTTAAGATAGAAAAGATGAGCAAATGGTGCCTGCTCTTTCTCAACTACTTGAGGAACGCTAATGTTTTAGAAATGCTTGGAAACTTCTCACCTGGGAATGCCCGGCTCATCCTTCAAAAATAGCTAGGTTATTCTGTTCTGTTTCTCGTGGGATGTGAAGTACTAATATTGACAAATTTTACCAATCTCTTCTTTATCAATCTTTTGCTAATATTTCCCATAAATGCACAGTAATATTAATTATATATATCAAAATTATATATTATAAGCGAGTTTTTATTTTTTACATTATGTTAAAAGCATGAAAATACACAAGAAATTATTTTTTAAAAAAACCATTAGAAATGCCAGATTTAATGGTTGTACGTCACAGGCTGATTTCATCAGCTCTAGACCCACCCTAATGTCCCAATTCCCTTTCTAGGTTCTAGCCTATTGCCTTCAACTCTGAGAACGTACCCACATTTTTCTTTATAGCAAATACTTGACGATTGATTTCCTTTTCTTTGCTTTACTTTCATGCTTTTTTCCTTTTTCAAAAATTCAAAAGAATGGAACAAGTCTTCCTAAAACTCCTTTTCCAATTCCAAATGACCTTCTTTTGAAATGATCAAGTACTTCTTTTTTCTTGACAAAAGAAAGAAGAAAAAAAATACAGAAAAAATCTGAACTTTTTTTCAGGAATTCTCTTCAAAGAAACCATTCTTGATTCTCCCCAGGTTTTACAATCCTTTCGTTTCCAAGAAAAAGATAAACTCTGTTGCTTTCTTCTTCTAAATAAAAGAAGTCTTCCTTTTAATAAAAGAGAACTTTTTGGAAATACAACCCAAGCAAGTTACTGGCGGTTTATAGTGCGCATTGATCTTTTCAATTGCTGTTTCTGTTCTGAAAGATGATTCTGTTTCTGTTCTGAAAGATCTTGTCATAAATGAAGAAAAAATGATCTCATGAAGATAATTTCAGAAGCTTTAAGTTTGCACTGCAGTTCATGCAACAGCAATTTTTCATTTTTAGTTGATTGCTATCTATCACTTTATAACTTTACAGAGACAGGAAGAATTTAGACTGGCTCGAACATTTGCAACTTTAACTTAGTTCAAAAACTTACTTTTGCCTTGATTCAAGATAGTGTCTACTTCCTTGCTAGTCTCAAGGATTTTAGCAACCTTTATACAGGCTCAAGTAGTTAAAAGCTCCGATCTTGACACGCAGCATTTGGTGCCTACCTACATTGTGTTTCAGCTTGGCTATTCTGATCAGATCAACACATATGCAAAGTTTTTTTCTCATTTGATGAACTTATTGGAATGTGACAAGTTATATCGGACGATTGGACTTGAAATAAAATCACTAAATCATCCATCATACCTTAAGATATATAACCCTATTATTTGATATTTCTTTTGATTGAATTTAGTATGTTTTGAGAAGAATAAAAAAAGGAAGCATGAAGCTTTTGAAGAATCTACCAACTTTGATCATCCTAAAGAAAAGCATCAGACTTGGAACAAAGTTCAATTACATATCTTCCGCTGGTTTTTCCCCAACATATATGCATGGCCAGTTTGAAGTTCTTTTTATCAGCAAGTCATCATCACTCATGATAAATCAGGTTCACATAAACTTTAAATTGACGATCATAACAAATCAGCACGATTTACTCTAATCATAGCACCAGGACAAAAAAGGAACACAAACTCAAACTTTGCATCAATAGACATTTACAAAGTCGGAAAATTTACAAATCATACTCAAAAGGCTAAGGAAACATGAATAGAGTGTGCAACATCAGCCAGATGAGGACCCACGCAGCTTGTTAGCAACATAGAGGAGGTGGCTAATGTTTGTGGAAGGATAGTTCTGCAATAGCTTGAGATTGGATGTGAAATCACCTGCCAAGAGTCGCCTGCGGACAAGGATGAGCATGGCACAGCATATCCTAAGTAGTGTTTCCTGCAACAAGGCAAGATTTTTACTATCTGATTCTCCACTATTCAATCCAGGGTTTTGAAGCCAGGTATAATAGAACCTCAAAAGAAATCTGATTTCTCACCTGGGGGCCTTCAGGATCACTCAAGAGCGTGTCCCAGATTTGAAGGCTGTCTGCGAAGTTGAATTCTTGAGTCAACAACAAAGTAATCCATCTAAATGCATAGAACTGGGGATTGACCTGCAATGTGCATGTAAAACCAATATAAAAATTAATAACAATAAAATAATATGATAATAAATAATAACACAGAATAAAAGAATGACTCCATGTATTTGGCAACTTTGTGAAAGGATACAAGGAAAAGGACCAACTTTGCACCAAGCACAAAGATGATATCATAACAACAAAAAATCATGAATCTGTACATACACGTGTTGGTTATACAGATGTTTTTGTTTTTTTTTTTTTCTTTCTTTCAAAATGTGGCCAAAGGTCAATCATAAAAGCTAACTTTAATTCATCTTTATCCAACATCATCTAGAAAGTTCTAGCACTTGAGATCTAGTCATTTTTGTCAATGATAAAAAAGCCTCTCGCTTCTCCTTTCACTTGAACATGTAATTAAAACATGGATGACAAAATACTTGAAGGGAAAAAGCAAGAATGCCAATTAGTTTGCAAATGTGTTATTAATGATGACTTGGTAGAAATGGCAAAAAAGTTATAAGGTTTTGAAGTAGATATAGTTCAATGAAGTTAATAAGACAATAGAAGGGGAATCAATTCACAAAGAGAAAAAAAGGATGACTCAAATATCGGCAACTGAAATTGATGAAAACTCTTTAGATAACAACAAATTTAGGTCTCCTTGAATCAGACATCCACTAATCATTCAGAAAATGAAGCTTTAGAGACATCAAGCACCTTGAGAACACCAAACAACATTGAGAAACCATTATGTAAGTAGTGTTGCTTGATCTAAAAAATCAGGAAGTTCCCACAGTTAGTAGTATGTTTGCTTATCTGTGAAAATTTCAGTACAACTTCATCCTGTTGATAATTTCCAAAAAATAGCACTTTCGAAATGTACAGTCTAACAAATTTAACAACTCAGGTATGTCATCTCCCAGAATTACTAGACTCGAATAACTTTTAGCAAGTCCTCATGCCCACATGACAGTTACAAATCAATGGGGTATCAAAACTCATTTTTCTCAAATTCAATGAGTTCAAGAACAAGGTTTCACTATTGTTGAAGTCGGAGATATTTAGGTGAAATGAAATTAGAGAGAAAACCATGAGTACCCGAATTTTCTCCTTGAGAAGAATAGACATAATTATGTCACAAATATAAAAAAGGTAATAAATTTCTTAAATTCTTACCTTCGTGGTAATTTCTAAATGGCGCCAAAGTTCCCCATCATGCTTCTTTAAAAGTTGAGATAACTTTGTAATGGTAGAACGAATGCCAACAACACTGTTATCAAGTTTCTGGCAGAAATTGTCCCTGAATCCACTTAGCAACTCAACAAAACAAAAAAATGCATCTGCTTCTGCAGCAACCTGTGAAAAAATGACAAGGGCATCCAAAAGTAAATAAATAGAATGAGAAAAAGAACGCAAAACTTGAAAATAGCATACACAACAGAGAAAAAATTTCATGTCATATTTCCATAGAGGTATTTAATTTGTGAAAAGAACATAATTTTTTGTGGGAGTGATCTGTTCATTATTAAATGCATATATTACGTGTATAAGGAGTCAATTGAAAATGTATGCAGCTATCTACTTGGTCTTTTTTCCTTAATGGAAATAAATTCCAGAAACAAAAGATACATTAGATGCACAGGAGTCCTATAAAGAATATCTCGAACAATACATACAGCATTATTCTCATCAGGATCATTCCGGAATACATAGAATAAAGGCGCCAAAACTTCATTCATCCCTTGGACATATCTGATGCCTGGATTTAACTTGGCAAAGACAATCAGTATATTCTTCAAGGATTCCTGAAAATGATGAAAAAAGAGGCTATCATTGGATTTGAACAAATGCGAAAATGTTAAGAAAATGAAAAAAAGTCAAAACAATCCAAAGTTTCAAGTTTTCTCCCAATTTAACGAATTTTTATTTGGACATATCTAATGTTGAACATATTATTTTCTTTCATTACTATGCTACATCCATACAAAATTAGGTCAAACCCTTTAACTGTTAATGCCCTTTGAATTTTTTTTTTTTCAATCAAACTATAAAGATGAAAATAACCCAATCTCAAAAATATTAAAATCATAATGAACAAACAGACAAGTATGAGAACTCACATCTGAAAATAACATTGAAGTCTGGATTAACTTGATTAGTTTGCCAAGAAAAAACCTTACCTGGTTAGACTTTGCAAATGATGAATCACCAGAGAAAAAGTGCATATCTGGGTGAGTGCGTTTCACATCTCGGTCTATCTGCTCTATGATCTCCGTATCCTGAGAAAGTTCATATATAATATTCTTATGCAATATGCAACATTTTCCTCATCACCTAAGAAGGTATTAAATGAAACTTAGCCTCTTTAGAGATAATATGAGGTTAGAACTAGTTCAGGAAGGAATTCAAGGAAATGACGTTTGAGGTCAAGGACTTGGTGCAAGCTAAACAAAGGGTAGGTCATACAAGATTATTGACAGCAGACAAATGATAATTAGGAAAAGTATAACAAGGGAGAAGTTTAAGAACTAAAAAGACCACAAATATATACTGATGGTCATGGTGCACAGCTGAGTGGTAAGAACAACAGAAATGACTGAGAGGGATGCTCATCAAAGTTGATTTTCACCATGGAGGAAAGAGGGAAAGCATGTGCATGGTGAAGTACAAGGTCTACAAAGTAGGGCCATTACAGTAGATAGCATGCAGTAAGGTATGCATCGGTTTGGTATATAACATGAAAACAATTTTGTTCAAAATTGAGCAAGGAGAACATTAGAAAGTGAAGTGATCTTAAAGGATCACTAGAAGTGCAACCCAAACCAAGGCAATCATCCAAAGAAAGCAATGAAAGATAAAAAAAATATATATAAATGGAGTTGGCAAATTTTCAGTCAACACAAAACATGTCCAGTTATCTATATATTTTGGTTGACCGGTTGGCAGGCCGGATTTCAACTCTGGCTTTAAGATTAGACCATTAGTCTGTTTCATTTTTTATTACAATCTAAATGGAAATTTCTTCTGATTTAGTATATTGGAAAGAAACTGATGCAATTCCCTAGTAATCTGGGCTTATCAAGGAATAGTTGAGCAAAGAAATAAAAAAGGAACAAAATGCTCCAAATATATAACAAAAATTCACTCTTAAATTTGTACCTGGAAGAATTGATTCCAAACACTTGTCTTTCCAAGACTCAAAGGGTGCTCCCCATGAGTTATCTCTGATCTTGGGAGCATCCCACTACCTTCACTCCCCAACTCCTCATTTTTTGCACCGGCGGACTCCTCCATCCTTCGTGTGATTTCTGACTGACTAGCAACCAGGAACTTCAGGCACAATACAACGACATACAGGAGCTATACAAGCACTCAGTCATGAACAAGAACTTACAGGGTTCACCAAGAACTCATCTTTAAAAGCTTTATATTGAGACCTTTTCTTCTCCAATTCATGCGTCCACAAGCCACGATCATTTGGCAAATACCCCAGGAGAAGCTGTGAAAATCCAGGAAAAAAAAGCAGAGAAATCAAAACCCCATATCCAACACCGAGGCCAAATCCCATAAAAATTGAAATTATCAACAGGATTAAACCTTCCAAATGGTCGGCCGGATCCCAGCACCATCATGGATGCCCTGCGACGCCAATCTCCGCAGCTCCACAAGATTTATGACCCTCTTAGAAAGCTGCTGACAATAATCAAACCGATCAACCAAAAAGATATGAAAAATCAAAGCAACAGAAGAGAAACGCAAGAAAAAAGAAAAATGTTCGAAGAGATCTCAACCACCAAAAATCAAGAAAAACACAGAATGAAACGAATGGGAAGCCTTAGAAAGAGGTCTCAAACCTCGGAGAGAAGCTGAGACTGGCGGGAGATCTCCTCAGGAGAGAAGCGAGGGGAGCCAGGGTCGTTCTGTGGAGGAGAATCGATCACAGGTGGTGGCGGAGGCGGAGGAGGCGGGGGAGGAGATGGAACCCGAGGCGGAGGCGGCGGGGTTTTGGGGGTCTCGGGTTCCGGCTTGGCGGCGACCGTCGAAGTGGAAGACCATAGGGAACTGTTAAGCCATTCCGGCACGCCCTTCTTTCCCATCTCGGATCCTTCCGAAGATCCGATTCGACGATCGGATCCGCTTTCAGGCATCGGACATCGGCGAGGTCCCAGGGCCGAAGCCCCTTTATAAGTTATAACGACGAGAACAACGAGGGGTGTTCTCGTAAATCTACTCTTGGCTGTTCCTGAGACCGGTACCCTTGTATTTTCTAAATGTATGCATGCATGTATCATTGATTTTTAGGTTTTTTTTTTTTTTTATATATATTTTACATAGGCCATAAAGACCTTCATACGAGTCAGTCGCAACGTGGATGAAACTACGAAGTAAGAAACTCACTCGATCACTCCTAACCCTCATCAGATGATAGTTTTGAGGAGTAAAGCTGAACTCGACTCGAATTTGCTCCCCCTATTTATAGGGATGGGGACTCGATCCTGGGACTTACTCAATGAGAATTACCCAACACACCGGACTAAAGTTATATCGCTAGGCTATAAACCTTTTAGATTAAATTCATCTACCACTTTCTTCTTTATTAAAGTTTCATTTTATTGTTTTACTGGCATGTTTTTATACCAAACAAAACACTAAAGTATTGTTGATCTAAGAGGTTCATAAAAATGACATATGTTGGGTATGTGCAAACTTTAGTACCACATTGGAAGTGAGAAAGAAAAATGAGGGGCATATAAGTGGTTGAAAACATTTCATTAGCAATGAGGCCTTTTCGGTGAAACGAAAAATAAAACTGTGAAAGCTCCGGCCCAAAACGGATAATATCGTTGCTAGTGTAGAATGTGGTATATGGCGATGTGGCTTCAACGCAGTGATGTGCAAACTTTAGTACCCCATTGGAAGTGAGAAAAAAGTGAGGGGCATATGAGTAATTGAAAACATTCCATTAGCAATGAGGCTCTTTTGGTGAAACACAAAAAATAAAACCCGGTCCTATGAGATACCCCCGGTCCTAACCACAGACACCCCAAACTAACATGATACAAAATAAATTTAACCTTTATTTTTCATGATTATTTTAATTTAATACCAATTGCGCAAGCTAGCTGGTGATCAAAGTGAGCATATGCATCGAGGGTGAGATTTGTCATCTGTGGTAATTCCAGTGTAAAGATTTTCATGTAAACTCTGAAAATTTTCATTGTCTCATCACCAGATGGTCACGAGGACATACTAATCCAGTTAAAAGGGAGGTGAAAAAATCACGGCTTCAATGCATGCACATGCCTTTTATGTAAGACTTTACAGAAAGACATCCAAAATGCTAAAACTTTGGTCGCTATCTGAATTACATACCAACAAATTGAATGAATCCAAGTTAAATATCTGAATCCAGAAAAACTTCATCATAATTAAACATACAGTAACAAGTTCCTATCAATCAATAATGTGCAGTACATCCAAAACATGGAAAAGATTAGAAGAGGTGTCTGGAAGTTTCACAATAATACATAGGAAGTTATGCACTGGATGCTAAATATTTTGCCCGCTCCCTCCTAAATCTTGACAACTCTTTCTTTGCTGCTATGAGCACTTGCAATGACACCGGCACGAAAAAGGGCTATCAATGAATCAAATAGCCATTAAGGTTACACATATATTGTAGTATAAAACATGTAGTGTTCATATAAATGAATATTAGATGCATACTAATGAATGTACTAACCATGTATATTGCAATGCTGTGTTCAAAGGACGAATAACTGATTGACATGATAGATGGATGGTAAAAAGCATCCTCTGCTAAAGCCCTTGCTTTCCTAGAAAAGGCTAGTAAGCATGGAGAAAATGAATTAGAGAACATGCACCTTACAAAACAATGAACAAAAAGGGTAACTAGATAATTTGATATCTTATAACAAGTACCAGCGGCGGTATCATATATTCCACGAGAGACATAGCTTTGAGCTAGACTTGCAACCTCAAGTGAAAGCTTAATCTGAATGAATAGAGTTAGTTAGGACAAATTAAAAGCAATTATGTCTCTCTAAATCAGACCATATTCAAATAACAAGGATGAAAGAAAATTAGAAGTTAATATTCTTAACCACTAAATCAAGCCCATCTCACTATTTGAAATAGGTAAGAGAGCACATAATCTGGATACAAAGTGAATAAAAAGCTTCGGACATCCAACAATTTTTATGAAGACAAGGGGAACAGAAGGCAGCCACTTTTGGATGCTATAAAGTTTCAGACAATTTATGGAAAACATATGACAACTAGATAAAAAGAGGAGTAGAAGTAGATCGAGAATTACGTGGAGAGAGATACTGTCTAAGGACCTACATTTATTAGATGTTGGTCCAAAATTTGTCTTTAACAGAGACACATGGAGACATAGAATTCATATAGCCGACCCCATCTAGTATGGGATTAAGGCTTAGTTGTTATTGTTGTATATGACAACTAGGTATCCAGTAGCTATTAAGCAAAAAAAACATACAGCTTAGTGGTGCACAGATTATATAAGCCCGTAACTGTATGGGAAAAGGCTCAGAAATATCTGTTGAGAAATACATCAAAGCCCTCTGAAGTGGGCCAGCATGTAGGTAAGGTTAGGTGCTATAGCCTTCAGAACTTACAGCAGCCAATCAGGAAGGTAGATTAGAATAACCCATCAACATTTGATACGATATCACTTTTTAAAATGAGGTCCAAATTAGCTGAAAGTAAAACAACGCTTGAAATAACAAAAAATGTCAATCCTTTTCTAAAAATTTGCTCATCTAAAGCTAGTAAAGAATCATTAGATGTAGTGATGACTTCTGAAGATACTAATTAAGTTGTTACTGATGTCAAATGTGCCATGTTTAGGTTTATCAGATCATTATCTTCCAAAAATCATGCCATGTATAGGTCACATGTGAAATAACTGCGAGGAATTAATGCCTAATATCAGACCTGTTTTCCAATTTCATCCATGATAATCATCCTTGGAAGTGATTTAACCTGTGGGATAGCACCAGTTGCAAAATAAATAAATAAATAAATAAATAAACTAATATTTAATATAATACTAGTCACAGGGTGAGTAGACAAACAGATTAAATACCAGTTTTGAAAGAGAATCAAGTGTGGAGGCACAAGAAAGTAGATTCAGATATGCATGGCGTCTGTATAGTACATCCAACTCCCTGCAGAAAGGAAATGCAATCTATCATGTAGCTACTCAATATCCAAACTACAATTTGGATATGTATACTGAGAAACAGGAAGCAATGTAATCATGTTTTCAAAGCCAAGGGTTTTGATCCAGATTATGTAGCAAAACAGGCTGTGTTTATGTATACTGAGAAACAGGAAGCAATGTACTCCATCAACAATTTGGAGGACAGGACAATCAGGGAATGGAACTTAACTAACTTCAAATACCACATTTTTGTGGATGCTTCATGGAAGGAAGGTGAGGAGTGGGCAGGCATTGGATGCATTATCTTAACTAATACAGGTTCACTTTGTTTGGCAGGCTCCAAGTACTGCAAGGCATCGTCAGCGTATGAAGGCGAGATGAAAGCTCTCAGATTTGGGATGAAGAAAGCACTGATGATTGCCCCAGATGGAGGACTGATTCATACTGACAACCAATTCATTCCCAGATGGTTGGCCAGTTCCAATGAAGGGATGGAAGGAACCAGTAGAGATCTAAGGAGGAAATGTAGAGAGCTCAGGGCAAGAATGATGAAATGTGAAATTCAATTGATCTCCAGGGATCACAATCACTGTGCAGATGGCATGGCCAAGTTGGCCAGGAGAGAGAAGAGAGGCTCTAACATAGCTACTGAAGAATTACTGCCGGAGTGGATGCTGGGGGATTTTAGGATGTTACAATTGTTTGTATTAGGCTCTATTCAGAACTATGTGTATTTTGATTAGCTGAGGTTCAGCTCTTAATTTACCAAAAAAAAAAAATATCCAAACTACAATTGGCTAAAGATCTATATTCACCACTATCTTCCTAGTTTTGTGCAAAAGGACAGAGATCCATAGTTATGGTCCTTGTTATTCATATAAAAGATTTCTTCAGGATGTAAAAGTTAAATGTCAGAGAGGGTATAAAGAATTAAAATTGATTACCCACAAAATAATTTGACAAACATCAACCTACACCTAATCCATCATCATATGGATTATTCAAAAAAATAAAAAGCATGCTTTATAATTCACTTTTTATTCACTCAGTCAGTTAATTCCTTTTTTACTTTAATCCTGACCAAAGAAAAGGTAATTTCCTCAAACATCCAAATAATATGGCATTATTTGACAGTTGACACTACAATGGAGTATGCTATTTCTTCTCACTGCACTTATTAAAGAACTCTTCGTCAGGATAGATGTTCAGTGTGTTCATCATAGTGGTATGAAGGCCTGATGCAAGATGGATGAATAAAAGGTTCTCTACTTTGACATGGGCTAAGGAGAATACAAGCTGAAAGGATGGTCAATGGCAACCTAACAACTGAGGACAACCAATTTATTGTGAACGAGGGGCTCAGGAATTAAAGAAGGTATCAGGTATGTGGTATAAATATATGATTAGGTCATGAGGTGTAATAATGTAGGATTAAGATTTAAGGTAGTAAAGTAGAGTATGAAGGAAGTATCGGCAGCAATAATCTCATAAGGAATAGATTGTTCTCCAGATTACTTGCTGTAGCAAGTGACCTTGATGTGACTGTAGTTTGGAAAAAAAACAGTGTTCTAGTAGTATAATATGAAGAGCGAAGACACCTAGGTGGACATACCAAAGTTGATTTATTATATTGTCATTAGTAAAACAAACTGAAGAACCTATAAGATACTTTCCAACAGTAATATCATATTGAACCCAATAATTGCACTAAAAAGGCCATTGTTGACTGCATTTCCAGTACATAGGCATATACTTTAATCTTAATCTTTTGAAATTACAAACTTTCTGTTACATCAAAAACAAGGGAATAGAGAAACCTTTACCATTCAGTAAAGCCGTTCTGACTGGCTAAAAACTTTGTCACGCCTACCTCAGCATCATCAAGATTATTGGATCTAAGACCAAATAAAACTCGAAGTTGCCCTATAAAAACTTGAAAGATCTTTTGAAGATCCTGCCCCAAATGAAAACTCACCAGTTATATAATATCCAAAACAATTTCTTTGTCATAATATAAGAGCACTACAAACTAATAAAATGCTTGAATAAGAAATTTGTTTCATAATATGCACTTTTAATGAAATGCATGGATTGGCATGAAAAATGTATTTTCCTAAACTAAACAGCTAGAATATATCCACTTGGCAACCATTGCTATCAGAAACATTGAAGGCTGGCAATGATGCAACTCTTATTCATTATCTAAACTCAACAATTCTATTAGTATGAAATCTAGTACATGGAGAAAACAATTCTCTAAATTAGGAGGAATAATAAGCATTGGGACATATTGAAACTTGAATGGTGGAAAATGTTTAAGGACAGTGAATTCAGTATAGGTCTGATATTTCCTTGGGCAAAATAAAGTTATTATTCAGACCTCATCTGAAATTATGTATTTGCCAGAATAAGGCTTTTGTGGATCTCCAAAACTCCTTGGTGGGTTCCAAACAACAACTCCTCCCCACATCTACAAAAAAAATAAATAAATAATGATGAGGTTCTGTTAATAAAAAATGAGCCAGATAGTTCAGAGTTCAGAAACCATGCAGTTCACTTACTGGAGATACAAAACTATTGGTCTTGGAAGTCTCTCCATTTGGAAATTGTAACACGAGAGGCCATTCAGCAGAAGAGGGAACATATCTATTGACATAAAAACAACTATTAAATGAGAAATCCTTGATCTAGAGGTTATAAATGAAAATCTCCATTTTTTGCAATTAATTCATAAATCTAGTTTCCAACAGATCATAAAAATACCAGTAAAATAACCATCTCCGTATCTGTCCCCTGTGGGTGGAAATATCCCGTATTAGAGGAGTAGTTTTTGTACGAATTAACACTTCCCATATATGTGACCCATTTTCAAATTTATTCATCATCATTCACTAATTTATCCAATTACTCAACTAAATGATTAGTAGTTTTCCCTTCTATGTTTTGAGACACAAGGTTTCAGAAAAAGGCTGAAGTTCAAGACAGATTATGAAAGGGCGGTGTTCACAAGAAGCTGATAAAAAAGGTTCATAATCCTGAACCTATCAAATTTCAAGGAACATAGCTTAATATTGGGATAAAACAAACATGTTAAGAATAAAAATATCATTGGAACAATTATGATAGTAACAACTGATTATAGATAAGACCAAATCCATGAAGTATGAAAAGGAATTTTGGATGAAAGAATATACACCACAAATTGTAGAACCTTGGATCTTCCAGGAGCAGCAATTGATGTATCTAAATGCCACTCATTCGAATTTACCTGTTAATTTCCAAGAATGTCAGAATATAGATAACAATTTCAATGATAAATAATAAAATTTAGTGGACAATTAAACAATGAAGTCTAAACGAAAGTTAAGGTTTTTATTCCTAATATGAACTTCAGATAAAATAGACCAGTGACAACCAATGAAGATTTCATACTAAGAACGTATACAATGAACTTGTAAAAGACTTCCTTAGGCAAAGCATACCTACTACATGAAATGCACAAAATTCTACAAAACAAACTATAAAATTGGCAGGATAAGATTCATTGTGGGAGCCACAACCTCCAAAAAGGAAAGAAACAATTGTAAAAGTAGGAGAAATGAAGAAATGCTGTAGCAATAACTTATAATTATAAATTTTACTCTATGAAATAATAGGTGGGCATCAACATCAAACACTTCCTCAACTAATCTCACTCCAAATGCACTATGTCTTTTCTGTTTCTCCTGTATTTACATGTTTTTTCATCCTAACCCTTTATGATATGATTCAAGTTTAAGATCAATATTGGAGTCAAAAGAAATAGGAGGATGTCAGCAAATCAAGAGACAAGGTGACAATTCATGCATCTCCATGGCATGCCTCAGCACAGATGAATGCTAGAGACAAGCTATAATTAATAGAGGCTCTGCTGACAAATCAAACATTTGGGAATCAATAGCATTTATTTCTCTTGTTTAACATGCTCAGATATAACAGTACCACCAAAACACAGCAGCAATATCTTAGTAGGAGGTTATGAAACATACAAAGAAAGGAAGATCAGTTGTGCTTAAAGTGTAGCCACCCAACCTGTCATCCCAATTAGAAATGGATGACTTAGGAGCGTGGTATAAAACCTGCAAATCAACGAACAGAATATTCCATATATATGAAATCAACCAAAGATAAGACTAGTAACAAACCTAAACAACTTTAAGTGTACATTGCTAAAGCAAATAAAGACAAGGATGCGACCTGACTTTCCAAACTTATATTTGCCATAGGTGCCAGTGACTCCAGTATGGGAGCCAACACTCTATTTGTCTTCTGGATCTCCCTGGAGAAGAAGAAATGGTTGTCACATGCCGAGTCAGCATCAGAATTGATAGAAAGTGCATGTATTGTGAAAACAAAAGAAATTATTACATTCTATGTAGCACAATTTACTTACAAGTTCCTATCACCCAAAATAAAACATTCAACTGTTTTATACTTTGAACCTATTAACACAAAAGCATCAAAACATGCTTTAGCTCATTAACTTTTTGATTAGTTTAAAGAACAAGTCTTGCAACTTCGAATGGATGCATATCTCTAACATCAAGTACGCCAACTCATAATTGAACAGTCAACCACTATCAGCATTCAATCACTAGTTCTCCAAGATAAGCTACACATTAACATGTGTAAGGTTAACAGTATGCTAAGCAATGCCACAGTCTAAGTCCATGCAAACTAACCAAGTCATTACAACCACTAAATGACCATAACAAGCATTCAAACACATGAAAAAGATAGAACCAGGGAGCTCTTACCAATCATAAACCCCTTCACTAGGATCAGCATTCAGCAGGCTAAATGAAAGCACAAGGCTCCCATCCAATCCAACCGGCAACGCCTCCCCCTCCTCGCCACCCACCATCTCCCCGTCCTCCCTCCCTCCATTAACAAAATACTTCCAGAAAACACCTACAATCATCCTCACCACCTCCCTTTCCTCCATCATGCCAACCACCCACGCGTGCCTATGCTTCCCTACCACTACTTTCACATTTCCATCCACCGCCTTCTCCATCACCACAACCGTGTAAACACTCGCATCCACCATCCCCACAAGAAAGGCATCCAACGCTTCATCATCAGAAAGATCAAAACTTCCAAGCCTTTCGTCCGACTGGACGGAGATCGAGACAGAGACTTGGGTCTTAGTCCTGGATTGGAGGTCGAGGGTGATGAGATCGCTGATGCGTTGGGATGCGGCCGAATCGATTGGATGGGAACGGAGGAAGAGAACGTGAAGAATTGTCGGGATTGGAGGATGGAGGGAGTGGAGGTGAGAGGAGAGGGAAGAGATGGAGGAGAAGGGCAGCGGTGACCGGTAAATCTCTGTGGATTTGTAGAAGATGGGAAGGAAGAGAAGACCCGAGAAGAGGATCGAGAGAGTTACCAGGAGGCGCTTAGTGCCGGGTTTCGTGGTTCTTACGGCGGAGGGCGAAGGAGCAGGAGCCAGTAGGGGCTCAGCAGCGTTCTCCCGCTCCGCCATTGATGCAGTTGCGCGAGAGCCCGCAAGCTTTCGAGTCTACAGTAGTTAAAAGTAATTCGGCATTGAACCAAGCGCTGACAAGGTCGTGCACGACAAAGGCTGTGATAAAAGAAGGCCAAGGCCCACGCTCATGGGCCGCGAAGCCCATGTTTAGTGCCATTCTAATAGATACTATTATATGTATTATTTGGGCTCAGAGTTTATTTTTTATTTTTTATTTACATCGGGGATAAACCCCTCCACAGTTTGGGAGTATGAATTACCTAATATATAAGACCCAAGATACGGCTAGACCAATGATCCTTTGGTTTTGTGCTATCGTGTTGTATATATATATAGACACAAAATTCTAAAATTAATCTTCTCTCCACCACTTTTTTTTTCATAATGACAATGGCGATTTGCAATCCAGTTGGTTTGGATCCGAGATGAACACACCATAATTTGTTTTATTTTGAAATAAATTATTAAAAACTAAATAGAAGTAAACATGAGATTAAAAAATTATTAACAGTACAAGGAAGAAAGAATAACTTTATCTATATTTTTCTTTTACTCCATTGAATGCATTTTTCTAGTTTGACATCAGGTAGGTATTGAATAATACTATTTTTATATAAAATGATATCCAATCAAAACACAGTATTTCTAGTGGTTTGTGTTCGATGTGCAAACAATAATAGCACATCATCTAATTGGAGAAAATGAGAGTGAGAGGGGCATATATATATAGAGGGGCACATTCTAAAATAATGAGATGTAAGGTGTGACCCGGGTCCTAAAAGTTTATATATATATATATATATATATATATATAGAAAGTCACTTTGTTATGCTTCAAACTAACATGAATTTAACCTTCAAATAGTGGCCAACTTTCAGAATTCTGAAAGTTCACATTTCAAACATAAATTTTCAACTCAAAAAAGGTGATCCGGAATTTAGATAGCAGACATTGGTCCGAAACAATAGATACAGTTACAACTCAAAAGATAGATATGAGAATAGCGGAGGAGGCCACAATGATGCTCAAAGTAGCAGCAAACATGATGTGATCTATGACTCCTGCAGATGATGGACTAACAGTTGCCGATCCACTGGATGAACCGGAAGCTGCTGCATAATATATAACAACATTCAAACCAACAATCAAAAGATGGATTAATCATTCATTTGATTCATTATTATTACTAATATTGCAAAGAGACAGAATTAACAAACCTGACGTAGCATTGTTGGTGAAGATGGCAGCATCTGGAGAGTTTGGAGGTAGCTTCAGAAGCTCTGCAAAGAGACAACAATGGAAAGGTCAATATAATAAGCAAAAATCAATAAAAACAATGGAAAAGAGACAATATATATGGGCTCATAAAAATGTTCACTTACTATAAGAACAAAATAATTTAAATGATATTTGAAAGATTGTACCAAATTAAATCAGGAATTCATTTATCAACTATTTTTGCATATACCTTGAGTTATTGAGTTAGTTCTAACTTGATGCGTGAGATATATTATTTATTTTCAATTAAAAAATATATATAGGTGGAAAGGAAACACCAAGCGGTCAATCTTTTAATTTCTATAACAGGTTTAGTGTGATTGGGTCCATGCCATCACGGTTTTGTGTGCATAATCCAAAAGGCCTCACAATAGAGTAGATGGGTAAAGCTGGCTGGATGCCCGGCAGCTACAGATCCTCAGAGTGGGCCCGCACTCCATTAGTTGTGATATCGTTCATTTGAGCCCAATGACCAAATCCAATTGGTTTTGTTCCTGAGGTCTAATACCTCAGAAGGCCTCACGACTAGTGAAGATATGTTTCTCTATTTATGTTTTTATAATTTTTATTCAATAGTCAAACTTTATTTGATTTCTAACAGCCTCCTAAATGATAAATACATAGAATTTAAGCTTCTAAATCGAATAAAAATAGAAATCTTTTTCAATAAATCCATTGCCCTCACTTTACAGGAACAGTAACCAGCCACCAAAGTCCAACCAAATTACAAGCTCAGTATGTACTATGTACTGATCTACGTAGCATATTAAACTAAATCATAGCAATGATTATGGTTGTAAACGGGCTCAGCTTGATTGGATAGAGCCCAGTATTTTTTTTAGTGTTAATAAAATTTTATATTTGAAATATCTGGAAGGAAAAAAAAAATCATGGTTCGAAGGTCATAGTAGCAAAACCATGGGAATTTACTTTTAACAAATTAGAATAATCCGCTTTGTTAGTAATAAACAGAGGAAAAAAAAATGGACCGAATGAAGAGAAATCAATTAGTTATTAGCTTCAATAGATTTGATTTGGTTCAATTTTCAGCTCGATTTACTTTAAAATTAAAATTTGATTTATAATGATTTTTTCTAATCCTACTATAAAAAGATAAATTATTTAATATTTTTAATAAATAAATTCATATGTTATAATTTTTTTAAGAACTTAATGATTACATCTATATATGTATATAAAATATAATAAAATATTTTTTTAGAAAATATTACACATAATATATAATATTGTAATATTTTAATATATATATCGATATATAATTTTTAACAGGCCAAGCTCGACTTAAGAATACGATTGAATCATTGATACTAGCAACTATTTTCCCAAAATTTATGAACCAAAAAACCAGTTGCCGGTTCAAAGATATGCATATATTACTTTATTTATTTTATTTTGACAAAAATAACAAGTACACCTCCAAAGGTTAACCGCTTGATCTTGGGCTAATCTAGCACTATTTAGTCTCATCTCTACAAGAGTAAGGATTTGATTTCGAATTCATCTATAATAAGGATCATATACCAATTTAATATGTGGGCCATGGTAAATATGCATATATTATAAAAAAAAAAAAACTTTGATGGCCATGTACTTCTGATCCTAGACTACTACATAAAAACAGGAGATGAAAAACAATCTCTGAGCCATGAAAAATCAAGCAACCAATTTTATTTAAAACTTCTTTAAAAAATAAAATAAAATATATTTTTTTTCAAAAATAAATAAAAATAAATTAAAAATAAAAATAAAAATATAGTTAGAAGATGAGAAAAGATGGAAGAAGCTAAGAAGGCGTACTAGGGCAGTCGGTGACGGAGGTATTGACGAGTTTGCAAGCATCGGGTAGCAGCATGAGCCTGGAATACTGCAAGCCAAGATTGGTGATGGCGGCCGAGCCACTGTGCGTTAGCTGAATGATATAGCAGAGGCACACCGGTTCTTTGCTCCGGATGTCCTTCACCGAGCTGCAGCATTCCCCCGTCGGCGCGTCCTTTTTCGCCGTCGCAAAGTCCAGGCAGTTCGTCATCTTCGTCAGGTCGTTCGAACACTTGTTCGTCAGAGCCGGGTCATCACCGATCACCACCACCACCATCACTGTAAACAACCATGCCATCAAAAGCGAAGCCCTAATTATAACCAAAGAACCCATTTTGAAATAGTAGTGGGATTGTAGGAGTGTAGCCGTGTAGGAGGAGGAGATGTTGTTCGGTTATATATATTAATATATAAGATGGAAGAGGTGAGGGGTTTTGGGGAAATATGCAGGCTTGCATTGAATTGGGCCGTTGGAAAGGTGAGTTGCGGGCTAGGCTGTCCGCATTATGGGAGTTAATGTTGAGTAGGTGGCTAGTGGTACTAAGCCAGGGATACAAAAGCCACGCGTTGGGCTTAATATGTGCCATGTCTCGGGATTCGGTTTCGTATTGTGATTGAATGAGGGACGTCCATCTCACTGAAAATGATCGGACCTATAAACACAGGTGGGAATCCGACTCCCTAGAGAAGTGTATGAAAGCAGGGGAAAATTATAATAGATAACGAACTATTGGTCTTTGACATAATTTATTATTTTTTTTCTTGGGGTTCTTAGAAAAATGTGTAGAGGTTTAATATAATAATATTTTAGATATATGTATTTGAAGTGAAAATAGTACCAAATAATACCAAAGATTAATAAATAATTATCTTAAATTATAATTTTTGTTTTATTTTATCTAGGCGAGAAAGGATCAAAGTTGACCCAAAATACCTTTAGTAATAAAAAAAAATCAAAAAGAGTTTAGGTGAAAATGTAAAAAATATCAAAGTAAGAAATGGTGTTTCTTTATTTATTTTATAACAAATGAACAATTGAAACAAAAAACCTCAACTTACTTCGGTGATTTCACTATCAATTTTTAGTAGACCGTTTATTTGTTTGAGAATGACACTTTAGAGAAGTGGACTGAACGTGTTAGTTTTCGAAGTGATTGAAGTGACAATAAAATTAAACCTTTTTTTTAGTATAAGTGATGAGTGTTAGAAGTGTTCATTTTTTCACTTTTAATATATTTTTTTGGTGAAAGTGGGGCTGAAGTGGGATTGAAGTGGGTTAAGATTGAAATGGGGATGAAGTAATTTTTTATACCAATGTCACTTCGCCCATTTATGTCCAAAATCGATTGAAATGAGTCAAGTTAATTTTTGATGGAAGTTCTACTTCAATGAAAGTGGTCGAAGTGAGGCTTCCACCTAAAAAAACACATATAATGGCATAGTGAGTCATTTCCCCACTTCTGCCACTCACTTACTCTAAAACAATGTTTATTTCACTAAAAATGATGAAAAAGTCATTGAAGTGGGTTGAGTTTCACTTAGGGAGATTGTTAATTTATCATAAATTAAAAGAATTACCATTTTTTTCAAAATAATTCCCTTATTTTAATTTAAGCCACTTTAAATTTTTTATCATCAAATTAAGTAAAGTGGGTTTCAGCGATATAAAAACCTTGTTCACTTCCATGCCCTCTTATTTTAGTGAAAAGGATTAACAAAAATATAATTTTTCTCCTATTTTCAACTACTTCTAGAAAATGGATGGGACTTTATCCACTGAAATGAACGTCCATTAATTGTTTGTCACTTGGTATTTTTTAAAATTATATAATTTCTTATATTTATATATATATATATATCTTCCTTTCAAATGGCTTACATTGTTAGATGGAGTACTTATGAGCACCGAGCTGAGTTGCGTGTTTGAATAGTCAACGTAGGAGCTTGGAATAAATGCGGTGAATAAAAGCATTGAATAAATACCGATTTTTATTAGATGGGTGTCATGGGTCATACCCTTTCATCAATTAATGCGACTATTTGAATTTTTTTTCCTTATCTTGTCAAATTTAAAATAAAAAAATATTTCCATGTCATATTATTAAATAAAATACCTAACAATGATAAAATAGAGTAGATGGATTCTCATCACATTAGATAGGTCAAATACCCTATTTAGTCCCTCTATTATTACAATTTGTCTTTTTGGGTCCCTCTAATATAAAACATGTCTTTTTGATCCCTTTAATTTTACGTTTGTGTCTTTTAAATCCTTCCACAAGCCTTTTTGGTCCCTTTATTTATTTTTCGCTTTTGGCCCTATAAACTTCGCAGAGAGGGATTTAAAAGCATACAAACGTAAAATTAAAGCTTTAATCAAAAGCATGCTTTATATTGTATAACCTAAAAAGACAAATCGTAATAATAGAAGGACTAAATAGGGTATTTGACCTATTAGATATGAGCACTGATATATACATCGAGCATATTTCACAAATACGTTTCACGAATCAATAATACCCATTCAATTTTTCTCATGATCATCAACAAAACCATTCTGAAGAAAAGTGAATGAATAACATTGATTCATGTACTCATTTTGTGAAACTTAGTCATTTTATATATCATATATAAAAATTTAATTTATTAATTTTTATATAATTTTATGTATATAGAATGGTATTTTTCTATTAACTGTGTAAAAAAACTCAAGTAGATAAATATGGTTACCATGGCCTTAGGTGAAGAATCAATCAGGTATAGCTATTGAATGGAAAAGCTGGTTAGCTGTTTTGAGATGACAAGGTTAAGCTATAACTATTTCTTATTTCAGTAGCAAAGTACTTATCCCAAGGTATTCCTTGTGTTGGTCATGAGAGGAAGCATGATTCGTTCCACTCTGGGAAGCATTGCATTAATTGAACTTGTTTTCATTCATGTAGTTAGAGACTCTTGCTTTAAGTTGTAAAATTTAAGCTATGTTACTATATGTATATATTATTGAATATTAAATGTTGACATCTACCATTTGTGTGAATGAAACTGTCTGCATTAATTAGATCAAACTTGAAATATCAAAGGAAGATTAAAGAATGTTGAAAATCCTGAGATCATGTTAGTTCAAGGAAATAATTAAAGTGAATGCGATATCACGGAATAGAGCAGACAATGATACAAGACCCCTAACAAACTTTCAACCTTTATCTCATATGGTTTTGAGACGAAATAAATAATTCTAAATTCACATTTTTCAAATAAGTAGAAAAAAAAGCAGAGATTTTAGGGGAGGGGAAAAAACAAAACAACAACAACAAGATATGTGATTTTCTCTTATCAATAATAGGAAAAATAATACTATTATGTCTGGCCGGCTGAAAATAGGCCGCAAGTACTGAATAAAGATTCAAAGAATACTTTTGTGTAACGGTCGTTCTTATCCATAAACATTTCAAAGCGGTGCAAAAGAAAGTAAAGGATTGACACGTGGATACACTCTTCATCCATGCATGCAAACACAACCACACGTGCCCTCCCTGCCTCTCTCTCTCTCTCTCTCTCTCTCTCGCTCCTTCCTCTATTTTATTTTCTATTCTGCTGTTCTCTCTCTCACACAGTCACACTGACAGACACAGACAAGCACACTGAGCTGCCATGGATTTGTTTACTCAGTTGATGAACTTGGTGGCCACCCCCACCTTGATCACAGCACTCTTCCTTCTCCTCCCTGCCATCACCTTCTTCAAGCTCTTCATCTCCACCTTCTCCTCTCTTTTCCCGGAGGATCTCACCCACAAGGTCGTCGTCATCACCGGTGCCTCCTCAGGCATCGGCGAGGTATATATATATATACACACACACAAAAATATCTCATTATCAGCATCTTTTAAAGAAAGAGAACAACATTGTTCCTGATGATGTGTATGTAAGTAATATATAGTTTAAATGTTTGACCAGCACTTGGCTTATGAGTATGCAAAGAAGGGAGCAAACCTTGTTCTGGTGGCAAAGAGAGAGAGAAGCCTCAGAGAAGTAGCAGGCCGAGCGCAAGAACTCGGCGCGCCTGATGTGCTCGTCGTCCCAGCTGATGTTAGTGACCACGATGAATGCCGGAGGTTTATCGATGCCACGGTGAACCGATTCGGCCGCTGTAAGTGGGTGGTGCATATATACAGTATGCTATCTGATGTTTAATTCTTGATTTTGTTCTCGAGAAACTCATGCTTTCGTTATAGTGGATCATCTGGTGAACAATGCGGGTATCAGTAATGTCTGCATGTTTGAAGAGGTTTCAGATGTGAAGAATTTCACAAAAGTGATGGTAAGTTGACCTTTCAAACGGGGTGGATCACTGTATGTAGAGCATATATATAATTCATGAATTAATAATACAGGACGTGAACTTCTGGGGCTCTGTCTACACAACATATTTTGCAGTCCCTCACCTGAAGAAGACCAGGGGTAAGATAATTGTCAATTCTGCAGCTGCTGGTTGGCTGCCAACTCCAAGAATGAGCTTCTACAATGTGTGTTTCAAAGTTCTCTAACACTCAGGAAGTTGTTTTTGAATATCATGTACTTCATGTATATAAAACATAACATACAAATAAAATACTCTATTGAACTAGGCGAGCAAAGCAGCATTGATCAACTTCTTTGAGACACTGCGCATGGAATTGGGTCCAGAGATTTCAATAACCATTGCAACTCCAGGCTGGATTGAGTCGGAGATGACAAAGGGTAAATTCCTCTCGGGAGATGGCAGGATGGTAGTTGATCAAGATACTAGAGACGTGAGATGACCGTGTTATATTATCTAGCTTCATTAAGACTTATATTATTAGTTCACTTCCTGATGATCAGCTAAATGCATGAATAAAGTCTTAAGTATACAGGTTCAAATTGGCCTCTACCCAGTGGTCAACAGTGAGGAGTGTGCCCGGGCCATTGTGACTGCAGCTCGGAGGGGGGAGCGCTGTGTGACTGTGCCTTCATGGTTCAGTGTCTTCTATTTGTGGAGGGTCTTTGCGCCTGAAGTCATAGACTTGCTTTACCGGATGTTTCTCTTAGCTCGGCCAGCGACTGAAACTCCGCAGAGCAAGATGATTATGGATGCCATTGGTGCCAAGGAGATCCTCTATCCTGCTTCTATCCAAGAACAGGACATCAAGGTCGACTGATCCAATAGAAGGGTTTGCTTTCTGTTTTCTTGTGAGATCTTTCCAATGGTCTCTTCCCTGTTTCCTGTAAATATTTTCAATAAGGTGTGCAATGTTAAGACTTGAAAATTAAGATGCACCAAACACCTCACCTCACCTCCAAGGGCCCCCCTCATGAGAAGATATTATACATCTAATAAATAGTTCTGAAAAACATTCTTCATGGTATAATCAAACTCAACACATCAAGGAGACAGCTCTATGGGGTCAAAGTTGCGTCCTCGTGCCATTTGAGGAGCAGTAAACATTTTTATTCGTCTGAGGAGTTGCCATGCGTCTGCTGTTGAAGAACCTTGGCTCATCTCCAAAGCAACAGGCAGAGATGGGTTCTCACTAATCTTTACAAGCATTGTGCCCTGGAATTACATTAAAAATGTTGCAAAATGTCAGATTTAGTATGAGTAGAAAAGTATTTGTTGGATTATATTATACCAAGAATACTGGAAAAAAAGACTAGTACGCTTCTGATTTACCAGCAATAAAGAGCAGACACTTTGAGAGTATGAGCAAAGGGGTTAAAACAAGTTGCATAAGGGCGCTAGATTTTCAACTTGCTGAGCAGCAAAAAAAAAAAATCCTGATAATTTCTATTGTCATGAAAGTTACCGTTAAAATAAACAAGGTCATGTTTTTCTTCTTTTCTTTGAACTACAGAGGAAAAGTCCACGAGTTGACTTATCATGAAGAAAAATGGGGAACATTGTCACCAGACTAAACTTGGATCCGGATCCTCTCCTTGTTTTTTCCCTCCTTGTATTTCCTTGTTTTCAATCTTACCCATTGATTTTAAAATCCAAAGGCCAAAAACTTGTCCAACTCAGCTTTCCCTCATTGAATGCAGATAACCAACTCCAAGACTCATTAAGTGAGAGAACGCTGAGTTGGACAAGCTTTTGGCCTTTGGATTTTAAAATCAATGGCCAAGATTGAAAACAAGGAAATACAAGGAGGGAAAAAACAAGGAAAGGATCCGGATCCTTTCTAATTGTGCTGAAAAGTCAATAACATGCTTCAACTCATGATTATTTCCGTTTGTTGGCTGTCTTAATCTAATGGTTGTGAAAACATCAAAGGAATGAATTTAATTCACAAAATTGTCTGTTAACCTCCACCTACTTGTTTTGTCTCTTTTCACTTGTGAAATCCCATGAGTGCCCTTACTCAAGAAATCAACCTGGCATCTATAGTCTTCTCTCCGATCAGGTCAGGGTCTTTTGGTCAAATCCCATGCCACTTACTCCTCCAAAGACCTCGAAAACATTAGTCCTCCCATTTTATTTTATTTTTTTAGTTTGACCTGCAATCTCAAATAATTCCCTCAATCCTCAACATTCTCAGTCTTCAAAACCTAATCAATATTTAAAGTATACCTGCCTCTTGCAAGCCTTTGATATACAAGCTACAGTTAACTGCCTCTGTCTCATTATTAGCTTGACTTGCACAAATCCTCCTTCAGGCTGTACCAATTTTAGCTGGTAATCACCTTATTTCTTTCTCAACAGCATTCATGAAACAAATTTTCTCCCTCTTTTGGGGTGCCTTCAGTAGTTGGCAGGCCGCTGTGCAGAAAATGAATACAAGAGCTAATATCTCAGTATCTGCTAATCAAATCAATTAATTGCCACTAATTGCTTTTAATTTCTGCAATGGTATTTTACTTATCATGTTTGTTCATATTGCATTAAGGTGGGAGGCTGGCTGACACTGTATTATACTAAATATCTGTCAAATTGTCAATTCTCAATTTCGAGCCTTTTGTATGATTCACTGAAGGCTTGAATTGGAGCATTCACATTTTCAAAGATGCCATCAACAAAACATGCAAAATTTAGGGAAACAAGGCTCTGGACTTTTATCCAAAATTGATGGAATAAATTTGGCTTCGTCCCTACCAGGTGGAATTTTAAAAAGGAAAGAATGAAGGATCATCATCATCATCCTTATCGTTGCCATTGTTATTATCTCTAGCCTCAATTCCACCACTTTTGGGTCAGTTATGGTGATATCCTTCGACCAATGAGGCAAATGTTTGAGGAACCGTATAAGTAAAATACAGAGTTGTGTTCCAAAAAACAGGCAGGGTCAACCAGTCAAGGCTCTAAGATGCGAAATATTCATTTAAGAATATCAGCTAGTTCATCGCACTTAGAACATAGGAAGGAGCTCCAGAACTCATTTTAAACTTATTTTGCAAGATTGACATTGTAACAGCTGGTAAACACTTTGTTGAATATACCATTGGACCATACAGATATTTTTTTAATTAAGAAGCTGAGGATCTAGGCACCACACGGGAAACTTCAGCATTTGCTCAGAATATGAAAAGGAAAGGTCAAAAGTACCTCAAATTTAGCCAAGAATAGCTGGAAACCTTTCATTGTTTCCCTCATATCTGTTACTATATTTTTGTCCGAAGAAGAAAGAGCAGCAGAAACCTCCTCAGGGGATTGACCAATAGCCGACTGTACAACCTAAATAATAAGCAGGAAGTTCTTATAAACGGACAGCGAAAGGGCCTGTAAAATGTGAAGTACAAAGTCAACATAAACTCACATGATGATCAATGAGGACCTCAGATATCAGGCTGCCATCATCAACATAAACATGAAGCTTAAAGGTGCTTCGTTGTTTAAACTGAAAACCTTTCACTCCAGTCAAAAAGCACTGCAAGCATAGAACCATTAGGGGCACGGGTTGATTTCTCTAAAGCAAACAGCCATGAATTGTGTTATTGAGAGCACACTGTCTTCCGCATATAATACAATAAAATTTCATTGAATAAACTTCAGCTGATAAATTTGACCTGAATATAAAGGCATATGAAAATATATATATATATATATATATATATATATATATATATATATATAAAAAAATCTTTTGGCAAGTATATGTCACCACCAAAGAATTATTTAGTTGCAATTTCTTGATGGATAAATTATGAAATTAAAACACACTCATAATTACGAATCATTCCATAAACTAACAAACATAACCGACTGTATTCACAAACAAATTAACAGAAACACAAAATTTTGGGTTCTGCAAAATAATGAAGTAAGGGAAAGGAAGAGATAACCTTGATCTTTCCATGAATAACTGGTTCTCTGTCTTTCTCTGCAGTCCATTTGGCTAGCAAACTAGCCAGATATGTAAAAGGGATTTCTTTCTCCCCACTTAAAAATATTTGATGTTCAGCTTCCTGAAGATAATCTGCATCTGAGACAGTAGAGAAGGTCTTAGGTTCAGGAGCTGAAATGTTTTCAGCAGAAGTATGTCCTACAATGTCTCCTCCAGAATGAGGTGTAACAATCACTTCAACCACATTTCCTGCAGTGTGTGGAGCAACAAATTCTTCTGTTGTGTTTCCTCCATCAAGTGGTTCAACAAACTCTTGCATCATACTTTCATGAACGTTACTCTCTGAATTAGCCAAGGTAACACCTAGAAAACATACGAAACTTATACATAAGTTCCTTGAGAAAATCAAAAGCTCCACACACTAGAATTGACAACCAAAAACCTTATAACTTCATGGAAAGTTCAAGCAGAAATTAAAATTGACTTGCCATGTAAAAACAAGTTATCACACGAAACGCCTTCACATCAACATTGATTGACCATATTGAATTTGACTTAACAGGTCCATTATAAAAACTGAACCAAATGAATTGGTAAGGGTTTCATTGATAAGTCTAACCCAAATTTGGGGTAACCAAGTTTCGATTTGTCAAGTTAAAACTTTAATATTTTACTTAGCGGTCACATTTTCTTTATTTAGTCAACACCAATATGACCAAGCAATGCTGACATGAAGCCCATGTTATATTGTTATTGGGGCTGGCATAACTTGTTTGCATGACAGGGATTCCACACTAACAGAATCCATTGTGATTATTATATTGGTTTTCTACTTTTCTTTAGAAAATAAAATAATATAATACAATATAATATAAAATAATATAATATAATATAATATAATATAATATGACAATATTGAGACTAGAAGTATTGAAGTGAGAACCAAATCTAACTATAACAATACATTTTTGAAATCAGAGTTAAGACATGTGAAAATCAAGATATACTGTACTTCCACCTAGATGATATAACTTTTATCATTTTGATTATATTTTCACAAATCAGTTTTGCTAAAACCTAATACCATATTAACCTAATTTATAATTTCCAAGTGGGTAAATTCCATACTTCAGTAGGTGCGGATTATACAAACCTTTAATCATGCAAGTCCTACAAAAGCATAATATTATGATACAAACTACATAATAAAATACAGTAGGATCATATAGTGGCCATCACACAAATCTATCACTTTTCAGTAAGGTAGATCCAAATACGATAGGCACCAACCACACTATATAGAATACACACTAATGCATCCAAAATTTAGACTATAAGTTGTTGGTGTCAAAATCGGTTTTCCCTTGAAATACACCAACATAAGTGATTAATTCAATGTTAGCCTAAAAGCATCAATTAGATAATTGAATTAACTTGTTGCTAATATGAATTTATGTATATGAATAAGATACGTGTCATAGCAAATGATTATAGAACATGCTGAAAGAGGAATCTCCGATGGTTAGAAAGTGAGGGTACCTTGAGAGATTGGTTGAGGATTAGTTACTCTGTGTGGCATTGAGTTGTTTGCTTCTGAAGCAGTATTAATCATGTTTGTTGGCCAAGCAGCTAGAGAAGCTCTCTGAGATAAAGGAGGAATATGCTGCTTCCTGCATGTTATAATTGACAAAGATAAATACTACACCAGAATATTGACTTAGAAAGGCGGCACAGAATTATTATGAGCTTCATGGATTACATTTAAGGAATATCATACATAAAAGGAGGTCATGCATATCCCAGAAAAAACACTTCAGAGTGTTGCTAAGCTGCATTAAAGAAAGAATCACGAAAGACAAATCAACAAAAAAAGTCAACAAAAGATGTTCATCGAACGCAAACTAGAGGCATGTTTAATTATAAAAGAAGCAGCTTCAAATAACAAGTAATAATTTGTCAGACCAATACATAATTTCGCATTTCAATCTCGACCAAATGAAAATACTTTAAGATGTTGAATAGGATGCAAATTATGATATGTTCAAAGTTTGATACCAAAGGGGTCTTTCATCTTGAAGCAAGAATGGATGAATTTAAAATAACTATGCTCTTGTTTTCTTTCTCCAAATTTAAAAAACGCAAGAAAACTTGTAATGTAGAAGAAGGCAAGTAAAGAAGAAAAAAATGAATAGCCAACAGGAAGTCCTCAACAAAAACCTAGTTCAATCAAGGTAATGTATGCCACATATAAAATCAACAATGAGCATGCATGAATTGCAAGTACCTTTTCCCACGTGGTGGCTTATTTATTTCATCAACTAGTCTTTTTCGTGCTGCATCCAATTCCCCAACCAGCCCACCAAGAACCTTGAAAACTTCTGGAACAAGCATTAACACTCCCCGTCGTACTGGTACATTTTGAATTACAATCTACAAGTTGCAGTTCTCAGTCTCAAGTTCTTTGATAACTGACACGAAAAAAATATAAGAATTCCTATGTTCAAAAATGTGAAAGGTAACAAACATTGTCAAACAGCTAAAAGATAAATCCACAAAACTAACAACATCACATCAAAATTCAATAGCTTTTTCCATAATTATAAAAATTTAAAACAATCTTCATAGTCAAGAACCAAACATCAGAAGAAGGAAAAAAAAAAGGGAAGAAGAAGAAGAAGAAGAGAAAGAATGTAAGACTCCCTGAAAATGCACTCTTGTTCAATTGTAAGTTCATAACCATAACAGCAATATAAGAAACCTGTGATATTGCTTACAAGACACCAGGAAAACATTTTTCAAAAGCAATAAGATATTATGACTGTCATCAAAAGAGAATTAACCAAATAAGAAGTTTATTCTACTATTAGGCATAGGAATGGATGTAACCTTTAAACCAGCAGAAGCAAGAACATCCAGTTCTTTGATAGGCCTATATTCCATACCAACAACATGCTGATCACCATCTGTCATAAACAACTTCAAACACCTTTTGTACCCAGCTGATGCATCCTGGTACCTTTCCCCAATAGGCTTAGAAATGTTTACAATTTCATCAACCTAGACAACATCAGATGATTAAATTTTTTTCCACTCAGTTTTCAGACAGTAATAAAATTAATAAAGATCGAAAGAATCTAATCTTGGGGAAAACTGTTTACACCGCTTACAAAATCAATAGAGGTCGATTACATTTGGTAGTCAAATCTAGAGAATTGAAAGCACCTGAAGAACGAAAGGCCCTTCGAGCTCGGCTTTATGCATCGAACCCACATTCTCCGGAAGAACTCCGGCACCAGAATGGTTCATATCAGAGAGCAAGAACTCCTCTAAGCACATCTTGGCCTTTGTATCGAC
The DNA here is from genome assembly GCA_026586065.1 of Dioscorea zingiberensis. Taxonomy (NCBI): domain Eukaryota; kingdom Viridiplantae; phylum Streptophyta; class Magnoliopsida; order Dioscoreales; family Dioscoreaceae; genus Dioscorea; species Dioscorea zingiberensis. Next base: position 5,923,108 of record CM048822.1, on the reverse strand, counting down.
ATCAAATGTGTCGAAACCCGGAACAACGCCAGCGAGGAATGAAAGGCAGGAATCGAGCCATTCCGGTCGGAGTGACAGCCCCAACTTCCGGAGGATCTCGTTAACGGATCTCGCCGCCGCTGATGAGGGGATAGGAGGGGGAGGAGAAGGGGGGAAGGCGTCGGGCACGTCGACGAACTCGTCATCGGAGACCTCGACGGGATGAGAACTAGGGTTAGGGTCGGGACGGGGAAGATCTTGGACATCATCCTCGTCGGAAGAGCTCGGGAGGCGAAGATTGCGTCGCGGCATTCTCCTTATTTGGGACTTTCCCTCCACTCGCGTTTCTTGTACTAGTCTTGGGCACGTGGGATGCACCTGCATTAGTTTTTAGAAAAATATTTGTTCAGTGATTTAAAAAAAATAAAAAGGAAGTTTTTATAAATTTGTTATAGAACATCTCAAGAAAATAAATTAATCATTAAATTTTTTAATGGAAAATGTTGTGTAGTGGACCTGTAATTAGGCCTGAGTTTTGGGCCGGCCCAGAATGAAAAGTACTGAGGCTCCCAGTCTCCACGACCACTAGACATGGTCCGGCAGGCGGGCCGTGGACCCATATATATATATATTTAAAATAATTAAAACATTTTAAAAAAAATACTTATGGGCTGAGTTGGCCCATGGGTTGTGCTGGAAGGCCCAGAACGGATTGGTTACTGTAAAAACCGGGCCGAAAAAACCCAACAGCCTAAAACCGAGAAATGCTCCCATGGTCTCGCCGTCTCGGTTCCTTACAGCCACTCATCCACTTCCCATACCCATGGTCTCGGTTCCTTACAGCCACTCATCCACTTCCCATATCTCAAGATCTGAACATGGTAAGTGGATGAGTAGATGTAAAACAATTTCATGATGGAACCAAAGCCATGGGATCATTTCTCAAGCCTAAAACTCAACACTACCTACTACCTTGAACCTGGCACAAAATTGATGCATTCAACAGAAACTCATTTTATTATTATTATTATTATTATTATTTCTAATGTTTATCTCTTGGGTTATGTTTGGAATTACTTTTGAGAAGCTAGAAAACTACTTTTAAATTATTGAAAACTCTTGGCAACTGCATTTAAAAATAAATAAATAAATAAATAAAAATCAACTTTTGTGAAGATAAAAACAACTGTAACTTAGAAACCTCCAAATCCTAGCTTTTGAATAAAAACCATCTGTCTGAAACGTCAAAATCTTAAATCAAACTTACTTCCCATGTTCCTAAGAATTTTATTTCTCAAAAAATACACACTATTGCTCACAGCTCTCTACCATTGCTCACAGCTCTCTAATCTCCATCCAATCTAGCCTGCCTCAAGCGCCAACCAACGGGGACGACTTCGAAGAGGAGTTTATGCGGCTTACCTTACGGGAGGGGACCACCAACACTGCAATGTAGCTAGGAAGGTTATGTACAACCCCGACAAGGGAAGCAACCGGGGAAGCTCAAGTTATGAGCGCCATTGTACCAACTTCAATTAAACTTAAATAAAGAAATGTGGTTTATCCACTTTAATCAAAAAAATAAATACATCCTAACTTTTGAATTTTAAATATTCAGAAATTCCAATAAATCAAATAAAAAAATAATAATGTTATTATTGTCATTATCAGTAGTTTCTTGGTTTAGATGAGAATCATATCATGTCATTATCATAAAAAGAGAGTCATATACAACAACAACTAAGCCTTAATCCCATGCTAGATGGGGTCTGCTATATGGATTATCTGTCTACATGTTACTCTCAAATAAAAAATAAAAATATAATATAATATAATATAATATAATAAAAAAATAGATACATAAATTAAAAAAATCATATCATGTTCAAGAAATTTAGAAAATTATTTTTATTGAAAACTTTTAGATTTTATGATCAATTAAGCAATATTTTATATTTAATAATCATATATCTTTCATATCTTTGAAATTCATCTATTCTTTAAAATAAAAAAATTACTTAGGTCAATTAATTTACATCAAAAGAAAAGTTGTTTATATGACTATAAAATAAATGAATAAGAAATTTATTTTAAAGTTTTAATTCATGCAGAACTCTAATTATGAAAAAGCTTTATTTTAAAAGAACTTCAATAAAAACAACACCAAGCACACCCTTATTCTGACGGGATTATTATAACTTCATTGTTTTACTAAAACATTTGTTTAACTCTATGCAATTTATTTGCGGGCCAAGCGGTATTGCTTATTAATCCATTTGACAGCCAAACATTCAGGTCAACCAGTTTCAAATGAAACCAACGACCAAGTGATCTTGATATCTCGGTCCCGTAAAAATTCCAACAACTAAGAGATATCGGATTCAATTCGTAGGTGATAGCACATTTCTAGGGGTATAAACAGTGATTATGATAAATGGTCCTAACACCCATATGTGCACATGCCCGCACTCATATCTGCTCCACCGAAACTTATGCACACCCTTGGTTTCTTAGCAGCTTACCACTCGTATTACCACAAAAAAAAAATACAGAGTTTCAAATTGAATATTGCTGTCCGGCAAGCTCTCAGATTTTTAAAACAAGGCAAGCTCTCGTATTAGTGAAACAAGTAGGATTGTCTAGATCTCCAGCATGACAACGAGGGAGAAAATTCCAATTATCCAACAATCACCATCATCTGCTAGCAAAGCTTGATGACAAAGAAGGAAATAACTGAGCCAAAGCATGATTTATAATCTGTTTTCTTGTAGCTCACAAAAACCAGAAAAACTAAAATTTAGGTTCTCCGCTTGTCACAAAAATCCCCATAGTTCTATGGCTCATCAAACATCCACAGATCAAATTATGGATTAGACAATGAAATTACGGAGTAGATGATAATATAAACTTGAGGTCTCAGACCAACGGAAGCTCACCGCAGTCACTGATGGTCACCTTCTTCTTGGGCTTATCTCCCCTGTCTGTCTCCTGAGACTCAATCAGCTTCACAACATCCATTCCCTCCAAGACTTGCCCAAAGACAACATGCCTCTGGTCCAGCCATGGTGTCTGCACACCCAGAAGGCAATCTTTAGGGAAAGAGATTATATGTTGTCGTATTTTAAAATTCAGAAAATAAGTGTTAGCTACATACTCAGAAGTTGAATGTTTCAGTATAGGAAAATAATTTAGCATTCTGACTATCATAGGCAAGCAGAGTCCTAGCACAAGATAGGTATGAGCAATCTTAGGCTAGAGGAGATGCTTGACCCAAACATTAACCCAATCTGAAAACTAATGGAGTTTTTGCTCCTACTGTGTCGCCAAACAAAAGGCAGAAGTGGCTGAACGCACACTTACAACTCTTTTTCTTTCATTGGAACAATAAAAGACCAAAAACTACACTTCTACTATGAACTCTCCATTCTAACATGTGCATGGATTTAGTCTTCTAAATGGCAAATAATCTAATGGTGTCTAGCAAATGTTCTTAAACCCAAGAGGCTGAGCAAACAGGTTTCCAAAACAGCTGCTTGATTAGCTGTATAACACTTGGCACATGTTCTAGATGATGCAGCTAAAAACGGTCTTACACATAACTTCAGTATCACAAAAGCTGGATCACTTTACCAAAACTTGATATAAATCACGAAACAGTGCATTAAAAAAGTGGTTAAAATCAATCCATTTTTAATATAAAAAATATGACATGATCAGAGAAAAGAATTCAGTGTTATAATTTTCTGTATAAGAGAAATTTCCATAAAAATAAGTTAGAAGTTAGGATCTACCATCAGAGTATGCATTGAGAAGCAAAATTTCAGATCAATACAAGCTATAGACTTGTTCAGTGTAGATTACCTTGACAGTGCAGATAAAGAACTGACTTCCATTTGTGTTGGGCCCCGCATTTGCCATGCTGACAACTCCAGGACCAACATGAACAACTGCACATTTTTTGAAATCCAAAAGCTAATGAATCATAATGGATAAGTAACGAAACATAAGGAATCAAAGGGAACAACTTACGCTTAAAGTTCTCATCTTTAAATGTGCGACCATAGATACTTTTTCCACCAGTTCCCTGCAATAAAGGGTAAGTTATAGTTTCATCACTACAACCACTAACCTTAGTGTGCTTAACAAAAGATTATTTATAGACAAAAATCACAGATTTTGAGAGGTGATAACAATAGTAAAACTCCTAATGCCATATGAAGAGAGTATATGATGTAGAGGAATATGACAATTATGTGACAAATTAAACGCAACATACAGCTTTTCCAATAAAATGTCCAACTAGCTAGTCTTCCTTTGCTTCATAATATATATGCACAAGGGTATTAATACCCAGTAAAATGTAGGATATCAAAAGTATGAATACATTAAAACTCAACACATAGTTTTGTTTCTCCAAATGACTCTGGCTCTTCAATGTTTCTAACTTCTATTGCCGTTCTAGTAACTAGCACCACTTTCTCATAAATTAACTTAAAAAAGAATAAGTCATTCGATTTGCCCAAAAAAAAGTGAGAAAAAGAAAAAGAAAACCGAAGTTCACAACAGAGGAGTAGGACAAAGAAAGTATATGACCCACATTTCCCTTGTCAAAATCACCGCCTTGGATCATGAAATCTTTGATGACTCGGTGAAATGCAGATCCTTTATACCCAAAGCCCTTCTCACCTGAAGACAATAAAATTATCTAAGGTTGCTGCAAGTGATGATAAAATGCATCAAATATATCATGAGTAAAATAATCCCATAAGAATAAAAGCTAACTCCAGACCTGTGCAAAGAGCACGGAAGTTCTCTGCTGTTTGTGGGACATCATCACCATACAGCCCAATCACAATCCTCCCAACTGGGTTCCCCACAGGGTTTCCTATGCTTATATCAAAGTAGACTTTGCTGGTGACCTTTGATTGCAAATCAGCTTCCTATGTTCCATTCCAATCAAAAAACATCATCAGAACCACAAAAGTACACTAATCTCTCTGCTTGTAGGCATCTGCATTGCTTGTAAAAACTACCAATCTCATCATTAACAAGCTGAAAGATAAAAAATTTATGTAGGCTTGCAATCATTCATCAATTAAATATGATTTTTCACTCAAATTTCTAGAATTTGATGGAAAGAAACTCACTAGAAACATCATAAAATAAAAATGTGAAAATTGCTAATTGAATTGAAGATAGCTGTGAAAAGGATCAAACAAAATATTCATTTTAATGTTATATTTGACCGCAAGGTCACTACTACAATATTTTAAGAGTACTATTCAATCCTCAGGGTAATTTAAGGAAAAAAAAAACACTTATCAGGGAACTCTTTTAGTCTATAAATCGCTTTGTCACTTTTTCATGCTACACTATTCATGTACCCCCTTGACTCAAGTCTCAAAACGAGAAAAAACCATAACAAAGGTTTACCGACAAAGCTGAAATGTTTCAAAGGCTCTTCATTTTTCCCCCTCTATCATCATATCAATAGCCGAAACAATCCCCAAATGTTAGAAGTGACCATCTGTCAATCCAATGAAACAAAAAAAGAAAAAGAAAAAACCAAAAGCTCTAATTTAAGAACCCCAAATTGAAAACACAAAAGCCACCTATCCAACTGAACACACACCTAGAAAGCGAAGGAAGCAATCCAACACCCTTACATATCCAAGCTCCCATTTAAGAATTTCAGAGAAAAACACATCCATCAGAACACCAATCTCAACTATTGAAAAGTATAAAGCAAATCAATAAGCTCATTAAATCCATGAGAACAACAAAAAAACCCTAATCTCCGTTCGGGCGGCTCACCTTCAGAGAGGCGCTAACGAATCCAGCCCTCCTATGAGTATGCGAAAAAGAAGAGGAAGAAGAAGCAATCGAGGAGGAGAAGAGGGACCCAGAGAGGAAGGAGATCCCGGAAGTGGAGCATTTCCGAAATGCAGGAAAGTTCCGGGAGGAGGTCGAGCGGAGGATGGCTCTAGGGACCGAGACTCTAGGACTCGCGCTAACAAGAGAAGAAGCGAAGGAGGCCGCCATTAATGGAGGGAGAGAGCTCGAGGAGAGCGAGAAGCGAGGGCAATGGCGTTGCTCGTCCCAGAGATAAGGGTGTAGAGTTCACTAGATACGGGTGCTTACTGGTACGGCCGGCTTGGTCTCTAATTCTATAATCTAGGGCTACAATTTCAGAGAAAAGTTCTTAAAAAAATTCCAACTCCTCAAAAAAAAGCCCCTCCTACTTTTTATATCCTTAAAGCCCCTTCCTTTTTTACCACATGAAGTTATGAAAATACCCACTACTAGAGAGATAAACATGACCAGTTTTTTGAGATGTTTTTTCCCCGAGTAATGCTATAGGTCCCGATGAGTTTTCCCGAATTTGTGCTCGAATGACGTGGAGCCATCCACATCATCATATTTTATTATTTTCTTTCTCTTTCTCTCCCTCCTGTTGGACTTGTACCAGTTCATTAAAAAAAAGAAAAAATTAAACACTAAAACCTCATCTCTACTCCTCTTCACCGGCTTCCCCCTTCTCGCCGCCGCTCTCGAGCCCGTCCTCCCCCTCGTTGCCTCTTACTGATTCATTTCCCTACGTGCCTTCGGCCCCAAGTTTTCTCCCTCCTTCTCGATGCCGGGGATCTCATCGTCATGATCGCTTCCACAAGCGGAGGAGATGAGGATGGAGGAGCGGCGTCGATGCCCCCTCTTCTCTCATTTGGTGAACTTCCCATCTCCGGGAGGAACAGTGTATCTCAGTCCTCTCCTGAACCATCCAAACCCTAATCCCCGAAAGCTCGTTAGGTGATACATTCAAAATCGTTAACTTCTAATACACTTCATTGTAGCTCTAACGGATATCACTAACTTTAACACATAGCATTTGTAACTCTATCTCATAATATCACTGAGCTTTAACATATATTATTGTAGCTTTATCTCATATATCACTTGAACTTCATCGATATCATTGTAACTCATTGTAGCATTAATCGAAGTGAGCTTTTAGCGAGAACATTACATTAACTCTAACAAGTATAACCAAATTTTGCCAGCATTGAGAAAACAGTAGTGAGACAGAAAGAGAAACATAAACAGTTGCTCACTGTTTTTATTCCTAATCCTTGTCCTCAAAGTAATCTACAACATGCTAAGGTTCATGACCTATATCTATTTGAGTTTTGAGAAAATTTGATTATATTTGTTGAAATTTGTGCTTAATAACTCAATATTTTTACATAACTTAGTTGATTGTGTGTGTGTTTTGAGCAGCCTCTTTAAAGAGAATCGGCAACTTCAAATAATATGGCGTATCTAGAAATTGGGTCTTTTGAAAAGAGCCAGAATGAGGTAGAAGTAGAAGCTAGGTCTTCTAGTTTGGAAAACTCAAACAAAGAGAAAGAAAAAATGGTACTTGTGGAAGATTCAACATGTGAAAAAATTATTCCAAAAGTGGGCATGGTTTTTAATTCTGAAGAAGAAGTCTATGATTTATATATCAAGTATGCACAACAAGAAGGTTTTGGTATTACAAAAAGAACTACAAAATCAAGAGATGACGGGAAATTAAAATATTACACACTTGCATGTGTACGAGGTGGCAAAAGAAAATCCAATGCAAAAGATTCTTTTAACCAAAAGCTATCTACCAAAACAAATTGTCAAGCTAGGGTTAATGTTATTGTTGGCAATGATGGACTCTTTACGATATCCCGTATCCATTTTGAGCATAATCATGCACTTAGTCCACAGAAATCTCGTTTTCAAAAGTGCAACAAAAAAATGGATACATATGTCAAAAGAAGGCTTGAACTAAATGACCAAGCGGGTATAGGTTTAAGCAAGAACTTCCATTCTTTAGCGGTTGAAAGCGGTGGATATGAAAATTTGACATATACAGAAAAAGATTGTCGAAACTATATTGCAAGGGCAAGACAATTCAGGCTTGGAGTTGGAGATCTTTGAAGACTTGGTAATTATTTCTCTCAGATGCAAAGGAGAAATTCAAATTTTTTCATTTGATTGATATGGATGAGGAAGGTCGGCTAAGAAATGTGTTTTGGTGTGATAAGATCTATAGCAGCTTATGAAGCTTTTGGTGATGTCATATATCTTTTTGACACAACATACCTAACAAATAAGTATGATATGCCTTTTGCTCCGTTTGTTGGGGTAAATCATCATGGATGACTATATTATTTAGGTGTGGTCTATTGTCGAAAGGAAGATACGAGTAAACCTACATTTGGTTGTTTAGAACTTGGTTAGAATGCATGTCAGGCAAGACCCCTAATGCAATAATTACAAATCAATGCATGGCTATTCAAGGTGCAGTTAGGACAGTCTTCCCAAATTCTCATCACCGCCTTTGTCTTTGGCATATTATGAAAAAGATTCCTGAGAAGCTTGGAGGTTATATTTAAGTGTCACCTGCTGTGTTCCGCTGGCCAGAACTGTGTTTTATTTTTTTTTCCTTGTAATGGTAACTTAAATTTGTCAACATAGGTTATACTATCATGCTTGTGTGGATGTGGTCTTAATCATCAAACTTATCCCTCTTTCTTTCTGTTTCTGTATGTGGTTATACTGTATGTTTGAAGATATTGATTTTTGCAAGAAGTTGCAAAATTTGGTTTTAGGTGGGCAGATGTTTCTCTTTCTGTTTTTGTCTCACTGTTGTTTTTCTCAATGCTGGCAAAATTTGGTTATACTGTATGTTTTAATAATGTATCTCAATGCTGGCAATGAATCATCAGGTTAAATTTGGTTTTAGGTGGCAACAAGCTTTATGTTTTTGTCTTTCTTTTTTCTCAATCTTTGGCAAAATTTGGTTATACTTGTTAGAGTTAATGTAATGTTCTGCTTGAAGCTACCGCAGTTAATACGCTTGAGATACAATGATATATCGATGAAGTTCAAGTGATATGAGATAAAGCTACAATGATATGTGTTAAAGCTCAAAGGTGATATTATGAGAGATAAAGTTACAATGTTATGTATTAAAGTTCAGTGATATCTATTAGAGCTCTACGTTGAAGTGTATTAAAAGTTAAAGTATTTTTGAATGTATCACCGATGCTCAAGATTTGGGACATTCAAAATACTTTAACTCTAATACACTTCAATCGTAGCTCTAACAAATATCAATTTAACTTTAACACATACAATATCAGAATTTTATCTCGAGCTTTAACGATATCATTGTAGCTTTATCTCATATCACTTGAACTTCATCGATATCATTGTAACTCGTAGATATCGGTAAAGAGTTTCCAGAACATTACATTAACTCTAACAAGTATAACCAAATTTTGCCAGCAGTGAGACAAAAACAAAAACATAAACAGCTGCCCACCTAAAACCAAATTTAACATGATGATTCATTGCCAGCAGTGAGATACATTATTAAAACATATTGTTGGTTTTGCGAGGATCAAACAAGTGTACAACAAGAAATTTCTTCAATGAACTAGGGCACACTTTTCTCATTCTCTCTTCCAAATAACTTAACATCTTCATCAAGGTACACCCATTACATTTGTTACATTACATAACATTAACACATAACTAATTTACCAAACTACCCTTATGACTATCGACCGATACATTCAAAATACTTTTAGCTCTAATGTATATCACCCGAACTTTAACACATAACATTGTAATTTTATCTCATAATATCACCTCGAGCTTTAACACATTATATCATTTGTAGCTTTTATCTCATATCACTTGAACTTCATGGATATCATTGTAACTCTGGTAGACACCGCAGAGTTTCCAAGCTTGAGAGAATATTACATTAACTTTCGGGGAGCAAATTTACTGCAGCTGGGATTAGGGTTTGGATGGTTCAGAGGACGAGGAGACCGCCTCCTTGGAGATGAAGTTCACCCATTGTACAGGAGAAGAGGGCATCGACGTGCGTCCTCCATCCTCGTCTCCTCCGCTAGAAGCGATCAGCGACGATGAGATCCCCGACGCATCGAGAAGGAGGGGAGAGCTGGGGACGAAGGCAAGGCGTAGGGAATGGAGCGGTAAGAGGCGGGGGAGGATCTGGGCTCAGCTGGCTGAGAGGGAAGCCGTGAAGAGGGAGTAGAGATGAGGTTTTAGTGTTTAGTTTTTCTTTTTAATGGCTACAAGTCCAACAGGAGAGAGAGAAAGAGAGAGAAAAAAATAAAATATGATGATGTGGATGGTTCCACGTCATTCGGGCACAAATTCGGGAAAACACTTCGGGACATATAGCATTACTCTTTTTCCCCCAATTTCACTAAAACTCTTCCATTGCTCTTCTCTCTATCATTGCAGCATTCAGTCTCCACCATCCACAAGAAAGACTATCACTCTAAAGTATCCAGCAATCATCTCTGAGAGGAGTCTCTCCCAAAGAAAAGTTCATGAGATTTAGGATATGTGATTCAGGTTAAGTCACTCCCAAAGAAAAGCTCTTCGATTTTTAGAGTTTATGATGTGTGATTCAGAGGTGAGCTTCTCCCAAATAAAAGCTCTTTAGTTTTAAGGATTTAGGACGTGTGATTTAAGAATTGATGTTTGTTTTCAAGTTTATGGCACAACTTGTAACAATGTGCGTAGTTTCTAATTCTCTGTTTATCTTTGGGGTTTATGATTTATTTTTTAAAGCTTAAGATTCAAATAAAACATTGCCTCTTATTATTTATAGTTGCAGCTTTTAATAAACAGCTTAAGTGTGTATTTTTTTAGTTGCTATTAAGTAAATGATTTAAGTGTGTTTTTTTTTCTTTTTTCTTTTGAGTCATCGTTTAGCAATCAATTCAAGTGGGTACTATTTTGTGTTTCCGCTTAGAGAAAGAGATGTATTTTGCTTTCTAGTTCCTTAGTTTTATTTGTTGTTCATGATTTATCAAATTTTATTTGTTTTAAGTTAATGAATAATGTCCGAAGGTTGGATTTTGCTTTAATAAAAATAAATAAAATAACTTTTAGGAAAGCCAGCTACCTATCTCAAGAAATTGAGAGGTTAATAAGAAGCATAGCAACGTGACTTGTTGGCATTTATAAAATAATATTAATAATAATCAAATAAAATAAATTATTGCCCTTGTTTATTATACTTTATAGAATTGTTTTTTAATTAGAGCAGATTTCAAAGGACCAGATATGATGCTTTTCGCCAAAGACCACTTGGTCAAGCGGCAAGGGTCCTCCGCTCATGGGAGGAGAACGCAAGTTCGAATCCCATGAGACGGAGTGAAAGCAAGGTGTGGTGAGGTAGTCACGGGCCTAGGGTTGTCCCGCTTGTCGGGCTTGGGTTGGCCCCGTGATAGTCCTCTCCCGCCCTGTCCCACCTGGGCTGATAATGGGGTTTATCCCCTTGTCCCAAAAAAAAAAAGATATGATGCTTTTCAAACTTTTTCTAAGATTGAAGCAAAATACTTTACCTTCTCCCAAGCTTTAGGACATTTTTAGTGGTTGAACTTTTGAAAAGCTCAAAGTCTATGCCATATCATCCGTTCATTAACCTCATATCTATTAACCTAGGCCCACATCGATTGAGTTATAATATGGGACTCACTATTATTTTAATTTTTTATAATAAATATTTTATTATAAATATATTTATTTCATAAAAATATTTTATCATTTTATAAAAATAATTTGTTAAATATATTTAAAAATTTTCATATTTTTTTAAAATAAATTATTAAAATTCCACAATTCGCAAAAACAACACTTTGCGCATGTGAAATCTTCGATGAAATATACTATCAAGATAAATTGGTTCATCGGTGAAGTAGTCACTTATTAGTCTTTCGTGTCCTGTTTCACAATCACGATTCAAATGCCTTCAACTTCTTCTATGGTTGTTGGACATCTCGCTTTGTTTCCGTTTTTCCCATTCTTCTTCTAAGAACATACTCATTTTCTCTTCAAAATCATCCATCAACTCATCTATTAAAAATTGTTTCATTTGTTCCACATTTGCAGAATCCATTTTCTAGAAAAATATGGAGTTGGTTGAGTGGGAGATTGAAAGAAAATGTAGAAGTAGCGGAGGAAGAAGAATGAAGAAATAATAGAAGATGGAAAGAGAATGTGGTGTATTATAAGAATTTAAATTTTAAAATAATAAATATATATATATAAATAAATAAATACAACGGTCCTTTAAATAAGTAACGGTTATTTTTTGAAAATCAACGGAATTATTTTGAAAACCAATGCTGAGCAACAGGCATTTAAAAAAGCAACAGAATTATTTAAATTATAAAAAAAATGAGACTAGGCAGTAGGCCCCATAAATTTTTAGAGGGAGTGTGATCATCGGTGATCTTTTCACCAAATAATATTGGGATTTAAGTAGACCCAGCAAAAACCCACCCTTAATTTAGGCTATTCATCCATGACCTCATCCATAAAATAAAATAAAAATAAAAAAAAACAAATGGGCAGATAACATCCTGTTTAGTAGAGAATATTGAATTTGAGTCAGTTCAAATGTAGGAAATCTATTGGATCGTCATAATTTGCATTACAAAATCAGTACACAAACAAACAGCCATCATCTGCTGTTCAAATCAAGTGACCTAGCTTCGCGCCATTCATCCTGTGCATCCCCATTGTCAGGCTCATTCTCATCATTAAGGAAATCTTCAGATGGATCTTCCTCGTCTCTCTGAACATTTCCCCATCCATGAATCATATCTTCAGCATTCCCCCCTTGTTCCTGCCCTGCATCCTGTCCTGGGCCATCATCTGCATGGGACCCCATAACACTAGCCCTCATGGGTGCACGGGCCATCATCTCGGCATGTGCTTGAGCTTCAGCTCGGGCCTGTTCAGCTTGAGCCATTGCCATTCTCATCTTGGCCTCTGCTGCCTCCCGGCCAGCCTTCTCAAAGGAATCCATCTCAGCTCTTAATTCTAGTAGGGCCTGGTTTTCCTCTTGCAGGAGGGCCTGCTCAATCATAAGCCTCTCTTCCGACCTGAATTCACCAAGGGCTCTCTTGCGTGACATGATGTTGAATGCAAGGACTTGCTTCTCAAATGTGGTGGTGAATTCTGCAATCTTGGCAAGAATGTTATGGTCCCATTGTTGCAAACGGGAGGGCACCTGGCCAGTGGTATCACTGTCAAGGATCCTGTCATCTTCCTCAGCCTCAAAATCAGAAACCACATGATAAGGCAATAGCCTGTGTATATTTAACAAAACAAATGTAAGGAAATAAATACAATTTTGTTCCAAGATACGTAGTCCTACCTGCATGACATAAGAAACGTAAGATACTTTATTCCAAATTGTTCGGGGATTGTTAGAATATACCACTACAAATGACAATAACGATTTCAAAAATGATCAATGAAGGATTTACTAACAAGGTGAAACCATACTCCACATACTGGGCAAAAGGACAGCCTAGTGCTACAAAGCTCCAGCTATGCGCATAGTTCGGGGAAGGGTCGGGAATATATATATAGAACTTTTTGAGAAAAAAGAATATTTGTAACTAATTGCTTCTTAGTACTGTCATCATTGTGTGAACTTCTCATGCGACCAAAAAAAATTCAGAAGAATATTATTTACTTTGTGTGGAGTCACTTCTCTAAATGACATTTCATGAATGTTAGTACCTTTTTTTAATGAGAATGATCACGGACAATTACAAGTTGTAGATGTTGTCAATCAAATAGCCAATCAAACAATAATATAATGCAAAACTCAGTTCTCTATGTAGCATACATGCAAAAGAGCCTTGTAATGCTTAAGAAAGGTTTTGTGAAACTCAACTGCCCGAGTTTGAACAAATGAACTCAAGCACTGGATTTAAAAATTAGTTCAAGACACCATTAATCAACAAACCCCAAGAAACAAATGTTGAAAAAACATACATGCACCTAAAGTATTTGATAGAAACTACATATAGTATCAACTAGATTAATATGTGTGCCACTAAAGAAGATAGCTGTTGTCATATACTACTCAAGGTAAGTAAGTAGAGAATAACTTAAAGAAATGATACATTCCTTATTATTTCAAACTTGGTAAAATGCTAAGCATAACATCCTGAGGTTAACTAACCATTAACCATCCCTATTCATCAGCCAATTCACTGATATAGAATCATATATTCCATAGTTGTTTTAATAACTTGGTGAACACAACAGTCTTCCAAGGCAAATCAACTTACTCTCACCAACTATCAACAACTGTAATTCTAGAAAAGTTTGCAGATGCCTCTGAAGTATCATAATGAACATATTCAAGGAATCAAGGAGATATGGGATAGCATATCACTTCAATCACAAAAAGTTTGCCTCTACCATATTGCATGCCTTAACTTCACGCTTAACAGCTTCAATTTCTACACCTCAGATAAATATTCCAACAATTATGAATAAGCTTTCAGCTGAAAAAGAAATATATGACTTCAAAAAATTGTTTTTTTGAGACTCAAAATCAGATGATTACATGGTTTATGGTAGGATTGAACCAATGCATTTAAATAAATTTTTTTTTTAAAAAAAAAAAGTGTCTCATAGAATGTTATGGAAAGGGTCTAAGAACCAAAGTAGGTGAACAGTCATTGAAACATGCTAATAGATTGAAGGGCTATTTGGAAGAATCAGACAGCAATAATGCAGAGCTTAAAATCCTTCTATGTGAACCCGAGGCAGCATCTATCACTTTTGCACACCATCTCGACTATGTACCTTCATGGCCATCAAATAGTGTTGATGGTCTTTCAAGGGGCATAAACAACTCAAAGTTCACAACTCAAGGGCTAAGGAGGTGTGATTGTATAATAAGGATTTCAATCCTAATTTTTAGTACTCACCCTTCCATATGCTCTAGTTTTGCTTCTTTTGGTCCTCTAATGCATCATTCCATATGCATATTGCATACCTCAACTTTTCTAAAGATCATAGAAGTCTGAATTAACATCACATGATGCACTCAATATCCATGAATAGATTATCTGATCAAAGATTCCAATTGGTACTAAATTTAGATAAGCCCACAATATTTTATTATTCTAAAAGCAATGATTGCTGTGAACTTTATTCTCTATTCTTACTAGCTCCAGGTCTATTAATTACTTTTACCAAAATTTAGTTTCTTCTGGGATCACAATTCTTAGGGCAGAGAAACATTTTAAAGTGATCTCACCAAAGCAATTCGAATAAATAATTGTTAGCCATAAATATCTTTGATTAAACTTTAATTACACCAAAGCTTGCTTTACTTCCACT
This sequence comes from Dioscorea zingiberensis, assembly GCA_026586065.1. NCBI lineage: Eukaryota > Viridiplantae > Streptophyta > Magnoliopsida > Dioscoreales > Dioscoreaceae > Dioscorea > Dioscorea zingiberensis. The sequence goes on along the minus strand of CM048822.1, from coordinate 5,907,892 downwards.
GCCACTTGAAAAATGACCATTAAATCACATCTAAAATATTAACTTTCCGCCTCCCATTCAAACTTCCATTTGAGACTAGATAATTATCAAATTTCCTCAGATTTCAAATGCATTACCCTTATTGCAGCAGAGGCTGAAACTAAAGTTTAATCTTTTTTTTTTTCTCCAGAGTGTATGCCAGACCTTTTTTTGGCCTCACAATTTCTTATTGAGCTCCACCCACAGCACTCATATAGTAATTCAGTGCCAGGACTTCATTCCGTAACTCAAAAAATTAAGAGTGAAAAAATCAGAAGAATCCAATCAGTAGGTAAACATCAAATTGTTGGGCAATCTCATTCTAAACACCAATTTCCAGCAAATTTCAGCAGTCCATAGTCACCACATCACGCAATCTCCCTAACTTCCTTCCCCATTACCCATAAAAACCCTAATGCCTAATTCTCCTCATCTAATCACTAACAAAACCCTAGTACCCGAGTGCAAACAAGAGCCCAAGCCCCGACAATCCATACCATGTAAAGCAACAATTTCCTATGGAAATACCTAACCCACAAATTTCCCCATGAGAAAGCTCCCCAATTACTCATATCCCACACGACGGCGATCCAGATCCAACAACAAATCGAAGTGAACAAAGAAAAGCATTGACAAAGAGAGAACTTTCGACATACCGCAGCACGGCGTCCTCGAGCGACAAGAAGGGCCTCTTGAAATCAGGATTGCAGACCCTAAGCGCGTCCTGGTGCGCCATCTCCATTTCCGCGGGATTTCCTAACGGCCTCACCGCCCTCTGTTGTTGTTGCTGCTGCTGCTGCTGCTGCTGTGGAGATTGGGACTGCTGCAGCGGTTGTGGTTGAGAAGGCTGCTGGAATTGGAAGGATCGGAGACCGGGCGCGCGGAGGTGGGCGTCAATGTTGGATGGGAACCGCGACATGGCCTGTTGCTGCTGCTGCAATGAATGCAAGTTGATCTGCTGTTGCGAAGGCTGAGATTGTTGTTGCTGCTGTTGTTGTTGCTGCTGCTGATGCTGCTGCTGTTGGTATTGTTGGAGAAGACGTAGTTGCTGCTGATGCTGCTGGAGCATGAGCTGTTGAGCCATGTTTGGTTTGTTGCTGCTGCTGCTCTTGTTACCGCTGTTGTTATTCCCATCTTCCATCTCTATCTCTTTCTCTCTCCCTCTCCGGTTGTCGAGAAGATTGAAGAGGAAACGAAGAGGAATCGAATGAATAGGCAGGGTGAAGAGTATATTGCACCAGTGAAGGACTAGACTCGAGTCAGTCGACTGAGACGGGTAAAGGGAACGTTTTTTATTTGTTATTTTTGACTAATGTTTTATTTATTTATTTATTTATTTGAAGTATCTATAAACTTTTTTATTTTTAAAATATTAAAATTAAACTCTTTCTTCACTTTGGCAGGATTTGCGTTAAGTGTAATTTTAACCATGATTTATATTTTATGTTTCTTTGGGTTCGAACCATAAAACAATTCAAAAAACTCACTCTAATTTAAAAATCTTGTTTAAATTAACCTTGTTACTCACACAATTGTTCAGAGAGTAAAAATTATCTTTTGGTAATGTCTCAAAAATAAAAATTGTCATCAATATGTGTAAAAATTTATTTGATACACAATTTGTACGACTCGGTTATTTTCGTCCTGGAAATGCAGTCACATGGGTTTGCCTTTTCCCCTTTTGAATAGAGCTTCTTTTTTATTTTCGCTACTTTTAAATTTTAAATAACATTTTCTTAATATTATAACATAAAACATGAAACAGAACAAAATATCGGAGCCAAACTCATAATGTAATTTAAAATTACATTATGAAAATTGAAACTAAAAACATTGAAACAAAGGAAACTCAAATGGAAACTAACATTCACAACAAAAAAAAAAAATTTTTAAAAAATTTGGTTAGCCCACCAACCCTTAAAAGAGAGGTTGGGGGTTCAAACCACGTCTCAAACATGTATGTAGTGGCTTATCCACATTTATCAAATATAAATAAAAATGTATGGGACACACTGGACATAACCGATACAACAACAAGAAATGTTCCTTTCATATCTCATGACATCAAGAGGAATGAATGTCTAACAAATCAGGTTAAAATGACGGGAAACAAAAGCTCAAAAAATGATGAAATCGGCCGGGAAATAAAGAAGACATGTAATTGGTATCATTTCTTGTTTCCTCGAGCTTGAATTATTAAGCCAAAACCTGCAAGTAAAACAAAAGTTAGAAGATAACTAAGTATGAATCTCTTTCAACCTGAAGTACAACTACTCAGTATGATGCTAGATCTGTATCCAAGGGTTTACACATGAATTACCTCAGATTAGAGGATTGATCAGATGAAATTTCTGTTACCCTTGAGTGTTTTTAGATTCTTTGATACTAAATCTATTCAGTCCTGATTTCTTTACCTATCCGGTTACCTAACTCACTCACGATGCTTGTGTACCGGATTCATTTGGAGAAATGCATGGGAAGTAAGGGAAGTAATGTGCAGATGAACCAAGAAATTTAATGTACCATTTATCAATGCAACACATTTATCACCAAAATCTACAAGGTCCAGAACTCTTATAAGACAAGATTTAATGTGCAGATGACTCTGTATCAGGAACCAGGCTGAAAAGGTGCAATCTACAAACAGAATAATGGAAAAAAAACATTCAAATATATTTTTAACAAGGCAGTTACAAACACAGCTAAATTTTGTTGTAGACTTCTTCTAAGAAGTGCAGATAATGATATCCCTTTAATATAATCCATTTCAACGGAGAAACACGTATTTTGGTAACAGAGTCAAGCATGGTGTAGTTAAGGCCCATGGCGTAGTTTCAAATTTTGAGGAGCTTACAGGGAAACACATATTCGAACTTTAATGAGTCAACATTCTAATTTAAAGAACATGTATAGTTATATGTGCTCTCTCCGTTGAATTTTAGGTACTTAAAGTATATGCTCAATAAACGTGCAGAACTACAATTGAAAATCATAGAGAGCAGTGTGTACTAGTCAACATTAGTTCAAAAATATTGAGAAACCCTCATAGCATGCATGCACGTATGCAACCATTTCAAACTCTTATGCATTTGAAGAGATCACTTACTTGAGTAGGTGCAGACCTACAGATGAAAGACTTTGAAAACCTAGTAATCATCAGTTCCAAAGTATCTATCACCAAACTCGCCCATGCCAGGAATCACACGAAAATCTTCATTCAATCCAATCTCAATCTCAGATGTGACAATCTTAATCCTTGGGAATTTTTTGCAAACAGTATGAACACCTTGAGGAGCCTGGACGAAACGAATAAACACACTGGCATTAAAAAAACTGAAGATCCCTGGACATGAAATAAAGATAATGAAGGGCATGCTTAATTTTTACCAGTAACCAGGATAATAGATGAATGGACTTTTTGAAATCTAAAATCAATGGGCTAATTTACAAAGCCAAGCAAACTCTGGACATCATTTTCCTCATGTCACAAGTATCATTGTCTAGGACAGGCATAGAAAAGAGTACTCCTGAATTGATGTATATGGGTTGGGCTATATATTCAAGGATAAGAGATGAACAAACTTTTTGAAATGTAAAAATAATGGGCTAATTTAGAAAACCAAGCAATCTCTGGACATTGTTTCCCTCATATAAAAATATCATTTTGGAGGACAGGCAAAGAAAGAGTACTCTTGAATTGATATGTAGGGCTTGGGCTATATTCAACAGAATGCTTAGCACTGACAGTGAAAACTAGAAACACTGGGAAAAAGAACGCAATGGATGGATTCTGCAATATAAGCAATATTTACCTCAAAAAAATATGAATTTACAATGCCAAGGAGAAACCACAACAGACAATTCCAGAAAGGGATATAAACTCACAGAGATGAGATTGAGAAATATAATGTTGGATTCTTGTACTCCTTTCTGCAGAAGCAGAGTAATAGCTTGAACAGCAGAGTTTCCTGTAAAAGTAATTGCTCATCAAAACAATGTATAAAGAGTGATATGGACATGCAATTCGAATAGCTGATAACTATTACATACATTAATTAAATAATTTATCCATCTCATTTCAGATCACAATAACCTATTGCTTTTTCGAAATGTTATTCTGGAATTTGGATTTCATACCACAACAACTAATCCCTAAAGTAGTCTTTCAGACATTTTGATTTCACACCCTGCAGCATGCCTTGGCAATTAATTTCTACAAAAATCTAACTGCTTGTGACCTAAAATAAATATAACTATTTAAAAAGGTAGTACAGGAAAGAGATCCCAGTTTTGTCAGTACCGACAACCGCAAGTTATGTGGGATGGTTGTTCAATTGCACTTCCAGCCCCTGAATAGTAAGTATTACAGAAATAAAAGGCAACTACTAGAGCACACCAACACATGTTGATAATTCACTAATACGTCCCAAGTTGATCACAAATGTTAGCTAGCAGAGTTAGGAAATCTGTAAACCCCAGAAATCTTGGTTCGAGAATGACCTAGCTTTACTTATTTCCCATCCTTTTTGTACAAATCTTGAAAAAAATAGAAAGATTAATAAGTGAAGCAACATTCATTTTTGTATCCTGTAAATGAAATGATAAAGCTGCACTTCAACAGGACAAACCTGTTCCCAGAATAGGATCCAACAGCAACACATGCCGGTCAGAAATGTCTTTTGGCAGATTTTGATATATTAGCTACAAAACAGTAAAATTATGTCAAAAAACAGCCTTCAATTTTTTTTGGAAATTATGGAGCTCAGTGCAAACCTGCTGACCGTTATCTCCTTCTCTATGAATAAGAATCTTTCCAATTTTGATCCCTTTACAACATGCTCGCAATGCATTCTCCATACTTTCACCACTGAAATTAGGTAAAAAGAATGGAAAAGCCCAAGCTTGTTAGCATGAGTGACTCTGCAACTAAAGAATTATTGATTGGCAGACAGGTATAGGACAGCATAAATGGAGTACAAGAATTATATCAATCACCAACTTAAGATTTATTGCTTTCCAGCAAATTCACGTCACAAGAAGGAAAAGACAATCCCAAAACAAAACAAAACAAAACAAAGCAGCAAGATTCACTAACATATCCTTTTTGCACAAACATGTAGAAACATTGCATTCAAAAGGCATGATTGAATAACATGAACAAACTAAAAATATCTAACCCAAATAACATAGTTTTAAAACTCATACCTTCTAATCACAGAGATACCGCATAATCTCTTGCAGAAATCCACTCCAGTATAAACAGATCCTGCAAATGGCAAATGGATCTCAAAACCTTGTTTACACAATAACATAAGTAGCTAGTGTGAAATTTATACCAATTATAAGTACTGGGCATGCATGATTTTTCTTGAAAAAGATGCCCCATTCATAATTATTAATAAATACTAGAGTAGTTTCCACACCAAGTGCTTCCTAAGTAAAGCAAACAATTAAAATTGGAGACAACAAAAAACCATATTATTCAAATATTTCAATCAGCAGTCATGTTAAAGCAAAATTATACATGTTAGTTATTTTTAGAACTTCGATACAAGTGTAGTTGAAGTGAGGGTACAAAATGTTCAAGTAAGAGCCCCTAGAGAACTTGTCTGGGATATACTAACACAATTGGAAATGAATGACTACTTGCCATGAAAAGGTGTTATCTGATAATGTTGAATTTAGCCATGAGAGAATGTAACAGCAACAGAAGATGAATTGTGAGTGAGCAGGAATCAAGTGGCAGAAGTAAAATTCCAAATAGATGACGTACTAAAGCCTGTGAACTGAAAACCATGTTTCTTTGAGTTCAAACCAGTGTTACTAGGAAATAGATATAAATGTGAGTAACCCAATATTTGAAAATATCTTTACTATGGATACAGTCATGTATTATATATATATATATATATATATATATAGATCGGGCATGATACAATAAGGCTGGCCGGATTATTGTTCCGGTAAGGTCGTCTCCCATTTTGGCCCTTGGAGCATGTTTTAAGGATTTCCAACCGTATGGATGGAAAGAACATCGAAAAATAAGCTAGCATGTCAATTTTCATACAATTTGGGAACTTGTAGGGTCTTCATCTTAACGGGTGAAAATTTATAAAAATCCTACCGGTTCAGAATTTCACCCGTTAAGATGAAGACCCTACAAGTTCCCAAATTGTATGAAAATTGACATGCTAGCTTATTTTTCGATGTTCTTTCCATCCATACGGTTGGATTTCCTCAAAACACTGTGCAAGTGGGTCAAATGGAGGCGACCGCACTTGCACAGTGATAAGGCCGGCCGCAAAGTATCATGCCCGATACATAGATATATATATATATATATAATACATGTGTTACTGTCAGGCCGGCTGCACTTGCGGCCGTCCCGCTATGTGAGACAACATATCGGGCCAGGCCCGGGCTGCCCGAGACCCGGCCCGATAGTGCAATCACATAGCGGGCCGGCCACAAATGCGGCCAGCCTCACTGTAACATCCCCTTATATATAGGGCAGTGATACAGTCAGGCCGGCCGCACTTGCGACCGGCCCGCTTAATCACAGCCCTATATGGGCGGGCCTCTATAGGCCCGAGGCCTGGCCCTATATAGGATCTGATAAAGCGAGCCGGCTGCACTTGCGGCCAGCTGGACTGTTATATATATATATATATATATATATATATATATATATATATATATATATATATATATAAGAACACTTAATCACATATTTAAAGAAAAGACACCACACAATTAGACAAGCCATATGAGATTTATAAAATGAGGAGGATTCAAAGAAATTCAACAATATTTTGAGAGAGAATGAAGGAAACTTGTGAAAACTTAAAAAGATACCGTAAAACAAGATAGCTTCAGAAAATAGGGAGAGAGAGAGAAAAAAAATGAAAAATGAAATGAAATTCAGACTTTAGAATCCTAAAATATGACGTGAAGAAACAACACATCCCCACTATTCAAGAAAAAATATTATCTCAGTAGGCAGACCTAGATTTTACTGGGATACATGCTTCTTCCCGCCCCAACAAAGGAGAAAAAAGAAAGCTACATGCAACTTATGCCCAAATGAGAAAATTATTTGATTGCAAAACACAAACTGATAAATACAATAGATATTAATTTGATGAAAAAAATATATAATAGGTTAAAGTTATACAATAGATTAAAATCATATTCTTTTGTTTATAAAAAAACAGAAAAAGTTAGCATTAAAATTAATCTGATCAAGAAGGGTTATCAAATATTATCTCAGAAATGAAATGGATTATATTCTCCAGAATTTCTCACTCCTAATAGATGATTCCATGTATAATGCTGTCAAAAGATCAGTCATATCAGAATAAAGTACTTACCTGTTGGGGTGATCACTTGCTTTTCCTTGAAGGGAAGATGGCCAAGACCATGTTCAACAACCTGGATGTCTTAAGCTTACACAATGAGTACTTAACAACTAGTCTGAAAAACAGAAAACAGGACACTAACCAAGCGAATTAATCGATCAGCGTAAAATATGAAATCATGGGTTGTTGTTTCTGCATCACGTATAAGTGTGTGCATGCCACGTATCTGGAAAAATAAAAAATGAGTTATTAAAATCAAACAGCCCTAGACAACTACTGAAAATAATGATTGGCTAAGAATAAATCATTCAATGGTATTTGGAATGCAAATAAACCAGAGAAAAAAATAAGCTCACATCATAATAAGTAACGAATATATGGTAAGTACCTGGAAAGTAGATTGAATGACATAAAGGTTTGAATATATTTTGCAGAGATCATGCTGACCAAGTTTTGTATGAATATGTTGCACAATCAAGTCAATTGCAACATGATTGTCTCCACCACGAGGGATGATGATGTCCGCATACTTCTTTGTTGGTTGAATAAAATCGTCAAAAGCAGGTTTCACAAATTTTGAATACTGCATAATTCAATTGCAGAATCATTGAGTACAAATAGACCAATTGAAGCAACCTTTTAAAAACTCTAAACATTTGGCCAGTATGAATGAGCCAAGATGTAAATTTTGACAATAAGCAACTAAAAAAGCGTACCTATTTGTTTTTTTTCCTTTTTTTTTCTTTTCCTTGAATTACCAATGTAAATTTGCAAAAGGAAAGAAAAGAAAACGAAAACCCTGACATAAGGAATTTCTTGAACCTGATCTAAAACTGTTCCAATGTCTCTTCCCTTCTCTGCAGTATCAAGACGTATCCGCCTTGCTAAACGTACATCAGCATCTACATTGAGGATAAGAAGACCACATATTTTAAATAATGCACTTTGAAGCGGTAAAAACACAAGAAATAGCCAAGACTATCAATTAGAAATAGCCTTTTTCTTAATTCTTAAATGAGAAAGGACTTTCTAGTCATTTATTTCTATTTCATTTTTATTATTTTCCCTCACTATATTTCCAGTTTCAGTATGGACTAAACATATTGGTAGAAGAATTTACAAAGGCCAATGGCAGACAATAATACCAGCATAGAATGGGCATTTGTAGACAATTGGTCTAGTCAGCCATATACATGAACCCAAATGAGCATGAGCCCAAAAGTCAAATTTTAAGTTTTATGATGATTGAACTTCCTAACAAGGCATCTATTTGGTCAACTCAAGTCGCATTTCTTTATTAGGAATTCTACATTCTCAAGAATTGCATTAAAATAAGAAAAATATTATGTCATCATATTAACATCTACTAATATTATTAATGCTGCATATAATGGTATTCATATGCATAGCCACTGCACGAGAAAAGTAGAGTTTCATCCTTTAGGGAAAAAAAAGGGACAGCTTATCTTTCCAGCATGTCGTTCTCTTTTCTTTGGTATCAATCTCTAAATATTGAAAGATAGTAGATACACTAATATGAAGACAACTATAAAAGAGCAAGTCTCTACAACAAATGCCATGAACATGGGTAATGTGTATCCCTACTGTCTTGACTTTGTGCAATCATACTGGCAACAGATAGTAACACTACAGAATATAATAAGCATTTGGACTACATGTGGAAAGTACATGCCCATAGTTATCACTTCACATGCAAATAAAAACCATTCATAGCGATGTATAGCATCCATTCACATGCACATACGAAAGATAAACAAATAATCGTACACATAGAATAAATGAGGACAAAATAACCTGTGTCAACAAAGATCTTCATGTTCATCAATTCACGAACACGAGGATCATGGAAAATTAAAATCCCTTCCAAAATGATGACATGTGATGGGTTAACCTGCATACCAATAACGGCACCAAAAGTAGATAAATCAGCAAAAAAAAAAAAGAATATAAATGCATCATATATGCAATATAAAACATAATGTTGTCAAAATCAGAAACATCAGAAAAATGAAAGACAATAATTACTATATGCATAGACGCACCTAAGAGTGTTCAAGTGACTTCATAGCTAAATTTTTTTTTAGAAATATGAACATGAATAAATTGCAAAAAAAAAGAGTTGTGGAGCTCCAAATACTGTAGCACATGATAAATACAAGAGGCAAGCAATTACATCCATAACTCATACATGGAGATCCATTCATTAGGGGAGAAAAAACTTACTACAGTGAGCTCATCTCTGTTCTTTCATAATGGTATAATTCATTTTGGAGGCAAGCATACTAGAAAACAAACCGCAATAATAACACTGAGTCATTATGGAAACAAAAAACAGTGAGCTCATCTATGTTCTTTCATAACGATATAATTCATTTTGGAGGCAAGCATCCTAGAAAACAAGCTGCAATAATAACACCGAGTCATTATGGAGACAAAAATCTCGGCACGGTTTTTCTAGATTCTTTAAAAGAATGGTTTGATCTTATATTTGCATTTGCAAGATCCTAGTTCTCATGATATCTCAGAAAATCATGAAAGGGAACATGCACATTTGCAAGTCATTCTCAAAAATAAGAGGTTTGTAACCTTCCGTGCTGGCAATATATTCTTGTAAGTCTTGAAATCATAGTTTGGAATATCAACAGCCTGGCCACGCTTTAAGTTCTCCATACAGATCAGCAATTTCTCAGTGTCAAATGCATCTGAAGAGGTGGACACCTCATGAGAAATAATGATATTCTCATATCAGAAATGATAAAAGTTACCACACAAATATTCCTAGGAGAAGAATGAGGTACAACTAAGTGTTAGTAACAGTAGAAAACTCAATCACATCAATATATAGGTGCATGCCAAGAAGTAGAAAAAGCAAACGCACAAACATATGTTGCCACAGATACACATTAAGAGAAAACATGGAAATTGAAATCATCAAAGAAAGGTTTTGGACTAAAGGTACACATAAAGATGCTTCCCTATTTTCATCCAGCACTGCAGCAAAAGCAATTTATAAATGAAAACCAAGTATATTATTGAAACAAGAAGAAAAAAAAAAGATCCTTTCTTTAACTTGTGGTTATCTCACTTATAGTGGATGGTATCCAATTGAAGAGATGATCATAAAAATGGTGCATCTTACAATCTTATACACAGCCCAAGTAATAATAAATAACTATCACAGCTTTTACATGCTTAATGCACTTCTTATTGGGAGGAAAGGTAAGAAACATATTAGGAAGCAGTTCAGAAAAGATTCAAGATATTTTTGGAAATTGTTCTGTCAAAACACTCAATCTCCCTTTTCTAATCCAAATTTTATTAGAAAGAGTTATATTACCTGGATGGTCAAAGTTGTAGTCTTGAACTCGAGAAAGCTCCTCTTCAGTCAAATCATAATAAAAGGAATCCTGTAATATCATGCCAATTACAGATGAAAGTAGTGGAGATACTACCTCTTTAATTCTTGAGGTATCTAAAGTATGTTAGAAATCTGCAAGAACTATGATAATTTCATTGGTATGCGGCATCTTGTGGCTCTTGTAAGTGTGAACTATCTGTGCAGAAAAGTATCACAATATCCAGAAATGTTCTAAAGTGTCATACCTTGCACATGACAAATTCATATAAAACAAAAAATTGAGGTCATCATGCAAGGATGCCCAATAGTAGATGAAAAATAACAGCTTTAAAATCCTTGGTTGTATCTTCATCTGTGTATAATCCATATGATCTATGTCAATTTAAAGTAGTTACTTTTCTGGAATCTGCAGCATCAAGTACTTGACCTGCCTGAGCAGATAAGTACATGAAAAAAAGATGGTGCCCTATAAATAGCATATCTCTGTAGAAAATCAACTGTTTAAAGAGTATATAAATCAATAATACTACAAATTTGTAATTACAAGAGTAGCCAAATATTCCTATAATTATTGTTTTGCATCCATATACATTAGGAGTTGCATACAGATGGGCACAATAGCAGACCAAAGTTGATGAAAATATTGAACATAAATTAAAAACTCAGGTTTCTCCGGTGAAAGCCAAACATTAAAATGCTTTCTTGCTTAGAAAGTCACAAAAAGATGAAAATCTAACATGTCATTTGTGCACGAGCATGCGTGCATGTGTGTGGAGTTATAGGATAGACAGAAATCATATGATTTGAAAATCTAACATGTCATTTGTTCATGCTTGGGATTGGGAGCACATGAGCTTGTAAAGTTATTGTCGGAACTATGAACAATTTGTACATATCCCCGAAGCTCCACTTTTACAAGTTTAATAGTTGGCCAGGTTGAAACATGCATTTATCAAGCTTGCAAAGTCCTAGTGTGCTACAACATGCTACTCCATTTATCTCTATTGAAACTGATTCAAAAAATTAAATATAATAGCAAAAAGGATATACCTGGTTCACAAGGACAACACGCTGGTCATGAAGTTGTTCAATGATCATATTACAGACACTGGTCTTCCCTGAAGCTGCACCACCAGCAACACCTGTGGACACCATGTGGACGATTTACCTTTTCAAGCATCCATTATGAAAAAAGAGAACAGACTTCCTTTCTATATAAATATATTCCTGACAGCATAATAATGGTATACGGTTGAGACAACCTGGCTTTAATATAACTTTTCTTTATTAGACAGTAAGCAAGTGAAAATGCTGCCTTAGTAGCTTTTGATAAGGGGAATTTCCAAAGTTTAAGATTAATATTTCCTCAATGTCAAAATGATACTGAAAACTGTTGATTTGGATCATGGTAAACTCCTAACATCTGTATGACCTAATCAGCGCTAAAACACAGGCCTAATCATTCTGTCCAAGTCTCAACATCACATGTTAGTTTTAAAAAAGAAAAAAAAAAGAAAAGAAAACTAAGATACCATTTAACATATAAAACTTTACAGGAATCCAGCATCTTGGTAAGTTATGGGAGACATTAACACATCTGGATCCATTCAACATGACAAAATGATTGTCGTTTACAAAAACAAAATATTTTGCCATTTTAACACAAATAAGTTGCTTATTTAAAGGTATGCTGAACAAGAAGATGCAGAACTCTAAAGCTGAATGATAAAAAAAACAGGTGAAAGTCTATCACAGAAATTACTCACCAATGACAAAAGGTTGTCGATGGGAACTTTCAGTATTTGAAGTTGTTGGTTGCTCCACTTCAGATTTTATTAGGCCTGGCTCATCTAATAAAAGACCCGAAAAATGAACTCCAGCTGAGGACTCCAGCAAATCTTCTACTGACTTAGGATTCATTGATGTTTGGGCCTATGAAACCATGAATAAAAGAATTGAAAATTCTCATCACCCATAATAGTAAACATTAGGATATGAAAGCAACCATCACAAAATTGATAAATAAAACAAGGATTTTTGTGTTACAAGGGAAAGATAATATGATAAACATTTTTATAAAACAAGGGAAAGATAAAATGATAAAAGAAACTCTTCACCCATAAGAGTAAACATTAGGCTATGAAACTAACCATCATGAAATTGTTAAATAAAACAAGGATTTTTGTGTTATAAGGGAAAGATAACATGTGAAACATTTTCTTCACCACAAAATGAAAATAACCAAAAAGCCAGCTAAAATTTTCTGGAAGTGATGTGACATTAGTACAGAAATCTAGTCCAAAGAGCATCTTGCCCAGTTCCACCATATGATATCAATCAACCAATCACTTGGTCCTCTATTTCTAAAGTCCACTAAAAAACATGAAAAAAACAATTGCAGTTGGATATTTTCTGAAAAAACAGATAAGAATTTGAAGTTAGAAAAAATAGATATTAGACTTAAAGATGATGTAAACTGTGTAAGAAGGTTTGACCCGTGAAATACTCTGAGAAAATGACACATATTTTCATTTCTATAAATGGAGATAGGTTGCAAATAGAACTAATTATCCCTCAAAGATAGGATATGCACATAAAACATGCCGTGTTAACTTGATTCGGGATCTCAGACAAGGATAATGTTACAAACTGCCAATTTACCAATGATAAAACCCTAATACTTTGAACATCTAAAGACGTAATATAGTTGAAGAAAGGAATTAACATGTATTACGAATCCTGCGTCACCAAATTGTCGAAATGTATGCCTCTGACAGAAGGTAAGTGTTGTATAATGTGGCTTTATCTTTTTGTAGATATTGCAAAATCCCATATAATATTATTTATTTTAAAGTCAATAGAATCTTAATTTAAAACCATGTTTTACCAGTTCAAAACTTATCCAACCAACCTATTTAGTTGCAACTCCCCACAGATTTTCTCCCGATTTTGCTGCCACTACTAAAAAAACATCTCTCGTCTCCAACGTCCGGGTGCTTGGCCTAAAAAAACAGAGAAGCCAAAAACTGCAGAGAGAGAACAACTATTCTCCCAACCTTCTTTTTCTTTTTTTCTTTCTGCTGGGTTATTGAATTCTCTCCTGTTGATTCCTGTTCTCCTACACAAGGAAAGGCTTGTTTTATCCTGGGGGAAAATAAATTCCTTTAGGGCAGCGACTACGCGACTCAAGCATTGGTGTTGGTGCTACAAATTTTCAACAATCTAAAGGAATTTATTCACGCCTAACACCACCGCCATGGACAATCAACAAGCTTCCGACGTTGCACCGATGTCCGCTTCTCCTTCCATTGCCGTTCTTTGCCACGCCAAGGAGGTTCATCGATTTCGTCCCCTCCACCTAACGCCGCCTCCCACGGCCTTCCTCCATGTACGCCAAACCATTTTCGACGCCTCCAACATTGCCGCTCTTCGACGGGGAGAACTTCAAAAGATGGAAAGACCGGATTCACTCTCTTACGGACATGCATGGCGCCGCTGGGCTCTCACCACAACAAAACCCGAATCCAATCAGTCTTGAGTACGCCAACAAGGTCTGCAGGGCACACTATTCTTTCCACTTTATCTAACATTTGTTTGATGTGTACGTGAGCTACAAGGAGGCAAACATGATGTGGAGTCTATGACATATCAAGTACACCGAGGACTTGCCAAACAAAAGTTCATGTGTAACTATTATAGGTGGGAGATGACCGACAACAAAGATATTGTGGTGCAAATTCACGAGTACCAAAAAGTTGTTGGAGGACTTGAAGAACAACAACATCAACCGCAAGATGAATTCATCCGAAATGCTTGATCGAGAAGCTGCCCAACTCTTGGAATGACTACAAACAATCACTCAAACACAAGGAGAAGAAGATGACATTGCAGGAGCTGATCAAGCACATCTTGATCGAGGATACCAATCGTAAAGAGAGAAAGACTGTCAAAGCTAAGGAGTTGGAGACCAAAGCAAACTTGGTGCTACAAATTTTCAACAGTAAGAAGAAGGGTGAAGTAGGCCTAGGATTACGAATCCTCATTTAACATGTCATTATTAAAAACCGAATTTTAAATACTGAAAATATGATAATTAAGGGAAACTATCTGCAATTTATTTCAAATTTCAATATTATGAAACTATCATAGAAATCGATTAGTGGAGTGAACATTTTCTTCATCATGGGGATGTAGATAAAAACAAGCTAATTAAAACTTAGTGGGAAGAAGAAGCATTGACATATGCACTTAACAAAAGGTACATCTTGGCCCCTTATTTGTTCATGAGTGTTTCATATCATCAAATACTGAGAAGCCATTATTCGTTGCCCCAACACTAAGGCCGAATACAGAGTGATATCTATCACAATAGAAATTTTATTACTCAACCAATTCTCTTTGGTATACAAGCCACACATTTCTCTCCGTTGTTCCAACAAACAGAAATTGATTAAATTACCAAAATCGAAATTTCCAGGAAGGCAAACAAACAAAATGGAGTGACTAAAGATTGATCCTCACCAGATCAATCGAATACATCAAACTTAACTCGCTCACTATACCTACATTTCATCCAACAAGCATTTTACAGCTTCCGTTTTAAGCAATCATCGAATCAATACACACAAAGTACATTAAACATAAACGATCTATATTTCCCATTTATCAGGTGATCTGTTCTTTCACATTGTTCCAATAGATATATTAACAAGTTATAATCAAACTGGAAAAAGAAAAGAAAAGAAGAAAAAAAATACAGATCCAGCGTGAAACAAACACACAGCCAAAAAGAAAAGAAAAAGAAAAAGGAATCACAAATCCATAAGAAATCCTCAAACCTCAAGCTCTGGTAACCACGGACCAGAGATCAGCAGAGAAAGATCTCCAAGATCTCGTGTGGCCGCAGCGGTGCAGGGAGATAGGTGCGACGGCGCAAGATCGTCACCAACGGCTTCAGACCGATGGGTGATTGCGATCCGGCGAACACGGTGTTGAAGCTGAGAGAGAGAAAGAGAGCAACAGCGTCGGCGCAACGCGAAGGACGAGGTCCGCTCAACAAGAGCCGATGTGGACTCGCGACCGGCTATCAAGAATACCTTGGCTCACTTTTGAGCTCCAGTCTCCATTTATAACCAAAACCAATAAATAAATCGTGATTCCATTTATCTCAGGTTTTGCGACAGCTGGGAAATCCGACGGTGATAAGAATCCGGATACTCTCCTCTTTTTTTTTCGTTGTGTTTCTTTATTTTTAATCTTGATCATTGATTTTAATCAGACGGTGATAAGAATCCAGATCCCGGTGATAATTGCAAATCGTTAATCCGGTTATTAATTAAGCGGCGGTAATTATACATGCAAAAGATTAGAAGCTAAGAATGCCACGTCATTGATATGAACTTCATTCACTGTTTTGGTGATGGATTAATCAGGTGGGGCGGTTGACTTTTAACTGGTCCGATGAATGCGTGAGGATTGATCACGGGTTGGGATCTATTCGATTGGGATGGGCGCGAGGGGACATGGCTGAAAAGTGATACGATTATGCTGCGTGTGTTGCGTGTACGCAGTGGGGAAGGAGTGACGCGGCACACGTGCAACGAGTTTATTCATTTGTGAAACCGTTTTCCTTTCTTGGTACCATGGGCGTGAAAGGTGTGTGTCTGAAGCTGTTTTGTTTCAAATTGTCAAATTGATACTCGTTATTTATTAATGGTGTAATAATTCTTAAATATTGATTAACAATTGTTATGGGAAAAAAAATATATCAAAGGACAGGTGACATGATCGTCCAGATGAGGGATCAGCTACCATTATAACTGTCTACTCATCTCATGGCGAAGAAGAGTTTCAAAAGGTAAACTGACAACTAACTATCTCCATGTGCAGCTATTTTAGCCAACTATCTCCATGCTCCCAGATTGATCTTGTGTATCACTCTCTTTCTCACTCTCCTTGCTCTCACCTCCATTTTGAGCCTCTAACTTTAGTGTCGGAAGCTACACGAGTGTTAATCGACTTTCCTCTCTCTACAGATCTTTCTCCCAATGAGACATGATCCCTTAAGGTCCAATCTCTAGAGAAGATATTGATCTTGTGAACATAAAGGAGTCTGTTCGAGAAGTCATCCATCACAACTAATATTTTTCTCAAAATCAACCAAAAGCTCTGCAATCGACCTCTTTCACTCGTTGATCTACATCCTTTTTTATCCCTAAAAGGAGTAGATGTTATAACAATTTAATCAATTGTTTTTTATAAAAAATGTATATATATATATATATATATATTGAAAAAGATATACATACTATTTTTTATATAGGTTAATTTTTAAGTGCTAACCTTCTTATAAAACCGAATATCATATAAATATTATTATTTTTAAAATCTTGAGCGACGGCCATTTGTTAGTATAATCTAAGCTATTGTGCAACTGAACACTGCTTTATGGTAGTGCTTATATGGCTATCTATGATATACTCTTATCATGCCTTATATTTTAGCAACGATCTCCACTAGTCTCTCGATTTTGGTTTTGACTATTTAAACTCGGGATTTCTCGATTTATTATAATGGAACTTTTGTTTTTATTGAGGTTTATGCCATTCGCATATTCATTTAAAATCTATCTTTTAATATATATATATAATCATGAAATTATCTTTCAAAGTGTTAAATTAAACTTTTTCTTAATAGGAGTACAATTAAACCAGTGGGTTTGACAGAGCTAATTAATGATGGGTCAAACCATGGCTACTCATGAGTCATGGCACTGCGTGTGAGGTGAGGCCCATAGTCCTTTAAAATCTAAATTAAAATTATAATAGAATAATTTATTTAAAAAAGTAAAGGAATGAATCATAATAGACGAACATTCCTTTGTAAAGTCCATATGTATGCAGGTGAGCATGGTTTAAAGCACAACAGCCATGAGTGTGGTATTTCACAAAAGAAAAGAAATTTTCTTCAAAACATTCCAAGAGTGCTTCTCTAACTAGAATTTGATGATTCATAGAATTTATTGCAAAACTGATCAAATAGAGAGTGACATGGTTCTTCTTTTATATACAAGAATGCTTAATTAAAACACTTGATGATTTAATAGTATTTTCTAAGCTTATTAAGCTTCTATGTTCAGACACCCCAAATTTTTGGGGCCGCGTCCGCCACTGATAATAGGCATATAAAATCATGTAAGAGTCCGTGGTGTAGTTTATATTTATATATATTTTTTAAAGAAAAGCAAACTTTTGATGGTTTGCATAAACTACTCAGGCCGCGTTCATTTTGTCAAAAATACTAGAGAGTGAAAAAATGATAGAAATTCGGTTGGGTTCAAACAACAGTCCCACATTACTTGTGGGAGAGAAATGTAAGGGTTTTAAAAGAGTAGGACTCATCTTCATTAATGTGAGGCCTTTTAGACCTGTCCTAAAAACAAAACCATTTGGGCCCCGATTTGGGCTCAAGTGGACAAAATCACACTAATGTGGAGATGGGATCGGGTTGCCCCTAGACAGTCCTACAATTGGTATCAGAGCCAGACCTTCTCTGGTCCTAAGGAGGTGTGGAGGAGTCCCCGATATCAAACAATGGCATGAGGAGATCCCCATGTATAGCGTTGTGATCGAACCATGGTTACTCTTGGGAAAAACAGGTAATGGGCCACGACATTGACCTGAGAAGAGCAGGCTCTCGAGGAAGGCTCAAGGGGATGCACATAAGGCGTGTGTCGCAGCGCAATGATGTTTGAGCAAGCGCACTCGATTGAGCAAGGTGTTAGAGCTTGTTCTTGAGAATGATAACAGCTTGGTATTCACTGGATGGTTCAAGGTGTATCGCTGAGGGGAGGCTCATGTGGTCCTCTGTTTGAGGAGAGGATCGATGGAGCAAGTGTTTCGCCTGAGGGGAGGTTAATTATGTGGTCCTTTGTTTGAGAGGAGGATTGTTGGGATATGTGGGCAACCAAAGTCCCACTTGATAGTCTCACATCAGCTGTGAGAAGAAAAAGTAAGGGGCATAAAATATGTTGAAATCATTCCCTTAGCAATGAGGCCTTTTTAGTGAAATGAAAAATAAAAACCGTGAGGGCTCCGGCCCAATGGGACAATATCGTTGCTAGTGTGAAATATGAGGTGCCTCTGATCCTAACAAATTTCACTTCTCTCATGTAACAAAAATTGAAAAAGTTAATATTTTTTTTTTATTGAGACGAGAGAGAGTACAAAGATAGGTAGAAGTAGACTTTTACATATGCCTACTTCACCCATTTAATGATAAAAATCAAAATAAATCAAAAATTATAATAGGGGAAGTGTTAAAGTGGAGAAAGTGGTGGGAGAGCTTCCCTCACTTCATAATAAACTAACAATTGAAATGTAAGGACTTATCAACTTTGATGATTTCCTCAGCACTTTTAGATTTTTTATAAAATCAACGCCTTATAGTTGTTTGGGCAAAAGTATTACAAACAGTGCCTATTTGGGGACAATAATTATAGTTGACAAATAACCACTTAGTGGTAATTGAAGTGGCTCCCTTTGAAGATAATATAATTAACAAATATAAATTGGTGGTTGGTGGAAGAGATATTTCTTAAAAATTATATAAAATAAAAAATATAATAATAATAATAGTAATAATAATAACTCTTTAATGAATCCACCCATTATTCAACATTATTGGGGAAATAACAGAGTTTGTTCTTTTTTGGTTGGTTTATGTTTGAAAAGGGAAAATATAATTTGATAAATGAGGATTTTGTTTAAAAAATAAAATATATATTAAAAGTTTACAATTACAATTATGTGGAAGCTAATGGAAGTAGATAAGAAGATAATGGGTGGAATCTAATGATCTTCGACTAATGAGGACTTATGATGGTGAATAATATAAAATTATATCTAAAAGGAAACTGAATCTTGAAAAATCATATATAATAATAAAGAACCCAATGAGCTAATCCAATTGCGGAAATTTTTGAGAGTTATATGAAAAAGAAAATCCATCAATATCACTCCATATCATTACTAAAAGTCATTATATTAATCTGTTTTTATTTTTTAAATTTTTTAATAAAAATTATGGATCCGATATCGGGGGATAAACTATGACCAAGTCTTTTAAGAGGGAGTGTTTGTTGTTATATAAGTTTGAATAAGTTGTCAAATTTTAAATTTGACACCTTTTTATTATTATGATTCTTATATTTAAGTTCAAGACATCAAAAAGTATATTCACACACACACGCACCAGCCACACAAAAACAAAAAACAAAAACAAAAAACAAACAAAAAAAAACATATTTTTTGGATTTTTGCAGCTGACCCAGACCTTCTATCCGTTGTACTAAAAAAACATAGATGAGAAAATAATTATATATGTGTTTAAAAATTAGAATTTTTTTCTCCCATTTTTTGGGAATTCTTAAAATTTATAATTCAAATTAATATTTTTTGATAATATGATGACAAATTTATTTCAAAATAAAATATTGTTCAAACTTGTACAGTGATGTGGGTATGCTTTTGTGATAAAAAGTTTAAAAAAAATTTAGGGCCTTTTGCGAATGAATTTAGCCCCAAGGTGTCAAAATGGTTCTAGGGCTACCTTGTGAATATCAAGGTAGTCAGATTCGGTCTGGAGCATTGACCCGGTCAAGCCCATGAGTCAGGGGTCAAGGGTTCAACCGGAGTCAACCTGGAGTTGAACCGGGGTCAATAATAAAATATTTAAAAAATAATTAATAATAATTAATAATAATCAAATATGATATAAAACATAATAATTATAATAATAAAAGTATGATTAACTAAATTTGATATTTATATTTAGTCCATGCTCAAAACAAACACTCACTAAACAAAATAAATTAGTCAAAAGTATTAAAATACATAATTAAAATATAATCACAATTAGTCAAGTATTTAAATACAATTTGTTGGAAGCCCATCTCATTGTAGGGTTATTTTTAAAATGATTGGTTTCAAATATTTAAATACTTTTGAAGTGTTTAATCACACATTGCCTATGAATAAAACTTTCACTCTCTTTTATATATGATTTCATTGTAACAACCCATAGTCCTTGTTGGTGACAAGGCGCTCTCATGTGAGTGCGCAGGGGTGCAAATGTCAAACTTGGTTTGGCTTAAACATGAAACTCATGTGTGAGTGTGTGGTGCACATTCAAACTGAGGCTTCCTCCAAGGTTTGTTTTTGCTAATTGAATCGTTGCTTACCTATCAATTTATGGGAAAAAAAATTCCCATGCATTTTGGCTTAGTTAACTTGGTCGGGTAAACTGGTTCCCGGTTCAATCGGGTACCATTCAAGTCTCTCCCAGTCTGGGTATACGGGCATGCCCGGTCCGGCCACTTGGCTACTTCCCGGTTGAACCGGCCGGGCCGGGTCTGACAACATTGGTGAATATTCACGGTTGGGTATTGAATAGTATTAAAAATATAGTTAAAAATTCTGAGGGGTTTAATAAAAACACTATTTTTTTTCCAGGGGGATTAAATAAAAAAAACAAATTCTTTCAAGAGGGGTTTAAATAAAAAAAATGCTTTTCAAACACTATCTTTGGAGAGCAACACAATACACTCACTAACAACACTATCTTTAGGGCTAAACGGCCTTCCAAAAACCGTTAGGTTCAAAGGTCATTTAGCTCTGAGGATCTTATCTCTAGAGCTAAACATCTATTACAAGGCCATTTAGCTCAAGAGGGCATAACAATACACTCTGGTGCAAAACAACTCTTCAAAGGCTATTTAGTTCTAGGGACCCCATCTTTTTGGAGCTAAATAGCCTTTCAAAGATTGACACTCTCTAAGGCCCCCCCACTGAAGGGAGGAAAACTTGCATGGAGCCGGCTCCACCTATCTTTAGGTGGAGCTGGCTCCATTTTGGTACTTAGAAAATATTTTAAGTATTTCCAACCGTACGGATGGGAAGAACATCGAAAAATAAGCTAGCATGTTTATTTTCATATAATTTGGTGACCATTTGGTCCTCCCACTTAATAGTTGAAATTTTGTAAAAATTTAAATGGTTCAGAATTTCAGAATTTCAACCATTAATTGGGAGGACCAAATAATCACCAAATTATATGAAAATAGACATGCTAGCTTATCTTTCGATGATCTTCCCATCCGTACGGTTGGAAATACTTAAAACATTTTCTAAGTATCAAAATGGAGCCGGCTCCACCTAAAGATAGGTGGAGCAGGCTCCATACAAGTTTTTGCCCACTAAAGGGTCTTTTATAGCCATTTAGCTCTATAGTGCTTTAGAAAAAGAATAGATTAATTATGAAATATTATGTTTTTCATTAATATCCAAATTTTATTTAAATATTATTTTTAATCCTAATCAAAATCTATGACTATGCAGCCTCATGCCCAATTTTACCAAATAAAATGTTTTGGGGGCTAATAAAATATAAAAAATTGACAAATGACCCTAAAAATTATAAACTATATATATATATATATATATATATATATATATATATATATATAAAAAATATTCAAGATGGGATGTATATTATTTCTTAAAATCATTAAATTTTGCCAAAAACAAATATCAAAATATTCATAGAGCTTTTATATAAGTATATAGTGGTGTAATATCGGTAGTGCTGGTCTGAGCCCTGCATGACCTGGCATGTCATGGTTCATGCCACCTCTAGCCATGTTGAATTGAGGGAGCCAGGCACATATATCTTTAAGAGGTTTTTCCTTGTCACCCATTAAAAAAATAATAAAATCACTTAGCACTATAATATATTTTAATAATATTACATAATTTCTTATTTTATTTTTATTCTACTTATATCCCCTAAGTTTGTTTTCCCAACCAAAATCCTGATTTTTTAGAAAAATCATTTAAAAATCTAACTAAAAGATAAAAATACACTCTTCTGGTTTTGTCTTTTTTTGAATCAAAACAAGCGAATTGAAACCCTTTAAAAAAATATTATAGTTGATATTTATTTATGACCAATAAATAATTAAAAATATCTTGATAAAGAGTTATAAATAAATTATGATTTTATCAAGAGGGCTACAAATAAATTTAAGTTTAATTTATAAACAAATAAAAATATGGAATTAAAATTTTTATTTAAATTTTAATGGCATGCGTTAAAAAAAACAAAAAGAAATAAAGAAGAGATTAACTTATATAAAAAGGGAAAATTGGACCATAAGATATTGTATTAAAGTCAGATTAAACCATAAGAGTTTGGTTTAAGAATAATAAGTAAAATAAAAATAAAACGGAGGGTTATGGGGTATTATTAAAAAAATGAGAGTGTGATAAGTGATTTTCCTATTTTTAAGAAGGTGGTAAATGAAAAACTATTTTTAATGGCAACCGGATCTACATTTTAGTTGTTTTGTGCGGGCCAGCCCAAACTTGCAAGGCCCAGTCTATCTATTGTCGGGCCAGGAATTTAGGGCTTAGGCGGTTAGTCCTATACTTACAACATTACTTTTTTTTAATAAACTATATGTTACTTATATATATATATATATATGAGAATTTTGTTTAATTGTAGGATGATGGTATAAATTTTAATTCGTTGGCAGTTTCTATAATATTTAAAATTATAATTTTTGGAGGGTTTTAATTGTATTTAAAAATTAAGAAAATGAAAAGGGAGTAAAATTGCTAGCTTTTTCGAAGGTAGTCAGACCCGACCCGGGGCATCGACCTGGCCATGCCCAGGGTTCAGGAGTCAAGGGTTCAACCGCAATAATAAAATATTAAAAAATAATTTATAACAATTAATAATGATGAAATATGATATAAAATAAAATTTATAACAAATAAATATGATTGATTAACTAAATTTGATATTTATATTTAGTCTATGTTCAAAACAAACTCATACTAAACAAAATAAATTAGTCAAATGTATTAAAATACACAATTAAAATATAACCATAATTATTCAAGTATACAAATACAATTTTTTTGAAGCCCATCTTATTTTGGGGCCTTATTATGGGCTTATTTTTAAAAGTATTTGTTTCAAATATTCAGAGACTTTGAAGTATTTAATCCCATAATGCTTATGGATAAAACTTTTATTCTTTTTAAATATGGTTTCATTCTACCAACGAATAGGCCTTGTTCAAATGTCAGATTCATATTGACTTGGACATCCGAAACTCATGTGCGAGCGTTTGGTGCACACAAATCTCAGGTCGAATTAAGGCTCTACGGAGTTTTTGGAGATCCATTTTTTTTTATATATATTTTGCTTGGCCTGGTTCACTCGGTTGGGTCGCCTGATTCCCGGTCCAACCGACCGGGTCACCGGGGTTGCAGTTGGCCGCGGTTGAACCGGCCGGGCTGGTCCGAGTCTAACAACATTGGTTTTTTCTAATGGTTTAGGGACATTCATATACTTTTATTGTTTTAACTAAATTATTTTTTGAGTTTAGAAGCTACAATATATTAAAAGTTTTTGGTCGTTTTAGTTCGTGGACCAAAAACTTGTTTTCACCGTCTATATAATCACATAAAAAAAAAGTGCTGTGTTGATAATGAAAAACTATATATATATTTTTTTATAATAAATGGAATATTCGATAAATGCAATTACAATTGGGTCAAGAATTTCACAAATCCAACCCGAAGCAACATGCATAAGACAAAGGGAAGGGAATGAGCCCAAGAAAGGGCACCAAAGCAATATTTGTTTTTTTTTATTTGTTTTGTTTTTTTTTTTTTGACTAAAGTGGGAGGATACTAAAGTAGGAAAAAAATGATTTTTTATATACCGAAATCCAATTTGGTGATAAAATAATTGAAGTGGGCTTCATGACGAATAGGAGTAGTTTATTTTCCTAGTTTCATGACAAATGAATAACTAAAATAACAAAAAGTTAACTCACTTCCATAACTTTTCCATCACTAGTAGTTAAATGATCGCCCGGATTACAAAGATAATAAGTAAATAATTTTAATATCAACTAGTTTTTAAAATGTAGTTATGGATTTCATAAAAATTAATTATATAATTTTGTTCATAACTTTATGATTTATTATCTAGTAATGGCATATTCTTCCTATGAGTGGCCACTTCATTTGCCACCAATGAGGGTGTTGTTTGGTAGCCGAGAGGACGATGTGATATCCTGGACTACAATCACATTCAGATGTTTGGACACCCGGATGGAGAGGGATGGGGTTAGATGAGTGACGTCCCTCATATGAGCACCCATGGGCTCTCACATGGGCATGTACTTTTAAATATAATTTAAATATTAATTAATGATTTTAAATTAAAATAATTATATATTTATTATTATATTAATTAAAATATTTAATTGTATTAACAAATTTGAATATTTATAATAATTTTATAATTTGAAATAATGGTTATATAAATTATTTATAAATTAAAAAAATACATAATAATTATATATTAATAATAAATATAAGATAATATTATTTTAGAGTTAAAAATTATTATTATCTATTAATCAATATAAATATCATTAATTATTTAAATAATTAATATTATTTTAATCATCATCTGCTTATCCTTATTCATCCATCAAAACACTCAAAAATCTTTATCCTTCCTCTTCATCCTACCAACCAAACACCCACTTAGGTGGCGTTTGGTTAGATAACCTAAATGCACGATTGATTTACAATTACATCAGAATCTCAAATACGTGATTTCAAATACAAATGCAGCTTAAATATGGTGTTTGGTTAGGTGTAATGAAAATCTTGTATTACAGTGAATTTGTGTTTGGTTGGAGGGATTTGTAAAGAATCTAGAATTTGAAAACATGTTTTGGCTTAATAATAATAATAATAATAATAATAATAATAAACAATAATAATAATAATAGTAATAATAATAATAATAATAATAATAATAATAATAATAATAATAATAATAATAATAATAATAATAATAAAACAACAATAATAATAATAATAATAATAATAATAATAATAATATGATTGTGATTATTATTATTATAACATTATGTATTTTTTATTTGTAAGGCCACATGCATAAGATGTGGCGTAACTCAGCTGATGTATTTAGTGCCTTACAACCAATTTGGATGTAAGCACCAAATACACCACTCTGCATTATTTCAATTTGAGTTTCAAGTTACATCCAAACAAACGTTGATTTTGTAATTACATCGTAACTCAAGTTATATTGTAACTGCAAAACCAGTGAAACAAACGCCATCTTAGAATTTCTCCATCTATGGATATTCTCATTCGTAGATATTCTCCATCCATGGGATATAATATCCGGGCTGTCAAACGCAAATGGGCATTTTAAAAGCCTCAGCATAGTCCACTTTAGGTTGAAGTCAAAACAACTCTAAATTATGGTTAGGAGGCCAACCACACCTACCACACCACAAGAGAATCCATTTTCGGTGATGTTTGGTTCCCAAGCCGGTCGCCAACTCCCACCCAAATGCCTGCATTCATTCATCACAATCCAATCAAACATCCATAAACAAATGAAAAGCCCATGCACACATGTCCTTCATCCCACTTAATTTCCTCCACTTCATTTCAATGCCTCTCAACATCTATCATTTAAACTCTTTAGAATCCCACAGTTTGCCAACTCCAACTGTCCATGATTGTCCTCTCTATGCTCCCTCTTTTTTTTTCTCAACTCATCACTTTCTCATGAGTACTTTTCTATCATCTCTCATTATATATACCTTCCTATCCTTTCTCCCTTCTTCTTAATCACAAGCTTCTAGTTCTCATCACTAACTTATCTCTCCTGGCTATAATCTCTCACACACCAAATCAAAGATGGTAATTACCTACTAAACTGATCCTTCTTCTTTGAATGGCAGTGCTCGTTCGGATATTTAACTTTGTTTGTTTTAAATTAAAACACAGGTTGCAAAGGTTGGAGAGACTGTGGCGGCCATCATGGAGAACAACAATGGCCATGAGTTCGAGCTTAGTGTGAAGCAAGGAGAACCATCACTTGTTGTGCCGGCAGAAGAGACAGAGAAAGGCCTCTACTTCCTCTCCAACTTGGATCAGAACATTGCGGTGATCGTCCAAACGATATACTGTTTCAAATCAGAAGAGAAGGGGAATGAGACAGCTGCTGAGGTGATAAGGAATGCCTTAGCAAAGGTGCTAGTTCATTATTATCCACTCGCCGGAAGGCTTACCATAAGTTCAGAGGGGAAACTCATCGTCAACTGCACCGGGGAAGGCGCGGTCTTGGTCGAAGCCGAGGCTAGCTGTAATATGGAAGAGATTGGAGACATAGCCAAGCCTGATCCGTCCACTCTTGGCAAGCTTGTCTACAATGTTCCTGGTGCTAAGAACATACTGGAGATACCCCCTCTCGTTGCTCAGGTATATATATATATATATATTACCACCTAAACATCAGGTATATATTAATTAATCTTGTTTTATTTTGATCATCAATTTGTTTCTCTACTACAAGGTTACAAGATTCAAGTGTGGGGGTTTCATCCTGGGTTTATCCATGAACCACTGCATGTTTGATGGGCTTGGAGCAATGGAGTTTGTGAACTCATGGGGAGAGACAGCGAGGGGAATGCCACTCGCCGTGCCTCCCTTCATAGACAGAACAGTGCTCAAGTGCAGAAACCCCCCCATCATCAACTACCCTCACCATGAATTCGCAGAAATAAAGGACATATCCAACACTGCCACTTTATATCAAGAGGACATGCTCTACAGATCCTTCTGCTTCGATCCTGAGAAGCTCAATGAACTCAAGCTCAAAGCCATGGAGGATAAATCTCTCACCAAGTGCACCACCTTTGAGGCTCTATCTGCGTTTGTATGGCGAGCTCGGACACAAGCATTGAAGCTCAAACCTGAGCAACCGACCAAGCTCCTCTTCGCCGTGGACGGGAGGTCTCGCTTCAACCCACCGCTCCCCAAAGGCTACTTTGGCAACGGCATTGTGCTAACAAATGCACTCTGCAACGCCGGAGAACTCGTCGGGAATCCTTTATCTTATTCTGCTGCACTTGTCCAGAATGCGGTGAAGATGGTGACGGATGAGTATATGAGATCCGCGATGGACTATTTTGAAGCGACGAGAGCCAGGCCTTCTCTGAATGCGACACTGCTGATCACAACATGGTCTAGACTTTCTTTCCATACAACAGATTTTGGGTGGGGGGAGCCAGTGCAGTCTGGGCCTGTGGCTCTTCCTGAGAAGGAAGTGATCTTGTTCTTGTCTCATGGGGAGGAAAGGAAGAGCATCAATGTGCTTTTGGGCCTGCCTACTTCTGCAATGCTGGCATTCCAAGAGCTCATGAAGATCTGAATCATGAGTTTGTTTGGGGCTGTGAATCTGTGATGGTGTACGTCTTAGTTGCTACTGGCGTACTTATTTGGCTATATATATATCTATGTATACATAAGTGATTGTCTTTTATTGATTTAGTGTTATTGTTTTCTATGGGCAACAGTAAGACAGATTTAAAATGTGTTAGCTCTGTGTCTTCTAAAGTTTACTTTTGTATCTGGGAATCTGAAAATAAAAGTATTTATCAGTTCATCTCAATTGATCTTATTGTTCAGAGTGATTTACTATACAGTTCTTATTATTTTTAAGAAACTAAGACAATGAATTATAGACTGATTAGTGTAGAGGTGGGTTCTAGAGCATGTTGGTCCATGTTGAGGACGGCCCGGACCCGGGCCTAGTACGCAGGCCTATTGGCCCAACATGGCACAATCCGGCCTCATTTCCGAGCTGGCACTAGCCGGCCTAAAGCCCACCACTGCCGCATGTCATAATAAAAAATAAAAATAAAATTCTATTGGAACTTTATGTTGATGATAAATATTTTTTTGCAGAGATTTATACTCCACCAGAAAAATGTGGTTTTCTTTAAAATAATATGCCACTCAACTACATGGACAGATTCTAGTCACATGACAAGTGTTACACCTAATCCATCATTTTAAAGTTATAATTATTATTTTTTTAAATGCTTTCCTTTTCATTTTTATTTGTTATTCCCTTGTTACAATATAAAACTACAATCAACAAACTTAACTAATCAGGGGTTGGATAGAGACTGTAATCAGTAATCTAGTGGAGGAGGCAAGCATAACCTATTGATTGTTGGGTTAAACCAATCCAACTTGGATCACTCATCATGTGTGGGTTGTTGAGAAATAATTCAAAGGTGCTGACATGGACCAGTGTGGATTACAATGTGTTGAAGTTGTCTATGGACTCAGTCACTGGCTGTTATAGGTTGTTATCTGAATGTGTGTTAGTGGTGTCACGTGGAGTTACCCACGTTGTCTTAGTGCTGTTGTTATCGTATGCAATGTATGACATGTAATGTCAGTGTGTATTGTTTTTCATTCAGTGTCTTGTAAGTGTGTCTTCTTTTATCCAACAACCTGTGTGTGTTTTCCTGATCAGATTGTTTCTTGTGCTTCTTCTTCTCCTCTTTGCATCTATTCCACAGCCCTTTAATCCAACATAAACTGGTATCAAAGCTATGGGATCCAATGGCGCGGCTGTGAGTCTCTCTAATCCTTCTCTACCACTCTTCAAGGGAGAGAATTATGAATACTGGAGCCTGCTCATGCGTGTCTTGTTCCAATCTCAAGATTTGTGGGACTTGGTCGAGTTTGGATACTCCACTGATGACGATGAAGCACGAGTTCGGGAGAACAAGAAGAGAGACTCCAAGGCTCTCTTTCTAATCTTGTCAGCTGTTTATGAAACCATTATTCCAAGAGTTGCAGGTGCTTCATCAGCAAAGGAAGCATGGATGATCCTCAAAACTGAGTTTCAAGGAACATCCAAGGTGTAGGCTGTGAAACTTCAAACTCCAAAGCAGGAGTTTGAAACCCTTCAAATGAAGAGCAATGAAGAGGTGCAGGCCTACATCACTCGTGCAACAAAGATTGTCAACCAGATGAAGGTGTTTGGCGACCCCATCAGTGAGAAGACAGTGGTGGCCAAGATTCTCAGAAGTTTGTCTCCTAAGTTTACCCACGTCGTGTCAGCTATAGAGGAGGCGAAAGACCTGTCAACACTCTCTCTCGATGAGTTGAGTGGGTCGCTGCAGGCTCATGAGGTACGGTTGAACAAGCTCATTGAGTACACAAAATCAAAAGCATTCCAAGTAGCAGGAGAGACATCTGAAGTCAAGCACACAGAGAAGACATCTTACAGAGGTAGGGAGAGGAGCTATCAGAGGCCGAGGCCGTGGCAGAGGTCGAGGGAGAAGCTCAGATAACAGATCTCAACACACCTTCAAGAACAATATGAGCAACATAAAATGTCACAATTGCAAGAAGTTTGGCCATGTTAAAGCCCACTGCTGGTTCAAGGAGCAAACAACAAATGTCACAGAAGAAGAGGAAGTGTGCAACATGTTCATGGCCCAATCTGATGTTCATAAGCCTCCTAGCAATGTGTGGGTTGTTAACAGTGGTTGCTCCAACCACATGACAAGCATCAAGGAGATCTTTCATGAGCTTGATGAAGAGCAGAAGCAAATGGTGAGGCTAGGTGATAACAAGCAAGTCAATGTTGAAGGCAAAGGCACTGTTGCATTGAAGACATCAACAGGAAGCATCAAACTCTTACCAAATGTTCAGTATGTCCCACATATTGCTCACAATCTCCTGAGTGTGGGGCAGTTGATAGCAGAAGGATACTCTATCCTCTTTGACAAGGAGACATGCATCATCAAAGACTCACAGAATGGCCACTCAATTGAAACTATTCCAATGACAAAGAATAGAATGTTTCCCTTGGAGATAGACAGCATGGCAAACCTTGGTTTGATAGTGAGTACACCCAATGAATCTACCACCTGGCACCTGAGGTACGGGCACCTTCACCTACAGGGATTGAAGACCTTCGCTCAGAGACAGATGGTGCAAGGTCTGCCTACCATTACTGAAGCTGGCTTCTGTGAAAGCTGTGTGTTTGGCAAACAATTTAGGAAGCCATTCCAATCTGGAGGATCTTGGAGAGCTTCTCAACCTTTGGAGCTGGTCCATGCTGATCTGTGTGGACCAATGCAAACAGAAACAATTGGAGGAAGTCGATTCTTCTTACTGTTTGTTGATGATTTCAACAGGATGAACTGGGTTTACTTCCTCAAGAACAAGTCTGAAGCTTGTGACAAATTCAAGATCTTCAAAGCTCTTGTGGAGAATCAAAGTGGGTGCATGATCAAGTGCCTTCGCACTGACAGGGGTGGAGAATTTCTCTCAAAAGCTTTCACTGAATTCTGTGAAATTCATGGCATCAGAAGAGAGCTCACTGCACCTTATACTCCTCAGCAGAATGGAGTTGTAGAAAGGAAGAACAGGTCAGTTGTTGAAATGGCAAGAAGCATGCTCAAGGAAGGAGAATTAGCCAATCAATTTTGGGGTGAACCAGTGGCTACTTCAGTCTATCTACTCAACATCTCTCCAACCAAAGCAGTGATGAACAAGACTCCATTTGAAGCTTGGAACCACAGAAAACCATCTGTAAGTCATCTGCGCATCTTTGGTTGCATTGCTTACAAGTTAAGTCCTGCACATCAGCATCAAAAACTTGATCAGAAGTCTGAAAAAAATGCATATTTATAGGATATAGTACTTAATCTAAAGCTTACAAACTCTATAATCCTATTAGTTGCAAAGTACTTGTAAGTAGAGATGTTGTATTCAATGAGAATGCAAGGTGGTCCTGGAATGACAAAATTGAAGACTCAAGTCAGAAGATACCCTTGATATTGACTGAAGAAGCACCTGGACCAGTGGTCTGAACAACTTCAATACACAACAATAACAATGCAAGTGGATCAAGCAATGGTGGCAGGCATGAAGGAGATGCTTCAAACTCAACAAATACATCATCAAATTCATCATCTTCATCAACACCAGAAGCAATTGCAGAAAATTCCACTTCAAGGGACAGCTTCACAAATGAAAGTGCACATAGAAGAGTCAGATCATTGAGAGAAATCTATGAGTTATGTGCATTTGCTCTCAATGTATCTGATCCCATCTCTTATGATGAAGCAGCAGAGAAGAGAGAATGGCAGCAGGCAATGCAGGAAGAAATGGCAGCAATTCAGAGAAACAACACTTGAGAACTTGTTGAATTGCCAGCAAACAAGCATCCAATTACTCTCAAGTGGATTTTCAAAACAAAATATGGTGCAGATGGAAGTGTTCAGAGGCATAAGGCTAGACTAGTTGCTCGTGGCTTCACTCAAAGGCAGGGAGAAGACTTTGATGAAACCTTATCCCCAGTAGCAAGATTTGAAACTATGAGATTATTCATTGCATTAGCAGCTCAACAAAAGTGGCCCATTTATCAATTAGATGTGAAGTCAGCCTTCCTCAATGGAGAATTACAAGAGGAGGATTATGTTGAGCAGCCTGAAGGGTTCACAGTTGCTGGACAAGAAAACAAAGTTTACAGATTAAGAAAGGCCTTGTATGGACTGAAGCAGGCCCCAAGGGCCTGGTATAGCAAGATTGATCAATTTCTTATCAATCAAGGCTTTGAAAGGTGTGAGAGTAAGCCAACCTTGTACAAGAAGGCACAAGAAGACAATGGAATTCTGCTGGTTTGTCTTTATGTAGATGACATAATCTACATGGGCTCATCAACATCTCTGGTAGAAGACTTCAAATTTGGGATGATGAACACCTTCGAAGTGACTGATTTGGGGCCATTGCATTACTTTCTGGGTCTTGAGGTCACACAAAAGGAAGATGGCATCTTTATCTCACAGAAAAACTATGCACACAACCTGCTGAAGAGGTTCAACATGCTTCATTGCAAGGAGACAGCAACACCAATGAATTCTGGTGAAAAACTTCAGCTTAATGATGGGTCAGGAGATGCAGATGCTACATTTTATAGGAAGCTCATTGGAGGTCTTATGTATTTAACTCACACAAGACCTGATATTCAGTTTTCTGTTGGTGTTGTGGCAAGATTCATGCAACATCCCTCAAGACAATATCTTGGTGCAGCAAGGAGAATACTTAGATACATTGCTGGTACAATGGATTATGGACTTGAGTATACTCATGGCTCAGAATTCACACCGAGGGGATTCACTGACAGTGACTAGGCAGGGAGCATTGAAGATAGAAAGAGCACCTCAGGCTCAATCTTCTTTATGGGATCTACAGTAGTTACTTGGAGTTCTAAAAAGCAAGAAATCACAGCTTTGAGCACAACTGAGGCAGAGTACATAGCTGTTACCTCTGCTGCTTGTCAAGCAGTATGGCTGAGAAGATTATTATCAAGCATTGATCAAGAACAAAGGTCTGCTACTGAACTGTTTTGTGACAATAGATCCACAATTGCCTTAACAAAGAATCCAATTATGCATGGGAGGACAAAGCATATCGACATACGTTTTCACTACATAAGAGATCTAGTTGCTGATGGATCCATTACTTTGAAATTCTGTAGTTCAGAGGAACAGATTGCAGATATATTAACTAAGCCTTTGCATGCACAACAGTTCAGCTATCTTCGCTTGAGGTTGGGAGTCAGCACCAATGAATTAAGGGGTGGTGTTGAGAAATAATTCAAAGGTGCTGACATGGACCAGTGTGGATTACAATGTGTTGAAGTTGTCTATGGACTCAGTCACTGGCTGTTATAGGTTGTTATCTGAATGTGTGTTAGTGGTGTCACGTGGAGTTACCCACGTTGTCTTAGTGTTGTTGTTATCGTATGCAATGTATGACATGTAATGTCAGTGTGTATTGTTTTTCATTCAGTGTCTTGTAAGTGTGTCTTCTTAATTTTATCCAGCAACCTGTGTGTGTTTTCCTGATCAGACTGTTTCTTGTGCTTCTTCTTCTCCTCTTTGCATCTATTCCACAACCCTTTAATCCAACATGGGTCACATGGGTGAATAAGTGACTTAACTTGACCCTTTATATAATCATTTATATACACAGGAGATGAATACAATGGTCAAATTACAAGCTTTGATCTCTTAGAGAAAGGGGAAAAATAAACAAAAACGAAACGAAATGATATGAAAAAGAAAACGCTTGCTAGGGTTATCATTATCGTCAAGTGAATCAAAGAAGGGTAGAGAAAATTGAAGGTGAGGGGGAGGTGCATACTCCAACCGAGAGGAAGAGGTCGTCGGTGTTTGGAAGAGGGAGATGAGGGGTTAGGGTTAGTTTTTTTTAATCATAATTAAATTAATTAATTAAAAATAATTATTTTTTAATAATATTTTAGTTCAATTAGGCTCCACGTGGTTTTTCCGGCGACCACGTCAGCAAAGGGGCACCGAAATCCCACGGGTGACTGCCGTCGAACACAAATTAAACTTAAGTGACTAAAATGAAACAAATTGAAGTTCGGTGATCGAAAAGAAATCCGTACATACTTAAGTGTCCTAAAAAAAAATTACCCGTCCCGTGGTCTTTCCCTTTGCTTTGAGGGGTTTCACGTTTTTGTATGCACACTATGTTTGATGAATTGCATCTATGAGTGGTCTTATTGTTTAGGTGAACTTTATTTACACAAAAAATAGTAATCGGGATATGGTGTATCTCGACAAGATTGATCGTGTGCTGTTTTATAATGACTCATAAACTTGCTATTATTCGTATGATATTTTCTTTTGGAATTTCATTTGAATTAATGAGTTAATGGTCATAAACCAAACATCCATCCACCCATTTTGGTATAAGATTTAGTGAAACATCCTACCCATTCAAGGAAATTAAAGCTACTAATTTAGTCCTTTATCAGTCCTCTCATCCTCATGCACACCAACAGAAGCTGTATTAATCACATATTTCATTAATTTCTCTTCCAAAACAAGTAAAGTTGCACTATCACACTACCTCTCATGAATACGTGAGCTCCAGGGATCCAAAATGAAAAACACACCATGCACGAAGGACATGCTAATTACCAGATGATCAGCATGCAAACACTTTATATATAATCCTATAGATTAATTAATTAATATAACACTCACTATATATATCCAGCTTCCAGTAGTGTCTAGCTAGCCATGCATGGCCATGGGCCTGGAGGGGCTGAGGAGCTGGTACCGAGAATAAGTCTTGGAGAAGCTGCAGGCCAGTGAGGAAGTAGTGACGACCACCTCCTTCTCCATCTCCATCTCCATCTCCCAGAGCACCTGCTGGAAGAGATCCACGTCGCAGGGGAGCTTCAGTGGGCCTTCCGTTGCGTACCCATACTCCATCTCCGCGTCGTCCAGGAGCTTCTTGAACAGCGGGTGGTTCAGGCACTCTGTGCGCACGAAGTACCGCTCCCTTCCCACCCCCACGTACACCGACACGCATCCCTCCGGTGCCACCTTCTTCTTCTTAGGAGACCCCGGCGGTGACCTCTGCCTGCCCAGAGACCGGCATCGCTGGAAAGTCTTTGAGATTAAACTCTTACTGTTCTTCGAGTTCTCCATGTATGTATAAATATAATATAATGAGATCGAGCTTGAGATGAAAATGAGAAATTAATAATGAAAAGATTTATAACAATGGTTTTCAATAAAAAAGCATAGAAAACCATCAAAATGGAAGGGTGATCAGAATTAATTATCCCCTATCATAGACTTGGTGAACCATCACGTCCATGCTAGGAACTGATGAAACACTCATGCCCTCTTCTTGTGACCTTTGAAGAAGCCAGTACATCAGGGATGTCAAAGAAACAAGAAATTAATAAGAGTTAATTTCTTTTTTGGATGTGGTGACAATTAGAAGCAATTAAGGAAAGGAAAACAAATGGAAACGAGAGAGGGAGAAGGAGAAAGTTGAGAGATGGGGAGACTGACTTGCATATACTTAATTTGCAGGGAGGTGGGGTTTTATGGAGCATGGCCACATCTATGCACTCAAAATGTTGGGCAAAATGTCAACGCTTGAGAACCAATGGGCACAACTCTTGCCGTCTAATCTATATTGTTTTTTTCTCTCTCGTTTGGTGCAAAACTTTCCATTCATTTTCTGGGGTGGGTGATGGTGACCAATTCAAGCCTTTCAGGCATCTTCAATTGTCAATTATTGGTTGCAATGAGGAGATAGATATTCATTATTTTTTCTATTAGATGATAATGTATTAATATGTATAAATGTTAGTGGGTCAACCTTCTCACCATGTTAATCTCCCCCACATACTCATTCAACTCAATCAATATTGTTGAGAGGGTAGATAGAATTTTTTTTGTCTCTATGGTAATCGGTGTTGGGGGCATATCCTAGTTTTTAGATAGTCTTATTATATTTTTTTTAAAGAGTTCCAAATTATATTGTCAATTTTTTTTAAAAAAATAATGGATAAATCACACGTTTTTTTTAAAAAAAGACATGACGTTAGATACGGACCGATAGTCATGATATTGCATTAACAATGAAATGAAACATCAAAAAAGTCTTTGTGCAACCGCCAACACTCAACATTCACTCCCCTTTCCCTGTTTTGTGTCATGTCGTTACTTGTCTGGGGTGGATGGGCTTCACTAGTGAAGGTCAAGTTTATTTTGACCAAACTCTATATTAATTGCATCAAATTGAAAAAAAAGAAAAAAAAAAGTCAATATCTTAAATTAATTTTGTATAAACATATTGTTTATCATTAAAATATCTTCAATTCTTTTCCGATTATAGGCTCCAAAGTATAGTTCTTGTGACCAGTTCCCATCCCATTTCCATATTTGGTGTCAAATTAAAAATCTTATTCTCAAATAAAGTTCTTATTTTGAAATAATATAATATCATTTTTTATTTACTATATTTAAATTTCAACTTATTCAAAATAAAGAAAAGAAGGGTAAATTTAAACTAAGTTTTATTTACAATAGTCTGAACTTATTTTAGAATATATGATCTACTTAAAAAAGAAGAAGTAAGAATTAAATATGAATCATATAAGGGGTGTTTCAGGCAGCCAACCACCCCTCAATTTGGAAAATTCTATATATGCCAATATTTGCTACAGCTAGAAGGTGATGTAACAACACCGATCAACCTTGTCTTATTTCAATTCATTCCTAGGCTGACACATAAAGAGGTGGATGACTACAATGGGAGAATAAGAGAAGTTATTGAGTCACCAAATGATAATTGGTCTAACGATATCTCGGATCATGTGCGTTAGATAATTCACTATATATGAGCAATAAAACTCTTAAGTTTGAGTCTCTCATTTCTACACATGCACGGTGAGAGGTCAAAAATGCTCATTATTTAAAATCA
This sequence comes from Dioscorea zingiberensis, assembly GCA_026586065.1. Lineage (NCBI taxonomy): Eukaryota > Viridiplantae > Streptophyta > Magnoliopsida > Dioscoreales > Dioscoreaceae > Dioscorea > Dioscorea zingiberensis. The sequence continues at coordinate 5,870,870 of CM048822.1, read as the reverse complement.
CACCATTTAACAAACCCTCTAAGGAGGTCTTTATGGCCTATATAACAAAAAATATAAAAAAAAAAGAGAAGTTATTGACCTATATAACAAAAAATATATATAAAAAAAAAGAGAAGCTATTGAGCCATTCTGCAAAAGGCTTTAGTAGATACAAAATTGAAAAGTAAGCTACATACAAAAGGAGGAGAAAGAATGTGAGATGCACTAATACGAATGACAAGTTACCAAATAGTTGTAATTAATAGCTATAGAGATATCCAGGAGATGCCAATTTGACTCTCGTAGAACTTTACTAAACTCAGACAAGTTGTAGTTAGTGGTTAGCCGAACTTCAAGCTCTTTTTATTAAAAAAAACCTTGTCTTATTTCAAGTATATTTTATATGTTGTTACATTTTAGCTTCTTCATTATTTTTTTTCAAGGTTATTCTCTTTTTAAATGAATGATGTAGCTAAAAATTAAGAACTAGTTGGAGTTGATCCCCATCATCCTGGCTGGCTTGTCCATACCCAGTATACTTGCTATATTTTATGGCTTTATATAAATTTTTATTATGTTATTGCACTTCCATCTATTGTTTGACTCCATCTATTAATTTAATGCATGTTATCAAAAAATAAAGATTGTACATTATTGTGTAGATGAAAATATTTTTTATACAAAGAAATACTAGAAAATCCCCAGGTGATGAGGGCATTAAAGATAGCGAATTTGAACCAACGATATTTGGGTCTATTGGTACCAGATTCTCTTGCTAAGAGATTGACTTTGATCCCCGCGATCAGTTGAGGGGTTGAGCCTCTCCTCTTGCAAGGTGTGGGCACGTGCATTCGTTACGTGCCCATCCGGCCTTGACGGGTAGGTGCTTGTCGCTTTTGTCAAAAAAGACAAAAAAGATAGCGAATTTGAGAAGTTGGTTATTAATGTAACAGGGGCATGCTTATACCCCTTTTATTATTATTATTAAATCAGTTATACTATGTAACACTTTCTTTAATGTGATTTATTTATTTTTATAAAAAAAAAACTAGATAGTCAAATTAAAATCCGCCAAAAACATATTATTAAGCTTTAGCACGTTTTGAATTGGAATTGGAATTGGAAATGATTTTAGTTTTGGGTTATCTTTAGTCAAAAAAAATTATCTAAAGTTTTAGAAACTAAAAATGATTGATTTATTTATTTATTATTATTATTATTATTTTGACAAAGATGGCAAGCACCCTCCGAAGGAAAGTTAGGGGCAAACAATGTGGCACCTATGCGCGTGTGCCCTCACCTTATGGTCGTGGGGGTTCGAATATGGGTTTATCCCAACCAATGAACCTCTACACAAGGGACACAATACCAATAGGCCAAGAGGCCGTTGGTATTTATTATTATTATTACGTTGATAAAGTGGATAAACCACATTTATTAATCATATTAAAGTTTCATTACAAATTACTTAGTCAGAGAAATAAAGAAAATACAAAAGTCTATTCAGTATTGTTTCTCTGACTGGGTTGGTGGGGCCTCAAATCCTTCCTTGAGTTGTTTCGGTATCATCCTCGAAGGCCTCGTCCACTCATTGACCCGCCCTGGCGTGATGTTTACAAATTCAAGACTTCGCCTTGCCAACCCTTGCGCCGCCTCCAACCTCGATAGTTTGGACATTGGAGCTACATCAAACCATGATAGAGTGAGAAAAGTGATATCACAAATAAGTTTAAAAAAAAACATGTTTATCCTTAAAACATGGCATATTTCGTTCTCCCCGATTATCATTGTGGATTAATCGCTTATTTAGGATAAGGTGTGCAGTCTCTTATTTACATTTTAATTTTAGCTTTAAATTAAAATATTTATATATCATTTGTTTTATTTTGTTCTCGATTATTTCTTAATTTGTGTTTAGCTCAACTAATCCCTAAATAAAATTATTTGCGTTAACAATTTACTCAACAATACTAGCTAGGTTAGCTGCAAGAGCAAAACCATAAAAGTGTTGAAAACAAAAATACAATACTTATGCTTTTAATTACTAAACATAAGCTAAATAAAATATATATAATTAATACTTGACCATTACACTAGTCTTACTTGTTCCGTCTCAAACTCAAATGAACATAATGAAACATATCCAAAATTATTTAAAATATCACATACCTCAAAGTTCACATATTTTGAGAAACAAACAAAATGCTCCAAATTATCAAATTGGGAGTTTATCAAAAGTTTCCAACAAGAAGTCCGTGTTTTGTATATCTTCTTTCGAATCAAAAGTTACAAATAAATAAATAGATAAAAAACTTAGACACACAATCACAATTTCCCGTTTCAGCACAATGCACAAACTTCACCTCTCTAAAAATTCCAACTTATTTAACGTTGGTTCATTCTTTCTTACTCTTTAATTTTAATCGTTAAAAGATGGGCTACCATCATAATACATGACAATTTAAGAAGCATCAATCACTAGTCTTGTTAAATTTATCAAAAGACCCAATCTAAAAATTTATGCATGTAATATAAAATACATAAATATATAAATTTCTTCCTACAATGTTTATTTATTTATTTATTTATTTATTAATTTAGACGATGTAAGTCTATTAAATTATTAATTTTAATAACTACAAACATTAACTTGTTCCATTATTGTAATTTTTAAACTCATTGTTTTTTTAACTAAATGAGAGTTTACTTTTTTTTTTTGGTGAAAAATATATTTCCTTTATTAAGAAAATCTTCCACAACATTTTTATATAGTTTGTTTGGAGGGATAAGAAAAGATAAAATAAAATTATACACAATTTTAAATATTCTAATTTAAATTATAATATCTAAAAAGAAAATAATATTAATTATTTATAATTATATAATTAATGATATTCATTTTAATTAATATATGATAATTATTTAATTTTAAAAAATAACATCTTATATTCATTATTAATATAAAATTATTATATATTAAAAAGTATTTTTTAAAATTATATGATAATTTATATAATTATTATTTTAAATTATAAATTAATATAATAAAACATCATCACTCTCCAAGCAAGGATGGTTATGGTATATATATATATATATATATATATATATATATATATATATATATATATACGGACATATCTTATCTTGGTAGAACTTTTATACTTTGAATTGGCATTTGGCAATACACTTACAGTGTTTTGAGAAAATCCAACCGTATGGATGGAAAGAATATCAAAAAAATAAGCTAGGATATCAATTTTCATACAATTTAAAACTTGTAGGGTCTTCATCTTAACGGGTGAAATTTTGAACCGGTAAGATTTCTATAAATTTTCACCCGTTAAGATGAAAACCCTAAAATTTATCAAATTGTATGAAAATTGACATGCTACCTTATTTTTTGATGTTCTTTTCATCCATACGGTTGAAAATCTTTAAAACATGTCCCAAGGGCCAAAATGGGAAGCGACCTTATCAAAACAGTAATTCGGCCGGCCTTACTGTATCATGCCAATATATATATATATATATATATATATATATATATATATATATATGAGCTATAAGCAACTGAGAAGTCATTGACGTGCATAATCCTCGACATAGCAAATCATATGAGGGCGGGGCTCATGCTATATGGGCACTGAAACCACCTGCACACAACCACTGCTACTTCCAGAAAGATGTTGTCAGTCGTAAATCAAATCCGCGCCATACAGACGCAGAGCTCTTATGATAACCTAGGTGACCAATGGACTCATAAGTCATCGGCATGCCGCCGGTCCATTTTCAAGAGGCATGACATCCACATCTCACTCCGTCAGGGTAACCAAATGCTTATATGGAGTCCATTTTGGGATATCCCGGTGAGGAAACGCAACCTAATCCATGAAGAAAGCAAACAAGGAAGAAAAATGTGTGAAAAATTCCACAAGTCTCAAGACCGTCGAATGTGACACTTTTTATATAAATCATTACGATATCAAGCACGCTTGGGCCCACAAAGAAGTGATTAGATTCGCTTCACCTGCTATTACAACAACATCATCACCTAATGAGGACTTAAAAATAGTCCACGAAGACCCACGCAAGAACACATCAATATAAGAAAATCTAAACAAATATCTTGCTGTACTTGGAAAAACAAGAATTAGTGGAACAATTTTTTTTTTTAATAGAGTGGATAAACACATTTATTTTATTGGATGTGAAAATTATGTATATGAAAAGAAATATATTAAGTAATTTTTGAGATAACGCCACATTTATTTTGAAAACATCTCATGTTTCTTTTTTCTCATATACTCTAGGTGATAGAAGGGGTTATGAGATCCCACCCCCCTCTCAAGGCTTTGTCCACCCTTAAGAGGGGAGCCCTCTTGCTCTAAAAGTGTTGTAGCTTAGGTGGGCTATCCTGAAGGTTTCATGGAATTAAGTGTTGCCAGCTAATACTAACAACATATGGACATGAAACAAATAGGTGATTCGTTTCCTCTTCTATTTAGCACACGTAACATAGGGTATGAGTTCCTTCCCACTTTTATCTGTGTATATTATCCAGGGTGCGGATTCTATTTTCTCTGGTTAGCCATGCGAAGTGTTTAACCTTTAGAGGCCATGCATGGGTTCTTCTAGAAATCCTTTTGTAAATCACTATGAATCCCACCATCCACCCTAAAGTGATATAGGGTTTTAACAGGGAACCCTTGTGTTGGAGCCAACTTCCATGTTCGCTCATCATGTTTGGGGTCAAAAGGGTCAAAACTATGTAGGTGTTGTATTAGGAGCTAAAGTTTTGTCGAGTCCCCTTTTGGTAGTGGGTCTGGTTTGCGTAATCGTATACCACTTCATACCATGTTCCGAGCGTCCTGAAAGGATAGGGATCTAATTTTGAGTATTAGTAGCCGACAACTTGGCAGTTTATTTCAGGGCAATTGTTCCTCAAACCAATTATCCATCCATTTTTTTTTAATCCACCACTCCATACTCCCTGGCTAGTTTGGAGGTTATGTTGGCTATTAAAGCTAGACTTTCTAGTCATATATACGTTTCCAGAAATAGGAAGTTTGTCTTGGGATGCTTATAGGTGTCATCAAATCTTCTTCTGAAATATCTTTTCTTGAATTTTTTTTGGCATAATCTAACGTGCCCAGTGAGGATTCTCAACAACCATTTCCCCATATGTGCTCCATTAAATTCACATAAATTGAGGATATCCCAACCCCCTTTGACTTTGGCCGACATAATCTATCCCAACTGAACAAGTGGTAGGCATGCGAGTTCGTCTCAACCCTTTTCCATACAAACTATTTTCTTATGGAGTCAATCTCATGAATAATCCACTCAGGTAATTGATATATTGATATCTAGTAGATGGGCGTTATGGAGAGAATTGAATTGATTTGGGTGAGCCTACCCCTTGGTGACAGAAATTTTCCTTTTATGTAGGCAATTATCTCCTTCTGATTCTCTCGATGAGTTCCCACCAATCTTCTTTCTTTGGTCTTTTCCTAGAAATTGGCCCTCTTAGATATTTAATTATGAAGATTGTCTTCGAGCAATTGATGATTCGTGCTATATCCAGGGCGGTGTATCCCTCTGTTTTAATTGGGTTAATAACACTCTTGTTGAAATTTATTCCCAGCCTTGAAAGTCCATCAAAGAGATAGAAAATCAATTTTAATATTTTTTGTTAGTCGAAGTTCATTGTAAAAAAAACTAGAAGGTCATTAGCATAACAGAGGAATGCCACCATTTCGTCTCTAGTCCTATTTGGAGACCACTATAAATGTTAGCTCTGACTGTTGCTGAGAACATCGTGAGCACATTAGTGGAGCAAATTAATGGTCTGAAAGTCTAAAAGTGCCATTATTGTGGCATGTTATGCCCATTTAGTTTGTCGAGGGATTTATATCATGACTTACACATGCTCGCACAACAAAAGGTGGAGTAGGGATTCAATGAATTAGAAAAAATAAATCTCTAATTAATCATGCAAAAATAAAATTATGAAAGGAGACAATTGCTTGTACTTCTAAAGTATTTCAACTGGAGTATAAACAACTTTGTTAGTTTTTTTTTGAAAATCAGTGGATAAATCACTTTCATTTATTGATTTAAGTAAAAGGTTGTGCCATTGAGATGGTGGCATTACAACTTTGTTAGTTGACCAGAATGTTCTTGCCATGCATGTATGGGATCAGGCCATCATGCATGTTGTCCTAGAGTCTGTTATAGTTTTAAATACAATTATCAAATAAGCATAAGAAAGTAGTTTGTCTATATATATAAATTTAGGGTAAAGTACGAGTAATGGTTCACCAGATAAATCTTCACATTCAGTAGGGTTTGGGGAAAAAAAACCTCTGACCAGAAGTTCATAGTTTATCAATTTTGTTTTGTTTTGTTTTGTTTTTTTTTTTTTTTTTGGGGGTAACATATATTGATTTTTTTTTTTTTGTGTGTGTGTGTGTGGGGTGGGGTGGGGGGTATCTATTGTATATGTCTTGTAATACAAATACTTGACACATACAATGGCACACATTAGATTAAATGTGATATTTTTTTTAACTCCTTTGAAAAATATAGATAAATCGTATTGATTAGTAAAAGAGGGGAATTCAATATATGGGTGAGTACATGAGAGGATAACTAAGACCCTAGTAGGAATAGCCCAAAAACTAAAAGTGGAGAGACAATAACAAAAAGTGCTATAGTGGCTAATCAAATTCATTCTCATAAGCAATGCAAATAAAAAATTTGGTGTTTTAGAGACTGATATCAGCGGCGGATTTTATTATCTGTTGTTAAATTTTTAAATTAACTATGCATGATATTTGACATTGTTAATTGTCTTTTTTTTATAAATAAATTACCAACTTTACATGTGAAGGTTGATCACCGTTAATTGCCTATATATATGATTCTAGTCACCGTTTATTGCCTATATATATGATTCGGTGAATATGTGATCAATTGTAGTCTTTTGGGCTATGAAAAATGGCTATTTTTTATTTATGTAATAAAATATTAAAATACAACATTAAAAGTTTTGATTTGGGTACAAGATTTATTAGAAAGCGGTGCGTTATAATGCAGTGTGGAGCTGTTGTCTAATAGAAGTCTCCTAAACATCTATAATGAGCAAAAAAGAAAATAAGGATTAAAACCATTTTTCGTACCTGAATTTTGACTAAATGTTCATTTTCATCATTGTACTTTAAAAATCTTCGATATGGTCCCTATATTTTAGGGTTGGTGCTGACATGACAGCATAGGTGGCCTACAAACATAATACGGTTAATTTTTTATTCCACATGACATGCCACGCAAATATGCCATGTCATTATTTAAAAAATTACTTTAATCAAAATCTATTTCATCATGCCACGTCATTCAAACCCTCTGTATAGTCAGCATCAAAATATTAGTAGCGTAATCTGCAGAGCGGCTAGGGACGTATTTAAATAAAAATCTTAAAATATAGAGATCGTATCAAATATTTTTAAGACACATGGATGAAAGTATAATGATCAAAATTGGCTTTAATCCAAAAAATTAAGAACTATGGGTTTACTCCAACCATTGATTCATATTTATGGCGAATGACGACCATTTTCGACCATGAATGCATATTGTGCAAATTTAAGAGTAATCACAATTCATAGTCAATGATTGTCATGTCTGAGTTCCAAAGGAATGCCACAATAAAGGTTGGGGCATGGGGGGGAAGACTGAAGAGGGTATTCGTCTAAAAGTTTCATATATAATAGTAACATACTTTTTATGGAAAGGTGCATCATTTCCTTCAAATTATTGTCCGAGTTTGAAGAGTTGACTCTTTCCTATTAGAACAAGGTACCATTATTTTTTATTTTTTTTGATTAAGGTAAAAGACCCCGCTCCACGGGAGCAGTCGGGGGGCCCAGGTCCTTGGCCCGGCGGAGTAAACTTCTGCGATACGCCCACGGCCAGCTCAGAAATGCGTCTGAAATGAGGAATAAATTATGGTAGCGCTTCTACGATACTGGGGGCTGGGCTCGATCGAGGCCTTGTCGAGGAAGAGCATACGAAGCAGCGGGATCAGAGTAAACTTTACCGTTAGGCTATAAGCCCTTTGGTAACAAGGTACCATTATTGTTCAACTTTTATCAACAAAGAATTATATATATTTGGCCCTCTACTATTGTATATGTTGACTTTAATGGACAATGATATGGGCTAAGATATTGGAGATAATGTAAATTTCTAAAAAGGAAGTATGACACGATGGACGGTGGTACGTAAATCATTTTATTTTGTTTATATATTTTCATATATATATATATTTTCATATATATATATATATATATATATATATATTTTCTTTGTTAGGGATGTAACATGAGGAGAAGTAAAGATGCTTATATAATGTGGACTCATCTCTATTAATATGAGGTCTTTTTGGTAGAGTCTAAAAGCAAAGTTATGTAGGATTTGGCCTAATTAAAATGAACAATCTTATATTAATGTGGAGATATATGATGATATCTTTGACTTGCTCAACATATATATATTTTTTTGTATATACAGGATGCAAAAATATTGTGATTTTACTATAATTATCTTGTACAACATCAAATTAATTTTTTCTACCCAAAAAACATTAAATGATCGATCACAACCATGAGCCTCAACAATCTCATAATTAATGTTGTCTACGTTGAAGAAAGATCCTTAAAAACTTAAAGGACATTCAAGAAAGAAGGTTTTCTTTTATATATAGAAGTAATACTGAAGGATTATTTTGCTACTTTCATGCCCAAAAAAATATAAATAAACCACCTAATCACTTGCCACCCTCTAAAAAATTATCGGGTATAGGATATAAGATATTATTGAAAAATGAGGGGATTATAAATGATTTGACTATTTTTAAGAGGGTGGTAAGTAAAAAACTCTTAAATTAATTAAGATTAAATTTGCCCTCAATAAGTAGTCCACATGAACTACATACACAATGTAACAAAAGGCCAACCTAGAATCCAATAATAAATTTACAAAACAAATGAAACTAATACGTACCCTTGCCTTTAGCATCTTTTCCTTTATGCATGCATGCAGGTAATTAGAAATACACACAAAGAAAAATCAGAAAATACAACACAACGAGAAATTTCTCAGGTGAAATTAAGGAAAAGTGAAAAAAGAAAGCTGCAAGACATTAGCAACGCCATGCTGAAGCGGCTATGATCGCTCTATCCTGCCACCCTAAGAGCAAGCAACCCTTATCCTCTGTAAGTCTATAACCATCACATGAATACAATCCAAGAAGTATCTTAGATTGAGTCACTGCATTGCCACTTAAGGGCACTCCTTTGAATCCCTTCCCCTCCATCACCTTCCTCCATCTCTCCAACCTCTCGTGCCGCTCAATTCTCTCAGCACCTTCACACGCCACGATGTTCCTGATCTCCGGCGCGAACACGTACTGTTCCACCTTGGCGCGCGCCACCGAGTCACTGGGGAACGTCGCGTCCAGTGAGTCAAAGATGGCCGAGTAGTAATGCAGTGCTTCGAGGAACCTGCCTAAGAAGTGCGGGCCGTTGTGGCTCGCTTCTTGCTCGACTAGCGTCACGATACTTGGTGCCTGGTCGCGGATCATGCCGACGAGGCCGCCGAGGCTGGGACCGGCCACGCGGTGTAGTCGGCACACGGAATTCACCGCCAGTGCTTCGCCCACTCGGCGGTGCAGCATGTGGGGTTGAAGGTCCTCGAGCCGCTCGCCGACTGCGTGGAACTCGAACGGGACGCGAAGAGAGTGCGCGAGCTCCGCGAGGTGACGGCCGGTCTCACGTACACGCTCCAGTGAAGGACCTACGCCGGTGATGCGGAGGAACGGGGCGCCGCCGGGGCGAGCGGCCAGGGCTTGCATGAAGGCAGGCCACTGGTATCCTTGATGTATGTCGAGGTCGATGACGTGCACCCGCTCTTCGGCTTCGAAGGCTTCGAAGATGGCTTGGTTGGCGGTGAAGTGGGCGAACTTGATGTAGGGGCAGGCTTGGTATAGGATCTGATAGATCTTCAGGACGTCAAGGGAGTGAGAAGGAAATGGTGGTTTAGGCGAGGTGGAAGGGGACGGGGTTGAAGCGGAGGCAGCGGCAGTGAGGGTGGCGGCGAGCCTGGCGGCTAGCGCGTCAGTGAAGCACGAGGCGACGCGTTGCATTGACTCACCGATCGGTGACACGATTCGGTTGAGGTGGTGGAGGTACCTCCTCGCCGCCATGTAGTCATCCTTGGCCACTGCCTCGGCGCAGGCCAGGAGGAGGTGTACCAGTTGAAGGCCGCTGTCATGCTCCTGCTATACAAGCCATTAAACGTTATGAATTTTCATTATTTTAATCTGGATCCACGTCATTAATTTTTTATTTGATTATCATGGCAGTCTGATCATCTCATGCACGTCCATCACGTACGATACTTGATAAGTTACACAACTAAACCTATATATTTTATTACAAGGACTGACCTGTTCCGGCTCAGAGAATATGGGGCCTAACAGGCCATGGTAGGAAGACTCCAGCTGCTCAGACTTGGCAGCCACTTGCACCAGAAGGTTACTATGATCCAGCTGATCTCTCTGCTGTTGCTGCTGGTCCTGAGCGTGTAACTGAGTTCCATAGTGATTCAACTGATACAACAACTCCCCTTCTTGAGTCATCTGAAGGGCAACTGGGCTTGCCTCAGACGTTGAGGTAGAGAACCTTGAGCTTGGGATAGACATGCATTCAAGCAATGACATGTCGAAAGCCTCCGGCGAGCACTCGATACCGGAGGACCGATACTCGGTGTAACCATCTCTGTGATAGTCATCTAATAACACATCCATGGCCGGTAGTGGCAAGCTTTCTCCATGAACATACTGAGGAGAGGAGCCACTGAAGACCCTGTTCAGTGGGCTCTGTGACTTCCCCTTGCTGGCTCCTCCCACATGAGTTAGAGTGCCAGAAGGTTGTGTCGAGTAATTATACCCAACTGATGCATTTGCTTGCGGTCCATGGATGTACCCATAGTTAGTATTAGCATAGTTAGGGCTCAAATTCATTCTCTTCGGCGAAGACATCATGTAGTCTCTCTTCGGAGAGCAGACCATGAAGTCTCTCCTCGGCGATGAAATCATGAAGTCTCCGCCGGAATCGATCTGGTCGGCAAAGAGAGATTCCCATATGGAGCTGTCCGGGGACTGCACCTCAACGTCAATGTCCAAGTCGAACTTGAGGCCTTGCAGGGCTGAGACCTGAGCACTTTGGTTGGCCTGGTCGTGCTCGGGGATGACAACATTGGATTCCGACACTGATGCGGTTGGTGACACCGCTTGCTGCTGCTTCGAGCTGGTCGTCTCGCAGCTCCTCAAGCTCCCCATGCTACCACATACTGGATTTAACATTTTCCTCAATGAGAAAGCTAGCAGGCAAGGAACACTGATCAGGGTTTAACAAAATAATTAAAAAACAGCTTTTTTCTTTCTCAGAGAGAAGCTTTTCTACTTCTCATGGTTCCTGTTTTATCGACCATAAGCTTTTCTAGGGTCTTCTTCTATACTCAAGGAGGGACTTTGGCTTTGTGTCCTATTATTACTCAGCTTTGTTTATAGGGATGAAAGAGCTAGGAATTTGATAAGAAAAAAAAACTCAAGCATATGACTTGATACTTTTGGAGCTATATATATCAGCCACACTTCCTAAAACCTTTTCCTCAAGACTCCATTGGTCTAACGGGGCCTTTATTTGACGTTTTGGCGGTTTGTTTTGTTCTTAAGATCTCCAAAACTACATGCTGACACAAAACAAGTATTGAAATGGACATGTCATGCAAGGTTAGATTCACAAACCGGCCAAGAAGGAGAAAACAAAAGTTAAGTATATAGAATATAAGAGATTTGTTAGGTGTGGCAAAGGGAGTAGCAAGAGCTATGGCTATGCCGTCTGTTGTGGCGTCGGTGGCGCCGCCTGGGCCTTGGATTTGCCAACGGAGTGGAGTCCTTGGAGTTAACTCCTTCATGAATTCTCCTAGGCGGCATCTCCTAAATTTCTTGTTAGTTATTTCCATGGAAGAGCAGGAGACTTGAAGCTAAATTACAGCTGGGTCTGTTGATTCACTTTGAATAAATATTGATAAAAATTTTGGAGTATGATAATGAAGTCATGGCGATCATCCTTCGTTAATTAGATGAATTTTAGGAGAAAGCAAGGAGTGATCGGTGAAAACAAGCTTCTTCCAGGCTGTACAAATTATAAATTACTTTTGTTCTTGATCTACGTACCTTCACTGTGATCTGCTAGCTTGAAGTACACAAGCTAAGTCTCGGTTTGATTGTTTAAATATGTACATTATAATGGTCTCTGAATTAAACTCTAGTATTTAAATGAGTTCATTAATGGTTACTCAAATTAATAGAAACAATGATATATAACATTGTTATGTTAAAACAAAACCATGTGAAATAGTGGAAAAACATGATCTCTACTCTCTAAGTTCATGCATTTGCATTATTATTCTGAATGATATTAATTAGGCTGTGCATGCATGTGCTCATAGCCTCATACCATGCATATACGTAGCAACCAAAACGTCATCTTCAAGCTACTCAGAAATGGTCTTACTTAACTCAAGTCATTACCCTTTCAGTTGGCCATTGCGAATATATATATACAAACAAGTTTAGTTTGTATGGAACTAGTTAATTTTAACCAACAATGAAATTTCTTTTGACAAAGGCGACCCCTCAATGTGAGAAGTCAATGATGTGTACATGCGGGACAGCTCGATATCCTGTGTTAATTAACAGGAGAACATTACCTGTGTAATGGCTTGATCCTATGTTAATCCACAGGAGAGTCTATAGGAGAAACGTCGTAAAAGCGCATCATGCTTATAAGAGTGGGGATCTGATTTGGGTTCTTACTATGAAGCTTAAATGCTTTATGAAATACAGATGCTCGATAAGTTTGGATGCCGTTGGTATACCTGAAGGACCCGCAACCAACAATGACATTTTTTTCTTTTTAATAAACCAACAATGACATTTTGTTACCCCTTTTCTTGGTTATGATTCCATTATTTTTTATGAAAGCCAGTCTTTAGGCATACAAGAAGAAAATGGTGAAAATGGTTGGTCCAAATCAAATCATCCATCAACTTAATTTAATCAAGTTATACTTCTCTTGGTATAGTTTTAGGAGTTGTCTCTTTTAGTGATTTTATCTTATTTCATAACAGGTTCTTTTTAAGTCTTGGTGGACCAAGTCACCACCAAAAGTGCTTCCAAATGGGGTTCAGACTAACCCACAAATTAATTAAAATTGTTTTGGGAAATTTAGCACGAGATATTCCAATATTCTAACTACAAGCAGACAATATACCCACATCATTGGATACAAATAAATAAATAAATGAATTAATGAATAAATAGACGGCAAATGATTTCAGTGCGGTTATATTACATCGCTAATATTACCAATTCATGAAGTTGCTATCGAGCGGGCTAGAGAAAAAGTCGGGTGGAGACCCAAGTTTTTCTCCGCGCGCTATGCTCACACGAAATTCATAGTTCACACATTTCCTTTTTTTTAGGTCTAATACCCAATTTAGTCCCTCTATTATATCAAATCGGCCTTTTTAGTCAATCCATTATAAAGTGAGACTTTTTTATCCCTATACTTTCACGATTAAAAATTGTTAGTCCCTTTTATATGCCTTTTTGTCCCTATATATATACGATTTTCATGCCTTTTTGGTCCCTACATATGCCTTTAAGGACTAGATTTTTACAATCGTGAAAGTAGAGCGACTAAAAAGGCTCAATTTATAATGGAATGACTAAAAGACCCGATTCGATATAATAGAGGGACTAAATTAAGTATTATACCTTTTTTATATTTAAAACTTTTACTTTCATTTTTTGTATTTTCTCCCACTGATAAGAAAGTTCGAATGTAGATAAAGTTTTGATACCAACCTTTTATAAAAAAAATAGATAAAGTTTTGATAAAAATATCCTTATTTTCAACCACTCTCAAAGATTTTTTTTATTTTAAAAACAATGTTATATATATATATGCAAAGATCTATGAAGTACGAGAGACTCCAGGCACAGAGATTTGGTCTAAGATGGATTGAATGGATCAAGTCAATACTTTCCTCCTTTAAGGCCAAATTCTTTGTCCTCAACATAAGGCAATAGAGTATGTGGGATACCAACGAGGTCTACAACAAGGAGACCCCTCTCGTTGTTATTTTTTTGTACTGACAACTGATGTATTTAGCACTATGCTGTCAAATTTCACAAGGACAAATCTATTCAGAGGAGTCTTTTGCGGTAATGGCCTAAAGAAGAAGATTTCTTCCCTCCGATATGTAGATAACATGTTGGTCCTATACTCATGGGACATAAAGGCCACTTCATGATCCTCATGTCAATCTTCTACTTGTACGACAGGCTATCTGGATTGTGGATAAACTACCACAAGAGTGTAATCATTCGCATTAGAACGATCACTCATACCTCATAAGATTTTGGAAGAATCATGGATTGCAACATATATATGTAATCTACCCATCGGGTATTTGGGCCTCCCAATTTCAAGCTCTAAGCCAAGGAAAGCGGATGTGAGGATGCTCATAAGAAAAATCAAGGTACGAATCGCCACATGGAAATGAAGGTTGCTATCATTAGTGATTTCTGCAATCCCAAACTATATATTGGCTCTCCATTTATCGATTGTTGGTGGGTGTTTAGCCAAATCGACGCAGTGAGATGTAATTTTCTACGGAAGGGAGTAGAGATGAAGACCAAAGCATATAGACTAGTGAAAAGGTAACTGTTATGCATGCCAAGGGAATATGTGGGATGAGGATAATAAACCTCCGTAACTTCAACTTAGCAATGCTTGACAAATGGTAATTGAGGCTACTGACAGGGGAAGTAGGGATATGCTATCCAATCCTAAAACCTTTATACTTTAGAAATAACCGACTAAATCTCTTCCAGAAAGTGCCAGCTAGGGCCTCTTTCTTCTGGAAAGAAATCACTCAACAACAAGAGGCATTCCTGCATAATGTAACCTCCATGCCAAAAAGGGAAAACACCATTAACTTATGGTTTGACAATTGGATCGAGGGCCAAGCACCATGTATGATTTATTCCACACTTCATGGAATGGTGAGGAAGCCGATAACCATGGTGTGGGAAGCACAACAACAACTTGCATAAGGATAACCCCTAATAAAGGCGGGCCCCTTGTGAGATGATGGTGCAGTTGAGCTAGAGCTATTAACTAAGAAATTACAAGAAGGACCTAGAGGAAGAGACGTAAGGTGGTGTGTTGCAGGCCTGATCTCTTGCAACTAATTAGTGTTTGTTATGGGTTAATTAGTGGGTTGATTGAGTTGTAATTAAGGATGCTAGCTATAGGACAGAATCTTGTGTTAGTTGGGAGGTGAGTGTATGTGAGGTGTTTGGCGTTTTGCCTGTGAGAAGATGCTAGAAGTTGCTAGAAGGGTCAGGGTTTGTTTGTCTATATATGGTCACAATGAATGAATGCCAAAACAGAGAAGAATATTTCCAAATCCCTTATCTTCTTCAAGCTTCCTCTCGTTCCCTTCTCCTCTCGAACTATTTCCTGATTCTCACTGCCTTATCCTCTCAAATCCCCTCAAATCTCTACCTTATCCTCTCAAATCCTCTCAAATCCCTCTTTCTCTGATCTATCTCTGATTCTGCAGCCCAATCTCATCCTCCTTCCCTCCTGCACTGCATCATGGTGGAAACTTATTGCCCCAAGAATCTTCTTTGTCAAATCACACTATACTGTTCGTCTAGCTGCACAAGACAACAAAATCCTCACATTGGACAGGAAACACAAAAGAATGAGACACGTACATTATGCTACCTTTGTGAAGAAACGAAAAAAACGGTCGAACACCTCCTCATCCACTACCGCTATACGATAAGCATATGACAACATTTGACTCAACTAAGTCTATATTAACTGAGTTTCACCCCCAAAGGATATAAGATCTCTATGAGGTGCAACACTATCACTAATCCACTACCAAAGGAAGCCGGCATGGGTAAAACCTTATCTCAATGGTCATAGGTTGGAATGTGTGGTTAGAGCGAAATGGAAGATATTTTCATGACAAACAATGAGTTTATACGAAAAGCTATTCGTGATATCGACTTTCCAACGCTTTATTGGTTTGATGCAGCTCATGTGTCAAAATGTCCGAAGATAATCACAATAGAATTTATTGTCAAGAGGAGTCTGACGTTCATACAAGAAGAACCACTACAACATCCCCTGGGGGTAGATTTTAACTATACTCAAGACTTAAGGGGGGTTACTCTAAGGGGTCATCATACCCCATTGTACCAGATTCGATAGAGGATCATATCTTTGTATTTTGTGTTATCTTTACTCTTCAATTAATGAACGTGGTGTATCCACTTTTCTTAAATAAAAAATAAAAAAGAGGAGGAAGTATGAGAGTATATATATATATATATATATATATATATATATATATATATATATATATATATATATATATATATATATGCGATGATAACATACGGCCTAGGGATCATTTAAATCCTACGCATGTTATCACCCCTAGAACATGTTTGAAAGATTTTTTTTGGTATGGATGGGAAGATCTGCTAAAAATAAACTACCCTGTCAATTTTCATATAATTTGGTAACCGTTGGGTCCTCCCACTTAATGGTTAAAATTCTCGACTGTTTAGATTCCTATAAATTTTGATCCGTTAAGATGAAGACCCTACAAGTTCCCAAATTGTATGAAAATTGACAGGCTAACTTATTTTCCAATGATCTTCCCATCCATACGGTTAAAAATCCTTGAAACATGCTCCAGGGAGCCAAATTCGGCGTGACCGCAAATGAACAGTGTTCCGGCCGGCTAGATGGCATCAGTGCTCTCTCTCTCTCTCTCTCTATATATATATATATATATATGTATATGCAAGCATGAAATTTCTGAATATATACACATAATTCCATGTTTTCAAGGGATAAACACCAATATTTATTTGGTTAATATAGTTATTTGGGCTTTATATTCCTATGACAAATTATAAAATTATATATTTTTATAGATTTTCTTAAATAGCTTGAGTCTTCTATACTCTCCATTTACTTATTTACCAAAAAAATACATGTACTCTTTTTATATTTATATTTAAAGCTAAGTTTTTATGTACACTTTTTTACAAGTTATATACTTTAATTCATCATGGATTTTCTGTTTTTGAATTTTAAGAAATTATGAAATAAATTTATAATTTTTATAAATATAATTATCTATTTTTTTGGGCAAATTAAAAAATGAGCATTTTGATATTTGAGCTAAGAAAAGATTGAACATGAGTTCTTTTCATAATTCGGGGACAAAAGTGCTTTGAGTTCAAGAGGCTAATAAAGGTGTTTAATTTAGCTAACTATCATGTATTTCATTGTCCATTATACTAGCCCATAATTAGTTATAAAAGAAAAGATAAAGAAACTGAAATGAAAAAAATTGGTTAACCATACCAATCAACCAATATGTTTAATTTTAGATTTAACTAGAAAATGGTCGTCATGATGTTCGGGTCCTTTAATTTTTCTTTTTTCTTTTTATAAAATACAATTATAATTTAATTATTTATTAATTTTATGCATAAACCATTCATAATTTCTATAATAATTATTACTTTTTTACCATGTGCAAACAAATCATTAAAAATCAAATTAAATCACTTGAGAGAGAAATGATTGTGTCTGCATTAAAAAATTTAAAATTCTGATAAAATTTTAAAATCTCAATATAATTTTTTGGTTTTTAAAAACTTTTAAAATTAAAATTATCTATAATTATTTAATAATATCGATAGATTTCATTAATAATTTTCAGTTAATATAACCATAGTGGTTTGGAATGTATCAGTCATTAGGGCTGATGAGAATTTAGACTAGACCAGTCCAAGGGTTGGGCTATCTGCCCAAGCCCAAAAATCCATCCGTAAATTGGGAGGGCTTTGACAAATTTTTAAGATCCAATAATTAAGCCTTGGTCAAAAAAAGGCCCGTTTTAAAAACAGGCAAGGTCTTGATTTCAGAGGTTTAAATCCGGCCCGACCCAGATTAAAATAAAATATATTTATTAATATATATAACTTTGATCAACCACCACCGTTAGATTTTTAAGAAGATGTCACATCATAGATTCACAATGTACAATTCACAACAACTCAAAATAATTAATATATATTAAATATTTAGTTTATTTAATTATTCATTTATTAATATATTAAATATTAATAATTATAAAAGAATCAATGCTTTCCTAGGTGATGGATCTCTATTTTCTGTTGTTCTGAATGGATTATTGTTTTGTATAATAGATGGATCTTTATTTTATATGAATGTCATGGCTTGGCTTGGGCACGCTTTGGTCTCAAGTTAATAAATTTGGGTGGACTTCGGCAATATTTAAGGCCCATATTATTGGGTTGGATCGGATATGGATAAACTATCACGTTATTTTCCAATCCTGGCTTGACACGACCTATGGACAGATCTAAATTCAGACCAATTGAAGATTTTTTTTTATAATAAATGTGGGAAACTACTAAAAATAAGCTGCATGTGTGGTTTGAACTCTCAATCTTTTATTATGAGAGGTAATAAGTAATTATTTATTTATTTATTTAATGTTGATAAGATCAATTGAAAGTTGAAATTTGAGAGTTTTTTGAGAAATAAATTGAAAATTATTCCACCTCGCTCTCGTGCCTGCAAACCTCTTGTCAAGCGAGTCGCTACGCTAGCTATCCGGCCTCCACACATCATCTACACCAATTGTCATTAGCTGGTCATGTCAGCCAAGATCGTTGACAATCACACGTTTGATCAAAAACTCACCGGTAAGACGGTCAAATGATTAAGTTATTAGTGAACAACTCGAGATTTACTATGTAAAATTTTAAACTCACGAATTCCGACCTGGTTGACGAAAACCAAACGGCCTTTGTTAAAGGACGGTGTATCCAGGACAACATAGTCGCGGTAGAGGAAATTATTTATAAGATGAAGCAGAAGCACGGAGCTCTAATGAAGGTTGATTTTGAGAAGGCATTCGACACAGTGGATTGGGATTTCCTCTTGAAGGTCTTACAAGCAAGGGGTTTTGGACCACGATGGACTGGATGGATCAGAAAGATCCTCCAATCCTCAAAATCCAACTTCTTAATCAATGGGACTCCTATGGGATACGTGAGGCATCAAAGAGGACTACGTCAAGGTGACCCACTATCACCGCTACTGTTTATCCTCGCAACAGACGTCTTTACCACAATGGTGAAACACGCCCTGCGAGAAAACATCTACGAAGGATTTAGAGTAGGAGCAGCGGGAGGGGAAAGAGTCTCTGCCCTCCTCTATGCAGATGACCTCCTGATTTTCAGCTCCGGGAAACAGAGCGATTTCGCCACACTGAAACTCATTTTCCATTTGTTCGAAGGACTCTCCGGACTGAAAATCAATTACAACAAAAGCGCCATCACACCGATTGGACTTTCAGAGGCACAGGCGAGCGAACTGGCCTCAACTATGAGATGCCAGCTAAACTCCCTCCCAATTACTTATCTAGGCCTCCCGATCGCAGGCAAAAGCCCCCGCAAGGCGGATTGGGAAAAGCTCATCCAAAAAGTGAGGAAAAAACTGGCCTCATGGAAAGGACGACTGTTGTCTATGGGGGGCCGCATCACCTTACTGAACTCGGTCATCTCGGCTGTCCCAAATCATTGGATGGCCATGTACAAGCTACCGCAATGGGTGCTACGGCGTATCGAAGGTATCCGGAGAGACTTCCTTTGGAGAGGGACAAACCCGCACTCCAAAGCGTACCGCCTGGCTAAGTGGGACACCCTCACGAGGCCAAAGGACCTAGGGGGCTGGGGCATTATCAATATGAAAGCTTTCAATGAAGCCCTACTCGGTAAATGGTGGTGGCGTCTCCTGAATGGAAAAACCGGAATCTGCGGAAGGATCATTGCACAAGCCTACTTTAGAAACACACAACTGAACCCTTTCAAACCCACACCAAACAAATCTTCCTTTTTCTGGAAAGGAATCTCGGAACAACGCGACCTCGTCATGGCAAATGTGGTAGCCATTCCAGGGCGAGGAGACATGACCAGGTTATGGTTTGACAACTGGATCAACGAGCACAGTCCCGTTAGGAGGTGCCCAGAATTCCAAACGATATGGACGAAGGCGGATATCACGATACAGGAGGGACGACAATTACATGAAGAAGGACTACCCCTACTTAAACCGGGACCCCTGTCAAAAGAGGCATGGGAGACATGGCAAGAGCTACTAGAGCATCTTGACCAAGCCGGAACCGACTTGGCGGACACTCGGAAGTGGAGACTCACCCCATCTCAAGACTTCTCAGTCAAGTCCCTCTATCGCATTCGTATGGACGGTGGCATGAGAGGCTGTCTAACCATCATAAGGGAGGGCCAAATATCGAGCTACCCGGGAGCAGACTTCGAGGACGAAGAACCCGCTAGGCCACCTTCAAACGGGGCCCAGACACCTAACATGTAAAATCCGGCCCAACATAGGGTCCTTGTAAGTCTGTACTTTTTATCTATCTCAATAAAGGAATGTGGTTTATCCATTTTATAAAAATAAAAAAAAAACTAAGTTTAACTTGAAAATTCGAAATTTAATATTAATATATTAATATATAATATAATATAATATAATATATGAGTATGATATATTCATATGGCGTTGATCCAACGGCTATCCAAAACCTAATTTTTAACTCAATCTCTAAGATCCAACGGCTCCAAACTAATTCATCACCCATCACGATGAGTTCAATCATCCCCCAACCCCACCCGGGCCAGGACCGCGAGCCACGGCCGTCGGCCACAAACAGCGCCTCCACGCTCCAGCGACCTTCCCACAGGCCTCCCAGCCTCCGATGCAAACGACCTTCCCACAGACACAGGCCTCCGATCTCTTGCCAGGTATGCAACAAGCTTCAACGTTTGTAGATGGTTATTCTTTTGATCTTCAAGTTCCTTGGACGATCTAGGGTTAGGGTTCGCCTATAAGTAGTGGAGGAAAAGGCCTTCATTGAATCCTTGTCCATGGGGCTGCGCGGTTGCGCCAATGGGCAAGAAGCGAAGGTGAGTGTTTTGCTTGAGTTTCTTTTGAGAGAGAGAAAAATATCAGAATGCAAAGCCAATGTGCAGAGCAAAGGCGCCTGATCAAATGGCGATGATCTTTGCATTGAAGGTTGGCGATAATAAATAGGTCTGCAATTCTCCGTGCCTCTCAAACATTTTCCAATTTTGAAGATGGCCTCGAACAAATTGCTACATCATCTCTTGATCTATCATTTCGCCTCTTACTCATCTTCTTTGATTATTTGATTTCATTTCCCCAATATCTTCTTTTTCTTTAAATCATTTTGTTCTCTAATTTTTCTTGAGATCTTGTTTCTTCTTTCTATCTAGATGGTTTACTTTTTACAGATTTGTGTATGATTTCCTTTGTTATTTTAGTTTTTTTAATAGACAGTAGGTTGGATACCTGTGTGAGTGATTCTATTGCCCCTTGCCATCAAGTATGGATTGTTTCAGGTTCTCTGTTGTACAGGGTGTCATTTCCTTTAATCTTACTGATCCTGTACCCAATTTTGATGATGTTTTTAGCTTGTTTTATTACTGGGCTGTGCTTTTTTGTATATCAGAATTTATCAGAAATCTTGCTTCTTCAGGTATTTTCTCATGGGGCTTAGTAAAAATGAAGTGAATTTGAGGAGGTTGCTTGCGGCTGCTCCTCAACAGCAGAATCAGGCAAAACTCATACATGTGAGTGGAACTCATGTATTTACAGACAATTACATAGGATATGCTGTTGTTTGTATTTGGCCTTTTCTTTTCTTTTTTGGTTATGTATGTTCTTTTAGCAATATTTTTTGGTTTTCGAGAGTTTCAGGAATCTCTAATGCACAAATGAAACATAGCATGATAGAACGGAGGCAAAGTTGTGGATAGATAAGAGTAGAACACATATTGGTCGTGGAACTTGGTTGTTTGATATCATTTCATTTTCATATTGGAATTTTGCCTCTGGCATTTATTTGTTATTCCATCTTGCATTTTATATAATGCCTATTGGATGAGGCACTTGTTTGTTTTTTGATCATACTGACTATTTCCATAGGGAATAAGTGAATGGAAAAAGAGACATGGATTTAGACGTTACTTATGATATCTTTCTTATGTCTATTGCAATACCATATCCTTCATAGAATGACTAAACACATGAATATGTGTGCCACATTACAAAGGGAATTATCTCTCTAATTGTTTTAATGGCTTTAATCAATCCATTGTTTGGCAAGAAAACATGTGTATCATGATGGTTGCCACCGTGCTTAATGATGTAGTAATAAATTGTGTGCTCTCCCATGATTGATTGTTGTTATCTAAAACTCTCAATGAATTGTTATGTTGTGATTTTACTTAATCATGGAGCAAACGATAGAGTGCTGTTTCAATGTGCCGTAAATTATTTTTGAGCAACATGAATTGATTACTTTATAATTACTGGATTAAATACAGTGCTTTCTTCAATTTGGAGCAAAGCAATGTGTTGTAAAACCTGATGTTTCTTATTTTTATGTGGTTTGCAGTATGCACAATTACACTCACCTTGCTCATATATTCTCTAAAATGACATTTGACCTTTTGCAGTATGTCACCACATTGCGGGAACAGTTAGAACAACTTGGGCTAGAGACTACACCAGAGGGACTGCCAAGGTTTGCCAAATCAATTTTCATTTTATATGTCCTATCATTTTTTTAACTAAATTACAAAAATTTTAACCTCTAATGATTGTTGAGATATCCACTTGCATCCTCCCTGTGATTTACTTTGTTAGGGCTGTGGATAGGCATGATTCCTGTCCATTACATATATTGTTCATAAACATACTGAAGGAAGTAATTATAATATAATATGGAGGGGGAATGTATGAGAAACACATATGAAGCTATGAAGGTAATTTAGTGTTCAACTTATGATTTGAAATTCTGGATAGTTTTAATCACATTGTGCGCTTATTGTGGTTTATGCTTCTCTAAATTAATATGTAAGCATATTCTTCGGTTAGGTTTTACTGATGCTTGTCTGTAAAACCTCTCCTTTGTGATTTCTAAAGGACCATCGAGGAAAATAGGTTTTTCAATATGAAATAATTTTTTACTTGTGTCTCTTTGCTAATTTTGGTTCCACTCCCTTGAATGCTTGTACAGCATTAGAGTGGGTTCATGGGATAGCATCTTTTAGAAATAGTTGCATTAGTACTGTGGCTCATATACCATCTTTATGTATTAGACTTTTGTCCTATTCTTTTCATCTTCTCAAAAAGTGGCCTTCACTTCCACTTCTTTTCAGCATTTCAAAGGCAAAGTTGAATGAATATTCTGAGAAGATTGAAGCTCTTGCTGCCAGATTGGCAGCTCCTGAGGTATGCTATATTTTTTCCTTTCCACCATCTCAGTTGTGGTTGGTTTTCATGGTTATCCTCTACATGCTAAATGGAACATAACTTTCAGGGAATCACACAGAACCTAAGACAAATTCAATTTTATTATATGGTGGTATCATTAGGAGAAGTTCTTGGTTAACATATAATATTGTGTGTTATGCTTGTCCAATTTATTAAATCTGACGCTAGTTGGCGTGCCGCTACCATTCTGACGTTTAAGGCAAATCAACTGATTGTTGCCATTGTTCTGGTTGAATTTATAGATGTTGATTTAAGGTGGTACTTCTTGTAGTGCTACTATTATTTATTATATTGGTTTTGGTTATTTATATTTCTTTTAAGTTTTTTAACCTTAGTAGTTATTTATTCTACATAATTTACATGGGCATGTTGGTTTTATGTCTAATACGTTTGATGAGATGTGACTGCTGCTGCTTTTCTGTTTTTAATGATTCTGGATTCTATACTACTTTAGTTCATTAGTTTATTTAGATTTTAGGTTATTAACAGTTGTTCAAAATCTAATCAGGTAGATCATACCGATGCTGTTGATGAGATTAAAGTTGAGGAAACATCTTCTAGAACAGAGGAGGTTGGCTATGGAAGCCCTCCTGGATTGCGTAGGAGGTTTCCGTAAGTGAAATTGTGGTTACTCGTATAGGCTGGGCCATTTATATAATTAATTCTGGACTTTGTTATATGATATAACTTGGTTGGCTTTACATGAACTTTTAGGGCTCATTTGGAGTTGGAAGAAAATAGTCGTGAGGCTGCAGATAAGCCTTCTGCAAACCAAGTTAAGCTGGATGCTGCAGCACAGGAACATATTGAAAAACATCGGTGTGCATAAACCTCTAAAGAATGTTTCTCTTTGGTTTACTGTTTCCATGGACATTGTGCTTACTTTCACTATTTCCAACTACACTTATGCACAAAATCATTCATCTTCATCATGGTTTTTCCTTGTCGAGTTCCTGTCGATTAAGGTTACCAAAAATTTTCTTTCTTTACTGCCAACTAGGTCTGTGATTTTAATTCATGCTGCTCTGTTATGTTTGGCACTTTTTTGATGATTGAACTTACTATAAACAGAGTTGTATCATGTTCTGTTTGCTTTCTTAAATAGACATTAGAATCTATAACATTTTGGGATAGTCATGCAAATGACAGAGCTAAGCAGGATCGTGATTTTTTGAGTTTGGTTTTTCAACTCTATTTCTTGGTCCAGTTCCTTGTTTCACTTGAAGCTACATGTAGCAATAGCTTTGATGGTTCTCATTTTCTAAACTGATTGCCATCTGTAATTCTCCCTTGGACTTTAGTGGAAAGTTGAGCTGTAATAATGTGTATTATGGATGCTTCTACCAGACAACAATTGTATGATTTTGCTTTTTCCTGAAAATGCTGACTTGTTTCAGCCGCATAAGGCATTACAAAGAATATTGTCAACAATTTAATTCTCTTGATTATGAAATTAGAAAGTGCATCATAGTCTTAGTTTGTTAGCCTTAGATAACAACTATTGCAAAGTAGAGTCCATTTTGCTTGGCCTGATACTAGGAAAGTAGAATTCATTTTTGAAAAATCTGTGACAGATATTTACCATCGACATCCTATGTATAATTGTCTCACTGGTTCTTTTGTAGCTTGTATTCACTACCTTAGTCATTTCAGATTTTAGATTTCTCTAGTGTTGGAAACAACTTCCTGGTCTAGGAATAATTTGTTGATATACATTGATATCCATTGTTTTTCTTCTGTTAACAGGAAACTTCAGGAAGATTTAACAGATGAGATGGTTGTGTTAGCTCATCAACTAAAGGAAAGCAGTCTTATGATGAACCAATCCTTACAAGACACTGAGAAGGTCAGTGTATTCTTCAAATTTTTAGGAAGGATAGATGAAGTGTGGAAATAATAATAAAAGGGGGTAGTTAAAAAAAGAACCTCTGAGATTCAGTTGTCAAACTCCTGTGGTTCTCTATTTTATAAAAACCTACAGGTTATTTTCCTGATTTGTTGACATGTAAATATATAGTTGATGTTCAACATGTGATATATCAACAAACTCAGATAGCAGTCTTCTCACTCTCGTAATTCTATATTGATATTGATCTGAGTTGATATATGAAATGCAAGATTCAGGATTAAGTGCCTAGCATATTTTTTATTTTTATTTTTATTTTTATTTTAGGGTTGTTTCACTCTTTAGTTAAGCTTGAGTGTGTTATTGAATATGGATTATAAAATAATATACACATCAATCTAACTGAGTTTTATTTTATGATATTTTAGATGATATTAGATTCTAATTTGGATTCATAAAGTCATGATAGGGTGTGAGTGTGCGCATGCGTGCCAATAGAACTTGGCCTCAAATCCTACCATTTGGTTTTTTATAGTTTGTCTTGATTGAAAATCGGTATTATTTATCATAATCTATGTGATAATAATGTCAAAACATCATAAGTTTGCAAATATAATACAAATTCATTCTGGACAACAACAAACAGTTCTATGACTGCTAACAAAATATGCACAATAAACCATTCAAATAAAAAATTTCACCATTGATCTTGCTCATATGCATCATGTGCTTTGTAGGACCTTGTTTCAGTTACCTTCCCTAACATGTAGTTGATATAATGAAGACCTTACCAACAAGTTGCTTCCCACCTTTTGAATGTTCATATGACTGTATTTACTTGCGTGTACTTTATAAGGCTACTGTACTAGTGTATATTTCTAGCAAATGATCATAGATTTATATAATAAGCCTGAAGATCTACAAATTGCAACGATACTATAAAAGAGCAAGTCTCTGATTTTCAGAAACCTTTTATCTCTTTATGTATTTCTATACCTCATGAGCTGGTTGCTTTGTGATATGAGCAGATACTCAACTCCACTGAGAGAGCTGTTGAGCAGAGCTTGGCAAGCACTGGACGTGCCAATGTGCGTGCTATGGAGGTTTACTCTCGGAGTTTCAAGACTGCATGCTTTACATGGCTAATGATTTTTGCCATGATTTGTATATTCATCATGGTGGTTCTACTCATTCGTGTTACTTGACACTGCAACAAACCCTTATTGTCGGCAAAACTTCTATTTCCATTATTTACCAGATGATGTTTTCTCCACCGTGATCAACATTGGATATAGGTACCATACAAGCACAACAACAACAAAAAAAAAAACAACTTTGGTTTACTATCTTATAAACAAATTATAAAGTAGAGAGAGATATAGAGAAATGAATCATAAATAGGGAGAAGGAGCATTGCAAATGGTTGGTGTTGGATAGTTAGTTCTCTGTAGATTGGAATCCGTTAGTTTTGATTCATACCCCAGGTTTGTGGGTTTTATCGTTCATATGTAAACTCGAAGCTTTTTGTATGTAGTTGCAATCAACCATGAGTTTCTGCAAATGCCGTCTTGTAGTTATATGTCTCCCTAAAAGAGTTATTGATTAATCAGCACGTCATGCAGGATATTGTAAATGACACTGTAACATTTTAATACTGCAGAGGGCTTCATGCATGCATCGGTGTCTGAAGGCTCTGAACTTTTGTTAGATGATCAGTTCTGGTGATAAAATCATGCTTATGAAGGAGATTAGCTTTTGCATGAATTCATAAATGCAACATGGAATAATTAATTTTATTTTTAGTGTTCATTATTCTGTCATCAATCTATAGCTTCAGTTTTCAACAATGCTTAATTTTCAATAAAATACATGCATGCATATTTGAAGTAAAAGACCTGAATTTTCTGCCAAAAAGACCTGAATTTTATGCAACACCCTCTAATAATTTCAACAAAATAAAGGGTGTTTTTTTGCAAAAGTACACTGGCTTAGGGAAATTTTTCAGTAACACCCTCGGTTAAAGTGAATATTTTTTCTCAAAGTATTGGATTTTTCTGCAAAAGTGGCATGAACTTTTGTAATTTTGCAGAAACGCCCTGATAATAATTTCAATAAATATTATTTTGAGAAATTAATCACCAATGAAGGCCACATGGGCCATTAAAAGGCAGATGGGCCAGTATCAACGGCTGAACAGTAACCTGGGCCCCGCGATTGGGTGGAACAAACAACCTCGCAATTCGCAAAACTCCCCCCAATTATTATCACTCGCTGAATCCTCCTCGGATGATGATTCATGAAGCCCAGAACAGCCAACAAAACCAGAATGGTGGGATAGTAGAAGAAGGATCAAGATCCAGATCAAAAATCGATGAAGATTCCTTGAATTCGAATCCCTAAATTTTAAATATTTGTACTTGATATTATTTACATGTCGTTGGAAATAATTTATTATAAAAATGAAAAATTTACATAAAAAGTTTTATGACAAAATGTTAGCAAGAGTTTGTAATCAACAGACAACGTCAACAGAAGAGTTAAAAGTACAAAAGTTTGTGCCTGCTGATGCTGGGGTTCTTAATTAATGACTTGTCCTTTTTATAAATTATAATTCTGAGCAAGGGGTGCAATGCTGGTTGTCAACAACTAAGCTTGAGACCTTTTTCAGTTTGTTGTCTCCTTGAGCTGGTCATATGCATGTGGAGCTGATCAGAATGATGTGTATACATAACAACATTTTGCTTTGCTTTCAAATGGAAATCAAGTTAAGTTAATTAGAAGAATCAAACCATTAATATTTGTTTCTGA
Organism: Dioscorea zingiberensis; assembly: GCA_026586065.1. Taxonomy (NCBI): domain Eukaryota; kingdom Viridiplantae; phylum Streptophyta; class Magnoliopsida; order Dioscoreales; family Dioscoreaceae; genus Dioscorea; species Dioscorea zingiberensis. The sequence continues at coordinate 5,842,589 of CM048822.1, read as the reverse complement.
AGGTTGGGGGGTATGGTGTGAGAGGTCACCTGTAGAAATTGGATGCTTCTCTTTAACTTTAACTTATGGGTGTGTGAATGATTGACACAATTGTCAATGGAGAACATGCTTGTGCAATTGCTGCTGTGCCCATTGCCTGCAATTTGCAGGCTTTTTATCTATACCTACCTGCATGTCTTGGCTTATTGCCATCCTTCCATCCACTTTTTGACTCTTCATGGAACATCGCTCATAATAAATTAATAGTTAAGAGTTTTTCTTACCTATGGTTCTCTGGAATCTTCCCTTTTTTTTATCCAACTTTCTGTTACTCTAAATCAATACTGCTAATAAATTAATCATATTCTTTACCGACGACCATGATAACCTATTAGTAGCGGATTCCTTTATTAAAAAGTGGGCCTCGATCTTCATTGACAGATCCCGAGATTGAGCCCCTCTTTTTGTAAGATGTAGGCGTAGTTGCGTTGAACGGGTTTCTCATCTGCTACCCATACTTGACTTCCTTTGAGGCCGTTTGTCATCTTTGTCAAAAAAAAATTTAATTAATCAAATTCTTGAAAGCATGTAATGCAAAAGATTGGTTTTTTTTTTTTTTTGAAAAGGTGGATAAACCACGTTTATTAAGATGTTATAGTTAGGTCGACGTTACAAGAGTAGCATTAAGATGTTATAGTATTACATCGGGGGTTAGAGGGGGTTCGGGTTCGTCCTCGAAGTCCGCTTCCAGGGGCCTCGGCACTCGTGCCACTCTAGTGAGATTAAGGCTTTGTTTGACAATGGCATGTATTCCTTGTAGAGGTATCTTCTGTTGGGTTCAAACAATAGTCCCACATTGCTTGTGGAAGAGAAGTGTAAGGGGTTTAAAAGAATAGGACCCATCTTCATTAGTGTGAAGCCTTTTGGGCTTGTCCCAAGAACAAAACCACTTGGGCCTTGGATTGGGCTCAAGTGGACAATATCACACTAATGTGGAGATGTGGTCGGGTTACCCCTGGACGGTCCTACATCTTCCTGGTGGCGTTTGTCGTCGAAACATCTCTTGTTCCTCCTTCTCCACTTGTCTGGAGATCACGGTGTCGCCCTATAGATCTTGTATCCTAGAAGGGCGCATTGGTTGATTAAGGAGTTGCCCATAGTGCTCCCAGATTGCCGTCAGTCGGCGTTGAGTAAGCAATTGGGCCGGTGGTTTCTCGGCACAGTCGCATAGGAAGCAGTGACTGGCCCCCTCAGTTTCTTTTGCGGATTAAGTAGCGTGGGGAGCTTGTCCTCCCGCGCTAGCCATGCAAATATTTTGACTTTGAGGGGACAGTTTTGTTTCCAGAAGGATAGTGGTATTGGGCTCCTGGTTCCGCCGTCTATCCTATCCTGAAACGGTAGGCCAATTTTACAGTAAATTCTTGGTTGGCTGTGAGTCCCCAGCATCTGCAGTCTTCTCCTTCTGCATTGTCATGGGCCAAGTGGATTCGATGGCAGCGTCATCATATACATTTGCCCCTGGGGCGGAATGAGGCCACAGCTTGAGGAATGGGGTGCCATGTTGTTGGTGTGTCCGGGCTTCATATATGGTGAGGTCTGCCTTTCCCATGAGTGTCAATATTTTCGGGTAGAACTTTGCCCTTCAATCTAGTTCTCGAACCATATACATACTGATTGTCCTGTTCTTGGATTGGTTTTGAGGTTCGTTGTAGCGAGGTAGCGTTGCTCCATGACGCCTTTCCAGAAATAGGATGCTCTGCTGGGCATGTTCTTATATGGGTTTATTTGTGTGTTTCTGAAGTAGGCCTGCAGAATGATCTTTCCGCATACCTCGGTTTCTCCTCTCAGGAATCGCCACCACCACTTGCTGAGTAGGGCCTCATTGAAGGTTTGCAGGTTGGTGATTCCCCACCATCCAAATTCTTTTGGTCTACACAGTGTTTCCCACTTTACGAGTCTATATGCCTTATATTCTGGGTTCGTTCCTCGCTACATAAAGTCTCGTCGGATACCGTTAATTTTGCGGATGACCCAATGTGGCAGCTTGTACATGGCCATCCAGTGGTTGAGAATTGTTGAGAGGACAAAGTTGAGAAGAGTGATTCGGCCTCCTTTCGATAGTAGTTTCCCTTTCCATGAACCAAGCTTTTTGGATATTCTCTGAATAAGCTGGTGCCAGTCTCCCCTTTTGGGTCAGCTACCCGCCAATGGGAGTCCGAGGTACTTAATGGGGAGACTGGATACTTGACATCCCATTATTGAGGCTAGTTCCTCGGGGGTACTATTTGAGGTACCGATGGGGACGATGGCGTAGTTTATTCTTAGTCCTGTGAGTCCCTTGAAAAGGTAGAAAATTAGCTTGAGAGTCCGGAAATCTTTTGCATGTCTAGAGCTGAATACCAGAAGATCATCCGCATAGAAAAGTGCTGATATCTGGTTGCACCTTCGTGGGCTCATATTGAATCCTCTAAGGGGGTTTGGTTGTTTGTAACTCTCCATTCACGGATGGAGAATTACAAGGATGAGGAGTTAAACTAGAGGTATACTTTTTTGTGTTTGGTTGTTTAAAAGTGATGGATGTAGAAAGTGGATGTATACATTTTTTGTGTTTGTTTGTAATAAAAGATGGATTAGATTAAGAGATATAGTTACCCCTATTGTGAGTGGTGAGGTTACCGATTTTTGAAACATTAAAAATATTTAAATATTTTTAAAGAAAAACTAATAATTAGATAATTTTAAATCTTTTAAAATAAATTAATTGAGGTAAATGTTGAATTTTAATGAAAATATTTTGATTTATTCTAGCAATATTCAAAATTGGGATATTTTAATTTAGGGATATATATATATAATATTATTTTAAGAAAAACTAGGTATATTTTTTTCAACTTATTTATAGTTAAATAATTTTCAAAATATTTATGATATTTTTTATTAAATATAATATATATATATATATATATATATTATATATATATATATTATAATATTATATGATATATATTATATAATATAATATATATAATGGATGAGGGCTTTCAATTGACTGGATGTAACTCCCAATCCGGTCATTTTTTACCGTAACTCCCCATCCAGTTTTTTTGGATGGCCAAACCCCCATCCAATTTTTTTTGGACATAAGAGCGTCGATTTAGCTAATGTTACCAATCTGCCATGAGACCGGGATCGAATCTGCCTCACCATCACGAGATTCTCACGCAGGCGCAGTGATCGCATACAGTGTAGCGTCTCGGTAAGCATCCTCGAACCCGGGTGGGTGTCGAGGAGCGCGACCGGTTTACCGTTGGGCCACTAGGGCTATTTTAAAAAACCAACCAAACAACCAAAAGTAAAAAATAATGGATGGAGAGTTACCCATCCCTAGATGTAACTCTCCATCCAGCCAACCAAACAGCCCCTAAATAGGTTTTCCTCGGTCACCCTGTGATCATGATAGTGAATACCTTGGGAGTTAAAATGAAGAGTAGCGGTGACAGTGGGTCCCCTTGCCGGAGGCGTCTTTTGTGGCCGATGGATTAATGCAAAAGATATAGATTTTACATTTATATATATATATATATATAGAGAGAGAGAGAGAGAGAGAGAGAGAGAGGATTGCAGTGAGGTATATGTATATGTAAGCATATATTCTTTGGTAGCTTTGGTGGCTTTGGTGGCTGAGGTTGGTCTCACTAAGAATGATTGAAAATGTCCTCGGTCATCCTTGCCCTGTTTTGTTTTCTAGATTGATTCTTCTTCTCTGCTCTGCTGTGACAGCACTAACGTTCACTATTTTAATTTTTGAAACATACTTTTCAGGCATTTTCAATTTTCATGATGGGATGATTTTGTGATAGAAGAAGAATATTTACCTGTTTTCAAACTTTTTAAATCTGGTGGTTCTCCTACTTTGTTTGTTCCAATAAAAGATCTTATGTTTTCATAAATATTATATATTTAAGAGGCTCAAATAGTTTTTTTTTTTCTTGTTTCACTTTTCAAATATAACCTGTAAAATTTACATTAATTTTGATATTTTTTTTAAAAAAAAATTGATGCTAAAATATTTCATATACCTTCCCATTTTGTAAAATGGATTATACAAAAGAAATCTTAATTCTGATTTAGTATAAATACACATGATGTAATCTTAATTTTGATAGTGAAATTTATGTGGCTTACTTTTGTGGATGTAGGCACACTGCCTAACCATGTAAACTCTTTGTGTGATTTTTTCTTTTGTTCTTGTTGTTTGTTTTTATTATATTGTTGCACCATCCACAACAGTAATCCTTAATATATATATTTTTTTCTCCTAAACTCTTCTATGTTCCTAATTTCTTCCATTTCTTATTTCGGGAAGCTTCTTTTCCCACCGTCATTTCTAATTAAATTAATGTGTAAGATTGAACTTTAATATTATCAAGTTACTCTCTCACAATACTTTATACTACATCAACCAAGTAACACAAGATCACATAACGCAAAGATCCAAAATATAGAAGATAAGGCTAGAGAGGATGTTGTGAGGACAAAGAGAAGGCTTGGATTGTTATGATTTTTTTTTTATATAAAAAAAAACTCCTTAAAATATTAAGCTTTCATTAAGCATAGGGATAATAAAGTAATAATTTTAAATTAGAAAGGTATTTTTAAAATAAAAAAAATAATTCATTAAAACAAAGTGGGTGGGAGCTCACAACGATAGCAATCATCTAAACCCTGTGGGAAGAAAGAAATTTATAATGTTTTCAAGACAATGATGCGTTTTCTAGCAAATTATTCGTGACTCTAATTTTCTTTTTCTCCTACTATCATGTTTTAATATAATACACCCATCTAAGAAGTTGATGTTGTTATAAGAAACCAAACCATGGTGAAAAGGAGCCTGCACTTCAAGTTGAATACTCTCCAGGGATTCGAAGGTGACGAGGCCTAGGAGTAAGGCTGGTGGTGTGATGGCAAAAGTTACAGTGTATCCTCGTCTTTCTAATATGAAATTGTAATTACATGGATGATTATAACACTTATTATCATCATAAATAAATCATGCTTTATCCAATTTTTTTAAGATAATAATAATAATTTAATAATTAAAATATTAAAATATTCTTCCATGGAAACTTCTTAACTCATAGATACAATTATAATAAAAATATTTAAAAATTCCACACATACCCGCATGGAAACAAAAAAAAACCTTATCTTCACCTCCTTGTTTACTATTCAATCCACATCTAATATTTTAAAAGACACAAGCTTTGAAAAACAACCATCATCAGCCACGCTAATCTCATAGCTGTTGGAAATCCACATCTCTCTTGTTAATATTATATATATATAATATTTTATGTACAACAATGCCCTTAGATTCCTATGATTAGTGGTGTATTACGACGGTTTAGCTATTATGTTGTCTAGATTCCCATGATTAGTATACTAATTACCTTATTAGTGTGTTCCCTTATTTCCTTATATATAGTAAAGCACTAGTATACATGAAAAATTTATGGAATATTATGATATGTACTTTAGGTAGCGGAGCCTTCAAACAATAGTAAAATTATTGTTTTGTGATGTAAACATCACTAGTTTGAGTCGTGGAAACAACATATCCGATTAATACGGGAACTTTGTAAATTCTTTGCAATCCTAAAGAATGAAAATATAAAAATATTTTTTTAAATATGAAAAAAATGTGCTATTTACATCATAGGACACGTGTAAAACCAATATTTGCTATGACCTTCTTTCTTCAAAAGAACATCACCAAACTTGGAAGAAGAAAACCCAACAAACTCTTGTCATATTTTTCAAAAAATGAACCTTGCACTCATTCCCAATTCTAATTTCAAGAGACTTAAAAAAAAAAAAGTTTTTCTAATTGAAATGTTCCTCTAAATTATGCAAAGGCAAAACTCCCAACCACTCTGAACCAACACGTTTGCTTGTTGCACTCCCATCCATTTCTTCTTTCTGTTTGTTTTGGAAATATTTCAATTATTATTATGAGTTAATTTTATATGGAATTATTTCCATTTATTGGATTTGTACTAATATGGAATTAATTTTGTCACATTAAAGGACTATTTTTGGAATAATTATGACAGAATAATTTAGTGTATAAATAAATAGTCATAAGAAGCCGAGGACATTGGCCGGCTCGCAAGGTGTCTCACTACAAACATCCTCAGCTCCAATCAAAGAGCCCTCTTTTCGATCGAGTTCCACCACTGTCCTTGGTTTTCTCTGTTTTCCAGCGATTAAATGCGAAGTTAGAAGGCGTGTATGAGCTGAAGGAAGGAATTTGATGAAAAAAATCTGATTTTTTTGTTGGGTTTTTCTTGATTTTGGTGTTGATTCAAGGGATGGGTTGTTTCCCATGCTTGGAAACGAAAGAGGAGGAGGTGTTCAATGGCAAGAACGTGGGAGATGAGAAGAGAGCAGAGCGGCCCATGGTCCCTCCCAAGATTGACAGATTAGCCACTGGTCAGTGGGAAATTTTTGTTTGCTGCATTGATCTTTTGAACTGACGTGTTTGGATTCATTCCAATTCATTGATTTTTTTTTTTTTAATCTCGTTCTTGAGAATTTATTTGAAATTTTGTTTGTTAATTCCGATTATGAGTAGATCAACTGAGAACTGGTAGAAAGATAGTTTCTGTCATAAATAGAAACTGAGATTTATTGGTTTGTCATGAGTTATTTTGATTGCCTGGATATTATTCTAGTGGTACTGTGTGAGAAAATTGGTATCTTATTGAGTTGATGATGTTGGCTTGCGCTGTGTTGAGTTAAGGCTTTTCCCAGTTTTTATGTGCTTGTTATGATAGATTATGAGAAGTTTTATTGCGTTTGTTGAGTTGGAGATTGTTAATATGCATTTATGTTCCTGTGTGGTATTGATACAGATGGCTATTCTGATACGTTTAGGTCTCTGATATCTGATTTTAGCTTGCTGCAATCTTTCATTAAAATGTTCTAATTTCCTAAACATTTTTTTTTTTTAAAAGGTGGATAAACAATGTTTTATTTATAATAGTTTAGAAAGTTCGATTTCCTAAACATCTTTCATCTTTGCGAGACAGCTGATAGGGCCAAGTCTAGAGTCAATTCTGTTGCATCAAAGAAGGAATTAGTGGATGTGAAGGATGTGGCTGGTTTTAATATATCTTCTCAGACATTCACTTTTCGCGAACTTGCTGTTGCTACCAAGAACTTTAGACCAGAATGCCTTTTAGGAGAAGGTGGATTTGGACGGGTCTATAGAGGCCGTCTAGAGAGCACTGGCAAGGTAAATTTGCCATGTTTGTTTGATTTTTCTTATATAGTATTCATGCTACTTAAGAGAATTCCAGGGATCTTTTCACAGGACCCTAACCTTTTACATTTAAGAATGGAAAGCGGAGTTCTGAAGAAGATGCCAAAATACACATCATGATGGAATTCGATTTTTGTGATGGTTAGGAAAATTCTAATGAATCTTTCCTTTGTCCTGTTTTTAATGAATTTTCTTGTTATTATTTCAGGTTGTAGCTGTAAAACAGCTCGATAGAAATGGTCTCCAAGGCAATAGAGAATTTTTAGTTGAGGTCCTCATGCTCAGCTTGTTGCATCACTCCAACCTTGTTAATTTGATTGGCTATTGTGCGGATGGAGATCAACGCCTTCTTGTTTATGAATTTATGCCATTTGGATCATTGGAAGACCATTTACATGGTATGATCGACATGGTCTCATAGTTTGTTATCTTGTTGCTTATTTAATTTTGAAACTGGTATTTTCCTTGTACTTCTTTGTATGGTTGAATTTCTATATATATTGGCAAATAGCATCTTATTTTCACATTCAATACCCTCTTATTTTTAATTTTTAATTTTTTCTCTTACTTTCACTTTTCATTTTCAAATGAGGCAGTTGACAGTACACCCCAGCATCAACCCTCAATTGCCTGTCATAATTTCTTCCTTTTCTACATTACATGAGCTCAATATTGGCTTCTAAATCTCAGCAATTTTTACCAGGGACATGTTCTGTTGCTTTCTTCACAGTCCATCTTATGTTTATTTCTCGGTTACAGTCATCATAAGGATTATGTGGACAAGCTGATGTACAAACGATAATTAGATAGTCATAGAATAGGAGCTTTGTAGTAGCAGGGCACTTGGGAGGGCCCTATCATGTCTAAGAGAATACAGTTTCTACCTGCTAATTTGCATTTACCTCTTGATTTAACTGCTCATGCTTGCATTCATGATCTTATATATTGTGTTGGGAAAGACATTCGCTTGTGGTTTAGAAAATTATGGGCTTTACTGTGCTAATTGCAATATATAAACATTAGTGGACACTGGGTACATCTATCTTTCCCAAACTTAGTCGATCAGAAAGAGAATAAAAATTATTCCTTCTTGTTTTAGAAAGTCAATTGAAGTCCCTCATCAGTGAAATTGGGAGCTCAAAATTAAATGATAGCTATATCTCTGTGCAGATCTCCCACCTGACAAGGAACCACTAGATTGGAATACAAGGATGAGGATTGCAGCTGGTGCTGCTAGAGGGTTGGAATATCTCCATGATATAGCCAATCCTCCCGTCATTTATAGGGACTTCAAGTCATCCAACATATTGCTGGATGAGGGATTTCATCCTAAACTCTCTGATTTTGGGCTTGCAAAACTAGGGCCTGTTGGTGACAAGTCCCATGTCTCAACAAGAGTGATGGGAACCTATGGATATTGTGCCCCAGAGTATGCTATGACTGGTCAGCTGACTGTGAAGTCTGATGTTTACAGTTTTGGAGTTGTATTCTTGGAGCTAATTACTGGACGAAAGGCCATCGATAGCAGCAAGGAACATGGTGAACAGAATCTTGTCTCATGGGTAAGTGTCTACATTGGATTCTGATTAAATTTGCTTGTTTTATTCAAAGTTTTTTTTTTTATTTTTGAACTAAGCACCTAGGTCTCTGGAAGTCAATATATCTCTTGTTATGAGCAAGTTTAATGAAGTGACCATTCAATCTTCCCCATATAGCAATTAACTAGTCATTCAACCAATAAAATGATTTACCTTGCTATTTTTAAATTTGTGGAAGCAAGCTGGAAAATTTGATTTTATGAGAACTTGACGAGAGAAAAAAAATAATAATAAAAAAAGAAAAAATATTACCTATAACTGTTCTTTTGATTAACATTAGTCTTCCTGAAATCTCATCTGGAAGGGATTAAATGCACATACCATTTTGTTCTGTTCATAGAATGGGTATAACATGCTTAAGCTCTTAATGTTTGATCACCTGACATTGTTTTTGACAGAAGAAATCAACTTATACTGAACGGCTCAAATTCAGAATTAGTAACATATGTAGATCCAACTGAAGAAATCCAAAACATAAAAAAAACATGGAATTCGGTTTGGCTGATTTAGCTAGGCCCCCTTCACTATTTTACGGATTTGAGGCTAATCAGAATAAGTTCTGAAACTGAAAATTTCTGGCACTGCTGTAATATTTTTGCAGTAGATAAGATTGGTATGCATTGTGATTTTGAGTTGATCAACTGTAAAATTAGAGGAAAAAAAAAAGAAACAGAAGGCAGAAGGGAGAAAATGAAGCTAACTTCAACTAAAGTTTGGTTGAGCTATATCAATTTCATTTGTGATGAATAAAATGGAGAAATGTCAAGACTGAACTCTGAGTGTAAATGATTTGGAAGGGGAGGTTAAGAGTTTGAGAGGATGAGGAAGATGCCCACGGGTATCATAATAGAAGTGAAATATATTCTTCAAGCTGAGCTATAGCAATGGTTACCTTTGAGTTTTCAACACAATTTATCTGCTTGTTCTGTTTTTTCACTCCGAAAATTACAGATCCCATTAACTTTCTAGTGCCTTCATGTGCTAAACAAGTTAGTCTTCTTGTGCATGTGAAATGCTGTTCTGGTTCATCGGAGTAACACGAATTTATTATGCTAATATGTAGGCAAAGCCCATGTTCAATGACCGCAAAAAACTCCCAAAGCTGGCTGATCCAAAGCTACAGGGGCGGTATCCTATGCGCGGTCTCTACCAAGCCCTGGCCATTGCTTCCATGTGCATTCAAGAACAAGCAGCCTCTCGTCCTCTCATTGCCGATGTTGTCACTGCTTTGTCCTACCTGGCATCCCAAAATTATGATCCTACTGATAAAGGAAGAAGCCGGGCTAGGCAAGATGAGAAGAGTGCTAAGATGATGACGAATATAGATGATGCCAGTGGATCGGGACATAGACTAGATTTAAACTCAGAGAAAGAGGACTCCCCTAGGGAGGTCATCGGCATTCTGAACAAGGACTTCAACAGGGAGCGTGCTGTTGCTGAGGCCAAGTTATGGGGGGAGAATTGGCGAGAAAAGAGACGGCAAGACAATTCAGACTTGCCCAATGCAGATGGATACTAGTTGTTCATTGTGCATTTTTCATTGTTCAGTGATCGCTTCTCTGATTTTTCTTCTGTATGAGAGGTGATTCAGGTGAACAGTTGAGGAAGGAGCTTTTTAACATGTTACTTCTTTGTCTTCTTTTTAACATGGAGCTGAAGAGGGGATGAGTTGAGTGTATATGCTTAGAAGATGGTGAAGAAATATATAATGTCACAATGGTTGACAACAGAAATCGTTTCTGTTTTTTCATAACAGAGTCCAAAAATTTTGTGGAATATTTCATAAATTCCTCTCGATGTAAAATTAGTTCATGCAGCAGAGTTTGATCTCAGCCCGCATGATTTTATGTCTCTTTATGACTCTATTACTAGTCATAATTAATCTTAAAGAGGGTGATTTACTGGGAAAAAACTCCTGTTAAGTTTTTTTTTTAATCAAAATGGATCGATGAACCACGTTTCATTAAAAATTTAGATAGTGAGGTAAGCGCTAGCATACAAGCATAAGGAAATAAGGAAATACGGTACAACAAAAAGAGTAATGAATGGGGAGCTATTTGATGTCATGTGGTGTCCTCCTGATATTTAGACCTCTTTAGGTTCGTCAGGCTCGACATTGCTACTGAGATTTTCAGCTTCTTTTGTAAAAACTAAACTCCTCTTCACTTAACTTTCTATGGACTCCAACTGAGCTCTTTTAGGCATATTAACTGCAAAAAACTAAAATAGAATGAAGAAATCAATATTTCAAATAATTTTATGAAAAAACGTTGGTTATTATTAAAATATCTCTGATTTCATTCCAATCACAGGGTCCAAAGGATGGCCACAGAGATGATATCCCAACTCCAGCTAAGTTCGCTTGTTGGAATATGTTCATTTCTAATAAGTCTAGATTTATATTTTTTATCTTGGAGTACTGAATTGAGTTTGCACATAAATCCCTTGTCTATCAGAATGTGAAAAAAAAAACCTCTCATTTCTTTCAAATAAAACCAAATGTTTCATTGTGCCTGTTAAAAAAATGTATTCAGCCTTTTGAGTTTCCATCTAATAGAAGTTAAACCACCTTCCTCATACAATTAAAATTATTTGTATAGAAGATTAACAACCATCATATAAGAAGTGAAAAAAAAAAACCTGACACTGTTTCGAGGAACTTTAAAATCAAACACACACATCATTAAATAATAAATAAACATCCCGAAGGACCCTAAGATAATTAGGGCACTATTTTAAGAACCAATAATGAATTAACTAAAAAAAAATTATAAAAAATATAAATAAATATGAAAATTTTTCAGATGGATTAACTAGTTTCAGAACAATTAAATTCAAATCATGGGATCTATTTATAAGATCCTCTATTTTAACACTTTTAAGGTTCTAAAAAAACCAAATAAACTCTTATCCGAAATATCAACAAGAGAATATTTAAAACAGCTTGTCACTTTCCCAGTACATTAATATCTCATGTATAAGAGGCATGTATCTGAAAAAGACGTGCATTTAGAGAAAACAAATCATTAATAGCTGCCTTAATATAGATAGCAAACCTTTCAAGTTTCACCATATCATTTTCATTTTTTTTTTCTCATTTTTTCTCATTTCCAAATTATCCACATTTAAAATAAAAATCATAACTCTTTCATCGCTCAAACACCAAATTGTTTGACATTAGGTGGAGTTTGATGCGAGAATAAGCAACCGAACACCCTTTTGGTTAGCATTTATTTTATTTCAAGATTTAAATAATTAAATTAATATAATTGTTAATTGGTATTTAAAATTAATACACTAATAATAAATATCATTAATTAATTAAATTAATTAAAATAAATTTTAACTAACTTTTTTTGACATAAGGGATTAATCCCTCCACACAAGGACGTAAAGGGCTTGTGACGAAGACCCTCGACCCTCACCACGCACTACGTCTGCATAAACGCTGAGAACTCAAACTTGTGAGCTTTTACGCCACCAAATGAATTACCCAAACTCCTCCCTTCATTTATGAGGACGGGGACTCGAACCTGAGAGCATGCTCATTCAAGTGAATTATTTACCCAACGCACCGAACCCGGGATTGGTAATTTATTTTATAAAACTAACTTAAAGTTTAAAAAAAAAATTCCAAAACAAATTGAAACACTACTCAGATATATCCAAAATTCCAATATCAGACCCCACAGGACCCAAGTGGGGCTTATATATATTCTCATAAAAGCACATTTTGTCACTGCACTGTCACTGCACCGTCACTAAAAGAGAAGTCTTGGGAATCATTCTCATCAGAAAAACAAAAGAAAAGGTATGTGATAAACGTACGATTAGATCACGTACCAGAAGATCATCTCACTGCATAAGGATATATATAAAATTGTGTAATGTGATCACATGACTAGGCAGTAGGCAAGAAGCCCTCATATATATCTTGTGTGGATAACAAAGTATATAACTCTCATATATGAATGATGAAACACTACTTCAACTTTGGGAAGGACCTTAAGTGATACTTTTGTAAAATCTTTTGGCCACTTCCCTAAACTGTGATACACTCTAGACTATACATCATGTATGACAGCTCTGATCGACTAGTTCAATAGAATATTCTTGTCAACACTTGCTAGGTACTTCCATCCTTATCCAACATACCTTGAGACAAGTTGCTTAAACAAAAGGAAAAAAAGAACATCCAAGTTGCATGGATGGAAAACTGTACATTGGACTAATCTTGAAAAATGACTTTAAAGTTGCACTCCAAAATGCAAGTATGAGCTGGTTAGTGGGAGAAGGTTGGAGAGGCCAAGGATCAAGGAGCCAAGAGGGTCTCTTGATCACATGGTTGTGTTGGGGAATTTATGGAAAGGTCAAAGTCAAAAGAACACGTACACATACACAACCTTGCTGTTCATCACTCCAACTCCAATTAAGCTACTCAATATTTCCACAAGGAAAAGCTTCTGTACGTACCTTCATTCAATAGTGTTAATTCGGTCATAAGAAATATTTAAAACTCGTCATTTCTGAGTTAATTTGTTAGTGCTGAATGAATACGTGCATGCATGAAACACTGCAGTAATTTAGAATGAGGAATTAATTTAGCCATGAAGAAGGGTAGATGCATGGTGATCAAATTATAAACACTTATAACCACCAACAACATGATAAACATGTACTTTAGAGAATTAATTTGCAGGGAAACGCAAGTTGTGTGCATGACTGCTGTAAGGATCATATATATGATCATCCATTTTGTGGTCAACTTGATGTGACAAGGGACCAATTGAAATATCTGCAACATGTTTGGGGGTCTAAAGTTCATTGGTGATGAAGTACAAAAACACCCATGCTTTATAGAAAAATTCCTTTTTCATTCCCTTTGTTTGCATGCACATATATATTATACTTCTAGATGAATCTAGCTAGCTGTGGAGGGGCAGCTGAGGATATATACACCCTCCTCAATTGATGTGGTCTCCTTATCTTGCTTTACTTGCCAAATATAGTGGGTTGGGATTCCCAAAGGTGGCTCAACTTGATCAGCTTTTGCTAGTTAATTTCTAATGTTTATCTTCCAAGCATGTGAGAATGAATAGTGAATTACTATTTTCTACAATGTGGTCATACAGCAAGAAAATTATAATTTTGCATGTTGCACGTGGTTTCTAAACTTCTTAATTCACTCTCATTGGAAGCCGAGATATTTAAGAGATGGCACTAGGGAGTAGGGACCTTCCACAATGTGAGTGAAATATCTTACTTGATTTTCAAATGATGTCGTAGTCAATGATGACATGGAATATTCTTATTGGAGGAATTTTATTTGGAAATATATATATTCATCAACTCAGAAATAATTATAATTTGGTCAATTGGCATTTGAAATGGAATATAGTTTAAATCAACACTCAGGTTGAAGTTCTTAATTTTTTTTTCTTGAGTTTTCCATGGGTTTTTTTTTACTCTAATTTTAACAAAATAAGAGATAGACATGTTTCTATCCAATTATGTGTTTATGACTTCTGAGTAATTTATTGGTTCATGGGTACTAAGTGATGCATATGTTCATGGGCATCTTATAATTTTACTTATGCCATTAATTTTGTGCTTATTGGAATTAAGAAACTCATCAAGAGAATATCAAACAATGGGTCATTTAAACTTTTTAAACAGGTTATTAATCCATTATCAAACAATTAGATTTTTTGTTGTAAGAATTTTCTTTGTTAAGATGTCGATTTATGTGAAAATAATATTATTAAAACAATATATTGGCCTTTGAATTAATGGTTGATAATGATAGTTCTACTATCAATTTATTTTTTGGGTCAATTCCTTTTTTTGTTAAAGTATGGTACCGTATTTCTGGCGTAGTTGCAAGGCGGATGCCGGGTGGCGGAGTGAAGCGAATGGAGTGGAAGCGGGCATAGCGTGCGGAGTGAGCGAAAAAGCGGTATGGTACGGTATGGTACGGACGCCGAATAGGGTTGGGGGTGTTGCCCCCGCGGTACGGTACGGTACGGAAAATGGCAGTTTTGTAATTTTCGTATATTAGGGTTTTAGTATAAATACCTATGATGTAACCCTAATTTTTAATATAGTGAAATTCCGTCATTCGCTCCCGTGGACATAGGCATAATATTGCCGAACCACGTTAATTCTCTTGTTTTCTTGTTTTTCTTCTTGGTTTTTTTGCTTGGTTTGCTGCACAATTCTCAACATTTTTCCATAATTAATTATTTATTTTATTAATCTTGTTACCTTGTAGATGAGGAAAAAGTTGTCCCATAACATAAACATTAGCTCTGATACTAAATTAAAATCAGAAGGCAAGACACAAGTAAAGACTATTTTGGACAAGGTCTTAGACATATAAATATTACATGAGAAGATACTACCGATTTTGGGCTACAACCATATAAAGTAAGGACTTGATCCGAATTAAGAACATGTGAAATATAATAACAAAAAACTTTCGATAATATTAAAAAATTGCTAATACTAATTTAAATATTTGGACTTTTTGTTAAACCTTGTAAATTTTAAACCCATGAAAACTATTTGGTAATAATTGTTTTTTACGGTGTTATGGAACTTTGGCTTTATCACAACAGATGACATTTAATAACAATATACTGCACTTTTGAATTTTCTTTCTTGAATTCCATGCAATTTGACTACAAAAGATCATACCGCGGGATCCTTCGTTGGCTATAGAATAGACTATTATTAAAATGATACAACAAAAAATAATAAGTCAAAGTTTGTAATGATATTTTAGGTTGGTTGATGTTGTATTATTATTTTTTCATATTTACCAACTATAAATATAGATAAATATACATACTATATATATATATATATATATATATATATATATATATATATATATATATATATGAGATAAGGCATGATAGAATCAGGCGGCCGCACGTCTGGCCGGTGGGATTCTATCATGCTTGTATATATATATATATATATATATATATAACTAATTATATGATTAATTATATATTAGAATCAATTGTAATAGTTTTTCAATGGTGAAATTCCAACAATATTGTAATAAGTTCACCACAAATGACATATGGGGTCAGAATACCCTCGCAAAAGTAATAGAGCTAGCAAAGCCTCAAGGAGAGTTGGGAGCTTGCTACTATGGTCATCGGATAGAACAAATGGATCGAAAGGAAAACAATGTGTTTTTTTAAATCTAATTCAAGTAATCAATTATATCATGCTTTTTTGGTTTGGTGGAACTCACCCCTCAAAACGAGCAAAATTGAGGGCGGCACATGACCTCATCAAGAGGATCGTGGAGTTTGATGCAGAAAACACACAGGTCGATCATGGTTTGAAGGTGATGAGGCCTCAACGGGTTTCCCTTGGTAGTAGGTTGGCAATGGCGGTTCCCCTCCCAGAGATCTTGTACCTATTGAGGAATGACATCTAGCTGATATAGCTGCATGTAGTACACCAGACATCTATGAAATAGGAGTATTGGATGAGCAGGTGTTCTACCGTTTCCTTTGCCTATAGTGGTGGATAGAGGATAAATTAGACCATTTCTGGGTTGAAAAAAAACTTTATTTCATATCAAAGGTACTTTCCATTGATGAAATTTATGACATAGGGCTGATATATTTTTTTTCTTAAACAAAAAAGTTATTGGTTAGTGCTTTCAGAGAGATGCCCAAGATCCTTGCTCAAATAACATGGTATTTCAGTAGCAGATAGATCCCATTACAAATTTAAAACTTGGTCTTAACTCTTATCTTTCATCACAATGGCAATGGCAATGGCAATGGCATGATCTATATATTTAATCCAAAACAATTAGAAGATTTGTGGGGTCTCAGAGTGACTCATGTTGTCACTGAGTTAGATAGTCTTTTGACTTGTTGAAATCCTCACTATATCACAATTTACCAACTTGTAGGGTGTGCTACAACTATGTTGTAGGGTTGGAGCCTGTGTCCTCCCTTAAGTGGCACTAGTATCTCCTTCAAGAAAAAAGTTGAAAATAATGTAAAAGATGAATGAACCAAATTGACCACCTTAGCTCATTTTGGGAAAAGTAAGAGCATCATCCGGAGATGGCTTGCATCATGATCTTTATCTTTTGATGGTGATTAAAGAGGTCAGTGATTAAATTAAGGTGAATGCACTTTGGGTCATCGATCAGAGCTATATATCTCAATATTCAACATTGATCTTTGAATCAAGAACACAACTTTAAAACAATCATTAAACTATGAAAATATAAATAAAATCTTTATTCATTTTTTTATTTCAAAAGAGATATATGGGTATAGTTTACGGACCAAATTAATATAATTAAGGGAGCTAGCGATTCAAGGTCAACAAATTAAAGATGTACGTACGTGGAAGATGCGCATGCACCATATGGGGGAAATTTAGGGTTTATATCACAATCAAGGCTATACTTTTGGCCGGGTATTGGCAGGTTAAGGAAAATGACCGAGATTATGTGTAAAATTAATCATTGAATTTTCAGGTAATCATCCACATTAATAAGTATTTCTGATCATGAATGAGTTGGTAGAGTAATTTACATGATTACTCTTCATGGTGGGTGGGTGCCCCATAATTAATAAAACTCATACGTAAATAAGTCGACCTTTACTTAGAAAAGTAAATTAATTAGATGTTGATTAATGCATAATATATGATTAATTTAGTGTGTTTTTTTCTTTTAGACAATTAATATGCATTGCTCAATCAAAGGGGAAAAGACACCATGTCTTATTAAAAAGGGAATGCTAGCTTTAGTGCTTGCATCACAAAGAAGGTTATCTAATCACAAATCAATAATGAGTGATGTTTTTGTTTTAGAATATTAATGACATGAAAACCACCTTGCCAATCTTATTCTCTTCTTATGAACAGGATATATATTCAGTATAGGAAGGTGTGTGGAGATTGAATCAAAGCAATGGCTAACACCTCATAGCCCTCTAGAAACAAGAATAGAGATTATTTAGAAGGATAGAGATCACCAAAGAAACCTTTTTCATGTTCATGATAATGAAGATCAATAGATCATCATGCACTATATCTATAATAAGGGCACTTTTAGCCAGATTTATTGAGAATCCCACCTTCCTTGGACTCACCCGGGTCCAATTAAGGTGGTAGCGATCATCCTGATCCCTTAAAACACTCTCAAAAAAACATTTGCTTATCTTGTTTACCACTTTTCTTATCCTGCCCTTCTACGCTTCTTATCCTACTATTAAAAAACACTTTAATAACCCCTCCTTAAGTGCTCGTGTGCTAACATATCATCACCCACTTCAATCCAATGATATGAGAAACTCAATGTTTCCTTGTAATTACAATTGGAATTTCTTAGCTATTCTCCATGTTGAGTCGTAAGCGTAGTAGGACCATCAACGTTCATATGTGGCAGACATTGATTAAACATTCAGGCTTTCATAAAGCCCCCCCTAGCTCCCAATTATTGCCGGCCAGCACATACTTATTCCTTCTTATTCTTATCAGCAGAGATTAATTAGCTAGCTAGAAATATATATATTTATATATACATACACACGGAATCATGTATAAATAGTATATATAAATAGTAACCACACGCGCACACACAATGAAAACCATGAGAATTAATAATGAATCTTTTAAGTGTATAAATAGTTTAACGTGAAGGAGTGAGTTAATTAATGTATACAGATATAGAAGGATGAATGATTGATTTTGAATTGTTAATTTTAAGTAAATAAAGAAAGTGAGAGAATTTGGGAGCGAGGAGGAAAAAAAGGTGGCGGTTTAGTTCAGGAGAGGGAGAGGGTGGTAGACCGTGAGGGTGCTGACGTGTTTTGGAAACGGTAGAGAGGGTTTCCACGTGAAAGTAGCAGCAGTACAGGTTTTGAGCACAAAGTAACGTAAAGCTCTACTTCAGCAATGTTGTTACTTATAATAAAATTCCAATCTATATATCATCACGTATGCGCGCGGAAAGATATATAGTTTATATTTTAATAAATTCATTACATGTAACTTTTTGATAATGCATTTCTATTCCACCTTGGTGGAAAGAGGCCATGGCTCCCCTATATAAAGGGCACCTCTCCGAGCCAAAGAGCATAGGGGAAGAAGAGATTGAGAAGCTAATTAAGGTTCTTTCTTAGTTTTCCATTGAGTAGGAGAGAACAGCTAAAGCCTCTTCACTCATCTTGTTCCTCTTCAGTTTGAGAAGAAAAAGAGAGAAAGAGATGGCTGGCTTGTCTTTGGACCACCCTTGGGCCTTCTCCTGCGGCATCATAGGTAGTCATTGAGAGCTTGTTTCACTGTTTCATTTCCTTGAATCCTTTCCACTGTCATCACCACTCTCTCCTCTCAATTAAAAAAACAGCACATACTAGTTTATGTGAGCCATATCCACCTCCTCCTCCACTTCTTGTCATGAATTTTTTAGTTTCCATGAATTGGGAATTTGCTGGATCATTTTGGTTTGTTTGGTTCTTCTGATGATCATCTATATGATTTTTTTTTTTTATTTGGAGGGGTTTCTTTATCTATGAGGAAAGACAAACAGAGCAAGATTGCTCACTAAAATAGAGTATGGGACCACTCCTGTTTATAGGAGATGGTGATGCTGCACTCTCCCAGTAGAATATTCACTAGAAGATGAGGAAAGAAAAGCATTTTTTTCTTTTACTGGTTTGAGGAAACTGCACCATGCCAGAGCCCACCAACCCTATTCTATATGGTCTTCTATTGGTTTGCAAATAATTTCATGGGTCTTCTGTTTTTTCCTGCTAAAATTTCTTGATTCTTATTTTAGTTTAGTGACAAACAAATCATAAATGGCAACCTGTTTCTGCAAGTTGGTGCCTATATATATTGCATAACAATAATGAGCCATTGTGACCTCCATCCTTGCAGCTGAAACTTCCTACCCTACCAACTAGCTTATTTTGCTAACTAGAAATTACATGATATGCACATCACACCATAAGTCAAGAGAGCTTGACTTTCTATGAAAATTACACCTTAAAATTTTCATTTTTTCTCCTCATGTTCTAGAAATGATAACGACTTTTTTCTTTAATGGTTTGCAGGAAACCTCATCTCATTCTTGGTGTATCTCGCTCCACTGTAAGAATTCTAATTCTAGCTAGCTCCTTGGTTTCTATATTCTAAAAGGATCTCTATATATCTAGAATACATCTAAACTTAAATTTTATCATAATCACAGGCCGACCTTTTACCGAGTGTACAAGAAGAAATCAACTGAAGGCTTCCAGTCAGTGCCTTATGTGGTTGCATTATTCAGTGCCATGTTATGGATCTACTATGCCTTCATCAAAACTGGAGCGTACCTTCTTATCACTATAAACTCAGTGGGTTGCGTCATTGAGACCGTCTACATCATCATGTTCTTGGCTTACGCGCCAAGGAGTGCAAGAGTATGTTCATATCTAATTCTTGGCTTATGCATGCATCTCTAATTACTATTACTCCATTTTTCTAAGTATGCAAGTTTTCAAATCCGGCGTTGCAGGTCTACACTGCCAAGATACTCCTCCTCTTGAACGTCGGATTGTTCGGTTTAATCCTGCTCACAACTCTCTTTCTATCCCAAGGGGACGCCCGTGTTAAGATCCTTGGATGGGTCTGCGTTGGCTTCTCCGTCAGTGTCTTTGTAGCCCCACTGAGCATCATTGTGAGAACTATATATATACTTACCAACATATTTATATATATTCATCTCAAGATTAGTTGAACATTATTTGCTAATTGTGTGTGATTTCTCAGAGACTTGTGATAAGGACAAGGAGTGTGGAGTTCATGCCCTTCTTTCTCTCCTTCTTCCTCACTTTGAGCGCCATTGCATGGTTCTCTTACGGCCTGTTCACTAGAGATAAATACGTTGCGGTGAGGATATATTTTATCTGAGCATGCATGCAAGCATGCAGAAAAGTCTCTGTCACTGCATTTAGATGTTTAACTAATAATTAGCAATGTCTCACTGGTTTAATTATTTGCATATCTATAGCTTCCAAATGTGCTGGGGTTCGCCTTTGGTGTCATACAAATGGTGATCTACTACCTCTACAAGGACGCCAAGAAGGTGGTGCAAGAGCCCCAGGGAGCAGAGGATGTGATTCAAGACCTGGAGTCAACCAAGGCGGTCAATGAGTCAGATGTGAAAGTCATTGAAGGTGGCAAAGAGATTGAGATAATCAACATTGTGTGACAATATTCCATAGTTACCACACTAAAGAAAGAGGCTCTATCTACAAGAAAAAAGCACTGCAATGGAGAGCCCAGAACATTTTCCTTTCTGTGTCTGCAATGGAGACCTCTGTCCTCCATCTATATATCTTTGTTCTACTCTTTAATTTGTTCGTGTGTATCTGCATGGTGTTGCTACTCTTGTGATAATTTTAAAGTGCCCTAACTAATTAATTAAGTTCCTTTTATGTGTTCATCTTCATGAAGTTCCTATTTTTCTTTTTCTTTTTTTTTAAATGAATAAATTATATGAAGCGAGTTAGGTCATCCGTACCATCAGTACAATGGGAGAAAAAAATAACAAAAATCAGGGTGGTCAAAACCTAAATATTCATCATTTAAAGTTTGACATGTCCCATCTTAACGTGGTCAATTCACTTCTAAGAAGTCAACGCTACAGAGCATTAATATAATTCGAAGAAAAAGTGAATAAAATAATGGGAAAAAAAAACATTCGTGTTGTACCGTGACGTAACGTCAAGATGTTTTCAAGAAGTCGATACGTTACTGCACGTGTCGGTGTTGCAGAGCGGCGCCACTGACACGTAGTCTAGACACGTGGCGCACAGCACACTATTATCCAAGTCTAGAACCCACGAAATTTTCAATTTTGTCTTTATTTATCCACTAGGCAACAGAGCTTGGAATCTTTATGTTCACGTTTTGTTATGCTTGTGATTGACCATTAAGTTATAACTGAAACTCTTGGAACATTGGCCTCATGACAAGAAGTTAACTAATTTTGGCACCTGGCCCTTGATTCAATGCCCTTTTTGGAAAGCAGACACCGTTCATATGTTTTGCACTAGGTCATCCAGGGAAAGGTTGGTATTATTAATTAGGGAAAATTTCATAAATATTGGTTTAAGAAATTTCCTAAAAGAGTTGACAGTAATTATCTGAAGTCAAATAATTAATCCAAAGTTGGAAATTTAGGGTATTTCCAGTGTTTTGTTTGAAAAACTTTTCTTCTTTAATAAATTAAACAGCTGGTAGTAAGATCTACCTCAATAAAGTCTCTATCATAATTTATTTAGTATGTAGTTTTCTGAAAGCTTTTTTTTTTTAAGGATTTAATGTTCATGATATCTAATCAAATAGTTTTAATGAGTGAAAGTTCTTTTATAGATTTAAGAGATGAAATCGAGCAAAACATATATTCTCGAACAAAAAATAATAAATAAATAAATAAATGAGGTTTCAAATGATAGTTGCAATGATTAAAAACATATTTTTTCCAAAATTTTAAAAATAAAATAAAATATATCATAAAATAATCCACACCTAGACATGGAAACACATCGCACTAACCTAAGCATTATCGTATTAAAAATTATTTAATCTTTTGAATATAAAAATAATATTCGTGTACGAATAACTACATTAACAGTATTCATACTATACCTTTAATTGTTTTTATGAAAGGCTCGAGGCTCTCTTCAAAACAAACGTTGACCTAAAGCATTGTTCCTCTTCTTCTTTTTTTCTTTTTTTTTTTTTTTTTTTTTTGAAAGAGTGGATAAACCACATATATTCATTAATTAATTGAAATAAAGAGCAAGGGTACAATAGGGGTTCTGAGTGAACCCATAGTGGCAGGGGTCCCTAGGGGCAGGCATTTACTGCAGGATAGGGTGAGTAATGAGGGACAAGAGTGGGAGGAGTCTCAAGTGGCCCTCCCGTGTCATGTGTGCCCGTTCCTCCCATTTCCTCAAGTCAGCGTCAGGGGCTCTTTCTTTCGTTCCATCACGGTGAGGTTGAGGCTTCTTGATGGCCAGTGCATTTCACAGCCATTTGGGTCGCTTTTGGTGGCGTGCAAAGCGTCAAACCATGATAGGAAAGGAAATCAGTGACCGGAGTAAATTAAGTGTAAACCACGGTGTTTATCCCGAAAACACCGCATGTTCCTTTCCCGGCCCGGAAGGGACGGGGTGATGGCCATGATATGAGCGTGTTCCAACCCTTCCCGAGATCTTTGTCCAAATACTTGAGATGGTGTCTGTCCCTCGGATCTTGTATGCGATTGGGAGGGGCAAGCGGCGATCCCCAAAAGGCCTCAAGTAGTGGAACCCGGATCTCTCCTTTGTGTACTTGGCGGTGGATTAGTAGGTGTTCAAGATTGGACTCCTCCTCCATATGTCGCATAGGTAGCATCTTGTCCTCTCGCCTCTCCATTGTCTCTTGGCGAGATTTTGTAGCGTGGGAAGCTTGTCCTCCCGAAGGCTAATCCATGCGAAGAGTTTAATTTTACTTGGACACGCTGCTTCGAGAAAGGAGGCGGGAGGAGGCCTCTCTCCCCATCTATTACGGGCGATAAAGGGACTTGATCGAGAAGACCTGATTTGAAGTTAGTCTCCATTTTCTCTGGTCTTCTGATCCAGCATAGCTGACTAGACACTCCTGTATTTGTGCGGACATCTCCATACTTCGGGACATTGGGCTGACAGTGCGAGGGAGAGGGATGCGTCTTTGTTGGTTGCGCCGTGCTTCTTTAAGTGTAAGGTCTTCCTTACAGTTAAAAGCATTGTTCCTTTTTTGTGTGGAGAAATCTTTAAAATTTTAAATCAGAACACGGAATGGAGTGACTTTATCTAAATTTTATTGCGTACTTTAAAAATTGCATATTTGTACCTGTATTAGCAATGTTTATTTTTATACTATATTGTGTGATAAGTCCACATATAAAAGTAATAGTTTTGTTTGCTTGAAAAGTTAGTATTACCACTCATTTAAGGAGAAAAAACACTTAAAGTTAAAATTAGTGAAAACATAACATACTGGTGAATTAACTTTTCAACCCTAGAGTTGTTTCCTACAAAATCTTGAACTTTCAACTTTGCACATATATTTCCAAATTAGTTTCAATGTAAGCCCTATGTCAAATTTACTGTGAACCAATCATTATGTGATACTAATCTATAGTTTTCATAATGTTACAAATGTGAAGTGGAAGTTTGGAGATGTTACTAGGGTCGTTGTACTAAAATAATAATAACCATTAATTAATGATTTCTAAAGTGAAGGGACTAGTCAATAACCTATGATACCACATGTTGATGCTAAAGTTCGATCCCTCCCTCTTGGAGTTTTGGACTGATTAGGATTAATAAGTGAGATGCGCTTTGATTGAACTAGTGATTGGGAAAATATTATTCTAGGTTGTGAGTATCTTCTTTGTCTCAAGTTACAACTTTCTTTTGAAAACATGTTGTCTTGGGTTAACCCTCGATTGGAGCGACAATAAGCAATGCAATAGGCGCTCATGTCTAGGGATAGCTCTAATGCTCAAATCAACAAGCGAAGAAGAGTCAGGAAGAAGACAGAGGAGTGGATTATATCAGACAGAAGGAATTCGATCATTCTATAGCTCTCTGAAAGAGTGTTTGAGCTAGTTATGATCATTATCATCTCACAGGTAATGACCTCGGCCGTTACCACAATATGCAGAAGAATCGTGATCTCATGATGGCCCACGATTTTTTCGGACGCTCGAGATCATGCCGTGTGTAGGCTGGCGATTTTACACCGGGTCGCCACATATTAATATAAAAAATATTTTATTATTTTAAAGAATATTTTTGAAGTGGTGAATGCCATGTGAGTGAGAGTCAATTGGACCAAATTTCATGGGCCGCAATGTATCGGGCAGAACTGGGCCCAAATGGATCACAAAGAATTGATAAGACTTTGGACCACATATTATTAACAAGGTACTCGCGCATCAGCGAAGGCGGCCCAAATGGATCGAAGCGCGGAGGAAGCAGCGGCGGAGCTGAAGAAGGGCTTCCAGACGCTGGAGATCGTCCAAAAGGACCCGGCCGTCCCCGTCTGGTTCATCTACCTGAACCGTCCGGCCCAGCGCAACGCCCTCTCAGTACCCTTCTTTTCCGAGCTCCCACGCGCCATCGCCCTCCTCGACCGCCTCCCCTCCGCCCGCGCCATTGTCCTTTCCGCCCGCGGCCCCCACTTCTGCTCCGGGATCGACCTCTCCTCCCTTCAATCCATCACCGCCTCCTCCAACGCCGACCCGGCCGCGGCGGCCGAGGAACTCCGCCGCCGGATCCTCGAGCTGCAATCGGCCATCTCGGCTCTGGAGCGGTGCCGGAAGCCGGTGGTGGCGGCGATCCAGGGTGCTTGCGTAGGTGGCGGGGTGGACCTCGTGGCGGCGTGCGATCTCCGGTGCTGTGAGGATAAGGCTTACTTCGTGGTCAAAGAGGTCGATCTGGGACTGGTTGCGGATCTCGGGACGCTGCAGCGGCTTCCCACGATCGTCGGCTTCGGCAACGCCATGGATCTCGCGCTCACGGGGCGGAAGGTCGGCGCCAGGGAGGCGAAGGCGATGGGGCTTGTTTCTAGGGTTTTCTCCGGTCCCGCCGAGATGGACGAAGCCGTCTTCGCTCTGGCCAAGGGTAATCTCGTCATTTCAGTTCATTCTCGAATTTAAAAATAATAGAAAATAAGAGATTTTTTTGGTCTCGTGTTCAGAGCTAGCGATGAAGCCGGCGCTGGCTTTGATGGGGACGAAGGCGGTGATGTTGAAGAGCAGGGATATAGCAGTGGAGAAGGGGCTGGACTACGTGGCCACATGGAATGCGGGGATGCTGAGATCGCGTGAACTGGAGGACTCTGTGCGCGCCCAGCTTCAAAAACTCAAGCCCGGCTTATCCAAGATGTGATGATGATGCCTCTGCTTTCATTAGTTTCTACATATAAAATGAAAGCAATGGAAAAGTGGTACTATTTGATGATCCGTTTGGTCTGTGTATTAATAGAATTATTACAATAAAAACATAATAAGGTTGTAGAGGTTGGATTTAAAAAGGTAAATATCAGATGATTTGTGTGTGCAGAATGGTTCTAATGTCATGTATTGTTATGAACGTGTCGGATTAGAATAATGTCATGGATTTTTCAAACCACCGATTTGATGGTTTCTCATGGTTTTATTTTTTTTCTACTAAAAATATCCCTACCAATTTACTTCAATCACTTCTTCTACCCTAGCAAAATCAAAAAAAGTTATAATCTCCACAAAAAAAGTCTTATCTTTTATTAATTTTGTATATTAATTTTATTATAATTTTATCAATTTTAAATTAATGGTTAATAATTTGATATACATTTTGTAAGATTTTAATAAAAATTATTGATACTTTAGTTGAATTTAATTTGTGATCATAAATTATTGAATTTAATATGATTTTTTGCAGGTATACCCCTGAATAAAATATAATTGCATACATACTCCTAAATAATAAGTATAATTACGTATATACCCCTGGGGTTAATCAGATGAAAAGCTGTCAGTTCACATAAACATGCGAAATAACCATTATACCCTTTACATATATATACCCTGAAAGTTTGTTTAACTATAAATTTGCAAATACCTCCTTTAAAAATATAAAATTTAAAATAGCCAAGATATATAAAGAGAATTATTTTGGAAATTT
Source organism: Dioscorea zingiberensis (assembly GCA_026586065.1). NCBI lineage: Eukaryota > Viridiplantae > Streptophyta > Magnoliopsida > Dioscoreales > Dioscoreaceae > Dioscorea > Dioscorea zingiberensis. Next base: position 5,815,953 of record CM048822.1, on the reverse strand, counting down.
TTCAACGCTAAACTGAAGTTGTAACCATGGTTAAGATAATCTTATTAACTTCTATCATCGAACCTACAACGATAAGTGATATCCATAATTCAACCTGTTTTTCAGGGATATACAAGCAATTATGATTTTTTTAGGTGTAAATATGCATTTATGAAACTTTGAAGGATATATAACCAATTTTTTCAATTTAACATGATTTCATATTAATTTGTGTTTAGGGTATTTTGATCATTTTATTATTTCTACAACCATACCATAACATCAAAACAAACACAAACAACTAATTAACCATACCATATCATACCATCTTTCCAAACGTGATAAACAATACTTATTATACCATACCATACTATACCATACCATACCATATATTACGAAACCATAACAACCAATCATCCAAACAGAGCCTTAAAATGCAGCTTGGTGAATCAAGTAATAATAATAAAAACAAATTGAAAAAACTATTCAACACAGGTAACATATTAATATCCCGGGTTTCTAACAAATGCTACTTGTGAATTCTCCAATTCTATTCGTTATTCTTCTTTTTAAACAACCAGAAAAACAAGATATCAATCAAAACAAAAAAACAAAAAACACTACCAATATATAAGGTTTGCAGATGAATTAATGGATTCAGCAACTTAAGTTAAAAACATCAGTCTGTTTCTATGTACATACATATAACCAAAAGAAACAGGGAAACCTCTGTTCATGATACCATCAAACCAACAGATCACTACTGCTCCATAATGTGAGGCAATCCAGCACAAACCCAAACAGAAGAGAAAGAAAAAGAAAAGAAACACGTGACATAAATGCACACTTTTACAGAAATGAAAATGACTGGATCAGAATGAAAAGGATCCTGAAGAACTTAAACCCACACTGTTACAGAATTACAATTTCTGAATCTCTCCTAGTTGCACCAGGAAGAGTTTAAGAACTGGACTCTTGCTTTCCTGCCACCTCACATAATGAAAGACCCTATCTGTTTCCAGCCTCTGCGCCACTACCACTAGTCCCTATGCGATGTGATTCTGCAACACCCGCCGCTAAAGCGAGCACTTCAGGGGACATCTCCCAATTCCCACTTCTTCGCCCCCAGCTCGATCGTCTTGAATGGACTGGTGCTCGTGCTTCCAAGCCCTCTGGTGGGAGAACCCTAGCTAAATCCGGTGATGCAGCACCAAACACACCATCCTTCTCATCCATAATGTCATTACTCATACCTGTTTCTATATCATCAAGACCAGCCCGGGCCCCTTCTTCACTACCCCATGCCACAGCCTTCCTGCCAACTTCAATATCTCCCATTGATCTACCCATGTTTGGACTCATAAAACCTCCAGATACAGGCCTTGCCTGCAGACCTTGTTCTCTTGGCACCCTCGCTCTGAAGTTGTTTTTGGAGGGAGGGATTCTTGTGAAAAAGACTTCTATGAAGTTTTTCACTACTCCTCGATTATATGGATTAGCTCGTCGATCATAACGATATCTGAAGTTTTCATAAGTTGTCTGCAAAATAATATCCACAAGAGGTTCAGTCCATTGGTTGACAATTTCATCTTACAGATCCTAGGGGAAGCTGGTACCTGGTTAGTGCTCATCAGATATAGGTGGAAGACAGAAAGGCCTCCAACAAACCACACTGCTATGAAAGTGTAGATGATCAAAACAACGGATGCAATGGAAGCCGAAGTCTTGCCCATAGCTCGCCACAAGCTTGTCTGCTCTACATCCTTGGTTTTCAAGACGCACACCCAACAGAATGCGAAGACATAGATGCAGAGCAGTGTTGTTGAGAAAACAAACATATAAAAGAATCTATAGTTGCGCTGCATCCAGAAGGAAAATAGGTCAGTGAGCAGCACATTGAACTAGATGTTATGAAGGAGCACCTAAGAGATAATCCACTTAACATAGGACAAGTATTATGGTTCTAATTTCCAGCTATTAGGTAACTTTTACAAAACCTAAAATTCTTCAATAAATCCAGAAACTTTTTGAAACTGCCGTTTATTTTTGGTTTAACGCAAACCATGAAAGAAAATTCAACCGTTTCTCTAATATCTATTTTGACTTACAAGACCGATGCACTGTCCAACCCAAGGGCAGTGATGGTCAAAGCGCTCCACACAGTTGTTGCAAATTGAGCAGTGCGAACAGCGAGGAGGTCGGTAGAGCATGCAGGTATCACAGTATTTAACTTTCACAGTAATCCCATTGACAATAACATCCTTGATACGAGGTAACCGCAACTGTGGAGTTTGACTACTCCCAAGTTCTAGATTTCCCTCAGAGCTTTCAGGTTCTGGAGGATGTGCACTGCGTGGTACTATACCTGGATCTCTTCCGGATGTGAGTAAAAGAAGAAATAGATCCTGGGTCAAAATAAGTACCAAAAAAGCTATTAGAATGAAGAGAAAATGGTGCGAGTAAAATAATGCATTCTATATAGAAAAATCAAGGCAAAGGTTAAAAAAAATTTAACATTCATCAGACTACCAAATTATGTAATTTTATGACAGCATCTGTTGTTAATTAAATGAATCTCAAAATCTTTCAGCTGAACAATTTAAAGAGGTTTTTACTTATTACACCTTGAAGTGTTTGATAATGCCTGTTGCTTGCTGAACTTAATTTATTTGCCATCACTTCAAGTAACAAGCAAAAGCCTAAAGGTTTTGATTAATTTCTGAACAGTCAAATAAACAAAGGCATGGAACCAAAAGTAAAACATAAGACATTGCTAAAAGGAGATTTTGAACCTTTGAAGGGGAGTAATAAGTAAAAACCCCTAACCTAAACTCACACAAAGGAATATCTGTGAGCACCCAACAATTCTGAATCTACTCTGCCTACCTTTCCAGACTTAAGAGTTTTGATCACAGGAAGAGGAATTTGAAGAAATCTGGAACTCAGGCTTCCTGTGAGGCGTCAGAGTTTTTGGAAGTGGCGACCTCGGAAGGTTTCATTTCAGTTTTCAAAAATGTGGTGACTTTCAAAAGTTATTGCTAGTGGATGGGCCCAAAAGAAAACCTGAAATATGAATTGATCAAGCCACAAGAATCAGGCTTCTACTTGTGATTTATGTTTGCCAACAGAGTACACATACATCAAGCATTATAATTGTGATGCTCCACGATGCCCAAGTCTTACCGGACTTATAGATTTAGGGGTCCTGGTCCAAAGCTCAGCCTGAGTTTAAAAAACCTAATCACAAGAATCTAGATGGACTTATGTTGAGGCAACCTGAGCACAGCCTAGCCATTTACAACACTAGATTTCGAGCATAAACTCTACTAGAAAATAACGTTTCAACAATCAACACCAAGATCTAGTAGTCATATAATAGAGTGGCCGAAAAAGTCATTCCACTGCTATAGTTTCAGCCAATCATTCATGCGAACCAAACATAATTAGTCATTATTAAGGAAAAGATTTGTATCTAGACTTCTCTTAAAATATTCTCTTATTCTCTTAGAATATTCTCTTATTAAAGGAATGATTTATATCCAAACCTCTCTTAGAATATTCTCTTATTCTCCTAGGGGGTTCCAAACATATGTACACTAGAATATAAAGCTTCTATTGAAGCCTATATATTATGGCCCCTTTTTCATTATTAAATATACTCAAATAGTTCCTTTCACTTTTCATGGTATCCGAGGCAATCAGGCACACGCCTCTTTCTTCCATTTGAGACTTGTGCGGACGCCCACCCGCTGCCTTCCCCAACCTCGTTCCGGCCGACCTTTCTCTTTGTGTCCCCTCACTTCCTCTCTCATGTTGCCATCACATGCCCACCTCCCGATCTCCCTCCCTTTCTCTCACCACCGGCCTTTCTTTTCCCTATCTCCCTCACAACCAACCTTCTCCTCTTCTTCTCTCACAACCAGCCTCCCGATCTTTCTCCTTTTCTCTCACCTCCAGACTTCCCTCTCCCTCTTTCTCATAACCGACTTCCCTTTCTCCCTCTTTCTCACAATCAACCTCTTTTCTCCGTTTCTCTCACAGTCGGCCTCTCCTCTTCCTCTTTCTTACAATTGACATCCCGATCTTACTCCTTCTCTCTCACAGCTGACCTCCCCTATCTCTTTCTCTCTCCCTCTCTTTCTCCTTACAACCAACCTCCTCTCTTCCCTAGCTATAACCTCTCTTTCCTTTTTTTATTTTTTTGTTTCTTCATGGAGTTGTCATCCTCTGCGGCCTTGTTCTTATTTTTCCCCCTAACCGCAACTCTCTCCTCTTCTTCTGCCACCAGAGTAGGTTTCCTACATCGCCAACATCCGCGCCTGGGGCACCCTTGTGCTTATCACCAAACTCTGGAACCTCTTCTTATGGAAGAAGAAGCTCTCTTTGCACCAATCAGCCTCCGTGGGTCCACCCCTGGCCCAACCTATTACCCTACATGCTATTACCCACACTTATCATGTTCCATCCCAGGATAAGCTTGCTGACATCTTCACCAAGCTAGTTAACATCGATCATTGTACATAGTGAATAACCAAATTCACTTACTCTCCATCACCCAATTTCAGACTCTCTTCTAAACTAATGGCTCTTCAACCCGCCATGAATTTGTTGGGACGTATTAAAGGAAACATTTGCAACCAGATCTCTCTTAAAATATTCTCTTACTAAAGGAATGATTTGTATCCAAACCTCTCTTAGAATATTCTCTTATTCTCCTAGGGTTTCCAAACATATGTACACTAGACTCTATAGGCTTCTACTGAAGCCTATATATTGTACCCCCTTTGTCATTGTTGAATATACTTTGATGACAAACGAGTTACAATATATAGGCTTCAGTATAAGCCAATAGAGTCTAGTGTACATATGTTTGGAAACCTCGAGGAAAATAAGAGAATATTTTAAGAGAGGTTTGGATACAAATCATTTCTTTAATAAGAGAATATTCTAAGAGAGATATGGATACAAATCTTTTCTTTAATAGTCATAGTATCCAAAATCTATGTTGAAAGTAAGGGATATTGCAACTTATGATATTTACAAAGGCTGAAATTTTAATAGGTCAATGTTGCGACCTTTGTTTTATCTCTTGCGACAAGAACATCATATAGTTGTTTAGGGACAGAAGTAAAGGTTCAAGACTTGATGTTATGTCCAAACTCCTTGTCAAACATTCTAATGACCGAAGTAATGATTTTGATCCCAGATTTTTAGCACTTCTTCATATCTTGGATGTAAAGGAAATCATGCCTTCACGTAGTGACTATAACTAAAACCTTCCAGAATAATTAAAAATAAGCTATGCATCACAATAATGATATACTATGCGAGGAAACAAAATTAAAAGTTCATTGATATACAAGAATATCGCAGAAAACAAAGTAGCAAGATCCAAAATCCAATTTTATAGAAAAATATATACAACAAGAACAAAGTGTGTAATGACGAAAGGCTCCTTTTGGATTATTTATTTAATGTGGAAATGTTTGATGCCTACCTGTTATAAACATCAAGAATTGAATCTTTCTCACTGGATCAAACCTCTACTGGTTTTTAATAGTTTAAGAATGAAATGCCAAAAAGACAATATCTCGTAGGCTGAAGAAGAGACTGACCACACCTAACCCCTATTAAGTTAAATTGGTCAAAAATTACGACAGGATATCTGGAATATTTGTCTATCAAAACCTATCAAAACTGAAAAGGTTTCAGACAGCACGATATCAAGCACTAATCCAGGAATTAATTTCAGACAGATTATTCAAAATAACCATGATTCCTCATTCAGATAGTTGATGCTTTCTCCACAAATGCTATTGCATCTTTTATGTACAACTACATTTTTTTTTATTTTTGGCTTTTATCTGTGGGTGTTTCACATATTGTATTGACCAACATTAGGTTCTGGACACCCACACTATCAAAATAACACTGCTTCTTATGATAGGAGACACAACAACTGGTTCAATGTTGTACACATTTTTATGGAAGAAATTATACTAGACTTGATAGAACTAGATTTTTTCCTCTTACTTTAGATAACCAATTTCTCCATAGCAATTACATAACTGATTCTCACATCTTTTTTGCATAACTGACTTATGAACCCCTTAATTTACTTCAATAAGTAACCTGACTCAATATATTTTTAACTATTAAAAGATCATCAAAATTAATGAGTGTCAAAACATCGTCCTAATTTTCTAAATTTTTGAAATTTTTCCAATATCAAACAAAGCTTTTATCTTTCCGCCCTTTCTACTTCGGATAGTAAATCGATATGGCATTACAAGGATCACATTAATGATTAACCAAATCAAAAGTGAGCATGCATAAGGTGACCATCCATATTTGAAGGATCAGTAAATATATGTACTGAGTTCATAGACAACTATCAGAGGCAAGCATATCATCATGAAGAATGAAGAAAATATAACCAAATATGTTTTAACTAAGTTTCTTGAATTACAGGAAATGATTTATATGCCACTTTTATGTGCTTGAAACTGCCATCCACATGTCTATGACTCATATTAACACTAAATAATTGATTATTGTATTTCTTGATAAATCAGAAGTTATAAAACGTCAATTCAAATAGCAAATCATGCATGTGAAATCAATGATTTATCTTTAACCAGATTATAAGAATGTATATAGCCCTTGATTTTTCAGATAAGAATGAAGCACAAACGGTAGAAAACATTAAACCTCAAGGAAAGCAGAAACATTTTTAGAATATTCAGCAAAGATATTAAATTAAATAAAACAATAAAATAAGCCATGAAAAGATAAAGATTATTCTACAAATAAAATCCTTCGTCAAATATTGGGACTCTAAAAAAGGAACTGATATTACATCCAAGAAGTAGATTTATACTAGTTAAAGACACAATAAGGATTGACCATAGAATGAAATTGTAAATGTGCCTGAAAGTTAGAAATACAGTTATCAAAAACAGAAACAAGCATATACTCACATATATTGTGAATGCAACAGTAATCACCATTATAGATACTCCCCAATCAGAAAATTGATCCATCAGCTTTCTGGCAACTAACACACAAAAGACTGATGCAGGAGCGACAATGAGGAAGATTGTGAGAAATAGTGATCTCACATCAGGTCCAAAGATAAACCTCCCTTGAAGAAAAAAAATCTGTATAAACAAATCAACTAAATTATGGTAAGGAAAAGAACACTAGAATATCATGAGTACAATGTGTAAGTTACATCTGAGGCTATTTAAAAGTGCATCCTAAGAAAATAAAATATAAATATTCAAAATCACACAAAAACCAATTTGGATGGACATCAGCATCTATTGCAGATAATCTCCATTTGGATATGGAAAAATAAATAAGTGCATGAATGTTGTGATACAAAAAGGTAGAGGAAGGAAGTGTTTTAGAGTCTTAAAAACCAACAGAAATCAAACGAACGACTTAATAGTCCTAACCATTCCGAAATAAGAACATAGGATCAAAATAAAGGAATTGAAAACAGTGAACCACTTAGAAATAATTCATTAGTAGCAAACAGAAAACTTTGTTTCAACAGGTATAAAGTAGACAGGGCTTGATGAAAAAGTCAAAATAAAATAAAATAAAATAAAAGAATGCATCAAGAAATAATATAACCAATAGGAGAGACCAGTTATCTAGAAGCAGAATGGGCCGATTGTGCATTTACCCTTAACAAATTAATAACCCAATCAAAAACCTTGGCTGCAGTTATGCGACCCGTTAAAATGCAACACAGACCTTTGTGATACTAAATTTTTAAAACTGAACAAACAGCCAAAAAGACAGTAGTGAGTCTAGTGACTAGCTCCATTGAATTTAATGGATTAATCTGGCAACCTATGCTATGTCTAATGCCCAACTAGACTGCACTCACATCTTGCGTGGTATTGGTTGGAACGTGCGCTCAACTCAACAAGCATGAAAGCCTACAAATAAGGTGCATTGGCTCAAATGAACTCCCATTTAGAATAATTTGACTGAAAATATAAAAATGATTTGTTGACACATTCTACTTTCCTTATTCCTTTGGGATAATTAACATAAAGCTGGCCTAACTTCCCTTAATAAAGAGGTCCTCCAGATTTTCTAGCCATGGGATAATTATTTTTCAAATCTGCGGACATCAGCTTAATCCATTTATTTTTCTCAACACTAACTGCTTATAGTCTCATACAACCATCACTCTCAAGCCAACTCCTTTCTCCTTCTCCTGCCACCACCTACTCTCGGTATGCTCTCTGACAACCACTTCCCCATCAACCTCTCAAAAAACCTGTTTTGGCAGAATAACTCACCTTCTATCATAGCCACCAGTGATCTTAATTTCAACCTTGCCATCAAGCTCATCCCAACCATACCCACCACCCTGATGAAGCTTTCATGCCACTATAACACCTTTCCTGCCATATTCCACTTCACCTCTCTAATCAGAACCATCAGCGCCTGCTTCTGCACACTACCACCCGAATATTTGTGCTCACCCACTGGGCACCCGTTGACCACCACTTTGTAGAACAAAAAGTCCACTGTGACTGCGCGCCCATTATCAGCCCAAAGAAGAACTCCGTTCCTTCCATCCATATGCTCGATGATTCCTTCCGCATCATAACCACACAAAATCCAACTCGGACAAATCAGATTTTAACCGTATGCAAACCAAATGCCAAAATAGTCATCCATCTTGCACCAATTCAACAAGAAGTTGCAAACCTAGTACTGAAATCCCTATCCACAGGCAAACTCTGCATAGTGTCTCACATTCAATCGAACGAAAATACCAAATTTTGCCTAAATATTCAGAAACCAAAGAGCCACCAATTTCCCAAAAGATAGGACAAAACAACACCATTTTTTTAACACAATCTACGTCCTCGACCAAAATCCAGGATTTCATAAAACGCCAACACATGAAAAAACAAAATAAATAAACTCTCCAGGGTAAAATCGCACAAAATTAGAAAGAAATAATAACCAGACCGAGATCAATCAATCGCTACTTACGTTGCTTCCCTTCCAAACCCGGTAAACCCTCGGCCCCGCCGCCACCTGCATTTCTCCACGCCGCCGCTAAATTCTAGATCCTACGCTTTGATCTTCAAACAACGCGAAAAAAATAGGTCTTTGAGCTACCTAGAACAACCCTAAGTCCATCTCCGCCGCCCTACAGCTTTGGATTCCGGCAATCTCCGCCGCCGAGGGCGATTCGGGATCAGGCTCCGGGTATTCGCTTTTGGCTGTCCGACAGAGGTTGGAAGGCCCAAGTGAGATGCCCTATGATAAGTGTCTTTTGGACTTTTGAATTTCTCTCTCTCTCTCCATCTCCTTCTCTACCCTTCTTTCTCCCAAAAAACATAAGCTAAGTAGTTGAGATATTTTTTTTTTTCATTTTTAAAGTCAATTTTTTAAATTTTAAATTAATACATTTAAATGTACTTTTATTCCAATTTTTCTCTTGATTATTAGTGTAATAAAAAAACTGATAGAAAATAATATTAATAATAATTAAAAATATTGGAATGTATTTAGACTACTTTGCCAAAAGTCTATCAGGGATGGGCATCCATTCTCATACCTCAAAAAGCCAACAGCAATGGGCCCACACTTGTGGGTGCATAATAGGCATTTCACTTTTTCTTCTATTATTTTTATATCCCAAAATATGAAGAAGTGCTACTGTGTTGTTTTTTTTTTTTTTTTTTTTTTGACAAAAGCGACAAACGCCCCTGTAAGAGAAATCAAAGATGGGGCTCAAATGCGCCTGAGTTTCCACTTTTGCAAGAGATAGAGCTCAATCCGGAATTTTTTTCGGGAGAGTGGAATATCTTAGTAAAGTAACCCAATACCAATAGGCCTCTTATGTCATTTGTAAGAAGTGCTAATATTGTTATTTTATTTTACTACTTTCTAGTTTTATTATTGAAGGGAGGAGAAAAAAAATAATTTAAAAACCTTATTATGACCCAAAATACTTTTTTATTTAAAGTTTAGTTTGACAATTCAACAGGTGATGAATAATTGAAATTAAAACTTATTTGCTAATTAATGAGTCAATAATATACGGTGGAAATTTTCATTGTATTATCATTATGTCCTTTGATTTTTTTCATGATGGATTAGTTTCCTTATGACTTGAAAATACAAGACAATCATATATTTTAATTTTTTTTCAATTAAATTGGTATTTTGTGTAACCACGTCTACCGGCCAATCACTCACTTAACTTGTTTTTGTTAAGTAAGATATCATAAACAAAAGAAAGATGCCATCAATCCCTTGGCCCCTTAGCACTTGGAGATGTAGTATAATTGTCGCTTATAAACAAACAATCAATATTTAGCAAGTTAGAGAGCCTTAGTATACAATGCCATATGTCACGTGTGTTGCTGGTGTTTAAAATTCATGAAACTCCAACTATGCTTGCATTTAATTTGATCGTTGTTTATAATTTGATTTGGTTTCGAATAAAATAATAGTTGGATAGAGGTTATTAAAATTAAATCAAATCAAGCTAATTAATAAGTAATTCTCTATAAAAAAGATTTTCTCACAAAAATATTTAATTAAAATTTAAAAATATAATCCACCGATACATAGAAGACACATCACTATCTTATCATTAATATTTTGGGTTTCACTCCAAAAAAATTAAAATTTTTCAAAACTTATTCTTATTCTCAAATGAGATAACCCCCGACCAAACACAGCTGCGGGCCTATCCATTTATGATTTATTACTTAGTTGGCCAATGATATTGGTACACATCAAATATCATTAGTTTTAAACCTAAATGTCTGCTATTCCTTTCTGTGAACAGAGACCATACGACAACCAAAGCAACCATTCAATATGTTCTTTGCTTGGCTCTTCAAGGGAGTATTCATGTTAATTAAAAATTGAAACATTTCTTAACCATTAACAAGTCTTGGAATAGGTGTAAGGGAGGGAATGGCTCCATAAAACACAATCAAAAGCACTTTTTGTGACTGGACCAACCATCTTGGGACATGAAGCTGAACTATTTGACCAATAACCTAACCTTTGCCAGCTATTAATTTCAAATAAATTAGGTAATGAGTGTTTATGCAATATAATAAAACATCGTTAATAATTATTGGATGGGTTTGATTCAATCTAAAAACCATAAAATTATAGAAAATGAGACCATATACATAGGTGTCACCATTTGTTAAAAATAAAAATAAAAATTAAATGGGGTCTTTGTACGTGTACTCCTAAAAAAAATATGAAATTATAGGCTTACATGCGTGTCTCTAAAAGTTTCGCTTATATTTGCATATATACACTTAAAACTAAAATTTAATTTTTTTAAAATAATTCACAAAATGACAATATAATGAAAATATCCTCATCTACAACCACTCTCAAAAGGAAAAAAAATATAAAAATACTATATATATATATATATAGGCCTGATAAAGTCAGACCGGCCGGAACACTGTTCCGATCAGATCGCCTCCATTTGATACACTTGCACAGTGTTTTAAAGAAATCCAACCGTATGGATAGAAAGAACATCGAAAAATAAGCTAGCAAGTCAATTTTCATACAATATGGGAACTTGTAGGGTCCTCATCTTAACGGGTAAAATTTTGAATCGATAGGATTTTTATAAATTTTCACCCATTAAGATGAAGACCCTATAAGTTTCAAAATTGTATGAAAATTGACATGCTAGCTTATCTTTCGATGTTCTTTCCATCCATACGGTTGAATTTCCTTAAAACATGCTTCAAGGGCCAAAATGAGAGGTGATCTGACAGGAACAGTGTTCCGGCCGGCCTAACCTTATTATACCCGTGTATATTATATATATATATATATATATATATATATATATATATATATATATATATATATATATCGAGTGGTAAGGTCATGATCTGCATGGGAACGTATATATGCAAAAGATTATAACATTGACTTATAAAAAGTTAAAGAATAATTGCTTACATGCCCCTACAAAACATCAAAATTGCTTATTTACCCTTACAAAAGTGACAATTGCTTGTATACCCCTATGAAACAATGATAATTCTTATACGCCTCATTTACTCATTGTTAGTCGTTGTTAGTGGTTTTGTAGGGATATCCAAGTAATTATAAGGGGCATATAAGTAATTATTATTGTTTCGTAGAGGTATGCAAGCAATTATCACTTTTGTAAGGATAAATAAGCAATTTTGATGTTTTGTAGGGGCATACAAGCAAAAAAACCCAAAATTAAATTAGGCTAATTTTCGAACAAAATTAACTGCAATGGAGAGTAAAAATATAGAAAAATAAGGACATAATATAGAAAAAAAATGGGACGTTATGATTCATCACCATCAAGATGCTACCATTTGGTATCTCAAAGCATACCCCTCATATCTTATGTCACTTCACTTCGTCCTGTGGTTCCTAAAGTTTTTTTTTTTAACTGGATAAAATCATATTCATTAAGTCCAACTTGTTCCATTTAGCAATTTAAAAGTAAATAATTTTGAAATCAAACTGTTTTATTTATTTTTTTTATTAAAAATTTGGTACATACTTACCAGATGATAACGATTGTTCAATCAAAATTATGACTTTACTAGCAATTAAAATGATGTCTTTATTAGCAATTAAAATGATGTATAGAGTTTGACACTGATTTAAGACGTGTTTAATTCATCGACTTGGACCATACGGTCAACTACTATATGTTTGGTTTATGAGTTTAGACTTCTACTTATGTGTTTTGACTTCAAATTTGAGTGGGATATTGATAAAATTAGACTTATATGTAGGACTTGTTTTTTAAAACTCCACTTCAGTACCCAATTAAACACTATGAAATATATAATCAATACCAACTTTCTTAATGAAAGTTGGTTAGTTCATTCCTCTCATAAAGAAAGGTTGAGAGTTCAAACTATATTTGTGATTATTTTTCATCACTTCCATGACTTTCAAATGATTCCAAAAAACCAAACAAGCCCTATTAATATTAGAAGGTGAGAAGGGAGAAGTACAGTAATTAAGCTTTGTGTATCAACGAAAATTAGAGTTACCACCTAGGTTTTTTTAGGGACTTTCATTTAAAACTTTGGAAAAGAAAAAAAATTAAGATCTTATGTACATGTTGCCACGCAGCCGGACTCCCAAATGAGAATTTAGAATCAGTGGCATACTCTTCTTCAATTGACATGAACGTTGTTGTCACTGTCCCTGCTTTGAAAAAACCAAGTAAAATCAAATAAATAACGCAGCAGAGCAGTTGAAGTTTAAGTGGCGTATTGAACTCAACGACTGGTGACATGTGCTGTCTTTCTCTGACTGGAGATTTTGAGGTTTCAACCATAAACCTTCAATCACAATCATGAATATACAAGTATAGCTATTGCCTATTCATATCTTTCCAGGTGCCGTGCTTATTCCTTCCTTCTCTCTTAAATTTTGGCTCATGTACGTGGTGGGAATCTATCCATTTATTTCTCTTCTTTAAATAAATGTTGAATTCAATGGTTATTTTTTAAGAAAAAAAGGCTATGTACACATATATTTAAGATTTTGGTTTCTCCTTTTTTTCAATGGTGTGTGTCTTCAAAACTCCATTTAACTCATGTCTTTATAAATGAAGGAATACAACATGCATGAGTTGGTTTTTTTTTATTCAATTAATTATATACCTGGAAAATAATCCTATTCATTGAATCTCTTCAGTCTTCATCTAGATGCCAAAAACAAATTAAAAGAAGCTTTTGTGAAAAAAAATTAAACTCTAATTTCTGGTTCCATTAAAATTCATAAATATAGGATGAAGTCACATCAAATAAAGATCTTTTCCCACTTTGTTCTCTAGGATAATAACTTGGATGGGTGTCTCCTTCCACACCTTTGTCAGAATTGTCTCATTCTGCAAGAAGATCCTGCAAAATTAATGTAAATTTTATTAATCATAGCTATCATGTTAGCCAAGGAAAAGAATGTGTTTTCCAAACCCTACTTCGGAAAATTTTTTATTTTATACTATTTTGATTTGGTACAATTCATATTTCAAAAAGAACAAAACCGAGGATGACAAATGACCTCATAAAAAAAAACTTGAATTTTGACAAAGAGGACACACAAGGGCAATGATGAGGCCTTTGAGGATTACCCCCATATGGAAGAATATAGAGAAGCACAAGTTCTCTTCGAAGTCATTTACAACTTGGGAGTAAGGAGCTGAAAACCTTTTCTTTTTTACTTTGACAAATTAGGTGTCATTAACTTGGGAGTAAGGAGCTGAAAACCTTTTCTTTTTTACTTTGACAAATTAGGTGTAATGACAAATAACTGATTATCCAACTATTAAAATAAAACATGATTTATCTACTATATTAAAAAAAACTATCATATTAGCCAAAAATATTTTGTTAATTTTTAAACAATTGAGACCGAACGTTCCAATCCAATCGACGGCCCGTGATGTGTTGGGCCGTACTGGGCTTTGGTCGGCCCAGTACCCACCTCAGCCCATGAGTAGAGATTCCATCAATTATTCAATATTGTATCTATGAACTATGAAGATTGGAGAGCAACCCCCCACCCAACATTGACTCTCCCCATTTGGAGTTAGGCTTCTTCCCCAAATTCTTTTATAAAGTTTGGAAAACGTTTTCATTTGAGCTTATTCCCTGATTCGTTGTAGATCAGTAATACAGGGTGACTCACAATACACGATCTAACCCTTCTCTTTTCATGCCACGTGTTCTTTTGCGAGATTGAGATTCCTATTCCCGGGTGATGCAGATCACGCGTTCCAAATATTTCCCTTGAATGAGAGAGATCTGAAGAAAAAAAAAAGGAAGAGAGAGGAGGGGCGAAACCTAGGGTTCTTGTTATCGAATCGAAAGAAGATCTGGGAGATGGCCTCCACTCTTGCTCGTCTGGCCCGTCGGCCAGTCGCCGTGAGTTTCGCTTCTCTCTGTCCTTCTCATAATCTTTTTAAGCTGTTCTTTTTATTTTATTTTATTTATCTTGCTTTTTTGGTTCCTTGCGATTGTTTTGGGGCATTTGCGTTTCCTGATGTGTCTGTGGACTATTTGGTGTATGATTGCTGACTTTGAGAGAGTTGGATGATGAAAACGTGGTTGATTTTGCGGTTGATATTGCTATCGTTGATGCTGGATTTGATGATCTTCTGTTGGTTTTTCAATTACAGGCTGTGGGTTTCTGAAGATGGATTAGTTCTTTGGAATGTTGATGTGAAATGAAACTTTCTAGTTTAGGGAATTACTGATTTTTTATTATTATTATTTTTCTTTTTGTTTGTCACTATCTTGAATTATGACGTTAGCTTCTGTGATGCAATCAGTATAGAAGTATGAAGGTGATGTGGATTTCAATGACTGAAGTTTTTGCTAATATTTGGCTTTAGCCTTTTGCTGTAGATTCCTGATGCTTGTTTGTCTGTTTGGAAGTTATTTAGTAGGGATTGAAGAGGTGTCAGTTAGGTTTGCATGTCCTAGAGACTTAGGATACCACCATATTTTTTAATCTACTTTTGGATTTTGAGTAGCATAGGCCATGCATTTTGGTGTTGTATAATGAACTCATGCAAAAATATCTTTGCTTCATCTCTATGTGCTTATTAGTTGTGAGAGTTTATAATGTTGTAGTCTTATTGATTTGAAGAATTACATGTTGTAGCAAATTATTCTATGCTTCTTCCGATTGTCTCCTTTGGTTTCCTGGGTAAGAAGATATTATAGAATTACCTCATATTATACACCTTTAAGAACCAATTCTTTAAAAGCTCCATGATCTGTGAGGGTCCTACTTTTGAAATACCAAGAGCCAAAGGCCTCTGGTGGACAATATATTCATAATTGAATTATATAATATGAGGGTAAATTTCTTTGGTGGGTACCGTACTTTGTTCTTGTTTTAAATTGAGCATCAAATTTCAATTTGTATCAAAATGGATACTAAGCTTTGATTTGATTGCACCGGCAGGGTTTTTGGGGCATTCCAGTGAGAATTTGGTGATGTGGACGCTGGAATGCATGCGTGGACGTTTCCCTAAACTGCTTAAAGTTGCTAAACTTCATTCTAATTTGGAAATGGGGGTCTTTCATATCAAATTTCTCATTAAATTCTGCATACCTAGGCCTATATGGATCTACTATCTCCTTGTATGTTGAAGTTTAGCAGCTTCAAGCAGTTTAGGGAGCGCCCACGCGTGCATTCCGGCGTCCACGTCACCAGATTCTCATCAGAATGCCCCAAGTACCCTGTCGGTGCAATCAAATCAAAGCTTAGTATTCATTTTGATACAAATTGAAATTTGCAATTTGATGCTCAATTTGAAACAAGAGCAAAGTACAATACCCACCCAAGAAATTTACCCTATAATATGAGCTATCCCAACTATCCGACACCCATTTAAATTACTTGATTAGTACCATACTGTGTAGCCATCCAGATGGTTCTATTTCTATATCTTTTGTTTTAATTTGCTTCTTTGAAGACAACATTAGAATCATATGTTTTTTCTGTCTTCCACGAGCACTAAAATCAGGCTTGGAGTACTTCCCTGTTATTTTTTTTTGACATGAATAACAATCAACACAACAAATTTTAAGGCAAGGCAATTTTTTTTCTTGTTAAAAAGAAATCCATGTAAGAGTTGGCTGTCCGCTCATCTTTATGAGTTGCCAACTAATATGCTTCCCATGTTTTTTTTATATTATTATTATTTATTATTTTTATTTTTTAAATCTTTGTTCACTTCATTAGTGCTACTGATAGCTCCAAGCAAGTTCAGTTCAATCTCCCTTCTGATATTTGGGTCCATAAATTATATTTAATCAGCAACTATGGATTTCACAAATGGGAAATACTTTATGCATGTTTTCTCATTTTATATTCAATTGTGGATTTTTTTTTCTTCTAGTAACATATTGTTCCATTTTCCCTGCTTGGAGTTATTCTGTTGTGTATTTATCGTTTTTTCTGGGCATTTTTTACTTGGTTGTATGATTTAAACCTTTGCTAATTGTTGGGGAACTTTCTAATTGTCTTGTAACTCAAATTTCTTGCAGACATTATTTCTTCTCAGAAGTTGTAGGCATGCTCGAAATTACAGCCACTATGTCTTTCCAGGTGGATATTTTTTACCAACTCAAATTCAGCAGTAACCTTTCTTTCATATATTACTTGCAGTAGTTGAAAGTTGTAAATTCATTTTTCCTTTCAGGTGGCAATGCCCCAATTTTCTCAAACACAATGAGGTTAGCATTGAGAACAAAAATTTAGTTTTCTAATTTGACTGATCTTTTGAAGTCCAACTTGTAATTTAGCTATTCTGACATGATTGGTCATAATTTATTAGGCTTGTGTAATTATTGAAGCATTCTTTCTAAAGCTAATCATCAGTAAATCAAGCATTTCCAAAATGAACCTCAAGAGATTTCTATATAAAAATTGCAGGGATGTGAAAGAGTTTCTTCCAAGGGACTCCCCTTATAGATTGTGGGCTAGGTCATTTGCTTCAGAAAATGGTAAGCTGCTGGCGTTATTTTGATCTGCTTAGTAACCTTCCCAGCATGTGCTAATTTGTGTAATCTCTGTGAAAATTTAAGACTGAATTGAGCTTGTTTATTTTATCTTTTTATTGAAGGTGATCTGTTTGATGCGGTTGTCCCACAAATGGCTGAATCTATAACTGATGGAACCTTGGCAACCTTCTTGAAAAGTATGAAATTTCTGTAACTGTTCTCTCCTTATTTTTCCACTCCAATTAATTTGCACATACTCAAGCACAGTTTTGAGGTTAGGGCTTTGTTGTTCTAAAGGTGGTCCACTAATCCTTATATTTCTTCCTCACTCAATCAGAATAATAGTTGATGAGCATCCATTATTTGTGTTTGTGGTTGATTTGTTCTTGTTGAAATTACCTATCTTTTTATCTTGCTTGAATGCTGAAATCTCTGTTTGCCATGATATGAAACTTATTAGTGGTAGCTATGAATTGCACTTTCTAAGGCCTGTCAGAATAGCAATCATGTATCGTTGATCTTGAATTGGTGTATTCCATTGACTCCCCGTATGCTCAGCTGAACTATGTATGGTCTGAACATATGACCTCTGCTTTGCAGAGCTTTGTTTCTACACTTGATTAATTTGTAAGTATATTGCTAGTTTATTTGGAACAAGTGACCCATTTGTCTAGTATTTGTCTACTTGAAACTATACCTGCCTATAATTCTTGTCATCTTTATGATCTTCCTATTATTGCTAATATGCTAACTTGGTTCTTCTGACCATCATCTTTTATTAACAGAACCTGGTGACAGGGTTGAAGCTGATGAACCTATTGCCCAGGTTGAAACTGACAAGGTATTTTCCTTATGTGAGCTCATATCTCTGATGATCATCATGAAGAAAGTTTTCTTGTTTTAATATATTCATACTCTTTCATCCTCTCTTTGTTTTCAGGTGACTATTGATGTTAATAGTCCTGAAGCTGGGGTTATCCAAAAGGTTGTAGAGCATTCCTCTATATCCTCCTTTTTTCTCAGTTTTTTTTTTTTGCATTCCTTTTATGCGTACTGTATAAATGTCTGTCGGCAGACATGAGTTCTTTTAATTAACTCTTGCTTTTTTGTTTTTTGCTAGTTTGTAGCTAGTGAAGGTGATACTGTGACACCAGGAACCAAGATTGCAGTTATTTCAAAGTCTGCCAGTGCAACACATGTAGCTCCTTCAGAGGAGAAAGTAGATAAGGTTCCTGCTAAACCATCTCCCCCCGCAGAAAAGGAAAATACAGACAAACAAAAGCCTAAAGTTGAAACTGCTGCCCAAGAAAAGCCCAAAATTGCATCTCCTGCACCTCCTAAAACTTCTGCTTCAGAGCCTCAGCTCCCTCCCAAGGAAAGAGAACGACGGGTGAGTTTTACTTTTATGCTTTCTATTACCAAAGATCTATTACTTTTTATGCTTTAAATGTATCATAAAAAAGGGCAGCCCGGTGCTACAAAGCTCCCGCATGTGCGGGGTTCGGGGAAGGGTCAGACCACTTGAGTCTCTTGTACGCAGCTTTACCTTGCTCTTTTTTTTACAAGAGGCTGTTTCCATGACTCGAACCCGTGACCTCCTGGTCACATGGCAACAACTTGACCGTTGCACCAAGGCTCTCCATATGCTTTAAATGTATCATGCATTTGATAATTTGGCAGACAACATTTTAGTATTTATTTGAACAGTCAACATATCTGGGTTCCAGGTTCCAATGCCACGTCTTAGGAAACGAGTTGCCACACGCTTGAAGGACTCTCAGAACACTTTTGCAATGTTAACTACATTTAATGAGGTTGACATGTAGGTGATTCTGTTCCTTGAGCATTCCTTTTTTTTTATCAACTTTTGCACCATCACCACAAAACTGTTTGACTTTATTATTTGCCTTTTGAAACTGCCAATATTTTTCTTTATTCTACTTTCCTAGTTCTGATATCTTCACCTTATCAATCCATTATAAATGTAGGACCAATTTGATGAAACTCCGATCTGATTATAAAGATGCTTTTTTGGAGAAACATGGTGTCAAGTTGGGGCTTATGTCAGGTTTTGTGAAAGTAAGTTTTTAGTATTGAACGTCAGTGGATTTCGTTCTCTGCTCTTTTTCATGTCTTCTCTTGGTATATGCAGGCAGCTGTCAGTGGACTACAAAACCAGCCAATCATTAATGCAGTCATTGATGGCGAGGATATCATATACAGAGAGTATATTGATATCAGCATTGCTGTTGGGACACGAAAGGTCTGTGATATCTAGTCCATCCGAAAAATAGTAATAGTTTCTTATGAGCTATTTGCCTTTCGCCATGTTTTTGTTTATGTCCCCAATCTTTGGTACTTTTAGCTAATTTTTGCTTGGATCTTTTTTATCTACATGTTTTGGCACTGGGATTTTTTTTTTTTTGTTATCTGAAAAGGATTTGTTATGTTAAGTCTAAACATATATCAAAATCATGAAATAGAAATCTTAATCTGAATAGAGTTTTCAAATTTAATGATTTCTATCTTTTTCTTTTATGTGAACCAACCGGCCTATTTTGTCAAAACTTTGTTTGAAAACGTCATGATTTTGTACAAAATTTCAAGTGATTTTAACTTATGAGATCATCCCAGAACAGGATTATATTCAGTGATCTTGCCTTGGTATTTTGAAAAATTTCTTTGATTTCCAAATGGAATTCAAGGGAATAGATTTATAAATAAGGTATTTCCTGGGGTTTTGATTTTCCCTGTATATTTTTCATTTCTGTATAAAGAAATAAAAAACTTTGGAATTTCTGTTGTTCTGATTACTTGCTGTTTTTTTTTTATTTCTTTGGTATTCCAAATAAAATTGTTTTCTACTTCTGTTTGTCTGATTACTTTCTATACTGTTTTTGGTTTTAGGGTCTTGTGGTTCCTGTTATCCGGAATGCTGATAAGATGAATTTTGCGGGGATAGAGAAGGAGATTAACACTCTTGCCAAGAAAGCCAATGATGGTACAATATCCATTGATGAAATGGCTGGAGGGTCATTTACAATATCCAATGGTGGGGTCTATGGAAGTCTTCTGAGCACACCCATCATCAATCCACCACAAGTATGCCTGAGCTGACAACTCTTTCTTCCTTCTCTTATGTCCCAAAATCTGATGGGGAAATTTTCCTTTTCAATTTTTTTCTTTGCAGTCTGCTATTTTAGGGATGCACTCAATTGTGTCCCGGCCAATGGTTGTTGATGGCAACATTGTTCCAAGGCCTATGATGTACATTGCTCTGACTTACGATCATAGACTGATTGACGGAAGAGAGGCTGTTTACTTTCTGCGGCGTATCAAGGACGTGGTTGAAGACCCTCGCAGGCTTCTTCTAGACTTGTAGGCAGCACAAGATCATCTGTGCTCATTACTCTCTTTTTCAGCGTATAATAAGTTGCGAAAAAAGAATTTTGGCTTACTGAGGGTGAGACCTCAGGTTTATTATATTCAATCCCAGATATTTATGTTGGGACTCGGTCAGATTTTGTTGCGAGGTTTATTATTCAGAGTGACAGGAAAACACTTATGAGTAAGCAGCTGTTTGAGTTGATAACAAGGGTGAAAAGGTACCCAACAATGATGCTTTTGTATGAAAGAGAACAATGGTTATTACATTTCTAATTTTGATACAATATGAATGAATCCGGGAAAGGTGGTCAACCGAGTGTTTATTTAGCCTTGTAGTTGTCAGTAATGCTTGGGTGTTATCATGGCAGATGAAGTTATAATAGGTGACCATTGTTTGATCGAGTTTTTCAAATTCATCATGAGTTTCTGAAGTTTTGCATTATGTATACCCATCACATACAGATGGATCTTTTGTTAACTCTTGCAGTCTGGTGGTCATCTGCTTTGCCTCGCTCAGGTGTTCTCTGAAGAAGCTAGGTGCTTAGTTTTACTAAGAAGATAATGATAGCACTAAATGCCATTATTTGGTACTATCTTACCGCTTCCCAACTACATAACAAAAAGTCTGCACATGTTTCAAACGACAAGGATAGAACATTAAGTACAGTTGAATGGCATTAACTATTTTGGACCAAGAAAAGGAAGTCAAGGTAAATTGATTGAATTTTTCTGCCTACATGCCACCACCAAAAACCTCTAATTCCTTGCCCCTCCTCACCCTTGTGGGTACTTTAGCATTCCGTTTTAGCTCCATCAAGAGCCCAATTGAAGATGGGCGCAATGCTCTCAACAGAGCAATTTGAGGTTGAGCTTCTGTTCCATTTGTGTTCTTCCTTCCTGGTGCTTTACTCCCTTCAAAGACAGATGAAGCAAATGATGCACCCGGGCCGATAAAAGATACTGTGCCATTGTGTGATGGATCCCCGGGGAAGCCAACCGCTCCATCTCTGTGGGGCGGTGGGAACTTTTCACTCTTGCTTATGGGATTGGCATGAGCCATTATTCGCCGTCGCTGGAAAAGTACAAGTACACAAACGTTGAAAGAATCAAAGTTGAAACATTCATGATACCTTCGGCAAGTGAATAAATCATTTAGCTTTCTTTTCTTCTGTTCACTTATAACTCATTGTTTCAAACCAGAAGTTGAATTAGGATGCACATGGGCATGCAAAAGAATCTTCAATAATAAAAGAAAGTAGTTTTTCTTGACAGCAATTGAAGAACTAAGGAGAAAGAGATTGACAGACTTACATCAAGATTTACTTGAAGCTCTGCATTTGCTTCTGGAGCTGGCACAGCTCTACTGGCTCGATTTCGTGGTCGTGATTTCTTTGTGTTTTCACCATTTGCTTTTTCATCTATTCTACTTTGCCTGAGGAGTGGAGGAACATACAACTTGAACAAAATGCAAGAAACTTGAGTTTGATGCCATTAAAGGACATATGCTCACCTTCTAGCCTTCTCATCCCTCATTTTTGCATCAATTTCTTTGCTAGGAGGATACTGAGGCAGGCTGGATGGCTCACATGCATGAGGCTTTGCAGTGAAGAACTACAACAGATATTAATCCAGATTATTACAATATTAAGTGAAATTCAGAGTTTCTTTTCGAAATTCAATAAATTATGCTTCTGAACAGTTGTTTTTTCTGATAAATTTTTTCCTCATGTATCAATTTATCCACTTTAGAAGAAATCTTGGTGTGCATCCGTGGAATGAGTTTACCTCACTATGCAAAGCGGCAGTCGCTGTGCCTCGTTCAGCTGGGTCCATTGCCAGAAGTTTTTCCACCAAAGCTAGTGAAGATGGAGGGAAATCTGTGAAAGTTTCAGCTATACAACACTTGTACGGTTGCTGAGGCTTAAACATCGTAGCATGTGGCAACTTTGATCTCTTCCAGTACTGCTCTGATGGAGATCCACATAACTTAAAAATCCTGTGCAATTGCTCAACCTAAATGACCATATCTACAGAGTATTAGAAGATTGATGACTATAATATAACACCAGCCATTGCTGCTGATCAACAAACAGAGGACAACGATGTTGATACACAAAATATAAATACCTCAGTGCGTCCTGGAAGAATTGGTTTTCCCGCAAGCAACTCAGCCAAAATACAACCAGCACTCCAAAGATCAATGCCAACATCATAATAAGTGGCGCCTAGAAGAAGTTCAGGTGCACGATACCACAAGGTGACAACCCTGCTGGTCCTTGCTTCCTTCTTACCAGGATCAAAGGTTGAAGCTAGTCCAAAATCAGCTATTTTCAAAATGCCTTCATTGTCAAGAAGCAGGTTTGAACCCTTGATGTCACGGTGCAGGACCCCTCGGCTATGACAATGCTCAAGACCAGATAGCAACTGTTTCATATAGCATTTCACCTGTCATACAGTAAAACATGAATACCAAAACTATAAACAGAGAGAATGATCATCATATTCAGGTAGATGAAGATGCTAACTCAATCAACAAATTAAGCTTGCATAATATATTAATTTGTTCTTTGTTAGAAATCAAGACAGTTCGTGTAAGTATAAAAACTTAATCAGAATTAGGTAAAAAAAAAAAGTCAAGATTCAACATGGAGCTAAAAGATCAAACTCAACAATCATTATTATAATGAAGAATTTGAGACCAGAACTAACAGAACATTCAAGCATGTCATAGAATTCAAACACCTCTGCTTGGACTAAGACGGAGAGTACTCAAAAAGTAAACTTTAAGAATCAGTCCACTTAACCAAACATAAACAAAAGAGTTCCTTCCAGTCAATCAAAGTGAAGCAATACCTGGGGCTCGGAAAACTTGACACCGGAGCAAGCGGCGAGGCCGGCGAGGTCATGGTCCATGTACTGGAAGACGAGGTAGAGGGCGGGGGAGACGCGGGAGATGACAAGGCCCTCGAGGCGGACTACGTTAGGGTGGTCGAGCCTGCGGAGCACGGTAATCTCCCTGGCCATGAACCTCACGCTCTCCGGCTCCAAGACGTCGAACCTCACCTTCTTCAGCGCCACCACTCGTCCTGTCACCAAGTCCCGCGCCTTGTATACGTTGCTGTACGTTCCCGACCCGATCTACACACCATCCTCACCACCATTAACAACACCATTCAAGCTTTTCTCTCTCTCTCTCTTTTTTTTTAATAGAAATGGTGGCAAGATTATATTGCAAAATATGCAGAAAATAACTCGATAAATAGTAAAATATAAAGTAGTTTAGGGAATCAGATCACCTTCTCGAGCTTTTGAAAAGAATCGGCTCGGCGAGGGACGAGGCCACTGATGGCTTCGCCGGCGACGGCGGAGAGCCACGCCGGCCAGCCGATGGTTTCCTTCGGAGATCTCGGGATCGGCACGGGCGCTGCGCTGACGGTCTCATCACCTCCGTTGGTTGACTCGTGAGCTCCGGCTTGAGCAGGAGCCGGAGCCGGAGCCTCGCCGGCGGCTTGCTTACCGAGGACGCAGCCCATTCCTCATGGGAAACGGTTTCAATGAGATGGAGAGAGACTGAAAGAGAACGTTTTGCATCAATGGAGTCTTTTCTTCCATTATGTGGGGTTTATAATCCTGCCCTTGTAGTTAGACTTTATTACGAGATTGACACTGTTATGTATATATCTCCATTGACCAGTCACCAAACATCTATAATTAATCATTTTTCAAAAAAAAAAACATAATTGGGTTTTCATAAACAAAAAAATACTTTTGTGTCTGAAATTTATGAATTATTAAAAAAAAAAACGAAATTAATTCTAAAGAGGGAATGGCTTTATTGTGATTTAAAGCAAGTTGAGAGGTGAGTTGGCACGTAGAGTCTCCTCCCAACGACATGCACGAAGCACGCTACCGTAACTAGAAATGTTGAGAGTGGGTGGGAACTGGGGGAATGGGGGCAATGTCCTCCTCACGTGACCACAAGCATGACACGTGTCAGAAGATGAGTCGTGTCTGTCTTAAATGCCCCTGGGCTTAATATTAATTGCAGCCACCGGCCATTCACCAGACCAGCCCACTCCCTCTGCTGGAGAGAATCATTACCGCAAGATGTCACAAACCCGCATTAATGATCGTAGCCGTTAATTCTTCATCTTTCCAGCCGCGATCGCAGTCATCTGCACAGCAAAAGAACATATAATAAATTTACAGTTTACTGTTCTATGAATCAACTTATGCTGTTTACCGACATGTAGAAATATAATTTAATATTTTAAAGAATAAGATTTTGAACCCTCCCGACAAAAGAAATTTGTATTTCAGAAAGTATGTAAAACTTTAGAGAGAAATTAATTATAATTAGTTCTGATACTGTTTGTTTGTTTTTTTTTTCTTGAGGACCAGGTCCCTAGGGTAAGTGTGGGGGAGGGGGATGTAGCTGGGGTTCCTGGATATTGTTTTCAAGAACCTATAATTCATTTCCCCAAACTTTAGATTTGTTTTTAACTTATACATGTAATATTAATATTGTTTATATATGTATATAAAAATAATAATAATAAGGGACATTGTTTGAATCATAGTTATATTATATAACTATCTGAATTTTATGATTTGTAAAACCTGACTTCATTCCTCCACTTAAAACTTATCGTAAAATATTTTCATTTTTCACACACACAGATGGAAATTTAAGCCACTCAGGTCTACATGTTTTAATGGGGGACAGGATCTCCTGGCCATCGCTAATCTTGTTTCAAATTGACACTCACACTCCATCTTTAATTTGTGTTACTGGCATTTAAATAAATCTTCAGATATTTACATGAGAATTTTAAACTTGTGAAAATCAAATTATCATATATGTACTGATATTTTAAATAAACTCAACTTTTTGTTTTTCCTGCAGTCATACTCATATATCCAAACAGTTTCAATATTTTAAAGAAGAAAATGAATTAATATAGGTTCCTTTCTCAAGCTGGCATTCATTGTTATTGTAAGCATCATCCATCAACCTTTTCCAGTACCAGTGATTTTTTTTTAATAAGGTTGGATAAACCTGTTGGATTAAAATAATTTAAGATAGTTGTTCATGTAGGTTGACAGTTACTATAGAGCTGGTATATATATAAACATTACAAACTGATCGGTCGTTCACTACACAATATGGTCATGCATCCCCACATGAATTGTCGTTGTTGGGGCTCTTTGCTTCCTTTCTAAAAGCTAAGCTCCTATTCACCATGTTCTCTGTGGAGCATAGCTCTTTTGGGCGTGTTAACTGCATTAAATCAAGATAAAATTAAAAAATCGATATCTTCAATTGGTTTTATGAAAACATGTTGTTTATTATTAAATTGCATCTTCAATTTCGTTCTAACCACAAGCTCCAGAAGATGGTTATAGACTTATAGTAACTATGTCCCAACTCAAGCGGAAGTTTGACTTAAGTAGTGTTTGGTTGACAGTATGAGGAGTTACATCCAGGGATGGGTAACTCTTCACACAGTACTTTTTACTTTATATATTTGGTTTGTGCTTTTGGGTGTGGATGTGTAACTCCACATACAAAACTTTTGTATGGGGAGTTACAACAAAAATAACTGTACGGGGAGTTACATCCACATCTTACCCATTCCTCCTTATATTATATATATATATATATATATATATATATATATATATATATATACGATGATATCGACCTGGAAATTTGTAATTTGGTCCTTGCTCATTCTGGGTCTGTAGGATGTTTGAACAATTTCTAACCGTACGGATGGAAAAGATCATCAAAAATAAGTTAATTGTCACAATTTTCATACAATTTGAAAACTTGTAGGGTCTTCATCTTAAGGGATCAAAACTTATAGGAATCTGAACGGTCCAGAATTTCAACCGTTAAGTGGGAGGACCAAACGGTTACCAAATTATATGAAAATTGACATGCTAACTTATTTTGAGCAGATCTTTCCATCCATGCTTTCAAAAATCTTCCAGGGGTCCAAATGGGCGGCGGAAATGAATGATTCTACTGCATAAAGATCACTACTCTATATATATATATATATATATATATATATATATATATATATATATATATATATCAGTAGCCCTGAATCAACAATCCAAGTCAGACGTAGATGGGGACAAAGAGCCCTGGAAAGCAGACCTAGTAATACTTAGAGAATGGGTTCAGGCCCCTTAGAAGGAGTGGTACTCTCAATAAGATTAACCCTCTGCACGAGCTTGTGGAATTGATCCAAGGGAACTTAACTTGTACCACATCCGTTGGAGGAAGATGCCGTGTTAGCTCCAAATGACACCCAAAGATCTTTAGCCAGTAATGGCCTAGACATCTGCCCTTACTCATCCAAACATAGCGGGGATTCCGGACTCGCCCTACTCGTTCAATGATGAGGTAGGTAGCGGTGGCAACACCGACATAGGGAGCCCATCTCTCTCTCTCTCTCCATTCGTCTTGGAGATGAAATCCAATGAACATCAAGGGAATCGGGAAAACGGATTACAACTCCGATCTTCAAGAATCCATCCACGGTGTGATTAAGGAAAGGGTTCCCCATATCGATGACCACGTCCACCTTCGGAGCGCTCAGAGATCCCGAAATCCTTCCCCAAGGCATCGCTCTCAAATTCGAGTAGGAGGAGTAAAAACAAGGATAGTGAACACCCACGCGAGGGAGAGAGGGAAAGGGCATGAGCTTACCTGTGGTGCCGTCGGTAGTCGTCCTCGAGGGAGTTCGTTCTCCATTCTCCAATCTAGGTTTGATTGAGCGGAGGGAGAGGAAGAAGCCCGCGAGAGAGAGAGGGAAAGGGCGAGAGCTGATCTCCCTCGCACCGGCGGTCGTCTCCGAGGGAGTTCGTTCTCCTTCTCCGATCTAGGCTTGGTTTCCCGAAGGGAGAGAAAGAAGCACGCGTCGCGAGGGAGGCAATGAAAGAGGGAGACAAGGAAAAGCTTCGAATGGTAAGCAAGGAAGAAAGGGTAAGGAAGCACACGTTGATTTTTTTATTTTAAATCCGACACATCAGCCTCTCCACGTCAGCTCGACCGCAAAATTACCAATCCGGCCGGCCTGATGTAATCAGGACTGTAAATATATATTATATAATACATATATATTAAATAAAAATATCCTAATTTTGAGTAGTGTTAAATTAATCTAAATATTTTAAATTTAAATACAATATTTACATCAATATATTTATTTTAAAAGATTTAAAATTATCTATTCATTAGTTTTGTTTTAAAAATATTTAAAAACTTTTAATCTTTCAAAAAGGGGTAACCTCACCATTCACAAAAAGG